>JAGSMS010000028.1:7022992-8406490 GCA_029286595.1 Bhutanitis thaidina | reverse complement strand
AGAGTTTAGTCATTAACCCACTTTTTCACACAAAAGTTTATTTGAACCAACATATAGGTTACCAGTTGTCACCTTTATGTAAAAATTATATGTTTGTTTCGATAAACTCATTACCCGATAAAAGCCATACACAGGTTCGAACTCGAGTCTCCTGTTTCAGAGCAAGATCCTCTAACCACACGGCCATCGCGGAGGGTTTCAAATCATAAATAATCTCTCTAAGAACCAAATTTTAAACGTCGCTTCTCCTTAAACACAGCACTACATAAATTTGATATTTGGCTATAAAATTTACACAGTGAACATCGTTCCAAAATTTATGTGGCAACTTTGAAAACATAATTAATTGGCACATTAAACAAAGTTCGTAACTCTGTCAACAATTTATACACAAAGACATCTGAGATAAAACCACAAGTGTCTTTTCGTTCCATAATTAATTTTCGCCGAGATTATTAATAAAATATTATCACAAACAAACTTTGTCGGGCCTCCGTCGATCCTTTTCTTTCGCTGGCGTTTGTTTTTATTAAAGGTATTGTGTTGATAATACGTTTACTTTTTACTTTTATAATTATTCACCATCGCTATCGAGTGTATTCGGATTATAATCAAATATATGTTTTTTTATGTTAAAGGAGGCAAACGAGCCAGCAGCTCACCTTATTAGAAGTGAACACCGTTGCCCACATCCATCTGCATCAGCACGCAACACCAGAGGAACTCCAGGTGAGTTGCCGGCCTTTAAATATATTTGGACGATGGGAGGGATGATACAACATAGCTTATTAACGACACCATTTTGGACAGAAGGTAGAGCCAAGCGGCGGCTTTGGCCGACCCTACCGGGGTAGCATAGAAATATAGTTGTTAACCATATTACCAAGAACACAAAATCCTGGCACTACGTTGCATAGCTATATCTTAGAAATATGTAAATTTATTCTTAGATAAAACTCTACACATTCACACGAAACGCAATGACATACATATACGTACATATATGTATGTATGTATCTACCTATCTGTGTAAGTATATATTTTGAGATTTATATCCTTTTACTGGTTCTATTCTCTTAGCTGTATCGCCTCTATTATGTATATATCTCTGCTTAGCCTAATGGTTGATTGGGAGAGAATGCCTCTTGGCATTAAATCCGCAATATGTAGCAATTAGTGCATAAAGTTTAAATAAATAAATAAATAAAATACTAACTAATTATACATTACGTAAAAGAAATAAACTGATGCTTATAATTTTCAAACTAAAACTATGCACTTCAAGTTCTTTTGCAATGTCAGTAAAGATAATATAATAGATATAATCAATAAAGAAAGAAAGTAAAAAAATGGTAAATTTGTAAATGATAAATAATGATAAAGTTACAAAAATTTACTACCAATGTAACTTTTTTAATTAATTATGAATTAAAATTTCTTTTAAATATTTATTTTTGCCATTAAATAATACATATAATCATTAATTTGTATGTAAATGCTTAACTTATGCAACGTTTTGGTTATTATTGTAATAGAAGGTATGTCGTAATTCTGCATTTGATAATTTTAGTTATTGTAACATTTTTTTTTTAAAGTAGGTCGAATTATTTCACTGAATGATACGCAACATTCCTAGACATAAGGAATTATGATAAGCATAGATTAACAGTATCAAAACTGTGTCGTAATCGAACGAAGTTAAATTTTATAACACCTTTTATATCCATATAATGGTTGCTCGAATATAAGAGAGAAATAAGGACATGGCATGATTTAAAAATAATTGTCGACAGTACTTATACTGGCCTAGTCAGGGTGCTCGCTTTAGTTTCATATGCGCGAGTGACCCGTGTTCGATTCCCTGTGCCGGCACCACAAGGAATGTTAATAGCAATTTTATTTTTGTGCTGTATTTACCACGTGCTCGGCGGTGAAGGAAAACATCGTGAGGAAACTTGCATGTCTGTGAAATAATAAAAAATATTATTTCGAGGACATGTGAGGCCCGCCAACCCGCACTGAAGTAGAGTGGCGGGCTTTTCCCGTCTCCAAAACCCCGTCAGATATTTGAGAAGGAGGCCTTTGCCCAGCTTACAGACTGCAACTTTTACTCGTACACTGCAACTTTTACACTGTTGTGATTTTGAGGTCTGTTTCAAGTATTGACAGGTGTAAAATATGTGCAATAAATCTGTTAATAGAGGGATATATCATACACTGTATATTCATGACAACATATATCAGTAGTATATAACCGTAGAAAATAGGTCACTGGTATGAATCTCAGCTGCAGTCAATATTTCTGCAAACACATTCTTGGTGTTCAGTTACAGAGTACAATTTACGTATGTCAAATAAACGCTAACCAATACCAAAATATGTCCGTAGATCCTGAATAATACTTTTTTTTTTGATACACATAATTAGTTTTTAAAGGTGGTAGAGCCAAGCGGCGGCTTTGCTGTCGCTAGAAAGGGCCAACTCGACCGGTTTGGTACCACGGCCTCGCAGAATACCGGCGTGAAGTAGAGGCATCTTGTGCTTCTGCGTTTCGTTCAGTGAGTGAGGTAACCGTAGGACCACTCCCCCTTCCTTCATGGGAGGGAGGATAGGGAGGGGCCCTATCCTCCCTCCCATGTCCCAAATACCGTTAAAGGCCGGCAACGCACTTGCAGCACCTCTGGTGTTGCAGATGTACATGGGCGACGGTGATCACTTACCATCAGGTGAACCGTTTGCTCGTTTGCCGCCTTTTCCATAAAAAAAAGAAATTGTCTGTAGAATTTGGGTTACGGTAAATATGGAAAGGGTTTTCCGCTATCATTCGGTTGCTAGTGGCTCTTTTGTTCACGTGCAGCTGCGTTTGCTATTTGGAGAAAAATATCATGGATTCGGAATTGCAAGTGAAGGGAAATCACTGGTATTGAATTTTTTTTATTTGTATCGAGTTAATCGGAATATATAACATTATTCCGCCATTTAACTTAATGAGGTTTCAGGGTAGATAAAAAACCCAACATCATAGGATAAGCGGTCACGGGGGGACTGAGGTGTTAGACGTCCAGATAGATGTCATAGTAAACACGGGCTACCTGTAGCTTTTATTTATTAATTTTGGTCCGATGTACGTAAAATGTGCTTAAGGTATCTTGAGATCGTGCAGAGATATGCTTGGTTTCAAATTTAATTTTGTTTATTACTGGATCCCAGCCATGTTCTCTATTAACATTAGGATGTTAATAGATTTCAATAGCAATGGAAACGTCGGGAATATCAAAACGAAATTAAACGCGATAAAATCCCTATATTTTCATCCGTATGGTTTCATTTCAGATAAAACTTTATTGTTTACGCCTTAAAGTATAAGGTAATAAACGGCGGACTTAATGCCTGTTGGCATTATCTGCCAATCAACCCATGGGGTGGTGAGATAACAGTAGCAGCATATATAACATTTACTACGAAAGTTTTTAAAACGTATCTAAATCCTTTATCTTTTATTATATACGAGTACATATTTACAATCCATGCACTGAAATACGAAACGCTCTTTTCATTGTTTGTTCGGACTTTCGAAAATGTCAAGCAGTTTGCGCTTTTCGTTTCTACGGCTCATTGTTCTTCACAGAGTAATAAATAAATGTTTAAATCTTTCTACTGATCTGAAAACAAACGTTTCATTATGGAATACATCTAAAACATCAATATTATATAATACTACAGTATCTATGACCCAAATTACAATTGTTTGTTACTTTAATCTGTCATAGACAAGAGTAGTTATCGGGACCGAAATTATTTTATGCAATTTGGTACCTTTTGGTTCTGTTCTGACTGCAAGAGGAAGATAAATAAACATTGATAAAAGATACACTCACACCTATGACTATAGGGGTAGACAGAGATTATGGATCTTAATTTGGTACGAGCCTGTTCAGTGTAGACATATGGGCAAATCACCATTTGCCTCTCCGGGAGAAAGTGACTGATTTCGATCCTCGTCGCTTATTGGTGGTAAAATTTTGGAAACAATGAAATAGGATAGATCTTGCTATTATTTTGTGAGTTTTTGAGTAATTCGCGTACACACGTTATATATTCGCCTTGACTTTGTTTTTCTACAGATTGAAAACAGTAATAAATTACGTGTAAACAGTTTTATGGGCAATACATCTACCAGAAAAAACTAAAGCGTCAGTGTCAGCAGAAAAGAATAATCAACTAAAAAGTCTAAAGTATCTGTTGAGAAGTACTCTGTGTAAATTACTTTTAGCTTCAAAGTTGCGAACCGTGGGTGATTGTTCCGCGGAAACTTATGAGCGACTCGCATGAGAAATGCTTTGTCTCATAACTTGTTTAGTTCTTTTGGACAAAGTTATCTGTTGTGACACGAACATTACAATTTCTCTTGTTGTTTGGGTCAAAACTAATGGTATAGTTTAAGTGTGTTGAAGTGTTTTGGCGATATTTTTTAAGAGTGAATACTTTTGTTACGTTTAACCATATCTTACGTGTGACATGTTACAAATACAATTTACTATATATTTACAAAATATAGAGCGCACCAGCTTGGCGCAATTACTTTTGGCGCGTTTGTGAAAATGATGGGAGTGAATTTTTATGATGCCTGCACACCGACATCTAAGATTAACAGGATGAAGTTGGTTTCTAAATGTCTCTTAAATTATCTAAGTAACAATTATGGAGACTATATTCAAAGTGGATATTCAAATATTTATCAATCTTTAACACACGTGTTTTACATCGGTGGAAATAATAAATAATACACACATATGTATTTGTTAGTGATTTTAAATTATAAATGTGTTGGTGAATGAAAATTTATTGTGAGTAATCCTGATGAAAGTGGTTTTTATATAACAAACTTTTTAAAGTGGGTTTAAAGATTTGAGATTAACTGTCGGTATGTATTATTTTTATTTGTTTAGTTACGCTAAAGAAGTATAAGTTCTTACGTTCGAACACAGACTCGTTTTTTTTTTAACTTCTACGATAGTCATGCGATGAGATATAATTGTAAATGGACATTATATAATATAAGCCGCGTTTATAAAGCAAAAAATAAAACTTTGCAAATAAATTTAACCAAAATGAAAATCGATTTGCTTGCTTCGCGGAAAAATTGAATTCCTGTTCACATTGGAGCACATAATTCCAACCATAAAACGCGATTTTTTTAATCATCCCCTTTGTTTACTTTTTAATTGGCCGGATGCGCGGAACGTTAGCTTTTCGTTTCGTATTTTTGCTTTCAATTTATTGGCGTGTCAATGACAGATATTTTGTTCAATACAATGTCGCGATATTAACTGTTTATAAAATGGTGCATGTCTGATTGTTTCTTTTTTTTTAGCTGTATTTGCACAGTTTTGCGTGTTTTAGTTTGATTATTTGTAAACTTCGGAGGTACAAATAATCATTCATGATCGATAAAAAGATAACATATGAAACAACTTACCTTTTTTGTATGTTGGAGAAATCATATACTAACCATCCCGGGGTTAATAACTTTTGATGTGCCGGACTTCTACCGGCTGAAACCCCACGGCTTTACATTCACCGCTGTTTACTGGGACTACGGGAACGCTCTCTTACACTACCGCATCTCCGGCGGCAATAGCCCCGTGGTCTTTGATTTCCGGGTACTTTAACACATATTAGTCGCCTCTGCCCTAATTATGTGAGACTGGAGAGGGCTTGAGAGACATTTCTCCGGTTATATAGCTAGAAAGATTGGAGCTTCTCTCTCCACGGTCTCCTCCTGCGATATCACCTGTTCAATTCCAGCTCTTCACTTCCCCTCGCTACCTATGACCTTCATTAAAGCTAGGAGCGAGTGGTCTTTTCCCACAGTAGAACGAGTCTCACAGAGTAGAATGTCCCTTGCGGTAGAGAGAACGGGCGCACGCTTTCATTGCATACTGTTAGCGACTGTGGGTTTGATCTCCGGCGCCTAAATCACTAAAACTGTTAACAGCAATTTTAAGTACCGGACTTCGTTGCCGAAAAAAAAACCATTGTGTAGTGGTAGACCTTTACCCGTTCAAAGACGATGACATGCTCCCAACCTGTCACATCGTTTCGAATAGGCTCTGGTTATTTTAATAATTATTGTCTGGATCTGAAATTAAAACTCGGAACTTATAAATCAGCATTTTGTTTTTCACGTCTTTTTAATACTGTCAGGGGGACAGTTTTAAATTTACCACTAAGAATTTTGATGTCATCTAAAACCATTAATTGTAAGTATGACGTTGCTGAAGTTAACATGACGTGATTAATATGATGGAAATGTTTTATGTACGTAAAAACTATAGTCCCAACCTCATATACGTCACTCGTGTTATTATCTTGCCTGATATTAAATTACTATGACGAAGCAGTTTGATACGATGTTATTTAATTTTTGTGTTCGCAGAACTACAGAACACAAATACAGAACAAATGTCTATTTAATTACATCTCTAAAATTAAACATGACACTGATATACCATACTTATATAAAAATTGAAGAACAAAAATAGGTAGAATAGGGTGATAACAAAAACAAACCTTTGCTTGTAAGATGCGCCTAACTGCTACCATTCGGTACGGCTACAATCTCACAACTCGGCTTCAGCCGTGGTAGCCTAGTGGTCAGGGCGCTCACTTTAGTATTATAGAGCGCAAGTGACCTGGGTTCGATCCCCAGTGCCGCCACCACACGTGAAGGCGGTGAAGGAAAACATCGCGATGAAACCTGCATATCTGAGAGACAATAAAAAAATTAAATTCGAGGATATGTGAAGCCCGCCAAGCCGCAATGGAGCAGCGTGGCGGGTCATTCCTGCATCCTACACCCTCTCAGATATTTGAGAAGGAGGCCTTAGCCCAGCAGTGGGCACTTACAGGCTGCTACTTTACTATCCTCACAGAATACCAGCGTGAAGTAGCAGTATTGTACTGCCGTGTTTTCATATAATAAGCGATGAAACAAACAGTGGTTAGTTAGATGCATTTGTTTTCTAGTTTTCTGTAAAGACTTTTTCTTTAGACTCTTTCTTGATAGCCTTAGAATGTAAATAGGTTTAATAGTTTATAATGATGTAATGTATTATTTAAGCGTTAATAGCAGTGTTTTGATAATTATTAACAGAATATCGTTCGAATTAGTAATAGTAATAAATTAGTTATTATAATAGTAGTGAGGACATTCGAGTCGATTTCGACCGCAGTGGCAACTTCCAAATACTACCGGCGATTACAAACTACGCGGGTGATATTACAGTACCGTAAATGTACGGACAAAAACAGAGACTCACTCACTCGTGTTTACCTTCCCATATCCGATGTAACGCTTAAGCGATAAAACCGGATGTAGGGTCAGATGCAGTATTTAGAGACACGGGACGAACACAACACAACCGCGCCTAAACACAAATAATTGATGTCATTTAGTCTAGCATTGGGAACTAAGGCCCGATACCTCAGCAGTCTGGTATGCTAACCATTGCGCCACGTTGACTATACAATAATATGCAAGCGTAGCTGGAAGACTATTATATTTTGCCTATGATAATTTTGCCAAAACGTGTAGTGACTTATATATGGTAGTGTATTTAGAATATTTTATTTACTCACAATATTATCATCCCGCAATGTGATAATATTTATTTTTTAATTTAATTAATGCCTATATACGGTAACTCATATTAATAACAAATGAATTTATTCGCCTAATTTAGGGGCATGGCTGACATGACATATTATGTTAATTCGTCACAGCATACTTATGTGTTAGTCACAAAACATTTTCATTATTTTAATGTATTTCTCATCGTGATTTAACAATGGTTCATTTGTTTTTGTTATGTCATTGTATCATGTGAATAGTGGCGGAGTCAACTTTTTTTTTATATACAAAAGACGGTAAACGAGGAAGCGGTTCTCCTGATGGTAAGTGATTACCGTTGCCTACATACATCTGCAACATCATAGATGCAGACCCACATGCCGACGACCATCGAGGCAGCACTTGCGCAACTGGTCACCGTCGTGATGAAGATCCTGGGTGACGTCTTAACGGCGATGACCACGGGAGCTGACCCCTTATCGGCCATATTAACGGCACTGGCCCGACTGACACTACGGGCCATGTACTGGAATGCTGGCGGCATCAGGAACCAAGCCGCCAGCTTAAGGACACTCATCCAGCAGCACGATGTCCAGGTCGTGCTGCTTGGTGAGACGAAGCTCAGGCCCGAGCAGCCATTCAAGATCCCCAACTTCTTCGTGTATCGACGCGATGAGATCTCTCCTGAAAACATAGCGTACAGAGGCGTCGCGGCGTTAGTAAGGAGGGATCTGATCCACGAGGAGGTTGAGCTGGACGAGTACCAGACGACCAGGACCATTGGAGTTCGCTTGAGAACGGCCGGGAGGGAGTTGCGTATATACGCTGCGTACCGTCCCCCCGGTACCCTCTTTTGCCCCTCCGACATCCGTACGGTACTAGGAGGGAGCTGCCCAGCCATCATTGCGGGAGACTTGAACGCTAAACATCCCGCATGGGGGTCGAAGACCATAACCCCCAGGCAGGCAGCTGTACGAAGATGCGGAGAGCGGGGGATATGAGGTGTTGGGGCCAGATGAGCCGACACATACCCCCGTCCAATCGCACTGCCGTCCGGATGTACTTGACATTGTGATATGCAAAGGCATATCGAGCCCGGTTCAGGTGGAGGTGCTGAACGATGTGGATACTCAGCACCTCCCCATACTAGTAACCACGAACACCTCGGCGGACTCCGTAGTGCCCAGAGGTCCCAGTAGAAGAACCAACTGGGAGGCCTATCAGAGGGCTCTTAAGAACATAGACTACGGCGCGCCGATCTACACAAGCAACGACGTAGAGGAGGCCGCGCAGTATCTAACATCTACGATACAAAATGCGTATAGCGCGGCCACTGTGGAGATCGGTAGGACACGCCGTAGGGAAGAGCTCCCAGTTGGGATAACGAACAAGCTCAAGAGGAAGCGGGCGCTGAGGAAACTCTGGGCTCGCACTCGTCCCAGAATCAAGAAGAAACTCAACCAGCTCACGGAGGAGCTGTCGGAGGAGATAAAAGCCCACAGGGGGGATGAGTGGGACCGAAGGGTGGAAGAGGCGTCTGAAAAGCCGGCCTCACTTCATCTCCTCTGCCGACAGCTCACCAAAACACCAACTCCGGTATGCCCACTTGTGGACAACGAGGGGCGCAGACACTACGGAGCAAAGGACCGGGCAGAGATGCTCGCCGAGCACCTGGAGGGGCAATTCCAAGCGAACATTGCCGAACCCACCCTCGCTGATCATTATGCAACAGTCGAGCGCCGCGTACAGGAATACCTCATGACGCCGGCACCAGCACTGCGCGGGGAAGACTTTATCTCCCCAGCAGAAACAAGAAAAGCAGCCGCACACCTTCCGCTGAGGAAAGCGCCCGGTCATGAGGGTATAACAAACATGGCCATAAGGCAGCTACCCAGGAAAAGAATAGTAGCGATCACCCGTCTTTACAACGCGTTGATCAGAACGGGACACTTCCCCCAGGAGTGGAAGAGGGGGAAAATTATCGTGTTGCCGAAAGCAGGGAAAGATAGGTAGCGCCCATCCAGCTATCGGCCGATAACGCTACTGCCGTACCTAGCAAAGCTATTTGAAAGGCTCCTGCTGCGGAGGATCAAACCTTGCATGGAACTGCGAGAGGAGCAGTTTGGTTTCCGCAGCGGGCATTCTACAACATCGCAGCTGGCCCGTGTGCTACATTACCTCGCGACCGAATCCCATCGCGGTCGCGTATGTGTCGGAGTCCTCCTGGACATAGAGAAGGCCTTCGACAGGGTGTGGCACACGGGACTGACATACAAGCTAATAGAGCACACCACCCTGCCGCCGTCGCTGGTACGGCTGGTAGCGTCGTTTATGAGAGAAAGAACATTCTATGTATCGGTCGAGGGAGCTGAGTCGGCAACACGATCCATAGAAGCAGGTGTCCCGCAGGGTAGCTGCCTCTCACCCCACCTGTACGAGGTATTTACGAACGATATCCCCACACTGGAAGGTCGCGTCCAGGAGTGGGAGGATGACGTAATGCTCGCACTGTACGCTGATGACAGCGCTTAATTCACATCCTCACGCCGGGTAGAGATCGCTGCAAGGAGGATGCAGCGACTGCTCGACCTGCTACCAGAATGGCTAGACAGATGGAAGATGGCGGTCAATGTCGGGAAGACGACCGCCATGGCCATTAATCGCCGAGTACGCGTACCACCCCCCCCTCCAGTTAAGAGGAGAAGAGGTGGCGTGGAGCAACACAATTATCTTGGTTGCAAGATAGACCGCGCCCTTCGCATGTCTCCCCAGATCGACAACGTCGTAAGGCATGCAAGGGCAGCGAGAGCAAGACTCTACCCCATACTGACATCCAAGCTAACAACGCGCACCAAGATAGGTATATATAAAACCTATATCCGCGCGCGCCTTACATACGCGGCGCCGGCGTGGTACGCGCTTACATCGGTGACCCAACGGAAACGGTTGCAGGCGCAGCAGAGTCTGGCTCTCAGGATGATCGTGGGAGCTGGCCGATACGTCAGGAATGACGTTATATCCAAAGGGCTCCGCGTGGAGTCCTTAGAAGAGTTTGTGGTCCGTTTAACGCGACGGCTGTTCGACAGAGCAGATAACGGACCACACGAACATCTCCATAACCTGGCACCCCTCCACGCGCGCCCTCCTGAAGGACGGCCACTCCCACGCGAAATCCTGCCACCATCAACGCCGCCTGGCCGAAGGGGGGCCAGGGACGAGCGTTAGCCCGACCACGCCTAGGCGTGAGGATAAAGGATAAGGATAAGACAAACTCCAACAACACCCACGACATAGTGGACCCAGGACCGGGGGAGCCGTTGCCCCCCGAGATGACGTCCGGGTAAAGAGGGTAACCTCGAGGCCCGCAACCTGCCATAAATAGGGCAGAAGATACAGCTCGCTCATAGATGCTGCAGGTGCGTTGCCGGTCTTTAAGGATATTTAGGAGATATAATAAGTATATATATAGAGGAGGGGAACAGGGCGGGGGAGTGGGCCTCCGGTTACCTCACTCACCGAAAGAAACGCAGAAGCACAAGATGCCTCTACTTCACGTCGGTATTCTGCGAGGCCGTGGTACCAACCCGGTCGAGCCGGCCCATTCGAGCAGCAGCAAAAGCCGCCGCTTGGCACGCTTTTCAACTGAGCGAAGAGAAGCTAGTACTCGTATCCCAGACACCAAATCAATCTGCTTTTGTGTATAGTTATCTCCTCTGAAACTAATTCAAAAGCTAGGCATTAGCCGTATCTATCCGCAAACTAACACTTTCATTGTAGCAGACGTTTGAAATGCGTTTTCATACGTCGCACCTGTTATCTATTAAAATTACACTACCCACTGACCTGTGTGACCTATTGACGTTGGATGGCATAACAGAGTATTTTAAAAATAAACTTTAATACTACAGACATAAAACATTGAATTCCTTGCAATAATTTTTAGCATGATGGCATGCTCGTTTATGAAACGAATATGATTACATTTACGCTTGACGCGCGACTTTCTCTAGGTACTATCTAAGATAGATATTTCACAATGATAGGCAAAAATAAAAGAATGTCGAGTTTGATGACACCCAAAACTTTTCGTATTAGCCGACGAGAAAGGTACATTTTTATTCAACTTCCTAATCTTCTGTCCCATTGTTAGGTGACAGCTACTTAATGGGATCTCGAACTTTAGCTATTTAACAGGCAATTTAAAGAAATTAAGAAGCCATTGGATCCTTAACATTCTTAACTCGTAAATCTCTTACACGGAAACCTCAAGAACGCTCGAGCTGAAATTTTTTTTTCTTTGAGTGTTAGAAAAGTCGTGTCATATTGATATTTATGGCCATTTAACAATTAAAAAAAATCTATTTATAGAACATTTGCATCTGTGTTGTAGTGTGTAAGCAGATCAGCCCCCCGTACCCTCCCCGCCGTCCTTTCTTCTCATAGAATGTTATAAAAGTCGATTTAGGGACAAGCCTTGATAATCTCATGGCATCAGATGCCAGTTAAAAATACACAGATAGATGACAGTAAACAGAAAATAATGTGTAGGATGCGGAGAGGGGCCAGTTATTATCAGGTGGACTAGATACTGGTTTGTTACTCTTGTTTGGATAATTAATAAGTTATTTATTTTAAAGCACGATGCGTAGGCTTTTTCATCATTTTAAAAGTAAATTCTCTCGTGTATTTTCGTATTTTTAATAATGCTTACGTCAAATAAAATATCTTTATAAAATAGGAGCCTATTAAATTACAATCTCAAGTGTCAATATCAAGTATTACATGCTAAGTTAGCGGGATTTTCAACAACTTGAAGACCTGATAAACTCTAATTGAATTATTACGGAGTTTCCTTGAAGTTAACTAAGAAATTGGCTTAAGTTATTAACGTGTCTAGCTTTTCAATTTTTTTTTTTTTGGGTATATACATTTGTAGATAGTTCCTGGATGACCACGAAGATGACTTAATTTTGTTATTTTGTTTTTGCCTCCTTTTCGTGATGTCATTGAAGAGTGATGAAACCGACAGGTGGCGATTCTCGGCACACCATGGTAGAAGTTCATCCGCAAATGGGTATGCTTGGTGTTTCTCCTCCAGAATCTGTAAAGAGGTTAGCCATAGTAAAAGTAGTAAGGGTGACAAATGAACTCCAACTGTAAACGTCTTTCTTCGAAGGTTACCGATGGATTGTCACCCCTGAGGATTAAGATGTCTAAATGCCACACAGACTGTTATTATACTGGTTCGGTATATCTGGCAAACTGGTTTTGAAGAGTCACCATCTAATGGTTTTAATTAGTTTGCTTAAGTGTGAAGGAACTGTTAACCATTTTATATTTTTCTTTCCTTTTTCAGATTATATAAGATTACGATGCGCTGATCTCCCTTCCCTCCGCGGCTGTATGGATGTGGTGGACGGTGGAACTACAGAACCAACACGGGGTGCCAGAAAAACTGGTGTACAGACCTTCCTGATCCTTATGGCATCCGGGCTGGGGTTCCGTGGCCCACAAGGGTTTGCAGGTGGAGTTGGAAAACACGTCCGTGTTCCAGCGCAGTTAGTCAGGAGGGAGAAAAGGGCGTTCATATATTTCATATGTGTGAAAAGTTTGGGCTTACTCAACTTTATAGCCTTTGTCCAAAACTTTCTCGTTCAAAAGATGGTGTCAACCAAGACTTCCTACTCGAGTTCAAGGGTACTGTCGTGACTGGTGGTAAGTTTATATAGCATGCTTACTTTTATTAGCACTTTCTTGGAAATGATATGTTCACACCCTACATAAATCTTCTATTTATCTAGGGTGCAAAATGAAAAAATAGGAAAAGACATATAGAGAGATAGAATAGATAAAAGATTCAGGTATAAGAATATTTATCCATATAGAAAAGAATCCAGAAAGTTAGTACTAATACATGTGGACAATATAAAGAGTCTGTAGACGAAATCACCCAATTGACCGCCAAGAGGCTTAATTGTTAAAACCAGTTAAAATGCAAATTAACGCAACAGAAATATACTGCAAAAAAGTAAAGAACAAACCCTTGCTCATTAAAAGTTTAGTTCACGGAATATAACTGAAGAAATGTGACTGTCTACAGTAAGAAAGTTTAATGAATAATGCGAGAAGTTTGGCTTCAAATGGCTACTACAGTTCCAATTTGCTATGAGATTTTTCATATTTTTCGTTTTAATTAACTAAAAGTTCCCATGATACTGAAACTTATTTTAAATAACTAAATATTAAATAAAAAAAAAAAATATTTATATACCGGAAATAGCTACAAATACGTTTTAATTTCGTTATCGTATTTTTTATTTGTATTACAAAAATGCCGAAATAGACGTAAGGAACGGCAAGCTGAAGTGGCAATGGGCCGGCCATGTTGCTTGCAGAACTAACAACCGTTGGGGATGAAAGTTTCTCAATTGGCAACCTCGTACAGGCAAACGCAGTGTAGGACGACCTCCCACAAAATATAGTGACGTCCAGCACAGTCTTGCGGGATGTCGCATCTGCATATTTATGAAAGGCAATAGAACAGCCAAAGATCCCTTATTTGTTCAACCATATAAACAAAAATCATATATACTCGTACAGGGGTCCGACCGTCTCTCCGTTAATCGCAGGGCCGACATAAATTCTCCCCTCGATTAAGTATACATTGACCAAAGCTGCCCCTTGGATTGTTGTTGCACTGTGTCTGCTTACAACAACGTACCAAATAAATAATTATTCGGAAAACTTTTTTAATTAATAAGAGTCACAACTTTTTTTTAAACGGAACCTATTTTAGAGGATTCTTCTGTAAAGAAAATTACATCACTGATACGTCAAAACGTCGCCTCAGAATGACAGTTTAAAAACTTTAAATTTTTGTATTGTTATAATTATGAAATCATTTTGTGTGAATCTCTTAATATTTGTATCCTATATTGGATTTTGTCTTGGTCGAAGATACGATAACTTTGTGCTCTACAGCACTATCCCTACGGAGCAATACCAGTTGAATTTCTTGCAAAATTTAGAGTCCCAGAAGTACATAGATGTGATATTCTGGAAGAGACCTTCTAAACTATTTAATGGTGTGCATTTTGTTGTAAACCCAGTGGACTTGGAGCTACTTCAAGAAAGACTTAAGCATTTCAAGTTGGATGTGCAAACCTTATTACCTAATATTCAAAGGTAATACGAATCGTAACCTCAGTGTACTTACGTAAAGCTTATTGGTACTCAGTAGGTCATTAGTTTTATTTTGTATTACCAGGAGGAAAAAGAAATAGTTTCACCCAAATTTAGGGTGGTCACTCGTCTAGTAACATTTTAGTCCTTGTCAACACAAATTTCTTCGGAGCTTATTTGGGACAATGTGACAGGTGGTCGTCGTCTTAGTGTCTGGGCCAACGATACAAATCTATACATAAATTTCGAAAACTCATTGGTACGAGTAACTCGAGTCTCCTGTTTCGGAGATAATTCGCCTACCCATTACGTTATCGTAGTGCTAAATACCAAGAGCTGTTATTATATTTACAAAGCCTCAAATTAACGCTAAGTGAATTAAAAGTTAACTAACCTTATTCTGATCAATTCAATCAAATCAAAGTAAAGATCATGTAGAAATTAGGATTGAAATCCGCACACACATTTATATTGTAAATAATTAAAATATCAGTTAAACTTAGAATTGTATGAATAAACCTATTCATATAATTCTCTTTTATAATGTTTTCATTCGATACAATCTTCATGTATTACCACTTGCTCGGCGGTGAAAGAAAACATCGTGCAGAAACCTGTATGTCTGAGAAATAATATTATTCATATTTAATAATATAAGAGAGAAATATTACTTCGAGGATATGTGAATCTCGTCAACAACGGGTCCTCTCTGGCTCCAAAACCCCCTCAGATAGTTGAGCAGGAGGCCTTTGTCCAACAGGCTGTTACTTTACTTTACCTAGGTTTAAATATTAATTTCAGTGCATTTGACTCCCAAACCTTCAAGAAGTACACAAGTCTGGACACCGATTCATATTCCTGGGATTTCTATCACAACTTAGAAGATATTTATCAATGGTTGTCGGACTTAGCATTGAAATTTCCCAAAACAGTTGAACTACATAGCATAGGGCGATCAGTCGAAGGGAGAGATATATATGCGTTATTCATAAAGAGATCAAAAGCCAAAGCCAATGTGATCGTCGATGGTGGTATACATGGGAATGAATGGATTTCAATAGCATTTGTTACTTATTTAATCAAGCAACTTATCTACTCTCAAGATGTAGGACATGGCCGGTTTAATGAATTAGCAAACAATTATCATTGGTTTCTAATACCTGTTGTCAATCCCGACGGCTTTGACTATAGCGTCAAAACTGTAAGTATTTTGGAATATTTTTTATCTAAGCATCTTATTTTATTTTTAGGGTAGTTCTCTAGTTAATCTTAGGCTCTTGCGTTAAGTCATATCAAACGTCCTTCTAAATATGACTTAATGTGTATTATGTTCCCAACACATGAAATGGGAAGTGTTTAATATTCAGATAATTCAGGGTTCAGGATAATCGCTTTACTTTCTGGGTAGGCTTTAGTTTCTGGTGAGTTGATTTGGGCTCTCTCTGCAACTGACAAATATCAACTACATCGGGAATTGGAACACCGGTACGAAACTTACTAAGTCACGCGGTCGTTTCATAATGTCTAAAATTACTAAAATGATGTAAAACATGTCGTATTACCATCGCTGGTCATCAGCCACTATAATAATATACAGCCATTCACCATGTGAGTGTTGAGACCAACGATACAGATCGTACATAAATTTCGACTTAAGATCAAGTCCTCCTCTTGTCGAATACTGTATTTTGAATGTTTCGCAAGTTTTCCTTTTATTTGTTATATTTTGACTCAGAGCGAGACGGCGCTTTCCATTGAAACGTAATATTAGTGCAGTATATTTTAACTAATAAATCCTTTCAGGAACGGATGTGGCGAAAAAACAGAGGAAAGTTTGATAATGGGGACGGCGTAGATTTGAATCGAAATTTTGATTATAATTTTGGAAGTAAGTACTACATTGTTTACGCAACTTTTAAAATTATTCGTCATAGTAATTTTCATTGGGAATATACCATAATTTGGTACACACCAGCATGTGGTTCATCCTGTTTTTAAAAAAATACAGTAAGAAATATTCAATTTCATGACATTCCGTTCGATATGTAAATATTGATCTGGAAGAGGACATTGTTCCCAGCTTTTTTTTAAACACGATGAAAAGTTTCTTTTTTCTAGAATTTGATTCAAGCAATAATTCCAAGGACGATAATTATTGTGGTGCTGCACCGTTCTCGGAGCCAGAGTCGAAGACCTTATCTGATTTTATAACGGAGAAGAGAGATCGTTTGAAATTCTACATCTCCTTTCATGCATATGGCCAAAAAATTATAATCCCTTACGACGACAGAGTTCAACACATGGAAAACTTTTCAGAAATGGTAAGTCATTCTTTCTTATATAAAAAAAATTAAACCTTCCTATGCAGGTCCGGACCAAAACTAAAGTACTTGAATGGTAAAGAAACAGCTGTTGAAAACAGGCCTATTGGACTGAAGGCCTATTTAACGTTTGAGGCGTAAATTAAGGATAATATCTTGATGATTTCTTTAAAATCACATAATCAAATATCAAATAAATGCTTCCAACATGTATAAGTACATGCTTATATGAGTTGAGTACGCTCTAGAGATAAAGAAACTTTCAATGTATCTGAACTGCATGGTATTTATAGTTTCTCATCGACAAGTATGTCTGTTTCATCGTCATCGTCTCTACTAGATGAAGATTTTCCAGTGGCATTAAGGAGGAGAATTGATTGATACCAAACTGTCATTACTTACATAAAACTATGAATCTAAATTTGTAAATATTTTACTTAAAGGGTATTCTATTTCAGGAGAATTATGGAAAACAAGCAATACTGAGACTTTATCAATTATTTGGTGTGAAATATAGTGTTGGAACCATCTATGATACTTTCGGTTAGACGAAAAATTTGCTTTCTACGATTATTTTTATGATGATAAATAAATCCATGGATAAAGAATTATTTGATATTGTTTATAGGACTTCGTGCATCAGGCAGTAGTACGAGTTGGGTGAAAAGTAATTTCAAAACAAAGTGAGTTTATCTTTATAACTTTGAATATAGACAGCAATGCAAATAAATGATAAAAAATATCGTCGTGGTTAAGGTTTAGTTCAAGATACACGAGTACATTTATTAAGTATTCGAAGAAACGAAAAAAAAACTTTTCTTATAGTAAAGGCGATTAAAAGGAGCAATCGATAAGTGGGAAGTGATTACCGCCGCCCGCGTACTTCTGCAACACCTTCTGGTGTGCTGCAGGTGCGTCCCCGGCCTTCTAAGGGTATTTGGAAGATGGGAGATAGGATGAAGAGGGTGATAGGGAGGGATAGGGATGAGGAGCGGGCCTCCGGTTACACTCACTCACCGAACGAAACGCAGAAGCACAAGGTGCCTCTTCACGCCGGTATTCTGCGAGGCCGTAGTACCAACCAGGAGGAGCCGGCCCATTCGAGCAGCAGCAAAAGCTGCCGCTTGGCTCTACAATGTATATATACAACCATCATTGTAATGTTAGGAATTAAAAATATTAATATTTTGATGATGTGGAAATGATTTACAGGAGAAATTATACATAATGGTTCTACACCGTTGTAACTTAAGAATATAAAATTTTAATTCTTGTTACAGATATGTTGTGACTTTTGTTTTACGAGACAATGGAACCTATGGCTATGCTTTACCAAACAACCAGATATTGCCAACATGCGAAGAGACTTTGGAAGGTTTAATCGAATTCATGACGGCTCGGCCACGACGCGTTAGGGCAGACTTGTTCAACACAGCTTATAAAGTGACCGCGAACATTATTTTATTATTAATGTCGTGCTTTTTGAAATAAAACGTTCTGTTCTATCGTGACTTTTTCATTGGTAACAATTGATTCGCTCGACTAGAGGAGTGGCTAAGAGATCGGTTGCAACGCAATGGGTTGCGAATCGATATCAACATGGAACTAATATTTGTATCGCTTACAGATCTTTTTTCCGGATACAGATGATTGTGCATGTATGATGAATTCTTGTATTTACGCGAACACTACACATTTGAAATGAAACCTCTATTTACGAATTTTATCACGTTTAATTTCGTTTTTATATTCCCGACGTTTCGATTGATTTACAGCAGCCGTGGCCACGGGGTGACTAAGGTGTTAGACGTCTAGATATCATTGTTAACTCGGGCTACTTTCAGTTTTTGTTTATTTATTTTAGTCCGATCTAAGTATATGTGCTTACAGTATCTTGAGGTCGTGCGGAAGGACAACACTTTGCGTTTTGGATTAAATTTATTTGTTACTGGTACCCAAGCAGGTAGTAGTACCCAGCCATCTTCTCTATTGAAATTAGGATGTTTTTTGATTTCAATAGCCTCGCGAATCATCCTTGGCCGGAATCGGTGTTTTTTTACGAGGATTTGTGGTGTACTGATTCTGATGTAATGGTTGGGGCGATCAAGGATATGATCCTTGATCGTCTATGTGTGAAACATTTATTTGATATTTGATTATGTGATTTTAAAGAAATCATGTATACATAATTCTCGAAATTTTCCATAATTTCAATAATTAGTTTCATTAATTCGTTTTATTCGTTTCATTCATTACATTCTATCATTCACAAGCGTGTCCCTAAGTTGTATTCAGTGTTGTGGACCAAATAATAATAAAAACTCATGACATTCTATACTCAATCATAAAATGTCTATCTATCATATATGGCTGTGTAAAGTAAAGTAGGATCCTCTAAGTGCCCACAGGCTAAAGGCCTCCTTCTCAAACATCTGCAAGGGTGTAGAACCCGGGTACAGCCCGCCCCACCACTTCTCCAATACGGGTGGGCGAGCCTCACATATCCTCGAAATAACATTTTTATTATTTCTCAGACATGCAGGTTTCGTCTCGATTTTTTCCTTCACCGCCGGGCACGTAGTGATATAATATTTAGTTCTAAATAGTCCATAGTTAATATTTAGTCATATGGCTCATAACAATAGAATTTCAATTGCCTCAAAGTTATGTCATGTGAAGGGTTAAATGAAGTTTTGCGTTAGGTTTTTAGTTAATTTAATAATGGCATTTTGTACGACTAAATTTGGAATACTTAAAAAAAAGAAAAGTAAAAAATTATATGATTACATTACGTCTCACTTAACATAATACATTCTAAATAATAGTATATTAAATTGTATAATGACAACCTGATTTAAAAAAAAATAGTGCAACAAACTTAACATGTCATAACAATAGAAATTCGATTTATACAGCACGAGCCGAGTTAATTCATCGGCTACAATTAAGTAGAGAGAGAGAGAGAATTGTCTAGATCTAGTTTTTTTATACCTTGGAGGCAGGTACCTTTTATTTCAATTTTTAGAATCTTTGGAGCGTGTGCGCAATGAGTGAATAGATGGTAGAGTGCTATCATCTGTTTCTGATTCTGTGATAATTTAAACCAAGATCACTGCAACTCTTCAAGATTTTATGTGCTCTTTCGGTGTAGATCAGATAAAAATTAATAATGTTAAACTGTCGGTAACTCCTCTCATAGTCAAATATCGACAGTGTCGGTCGTAGCCGTAAAAATAATATAAAACCAAAATATATGTAAAAACCTTTTAGGTCATATTTGAAAGCTTCTTCAGTGTTTTTGGTGAGGTCGATGCGAAAAATAAACTGTAAATACCAAAAGACTATATAAATATACAGTGTAGAATACTAAGTATTTAATACAACATTATAATACTTAGTGATTTGTTATATATTCTTTGATGAGAAAATAACTAGTAGAGACGTCAAAGAGTACTTGAAGGACGTCAATTTGACAATATATTACAAAATATCTTCCAGTAAATATTTTAAATAAAAAAACTTTTACGGATGTATATACAAAAGAACAATTTATTATTTATTAATGGCGTTACTAATTGTTTTCGTGTTTTTATTGCTCATATTACCATTTAAGCAATGTGTGCAAAAAAAATATCACAACTATACGCTATTTCGAGTTATACCAACTAATGAGAAACAATTGAAATTTCTAAAAGATCTGACTTCCTCTTTCGATGTAAATTATTGGAGGCCACCAGGAGTAATCAATAAAACCGTTGAACTCATTATATCACCCGATGATAAGACACCATTCGTTACTGATGCTGAACAATTGGGGATCCATTTAATAACGATTTTGAAAGATCTACAGAGGTGAGTAATAAGGGGTATTATGTTCACTAATTTTCACACACTATGTGTAACAAATAGTTAACGTTAATGCAATTTTACTGATTGACATAAACACCTCCATCAAAGCGTCAACAAAAGCCATACCGGCTTGCATGGAAGAAACGCCATACCGTAGTGAGTTCGGCTGGGCCGGCAGATTGGTGATCGCTGTACTGGCTGACTGATACGTTATCCTCGCACAAAAGATGCTGCTCACCGTCCTAATCTCACCTGCATCAGTCCTGTATCGGAGTAGTATCACCTGGTCTAGTCTAGTCTGTGATATTTGAGTTCTTCGCAGGAGTTGTTTGCTAGAGCTTCGTTTAATTATTAGTAGGGTTCACCGCATGAAGTTGAGGTTAACATTTGAAGAAAAGGAAGGGGGTTACCCCCTCCCTTTAAATTTAATCACCTCAAGGATAATCGACGAGTGTATGTATCTAAGTAACGAATGAAAAAATCAAACTTTAACCATGAGACGGGCGGTGAAACGTCTAGAAAGTTACGACAGTTTACTTCAAAGAGTTTGTAGATGCGTAACTAGTGCTATCTAGTCTATTAAAATCGAATGAAAAGGGGAATTTAAAAAACAATTTTAGGCTGTTTTTCTTCCTGCGTTCTATTATTTATTTATTTAAACTTTATTTGCACAAGAGAAATGAAGAAGAAGGCGGACAGGGAAGAGGCATTTTCTACCAGATTACCTTTGGATTGAGCAGAGAACATGTAATGGGAGTAAAGCACAAAGAAAATGCAACCAATTTGTACCTAATTACTTATGAAAATTAAATACTTATAACAATGTGATGCATTAGATATGTAAAATTTTCAATTAAAATGCTCGAGGAAGGCAGTTGGTACTGTTAAAGTTAAATTTTAAATAATAAATTCTTTACAGCGTCTTTGATAAGCAAACAGTAAAAACTTATATCAGAAGAAAAATGGATATGTACGACTGGCGCAGCTATTTCAGAACAAGCGACATTTACAAATGGCTGCACGACCTTAATATTAACTATCCTCAAGAGGTACACTTGGAAAGTATTGGCAAAAGTCATGAAAATCGCGACATAATGGCTGTTAAAATTGTTTTAGGAAAAGATGAAAAGAGGTAACGTATAGAAAATTACAAAAATTGCTGTTTAATCGTGAAATCTATTTATTACGAAACATAGCATTAGTTTCACGACAAAAATGTAAATCAGAGCCGTTGGGGCTTTGGTGTTGATGTTGAAAGAAAATTGTTGTTCTTTGGCATATTGCATAACCATTACATCAGATACGGAAAGACGAACACTGCACTATTCTTGTGCTTGAACTTAGACGACACTATTATTCGTGCACAAGAATTGGTTTAAATCATTTTGGTAGTTGTAAATTTATGATATAAATAAAATCTGAATGTATCAATAACCTTGAAGTTGCATATAAATATTTTTTTAACTTTATAAACCGATTCCTTAACTGTAAATCTCGTGTAATTATAATAATCATTTTATTTATTTATGTAACACATACTGAGATTCAACCGATCATAATTTTTACAGACCAAAAGTAATAATTGAAGGTGGAATTCACGCTAGAGAGTGGATTTCTCCAGCATTCGTGACTTACATGATGCAGCAAATTTTACTATCCTCTAAATCTAACAACACTGCTCTGAAAGAGATTGCTGTGGCTTATGAGTGGTATTTCGTGCCCCTCATAAATCCTGATGGCTACGAATTGAGTCACACTACGGTTTGTTACATTTCATTTTCAATTGAATGATCATATGCGTTATTGTCCCTTCGTTATTGTTTGTTATCATCATTAACTTCATTATTGTCATTATCTCCGTTTACCACTTTTCATTGCTTCCCAGGTGAATTAACTAGAAGTTGATTTCAAACAACTATATGATTGTGTGTGAATAATTCCTTATTATTGAATTTTGATGATAAATTTGTTTTATATATTATGTTGTTTCTTGTTAAACGTTTGGTTTACTATAATCATTTATGTTCTGGTAGTAATTTTTAGCTTAATTTACGAAATTCAAATCATTTCGGGTTTTTTTTTGCTGCGGGAGATGGATATACGAGTATCTAATAGATATATGATGAGGTCTTTGCCAAGCATTTAAAAATATATGTATATATACTTCATGGAGTTTGTACATGCGTAACTAGCGCTATCAAGTCTATTAAAACCTAATAAAGACGGCAATTTAAAAAACAATATTAGGCTGTTTTCTTCCTGTGTTCTATTTATTTATTTATTTAAACTTTATTTGCACAAGAGAAATGAAGAAGAAGGCGCATAGGGAAGAGGCATTATCTACCAGTTAAACCAATATAGGTTTTTATTAAAACTATTTGCATTGATTTAATAGAAGATGTAGATGACCTGATAGCCTAGTCGGTAGAAATCCTTCGAAACTGTAGATTGCGGGTTCGAATCACGGTAAGGGTAAACGTCTCTATGATGAATATAAACGATTGTACACGAGTCATGGGTGTTTCTTTAGGTACATATTATGATTATTTATCTATTTTACATATGTAAAACTTTACTTTTTTAACGTGGTAGAGTCAAGCGGCGGTTTTAGCTGCTGCTCGAATGGACCGGCTCAAACCGGGTTAATACCACGACCTCGCAGAATACCAGCGTGAAGTAGATGCATCTTTTGCTTCTGCGTTTCGATGGGTGAGTGAGGCCCACTCCGCCTCCCCCTCCCATATTTTCCTCGTCGTCCCTCCCATATCCCAAATACCCATAAAGGCCGGCAACGCCCCTGCAGCACCTCTAGTGTTGCAGATGTTTGTAGTAATCACCTACCATCAGGTGAACCGATTGCTCCTTTGCCGACTACGTTATTGCCATCCAGTTACAGACACATGGTATCCCAGTTTGAGACTGGATGTCGTGTGTATTGAAACGCACATTTATTTATATTTACCTACAAATTTAACTTTTTTAGAATTCTTTATATCGTGTATTGATGCACGGTCAAATATTACCTATAATGTGAATTTGAAATGAAGCTTACTCAGCCATACTGCACCGCTGCAGCAAAAGAAAATATTTATTTTGTATTTGATTTTCACACTTGTTTCAAAATTGCATTTTTGTTATCTACGACTTTTATTGTAGGACCGAATGTGGCGAAAAAATAGTCGAGGTGTCGATTTAAATAGGAATTTCGGGATTGCGTTTGGAAGTAAGTACACAGATTTTACAATCATTTTCCCTTCTCAGAATCTTCTATAATTTTTTTTTAATATTTTTTGTTGTCTAATTTATTATTTGATGTTTTACCTTTACAGCCGTGGGTGTAAGCTTTAACACAGGTGATGAAACATACTGCGGTGAAAACGCTTTTTCGGAACGCGAAAGTTCCGCCATGGCTAACTTTGTGCGGTCAAAAAGTGACGGACTCAAGTATTATTTTGCCTTTCACTCGTACGGTCAATTTTTGATCCTACCGTATGCTTATTCAAAAGTTCATCAAGAGAATTTCGATGAAATGGTTAATGAATTTCTTTGATATTTTCATTGTACACTTATATATGGTATTTCAAATTCCACACAACATTTGTTGATTTTGTCTTACAAGCGGCTAGAAATAAGGGATCTGTGTCTGTAGAAATTTCCCACACACGTTGCTGAACAAGTTTTCTGTCATATATCACAAACAAGGCTCTGCTTGCGTCTCGTACAGGATCCCAATCTTATCACAAAAAAAAACAGTGGTCAAAAATTTCTTCAAATTTTCTGGTATTCTAGACGAAAATATATATAGTTACCCGATTAAAAAAAACGTACTAAGACTTGCAGAAGAGTAAAGGTTAGTTGTAGATTCTCGCAGAAAAACATCGCGCAGAAAAACATCGGACCATAAGCATGGCGATTGTGGAAAATTCTCCTTGCGTGAAACGCCTATGTCCCGCAGTGTACTGTTAAGGTTGTTGAAGTCCTAAAAGCTGTTATTCATATTGCAGTATCGAATGGGTAAGAGAGCAGCACTACGAATGGCCGATAAATATGGAACTGGGTATACAGTTGGAACTGCGTACGATACTGTTGGTAATTATAAATTTAAATTTTATAACTAACACCCCACTGTAAGGCAAAAGCCACATTTCATTCTTGAGATGATTTTTGGACTCGATAAAAGTTCGCCAGTCTGCTCTGAAGTGGGTTGCTAAATTTTACATATTCCCGAAATATTTTTTTATTGTATCCGGTACGGGCGATATTCCTTAAGATGTTTTTGTACGCCATCGTGCACAATGTGATTAATTCACCACTTTAAGGTGTAATATATAGTTTGAGTAGTGCCAACACCAGGGCTCAAAGCCACGTGCGTATGTTCTGTGGAATTAAGGCGAGTGTCCTGTTTAAATTTGTCTTAACTTACTTGACGTATATTGACTTATTTTCAATAACTTACTGGTGCCTGAGCAGTGTTTTTGAAAACAATGGTACGTTTTAATGATCTACATTTAATCATTTATTCCAAATTAATACTCAAATAAGTGGTACTCAAGATCTAAGACAAATAGCGTGTTGCGCTCGAAACGAAACATTTCAGTAGCACAGACGTCACTAGTTTATATTTCATTAAATTATATTTATTATATTACGTTTTATTTTTAACTACAGTTCGGTCAACGACTGAATGGATATTATTTCTGGAGCGCAGAAAGGTGTGAAAAGGTGTTCTTTTTATCAGGTTTTAAGGTGTATTTTACCTAGTTTCAATAGAGCTGAGATCGAACGTGGTAGAGCCGAGCGGCGGCTTTTGCTGCTGCTCGAATGGGCCGGCTCGACCGGGTTGGTACCACGACCTCGCAGAATACCGGCGTGAAGTAGAGGCATCTTGTGCGTCTGCATTTCGTTCGGTGAGTGAGGTAACCGGAGGCCCACTCCCCTTCCTCATCCCCCTCCCGTTCTCCTTCCCTTCTCCCAAATACCCTAAAAGGACGGCAACGCACCTGCAGCACCTCTGGTGTTGCAGATGTACGTGGGCGACGGTAATCACTTACCATCAGGTGATCCGCTTGCTCGTTTGCCGCCTTTCCCATAAAAAAAAATTGAGATTGAAACCCGATGTGATATGACTTTGGCACAAAGATTTTGAGCCTACTGACAATCGCCGGGAGTTGCGACAAGCTAAGTTTTGCAAAATTAAAAGACCGATGTGTCAACACTTTATGCATTAATTCAGAATTCAACGTCTTCAGGTTATTTAACGTCCGGTGTCAGTGGATGTTGGGTCAAGAAAACTTTTAAAGTGCCGTGAGTGTTTTAATTTATAATATAAAGGATGGAGATTTAAGATAAGGTAGTGACAGACTACCGGCTATTAATTAGTTAATTTTTAATATAGAGATTGGAAAATTGAGATAGGATAATGTGAGTGAGTCACTATTATTTTCTTTTTTAACTAGGTTTTTATTTACCCGGTTTTATTAAGCATCGGCTTTTGCTGGCCGACTCGACCGGGGCAGTATCACGGCCTCGCAGAATACCCGCGTGAAGTTGACGCATTGTTCTTCTGCATTTCATTCGGTTAGTGAGGTAACCGGAGGCCCGCTCTCCCTTCCCTCTCACCTTTTACCTTCTCCAAATATTCTTAACCGGCAACGCATCTGCAGTTCCTCTGGTGTTGCAGATGTACGTGGGCGTCGGTAATCACTTACCATTAGGTTTACCCGCATGCTCGTTTGGCGCCTTTCTTATCAAAAAAGAATTAAGCAATGGTGATGATTTTTTTTTTCCTTTCCTGTATCTGACATTTACCACATCTTTTGGAATGTGATCTCATAATATAAAGAAGACTTGAAATTTATTCGACAAAATTTAGCAGCCGTTCGAAACGTGATAAATCCTTTTTATAGAAAGTCTTTTGCGAGAAATACTTTTGTGGTTAAAATGTAAAAAAAGTTCAATAATTAATGTAAATCAAGCTATAATAATAATAACGGCTTAAGTGTTGCATCACAGGGTTGTAACTATGCCGTAACATGTTTTAGTATTTATACACTTCATTTCATCGTTTTGAAATGAAAAAATAAATACGTTTTTCAATAATTTTTATCCACAAAATTTTACTGTAAACTGTAGTTACTTTGTTTCTGTTTTGTGAAAAAGACGCCCTATATTTAAGATAGAAAGAACGAACAACAAAAATAGTTGCTTTTCTTGCTGGCTGTACATTTTATCTGACAACAAGAATGCGAAAATAGTTCATATTCACTTCATACGTTAGAAATGGTACGATGAAGGTTCTTCTATAGCTAAAGTTATATATCAAAATTGTAGATATATTAACAAGCGTACCTTTATGGGAATTTAAATTTTGTTGTTAGCAACATTATTAAGTGAGTGTAAGTGTTTGTATAAGCGTGTTTGTGTGTTGGTTTTATAAATAGAAAAAGTGTAGCTAACATTTCCTTTAAATGTGTAAGTATTTAATACATTTTATTTCTAGATATGTCATGACGTTTGAACTTCGTGATGAGGGATACTATGGATTTGCGCTGCCTCCTCAGGAAATCCTACCGACGTGCGAGGAAACGATGGAGGGAGTTCTGACTCTGCTGTCCACGGAACATTGGAATCAGGAAAATACCTTGCCTAAAAGTAAACAGGGGTATAAAGTTTTGGATAGATTTGTCATACTTTGGAATATTTTTCTATTTATTTTGGTACGTTACTGATACTATGTGCGTATAAATACTATGTGAGTTGTCTAGTAAATTTTGTGATATTATTTAAATTAAAATGTTTAATTTTGTAAATATGTGTTTTATCTAAACACTTTCAATAAAATATTCAATATATCAAACGTGAAAACACTCTGTTTTAATGGACAATTTATAACACAATTCTGATAAAGTGCCCGATTTTATTTTACTCACAATCAATAAGAACTTGCTACATAATATGATTATATTCTGGTTTCAATATTGGGTATTACTGCTTTTATTCTTTAACTATTAGGTGCTTACAAAATGGTCTTTATTTATGGTATTTTCCCAATGTTGTCACATTGTAAACAACAATATTGATAGCCCACAAACAAGATAACTCACAACTAGATGAAAAACTGGTGGTATTAAAGGTAAAAATGGGTACGGGTGTCTCCTGGAAACTACCCCTGGGCAAATACTACAACCAGTTTTTTGTTTAGTTGTATATGTTAACCCACATTGTACACCCATTTCTGCTACAACGCCACTGCAACTATTCCTCGAGAGCCAGTACAATTACAGACGAACTTTCTTCGATTGAGACCGACAGAAGGTCACAACTCTCTTCGATCGAGGTTGTTGGCAGGAGTCCATGTGCTGCAGTTGCCACTTTCCATCAGGTGGACTGGTAGCATGTTATTCACCCTAATCCAATAAAAAAAATATGTTTTTTTTTATAGAAAAGACGGCAAACGAGCACGCGGTTCACCTGATGGTAAATGATTATCGTCGCCCACATACATCTGCAACACCATAGATGCTGCAGGTGTGTTGCCGTTCTTTGGGAGGATATTTGGGAGATGGGAGGGAAGAGGAGGGGAATAGGGAGGGTGTTGGCCTCCGGTTACCTCACTCACCGAAGGAAACACAGCAGTACAAGATGCCTCTACTTCAAGCCGGTATTCTGAGAGGCCGTGGTATCAACCCGGTCGAGCCGGTCCATTCGAGCAGCAGCTAAAGCCGCCGCTTGGCTCTACCACGCTTAAATGTGGCAAAATCACTTTAAATGTATATGTTTATTTATGCACACCTAGTGTATGTGTAAAGTTTATATTTCTTTGTATTAAAGTATGTAGTATCATGATATATAATTAAAGTATTCTTGTACATTCTCAGCATGTAATCATGTAAATATAATTCGAGGTTAAAAGCAAATTCGCAGTCAGTAAAGTCCCACTGCTGGGCAAAGGCCTCCTTCTCAAATATCTGTGAGGGTTTTAGAGCCAATAAGGGTCCGCCACGCTGTTCCAATGAGGGTGGAACTTCTCATGACCCCAAAGTGATTTTTTTTTATTATTTGTCAGACATGCATATTTCTTCGCATTGTATTCCTTCGCCGTCGAGCAGGTAGTAAGTTTAGTAGCTAAAATTGCTATTTACAATTTCAGCGGTACGGGGGATCGAACCCAAATAACTCGCGCTCCGAAACTAAAGCGAGCGCCCTTACCACTAGGCCGCCACGGCTCTATATCTTCGTTGTTTAATTAACAGGGAATGTGAGCTCATTCCCCTGTTCGTTCCCGCCATAAACTGAATGAATGGTTTTAGTGTGTACGGATGTATTATAAATTTAGCAATGAATACGTAAATGATGTTATCATAGGTGGTAATATGACTAATGATCCGTGTAATCGCCGTGGCGTCACGACAAATCGTCTGATCACGTGACCTGCAGCCATTAATTTTCACGCCAGCGGCCACAGAACGATGACACTCTTCCCTTCTCAGGGTTTGAAATGAAACGGACGTGACCGTGGGAGGGATATTTCAACTGAAAGTTCAATTTATATTGGACGTGCGGTCGTTACATTTATGGCATGAGTGTCGTTTTATATATCGCCGTACAGTTTCGAGCTTTAATGTTCGGTTATTAAAGTTGATTTTATTGTATACTGTTGTTTTGCATAGCTACAGCTTTTTGTATGCCGCGTTTATTGACGTAGTAATTAACGAACGGTACAAAAATGTATACATTTTATAATTTACTAGTTCCCATCGTAAATTGTTCATATTTATTACCTTTAGATATAATTCAAAGGATCCAGGTTCACGGTCTATACGAGATTTACTCGTGGATAAGACCGTTTCTAAAATTCGACACGTTCCACCCTTATCGATGGTAATTCATGCCGAAGACTCGTAACTTCTTAAGAGGGGTCAGTGGGTTGACGCGAGCCATGTTTCTAGCAGTCGGAAGTCTCTTTCGGTGAGAGGAGTACAGCAGAGCACATCACAGGGGCAGCCAGCGCCGCGACGTCGGGTCAACACTGCAGCGTCGTGGCTCCTTATTACTTTTTTTTCTAGCGAGCCTCCTGCTCGCGCGTCTCTTCCGCCGAGGCTGTCATGGCCACCGCGTATCTAGTTTCCGTTTGTGTTGTTGTCCGTTTGCACTTAATGCAGATTCCGTAGCCGGTCACTGCCTTCGGCGACAGGTAAATGAGAGCACATTACCAGGCACAAAAAAAAAAGAGTTTTTTTTTATATTCTGCGCAGAGGATATCGTGTAATCGCGTATACTGTTAGAAACATGTGTATTTTTAAGAAATCTTTTGACTTTATCACAATCACAAATATAAAAATTATACATTTTAATTATCGTAATCTGATATTACATAATAATTTCACTTTGCGTGATATTAAATAACTTATAAAGTCAGATTTGTTTGTTTCTTTTATAAACGCCTATTACTAGTTAACTGCTTGCCATAGGCTTCAGACACAGGCAGGGTTTGTGTTATTAACCGGAAATAATTTTTCATATTCACATACTATATAGATAGATAAAACCAAAAATAATACCTTAAGTGCTAAGATGTAGGAGTTGCAGCAGCCCGTGTCACACAACAGACGTCTGTGCTGATCAAGAATCCAAGTGCAGATACATCTTCATCCCCGAAAACTATAACCTATATAAGACTAGATACAGATTAAAAAAAACTAGTCGGAAAAAAAAATGCAACCATTGTTATTTTTGGACGAAACTTTTATAGAGTACTAAACACTGTTTTTTCACGACATTTGAGTACTGATTTCTTATAAATATGTTACAGTAACATGAATAGACTCGAACAAAAATTAAGATTACTCGAATTTAAGGCAATGTTCATTTTATTACACAGCCTCTGTCATTAACCTAGAAACGGTATAAAGAATTTTTCACATCAACTTTTCGTTAAAAATTTTTGCAAGTTTTTAGAAAAAAACAATGAAATGCCTTTTGGAGAAAGAGACGGTATAACCCATACTATCACTTTCTCCAAAGAGAGATCTCTGCTAACCTCACCTTCACGTAGTTCACCCGGCTAGCAACCAAACGCGGTTCTGGCAACCGTACGATAGCGAAGTATCTATTTAAATTCACTGAACCCAAATCCCACAGATCTATGATGGGGAGCAGCGTTACTACTGCTAGGGAACTGGCACTGTGCTCACCTGCACCTGGTTGCTGAATGTGGAGAGTATATGCAAAACTTCAAAGAAATATATGCCGCTTTTTGCTGGTGTTTCCTAGGAGTGGCCGATGTTCAGCAAGATACCAAAATAGGCTGTGCAAAATAGGGAGCTGTTTGCATTATAAATTATGATCGCGTACAAGCATTTTACTACGTGGTAGAGCGAAGCAGCGGCTTTTGCTGCTGTTTCAATGGCACGACCACGACCTCACAGAATACCGGCATCAAGTAGAGGCATCCTGTGCTTCAGCGGTTTGGTCGGTGAGTGGGGTAACCGGAGACCCACTCCCCCTCACCCATCACTCCTACCTATCGTCTCCCTAATCTTCCAAATATCCAGGCAACGCAGTTGCATCTCGGTAATCACATACCATCAGGTGTGCCGCTTCGGAGCTAGTTTGATTTCTATTACTATCAAAAGAGCTGGGTCTGTTAAAATTCTTTTTTGACGTATTAAATTACAATTTCGTTAGTCAATTGTTTTGTTTTATACCTCTACCACAGATTCGTAACGAGTTTCCCCTGATGGAGAATAAATAGGGAAAGTAATCCGTAGCTATTTTTTATTTATTTTTTGACTGATTTTATACTTTCCAAATAATACAACAAAAGCAACAAATAGTCTCACAGGCAATTATAATATAGGAATAATCTAAGGTAAGATAAAAAACTAAAAATAACCATAACAAAAAAAAACTTAAGCAGGATTTGCAGAGCTGACCAGCCCCCACAGCAGCATGATGCATGTGGCAACCATCGGCTACCTCAACCACATTAAAGAGACGAAAAGACCTCGCCGTGAGCAATGGTTTTTAAGCGACCATGACACACTCAAATCTACCACCCACAAAGATAGCTCAACCTTGTTCGCGGAACTATGTTACAACTTTACTGAACACTTTACTTTAAACGTGGTAGAGCCAAGCAGCGGCTTTTGCTGCTGCTCGAATGGGCCGGCTCAACCGGATCAGTACCATGGCCTCGCAGAATACCGACGTGAAGTAGAGGCATCTTGTGCTTCTGCGTTTCGTTCAGTGAGTTAGGTAACCGGAGGCCCACTCCTCTCCCCATCCTTCCTCCCATCTCCTTAATATCCTTAAAGGCCGGCAACGCACCTGCAGCACCTCTGGTGTTGCGGATGTACGTGGGCGATGGTAATCACTTACCATCAGGTGAACCGCTTGCTCGGTTGCCGCCTTTCCAATAAAAAAAAAAGAACATTGATGTAATTTTTATGAGGCTATTTACAACTTTGGTCAAAATTAAAATTACTAACTATTCAAAGAATATTAGTGTCACATTTACAATTGTTTGTTTCAAACTGGATGCCATGGACTGGACTGCCATGTTCTGCCACGCCTCCTAAACATTAAAATAATTGTTCGAACTATAGTAAGGTGTCACACATTTATCAAAACAAAGTTATATAGAAGCTTAAAAGTAACAAAAAGTTTTTTTTTTACAATTTTTGAGTAAAACGCATGTATATAAACATAAAAGTTAGTCTAAAATACAAAATAAGTTAAGTTATAATTTCCTTTGGAAATATATGTATAGTAATAAAAAAAAATTAAAACATTGTGAAAAGGTCTTTAGCGAGTCGACGTAGACTACTAGGAAACTACAAGAACGCATCTCGTTAACTTTAATAATCACTAGAGGATACTCTAGATTAAGCAGAAAATTTAAAGATACAGCGAAATTCTTGCCAGCATCCAAGTGGCCCTTCAATGCACTACAGTCGTCTTTGTCTCTTACGATTGTTGAAACTGGGACAGAGCACAATTTATTTTATGGCTTTTAGACAATTCTCGATTTAATGTTTGTGGCATGTAGCGAAGTTGAATAAATTCCCTCTATTGTAATTTCGTTCATTCATATCACCGTACTGAATAGAAGGAAGTCGTTAAGATGCTCTTAGAAACTGACAAAGATCTTTTGATGTGCTCTGAATGTACGCTTTCTACTACATTCCAAATTAAATATTTTCCGGTTAAATAAGTTAGTTATGAGATGCATGTAATTATTTTTAGTATATAATAGACTTTTTTTATGGGAATGATTTTATGTGGGCAAACGAGTATGCGGCCCTTCTGTTGTTGGACAATAGGAAAAATATCCAACAACAGGAGCTGTAGACGCGTTGCCAGCCTTTAAGGATATCAGTGGAGTGATGAGGAGGGATGGGGCGGAAGGGGGTCCAGTTTCTTCGCTCACGGAACGAAACGCAGAAGTACAAGAAGCCTCTACATCACGCCGGTATCCCGAGTGGCCTTGATATTACCCCGGACGAGGCGGCCCATACGAAGCGCATCGAACCGTGGGGTTAAGAATTAGTTCCAGGTACCTTTTATTCAGTGTGTCCCAACTATATTATATTTGCAAAGAGTGTTTTAATGTTTGAATAACCTACCTACCACCACCTCTTCGTGGGTACCAATCTAAAGCTAGTTTTAAAATGAGGTATAGGTCACTTCTTTTACATGGCAATTAGGTTAATAGTGGTATGTCCTGTGTTAAAATTTGTTAGTCCTCGTTGTAAGAAACGAAGGAAACTTAGACAATTTAAAGAAATTAAGGTACAGTTTACAGTTATCCATTGGAGGTTAGATGTGTATTACTCTATGCTGATGCGGAATTATATTGTTATTATTATTATATGGGGTATTTCTGTATTTATTATTATTATGTTTTTTGTTGTTATTTATATTTTGATTCCTCATGTAGTACAAAAAGCCTGTGGTTGTGGTTTAGCATTGCTACAGCATTATGCTGAGTCGGACACCGCTTTGTTGCTGCAACTCAATAAAATATTATTATTATTTTTCTTATGTTAATTAAGTTTCCCTTATGTGTTACTTGAGTTGTGGCAATGAATAAAGTACTTTCTTTCTTCTTCTTTCTGAATAATTATATTTTGGGGTGCCGTGTTTTGTAGGCCTTATAGAATCTGACACCCCCTTTGTGCCTGAGGGTGTCGTGAAAGTCGATTTACGAAAATCGTCTGTCTATTTCGTATTTCCACTATATCAGTCCACTTAAGCCCGCAGCTGAATATAGGCTTCTCCACAAAAGCTCTAGCAAAAGCCAAAAGTCAAATCTTCGCAGACATGTGGGATACATGTCTTCGATTGCTCTCTCTGCGCGGGTCAAGATTTGACCAGCGCGCTAGCCCAGCGTGATCAGTACGGTTTTGGAGAGCGCAGTGCCGGTACTCTTCTACTGATGATACTACTCCCCATCACCTGTCTCTGGAGTTTGGATTGGGAAAATTCGGATGGATATTCCGCCATCATTCGATCACCAGAGCCTTGTTTGTTCGTTAGCAAGGTATACCACGTGCAGGTGCGGTTGGAATTTTTTTGGAGAGAGTGGTGGTATTTCCCCTGTCTGATCCTTAATACATTTATGCAGTTCGAAGTTTTGAGACTTCTGTGTATTCCAGCGTGAGTTGTGTTGTTAATGCCTTATGAAATATATTAAATGTCTTGTTTTAGACATAACTTTAATTCGTAGACAAAATGTTGCAGTTTATTTTTTAAATTCAGAAGCACGGAGATCTGACGCTCGATATAGTTCAAATTTCTTAATTAGTTCGCTTTTTACGAACAGAATGTGCAACGATTCACAGTGGGCATTGTTTGTTCAAACAGCGGTCGCACTCCTGGCGGGATTCCAACTAAGGGATTAATTAATTGGGACACCGGGACACTTTCCGAGCGTCTTAGTAAACTTTAAAGCTGTTTAATTCCTAGAGTGTATTAGATGATTCTATTTGTTTTAGATAATTCACTAGCAACTCGACAGAGGCAAATTGTTTTTTTAGATTATTTTTATTTACTTAAGTCATGTCTAAATAAAGTTACTCAGAATTACGAAGGATGATGTTCCAATACGTTTAGGAATTAACAATATAGATAGATTTCTGTACGTGGTAGAGCCAAGCAGTGGCTTTTGCTGCGGTTCGTCCGTGGTGGTATTACGACATCGCAGAATACCACCGTGAAGCAGAGGCATCTTGTGCTTCTGCGTTTCGTACGGTGAGTGAGGTGACCGGAGGTCCCCTCCCTATCCCTCCTTAAAGGCCGGCAACGCACCTGCAGCTCCTCTGGTGTTGCAGATGTACGCGGAAGACGGTAATCACTTACCATCAGGTGACCCGCGTGCTTATTTGCCAACTGACCCACAAAAAACAAGCGGATAATTTTATAAATATTTATGGAGACTAGTTTCTAGTTATGTCCATAAATAATGGAGCAATATAATCCTGCCTTCGAACACATAACATCAGTCCTACGTGACGACAATTACAGACCAGCAACATCGTGAGAAATACATAATCACTTATAATCAACTTTAATCGGCTGTAATCGTCAACGACCTCCCTTGTAGGTCGACCCTGTCTCGCGCGAATAAAGAAAAGTTGTATGACAAGCGTGCCAATGCGAACATCGATCTTCTGTATGGATTCTACTCTACTATCCATAGCTACTCAATAGTATAGGCGAAGTAGTCACTTAAACGAATAAAAAAAAAGATATATTTCTGTATAAATAAATAAATGGTTTATTTTTCAGAATTTAGTACAATAAAGATGAAGTTTGTTAGATTTACTCATTACATTCTATTATTAGAATAGCGTGAACGTTTTAAACATAAGGAGCTCTACCACGCTTAAGCTTTATACATATAATAAACACAGAGGATTCACAAATTATCTGTCTTAAGCAATATTATATAAGAGAGAATATTATGTCAAATTATTTAATTCTGAAGATCATTCTGTCCATCCTGTTAATCTACGTTTATTTTTTTATTTCAACTCATCTACGAAAATTAGAATAATATGGAAATTGTTTTTTTTAGATTATTTTATTAGGTAACATTATTTATTTAATTGTACAACACATCTGTAGATGCTTTGATTACTTGGCGGCAGATATAAAATAAGTAAGCCCTACCAAGACTCCTAAGCAAAAAAGGAATCCAACCACCTGGCATATATATTTAAAAATTGTACATTAATAACAGATGTTTATTTTCTTTTGTCTCGTTTCTAATAGAATTCGGGTGAAATGCAGGGAAACAATTTTTTTAATTACATGCACCACCATTTTATGTTGTAGGTTATTAAAAAACTAGCTCTACCAGTGTCCACGAAAATGTTACTCCTGTGAAGCCACACCAATTTCTCTTCTTTCTCGGTGTGTGGATGTTTGTTGCTCAATCACCCTAACAATTGAACGGATTTTAATGATATATTGCAGGTAGACTATGAATCCATTTTAACCTTTTTTCTGCCACGCTGATTCGACTTCGACATTGTGGAATGTCAGCATCAGCTGCTGGAGCCAGCAGTTTTCCGAACAGTTACGATTTAGGGACCTTCAAGAAAAGAGCCTATTCCTTCCCTATAGGCCCGCAGCGCAACGGTAGCTCCTCTGGTGTTGTGGATGTTCGTGGGCGTCGGTGTTCACTTACCATCAGGTGAGCCGCACGCTCGTTTTCCCCCTTCTTCTATAAAAAAAAACCTGGTTAAATATACATTACTACTTACGTTGGCAAATCCGCGGGCGATCACTAGTTAGAAATAAATTGCTAATTGTTTCTAATGCTTAAACTATCAACATACAATATGTTTGTTTGTATAACAGTTGTACGTACGTATTGTATAATTTGGCATTTAGTATTTAGCTATAGTTATTTTATAATAGTTCAAAAACATTGCATGTTTTAATTTCATATATTAAATTTAATAAAAACTGAAAAAAAAAACGAATTTACTTCCTGTTCTTTTCAGTATAAATTTTTAACTCACGATTAATTTTATAATTTTTACGATAGAAATTTTCCGATAAATTCAAATGCCTGTGATTGCATGCCATTGTACTGCAGTGATTTTTTTAAAGTCAGTACAGACCAATGGGTAACAAGAAGCTCGTCGAGCACGTTTTGACTTATTTTATCATACATATTTAAATGTTAAATCTGACCGAAACAGATGGATACTCATTAGTTATGGGGAGAAAAAGATAGCAGTAGAAATGAATTATACAAAACTTCACAACAATATTTTTAAAAAGAACTTAACACTTGAACGAAGCGAGGTTTGTTGCTTTTTTAAAAGTTTAGGATTTCATAAAAATAATCATCCTCTTGCAAGCTTTATAATAATGCATCCTTATTGGATCTGAAATTGTTTTTTTTTTTATTATTCTTTGGAAAGTAGCGTCACAGGAAGACAGCCACCTGTGTCAAGGGTGCGGTACTTCTGATATTTCGATTCAACCCACCTGCCAAGAAGGTAAAATCTTCCATTGGCCGAGGCCCATGTTCAATGGTCGGCTATTCATGGGCTATTGAAGAAGAAAAGAAGATGGAGCAACAACCTCATTTGGAAATTGGAAAGTATGAAATAAGTTACAAAAATACCTACGGATTTTCTTTCGCCATTTTTTCTCCATCAGAGGAGAGGCTTCTCGAATCACGAAACGATGATAGATTTTTATTTTAGAGAAATTTGACAATCGTAATTATCTTTCTTCCGTCGAGGAATTAGGATTTTTCATTCATCCACTAATCCCTTGGGCGAGGACCTTGTTCAATATCCATGGGCTATTGTAGAAGAAAAGATTTAGGATCAACCTCACTCAGCTTTAGAACAAAAGTTATTACTGTACTTCGTGGTTATCTGAAGGAACTGCTTACTCCAGCAGTGACATATCCTGATAAATTCTAAAGTTTAATTCCTTTAGCAGAATTCAAATGTATTTTTATAACTACGAACATGTGTATTACATTCTCATTCATTTTCATGTATTTTTTCATCAACAATTTTTTTTTTTGAAAAATAAATGGGCAGAAGCATGTCGTTCGTTCAGTGATATTAAAACCAACATCGCATAACACAAATCAATACCCGAACATGAATTCAAAGCAAACGTCGCCTGATACAATTAGATAACATCTGGCTACAATCCAAGTTGCAATTTGTCCATACCAATCAGTATAACGCTTCCACAAATTTAACCTTTTGTATTTTCATTTAGTTTGTTTACGAAATTTAAAACGAGTGATTCAAATCTGCTTACTATTCATTGAAAGTAAAAGTAAAACGGCTTATAAATGTACCACTGCTGGGCAGAGAAGAGTCCGCTACATTGCGCCAATGTGGGTTAGCAGTGGCGGATTTACACATTTGCCGCCAGTAGGATATTCAATTTTTGCAGCCCCTACTAACCCCTGTAATTCAATACCCTATTAATTATTTTATTTAGTTAACATTTCTAATAATTACATTTTCTTCGTCAGTAAAATTGCAATTTTATAATTTGTGCTCCATCGTCATCATTACATCAGCTTTTTCCCGTTATTGGTATGATTGTGAGCTAAGGGATCGTTGTGTCAGTTCTTACAACTCACGATTTAGTGGAAAATAGCCTTAGGGTATATTCCTGAGCTAAGAAAAGCTCAATCATGTACTACTTATGTACTAAAATATTGTAAGTTTGTTATATATTCGAAACTTCTTTTCTCCGTGTATATAATAAATGTTTTTTATTTCTGTGGGGCAAAAAATATATTAGAACCTAATTTGCCGCCACCATAAAATTGGCGAACTTAGGTTCCAGCTTGCTGGTAAATCTGTCACTGTGGGTTAGCGAACTTCCCGACCGTCAACATTTTTTTTTTCTTATAATATATTCCACCTTAGATATATTGATATGTAAGCATTTAAAACAGCAACTAACAAGTTTTAGCGGTACAGGGACCTGCATTTGAACTAAGATCACTCGCTTACTACAAAAGTAAAGCCAGGAGAGTTGCCCTTGAGACCTCATGTCTTTTGATGCTTTTAGAGGTTTTCTTAAAAAAAAAAAAATCAAGTAGTGTATATAAGTTTCATACTTAATAGAGCCAAGCGGCGACTTTTGCTGCTGTGAATAGGTTGGCTCGGGGTACTACGGCCTCGCAGTAATACCGGCGTGAAGTAGAGGCATCTTGTACTTCTGGGTTTCGTTCGGCGAGTGAAGTAACCGGTGGCCCATACCCTTTCCCCATCCTCATCCTCCCTCCCAATTCTTAAATATCCTTAAAGGCTGGCAACACACCTGCAGCCCCTCCGGTGTTGCAAATGTACGTGGGCGACGGTAATTATTTACCATCAGATAAGCTGCTTGCTCGTTTGCCCCCTTACCTTATTCTATTGACTTTTACTAGTTCTTTTATTGACTTTTACTAGTTCTTTCTTTAGAATGATATCAAAAACATGAATCGTTACAGTCATTTCAGGTACGTGTTTCATCTATATCATCTTTGTTACTTATCTTGCACTCGTTGAGCAAAGTTTCATGATTTCCTTTTTATCGAATACTTTGAAGACTTTAATACGTCATTTCTTATTATTTTTTTCATTTTCGACTAAGTTTTCAACTTGGCCAATTAATGAATTCGTAACGATCTGAAAAGCTTTTAATTGAGTTACAAAGTTGGCGATCATTTTATTTTTTCTTATTATTAAATGCTACTGCAACTTTTAGCGAGATTTTAATCAAGATAAAAGCCTTGTCTGTAACAAACTAAAATGGGTTTTGAAGTTCATTTCAATAAAGTTAAGTTTACTTGTCCATTCGATTTCTTGTAATTTGATTAACGTTTAAATAGTTTAAATGGAAGTTTTAATATTCTTTCGGTTCTGTTATGAATTGTCTTTTAAAGCTCATTATTATAAACTGACGGACTGACTTACGGAACTGAGATTTGGTCCTTCACTGCAGACCGTATGAGGAAGCTTAAAGTTGGTCAGCACGCGGAAAGGGCTATGCGTGGTGTTTCTCTGCGCGATCGAGTCTGCAACGATCCGTTGTTAGCCGTTAGGATCAGCAAGCTGAAGTGGCAATGTACCGACCACATTGCTCGCAGAACTAACAGCCGTTGAGGAAAAAAGGTACTCAAGTGGCAGCCACGTACAGGCAAACGCAGTGTGACGACCCCCCACAAGATGGAGTCACGACCTGCGCAGTGTTGCGGTAAGTAGATGGATGCGGGTCGCAAAGGAACGAGCCTTGTGGTAATCTTTGGGGAGATCTATCTTCAAAAGTGGAATTGTGATGTGTTTTTTCAAACCTCGAACAAACATATACTACGTTCGTTCGAAACTTATTATTTACTAACCTATTTCCCATTTACATGGTACAGAATATTTTTATAATCATTTGCAACGAAAACTCATAGATTAAACGCGTAATCTTTGATGAAACGATTTTACGAAAAACTTCCCCTAAAAGAGTTAAGTGTTTTTGGAAAGGAAGTATGAAAGAAAATTTTTTTCAAATTAGAGACATTAAAATCAGTATTTACGTTAAAATTTTTAAACGATTAAATGCTATTATGCGCGGTTTTTGATAAACAGAAGAGCAGAACAGTACAGAGAGAAGTAATGGAATATTGTATTAGAAAATTTGTATTAACTATTAACTCGTAACTTAACAAAAATACTCTTTAAAATCTATTTGATTCGATGTTCCAATAAGAAAGATTTTATTATCGAATATAATAATGAGACAGGTCAAGCACTAGTCGGACTCGCACACCCCGGGTTCCATAAAAGTAGCAGCCTGTAAGTGCCCACTGCTGGGCAAAGGCCTCCTTCTCAAATACGAGTACCAGAGAGGGTTTAGGAGCCGGGAAGGGCCCGCCACGCTGCTCCAGTGCGGGTTGGCGGGCTTCACATATCTTCGAAATAATATTTTTATTATTTCTCAGATATGCAGGTTTCCTCACAGTGTTTTCCTTCACCGTTGAGCATGTGGTAAATACAGCACTTAAAATTGCTATTAACAATTTTAGTGGTGCCGGCATCGAGGATCGAACCCAGGTCACTCGCGCTCTATGAAACTAAATTGAGCGCCCTGACCACTACGCTACCACGGCTCTTAATACATACATCCATGCAATATATGTGTGTTTTATTTACCAAAAGAAATATGTATTCTTTCAATCAGTTCGGAATCCCTAGCATGAGTCCGTTTAAATCAAAACTAAGCCGTACAAGTTGATTAGTCACCATTGAAAGAATTTGATTAAATTCAAATTTGCATAAAACGATTAAATATCTACTAACTATTGCATTAGCATCGATAAAGATTCCGATATTAGATATAATTTCAAATGAACGGATACGAAACGTATATCAAAATATATCACATTAATAAATTTTCTTCAAAAAAAAAAAAGGAAAGAACGAAACAATCCAGCGATGTATCGCAGATTCGAATCGCGATCGAAGTTGGCAATGAGCCATACAGGCGCGTGCTTAAAACAACTGTAGTAGATCGAGTCTTCCACGTCTGAATTAATGCGCCAGTTTGATGGATTGCATTGCAGTGGAGACGTGAGGCCGCTTCAGATAGATGATGTTATTACTTCGATTGGCAAACAGATATCTATTTACGTAGGTTTGTTTGCGCAAACATTTGATTCGAAGCTGGCAGTTCAATGTTTGTTTTAAATTAAAACTGTTAGGTTTGCGTGTTTGATAAAACGATTGGTAATACTTAAATTAGTTGAAATATGGGACTGTGGATTGCAGTGTATAATGGGTAAATCATGAGTTTTAAACTGCGTGTCATGCATGTCACGGTATGCACAAGTGAAGCGTACCGCGTGGTAACGGTGTACAAATCTACCACCCCCTTTCTTCCCGTGGGTGTCGTAAGAGGAAAATGACAATGGCTATCGATAGATGGCGCATTTCGAGAAATACCGGAAATAAACTGAAACAGTCCGGTGTCGAGGAGCGGCATCTATTTTTGAATTAGATTCTTTCTAATAGAAAACAGGCCTTTTTCGTTTTTTTTTTTTGAAGTTCAGAATTTTGAGATTAGGATAATTAATTGCTAAGTTACGTGTATAATGTTTGTATTAATAACTGTTCAATGCCTGTTATATTATCAGGCATACAGATGCCTATTTATAACTAAAATCAGCCAACAATTGCCATGATCTCATTCATTACAGCAACACGCATTAGCGACTGCAAGCGAACGGCGCAGACGACGTTCCCTGATTTATCGGACCACCTCCTGCCCTTAACGACACACCGTGATGTACGGTAGAGTCTGTTGGTGTAATGCAAAATATGTAGCGTGACTAACAAAGAGCTGAAAGATTAAGGGAGTTATGGATATTATGACGATCTCAATACGTACATCCTCGCGAAACTTAAATATTTATAACAAAGAAGAATATGAGGAAATTTTCAAATTTAACTGGACTAAATAGTCCATAGCCGATAGGTGGACTTCACACGTCTTCGAAATATAATTTTAACAACAAACGAGCGTGCGGCTCACCTGATGGTAAGTGATCACCGACGCCCACGAACATCCACAACACCAGAGGAGCTACAGATGCGCTGCCGGCCTTTAAGGAAGGAATAAGCTCTTTTCTTGAAGGTCCCTAAGTCGTAACTGTTCGGAAATACTGCTGGCGACAGCTGATTCCACAAAATCGAAGTGCGTGGCAGAAAACTTCGATTAAAACGCACTGTGGTGGAATGCCAACCATCTAGGTGGTATCGATGGAACTTCGAATTCTGTCGCGATGTACGATGGTGAAACTCAGCAGCTGGGATCAATCCGAACAGTACCTCAGAACATTCCCCGTGTTAAATTTTGTAAAATGCAAAGAGAAGCAACATCTCTTCGCAAGGCCAAAGGATCAAGCCGATCAGAGAGAGCTTGGTCGCCGACAATTCGAGCCGCTCGACGTTGGATGCGGTCAAATGGAAGGAGTTGGTCCTGGGGTGCCCCTGCCCAGAGATGAGAACAGTATTCCATGTGGGGCCGAACTTGCGCCTTATAAAGTTGCAGACGGTGGACCGGCATGAAATACTGTCCCGCTCTACAGAGCACACCAAGCTTTTTGGAGGCCAATTTGGCCTTTCCCTCCAAGTGACCACGGAACTGAACGTCGCTTGATATGTCAACACCAAGGATTCTGATACTGGCTGAGCCAATAAGGGGAATGTTCTCAAAAAGAGGAGAAACGACAAAGGGATTCTTTTTAGCGGTGAACGCGCAAACCTGTGTCTTTTTGGGGTTGAATAGGACCAAATTACGTCGACCCCAATCCGAGACTTTGAATAACAAGGTCACGACTTCAGACACAAGTTTGTTCCGGCACTCGTCGACGTGTTCCCGAGAAATATTCGCACGATATGTAAAGTTAATGTTTATTTTGTCGATAATAGATGTCACCACTGGTTGTTTGAAACCCACTATTAAGTGGTCGATACAAAATCTTAAACTTAGACAGATGATTTTGTAAATTTAACAAACTTGGGGCCTCCTGCCAACATGCGGGCCTTCTGCTCGCGAGTCTGTATTAATGTAGCTGTAAAGATCACTAGGCCAACATCAGATCCACCGTGGGGTTTTAGTTGGTCCGGCATCGTCAATGCTGACCCATTCACCCAAAAAAAAAAAATTATCTAACGCCTGCGGCCTCAAAGACGCAGGTGCTAACCTATGAAGATGTAAAAGCCAAAACGGCTAACAGCAATAACTTCATCGAATACATATACATATATAAAATATACGCTTACATCAAGATATACGTTGTCATTTAAAATAGTACCAATTAGTATCTATCCCTGGGTAAAACATTCAAAGCGAACGCTCTGACCACTAGGCTTTCTGTCTCACTCGGAAAAAGAACGTCATTGCATGTGGTTAGTACTCATTTCGTTCCCGGTGATGCCGCCGGGGAGCCGCGGATGATCGCATCACTGCTGCTGGAGCTGGACCGTCTTTAGTTCCACGGGTGATAAGCGAAACACGTAGGAAAGTTCGAAACATTCCCGCTAGACCTTCGACCTTGAACTACTTACTTAAATGAACCAGCCTCTACCGGGTGCCTGAGCTATCATTATTCCGCTATAATCAATTGCCCCCACCGGGTGTTGTACTTCGCGGACACAACACTAATTTTGTTATCACTATACAAATGCATTATATTATTATACCAATTGTGACATTATGCGAATAGACCAAGGTGTTCTGGTACTCGACGTATTTAGTGATTCGTACTTTTCTATCATATTTTACAATAGCAGTATGATAATCTTCAATCAAATAGACTAATAATAATAAAACAATTTGAGTCAAATTTACAATCGTAAAATAATCCCTATATAAGGAGAGATAAAAATTAAACGTAGATTCACTATTCACTACATATTTTACAAACTAAATTGCTATATAATTATTCATCTTAGTGATAACGTTAAGGATTCTAATTGAACTGATTTGAATAATGAAAATTTCTATAATCAATCGTAACATACAAAAACGCTACATGTTTTAAATTGTACCCCACACATAAACGGTAACAGCCGACTGTAAAGAACAAAGAGAATTATTCGAAGATGAAGTCGACCGCATTATTGCGGTAAGAACGGACGCGGGTGATTAATGTGGGGCGTAATTTACACTTACGTTTTTGTTTACTGAAATACTGTTTTATTGTCAAGCCACTGTTCTGTAACTCGAAGAATCTGTAAAACAAACCCCTGAACAATTACTTATTGATGCGATATAGTACGGTTTAATAAAGACTGATGAGGTAATGACTAATACAGTTGGTATATACTATGGGTAGACAGATATTACGGTTTTTATTTTATGGAAAAGACGGTGAACGCGCAAACCTGTGTCTTTTTGGGGTTGAATAGGACCAAATTACGTCGACCCCAATCCGAGACTTTGAATAACAAGGTCACGACTTCAGACACAAGTTTGTTCCGGCACTCGTCGACGTGTTCCCGAGAAATATTCGCACGATATGTAAAGTTAATGTTTATTTTGTCGATAATAGATGTCACCACTGGTTGTTTGAAACCCACTATTAAGTGGTCGATACAAAATCTTAAACTTAGACAGATGATTTTGTAAATTTAACAAACTTGGGGGCCTCCTGCTAACATGCGGGCCTTCTGCTCGCGAGTCTGTATTAATGTAGCTGTAAAGATCACTAGGCCAACATCAGATCCACCGTGGGGGTTTTAGTTGGTCCGGCATCGTCAATGCTGACCCATTCACCTAAAAAAAAAAAAAATTATCTAACGCCTGCGGCCTCAAAGACGCAGGTGCTAACCTATGAAGATGTAAAAGCCAAAACGGCTAACAGCAATAACTTCATCGAATACATATACATATATAAAATATACGCTTACATCAAGATATACGTTGTCATTTAAAATAGTACCAATTAGTATCTAGCCCTGGGTAAAAACATTCAAAGCGAACGCTCTGACCACTAGGCTTTCTGTCTCACTCGGAAAAAGAACGTCATTGCATGTGGTTAGTACTCATTTCGTTCCCGGTGATGCCGCCGGGGAGCCGCGGATGATCGCATCACTGCTGCTGGAGCTGGACCGTCTTTAATTCCACGGGTGATAAGCGAAACGCGTAGGAAAGTTCGAAACATTCCCGCTAGACCTTCGACCTTGAACTACTTACTTAAATGAACCAGCCTCTACCGGGTGCCTGAGCTATCATTATTCCACTATAATCAATTGCCCCCACCGGGTGTTGTACTTCGCGGACACAACACTAATTTTGTTATCACTATACAAATGCATTATATTATTATACCAATTGTGACATTATGCGAATAGACCAAGGTGTTCTGGTACTCGACGTATTTAGTGATTCGTACTTTTCTATCATATTTTACAATAGCAGTATGATAATCTTCAATCAAATAGACTAATAATAATAAAACAATTTGAGTCAAATTTACAATCGTAAAATAATCCCTATATAAGGAGAGATAAAAATTAAACGTAGATTCACTATTCACTACATATTTTACAAACTAAATTGCTATATAATTATTCATCTTAGTGATAACGTTAAGGATTCTAATTGAACTGATTTGAATAATGAAAATTTCTATAATCAATCGTAACATACAAAAACGCTACATGTTTTAAATTGTACCCCACACATAAACGGTAACAGCCGACTGTAAAGAACAAAGAGAATTATTCGAAGATGAAGTCGACCGCATTATTGCGGTAAGAACGGACGCGGGTGATTAATGTGGGGCGTAATTTACACTTACGTTTTTGTTTACTGAAATACTGTTTTATTGTCAAGCCACTGTTCTGTAACTCGAAGAATCTGTAAAACAAACCCCTGAACAATTACTTATTGATGCGATATAGTACGGTTTAATAAAGACTGATGAGGTAATGACTAATACAGTTGGTATATACTATGGGTAGACAGATATTACGGTTTTTTATTTTATGGAAAAGACGGTAAACGAGCAAGCGGTTCACCTGATGGTAAGTGATCACCGACGCCCACGAACATCCACAACACCAGAGGAGCTACAGATGCGCTGCCGGCCTTTAAGGAAGGAATAAGCTCTTTTCTTGAAGGTCCCTAAGTCGTAACTGTTCGGAAATATTGCTGGCGACAGCTGATTCCACAAAATCGAAGTGCGTGGCAGAAAACTTCGATTAAAACGCACTGTGGTGGAATGCCAACCATCTAGGTGGTATCGATGGAACTTCGAATTCTGTCGCGATGTACGATGGTGAAACTCAGCAGCTGGGATCAATCCGAAAAGTTCCTCAGAACATTCCCCGTGGAAAATTTTGTAAAAATGCAAAGAGAAGCAACATCTCTTCGCAAGGCCAAAGGATCAAGCCGATCAGAGAGAGCTTGGTCGCCGACAATTCGAGCCGCTCGACGTTGGATGCGGTCAAATGGAAGGAGTTGGTCCTGGGGTGCCCTGCCCAGAGATGAGAACAGTATTCCATGTGGGGCCGAACTTGCGCCTTATAAAGTTGCAGACGGTGGACCGGCATGAAATACTGTCCTGCCTCTACAGAGCACACCAAGCTTTTTGAGGCCAATTTGGCCTTCCTCCAAGTGACCACGGAACTGAACGTCGCTTGATATGTCAACGCCAAGGATTCTGATACTGGCTGAGTCAATAAGGGGAATGTTCTCAAAAAGAGGAGAAACAAAGGGATTCTTTTTAGCGGTGAACGCGCAAACCTGTGTCTTTTTGGGGTTGAATAGGACCAAATTACGTCGACCCCAATCCGAGACTTTGAATAACAAGGTCTCGACTTCAGACACAAGTTTGTTCCGGCACTCGTCGACGTGTTCCCGAGAAATATTCGCACGATATGTAAAGTTAATGTTTATTTTGTCGATAATAGATGTCACCACTGGTTGTTTGAAACCCACTATTAAGTGGTCGATACAAAATCTTAAACTTAGACAGATGATTTTGTAAATTTAACAAACTTGGGGGCCTCCTGCTAACATGCGGGCCTTCTGCTCGCGAGTCTGTATTAATGTAGCTGTAAAGATCACTAGGCCTACATCAGATCCACCGTGGGGGTTTTAGTTGGTCCGGCATCGTCAATGCTGACCCGTTCACCTAAAAAAAAAAAATTATCTAACGCCTGCGGCCTCAAAGACGCAGGTGCTAACCTATGAAGATGTAAAAGCCAAAACGGCTAACAGCAATAACTTCATCGAATACATATACATATATAAAATATACGCTTACATCAAGATATACGTTGTCATTTAAAATAGTACCAATTAGTATCTAGCCCTGGGTAAAAACATTCAAAGCGAACGCTCTGACCACTAGGCTTTCTGTCTCACTCGGAAAAAGAACGTCATTGCATGTGGTTAGTACTCATTTCGTTCCCGGTGATGCCGCCGGGGAGCCGCGGATGATCGCATCACTGCTGCTGGAGCTGGACCGTCTTTAATTCCACGGGTGATAAGCGAAACGCGTAGGAAAGTTCGAAACATTCCCGCTAGACCTTCGACCTTGAACTACTTACTTAAATGAACCAGCCTCTACCGGGTGCCTGAGCTATCATTATTCCACTATAATCAATTGCCCCCACCGGGTGTTGTACTTCGCGGACACAACACTAATTTTGTTATAACTATACAAATGCATTATATTATTATAGCAATTGTGACATTATGCGTATAGGCCAAGGTGTTCTGGTACTCGACGTATTTATATATAACAAAGTGATTCGTACTTTTCTATCATATTTTTCAATAACAGTATGATAATCTTCAATCAAATAGACTAATAATAATTAAACAATTTGAGTCAAATTTACAATCGTAAAATAATCCCTATATAAGGAGAGATAAAAATTAAACGTAGATTCAATATTCACTACATATTTTACAAACTAAATTGCTATATAATTATTCATCTTAGTGATAACGTTAAGGATTCTAATTGAACTGATTTGAATAATGAAAATTTCTATAATCAATCGTAACATCCAAAAACGCTACATGTTTTAAATTGTACCCCACACATAAACGGTAACAGCCGACTGTAAAGAACAAAGAGAATTATTCGAAGATGAAGTCGACCGCATTATTGCGGTAAGAACGGACGCGGGTGATTAATGTGGGGCGTAATTTACACTTACGTTTTTGTTTACTGAAATACTGTTTTATTGTCAAGCCACTGTTCTGTAACTCGAAGAATCTGTAAAACAAACCCCTGAACAATTACTTATTGATGCGATATAGTACGGTTTAATAAAGACTGATGAGGTAATGACTAATACAGTTGGTATATACTATGGGTAGACAGATATTACGGTTTTTTATTTTATGGAAAAGACGGTAAACGAGCAAGCGGTTCACCTGATGGTAAGTGCTTACCGGCGCCCACATACATCTGCAACACCATATCTGGGAGATGGAAGGGAAGAGAAGAGGTCTCCGGTTACCTCTCTCACCGAACGAAACGCCTAAGCACAAGATGCCTCTACTTCACGCCGGTATTCTGCGAGGTCGATATCAATCCGGCCGAGCCGGCCCATTCGACCAGCAGCTAAAGCCGCCGCTTGGCTCTACCACGCTACCAAATTTCCGTTTGGCACGATCCCATTTGGCGTAGCTCCGCTTCCGCAAACTAAGTTTTGCCTATACAAAGAGAAACAACGCGTCGACTGCGAGCTGAGTAGTCGATTTCGACTATGGCGACATCTTCCGATGACTATAGGCAGTTGTCAACTGCGCAGGTGATAATACAATGCTACATGCTAATACACTAACTCGTGTCTATCTTTATTTTATGGGAATGGCGACAAACGAGCAAGGGGTTTGCCTGGTGGTAAGTGATTACCGTCGCCCACGTAAATCTGCAACACCAGAGGTGCTGCAAGAGCCGTGCCGGTTTTACAGTGTATTAGGGAGATGGGGGATTGGGGAGGGGGAGAGGGCCACCGGTTGCCTCACTCACCGAACGAAACGCAAAAGCACAAGATGTCTCTGCTTCACGCCGCTATTCTGCTAGGCCGTGGTACCAACCCGGTTGAACCGGCTCATTCAACCAGAAGCAAGAGCCGCCGCTTGGCTCTACCACGCTTATCGTATCACATGTGAAGCATATGCGATGGGATTGGAGGAAACCGCAGGTGCAGTAACAGAGATACAGGATACAACGACACTAAACTAATTTATGTTTTTGCACCAATATTGACCTCCACCTAGGACCACTTTTTTTTTCATGGGGACATGTCTAACGTTTACCCGCCCTCTCGGGGGCAAGGACTGTACTTTCGCACACAGCCACGACCCTACCAGCGCCGGCCTCTCTCGGAGGCCCCTTCTCGGGAGAGAGCGTATCCTCTCCGCCTGGACCCCTGACTCAACGTGACTAGGTACGCTAAGCCACCGGGTGTTCATAACGTCAGTATAACTTGCAAACATACAAACATCAGACTATTTTACAGGTAGATCTACTGCTGAACATGCCTCTCCAAGAAAGTGCTAGCATAAGCTTATAGGCTTTCCATAATGATTTCTAGTATTTACGCGAACACTACACATTTAAAATGAAACTATTACATATGGATTTTATCGCGTTTAATTATGTTTTTATATTCCCGACGTATCGATTGCTTTACAGTAGTGTACTATACGGTACTGCTGAATATGCCTCTCCAAGAAAGTGCCAGCATAAGCTTATAGGCTTTTAGTAAATTACTAATACTATATAAAACCAAATTAAGCTGAATTTCGTGGACTACTGGTATATAGAATAAATAATAAGTGATAATAAGCCCTGTAAGTGTGAAGACTTAAATTTCGAAATAAATACGAGAAAACGAGAGAAATCCCGCTGCTAGGGTATGTACGAGTCTCTGCCTAGGAATCGTCCGGGTAGGTACATTCCTCTTACTGATTTCCGACGCCAATCAGTGCTGTAATTACTGTTATGTTCCGGTTTGAAAGGTAAAGAACAAATTAAGTCCTAACTAAGACGTCGGTGGTGATGACGCATCTTTAACCTTCTTAGATCAAAGATATTTGCAGCTATACGTGGGCTGCATTAGCCACTTATCATTTTTATGGTGGTCTGTTATCTTGTTTGTTACTTTAATTCAATATAAGAAACCTTTATTATCAACTGTCTCTACAAACGGATAAAATATCTCTGACATTGAAAGCTTTAGCTTCCAACTAGTCACTATCAATTATTGGTTACCAATTACTAATAAAATTGTACTCAGCGTTAGTACAATTTTATTTTAAATCAGCTTCGCAAAGCCGAGCTTAGTCCAGTTGTACTTAGGACGATAAGCACCAAGCATTTGTTTACAAAATAAATATATAAAGATTATATTATTCATGACCATTTTTTGTATAATTTTCACCGGAACATTTGAATAAACAGAATACCACTTCGGTGAATATCTAGGAACGTAGTCAAAGGCCAACAAAAGATGGCGAGGTTTTCATTTAATTAATTCACACAAAATCCTCAGAGATCCGCGACTCTCATAAATATTGAGAACTATAAAAGCCTTCCCGCTTCACCAGAAAATAATTTCAATAAAATGATTCGCTCCTTTTTACGCGTACTCTCATCTCATATTCTTCGAGACGAGATTATTTGATTATGGTAGGGATTGAGGTCGCGGAGTTTTGACTACGTTTTGCGAATCTGTTTCAAGACAATGTTATGAGATTATATTAAATATTTTTTTTTATAGTTTAATGAATGAATAAATGTTTTTATTCTTCGAACTAAGAGAAATAATTTCGTTTGTCAAAAGTCATATCTTATTATTATTTTTTTTACAATCTCCCACCGTTTCCTAATAAGGCTCTTCTGACAGAGGAGAAACAGACGAAAGAAACTCCGAAGGTATCCTTTTTTATTGTTTTTTTTCAATAATTATAATGTACGTTATGCATTAGAAGGTGTGGTTTCATAGGCAAATAAAAGCATGCCACAAGAATACAGCGATTCACCAAACTATTGCAAAAGCGCACTAGAAACTCGAGCAGACTAGCCTTCACAAGCAGCACCTGTTCACAAGTATGACGCATGTGGAATCTAACATAGAAGTCTTTATGATCTCCATGATCTCCATCCGAACGAATGTACAAGCAAAGCAATAATAATAGTTAGAACGGATTGTTCGAGAAATTACTGGCTTTATGTGTGATTTGAAACTCTTCACAGTCACATGACACATGACGATAGACTTTCGACAAATATACTCCATGGCCCTAATCATCTATGCTTTAAAATTCCACCAAAAAATCCCTGTGATATAGCGGATAAGGCCCTTGGACTTGATCCTGATGATGATAACGATAGGATAAAATAATGTAATAACGATGGGTCATTTACACATCAAGACTTTATAGGGCCATTACTGAAACCGTGCCAGAATTATATTCTTTTTTTTCAAACACATTTACAAATATTTAAACGTTTAACACAAAACCACATTATTGCGACAATTCCGATGTTAATTTCATTCGAAAGCGCTTTCGTTCGTTTATTTCGTGTTTAGATCGCATTAGTTTAATTTGAGCCTTCGAATCGTGCGGTTGGCAATAATTACGCGGTTCACTCGGTGAATTTAGCCTTACCGCGGTTTATGCGAAGATAAACGAGCGTTTTTATTTATTCCTCATTGCAAAAACAGTGCATGTTGCACTGGTGAAATTAAGATTTTTTTTGACCTATTTAAAGAACTGAAAAGACTTTTAGAAACTGAAACTTTCAGTTTTTATACATGTTTATGTATATAGTAATTGAAAATAAAAACAACTATATTAAAAAATCAAATTTCATTGAAAAACTTTACTAAAAAGCATCAAATTTTTAAATGAATTTCAATAATGCACAGTTCTTTCCAATGCAGATAAATAAAATAGTGTTAGGGCCACATTTTAAAAATAATACCAAAAAATTCTGCGTCTTTGTTCTTCTCTATAGGACTATTGCAATAAATGCATTTAATTGTCGTCCGTTTGTAGTGACCAAGACTTCAGACTGAGAAATAAACAGTCTGTCGCTATGGAAGTAACAAAACGATGAGTTTGCTACGTACATATGTCCATTAATCACAATTAGCGATGGGCATGGTCGCAGCCACAGCTTTAGTTGTGTCGTGTGTACTGAAAAATTCTATGTTTGAAAATGACGCTACACTTTTTAAAGTTTACTTATTAGAATAATTCCTATTTTGATTATTATTAGTTCAATCTGGAACGTAAAGGGATGATTAGAAAACTCTTTTTTTTAAATTATTTAACGAGAAACGACATCAGCATAAACATTAAATAGTTTTATACATTCTGTATATATTTTATACATGATGTGTCCGCGAGAGGCATCACGCGGTGGGGGCACTTATTGCGGAAAACGAAAAATTTCTCATGATTGGTATCATGGGTGGGTTATTCTCATGGAGAAACATTTTCCTCATAGCTCTACTGCTCACCTCAAGGGGTACACTCCCAACTTGCGCGGTTCTCAGCCGCAGTTTTGAATCTCCTGCCGACAGCTAGCACCCCACGAGGTCGACCTTCTATGCTCCACCAACCATTGCAATGATAGACACCACAGTTACATATCGCAGTATCATATCAAAATTATAGTTATTTTAAAAAATAACTGGATAGTTTATAAATTTACAGTCAAATAGGGTAAGTGTAACGTACGTTGAGTTTTATGTATTTCTATCGCGTTGGATCGTGGAGTTTCAAAAGAGAGCGAGTTACTGAGAGTATTATTTAATGTTGTTTGTTACTTAAACATAAAGAGGGCAGCCATTTTGCAACCCCGTGATCAATGGAACAGACTTATAATAAGCTGTGCGTCAAACCAAGATGCAGAAAGCAACTAGAATGACGAAATATCCAAGCGACGCGTTGCCCCGGAATAGAACATGCATCAACAAGGCGAAGGCACATTTTTTTTTATTTATGGGAATGGCGGCAAACTAGCAAGCGTTTCACCTGACGGTAAGTGATTACCGTCGCCCACGCACATCCGCAACACCAGATGCGGGGGATTAGATTATCATAGCAGCCACTAAGACGCCAGGAGCAAAATATACATGTTTCAAAGTGCTAGTGCATAAACATGGGATTCGTGTATAGTCAGCATTCATAGAAGCAACTTTACTTTACACCAAGTTATCTTTGCAAACTAATACTACCAAATGTCAAAGATTACTTCAAAATGTTTAAGTTTCAAGGCCGCTTATTCATCTTTACAGTCTTAAAGTATGGTTTTGTATAACAAAGTAAGACTTTTTTAACGACACCTATTTTAACATTCATTACTTACATTACTTAGTTTGGCTTTCATTGAAAGTAAAAACTATGGATCTGGCCAAACGGACTTCCTCTATGTAATTTTACGGGTGTAGAGTATACAAGTTTGTTTAATGCATATCAATTCTGTACTTGCCAAATGTGTCATTAAGTAAAGTATAATAACAATAATAATAAAGCCATTTATTCAATATTTCATTTTAGTTTTGCATTACAATTTTTGTTAAGTAAAGTAAAGTAGCAGCCTGTAAGTGCCCACTGCTGGGCAAAAGCCTCCTTCTCAAATATCGTGTATCAGAGAGGGTTTAGGAGCCCGAAAGGGCCCGCCACGCTGCTCCGGTGGGGGTTGGCGAGCTTCACATATCCTCGAAAAATATTTTTATTATTTCTCATGCAGGTTTCCACACGATGTTTTTTTCTTTCACCGCTGAGCACGTGGTAAATAGAGCATTCGAGGAACTTATAATAATTCCAGAGACGCGAGTGCGAAACGAGAGGTTGATTTTACTAACTTTTTAATTTTTTAACGTGTTTCCATATAACATTAAAACCACAACACTAATGCAACATGTACAGACATAGAGTAGATTTTCTTGTGACATGTGTCAGCAGTCGCACTGCACTTAAAAAAGAACAAACGAATATATTCGGTCTGACGAAGCCTTCAATTCCAAACTTAACTAGCTAGCAATCCGATGAAAATGTTACACGTTTACAGCAATACCAGAATTATTATCGGGGGCCTAATTGCTCGAATACTCGAATACCGAAAGCGCAACTCTTTCGGCGCCGTTAATTTCCGTTGAAAAATAAATACGACCGCAGCTTACCTGTCAAAACGTCGACAGTTAAAAATGAACTGCAAAGAGCTACGCTTAACCACCGATCCGTGGCTAATTACCTTCGGGCAATCAATCTTGTAAATTCGCGCGGCGAATCTACACTACAAATTGTCATTGCGACCGCTTTGGGATGACCGGCTTAATTGCTGATTCATATTAAGGTTTTTATGATAAACGCTGATTATTTTCGTGTTTCGCGATATTATTGTATGATTTTACTGTTACACGCGAATAATCTGATACAATTATCCCGGAATTCATCTGACAATGGAGATAAACCGTCTGATTTTTGAATTATGCTTCATTCAGATATTGTATAATGGCCAGGATTATTATGCCTGGGATAAGGATTTCTACAACTACATTTTAACATACAATATACACAGTCTTTTTAATGTTTATTATTTTTTTTAAGCCAGTCTGCTCATTGGTATAGTTGAGAGCAAGATTAATGAAAAAAAAAAGTTGTACTAACTAAAAATGGGAGATGCTGAAAATTATTTCGAATAGGTTCATCTAAATAATATTTCGATGTATGAGTATTATAGGCGTTTTAGATTAACATATTTTAGAACAACCTTTCATTAAGTTTAAATAAATGTACCCACAATAACTGTCCTATAAATACTTTACAATTAAGATAAGATAGGTTTTTGATAAGTAGTGTTGATAATAAAAACACATTTTCAAATTTTCACATTTAATCTTAATTATAAGATTTAAATTTGTAAGAAGTTATCGTATAATTCATAATACGATAACTTCTTACAAATGATATAGTACATGCGTATACGATGCTTGTTATCGATAAATATTAATTGGAAATTAATTCCATTTAGTGTTACGAGGACAGACAGCTCCGGTTTACTACATACAACCATGTTAAATATATTTATATTTTATTTGTGTGTTGTACTAGGATCTACAGAAATAGTTCATTACGATAATTTTACACTGTACAATGTACAGCCTGCGACTGAAGAACATTTACAATACTTAAAGAGTTTGTATCATAACTACGGAGAGCTTGACTTTTGGAGTATACCTTCGATTATAGGTAACCATGTAAGTGTGGTGACTCCGCCACAATCAAGAGAAGACTTCGAAAAGGAACTTGCAAGTCGCAGTATTAGTTATGAAGTGGTATCGGAAAATATTCAACAGTAAGTATTTTTGATATTTTGTAATATTTTGAATTGTGCTAAATGTTTGGTAAATCGTGCGGATTTACGTTACTTAGCGATTTGATTTTATAACAATAAAAAAAGTGACGTGTGGTGTCCGCGTAAGAGTTTGCCACTATCTTGCTGTCCGTGGATGTCGTAAAAGGCATCTTAAGGGAAAGACTTGAAAATCTGTTATTTATGCGTATTGTGTACTGTATTTCTTCGGCTGCTTTTGACATCGGTTAGCCAGACACACATATAAACATATATATGTATAATAAATATAAATATATATAAATATCCATATAAAAACTCGTAGAACTGACAACCGTTGAGGAAAAAAGGTTCTCGAGTGGCAGCCACGTACAGGCAAACGCAGTATAGAACGACCCTCCACAAGATGGCGTGTCGACCTGGGCAGAGTTGCGGGAAGTCGGTGGATGCAGGTGGCTCAGGACCGAGCTTCGTGGCATTCTTTGGGGAAGCCTATGTTCTGCAGGGGACTTGTGATAGGCTGAAATGGTAATGATGATAAATTATCACTCGTAGGTAAACATCACAGGGAAAACCCGTTTTTAGTTAAAACACGATTTCCCAAGTAAACTGAACCTACTATTTACTGAACGCCTTTATTAAAACTATAATTTACATTACACGTACTCTGGGAGCAAACTCGGCAGTGAGGCTCCCCGTCCACCCAAAGAAATAATTATTACTCTGTTTGTTAAACTTTATCTCAATCTCATATTCAAATGCTAAAATGCAGTGTTTTCTACCCAACACATTAAATTAAACTTTTTAATCTCTGTATTTCACATAATTTTAATCATACAACAATGCTTAATAAACTCTCTACACTCAATAACGCCCTTCACGTAGTCAATGGTTTTCAATATATTAATTAACTGCCTATTTATTTCAGAGCTTTTGATGAACAAATGGAAATGAGAAAGAAACGTGACGTTACTAACGAATTATACTGGACAAATTATCAGACTATGGATGAAATTTACGAGTGGTTTGAATATCTCGCTAGAAATTATAGTGATGTTGTAACTTTAATTCAAGCCGGGCAAACTTATGAAGGTAGACATGTTAGGTTGAATCCTTTACAGCTTTCTACGGTGGGCATTCAGTTGCTGTAGTAATTTCAAATTATGAATCAGTTTTCTTTGTTCAGGCAGAAACATCACAGGTGTAAGAATATCTCGGCGATCAGGAAGACAAGCTTTCTTTATAGACGGAGGCCAAGTGGGAGCAGATTGGCTGTCGCCCACAGTAGTAACCTATATTATTAATCAGCTGGTGGTAGGAGATGATCCTGAAGCTAGAGCGGCGTCAGAGGAATTTGAATGGCACGTATTTCCAATTCTGAATCCAGATGGATTTGAGTTCTCACAGAATTCCGTATGTACTGAAATTGTTATTATGTTTTTTAACAGTCACAAGTAACTGATATTATTTTCTGAAATATATCTACATTGGTATTTGGTTTAAGGTTAGACTATGGATGAAAAACAGAAGACCTACAAGAGGTTCAGCAATTGGAGTAGACCTCTCTAAAAACTGGAACTCTCAATGGGGAGGTAATAATTTTAATGTTTTAATTGTGATTTGTAACCCAGGGAACGTGTAGGGCTAGATCTAGCAGAAGCGTTGAATATCCAACTCGTCAGATATCGCCAATATTTGGGTTAATGAGCTCATATACGAGAAACAAGCTACTTCAATTTCCTTATTTTTAGATATTATCCAAATACATTTTTCGTAAAAATTCATATAAAAGTGGGATAAAAAATCTTCTTTATAGTGAAATCATGGTCTCTCCGACGCGCTCGTACTGGGAGCGAGCGATGTTTTAGATGGCTATGGTTAAATTTTCAAAAAACTGTACTACTTCTCGAGTGCGAGTAACATGTAACTGCATATTAAATTCCGAAAAGTTCAGAAACAGAACGTCTTCTTAAAAAAATATAAGTAATAAACTAAAATGAAAATAATAAACTCAATAAAAAACTTTTTAATATTGTTGTTTGCAGTGAGCGGAGGCAGTTTCAACCCCGTGGAGAGTAATTACATAGGCTTTGGCCCATTCTCTGAACCAGAAACTAGATCTATAGCCCGTTACATAGAAACTATCGGATCTAACCTAACCGGCTTATTGTCCTTTAGAGCATTTGGAGAAAGACTTTTGATACCCTTCGCGCACAGTTCCGACCCGATGTATAACTATCAAGAGATGGTAAGATTAATATAATTTACTCAATAGTCTATGTTCAATTCTTGTATCTACAACATACTAAGTTTTCATTGTGAATCTATTTTAATGTTTTTTTTAATAATTATATTTCATTAGACACAAATATGAATCTATATATGAATAAGGTAGATCCTCTATACTTAGAATACCTGTACCTAAGAAGCTAGTCCTTCGCAAATTTGATTATTCAAACATACCTATTTTAATTCCATCATCATTATCATCTTTATCAGCCGTCCACTGCACAAAAGCCCTTTCTAAGAAGATGACAAAAAGATAGCATGCAGTGCTTGAAAGGTTTTCTCCACACTTGGAAGGGTTAGAATTACTCCCACCCCTGCAATAGCAGCAGCATGTTTTGAGATTTGAGTTGATCGATTTTCCCACAGGTCAACAGGGACACGTTTATCATGTGTACAGATGATATTGGCATTCAGAGTAAAAACTAGCTCTTATTTTGATTGTACCTTTGTGTACAACTTTTAAAAATTTTGCAGGTGACAATCGGTAGAAGAGCTATGGGGTCATTAGCTGTTAAATATAATACACAATACCTTGTTGGTACTTCCAGGGATGTACATGGTATGTTTTAATTTTAAATTACTTTACAGTTAATACAGAGTTCCTTAAAATATATACCTAATAGGAAAACACCAAAAATAAAAGATAAGAAATATTAAAAAATATCCTTTACTGTCAATGTACTACATTAAGTATACAAACTCATTAAAGTACTAAAAATCAGTGCTATATACAGTAAAAATTAAATTATTACCGAAATTTTAAACTAAAAATGTTGTTGGTAAGTGTCAAATTGGCGTAAGGTTCATCGAAATATTTTTTTTATTATTTCTCAGCACGTGCAGGTTTCCTCACGACAACATAGCCTGAGTTTTCGCTTATGTCATAGGGTGATTAATAAGGCGCAAGATAAATCGTTTTGTTTGTTTACTTGAAAGCTTTATATTACTTAAAATTTAAACACTACAGTAAAATCGAAATTGTATGTAACTGTATTGTGATATCTTTCGTATAATCCTAGCTTTAATAAATCTTTTATTACAGATGGGTCCACCGGTACTATTGCTGACTGGGCAAAACATAGATTTAATCCTCCTATTATTGCAACATACCAATTGAGAGATAGATTTTGGGGCTACACGCTGCCAGTGAATCAAGTGCTACCCTCCTGTGAAGAAACTTTTGACTCCGTAATGGCCATATTAAGAGAAGCAAAGTTCATAAACGTATTGTAAAGTTAAGAAATAAATGTTTCGGAATTAAAATTATTTTCTTAAGATCCTTCAATCAGATGTAAACTTCAGGTTTTTAAGTCTGAAGCCAGTGACACCGTTAGATAATTTGCCGATATATTTAATCACATGGACGTCGTTGTAAACTAAACTAAGTAAATGTCGGACATAAACGAAACGGACTGACGAAGGGCAGCCACATCGAATCTTCGAAGTATCTGCAGATTCTCGAGATTGCAAACCCTTTAGTCAAACGAAGCGATCAAGGAATCCTTCCATTGTAATTGGACAAAAGCTGTAAAAAAATAAAGTCTGTCAAAACTGTAGTCAATTAAAAAATATTTTTTACATAATATATTTAATTTAATGGATCAGAAAGTGCTCATACTGTGAAATAATATCTGTTATTATTATTAAGTCATTAGCTTATATTTCTTTAACACTATCAATCATGATTACAAGATAATAAATCTAAGAAGGTTATTCATTTCTGTCTCGTATTTAGTATATTATTACACCACAATCATATATATTTCAATAGCCGGTAACGCAACTGCTACTAAATCTGAGAATCTGGATCCTCAAGGCCAATAGTGGTGATCACTTACCGTCACATGAGACTCTCGCTCGTTTCATCTTTCCATACAAATATTTAAAAACAACATTGGTACATAAATACCAATGTCTGAACGAATTTAACTTTAAACCAATTTCCACTAATGATTATAAGGGTTATCGCTATATTTAAAGTAACACGTAGCATTAAAATATGTTGGAAATCATATCAAATCGATCACTTAAGTATGTTGACATTTATTGTAGTAGTTATTTATTTTCCTTTCAACCTTCTTTTCACCGGACCTCATTTGAAATTATATAAGTACGGTGAGTTGGATACTTCGATATCCAAATGGTTACAGCATCTGCATTCGTGAGACCCAAATTTGATCCCCTATGTGGAGGGCTCGTACCAAAGAGTTTTTGAAACTTATGTCGATGTACGATTTGGCTGGAACACCAAAACCGGCGACCAGCTCACGAACACTTATATACATTGTAGATGTTAATTTATACGCTCTTGTTGATTTATTTGCTCTTCTGGTTAGATGCCTTATGATAGTAAAATAAGAACCAGTCCTCGCCTTACTTTCCATGGGCCTCGTAAGTGTCTGGTGCAAAAGTCTCATGTCAATCTCCGGGAGGAAACCGATCACGAGACTTATTATGTTCTATCTCACAAGCGGAATATACGTCACGGAGAAATTTGCCAGAGCCTTTGGGTAACAAGCGTGAGTGCTTATATACATATAAATTTTATTTTGTTTATTAATAATATCGACAAAACGTCTGTGTGCTGAGTGTAAGTTAAAGTGCATGGCTTAACACGTAAGGCTTAATAATATATAACAGCGGGAGTCCTGGAAAACGGCCAACATTCTAAAAGACAGAACGACGATAAAAGCGAAAAGTATATCAAAGTAGGTATAGAAGAAGAAAATAAAGAAGGAGAGTACTTTGAGACCTAAATATTAAATCAAAGACAAATTTTGCTTGAAGAAAATATTATAGGTTTATATTATTTATTACTTTATACTCATAATTATATTGTAAGGGGCAATATATATGAAGATCGAAATTTAAATAGTAGCCCATACTATAATTATAATAAAAAAATTAACTTCCTTTAATTAAAAAAACAAATAAGTATAAACAAAGTAAATTACCTGAACTACGCAATATTTAAAGATGAAAACAGAAGCAGAAAAGAGAGCCTGCATGCCGAAGTAAATATTATTCAAAGAATATTATGTAGAAGTATTGAAAATCGAAGAAACTAATCATTCTCGTCCTAATATTATATCATTTCATAACGTTCAATTTGATTATGCATGTATATATTGGGTAAGGGCGAATACACCATGTTTTTATTACACGCTTTTTATTAACTTGATCAGTATGCATGTATGTATGAATATAACTGAATCTATCAAACAAGTTTTCACTCACCTTCAGACGTTCAAATAATTTGGAATTATCCCCACTGAGCAAGCGGAGTGGCAAGTGCAGCGCCGATACGCTCACACTGGGGATATTGCTCCCCATCACTAGTTTGTGGGAAAGTAAACCGTTTGCAGGTGAGATTGAAATTCGGAGAGTTCGGTGAGTGAGGTAACCGGAGGCCCACACCCCCTACCTATTCCACTCCTTTTCCCTCCCATCTCCCAAATATCCTTAAAGACCGGCAACGCACCTGCAGCATCTATGGTGTTGCAGATGTATGTGGGCGACTGTAATCACTTACCATCAGGTGAACCGCTAGCTCGTTTGCTGTCTCATCCATCAAAAAAAAAAAATATCCCAAACGTTGGTATATATCATGGTTAATTGGTGGTATCGCATTTCATAAAATTATGGATATCAGCTATAAATTCATTATTTACGGCCTCATAAATGAATGAACTTAATCAATCTATATTATCTTTTTATAATGTACTTATCCTTTCGATAACATATTCAGTTCGCAATCTTCTTTATAGTTAATAAGTCTTATTAAACAGAACTATATGATTTCGAAAACAATGCATATATTAATATTAAAGATCTTTATTTTGTTGATGGCGTGTGCGTCGAGTGAGAAGGTCAATTTCGATAATTATGCTCTTTACAAAATATTCCCACAAAATGAAAATCAAGTCGGAATTCTTCAAGATTTACAAAATAGAGAAAATCATTACGACTTTTGGAATAATCCCTCGACATCTGTAGAATATGTAAACGTTTTGTCAAGTCCTCAAGATAGGAGCCGTTTCGAAAACTTTCTGAATAAAAGTGACATAAAATTTGTTATTACAATAGAAAATGTTCAAGAGTGAGTAGTTTGTTCCAACATAATATATTACGCAGACTTATTTTAAAGTTGTACTTAATATGTATTTGTTTATTATAAACCCCTTAACACTAACAAGCTCGAAAAAACATTAGATTCATTGTAACCTTTATTTCGAATTAGATTTGAATATTTACTTTAATTTTTCTTTAGTAGACAAATATATTATAAATAACCGGTAAATATATTACTTAGGGTACTTACTCAGTTAAAAAGCTTCTGCAAATTTTCAATTAACTTTTAAGAATCTTGCATTTCCCTCATTGATTTCTAGGTTAATGAATCAACAGATAGTCGCTAATTACACTAGAAATAGTATAAGGAGTATGACTTGGAACAGATACTATAACTTGGAGAGCATTAACTCTTGGTTAGATGATTTGGTGCAAGCTTACTCCAATGTAGTGACACCGATTACTGGCGGTCGATCACACGAAGGTCGCGATATAAAAGGTATAAAAATTTCGCACGGAGCCGGCAGAAGAGCGATCTTCATTGAAGGAGGCATTCACGCAAGAGAATGGATCTCACCAGCCACAGTCTGTTACATAATTAATGAGCTGCTTACAAAAGATGATCGTGAAACTACAGCAGCGGCTGCTGATTATGATTGGTATATATTCCCTGTAACAAATCCCGATGGATACATTTATAGTCACGAAGTGGTAAGATTTTATTAAAATTTAACAGATTATTATAAATTTGAAATGAAACTATTTTTTACTTTGCAATTACCGTGTTCATGGGGAGACTGAGATGTTAGAAGAAATCATTAGATTATTATTGAACAATAATGCATCTATAAACAATAAAAATCTATAAAAAAAAAAGTATTATTAATGATAATTGTTTAAGCTTCTGCTAGCTATAAATATTCAAATATCTTGTGATGTTTTTTTTTTTTAAGATGATCAATTTATTAAAGTTGATCATGAAAATGATTGCAGAATAGAATGTGGCGTAAAAACCGACGGCCAATTGGATCTTTATTCGGTGTGGATTTAAACAGAAATTGGAATAACAACTGGCTTGGTAACTAAATTAAATAGATTTTTTTTAATAACAAAAACATTCCAAAATTTTATTCTTAGTAAGATGTAATTCTAGTTGAAGCATCAATTCACCAACCAAAATAATTTTCTCCCTCATTGGCGTAACTCATTTCTATATCATCACAGTGTAGTACATCTCTAGACATAGGTTTCCTTCATAGATATTTACAAGGGTTCTTAATCTATCTTAGGTTTTCATGGCCATGGAGTGAAGTCGCTAATATCGACTTCACTCCATCCGCTTCGATATTTCTTGCTTTCTTAGGCATAATTATGCATAATATTATACAACAAACATGATTTCTACCGATACGAAGTTGTCACTTCCACATCAAAGAGTCATCTCTGGCAAAATAAACAAGTTCTAGAGAATAAAATTAATACAAACGACACGTTTCGTTATTTAAACAACAATAACAAAATCGTATTCAATTTAACGTAACGTAATATAAAATAAACATTTTATCAATTAATAGTGCACTAAAATTATTTTTTACGATTCTTTGTACGATCCTATATACACATATTAGTATGAACAAAGTATAATAATAAATTTTAATTAATCTATATGTTTTGCCGCGCCTAACAGTTTTGGGCGCCAGTAGCGATCCGGCATCAGACCTATATGCCGGGCCGGGACCATTCTCAGAGTCGGAGTCAAGATCGCTCTCCAGTTATATTATGAGTATTGGTGATCAAATCGACTTGTATCTTTCATACCATTCCTTCGGTCACCTTCTCTTAGTGCCTTTTGGCAATACCACGGAACCTCTAGCAAATTATCATGATGCGGTAAGTTTGTCTTGACATTTGTATGCCTTCCATTATTTGAGTGATATAATGAAGTGACGTTGGGTGTAAGTAGGCAAATACCATCTATTGATTCTCCAAATGTGACATTGACAAGACTTTCTCTAAATTTCAACCTCATTGATTTTGAAGCAACACCAACACTTATGCTTATTTCACTGATTTATTGCCTCATGGCTTCAATATGGTAATTCACGCTTTTTGAGCCAAAATTATTCAATACCTCTAAATATATTTAACAAGGGTATATTACTTAGGATTATTTAAGGTTTTGTTTGTAGTAGATTGTAGTACTTCATTACATGACTAACTAATATCTTCAAAACATAAAGAATGATATTGAATGGTTTACAAAACAAAACATGCCCTTGGTCGTCAATTTCAGTACCGCTCGACTAATTATAATTTATATATATATATGTCCAAGGCGCTTTGCATTTTGCCGCGGCACTAGGGTTGCCTCAACATACACGTACTTGTGCTCACTAAAAAAATATTGTTCAAGATCAGAATGTTTGTCGATACGCTATATATATGAAAACTGACAACGATGCAAGAGAAATTCTTAGTTAGGATAACATTCAGTTTTAAGAGATGGAAGCCAAAACACAGATTATATTTTGTTTTTTTTTATACATTGAAATTGTGAAAGTTTTATTTTAAATTAGTATGTTTGTTACATTAATATTTCAGATAAACATAGGAAGACGTGCCATGGGTGCATTATCTGTGCGATATGGAACGCAATATGTTACGGGCAACATTGCTGAAGCTATCTGTACGTAAATAGGTTTCTGATATAATTAATTTAAACCAAATTATTCAAATGCAATCAATCTAATTTGATAATTATCATTTCCATAACTTTCATTATTGTTTTACTTTTGATTATGTTGTATGGAGGCAGCGTAAAAGAAATGTAACGTGATTTTATTTAAATATGGCGGAGCCTTATTAAAGTATGGTTGTATCCTATAAATAGCCCACTGCTGGAGATTTCATTTCAACTTCACCTTCTTGAATTTTAGTTATTTAGGAGATATGCTGGTGTCGGTTTCGGATGTTTTTTTTTACCGAGTACGTGGTAAATTTAACACTTTCAGTGGTGGCGGTAATCGAATTCGAAACCAGATCATTCGCGTGTTATGAAATGGAAACGACCACCCCAACTTTGAATCACAAATATGTCATCACTCAATCTTCCAGACAGTTGAAGTTCAGCAGCATCTAAGGTAAACCAATCCTCCTGCCAAGTGATTACGGCCAAATCTCTTGTAGGGAGAGACTCTGTCCAGCAATAGACTATTTAAAGGCCGATATGAAGAAGATGAATGAGTCTCCGGTTACTTCACTCACCGATCGAAACGCAGAAGCACAAAATGCCTCTACTTCACGCAGGTATTCTGCGAGATCGTGGTAACAACCGGCCCAGGTCGAGCCGGCCCATTCGAGCAGCAGGGTTCTACCACGTTTATAAATTAAGATAATTTAAAAAATTATAATGTTTGCAGATCATGCCACTGGGGGTAGCATCGATTGGGTAAAGAGCCAACTCAATGTGCCGCTTGTGTACTGTTATGAATTACGCGACGATGGTACATACGGCTTCCTGCTGCCGGAAAACCAAATTCTACCAAACAGCGAAGAAGCCATGGACTCGTTACTGGAGTTGATCCATCAAGCAAAACGCTTCGGTTACATGAACAGTGCGCCCACTCTTAAAGCTTCTTTGTTAATACTTGTAGCATTGTTATCAGCTTATGTTTTTTAAGTTTTGATATATCAAGAAAAGGACTATCTTATTTATTCTTATAACTAACATAAGGGATGGGAATGGTGTTATTAACAAACTTTAATTATAATTATCAATAAAAATTATAGGCTACATTTATTTTTCAAATCTTTGATGATCACAGATAATATAAAAATTGAAAATAAGAGTTGGGAATCATATGAAACAATAAACTTGTTACGGCTTTTGTGATAAAATTACTCAATTGAATAGAAAGACGTGGTAGAGCCAAGCGGCGGCTTTACCTGCTGCTCGAATGGGCCATCTCGACCGGATTAATAGCACGACCTCGCAGAATACCAGCGTGAAGTAGAGGCATCTTGTGCTTCTGCGTTTCGTTCGTTGAGTGAAGTAACCGGAGACCCACTCCCCCTCCCCATTCCACTCCTTATCCTCCCTCCCATCTCCCAAATACCCTATAAAGGCCGACAACGCACCTGTAGCTCCTCTGGTGTTGAAGATGTATGTGGCCGATGGTCATCACTTGAACCACCATCAGGTGAACCTATTGCTCATTTGCCGCCTTTTCCATAAAAAAAAATTATAAAAAGAATAATAAAAAAAAACAACAAGATTTTAGAATTGTTACGGATTCCCGCAACACTGATTTTCAGCGCAGCCTTATACTACTATTGATAGAAATTGTGTGGTGGGTGAGGTAACCTGAAGCCCACTCTCCCCTCCACACCCTCTCCTACTATCCATAGGCGGGCAACGCAGCTCCTCTGGTGTTGCAGATGTACGAGGGAGTCGATAGTAACCGCAGCATACAGCTGCTTGCTCGTTTGCCCGCCTTCCCATAAAAAAATCAGTAACAAAAATTCCAATAATCTAAAACTTCTTCATAAAAAGATCTTTGTGTTGATATTTAGAAACTTTAATTTATTAATATATCGTTCTATCGTTGTTTTCCCCTTTTTTCCCATACGTCTAATTTTCACATATCGTTTTACTATTTTTAGAGAAAATGCCTGTATTCGAATATATACAAATACATAATAAGTAAAACACTATCGCCACTTTTGCGATTAAAGCTAAGAGGGGTTGTATTGACTAAGGCTGCTGCAAAACACCATGTGAAGATTTAGCCGTCGGCCATTAGGCTATATGAGAGCGGTCAACGAGAAAGGATGGTCTTATCCAACGCGTTACTAACAGCGATGGTAAAGTCAATTTTAATTTATTTATTTAAGTTATTAATTTTATAATAATTATATCGAATATGAGTATTGTTATAATAAAGCCGGTGCATATAAAAGATGAGCTAGAATTCTTCGCGTCACTCGATGACAAGAACACGTCACTTAGAATTCACGTATTGCTTGTTTTATTTTTTATTTTATTTATTTGTTAATTTAATTCATTAGTTTAGCGAAAGTGAAATGACATTACAGTCGCAGTATTTTACATTTTTTTCGTACTGATGCGTTACGCTGACGGCAATGGACATGTGTGATCTTCATTAGAATAAACGTTGCGTTGCGTCCCCTTCTTCTTGAGGCGTAGATCGGAATTAGAGTAATAAAAAAATTATAAGAAGTATATAGGAATATTTAATTCGATATTGGTTAATTTCATAAATTTAATTCTTGATTGTTCATCTTGACATACGACTATTCACAGTGCCACGTTCAGTGGTTGAGTTATCGCGATCACAGCTCTTTGAAGCGCTCGGCCCCGGGCCACTCGGAACTACGCACGGATTCCTTCTAAGTTATTTTCAAACAAGTTAGATATAAATAGGAAACAAACTAAAACTAATAGACATATTCCGTTTCTACTTTGTTTTAATTTGAAAATATTTTGAATAGGACGGCTATCAACATGAAATTAATTAAAAATTAATTTAACATTTGAATTATATATAGAGACTTGTATGTTTTGAAAATGTTCACATTAAGTATATTTTAAAATTATACTATATGCCGGGAGATTCCGGTTTTAAAAAGTATGCCACGGTTTTTATAAGTAAAAACAGTTTTATTTTATCTAGATATTTCATCTACATTCCCCATCTGCAAACCTTTCAATCAATAATTCAATGTTTAGTTTCATCTGGCTGAATATGGCTATATCTTGAGAATCTAATAATCCTCCAGAATTCAGCGATTGACTTCAATGCAAAGGGCCGAGTTTAATTCCCGGAGGGTATAGATATGTATTTATCTGTCAGGTCTAGATATTTGTGTATTGCCTGTCTTTCATGATGTCTACCATACACATTGTTGTCCATGGTCATTGTATTCGAGTGACAAACAATTTGAATAAACGCTGATAAAGGGACAAAGGGTTAAATTCACAAAGTGTGATTATTAAAGAGCTTGCCCATGGTTATTGTTAACCCTACAGTTTCACGGTGGAGCACTCAACGGTAATGGATTTGGTAGAAATTAATTATTTTCACCGCTCCACACAGTTCAACTAGTATTTCCTGAACTTTGGTCATTTTAATATCCAGTTTGTACCGGTTTGTGTTTGACTGTAAATTGGTCCTATAGTAGCCCCTTACTATTGTCCTCAACAGGATTCTTTGGTTAAGTAGAATATACAAAATTATAGAGTTACACATTCTTATACTGATACCATACGGAAAAGTTTAATACATATTTACAACACATTTTAAACGGAATATGTTACAATTTTTTATATAAAACGACTATATATAATAAAATGGATAATAATCAACAAATATATTCATTCTTCACAGGCTTCCTTGATAAGAAATAATCGTGTTAAAACAATGGCAATTCTATTGTTATGACACATGAAGGTCATCAACGCAAAAAAAAACATATTGGGTATTACATAGATTAGCGTAATATAAATGCTTCCTATGTCTTCTTGATCATAATTCCTATGAGGCCACGCCCTCTACGCACACTAGCACAAGCACAAACACAAGCCATATGCTACAACTAACACAACAAGTTAAACCAGGGGACTTTATTCAGGGGACGCAGCGCTTCACAGCAGCAGCCATTTTTTTTCCAACTTGGCGGCCTTCGCAAGTCTCTTTAGATGAAGCTGTAAAGACCTTCGGGCCAACTGGATCCCGTGGATGGTTTTTAGTCGTTTTGATTCTCCTTCCGAGATCCGAACCAACATAACCAGTTTGGTAGCCTACCGACCAGTCATGGGGAACGCGTAAAGCATTTTCCTCCGTGTTAAAAAAATTACCATAATTGAAAACCATTCCATTTTCCCCTCACTTTAACGCCTAGCGATAACAGCAAACAGCAAACAACGATCGTACAAACCTAATAAATATCGATATCGAAACATCGCGTGCACATTTACGCCTACTCGAGATCGCGTGTCAGGCATAACCGTGGTAGCGACTCAATCGAATGCATGCGCTGACATGCACGCGACCCGTTCCGTGGCCGCCTTGCCTTTTAATTTGCTCCCGTATATCTACATGTTATTTACTATTGCTCTGTGTTTGCGGTACGTTCCAAATATTGCAAAACGTTCGGCAGGAAAAAGCTGCGAATATTTCAATTGATTTCCTAGTTTGTTTCGGTTTGAATTGGGACGTATTTGTTGTTTCTTTTTCTATTCTGTTGTATCTGTTAGTAATTTGTTCTGTGGAGTTTTGGAAATAATTGTTTTCAGTCAAGAGGAAGTAATTTTGAATACAGAACAATCTATGAACGTTTCAATTTTGGAATTCCTTTTACTTCCGTTTATTTTTGTTTCTTTCTCAGACGTTACGATGTTGCCCGTACCGCTAAGCATATTGGTAAATAGCAATTATTTTCAACGCAAAGTTTAGAGCCATGGTAGTACTGTGGTGAGCGCGCGCGCTTATTTTTATAGAGTGCTAGTGACCTGGGTTCCGGCACCATTAAAACTGTTAATAGAAATTTTAAGTGCAGAATTTACCACGTGCTAAGCGGTGAAGTTCGCCAAAACGCACTGGAAAAGCGGGGCGGACTTTTCCCGACTCAGAAACTCTCTCAGATATTTGAAAAGGAGGGCTTTGTCCAGATCTGGGCATCGACAGGCTGCTACTTTACACAGTTTCACTAGTACTTAGCGAAGTTTGCTTGTGTTAATATCGAGTTAATGTTTGATTGTAAATTCATACGATAAAGGCCTACCATTGTTCTCAAAAGGTTTCTTAGGTTTAATATAATTCTTCTGAAAAATTTGAGCTAATTTAAAAAAAAAAATTTATTTATATGTATTTATTCCGTCAGTATGTATCTAATTGTAAGTGTAAGTTATTCATGTATTTTAGTTCTTTTTTTTAACAAATTTAATGTTTGGCACCCTTACAATATCTCTCCACGCCCCGGGTTGACTGGCAGAGAATACCAAGAGACATTAAATAAAGTTTAAATAAATAAATAAATAAGCGCCTTCTTTAGTGATGCCTATTAGAATTCGGTTGTGTATCGGTTAGAAAGGTTACCGAGATCCAGTATAATTACAGGCTGCGAGGAATTCCTTCCCTTAATCTGTAGGGGTGACAACGCATCTGCAACCTTTCACGTGTCCATGAGCAGCAGTGGCCCGTTAAAAAGTTTTTAGGCGACTTTCTGAGTTATACATTCGTTAACTTTCACGATACCCTCAGAATGGGGTGGGATTTATATTCGATTACAGCGACACCTCCAGGCACTTTATGAAGATAATCCTGTGGTAAGGAGTGTGGCAGCGGTGTTAGAATCTTTCACCCCCTTTCTTCCTATAGATATGGTAAGAGGCGGCTAAAAGAAAACTCTTGAGAATGTCATGTATTGCAAGTAAAAAGGTAACAAGGCTCGCCCCACCCATCTTCAAAGAGCTCTTAGAGAGAGAGATAAAAGTATCATTTACCCTATTCAATAGTATACGTATCAGTGCCAAATTTCATTAAAATATACATGTGCTTTATTGTAGCACAACAAAGTAGAATATGCTTTTTCATGTGATCATCTAAAGTAATTTTTCATCAATAATATTGTAATTTTGTACAAGAAATCATCAAAATATTTATACGGATCACAGATATAGAGACATAGATACAGGCTGACGTCTCATAACTATAAACTAGAGCAGTTTATAGCAAATTATATTAGAAATTATCGACAGGGGTCCCTGAAAACATTTTACAGTTCAATAAATAACCAAGCAAACATTGGGACACAAACACGTTTTATCTGTGGTGATAAAATTCACATGCCAGTGGAAATATGGGAAGTATTGAAGTGAAAGCAGCTTATTAATTTTCAAGGCATTAACTCGTCTATTTTATAAAAAGAGAAGATTCGAATCGGTGGATAAGGACGCTGACTACTAAGTCACTACTGCGTAAATTAAGTTTTTAATTATTAGGTGTTAAAGTATGAAATTGCTGTTTCTTATTGAAAAATGCAAACCTCTCTTTCTAAAAGAAAATATTTATTATTCGAAGTATTATATTTGCGATTCCGAGCGAATATTGATTTATCGGAACTCTAAGGATCTAGACTCTAGAAAATCTATTTGTAGCGCTTCCGCGGAACGGAAATATAAATATAAAAAAAAAAATTTTGTTCAATGCCGTTCGTAATAGCGGAAAATGATAAACGGTTAGAACTAGGTCATACGAGTACGGAGGATGGTGTATGTTTCTAACCGCAGGTCATGTAACGTTAAAACGGGTTGCCGAGCAGTTTATGGTCTTGCCTTATCATAGTGCATAATGGCGAAAATGTATAATAAAGTACAGTGCGTTCGTTAGTCGTACCCTCATCAAAAGCAGCATTGATATTGGAAGCTGTCTCTGCTGCGTTAGAACCTCGTCGGAACTAGTGCCAAAAATTCGAAGCGCCAATAGCCTAATGGGTTAGGGTGCGGACTACGAAACATGACGTCGTATGTTCGGACCCGCAATTCGACTATTGACGTGAACCCCTCCAGGTGCAAGTTGGAGGTTTAACAGGAATAGTAGTAGTGAGGTCTCCATGTTTAACTTTATACGTGGTAGAGTCAAGCGACGGCTTTCGCTGCTGCTGAGTTGTTACCACGGCCTTGCAGAATACCGACGTGAAGTAGAGGCATCTTGTGCTTCTGCATTTCGTGCGGTGAGTGAGGTAACCGGAGGCCCACTGCTGCCCCCCTCTCCATCCCCATACCCACCCCCCTCCACATCCTCCCTCCCATCTCCCAAATACTCTTAAGGCTGGCAACGCACCTGCAGCACCTCTGGTGTTGCACATGTACGTAGGCGACGGTGATCACTTACCATCAGGTGAATCGCTTGGTCGTTTTTCCCCTTTCCCATAAAAAAAAACTCAAATTCTAAATTTTAAAACAATTAAAAGTTCAACAATAGAATGTACATTTTTTTCAATTGATAATGTTACAATTTGTATTCGAAATGGCCACACTGCACACGGCGTTTTTTCAACCCTTGTTATTTAAATGTGACATATAACTCCCAAAAACTTTTTATTTACATATTCATAACAAAACGATATCTTTTATCGTGGTTATGGTTCACTTATTTTAATATTACATTAAAAATGCGTACGATAATTCCCGTTAATCTATTGTAGGCTAAAATATGTGCCTACTCACGACCGAAAACAAAGATGTTTAACCGATAATTGTTATTAATAGCGTCGGTAACCGTTTACATTGGATCGCTACATAAATATTAACATAACCTGTCGGTTTGTAGATAGCTTTGATTTATTTTGTTGGTTCGTTTATGGGCGGTTCTTAAATTTATTAAATACAGGTACAAAGCTTGTTAATTCTATATATAAGTCATCAACTATCGTTTGAAATTATGACTCTTGCGTGATAACTTTTAAATATATATTATATTATGAATTAAATGCCTACTTTGTCGTCAGTCTCAGGTTTGATTCTAAAGGCAAAACTGGTGAAAACTAATTTTTCTGATTTTATCATATTTCAATTGGGTCCCTTTTCCGGAGATTTACTTGACATCGTCCTATTCTGTAAGACCTTTACTGGACTTTTGTAGAGCCTCAATAAAGAGTCAGCAAGTATTGGTAAATAAGCATACGTAGTCTGGGCAGGGTCTGCAAGCGGGTTGATGGGCCTTATAAATATAAGAAAATAATTGGTTTACTTCTATCTACATGAAGAATAAAGACAGTTTAAAAAACTATGAATAACCTCAAATTTTAGCAAAGCCTACGTTTGCGCCAAGCATAGCTAGCATTCAAGATGGCGAGGTTACCTCGAAGATATCATTAATTAGCTTATTATGTGTACAAGTTAAACGGGAAACAGTTCAAATCCACATATCGAGTACAAAACTGGCCAGAAAAAAAATTTTTTGCTTTTTTATGGGAAAGGAAAAACCGCAAACGAGCTAGCGGTTCATCAGATGGCAAGTGATTACCGTCGCCCACGGACATCTTCGAAACCAGAGGCGCTGCAGGTGCGTTGCCGGCCTTTTAGTATATTTGAGAGATTAGAGGGAGTATGCGGAAGGATGGGAAGCGGGTGTGGACTTCCGGACTCAACGAACGAAACGAAGCACCCCAATCTAGCCGGCTCATTCAAGCAGCAGTTAAAGCCTCTGCTGGGCTCTACCACGAAAAGCCTTAGAAACTGCCATCCATGCCAAATACCCACACAACATTTATAAAGTCAAACTTACCTACGACTACAGGAGAACATCTTCAAAAGTGAAATAATATGCACTGAATTGACGTTATTAAAAGCTAATGCAAGTATAGTCGAGAGTCAGCACTAACTTTAAACTGACGTTGCACTTTTAACGAAAAGGTGTAAACAAAAAAAAAACATAAACGCGCTGAACCTATCTCCGTATCGATCAATTACATTCGGAATAAGAGCATTTCTTATCAATAATGGATCAATCACTATAGTCACACAGACGTATATTGTTCAGTTTGGATTTATTATTTCATTATTTGTTACTTAAATTTACACGCTTCTCATGATCATCATACCTACCTATTTTGACGTCGGTTTTTGACCTAGGTTGGATTCGAAAAATGATTTTTCCGATTTCAATTATGTTACTTATCCCGGTTTTAGATACTTATCATGGTTCTATTTAAGTCCAGTGCTCACTAAATAAGAGCCAGATGCTGAAATACGTTTTGTGACTTTACCCAAACTCACACGCTTTGAGCAAGTTGTTGAGTGCAGAACCGGTACCCTCGCAAAATAGGTGCCATCATTAGCTTATAAAATTTGGCTTTGGAGAATTCAGTGGGAATTTCCGCCGTCTGTTGACGCCAACCATCTCCAGCTAAGATTGTGATATAGAGAAAAAGATGGGTGTATGTATAAATATCCAAGATTCGACCTGCGAGACACTATCATAACATGGCTGCGATAAGACTCCAGTATAAAGCTTAACTACACTATCTCTACTGCTGATAATGTTTTAGGTAAGAGTTTAGATTTTTATAAATGGGAAAGGGGTTTTTTTTATAGAAATCGAGCAAATGGCTCGACTGACTGAGGATAAGTAAATGCCGTCGCTCACGTACATCTGCAAGGCGCGTCACACCAGAGGCGCTGAAAATCCGTCCCTGTGTTTAAGGATATTTGGGACATGGGAGTGACAATGAGGAGGGGATGGTGAGGAAGAGTAGGCTTCTGGTTGAGATTCGACTTACCGAACGAATCGCAGAAGCTCAAGATGCTTCTACTTCACGCCGGTATTTTGCGAGGTCGTGGTACTCCCGGTCAAGCCGGCCCATTCGAGCAGCACCAAAAGCAACTGCTTGGCTCCACCATCTCCCCAAGTGGTATAAGGTGAATATATTAGATAGCAGAATTTCAAACGCCAATGAGTAATGGAGCGACTACATAGAGTATATAGCGAATAAATATAATCATTGACACAGTCCAATCAATCGTTGCAGCTGAACGACCGCCCCCAGATACATTCACAGTGATATCTATGAATGTTTTAAAACTTATTATGTTTTTTTTTAAACAATTCAATTATTTGTACAAAAACAATGTAACTAGCTGTGTTGAAATTCTCTTTATATATGATAAGGTCAAACATACTTTTGATATTGGTTTAATGATAATACTATATATAACAGGATTTAACCTTAATGGGTAATATTTATATTACCCATTAAGGTATAGGTAGTAAAAGAAATAAATAGGTGGTGCAATCATTTAATGTGGTGAGTAAGGGTAAAGTAGCAGCCTATAAGTGCCCACAGCTGGGCAAAGGCCTCCTTCTCAAATACGAGTATCAGAGAGGGATTAGGAGCCGGGAAGGGCCCGCCACGCTGCTCCAGTGCGGGTTGGCGGGCTTCACATATCCTCGAAATAACATTTTTATTATTTCTCAGACATGCAGGTTTCCTCACGATGTTTTCCTTCACCGCCGAGTGAAATACAGCACTTAAAATTGCTATTAACAATTTTAGTGGTGCCTTCACCGGGGATCGAATCCAGGTCACTCGCGCTCTATGCAACTAAAGTGAGGTTCCTAACCACTAGGCTACCACGGCAAGGGTAATTCCGTACAAGGGTAAATCTTTCTAATCAATCTCACTTGAACGTGATGCACTCTGCTTAGTAACAAGCGAGGCTCTGTAACAGAATGATGACAGAAAATACCTCCAAATTAGTCATACCCAATTCCCACATCCCACTGATGGAGAACAGCATCACTGTCAGTCTGAGGCGAGTGTAGAAAAGGCTTTCAAAGAATGTTTGCCGGTTTTGAATGGCGCTTTACTGGAGAGGCTTATGTTGAGCAGTGGACTAGAATAGGCTGATGAAGAGTATAATGATATGATAGGTTTATGTAGAATTTGCTATATTTGATAGGCATGGCAAATAAACTATTATTTTTAATTAGTTCTGGAAGGAATCAGTTAGGCCTCGAACATAAATAAGTGGTGGTAATAATCACAGAATCTCTATTTGAAGTTATTGCTTTAACAGCAATATCCTGTATTAACAACACAAAAAAATATACAATGACAGAAGGCTACGTGGCGTTGCCATGCTAACTGTTATAAAGATGCAAATAACTTATTCTAAAATACACCAGGTTTAATTTGTATCTCGTTACATTTGAAACAATAGAATTTATTTAAACCGTAACGCAATAACATTACCGGTAATCAACCACACTGTGTAACGTTCCGTTTCCAATTTCTACCATTAATTCGAAAAATTACTATTCAAGTAACAATGTCGTATCGCCAGAACTCGGGTTAAGTAAATAATGATGGTTTGCCCAATTATAATCACATTGGCTGAATATTTGAATGACCCCATCATTACTAAGAGCCGGTCACAATAGATCCTCTGCTATTGAAACTAGAACGCACTATGCCGTACGTAAAAATAGATGCGGTATATTACTATCGTAAGATTATTTTTGATTGAAATACAATGTTTTATTTAACGCAATATTGGTACATACATTAGACTAGCGTAAGTTCATGTCTATTAGAAATACAAGGTTTTTTTTTATGAGTAACTTTAGAACTAAATGTAAGATATTGTGACTGAAGCACTACCGATGTAAAGATTTTGTTAGAAAGATCAAATTTAAAAGTAAATTCAAATGTCTATAATGTTTCGTAATGCTGTGTTTATAATAATATAGAAGTATGTAAACTAATTTAGTTGTAGTTGTAGAAATCCAGATAAAATACGTTTTTACACGCTTTTTATTAGATTACAAATGTATGTATGTATGTATGTAAGTATGAATTAATGAAATATTTCAATTAAGTTTTCACACACTTCCATACGTCTGAATAATTTGTAACTTTGCACAAGCATTAAGAACCGATGATAATACAATAATATGGTAACATCTATCTGATCTGAATGAGCCGGAATGTGGGTAACGGAATCTTTGAATGGATCATAGTAAACCCATGTAATTTGGACTCATCGGATTTGTCTTACCGAGTCCTATTATTTTCAATTCATGACTAGAATGAAAGGTAGAAGAGAAAAGAAAGAAAAGCGTGAATATTAGTTTTAAACTTAATTTTACTATGTTAGATATTGTGTTAAAGACTTGACGAACTACGCTGAAATATTATTGAATGATTTTGACATCAAGTGGCGCGTAGTGGTAGTGTAAGTAAATCTGCCACCTAGTTTATTCCCATGTCATAAGTGTGAAAATCTACTTAGAAAGCGTGACGATCATGCAATTTCTTCCATTGGTAGGGGCCTATACCGAGCAGTGAACTATACAGACAGATGACGACGCATCTATTGAAAAGTAAATTCAGATCAATACCTTACGTTTAAAGGAAGAAACTAGTAAAAAACGTTGTTGCATCAACCGACCCAACCCTTTTATGAACCTGTCACAATAAGTACAAACAAATTTATCGCATCCGTGTAAAACAAGGTAAATTCAATTTAAAAAAAAAAAAGTCCCAAGTGAACGTTGGCCGGCGAACAATAGAATTTTATTTGAGAGACGGCACTCGGCTAAGTATTTGTGTTATTGACGTCCGTTTTACCGGTGTTCATTTTAATGCTGACCTTTTCTACGAGGAGCAGATATGTAAGTAGCCATGAAATTAGTCTGATTGAATGGACGATTACGGAATGATTTCAACGACTTGCTTATTTTGCGTACATCAGCATTCTTTACTTGAGTTAAAAAATGGGACAATTTTACTTTTAGACGTTTAGGCATTTTTTCATAATTTTCAAAACTAGCTTTTATGTAAATTGAATTTGCTTTCAGTTTATACTAATTGATTATTTTTCAAAATTTTAAGAATTAGTATTGTTTAACATTTAAGATGTATTATTTTTATAAATAGATAAATAAGCGTAAATACGGGCTCTCACTCGTCCTCTACCTACCAATCGTTGTGTTATTAAAGAAGAGAAAAGTTCTAATGATGTGACACGGACTCTGAATTATTCGAATAAGATTCGACTTCAAATCAACTCGAATTCGAAAGTGTGTTTAATTTTCATCTACATTGCTCTACTATTAGTACGTAGTAGAACCAAGCAACGGATTTTGCTATTGCCAGATAGGGCCGGCTCGACCGGGGTCGCAGAACATCACGGCTACGCAGAATACATTTTGTACTTTTGGGTTTCGTTCGGTGAATGAGGAACCCGGATGTCCGCTACTCCTCTTTCCCAACTCTCCTTTCCATCATCCCTCCTATCCTCCCCTAATATCCTAAAAGGCAGGTAACGCAACTGCAGCTTCTCTGGTGTTGCAGATGTACGTGGGCGACGGTAATCACTTACCATCAGGTGAGCCGCTAGCTCGTTTGCCAACAAGCCAAGACAAATATAATCAAGGTTAGACATTGCGTCACTATACAAAAAGAGATCTCCTATTTTTTATTTTGTAGGCCGTAACTCTGTAAATTAATTGACAATAAGTAATAATTCTATATCGGCGTGTGAACCCGCAAATAATCTAATACTGTGAACAAAGGAAGTACTGATCATGTATTTCTTAATATCAATAACAGTTCTTAAAAAATAAACAATGTGGCTTAAACGACTATTATTCTAAGATACTAATGAAACATTTTTTTACATTGTGCCGTTTACGTTATGTAAAAAATGAACTCTCACGACCTTATGCCAACACAGGAGGTCAAAATTCACTTTTCACCAGAGCTTATTTAGGACAACGTGAAATCCAAATCGTACATTCGTTTCGTAAAAGGCATTGGTAGGAGGATCCCCTCCACGTAGGGGATCGAACTCGAATCACCTGATCAGTAGGCAGATCTCCTGACAACTCATCCTTGTCATTATGAATATGATGTATATGAGGTATGCATATGAGTGTGTTAGATTTTAAAGTAAACAAAAAGCTCAACTGTAACACAGAGACCCAGTGACACCATATCATACCAACAGTTTTTTTTTATTTGAAAGTGAAAAACCAGCTTACAGCCCACCTATCGGTAAGTGATACCTGCAAACGATTTCAATCGAAGAAGGCTACAGATGCGTCACATCTGTGGAGTAAGATGGATTGCCTCAAAGCCTCTAATTTTATTGGATCTCTTTACCTTTTAAACCGGAACACAATCACAGTAATTACTTCGATGTTTGGTGGAAAGAGTGTGATACCTACCCAGACGACTCCTAAGCAGAGAAGGATTCTATCACCAAAGATCATAAATAAGTAAACGCTGGATTATAAACCCGTCTATGTGCATTTTACTTGAAAAATCATATTTTAATTATAATGCCTTATTAACAGTAGCATATAACAGGTAAGTTATTGGCATAAAATAAATTGCTTCGGATTAAAAAGCTTCGCGGTTAATAGTCTCTATAACGACGTCGTCGACCAAGGAAACCTAATTGCATGCCCTACAAATCACTTCTCATACCTCGCCATATCTGGGTCATTCGTGGTTAAGTTCCAATATTCAATTTACCAGTTAGACCGATATGTGCCCTGTGGCGCTCTGTGCCCATCTCAAAATTGCCTATGTCCATCTATAAATATAATGACAAGCCAAATTGAGTCGTGTCAGCAGACGGTAAAGATCGATTTTGTTTGGTAATGAATTATCTGAGGTTAGAACCGTTTGATTGGATATCCTAGCACGACGTTGCTTACCAATTACTTAGACTAAGTGATTGTTTTATATAGAGTTGTACTAAAATCACGAGATTCAATGTTGACTTTTGTGTGATATTCCAAACATCTATGAAATAACTTCCGTAGTTGTTTCAAGTACTTGCTTCATTATCCTTCCATGTAAGGAAGGCTGGTAAGTGTTTAGCCATTTTATTGAAGAATTTAATAGCTGGACAGACTTTGCGTTACGAACTATAGGTGTTACCAGGGTGCAATATCGGGGTCAATTTAATTACGTTATTAGGAGAGAGCTATCTTATATGCACTGTAGGTACTTACTGTACTACGTTCATAACAGTATATTAGTTACACTAAGTGGTCTGTTAGGTTAATACTGCTAAACTTAGTATAGGTATAGATATTTCATCCATTAAAACTACAGGAATTTTTTTCACGCAAACGTAGTCCCGGGCGCAAGCTAGTATATAAATAGAAATACTTAAACGGAGAAGTACTAAGGTCACATAGAATTCCAGCATACAGTGGCAACTGTATTTACGTATAACAAAGGGAATAGTACAGGAGATCAATTACTGCGAACGAGATATTTTGTATGAGAATGCAGATAAAAAAAAACACGAATAGTAATAACTTTAGCTGCTTCTGGAATGGGCCGCCTCGACCGGGGTAGTACCATGACCTTGCAGAATACCGGCGTGAAGTAAAAATCACTATTTTGTGATTCTTCGACAACTCCCCACTTTCCCGCCGTACCTCCAGTATCTCAAATATCCTTAAAGGCCGGCAACGCACCTTCAGCACCTCTGATGATGCAAATCTACGTGGGTTACGGTATTCACTTCTCAGCGGATGAGACGCATGTTCTTTTTTTTATAGAAGAAGGGGGCAAACGAGCGTGCGGCTCACCTGATAGTAAGTGATCACCGACGCCCACGAACATCCACGAAGGAATAGGCTCTTTTCTTGAAGGTCGCTAAGTCGTAACTATTCGGAAATACCGCTGGAGACAGCACGTTTGCCTCCTTTACCATAAAAAAAAATTATATTCGAATACCATTTTTCATTCTCGTAACTAAAATAAAAGTCATAAATCTAACGGTGAAAATGCCACCGTTCTTTGAAAACGTTTCCGTCCCATTGACGTCCACGCATAGCCTACGGTCGATAGAGCAGAGGTTCTATAGCTAATATTTAGCGTACATTAGCATATGAATGATACAGTCTAAAAAAGCCCCCAGGTGGCGTGTCCGGGCCGGAAATAAGTTCCAGCGGCTAAAGCTTCGACGCGAACTAGAACGTAACATGGCGCGTGAAATTATTTGTCATAACCTTATCAAGACTATGATGTAATGGGACAAACCACTTAAATATTAACATTATATGGGACAAAAACCAATGTTATAAATTTATGAAATCTTTATTATGACAGTTTCTCTTATCTCTTAAGTTTCTTTTTCTTATAAGTATCATATATAATAGTAAGAATTTAGTAAGTTTTTGGTATTGAAAGAAGTATTTACGTAATTATTTATTATCGTGCTCAATATGCTTCATGCACACACCTGTAATTGAAATATCAAAATCACCTTTAGCAAAGGTTTGCCAGGAAGAAATGGCTGATTGGGGCCACCTTTGTACAACTGTTGTAAGATATATTTAAATGTATATTTTGATTTTTGTTGTGTACAGTTAACTACTGTATAAATCAATAAATAAACAGTTTAATACAGTAATAAAAAAATGTTAGAGACGAATACAGTATTTCATACCGATCCATCGAATGCAAATTTACAAGTCACAAGTTTGGTCTCACATGGAATTCTGTTCTCTTCTCTGTGCCGGGGTACGCTCGAAATATCAGCTCTTTCCATTTGACCGCATCCGACGAAGAGTAGTATGTATTCGGTGAAGTTAATGCTGTTATTCGTTTTTGGGATTTAATAGGTTCCATCGGACGTGGCGCGTGACCTTGAGACCGCGGACAATTTCTTTTTTAAAGTAAGTACTAAAATACCTCTACTGGTTATCTTTATTCTATAATCTATCCACAGACTGACCAAGAGAGGTTCAGATCTAGTGTCAGGCGGTTGAATTGTATCGATCTATTTGTTTGGCGTCGACGGTAACAAAGGAAGATCCTCTCGAATCGTCGGCGAACAATTTCTTTCTGATCGTCATGATTCACTGGTCTTGCGAAGAGATGTTTCATATCCATGCATTTCTATTTTATCTACCACGGAGACTTTTCTAAGCAGCTGTTCTGAATAGTCACAGCCGCTTAGTTCCTCCATCGTACATGACGACAGAATATTAAGTACTATCAAGATCATTTAGATGGTTTCACTAACACTATTAGTTCAGAGAGAGACGTACTGTGATGTACTTCCACGCACTTCGATTATACTGATCGATTTCAACTATGGCAACAAATTTCAAACTTTGCATTTGATGTAGTTCATGGGATAATACCGGAGGGAGGTCCCGATCGATGTGGTTGATATTCCAACACAAGACCCATGGCTCAATAGTCAGTCATATATTTTATAAAAATATGTACCTACTATAAATAAACCTACAAAAATTACTATGACTCGCGCAACTTTACCTTGCTAAAGCACTAATAATGGAGTAATTCACAAGCGTACAATATCTAAATGTTATAATATTGTTATGCTTATACAGTATAGCCATGATACCCGAGTTGTTAGGGGATCTACCTTCAGCGGTTCGTACCAATGAGTTTTTCGAAGATTAGATACCATTTTTATCGTCAGCTTGTACAATAAGACGCAGATCGACTCACCAACTGTCAAGTTATCCCAAATAAATGGTAAAAAGTTAAGCTTGAAAGGGCTCACTAAATAAGTAAACGGTTGTGAAATCTAATATTTTTTTAAATAATACAGTTACTCAAATATAAAAATCACTAGTTTTTAATTTGGATGGCCGCCGACACCCGTTTCACCTCTTCCACTCCCACATATCTTCGCAAACACGCTCATCTGTCATTGTGTACTCATAATCTGGAACATTTTTAGTTTATTACAAAATGTGGTCGAATTGTCGATGAACGTCTACCTAGGGCGTCTCTTGCGGATATTACTACTTATTCCTACAGCATTCATTCGCTTTGTCTCTCTTTCAGAATAAAGACAACAGAAGTTCTCCTTTTAAATTTTGATTTGAATTTGACTCGCACTTGGCTGATCGTTTAGTAGACTAGTAGACAGCAGCACAGAGCAATAACGAGGTCAATCTGAATATCTGAAATCACAAAAAAAAAGGTAAGAAGTGTTTTTTTTTAAATGCTAAATCAAATCGCTGCTTCCTATCACTTAATTCTCATTCGGATGTACGTACCGAAAGAACATGCGAAGCACGTCTAACCCCGGAATGGCGCGACTGCACTGATTTCAGTCTCTTTTTACTTTTCCAATGATAGATAGCGCCGATTCTTTTATTAGAATGTGAAGCAGAGTTCTTTTAGAGGTTCCCTTTGCTGCGGTCTTGGATATAACTATTTAAACAATTACATTTACATTATAATATTTCGATTATTTTTAAAAGCCAAAAAGAGAGAAGAAGAAGAGCGCGCCATCACCACTGTGCGCTATTTACCACGTGCTCAGCGGTGTAGGGAAAACATCGTGAGGAAACCTGCATAACTAAGAAATAATAAAAAATATTTCGTGGATATGTGAAACCCGCCAACTTGCACTGGAGCAGCATGGCGGGCCCTTCCCAGATCCAAAACCCTCTCAAATACTCCTATTTGAGAAAGAGACCTTTGCCCAGCAGTGGGCACTTAAAGGCGTCTAGTTTACTTTTTTCCAGCAATACCAGCAATGATCTACTTTTTTTATTTATCTTTAATTCCCTATCCTCTTTGTTGTTTATATATCTTGCATTCGGAAAAAATTTATATTTTTTAAAGTAGATATAATCATTCTCTTTTAAATTTTTGTCCTATCGAATATCAAAATTCTATGAAAATTTAAGTAACGAGTTCATATGTTATTCACTCATTTTCTATGTTAATTATTGTACATTTAAACTACATTACGGGTTCTCGTGATGGCCTGGCCTACATCATACTATAAAAGCTGTAACACATTTTCAGTGTAGGTACAATGTATCACGAACTTTGAAGTACTATGAGCCTTGGGTTGCGCGGTGAGTTCAACTGGTGCATAGCACTGCCATTTAATATCGTTACAGCATAAAACGTACTTTTTCGAATTTATTCTATTAGAAACTCATACCAACCATTGATAGACATTTTTATTGTGTATAACCCCCGCCAGGCACCTCCAAAGTTCAATAAATTATAGATGAACTTACGTAATAGTATAAAAGTCGAATTTTATGTATGCCATTCAGTAAAGCGGTAAAGTAAAATAGCAGCCTGTAAGTGCCCATAGCTGGGCAAAGGCCTCCTTCTCAAATATCTGAGATGGTTTTGAAGCTGGATGGCTTTTAACGTGGTAGAGCCAAGCGGCGGCTTTTGCTGCCGCAGGAATGGGCCGGCTCGTCCGGATAAGTACCACGGCCTCGCAGAATACCGGCGTGAAGTAGAGGCATCTTGTGCCTCTGCGTTTCGTGCGGTGAGTGAGGTAATCGGAGGCCCTCTCCCCCCTCCCCCCTCCCCAAATATGGTAGCGGTATATAATTTTGAGCTACCCCAGGAGGTAGCCTACTTATTCTCGGAGAATCCCTCACTGAGCATCCACGTTCAGGCTTTCCTACGCTACCTAATCGTGGATGCTCAGTCTGCCCCGCGTATACTGGTGATGGGCAATATTCCGCTCTCTTTCTTTCCTACTCGAGGCAAACGCAGCAAGGAAACTATGGCATCCCCTACCGCGCTCGCCGTGGATTTCTGCAATATCAGGGGACTCCACTCGAACCTTAGCGCCGTTCATTACCATCTTGAAACGGCGAAGCCAGCCTTGCTTTTTCTTACAGAGACTCAGAAATCGTCTCCGGCTGATACCTCTTATCTCCATTACCCGGGGTACAAACTGGAACACTCCTTTGTGCCCCGTGCCGGAGTTTGCGTATACGTCAGAGATGATATCTGTTCTCGACGCCTCGGTAGTCTTGAAGGTTTGGACCTATCTACCGTTTGGCTGCGCATCGACAGCGACGACCATCCACGCGTCTATGCGTGCCTTTACAGGTCCCATAGCGGTAATACCGTAACTGACCGACTCATCGACCACATCCAAATGGCTACAGATTCCGTGCTACAACAGATCCCATCCGCAGAGATCGTGATTCTCGGCGATTTTAATGCCCACCACACCGATTGGCTCGGTTTTCGCATAACCGATCATGCGGGGAGATCTGATCACGACTTTGCATTAGCATATGGCCTGACACAACTGGTAACCTCGCCGACGCGGATTCCAGACGTGGAAGGTCATACACCTTCATTGTTGGAGCTTTTGCTGAACTCACACCCGGACGGATATTTGGTCTCAGTCGATGCCCCTCTTGGCTCGTCGGACCACTGTCTGATCCGGAGTGTAGTGCCTATCGCGCGCCGATCCCGAACTGGAATGGAACTTTTTATTCCGTTCTCTGCAGTGCCTGTCGGAGGTAAATCCCAGCCTTGGTTTGGTCGCACCTGCAAAATAGCGTCACGCCGAAAGCGGAAGTGCTACCAGGCCTGGGCCGATGCATCGGCGTCTCGGGATGCAAAAACCAGTGCTCTTAAAAACGAGTACAACTCTGCCTCCAGGTCCTTCAAAAGAGTTATCGCTGCGGCAAAGTTAAAGCACATTGGCGGAATTGGCGAGAGACTAGTTCGCCTCCCATCGGGAACCCGCGCATTCTGGTCTCTCGCCAAGGCTGTCCAGGGGAATTTCTGTCAGGCATCTCTCCCATCTCTACACAAGAAGGATGATTCGCTGGCCCATACTGCAAAAGAGAAAGCCGATCTCTTGGGATCTCTTTTTGCATCCAACTCGACTCTTGATGACCGGGGAAACTCTCCACCTACCATCCCGTGGTGTAAGTGCTCCATGCCGGAAATTCAGTTTCTGCAGAGCTCAGTGCGAAAGGCACTCCGCTCCCTGGACATTCATAAGTCGAGTGGGCCGGACGGAATCCTCCAATTGTGCTGAGGATGTGTGCCCTGAGTTGGCAACGGTTCTCACGCGTCTTTTCCGGCACTCCTACTATTCAGGCGTCGTCCCGGAATCTTGGAAGACAGCATTTGTGCATCCAATACCCAAAAAAGGCGACCGCTCTGATCCGTCCAACTACAGGCCTATTGCCATCACCCTCTTGTTATCTAAAATAATGGAGTCACTCATCAACACCCAGCTCCTGAGGTACCTGGAGGAACACCAGCTGATCAGTGACCGACAGTACGGTTTCCGTCGCGGACGATCAGCTGGTGATCTTCTAGTTTACCTGACTCACCGATGGGCAGAAGCAGTTGAGTCTAAGGGGGAGGCTTTGGCGACTAGTCTGGACGTAGCGAAAGCATTTGATAGGATTTGGCATAAAGAGCTTCTTTCAAAGCTTTCATCTTACGGGGTTCCTGAGAGATTGTGCAACTGGGTCACCAGCTTCCTCACGGATCGGAGCATCAAGGTTGTTGTCGACGGTGCATGCTCGGACCCCAAACCCGTGAATGCTGGTGTTCCACAAGGCTGTGTGCTATCTCCCACTCTGTTCCTTCTGCATATCAACGACATGCTACAAATCAGTAGCATTCATTGCTATGCAGACGACAGCACGGGTGATGCCCTATATACAGTCCGTGCGAAAATTTTTCGGGAACACGTCGACGAGTGCCGGAACAAACTTGTGTCTGAAGTCGAGACCTTGTTATTCAAAGTCTCGGATTGGGGTCGACGTAATTTGGTCCTATTCAATCCCAAAAAGACATAGGTTTGCGCGTTCACCGCTAAAAAGAATCCCTTTGTCGTTTCTCCTCTTTTTGAGAACACTCCCCTTATTGGCTCAGCCAGTATCAGAATCCTTGGCGTTGACATATCAAGCGACGTTCAGTTCCGTAGTCACTTGGAGGGAAAGGCCAAATTGGCCTCCAAAAAGCTTGGTGTGCTCTGTAGAGCGGTACAGTATTTCATGCCGGTCCACCGTTTGCAACTTTATAAGGCGCAAGTTCGGTCCCACATGAAATACTGTTCTCATCTCTGGGCAGGGGCACCCCAGTACCAACTCCTTCCATTTGACCGCATCTAACGTCGAGCGGCTCGAATTGTCGGCGACCATGCTCTCTCTGATCGGCTTGATCCTTTGGCCTTGCGAGAGATGTTGCTTCTCTTTGCATTTTTTACAAAATTTTCCACGGGGAATGTTCTGAGGAACTTTTCGGATTGATCCCAGCTGCTGAGTTTCACAATCGTACATCGCGACAGAATTCGAAGTTCCATCGATACCACCTAGATGGTTGGCATTCCACCACAGTGCGTTTTAATCGAAGTTTTCTGCCACGCACTTCGATTTTGTGGAATCAGCTGTCGCCAGCAGTATTTCCGAACAGTTACGACTTAGGGACCTTCAAGAAAAGAGCTTATTCCTTCCTTAAAGGCCGGCAGCGCATCTGTAGCTCCTCTGGTGTTGTGGATGTTCGTGGGCGTCGGTGAACACTTACCGTCAGGTGAGCCGCACGCTCGTTTGCCCCCTTCTTCTATATAAAAAAAAAAAAAAAAGCTGTGTAGGTCCCGCCACGCTGCTTCAGTGCGAGTTGGCGGGCTTCACATATTTTCGAAACAATATTTTTTTTTATTTCTCAGACATTCTACGACTCTCACTAAATAATATTTAGCTTTTATAGTCTGATGTAGGTCTGGTTTTGACGGGTTCTTGATCTATTATTAAACGCTTTATAATTGGGTCAGAGCGCTATAACGTACTGAAACGCTTAACTCGTAAAAATATGTGTATTTTGTTATATTAAAAAGTTAAAAAGTATTTTTATAGAAGAAAGTAGTCATTGGAATTGGTAAAGAACCAAGTAGGATCATTATTTAATCGAAACTCAGTATATGTTCGAAGATTTATGACTCGAAAGTAACTTAAGCTGTAGTGAATACTAATTATGATATTAATTAATTTATAACAGTTTATAAATGGCACCGCAAAAATAACTCAGCGTTACCGATGAAGAATAAAAAACATTCGTCCCAGTGGCCGAGCAATAGTGTGGCAAATAAAATGGCAACTGCAGCATTCATAGTTATATGAATTACCGGTAGTATTTCTATTCCTTTTATAGTTTTTACTTAATGTACGATTTATGTCTGTAATCACGCCTTAATTGTATTATAAAGAAGTCCTAGAATTGGGTAACATTCCTTGGTCTATGTTTGCCACTGCTGCTTAAAGAGCATTGTCGACATTTAATTCCTGTTATGGTATCGGAGTAAGAACCTGATCAACCCCCCTTCCCTCCTCCCCCCCCCTTTCTTCCAGAGGGTGTCGTAATAAGCGACTAAGGGGCTAAGCCTTCAAAATCGCAATGGCGACCGACAGATAGTGATATATCCATCTCGAAATATACGAGGCTATAATTAAGCAAAACGACTAAGGACAGCAGCGTCTAAGGTGCAAGGTGTGTGATAATGTGATTGCCAATCCGCTTGTCAAGCTTAGCGATTGTGCCAAATCATGTTCTTTATGAGGGAGGTCCTGCAGTGGAACCGGCTGTCAAGGATGAGGTATGATCTGGATGACAGATCCGAAAGTATGGTCATATCTCTTTTTTCCTCGTCTACTTTCTCGAAATCTCTTGTTGCGACAACACAGAAGAAACACTCGGTACTCCACAATCACAAAACATGGTCTCACCAGACTCGAAACTTTTCCCTGGGGTAGTTTTTATTTTTGTGCTTTCTTCTGTAAAATAATTGTTCGATATTTAAAAAAAAACTTGAAAGGTAAAAGGCTTAAAATACATCGAAAGTTAAATTCTATTAAACATAAAAAATATGCTAGATCAATCAATCATTGTTTTATCTTAACTTAGTTTTTGTTCAAACATTTAAGCAGCTTAAATGTTATTGTAGGTACTTCGTAAATATTTTAGTAGCTTATTGGTATCCCCTAAGTCTTTCGAAATAAAATACATTATGTTCCCTTAAGAGACAAAATTTAAGGGCACAGTTTTTATTGGATATGAATGACAATAGAAGTCTTTCTTGCCAATAGATAAATCGTAAATTTTATAACGTAGCAACATTGAACTTATCTCGAACTTTCTGTAAATGCTTTGGAGGTGTATTTTAATAAAAGACACAGAAAACACACAGAAATAATGTAGGATCGGATTGAATGTTGTAAAATATGGACTAAACAGTTTGAGTGTTAATTTTTCGGACACGTTACGGTCTACGATAATCTTTCGAGAGATAAATAATAACATTACAATATGATGCCCGAAGTAATCCGCCTTTAGTACTGTTTCCCTCGCCAAGCTACCACCCACTGATTTTCATAAATAATCGTAGATACAAGATCAAAAAGCCAGCGATAGAGGCGAAGTCGCTCTCCTATAATACTCTCTGTTAATAATGTAAGTAGTCCATTATGTTAACAGATAAATACGATACAGAGTAAGTTTTTACGTATCATCACAAGTATAAAAGTAATATCAGAGTTATATTTGTATTCATTTTTAATTTATAATGCTAGAATTTGAAGTAGAATTATTATAATATTTCTGTATTTTTTTTTAATGGGTAATGAGTGGTGAAAGCCGAAAAAAGTGACAATTGACAAAGGAAATCTAAATTTCTAACGTCATATAAAGATTTTTCATTTCATAAACAAATATGCAGGACATCGGACTCTTTACAATCGAACATTATGTTTCACTTGCACACTCGACTCTTATTGTTGGAAGAAAACTCTTATCGATTTAACCTCGTCTTTGTAGATATAATATAAACCAATCCATTTTTTAATGTATTATGTATATGAAGAATAAAAAAAAAAAAAAGAGAACGGTTTGTCCTAATCGCCATACTTGGCCAGCTTAATAGTGATCGCAGTACCCGACGCCTCTCACTTTAAACACTGCTCCGCGTCATCAGCCTGAATATTTGGGGGGAAACCCGGTGGCAATATCGGCTACATCGCAGCCACACGGAATGTAATATTATTAAACGATCAGAAGCCTTGAATGGAATAGATAAAATACTTCATAATTAGTAAATTGTGCGTGTAACAAATATATGAGACGAGTGTAAATGGTAGAGTCGGGAGAGGAAGACCTAGGCGAACATTTCATGATCAAATTGGTGACGTTCTGAAAAAAGGCCCGGTCAAGAGTACTGTAAACCAACGAGCATGCATGCGAAGATTGATGAAAGTGGAAGAAGCGACGTATGTCAGGACCGTAGCAAGTGAGAGAAGATTGTCTCTGCCTACCCCGTTTGGAACGAGGTGTGAATATATACACAAATAAAGTTAGCACTTGCTACTAAATGAACCCGGGACCCGCAATACTGAATACGAGTGATTCATGTGACTGTCATTTTTATATTTTGATTTAGTGATGTACTCATTATCTGGTGTTATTTAGAATAGTGATAAAACTTTGCATAAATAAAGAAACTTCAGTTAGCTGTGTTTACTTAAATGTTACTACAGTAACTAAATAATCTACACTTACTGACAATAATTAACCACAATTGTTATAAATAAATATCGATTCGATAAATATATCAAATTTATTAAAAGAGTGAATAAAAAAATTTGTAAAGGTTCTGTATCATCTTGCATCTACTCTGTGAAACTTACGTCACCTAAGCCGATGGGAAACGCAAATAGGATCGTTAATGTGTTTACGGGTTTAAGTTTTAAAATACAGTGTTTCAGAGTAAACAAATATTTCAGAGCATAATGCCGTAGTGTGGGGTAATATCTCACGCTGAAATGTAATTAATATAACTCGGCGTGATGTTAAATAAAAATTAAGGTGTAAGTGATTTACGACATTATTTCAATGATTTATAGCTTTATAGTTAGGCACAATTTAAAACGGAAATGCAACAGGTGAACTTTTGGAGAAACATTCCGACTTCAGCCCCTGTTTTACCACCTTTAAGTGGCGATGGCTCAAATTAGGACCACAGCCGTCTTCAGCCGAATTTCAATTCGAAATTCCCATTCTTTGGGGATGAATACTTTCTTAATCGATACTACACTTGAAGTACAGTCTCGATCGAAAGGCGAAGATATCGCGTAACATGCATACAAATGGGAATAAATGAGAAATTATGAGAATTATGGAGAAGGGGGCAAACGTGCAAGTGGCTCACCTGACGCCAACCTAAAGCTGCAACACCAGAAACGGTGCAGGAGCGTGGAGGGCCTTTTAGTAAATTAAAGGAGGTCGGAACGAGAGAGGGGAGGAAGAGAGTAAAAAGCATGGGGAAGGCTGAAGTACAAGACGCGTCTAGTTCACGACGTTATTCTGCAAGACCGTTTGGGCCGGCCGATTCGAGCAGCAGCAAAAGTTGCCGCTTGGCTAAACCACGTACAGAAGGCGCTCAGCAACCTGCTTTCCAAGCGTTGTGAATGAGAAATATAAACCAGTTTATGCAGTAGCTTTAGAGAAGCTTACGTTCGGCAGCGAACTTCGTCTGATTTAGTTGTAGGTTATCAGGTAAATTTTAACGACTACATGGCTTAGTGGTTAGCGTTCCCGAATATTGAGTCCCGGATCCTCGGTTCGAACGTTTTCGCAACACACGAACTACTATTGGGTTTGAGTTTATCATTGGATGTAAGCTCATGAGCAAAAGTTAATTTTGAAGCTTTTGTAGACACAGAATTTTGTACAGATTACAAAGACGGTAACGAACGAAAAATGTAAAGATGACGAAATTTGGCAGTTTAGGAGAATCTACCATCCCATTTAAACCAGTGCGTTTTTTCTGTGTTGTGGTGCTTAAGAGCATAAATTATATACAAACACTCAGACATGAAGCAAATATTTGTAATTCATAAAAGCACTCACATATATTCCGTATCAAAACCAAAATCTTTATCTTCGACATAGGAGATGTGAACGTGTGGGAATCGAACCCGCGCCCCACAGCACCGTAGTCGCTTAGCCAGAGCGCCACCGAGCCTTTACTATCATATTATTACCACTACAGAACTGGTCTCCCGATTTCATTACAATTTAAATCTCCTCATACATTGCGAATACCCCGTATATTAACATCTTAGTTAAATAAGATAGTGAATTCATTAATCACTACCCACTCGATGCCAACTAGTTCACCACCGAACAGGAAACTTAACTATCCAACAAATAGACATCGGTCTCTTAATTAAATACCAATGGAGATGTATTTGCTAATAAATGAATGAATGAACGAACGAACGAACTAGTGAATGAATGAACGAATGAATATACTTTAATTGTATACCACACAACAAAATAATATAGAAAACACAAAGTACCGTCTAAGTATCGCATTCGAGTCTATACATGAACATAATATTTGTGTGCACCCTTTTACATTTTATCTCTTCAATCTAATGGTAGACTGGTAGAGAATGCCTCTTGGCATTAAGTCCGCCTTTTAGTTCTATTATGTGCAAATAAAGTTTAAATAAATAAACAAATTAGATACAATTTAGCAGCCTTATTGCTGCATAGCGATCTCTTCCAGGCAACAACACCGTACATTTATATAGTTCTTTAAGGGTTTGAACTCAAAAACAAGTAAACTTACGATGAAACGAACAGCTACTCCATATTTCAGAAACAGAGAATACGAAGATGTAAAGTGAAGAGCCGTGGTAGCCTTGTGGTCAGGGCGCTCACTTTAGTTTCATAGAGCGCGAGTGACCTGGGTTCGATTCCCGGTGCCGGCACCACTAAAATTGTTAATAGCAATTTTAAGTGCTTTATTTACCACGTGTTCAGAGGTGAAGGAAAACATCATGAGGAAATGCTGCATGTCTGAGAAATAATAAAAATATTTTTTCGAGAATATCTAAAGCCAGTCAACCCGCATTGGAGCAGCGTGGCGGGCCCTTCCCGGCTCCAAAACCCCCTATGATACCTGTATTTGAGAAGGAGGCCTTTGCCCAGCAGGTGGGCTCTTACAGGCTGCTACTTTATGTGAAGTGAACCTACGAGTACGTAATACTTGTAGTGTTTTGTAAGGTACAATCTCATTTATTAAACTATGTCGCTAATTGACTGAAGGCTGAGATTTATCAATGTGTCATACATTCGTATGAACTTAGGACTATTATGTAGACAGGTATATTTCAGACTTGTATTGGATTTTCTTATTAAGTTATGTGATCAGCGTGTAAAGAGAGCCCTGCACAGAGAATAATTCTCTTTTTCATCATTTTTGAATAGTTTTATGTGCAAATAAAATTGCAATAGAGAAAACAAAGAAAGAGTAATTTTTTTTATAGAATAAGCGGGCAAAAGGGCATGCGGCTCACCTGATGGTAAGTGATCACTGAAGCCCACGAACATCCAAAACATCCTCTGGTGCTGCCGGCCTTTTAAGCACTTTACAATGCCCTTTGATAAACAGAACAACATAAAATAAGGCCCATACAAGTGGATTGCTGACTCATACTGACCAGATCCGACAACCAGGATCTGTTCTTCATAAGTATGCCGCATGCGGTAGTCATAACACTTATAATGGACGATAAAGACGAGGAAGTGGTGATGAAATTAAAAACAAATTAAAACACCGTTAAGTTACTTTCAAATTTCCTATCAGCTCTATATTGCTCCATTTTTTTTTTTTAATTATATTAAACTAAAATTAAATTAATATATTAAAATAAAGACGCCAAGAAATAAACTGCGAACCTATTTAGTTCACTTGTTTAAGTGAAAATGCAGTTATTAAGGTGCTGCTATAATTAAAAGCTACTTCGCCTGAATTCTCAAGTAAATGTTTCATATTATCATACTTTAGATGTTTATTGTTCGTTGTTGTTCCAGTACAATACTAGGTAATATTTTTACTTAATATTTTTAAGCTTTGCACTAAAATGCTTTAACGTAATGTAAACTTTAATTATTTTTGTTTTTCTTATGCCTGCATTTAAAGTAGCAAAGCAACATCCTGTACACGCCCGCTGCTGGACAAATGCCTGCTCTCAAGTATTTGAGAGTTTCGAGAGGCGGGAGAGGTCCGTCACGCTGAAATAGTGCGTGTCGCCGGATTTCACGTGCTCTCGGAATATTTTATTATTAATACAAAATATTTAATATTTCTCAGACATGCGGGTTTCCTCACAACGTTTTTCTTCACTGACAAGCACGAGGCGAATTCCTCACTTAAAATTACTTTAAACAATTTTAGTTCTACCACATAAAAGTAACAGCCTGTAAGTGCTCACAGCTGGGCAAAGGCCTCCGTCTCAAATATTAGTAATCAGAGAGGGCTTAGGAGCCTGTAAGGACCTGCCACGTTGCTCCAGTGCGGGTTGCCGGGCTTCACATATCCTCGAAATATTTTTTTATTATTTCTCAGACATGCAGGTTTCCTCACGATGTTTTCCTTCACCGTTTGATTGAACAGGATTTGCCAAAATCGCCACGCTTGGCAAGCGGCTTGGCGATCGCTGTACCAGACAACTCATGCCTTAGTGCTGTTGCCGGGCATTGTTCTGGTATTTATCGAGATATATTATATCCCGCCATCTGTTGCTAGCCATTCTGATTTTCAAGGCTTTTCGCTTAGTAGTCGCCTCTTTCAACACCCACGTGAAGAAATGGGGAAGAAGATTCTTACGCCGATAACAAACGGCAAGCAAGAGGTCCAAGACGATTTATTTGAGTATTTCCTGCCACTTTTCTATCTAAGCTTATTTGGACTAACGTGACAGGAAGTAACCCTGTTGCTATCTTAGTATCCATGCCAACGTTAAAAATCGTAGGCAAATTTCGTAAAAATCAAGTATACGAGTCCTCTGCATAGAAAATCGTGATCTCCGGTCTTCTGACATGGATCTCCGGTCTTCTGACACGAAGATAGATTGACTCGCACTCGTACCTCTTACGCCGCCGATGAAGTCCAATAAGATTATGTATACACTTTTTCTTCTTAACTTAAGCGATTATTTTTAAGGCATTATCATGAATTCAATGCTCACCAAAGGTATTATAACATGCTAACTTTTTTTTATGGAAAAGCCGGCAAACGAGCAAGCGGTTTAGCTGATGGTAAATGACACCAGGGGTGCTGCAGGTGCGTTGCCGGCCTTTAAGGGTTTGGGAGATGGAATGGAGAATAGGAAGGGGGATGGGGAAGAGAAGTGGCCTCCGGTTACCTCACTTACCTAACGAAACGCAGAAGCAGAAGATGCCTCTACTTTTCGCCGGTATTCTGAGACTATTGGTATCTCAGTAACTTTTTAAATCAAACTTATTTATTTCTTCAAATATCGACCTTCCGAAACCTTCTTCACGCTAAAACTGTTATATATTTAAAAGTGTTATTTCCAACACATTAAAGTATTGATATATTTTTCTTACTGATTCCGCGAACTTCATTCATATTCAAGTACGAACAAAGTCTCACTCAAAGCCTTATCGAGTTCTACAAATATACGTACAGTCAAGTTCGTCTTACAGATGTGCAAAAATATTCTCCCCTAAACACTGAAAGCAGGCGCCTGCCTTGTCACCTTAACTCATAGACAAGGAACAGGAAATAGATACGGCATATATTATTTAATAGCAAATAAATATTATATTATAAATATAAGCTCACACGATCGTGTGCCAAATACAGGGGTAGTCTGAGGGTGGGCTAAACATTTCTAGTAATTTCAACCCCTTTTCACGGGAGCTTATTTGTGACAACGTGACAAGTGGTGAGTCTGTTGCAGTCTTAGTGTCCAAACCAACCATAAAAGAGGTCGGAAAGTTTTCAAAAATTCGTATATATTCGCTCTCCACATAGGGGATCGAAACTGAATGTTCTGGTTCGAGGCTTTTGTATTCATACCATAAAATTATAATATGCTCATATCTGCCAGATTGGAGTAAGAGCACGGTATCTTAAAATTCTATTTATTATTACCACTTACAGAGTTTCTTCCTAATGATCTATATATACCTCACACGTGATCTTCCACGGGTCTTCCTGACAATAACTAATTCCTTTTCTCTTTCTTTTCTTGAACGGAAAGGTGAAAGATCACTTACTTCAGAAATCTCTACTCACCTGAATTTAGTGCGCTCCAGTGCTCCTCATATAGTCCCGAATTTGGATCATCTTTTTATTTTCAATTATTCCAGAATATTCCCGAAAAAAATATTGAATTTTCATTGAAGATTATAGTCTTATATTTTAACCGGAATACAGCCCTTATTTACCTACCAAAGACTTTCGCTAAGTTTTTTTTTCCTGCCATTATAAGCCTTAAAAGTTGACAAGACTTTATCTGGCATATGATGCAATATGTTTTTTCAACTTACTACATACCTTGTCCATTAAAATTCTTCCTCCGTCGCTAGCTGAATTCCGACATCTACAGAAGCGCGACAAACTTGCGCCTCCGATAGGAAGCTATTTGCATAAGATCTTAAAACAGCAATCGGCTGATCGCTATATTTTAGCCTCCAGTCAACATTGAGGTGTTCACAACTGAAATATTTATTTAAGGAATGTAGTATAAGCAAATTGCAGATGATACTTATATAAAATAAATTCTTCGAAATCCGGAATCTTGTAATTTTTTTGACTAACTTCAGAAAAATTCTACAATTTTTGCAACTTCTGCTTTGTAACTTTAAAGATATTTTTACTGTAACATTTACAGGAAAAGAAAAATATTTAAATGGTACATAATTTGCTTTACATCTTAAATCTGACCTCTACAAACAAGAACCGTATTATGCAAATCCAAAATTACAGATAATATGTAAAAGTAGACAAACCAAAAACTTCTATATACTAAAATTGCTAAAGCAGTTTGTAGTTTAAAGCATATTAAAATTAATATCCACTAAAGAAATTACTGTGTAAATTTACCGTGCTCTACTGAGACGTAGTTGGAAGGTAATTCTGTGTAATTCTCCGGGATCCGAAGCACTCGTTCACGCGACACCTCACATTCCGTCAGTACTTATACTGTTATGTTGACTTATGAACACGAGCCTCCCATTACCACGCCGCGGAGTGAGAGTCATTTTGGTTGTTAAATTTCACTACATATTTAGTCAAGCTTAGGCACATGGGTGTCGCGCTACGAACACTATTATGGTTATTGACGGAAGCTATAACGTGATATTTATTTACTCTTGTGCACATTCAAGCAAAACTTACAAGAAATTAGATAATGTGTGTAATTTACGCATAAAATACGAAAGAAGTACGAGTATTATAATAAACTAGGGTTTAGTTAATCTTTTCACTATTGCTAAAATTAAGAATGTTAATCTCATTCTGATTTTTCTATAATAATCTTACAATTGCAGTGATGATTCTGACACAGTTTACAGTACACTTAAAATTTATTGTGCATACTTCACTCTTAAGTAATTTAAAAAAAAATACTGCAATGGTTTGGTATTTTTGTATCCCAAATTTCTATTGTTATGATCCATAAGGGGTTAACGTGTCATAAAATTGAATTTCTTTTGTTGCTCCATGTCTTGTGTTGTGTTTATTTTTCTCAATTTGAACATCGTTATAAAACATACTTTTTTTATCAAAGTTATTTTTTCTTCCACCCAGTTATTTTCACATACTATCAATTGTAGACAGATCTTGGCATCTTCGAGTGGTCACACCGTGTTTTAAAAATAACAATTTTGTTTTATTTATTTTTATAATCAACAGATATAATTAGCTGGTACATCCAAGCGTAGCTGTATGCTGAACTTTAAAAATACTCTTAAATATTCCAGTGGACCAGCCATTATAGTCGACAGGTTAGGGGGTGTGCTCCAAAATCAGAAAACTGGAATCGATATCTCGTACCAATGATTTTTTGAAACCTATGTACGATTTCCATCCTTGGATTGGACACTAAGACGGCGACAGACTCGCCTCCTGTCACATTGTGACTGTGGGTTGGAGGAACTAAAAATGTCTGTATTTCTGACCACCCTAGTATTTGGTATAGGACCGTTTTCTGTAATTAGTTTTAGAATAAGAATAATATGATTACGAAGAGAGCGATAGTTTAATATTACATGCAAATTACCATCTAAAGGCCTTTATTGCCTTTATGTATAGTATTGCATGTATAGTAATGTTTTTTGTCAAATGGCGTATTAGCTTACCTGACTATTGAACATTCCTGGGTTTCAGTTCCGTACATTATTTGTATGCATAACATAAATCATTGTTTTCTTTTCTCTGGTTGCCTTGGTCTGGTCTGATTGTCTTGTGTAGCGTCTCTGTTACTGCAGGGCGTTCCATACGATTCGGTTTGGTTAAAGTGATTATAAATGTATGCATCTGTGTTATTTCACACTTACATAACTATACTCTATCTAGTGCAGATGCCTAGCATTAGTAAATTTATTATGAAAAGGCCTGCACATCCATGATTGTCGTTGTGTTCAAAAATTCAAATAATGCTTTATCCAAATCTATACGATTGGTTTTCAATCTTCGACTTCTCATTATCTAATTATTTTATTATTCCATTATTCATTCTAGATACTACTTACCTATTACATGCGTGTTAATATAGTTTAAATTATGAAATGCCTTTACTTTTCTTAAGTACTTCTTTAATGAAACCTCCATAACATCCATTAGAGCAAAATGCCTGCTATTTTGGATTACATCGTGATAATATCACCATTAATTGAGATCTCATAGATATGCAGCGCAAGTTATTATAGTTTCACTGCTATTTAAATTATGTAGCCGAGGTTTGAAGGTCGAAATCTCAAAAGCATGAGATAAGTAAATGGATACAGATCTGAAAGCCAATCCACTTGAAACTGCATCTATCGATCATCGCTCGGAGAATTGTAAGAGATTTTAAAACGAAAACAATATAATCTTCGCTCACAATTTAAAGCGATATTCTATGTGGTAGCGTTCCTTGCTTAATTTGTTGTAAGCCTGCTTGCATCGGTCTAGTGATTAGCGTACCTGACTGCTGATTCAGTACAGGCTTCGAATTCTAGCAGAAATCAATATTAGTGCAAAAACACAAATTACTGCTTATAGCATTCTGATCGAAATCAGCCAGAAGAACAAGGCCATTATTGCTTGCATGCTGGGCATATTTGGTTTATTTATTTGGTGCAGTTTCTAGAAGTTTGTCGTGTATACTAAATAATAATATTATATTCTTATACTTTTATATAATTTAACAGGTACACCAAAATCCAATTAAATGCAATTTAGTTGATATTAATCGGTCTTAATCTCTGTTAATGATGGAGTACGACTTGAACGTTTTCAGTTGATACCAGACTTCGCTGATAAGCCAATCGTCAAACTCGATATTATTTGTATAAGTATTAGTATTCTTGCTCTGTGGAAATCAAAGTCAGGCAATCTTCATCTCTAGACTACAGATAAGCTGTTAATTCTTAGCGTGTCATAACAATAAAATATATATTGTCGCAACACGTCATGGGTTATGGTAATGATGATGATATGAAAAAAAAAATCATCTTAAATTACTTCGAAGTAAATGAAAGTAAAATATGAACATTTTAACGTACTGCTGAGCGCAAGGGTTACCGCATGAACATAGTTTTAATAATCCCAGTTCTAATTTGTAAGCGAAGATCAATTCATTATTCAGTACAATTTCAAACACGACTTCCACTGAGCCCATTGATTTCGCTGATTTCAACTTGATTAATGGCGTCGCTGGTGAACTCCAATAGTATCCATTCCATTGATTGCATGATTAAAGACAAGAGTGATGGTGTTGCTGAGTATGGCATCATAAAATGAATGAGCCGCGTTATGTTTGCAAGGTTTACTTGCCCCTAAAAATAAACGAAGCGCAACGAAAACGAGTATGCGAAAGAACAATACATCAAGTTATTAAACTTGAATTATCGCGAGAAGAAGTCGAAATAAATAAAATAATGGTGGATGATAATATATAAATAACCATGCATTTTTAAATATACGTTAAGTTGATATAGAATGTATTTATGTAAAAAAAAATATATCATCGTGCTCTTTCAATATATGTTTTTATAATCAAAAAATATATCTTATGGTATGGGATTTTTATATGTAGTATTGGGGTTATGGGTATATTACTATACTGTCAAAATAAAATGTGAGTTTGTTTATAAGAAGTATAGTCGGAAGCTTCCCGTTGCAACTCCATCGTTATTCCCTTTATTATTCTAAATTTTGTTTTATCTAAACAAATTTATGTGCGTTCTATGCCATTAAAATCAGTGCAACTAAAATCAATGAATATCCCAGAACAAATATCGAACAGGATGTTTTGCCTATATGGTAACACAAATTCTATACCAAGCCTAATAGGGGTATTCCCTTATAAGGTAATAAAGTAGACGCCAGAGTTAGATTAAATTGTAGTTACTTAGAACATATTTTTTAATCTTGACTGTGAATATGTATTAATAAGAGAAAACATAAACATAAGCACCTATTGAATTAAAAGAAATAGTAGGTTGTACAGCTGTAACTTTGTAATCCTTTCCATTTTTAGCAATTTGATTTTCTTTTGACCAATGTTCTTATTAAACAATGTCCATGATACTATAAATATTAATATTTTTAAATATTGTGAAAATGCCGTAGATTGAAGATATACGTTCCTAATTGTTCTGGAGCTTATCCAATGTTAATCTAATCATTCGTATTACCATGTATGGTTATTTAATTTTGATAATTAAACATGCAAAAAAAAAACAACTAAAAATGTAACGCCGATCGAATCCCACACAACGTCATAGAGAATCGCCACTTAAATCACAGATGCGATTTTATAGCAGTCAAAACCACTTGCTATGCTATAAACGTCCCTATACCAATTTCAATCGGCAGAACGGCCGTTCTCACGCAAATAAAGACAAAAAAAGTGCCCGCCCTTATCGCGGCTGCGCGGCGGCGGCCGCCCGATGCGTTTTTATTTTTTGACAAGTGCCATCGATACTCACTGGAGCCATTGTTCTCAGCGCTCCGTCGTTGGTTGTTATTTTGGTAACATCTAGAGTGATTATAGTTTTGATATTTGATAATTTAACTGTACTAAACGTTTGATTATAATCCATGCTTAAATCACAACTGGCCGAAATGTTTCGCAACGATTTTGTATAAGTTCTAAAGATTTTTTTTTGTTTTCTCATGAACTTTTTTAATTTAACTAATGTATTTTTTCGGTTTATCAATAGTTGTTACAATATTACACACTTTGAAAATTATTGAGTGTGGAATTTATTAATTGCAGAAAAAATCACAGATAAACACTTCTTGCTTCATATATGTGTACAGAGTTAAAAAAAATTGGCACTAAAAATATACAATTAGCCTTATTTAAATAATTAACTATATTAAAATTAGCGAGTTAATATGTTTTTCTGTAATTTATAAAAGTGTCAAAATGTACACCTAGTTTGTTACTAAGACTATTGCACAACTTACAAAAACGGGGAATAGGTAAGATGCGATCCGAAACTATTCTCCGGAATGGCACACAGAATGAAAAAGATATTTCATTACTAAGCTATCGGACACCCGATTACTGAACGATATTTAAGTGAGCTCCTTACCACGGACTTATGCAAGATCTTTTATGTCCTGAATCTTCGAAAGTTTTTAACGTTACGAAATACAAAACTTAACTATTTTGACGCTCTGTTGAGTATCTGTATTCAATATGAAAAACAAATGGATACAAGTTAAGGTTTCTGTCTAAAAGAACGCCAAGATCTCGTATAGTTTCAACTTCTCTAATATGACGGTTATTAATTTTGTATTCACTTGTGATGATACCGTTAATCTTACAAGTGAAATTCATGAGAAAGCATTTTGTCACATTATGGTACATACGGTTAATCTGACACCAAATTGGAAGATTATTTGAGTTATTTTGAAGATTCTGAGTCAGAAATGGAATTCATTACTAATTGAATTTTTAAATCATTGCACAAACAAGAACTGCGTGGAATGTTTAATATTTTCTTTGAAGTCATTTAAATATATTAAACAAAGTAAGTAAAAAATAGACCTTGTGAACGCCACAAGTTATTGGAAAGTTTTGGAAGATTCAAAGCCTTTAAAAAAATAGCTTCTCTATAGATAAGTTTTTATCAATTTTAAAAGATGACCGTAATGCTATAGGTAAATAGTTATAAGATCGGAGTCATATGGCGGACTTTACTTGAATCGGTGTAAATAACGTGAGTCTTACTACCTTCATACACCGGTTAAGAAGAAATTTTTAAACCATGTTGAAGAACCCTCTGAAGTTTATTATAAATAATATACATAATTCTATAATTTTCCTTTTATTGTAACTTCATCAAATCACATGAATTTTACCAAACCAGGAAGTTTTAATAAAATCTTCAATAGCGCCTTGGAATGATTTACCATCTGATCTACGTCCTTATAGTTAAAAATTATTGTTGAACTAGTCAGAAAAGCCGTGGATAATTTAGACAAATTATCCACGGATTTTCTGTCTGTGTCGTGGTCTGCTTTGTGGGTATTATATATTTTGTTATTAAGCTTTGGACAACTTCCGGAAATGTTATTTTTTCATGTTTATGGTAAGAAGTGGGACGGTTTTGCTTATTGTATTTCTCAATTAGGTAAATCTGTAAATACTAAGTTGAATGTTTTGTTATGTGAATTGACAACATGATGTTGTTGTCGATTTTTCAAAATATGGAAAACAATTAAAGTCGCCACTCCATGGAGACAGTACCATGATTGCTAACTAAATTCCTGTTAATGAAACTCATATTAAAACCACGTATTTTCTTTCGCTGATAAATAATACCCAAGACATATCTTAATTATGCAGAATGATTAAAAAAAAAACATTCTAACATTTCCATTATTTCCAGCTAGAAAGGTGTTGTGCTGTTACAGTTGTCGTTCGTACAGATAAATGTTTTCAACGCAATACAGAAATCAAAGAGTTGTAGCTATAAAATGAATCCGCGCCATTGGCGATCTCGATGCGCTGGAATGTGTTTTGACGTGTTCGATTTTGAAAATCCTTCTCATATTTAGGGTCCCCAGTGATAGACTGTCTTCCCATCGATTAATAATTTTATTTTATATTTATTTAATCATTATGCACTAATTGGTACATATGGCGGACTTAGTGCCTAGAGGCATTCTCTCCCAGTCAACCATTAGGCTAAGCAGAGATATATACATAAAAGAGGCGATACAGCTAAGAGAATAAAACCAGTAAAAGGATATAAATATCAAAATATATACTTACACAGATAGGTAGATACATACATACATACATAGATACATAAATAACATATATACAAATATACCATATACACATAGAATAATATACATGTCAGGACAAACAACTAAAGCGGCACAATAACAAACAGCAGCACTAGTACAGACTTGCAACATTTCTGTAATGTTTGCGGATGTTATTTTTAAAGGCAAACTTATTAGGAGCTTTTTTAATGTCAAGAGGGATTTCATTCCAGATCCTTATAGCCGTAAAAGCGAATGACTTAGATAAGTACCCAGTACGGTGTAAAGGCGTCAGCAACTTGAGACTACCCGAAGAGCGGAGAAAACAGTTATGAGAATCACCCTGGTATTGAAAGTTAGATTTCAAATACTCAGGAACACAAGGATCGTTAAGAATTGCGAAAAGGGTGCAAAGTGTTCTAACATTTCTGCGCTGACGAATTGGCAGCCAATTGAGCTATGCACGAAAGGAAGACACATGGTCGTACTTGCGGAGACCATAAATGTATCTGATGCAATTGTTAAGAAGACGATCTAGTGTGTTAAGATGTTGTTGAGATAAGTCTGTGCAACACACATCAGCATAGTCAATAATTGGCAAAATGAGCGATTGGTTTAATAGGGTATTAGGGGAATATACCATCTCTTTCTTCAAATGACAATCTCACATACACATGGTGCACCCTGCTAGCCGACAAACAAAGCTCTGGCGATTCAAATTTGCCAAAACCCAAAAACCCAGTCATGATAGGGTGAGTATCACTATGAGAGTACCGACGCTGAGCTCACCAATCCACTTACCCAGCATGGTGAGTATGGGCAAACCTTCCAAGAAATATCTGCCAGCTATTGCGAGCGCTTTTTTGGAGAGGCTTGTGTTTAGAAGTGGACTAAAATAGACGAATATGTTGTATATGCTTTTTTGGAGAGGCTTATGTTTAGCAGTGGACTAAAATAGACGAATATGTTGTATATGCTTTTTTGGAGAGGCTTATGTTTAGCAGTGGACTAAAATAGACGAATATGTTGTATATGCTTTTTTGGAGAGGCTTATGTTTAGCAGTGGACTAAAATAGACGAATATGTTGTATATGCTTTTTGGAGGCTTATGTTTAGCAGTGGACTAAAATAGACAGATATGTTGTATATGCTTTTTGGAGAGGCTTATGTTTGTGATGGACTAAAATAGACGAATATGTTGTATATGCTTTTTTGGAGAGGCTTATGTTTAGCAGTGGACTAAAATAGACGAATATGTTGTATATGCTTTTTTGGAGAGGCTTATGTTTAGCAGTGGACTAAAATAGACGAATATGTTGTATATGCTGTTAGGCTGCTGGTGTAAGGGGGAAAGTATAACTTTTTCTCCAAATTTCATCCTAATTTGCACGCAGTATACCCTGTTGACTAACGGATACCAATCTTACAAACTATTATTAGTGAGCAGCACTAGAGATGTGCCAGGGTTTGCGTGCTTTCGTGGACAGACGTAAGTCCGTCAGAGTAATTATATAAGTTGATAATGTAAACCTTTCTAAAGTATATGCTAATGACGGCTTTGATAAAAACAATGAAATTTTTAATTAAAATTTTTTACTCGCAGTGCACTAAAATTATTATGTCAATGCCATAATAACAGCACAGCAGCTGCGTTAACGCATTTATTCGTACCCTTGAGTGTATGTAAAACGTTTTATTGCATGGGATATTTTTTTTTTATTTAAAATTATATAACGGAATTCCATCCGGTATTCTTCAGCATGAAATTTGCTTATAATGAAATCACGTGTAATATCTTTAGTATATGATTTCAGTATATGAAGTCGAATGTTAATGAGAGACGTATTGAAGGTATAAACAATAGTTTCTTATCGGCCAGACTACACGGTACAAACACAGCGAAAATTTCTGGGTAGTAGTTGATCAAATGCCTAATTTCTACTAAACTTTAGATTATAGTTAAAAAGTACTCTTCTTTCCTTTTTTCATATCAATTCATATGTATATACAAATAGAGTCGTTTTTTATTATACGTGCAGTTAGGACGACACGGGCTATAAAGAAACTGGCGGAACAGCTATTGGAAAAAATCAACGTTGTCATAACAAGGAGTTACAAAACTTTTGTGAAAAAGGAATTAAGACTTCGACCGAAGTTTATCAAGAGACTGTCTTACATATACATCTGTGATCAGAGGTGTGCAGCCTCAATCACTTTTTAAAATTATTCCCAACAACAACCGTTACTGGAGTGACATCGACCGTAGACATGATCTTCGTCTTGTCCATGTTCATCTTAAGACCAACCTTTTGGGAGACACTATTGAGGTCATTGAGCCCTTAACTCTACCAACGACCCTGCCGCAAGAACTATGTCGTCGGTAAATCGAAGGTGAGTGGTGTATTCGCCATTGATGTTGATAACGAATCTTTTTCAATTCAGTAGTTTGAATGTTTGATGATCGATGAAGAGTTTCCGGGGATATAACATCATCCTGTCTTAGACTATTCTGCAAATGGATTGGTTTCATACTGTGATTCTGTACTCGTACTGTACATAAATTTAATTGCTTTCCCTTTAATAAATATAATAGTGATAATAAAATAGTAAAACAGACTACAGAAAAAGTTAGAAAAACGTCTCGTCAGGCTTTTATTAAGAAAAATCATTATTGTCACATCGTTTATACATAATCTAGATGCTGATGCATTGCTTTCTCTTCATGATGATTATGGTGATATATCTGTCACTATTGTAATAGGGTTTGTGTTTTTTTTTATCACGTACTCTATGGCATGTATGATCAATCTGATCAATTTACGTGTTCAGCGTGTTCCTAAATGGTCACTTTTAGGTGGCATATTTCATTAATTTAAACGTCATGAAATTTTTATCTACTGAACTACGTTAAAATCGTACCTTCTCACCGCTGACAATTTCTGTTTTTTTTCTTACAGCTCATGAGGCGAGGACAATGAAGTCTGGGGCGTAACGAATAAGTTGATTTATAAAACCCATGTACGCCGCTGGTTTTATACGTACGGCTTGCGTTGCAACGCACATTCAAATAGAACACACACAGTTACATACATAAGCATTCACTGCGTTCAGACAAATCAAATATTCGACTACAATAGCAATATGTTCATTGAATAAAATAAACATCAAACATTTTTCGTTAATTGTGTGCTATATTTCTAGAATAGTTATTGCCGAGTTACAGTTAAATAACTAGTTAACTATAATATTTACTATAAGCAAATATTAATAACAAGCTCCCATGCCATTCTACCCATACTGGGGTGGTCACTTTTCACCAGAGCTTATTTGGGACAACGTGACAGGAGCTTGTTACCGCTTTAGTATCCAGGCCAACGATACAAATCGTACATAAGCTTCGAAAAACTCATCAGTACGAGCCCTCCTCATAGGGGATAGAACTCGGGCCTCCTTTTTCGGAGAGACGACGATAGATAACGAAAGCCGGTTTGAAAGGAGATCAAATGTTAATGCATTTCGTAAAGAGTTCAAGAGTACGTTTAACAAGCTCTTTATACTTTAAAGGATTATAATCTCTCTGAAGGAGCGCGTTAAAGAATCCATTACTCTATGTCATCACGGGAGTCGTAAATAGTGACCAACGGAAAAAGACGGGCAAATCTCGTCGCTTCTTATGGATGGCGGAATGGTTATCACAAATATGTCGGGCCAGCGATGGAAAGCAGCGTTTCCTTCGAGATAATTAGTATTGCAATCGTCATATTGACGGACAATATGATTATCATGTATATAATCAGTATCAGTATGATTGTCGTTTCCTCAGAAAGCCTACGTCCAAATCTAGACGGCAGAAAAAGAGTGATTAATAACGAACAACTTGCTGAATGTGTTTTTATTAAGACGTGTACGTAAATTTCTTTTTACTTGAGTGAAATGGACTCGATTTTCGGCACTAAATATCCAGTTTTAGTTTGATTGTACGTGGTCAAAAAAATAACAACACAGAAAGTTTGATTAACATCGTATAAGAGGAACTACAAAACTTTTAAAAATCAAAAAATTAAAACGTAAACATAACACGTGAAGTCCGCCAATCCAATCAACACTGATGCAGATTTTTTCATAGATCTAGCTTTGGTTGGAAAAAAACCTACAGTATAGTTTAGCGTCCGAAATAGCATGACTTCTTTTACAAGGTTAGACGAAAGTAAGTATTAACCTCAAGATTATATTTAGTAGAAATTAATTAAATTGATATTTCATTCGATTAAAAGGTCTTTTATGACTAATAAAAATTTACAACAAGCTGTCAAGCCATCATGTTCAGCTCATGATCAAATAAATTATATTTGTATAACTAAAAAATTAAAACCAGAACACTAAAATAAATGTTAAAAATATAATAAGTATTCTTTATACAAATCACAACTTTGCAATGCGTTACATTTTCTTTAACTGACGTTTAAATAGGAATTTAAATATACTGTCAGATAAGAAAAGTCGCCAACCAGTAAAAAGAGAATAATGCACGTACTGGTGCTAGAAATTACAATATGTTACATACGGGCCTGCTGGTAACACCGGCTTGCTTATGCGGCAGCATCCGCGAAATTGGTGAGCACCGAGTGTTGAATACAAAAGTTAACATTATAAATTTAAAGTAGACCGCTCGTTAAAATATCAAGTTCTGGAGTCGTGTGCGTTTGTTTGCGCCGATGACAACCGATGAAACTCAGTCGAATACTATGAATATTTTCGTTTATACTTTTAGATTTTCCCAGGCCTTTTTGAAATTTTAAAACAGTTCATAAGCGGTTTTTTTTTCCTTCCTTCATCTATCAAATAGACTGACAACTCATGAAACGATTGGTTTCTAACGACTTACTTTGATGAGTCTGTAATTATGCAGGATTTTATAAAAATTCGCATATTTTTATTTTTATTTGTTTGTTATAAGAATACAACCTCGCCGCTGTCCTCCGAGCCCTGTTAACGAATACGTATATATGAAAAGCATCTCAGTCCCGAACAATTGCATAGACCGTCTATTACTAACCACTGTCTACCTTAATAAGTCGTATTTCATTAATATTTTGATCGTCTCTACGTAATGTTAGCTTACTTAGGTTTTTTTGAATATTTACTTACTTAGAACAAGTGCATGTTTGTTTTAATAAATAATTGTTAAAAAAAAAATATCACCCTTGACTAATCTAAATAATCTCGGTTCGGGTTGCAACGAATGCTACCGGACAGCGCATCTTTAACTCTAACCGCGAATTAACCATCTGATGGGGTAAAGTTTCATAAAGTGCTTCTATTGCCTTGTTACTTTTGCAAATACTAACTCAACGAAGACACAATTCGCAGTAACACATTGTATATTTATTTAAGAATAAAAAAAAAATACTAATGAAAATGGAGAACATTATTTTATTTACTGGTAAAAGTTTTAATAGAAAAAGTCTCATGTCTTGTTATTTCTTGTACGCAATAATTTAATAGTAAACATCGTAAATAAACGTTTGCGTGAAACATTAAAATTATTCAAAAATATTAATCTCTCTTTAACCTCATGAAAAATAATTACTCCTACAGAACACGTGCTAATGTAAAATTCTAGTTTACTGGAACATATTCTTATTGCAAATATGAACAAGAATATGTGATAAGATTATGAATAACGTGAGCATCGAAAGTTGTGGTACCTTTTTTTAGTATTTATTATAAGAGTTCAACTTATTTTTTTTTACCTAAGTTGCGGTCCTTCTGCTCGAGAGTCTCTGCCGCCGAAGGGTCTCTACCGTGGGGGTTTTAGTCGGTCCAACATCTTAAATGTTGATCTCGACATAACCGCCTTCGGTGAGTAGTAGGTGTTAGCACATTACCCCAAAAAAATTAAAATAAACTTATCTAATTCGAAAGATACTATGCCATGACATGCACAACTAAATCATTATGTGAGTGTGATGCAATTGAGGCGGGTAAAGTAAAGTATGAACAGACATAATTTTTGCAAACTAAACGTGCTACGCAGTACGCGCTTGCTTCCTCTTCACTCTTTCCCATCTTCCTCGCAGTGTTCAGGTAAGAAGCAATCAATAATAGTAATTAAAATACTGATTAGGTCATGATATCTCTGAATGGATCGTTTCCGATTTGATTAAGAAAATCGATCGTGTTTAACAACATGGCTATTTTCTACAACACGATGCGAAAATTATGCTTTTTTTCATCGGGAATTATTATCCGGTTTTTGTTATTTACCACCAACTTAAGTTCAAAGAGAAATATTTCAACTCTCAGTAGTTTAAAAAATTATATTATAAAATAACTAACTCTCAGTTAAGTAAATTTATTATTAAAGAAGACACTTTTTAACATTTTAACACTAACTTTTTTTTTTATAGAAGAAGGGGCAAACGACCGTGCGGCTCACCTGATGGTGTAATCACCGACGCCCACGAACATCCACAACACCAGAGGAGCTACAGATGCGCTGCCGGCCTTAAAAAAAATTAATCAGTAAGCGCCTCTGCAAAGTTGTAATAAATTTAAAGTCCTATCTAACAATGGCATCCATTTTAATAATTTTTTTAATGATTTTATGAGCGATATTTACATGCAATAGTAATGCCATCCTATTAAAAAAAAACTATATGAGGAGTAAGGAAGCGGGTAGTATCAGGAAGTTTGTGTAATATTTGATAATAATAGATAGAATATTTTTATAGTCGTCTGTGGGTCTGTGTCTCATTTGGTTAATCCCAATCAGCCTCTCGGTACATCTAGGCGGCTGAGACTCCGTGACAGACCGCTCCGAGCTTAAATTCAGAAGGCGCACCTCCTTGATACCGCCCGCATAGTCCTCCGGTTTCTTTCCCTTTTTCCTTAACCCTCAGCTGTCTGGTCTTGCCTGCCGAGCGCTTCCGTCTGGTTGGGTTATAATTTATTTATTTATTCTATTTTATTAGTATTACAATTTGTGGCGTCTTATTTGTTTTAATTATTTTTTTTAAATACTAGCAATGCTATTTATTAACTAGCATTACTAATATTCCTGCTTAGTTGGTTTAACCAACTAAGCATTACTGCTTGTATCTGGAGTGGTTCACGACAATAGTCGAATGGCGGGCTCGAACTTACGACATCATGTTTCGCAGTCTGCACCCTAACCCAATTGGCTATTGGCGCTTCAAAATTATATATACGTATAGTATAGTATGTGCACACATTTATATATACCTCCCAACCAGACGAGAACATATATAAATAATCCCAGTAATAGAAAATAACACATTGAGTAGTTATCAACTTCTAGCAGTAGTCGAGATATTTCTGAAGTTTTCGATCGCCTTTATGAATAGAGTTTTCTTACGTAGCTGGAACTGAAGGTCCCGGGTTCGAAGCTCAAACGAGGCTAATATAATTGTGCCAAAAATTAAATTATCGGTTCTCGAGTCGGCTTGTATTGTGTTTTGTCCTGTGTCCCTGTCACAGCATCCGACCCATTGTTCGATATTATCGCATCAGAGTAACATATGATAAGGAAAGGTAAAGACGGAATGTCTTTGCCGATTGTATTTGAAAGTTGTCCCTTTGGTCTACATCGGCCATCATCTTAATCAAAAGCCAAAAGCAATATAGCTATTTCGAAAAACACAAGTAACCAATTAAAATTTATTGAAATTCTGCTGCGATAACATAAAAAATGTTCTTCTTGTTTTTACTGTGTTGTTTTTTTTTTGTAGTGCTATTTATTTTATGTCTGCTATTTATTTTACCATTCGACGACGTTACGACATGTGACAATCATTTTAAATGTCAGCAATTAGTTCACAGCAGGCGTTCGTGCCATTTTTATTTTACTTTGTATTAAATAAATTATTATGTCACTACATTCAGTTCATCAAAAATATATAATAATACTAGCTATTGTAACCCGCGTTGCCCGGATTATAAATAAAAAAAAGGACTAGAAAATAAGAAAAAATATGTCCTTATATAAAGCATATGTCCTTCGTAAGGTCATAAGAAACATTTCTAAAAAAAACTATTAAAATCGTAAATTTAAAGTCCACTACCCCTTTAAAAGCAAAATTTAAACTAGGTACTGTCTTTCAAACAATGTTTAATTTAATAAAATAAAAATAATTTTAATTTCAAACGTTTAATAATAGTATAATATTAATGAAAGTGACAAATATCTGAAATATTGTTATTAAAAAAATTCAAATCAAAACTTTATTTACACAAATATAAAATTAACAGTTTGATTTTAACGTAGCAACAAAGTGTTTTTTTTTTTAAAATATCTCCTTAAGGAAAATATATTTAAAATGAAATAAGTTCTCCATCGGAGATATTTTTGGTTTTAACACATTTGTTATTGCGTCGAATGCGACAACGTGAATATCATCATCATAATCATCGTTCCAGCCTATCACAAGCCTATCCACTGCTGAACATAGGCCTCCCCCAATATACGTGAATATGCAAGAATACAATATATGAAACTATAGAAAAAGTCATTCCTTCTATACATGCACCGCACATGCATGCACTTACTCCACTGCACCGAAACAATATGAAATTATTAAAATTTAAATTTATGTAATAAATATTTTAATTATACCAATGTTCATAAGCTATTATCGCGAAAAGTCGTTAAAAAGGAGGGGGCTTATTTTTGAGACGTTATTTTTGTTAGTAAGTTTGAATGTTTCTGTAACTCGCTATATTTTATTCAGTATATAGATAAATTAACTCGACACATCACCTCGACGAGAAAACTGATTTGAATTAACAAGAAACGTATGTTTGCAAAAGTTATCACTTAGGACCTTATGCTATTATACCTACAGAATTTCCAATGAGATCCTGTTCATGCATACTTTTAATTTTAGCGGATATGGTTCATGATATCTTTGTTTCTGTACGGCTAGACAAAAAAGTTGTCGTTTATGGAACTCATACGATTAAAGAATACAAATTGAATCGAAAGTGATAAATATGCGTTAAGCGTAGTTAAGTTAAATGCTTGTTTTCAAATTGTGTTATAATAAATAACTTGGAAACATAGCACTTGATGTTATTATTTATTTAAGGTTAAATAACTTTGACAGTTACCATGTAGTACCGGTGTAAGAATCTTTCCCCTCCTTCCCCGTTTTTCTTCTCGTGGGTGTTGTAAAATGCGCCTAAGGGATAAACCTTTGAAAATCGCAATAACTACCGACATATGGTAGAATACCATGTCGAAAATTACCAGACTAAAAATAAAAAGCACACCTACTCAGTACTGCGCTCGCCAATCCGCTTGCCGAGCGTGACGATTATGGCAAATACTTCTTATTGGTGAGGCCTGATCTATGGCCTGGACTATTTACGGGCTTCTAATGTAACTTTAACATAATTGGTCGTCTCCTTTCTCTTGTTGATTTCTGTCTACTGCGTGTGCGGCATCTTTAACCACCTGTTGTGGCTGGACACCTACGAACCTATAACTTTATGTAGAGCCTAACAGCACACGTGGTAGAGCCAAGCAGCGGCTTTTGCTGCTGCTCGAATGGGCCAGCTCGCCCGGTTTGGTACCACGGCCTCGCAGAATACCGGCTTGAAGTAGAGGCACCTTGTGCTTCTGCGTTTCGTTCGGTGAGTGAAGTAACCGGAGGCCTCCTCCTCCCTCCCATCACCCAAATACCATTAAAGGCCTGTAACGTACCTGCAGCTCCCCTGGTGTTGTAGATGTACGTGGGCTACGGTAATCACTTACCATCAGGTGAACCGCTTGCTCGTTTGCCGCCTTACCTACGTAAAAAAAAACACCTCACTATAACTCCACTTTCCATCCATCGTTACACACGGCATTACCAACCGGTCAATCGATGAAATAAAAGCAACACCATGAAACTACAAAGTAATTACACACTCGTACAACTTCGTAGTATGAGCTACAAACTTACGAACTGACAGAACAGACAGACATTTACACACTTATATAAGTTATATATCAGAAACTATCTGATCGTCTTTTTAATGTTAAAAATATGTTATAAGCTCTGACGACACTTAATCCAATGCAGTGTGGTCACCAGAGCTTTTAGTAAACAACGTCACAGACGATGTGTCTGTGGCCTTAATAGTCAGACCAAAAATATAAATTCGTACATAAGTTTTTTTTAAAGTTATTCGTGACGAGCCCTCCACACTGGGGACCCGGATTTCCGCTTTGTGCCTCATTTCTAATTATAAATTTATATTTGTATAAAATCAGCAGGCTTATGTTTGTGCTTGCAAAACTCGAAAGTATTCTCGTGGAGAAGGATTTATGCTATTCGCTTTGATGTAACTTGCCACTGGATTGCGGTACAGTACATCAACTTATAAACCGTTCAACCATGCTCATCGCGCCACCTACCCAGAAAGGCAGTACAAAGTCTGCGGAGCCAGCCAGTTTTTTATATAAAAATCTTGTGTGGCTTTGTTAATAATAATAACTTTTAACTTTATGAATGATTGAGGTGATATTTTTACAATATATTCGTACTGTCGAGACGATAGTTTATATATTTACTAGGATCAAAGGATCCGACAGGTAAGAATGTAGTCAAATTATTAACAAATTCTATATTCATGCACACAGATTACTCAAATTCACAATACATGGATGGATTAGTGCCAAAACATTAGCCCGATAGGTGGCGCTGTGGTCATGTAATTTATAAATTTGATTTATTATATTCATCGCGCCTCCTACCGGAAAGTGCAGAACAACGTCTAACCGGACCAGCCAGTCATTACGTAAAATATTCGAAAGATTAGAAAAGTTGAAAAATTATTTGTTTCCTATCGCTACCAGAATGCGGTGCGGTGGGTAAGTAGACGCTGGCATGGTATTATGCGAACCGGTCTCGGCCACCAGTGCACTGACAATAACGCGGCGTACCACGTACCACGTACGGCATAACACATGTTCGCGTTATAAAAAGGCGACCACAATCGCCCACACAATACACGACCTTTACAAAGTTATCGCTCGATTTAATACCTTATCTGTTAGATTTTAAGGATTACTAGTTATAGAAAGATGTAATTAAATTTAAATATTCGGTAGTATGTTTTGCCTCTACAAATGTAATTATTATAGATAAAAACACGTTTCGAATAATTAACTCAATTAAAAAAGAAATTTTGTTAAGGATTGATGACATTTATTTGTAAACGAACGATTTAATTTCGAATTTCCGGATATTTTACGTCATTAAGGTAACTAAAATACAGTTCGTCCGATCGTATGGGACCGCAGGTCACTGGGAACTTCGGTTTACAAAGGAGCGCCCAGTACTAATCCTATAGCGAATCAAGATAGTGGGTTGTCACCCTTAAGGACTAATATGGAATATCTTGTCGCCAGTCATTTTATCTCCGGTTGTCGTTACTTACCATGATCCTATTTTATGGTGATATTATGTGAGAACTCGGTACTTACCCCTTTAGAGCCCAGCATAATGTGTTACAGTTTTGAAGTCGATCTCTGTGTTGGCAAGTATTAACATCGCTTTAATGTGTACTGCGAATTTGGCTTTCTGTGAAAATGATAATATTCTCTTGACCTTGAGACACCATCTACGTCATAATACTTCAACAATATCCACTTTATAGTCAAGATCTTACGAATAGGTCTATCAAATGCATTTTCGAAATCAACAGCGTTCTATAATTGTTATCAATACACATTTATTATATCAATGTTTCAAAAATTTCACATTTAGTTAGCAACTACTTAGTCTCCCGATTTAGTCAATAATAGTCGTCTATTATGTAATGGTTATTCATGTTTCTGTCAGTGCCAGGTATTTTCTTGATGTGTAGATGTCTTTTATGACACCCATAGGATGTGATATGGTAGCAATTAGTTGTACGTCTTGTATCACAGCTTGACATCTATAAAAAGTTTTGCTTAAATGGATGTTCCAGTTCGTTTCCGTGTTTCATGGCTCGATTATGGATTCAATTAGTCTAACTTTGAATTAAAAATCCAACTAGATCAAAAATTATCTTTAATGACTGAAGAAGAAACAACGTTATTTTATGATGTTTCAGGAAACAATTTCGTAAAGATAACGCAAGAAGGCGGACCTGAACGCAAAAGCGCCATAAAGGGTAACGAAAAAATTATTTCGCTTCGATATTTATGAACCATTATTGTCTCGTAAAGCAAGATACGGGCTGACGTAATTCTATTTAAGTTTCATATCTGAAAGCTAAAGCGACCGATATTGGCTCAACTTGGTACTCTCTTGTGCGCTTGGTTCATAATTAAATTGAAGATGATGGAAAGTACCACATATTTCTGGTGCTCCTTTCAAACCAAATTCCTTGCGGAAAACAAGGAATAAGATGATATCAATGTGTTATAAGACGTGTCGGTCAATAGAGGTATAGGCGACATCCATTTCTTCCCGTGGTTTTGGGTCGACTAAAAGAAGTGCTTTAAAAAAATTGTGCTTTTCAATAGGCTGAAGAGAAGCCATTTTAAAAGACGTAATTGGAGTCAAGTGTTGCAATTATAAATTCTTTCTTTTCTATTGGATTGGGATGACAAACGCGCTAACAGTCCGCTCGATGGTAAGAGGCTATTGAAGCTTATGGAAACCTGCATACAACTTCAATCGAAAGAGGTTACAGATGCGTTATCACCCCTGAGGATTGTGATGGAATACCTTAAATGAATGGCTCAATATACTTTTAAACAGGAACACGAAACTTTAATTGCACTGCTGAGTAGTAGCAGAAATAGGTGAAAGGGCGGTACGGACCCAGACAACTCTTAAAGGGAGTTCTTTGTCCAGCAAAGGACTATTTATATGCTGGTTGATGACTGTCTATAGCGTACGTGACTTATAAGACATAGGCCCTGGGTTCGAACACCAGCTAAAGCCAATATTTGTGCAAAAACAAATAATATTGGTTCCTGGGTCTGGTCATATTATATACATTGCGTGTTTCGAAAATTGTATCTGACCTTTCCTCTGATCTTATCGTCTCTGTATATGCACTTATACTTGTACTATAATATCTCATACGCAGTTGACAACCGGCGTTAGTATTCGGAAGTTGTCGCCGCGGTTTAAATCAGATTTTTTTTTATATAGAAAATTAAGCAAACTTGCAAGTGGCTCACCTGATGGTAAGTGGTTACCGTCGCCCACGTACTTCTACAACCCTAGAGGAGCTGAAGGTGCGTCGCCGGCCTTTAAAGATATTCGGCAGATGGGAGGAAGGATGACCAGGGGGATGGGGAGGGGGAGTGGGTTACGGCTTGGTTCGATAACATAAATAAATAAAAAAACGTCTACAATAATATATTATTGTCGATATTATGACATTGAATTATTTTTTTACTGAATTTATCACCATGCATTTTTTCTTGCCGACTTTTCTGCCGAGTTCGTTCAGAAATGTTTGACGTCCAAATATCATGTTTAATCCGTGCTACCATCAAATTTTGTTATTAACTTTGATTCGATCTACGCAGTAAGACCCTCACAATATCTTGAGTTCATGCGTTGATAATATACTAGGCGATGTATTTAATTTTTTTATTAACAGGATTCCATGACGGCTCGTCAAGCCAACCATATTCCTTATTGAAATTAGGATTTTAACAGCGATTCACGAATACAGCGATGTCAGTAATCGATGATATTTTGCTAAGATTTGGGGTCAAGTCTGATGTAATAATACCTGTATTTTTTTTATATAGAAAAGACGGCAAACGAGCTCGCGGTTCACCTGATGGTAAGTGATTACCGTCGCCCACATACATCTGCAACAGATGCTGCAGGTGCGTTGCCGGTCTTTAAGGATATTTGGGAGATGGGAGGGAAGAGAAGAAGAATAGGGAGGGGGAGTGGGCCTCCGGTTACCTCACTCACCGAACGAAACGCAGAAGCACAAGATGCTTCTACTTAACGTCGGTATTCTGCGAGGCCGTGGTACCAACCCGGTCGAGCCGGCCCATTCAAGCAGCACCAAAAGCCGCCGCTTGGCCCTACCATGCTTAAACCTGTATGTACGATCAGACAGACTTGCATTCTTAAAGACGCTCTTAGAATTCAACAGTTCGTTAACAAAGTATATCTATAGAAGAAAAAAGAAAACATACTGACTATCGTATGCAAGAAATGTGTATTTATATTTATATTTAGTATCAAGCGCGGCGTTAATAAATGGACACCGACAATAGTCGGAAGCCGCGAGCGAAGCGGCACCGAGTCGTCGAATAAATTTAGCTCGGATTCGATTACCGTTATCGGACTGCATCGCTCGTTCGAATAGAATAGATAATCGAGAGAGCTGAGGGCGTTTGCGAGATAGGTTCCCGAGCTACGGCTAAGCTTACGACGAACTTAATTACCGCGGCCTTTCAGCTGAGCTATTCCTTGTGGATTTGTTAAAAAACGTTAAGATATAGCTGATAGATAGCTGTGTAGTTTTATAAAAAACGTTGTTTAATTTGATGTCGATAATTGCATTTTGTGTAGCCTTAGCCTAGCCTTGCAATGTAAGCCTCAATAAAACTTGTTTTATTCCTTTGTAATACGAAAAATAATAACAAACTTTACCTTGATATTGTGTTAATGTTTTTAAACTGTTAGTATTACTATTTTTTTTTCTACAAAACAAATCTATATTTCCATTAAGAACACGAAAGTTCTGATAAACTTCTACAGTTTTATGTAAACCAGTACCTACCGTTACATTTTAGACAAGTTGTAGTAAGATCTTTGTTTATTATGTTGTATAAATGAGACGTCTGGAAATTTCGTTCGTTTAACGTTATTTTTAAAAGCTGTCAACGTATAAAAATTCTTCCGTAATCAGTCCTCGCCATAATACGGTGGTTAAAAATATATTCTTCTGACTTAAGCGCGTCGTTTTCTCAAATTGGAACGTTTCATGGTTACTTAAAGGGTATTTATCCGTGAATTTATAACATCATTTCTTAGACGAGTTAAGCTTGTAAAAAAGCTTCGTTAACGATTATTAACACAAAGTTATACTAACAGCGTCTGCTTGTTAGAAGACAATTATTAATTTAATAAAAAAAAAATTATGCGCATTTTTATAACCATTAATATTTACTTTTAAAACTTTTCATTGGATCATCTCATAACTAATTAAAAAGGAAAAGCCTACGTATATGCAATATTTATTTATGTCTAGGTTGTTCTGCAACCATATAATCTGTACCTAATGTTTTGACTTGTGTGGTTGTAATCTGTGATATATTTAACGTGGTAGAGCCAAGCTTGCAGCTTTTGCTGCTGCTCAGTTGGGCCGGCTCGACCGGGTTGGTACCACGGCCTCGCAGAATACCGGCGTGATGTAGGCGCATCTTGTGCTTCTGCGTTTCGTTCGGTGAGTGAGGTAACCGGAGGCCCACTCCCCTCCCCATCCCTCCGTTCATCTTCCCTTCCATCACCAAAATTCCCTTAAGGCTGGCAATGCACCTGCAGCACCTCTGGTGTTCCAAATGTACGTGGGCGTCGGTAACATCTCACCATCAGATGAGCCGCTTGCTTGTTAGCCTTCTTTACCATATAAAAAAAACACACAATTCACTTGTCGCTTGCTCTTTTCCCGTTAGCAAAAACCGGACCACGGAAAATCTTATCCTACAGATTAGTTAAGGGAGCAGCATCACTTGTGCGAGGGATTCGGCTCTGCGCTTACCAATCCTCTTGTCCCGCGTAGTGAGTATGGGCAAAACCTTTCAAGACATGCCAGCGTGCTGGTACTGTCTTAAAGAAGCCCACATACAGCAGTGAACTTGAATAGGTTGATTGATGATGTAGGTGATGGTATAAACAGACTGATGAGCAGAATCATTATTATGAATTAATACATACGTATAGGCAAATACTTTGAGTATAATCTATATTTTATTAATGCATATTATAACAAAATTCCTTGAATTCCTTAACGCTATAGAAACAGATGATAAGAAGTCAGTCAGTCGAGGACTTTTTAAATTTGTTACTTTTAATCCAATATTTGCTAACAATGTCATTCGGTGTATACCGTTGTATGGTGTATTTAACGTGGTAGAGCCAAGCGGCGGCTTTAGCTGCTGCTCGAATGGGCCGGCTCGACCGGGTTAATACCACGACCTCGCAGAATACCTCAATCCCCCTCCCTATTCCCCTCCTCATCCTCCCTCCCATCTACCAAATACCCTTAAAAGCCGATAACGCACCTGTAGCATCTCTGGTGTTGCAGATGTACGTGGGCGACGGTAATCACTTACCATCAGGTGAACCGATTGCTCGTTTGCCGCCTTTCCCATAAAAAAAAACCGTACAAAAGAAATATATATAATATATAATCGAACTTTTCGGGCAGTAGGTTGACATAAAAGGTTAATGAACTTGCCTCTTTTTTGGCGGGTAATAACTTGACAACGTTTCTTAAAACAATCTGGGTGCTGTTTAGTGAAAATACAAATGTGTTTTATATACATACAAGATAAAAAGTACGTTGCATGCTCTAAAAGGTGGTCCAAAATTACAGTTAAATTGTTTATTCAAATATAACAAAAATATTGTGTGTTTCGAGTTGACAAGTTGATCCTTAAAACGCTTCCACTTTTCTCAACAACATTCCTGTCCCCAATACGGTTGAAGTAGGCATCCAATAGGATTCTGCTTAACGTAACACGCTCTAGAGCGTCGAATTAACGCATTCTTGTACGTAGCGATGGAAACGCTAGGTTATCCCACAGATATACTGGCACTTTATTTCCCTACTTTATCTTTTGGAGCAGGCTTTCGATAATAAACATGGAAATCTTTATTATTTATTTCTTATTCTTTATCATTAAGTTTTATTTGGTTATTTTGGGTACCGTTTGGCTGTCGAAGAGAACCGTGGTAGCCTTGCGGTCAAAGCGTTCGTTTTAATATCATACTGCGCGAGTAACCTGGGTTCGATCCCCGGTGCCGGCACTCTGTGTCGGAATTTACTATGTGCACGACTTCGATGGAAAAAATCATGGGGAAACCTGCATGTCTGAGAAATCAAAAATATTATTTCGTGGACGTATACAGAACACCCCCGGGATAGAGAAACACTCGTCTTAACTTTTTTGTATCCGATCTAAAGCTTATGTGATTAGATCGGGGATTGGTCAAATCATTATCACAGACGCAACACCAAATATTTGTACAATCGCTCAAGCCTATCATCTGTGATCGTGGGCGGATATTAAGGGTTGCCATTTGGCACGCTTCCGCAATCTTCCTTTCGCCTTTTCGGGAGATATAAGACATAACTATATTGCCCGTTCCACTACGCTGAGTCTTGCGAAATTGTAACCCGTGATATCTGCCTACAGCTATGAAAGATAGACGTGAGTGCTTTTATATGAAGTAGCATTTTTTTTCTCACAAACAAATGCAATAAGACAAAACGTAAGCGAACAAGTTTGTGCCTCGTGAAACATACAGTTTGGTATTCGTACCCTTTAAACCATATTTATACATGTATTTGTAAGTTAATTATAAAGTAACTTATACATTTTATCTTCAGTCTACTGCACCCAGCGATTTCTCTTATAATTAAAACCGATAAAGTCGATAAATTGAAAATTTAATTTAAAAGTGAATTCTGTTATCGGCTTAATTCAGTCTCTTATAATTTAAATAATGATGGTCGTGACGAAATAAATAAATTCACTTTATATTTGTTTCTGTTAATGTAATATAGTGAAATTTCAAGAAATCTTTATGCAAACTTTGTTCGTAATGCTATAGGTACTATAAAATCGTGAATAATCGTCGAGATTTAAACAAACGTTAGCTCTTGAGTTTATTGTTCGTACTCCGTAGAGAATTTTACGAAATGATTTTAATTACAAATGGTGGAATTATAATAAGTTTTTTCATAGTAAATAATAATATTATATAAATGTTTAAATACAAACACGTATCGGACTAAAAATAACTCAATTGATTCGGATTTTATGCAAAAATTAAGATGGAGGCCAAATCACCATAATTTGGGTCGGTTTAATGTCTTAATTTAAATTTTACTGCGAAACCATTAAACGAAAAAGGCATTCGATTTTAAAAGAACAATCGAAAATGAAGTGAATGGCCAATGAAGTATTCTGAACGCGGCCATTTTGAAGGTTTTGAAATATATTTTAATAATATACACCAATTAAGGTCACATTACGTACACACGAACGTACGGTATTACGACGTTTCGTTGCAAGTTGGCTAAAAGTCTTGCTGTTTGGCAAAAGTAGAGTAAAAAAAGTAAAGTTGCATCCTACCTCCCACTGCTCTGTCCTTCTAACATTTGAGAGGGTTTATGAACCGGAAAAGGTTCGCGACGCTGACCAAAGCGACCGCTCTGACCACGTAAATTTCCAAAAATTTACCCTCCTAATACGAGTAACGTGATTCATATTTGTCTTGATTATGTTGAAATACACATTTCTGTGCAAATAGTGTTTTGATGCTGAAAATGTATTAATACTGAAGCCTTGGAATTAATGAGTTGATCGTTACCAAACTTTTCCTCAAAAGTATTTGTAATATTGTACTAGTATTTTTATTATGTATCTTTCACCTGTCTCTTCTCCTTCATCATTATCATCATTTCAGCCTATCAGAAGTCCACTGCTGAACATAGGCAAAGATTGCCACGAAGCTCGGTCCTGAGCCACCTCGGTTCCCGCAACACTGCGCAGGTCGTCACTCCATCTTGTGGGGAGTCGTCCTACACTGCGTTTGCCTGTACGTGGCTGCCACTCGAGAACCTTTTCCTTCAGAGCAACGTAATTACGAAACGTTAGTAGATTAAAAAAAATACGTTTAACAAGTGAACTTTATGTTCCTATGTCGAAAAATAAAAACACTGTCTTTTTTTAATCACATCATCACATCAGATATTTGTGCTGCATATATTTTTAATGTAGTAATGCTTTCTTTTCATGGGTATCGAAAGAGACGCATAAGGTTAGCCTTAAAAATCTTATACTGATGGCTGCAAATCCATCCTAACCTAATACGCGGAACCCATACACCAAAAATTCCTGATCACTGGTGCAGCCTCTCTAGTACTATATCGGCACTGAGCCGACGCCTACGTATACCTGCAACACCAAAGGATGCCGGCCTTTAAGAATATTTGGGGGATGCGGTAGAGGGTGAGGAGGGAGGTTAACGGAGTGGGAAGTGAGCCTCCGGTTACCTTATTCACCGAACTAAGCGCAGAAGCACCAAAAACCTCTACTTCACCCCGGTATAGGTCGTGGTAACACCGTGTTCGAGCCGGCCCTTTCGAGAACTGCCGCTTGGCTCTACCATATACACATTCTATTTGTGAAATATAATATTGCAAAATTAACTTTTGATTAATTGATCATATTAATAGATTATTAAAATAACTGAACAGTTTTTTTAATATCATTATTTATTTTTCTAGGTGGCAGTCTCCTTTTCTGCCTAATCCATTTCAGACGCATAACATTAGTTGCACGCATGTTCCGGTTTGAAATATTTAGACAGACAGTATAATTACGGACGGATATCTCACAGACAATCCATCTTAGTCCTTACCGCATCTATAATCTGCTTTGATTGTAATTCAGTAGCTATATCTGTACTATCAGCTCGTTCTGTCTCCGCAATCCGATCAAACAAAAAACTTTCTGATTTTTAATATAAACTTCTGATAGTTCCGTTAATGGTCGAAGTTTATTCAACAATTACTAAGCACTTCGAGTTCCTAATAAGATGGCTGCAAGGACAGTGTTTATTAACAATGAACCCCGAGATGAAAATCTTTATTTAAAGCGGACACTTAACAACGGGTTAGTTGGCTCCATTACCGGTATATTAAAACAAAGGCAGCGTGCGGTTAGTCTTAGTGAGCCGAGTAATAACTATAGACTCGAAGTGCATTTTTAATTAAAACTTTTAGTGAAATAAAGCAACATTATTAAAATCAAGGAACTGGATAAAGTAAAGAAGTCTACAGAGAAAACGCAAAATATGCTAAGAAATGAACATAAATAACTAGGTAAGTTTTGCAAAGCAAAGTGTGAATGTGAGCCAAGAATATTTGAAGTGATGTATTGCAATAAAATTAACATATTAAGTTTCTTATTTTTAATGGGAAAGGCGACTAACGAACAAGCGGCGCGCTTGATGGTAAGTGCCGATACCGTCGCCCACGTACATCTGCAACATCGGACGAGCTGCAGGTGCGTTGCCGGCTTTTGAGAATATTTGGGGAGTATCGATGGTAGAGAGGGGATGGGACTCCATTTTTCTCACTCACTGATAGGAACGCAGAAGCACGAGACGCCTCTACTTCACGTCGCTATACTGCGATGTCGTGGTACTTCTATCGATCGAGCTTGGCTCTACTGAATCTTTTAATCTCAGTTTAACATCTCGAAAATCGTCTAAAAATTCAAATGACCCCGCTGTCAACTAAACACATTGATCGTCAGCATCACTAAAACCGATCACAAGTCAGTTGATCAGTCAGTGCTCTTGTCCCACCGGAATCTATCAAATTCTCGCAATACTGTACAGGTCGTCGCTGCACTTCATGGTAGATCATCTTTCGTTTGTTTTATTGCCTGTACATAGTTGTCACACATACCCACCTTAGCCTTTTGATACTTAAGGATCCTGGTTTTTAACTTGGAAATACTATTATTTACTTACGTTATTTTACATTTACCACCTCTTAGATAGGATTGAATGGATACTGATACTGTTAAAAAGAAGACAATATCTTTTTTTAGACACCGTGTGCCAATCACAACAGTTTATATATAATTTCAATATAGTACGTGTCGGTATTTGTTTATCACAACGATGTACACGACCGTCCTCGACGTGCCGAAACCGGCCTCAACCGTATTATGTTGCTACTTTAAATTGAGATATTCATTAAAACCTTCCCTCGACAAACTAAACGCTGTCCAATTAATTAGTGAAAAGTAATCTTGATAGCCGCGGCAGCTATTAATCAGGGAAAGATCGATCTGATAGTGAGAACAGCGCTCGACTCTGTAACGTTCCCTTTGGTATCTTTGAATACACCCTATCGATTAAAAGTGAAGTGTTTTATTAGAAGCGAACTTCTGCAAAAGCAATTAAATAATTAAAGTTGTGGCATTCAGCTGTAACAATTTTAAAAGCGATCAACGTTGTTTGTTATATTAGGTGCTATTTATACAGCTATTTTTTTTTATCTATTGAAACCATGAAGATTGAGGAATCGTACCAATGACTGTTTCGAAACTTACACGCGATTTGTATTCAATCCAGCAGCGTCGCGAATCCTGATTTCAAATCGTTTAAATATGGAAAGGAGGCATTTGACCAGTAGTGGGATTTTTTTTCGGTTATTAATTTTTTTTTGTTAAATTGTATCGATTAGCCTTTCTCACATTGTGCTTTTTAAATGTATTGGAACATACATGGGCAGTGACGTTAAATATGTGATGCGTTTGATAAAACAGTGGTCAAATCGCCTTCATAAAATAAACCCTCTCACAGTTATATTTTCAATTGACGAGCAGTGAAAACTTTAGTAGCAGATGACCTATTAACACGTCGTTTATGATCACTTCTTTTACTTTAACAGCCTGCAAGTTGTCCATTGCTGGACAAAAGCCTCTCCCAATTGGAGGATTTGCCATAATCGCCGCTGCCTTTTAGGATTGGCGTCCTTGAGATGAGTTACCCGCCATCTGCCCGATTTTTAAAACTCTTCATTTAATCGACGCTTGGAACATCTGCGGCAAGAAAGAGAATACCACAGATTTTCGAACCGTTGTCTTGACCCACATAACAATCACTAAGCATCAGTAGCGAATACGTTTATCAAACAAAAAAAAAACTAACCGAACAGTGACTAAATCGCTCGATCACCTAAGAAAAATTAAAAAAAAAACAATATCAAAAATGGAATGCATTTATCCAATTATTTCGAAAGGTATATGTAGACTATACCCTATTCAATTTACTCAGTCAACCTACGGACAAATGAATATGTTGGGTCTTAACTGCAAATAAATAGTATACTCTCTTTATGGATTTAAGTAGAGTGGTAATAAGGTATCATTTACTTTAAATAATAGGCATTTTCTTGATGGTTTTTCTTGCCACAATATATTTAAATAAATATAAAAAATGTGTAAATAAAAGAACAGTTTAATTCGCGCGAGTTGCAACGATCAGCGAATCCAACTCGGCTGGGCAGCGTTCGGGAAATTAAAAAAAAATGTGTGTTGCCAGTGATGACATACGGAACTGAGACATGGCCCTTCACTGCAGGCCGTATGAGGTAGCTCAAAGTTGCTCAACGCACTATGGAAAGGGCTAGGCTAGGTGTTTCTCTGCGCGATAGAGTCTGCAACGATCCACAGCAGGACAAGGGTAACTGACATAGCCGCAAGGATCAGCACGCTGAAGTGGCAATGGGCCGGCCAAATAGCTCGCAGAACTGACAACCGTTGGGGAAAAAAAGGTTCTCGAGTGACAGCCGCGTACAGGCAAACGCGAACACCCGAACGGATGGAGTGATGACCTACGCAGTGTTGCGGGAAGTCGATGGATGCAGATGACTCAGGACCGAGCTTTGAGGAAATCTTTGGGGGAGGCTTATGTTCAGCAGTCGACTTGTGATAGGCTGAAATGATGATGACGATGATGAGTTGCAGCAAATGTCTAACTTACATAGGGCTTTGTAACAACCGAGGGACATAAAGGGTATGAAAATTTACAAAATCCCGTAGTAGTAATATTCAAGCAACAATTTTAATTTTGGCATTATTAGCCACTGAGTTACGCAGTAGTCTTAGTCCGGAGTTCAAATACCATCTAAAGTCAAAATGTTTTCAGCACATTAGTTTGTATATGTAACTACACACGAATTATATTGTAACTGACTTTGTGTCTATAACGATGCTGTTATGGCAGGTGGGCAGGCTTAGTAGCCGGGGCATGGTCATCCACTGTGAAAGAAGTGGAACAGCAAGTAGTGCTGTACCTTTAACTCTTAGATCAGAACTAAGTCTGCTTGTCATATGTCGCGGAAGTCTGCTAAATTGGATTTAGATTCGTAATACCGACTCTTCTTTTCAACCTGCGGTTCAACCGCAGAGGTGCAGCCGCGCCAGAGTCGCCGAGGATAGGAAGAATGGTGTTACCCAATACCAAAACTCCTCTTTGCCCGCGAGTCCACCTCAGCTGGGTTGGGCAGAGAGACAGAGAGAGAGAGAGAGCAGTGCAAAGCAACGAAACCAATCCTCCTCCCAATAGTACACTAACTCGCTTTCGAAGGGGGCTCGACTGTCCCACTCCCGCTCCTCCCACTCAGCAGCCATCTCGACCCTCGCCGTTCCGCTAAGTCAGGCCGGCCACGTAGATTCCTCTTCACTTCGCTGTGGGTGAGCAAGCCACTGTAAATAAGCACCGCCCCCTCGTCGATAAAGGCAGAAACCTGTCATCAAACCTGCGCTTACAACAGTTGCCGGTGACGCCATGATTGAAATCAACGAGTTCTATATTGCACAGTAAAACTATTCAAAGCCAAATTAAAACACGACATGAACGAAGTGCCAACTTCGCCGATTTTGTTCGAAAAACCGTTTAACGTTGTTATATTTTTTTTATTTAAATTTAATCGAAGTTCCATAGAAATTTGACGATACAAAACCGGTTAGCTGTCAACAAATAATTATAGCGCTGCTTTTTTAATTTTCCTACGAACTAAAATACGGTTAGCTGATCTTTTACTACGACCTTGTTGTATTCTGTTAGACATCCCTTTAAAATGTGAAAAAACGGGACACGATCACGACACGGGAAGACGAACCGTCTTCGAAATTTCGCTATTTATTTGCCTTTAAACGTTTTACTCTAATAGATTAATTTCCAATGGATTTAATTAATGTTGCGATAATATCGTGTAACATTTATGGAAACCGGATAACCGAAACAATGGCCGGATTATTAATGTATGTTAGTTCGGGATTACATATAAGTGAGCGGTATATTTTCACGAATACCCAGTATCACGAGGGAACATTCGTGTAACTAGCATGTTAAAGATCTACTTCAGTCTCGACCATGTGATGTTTTCCTTACCGATTTCGACAACAGCGATTGTTTTGCTGCTGTTATTTATAGTTCTTAACTGAGCAGGATATTATAATTGCAGTTCTTAACGCGTGAACCTAGTGGGACTTTTTGGTACTCATCATTTCAGCCTTTAACAAGTCAACTGCGGAATATAGGCTTCCCCCAAATATTGCCACATAGCTCGGTCCTGAGCCATCTGCATCCATCGTCTTCCTGCAACACTGTACAGGTCGTCACTCAATCTTGTGGAGGGTTCATCCCACATTTGCCTGTACGTGGCTGCCACTCGAGAAACTTTTTTTCCTACGTTTATCTCCGGTTTAGCTTGCTGATCCTTACGGCTTTTTTATTATTTACCTATCCGTATCCGATGAAACACGTAAGCGATAAGATTAGATAAAGTGTCAGGTGCAGTTCCATTGGCACGGGATGCAAAACATGTCAAACAGACGGATAAACCAATAATGGATGTACATGTGTAATTTAACAATTGGCTTTGACCGGTACTCGAACCAGGTACCGGTACCCAGAAGCCATGGCCTAGGTATCAGGTACCTTAACCACTATGAGCCATTCAGTCGTTACTTCATTTCGTGCTTCGGTTTCCATCACAATTTTTATTGAAATTAATTCGTTTTATATTTTTCAGCTATTAAGATTCAGTAGCTTAACGAATAATTATAATTTAAATTAACAGCCATTGCTTTAAAAATTATTAATTAAATTGCGTAGATAAGTTGTGTATTTACTAAAAATAAAATTTAAAATATAAAACATCGCTTTAAAAGTTTACTAAAGGGCAGAATTACAAAATATACGCCAAATATAAATTCTGGTCGTACATTCATCGCTGTAATGAAATTATGATATAATTATTTTAATTAAAAATTACCTTAATTATGTTAAATTACTTTTCTACCGTGAAGTATTCGTGATCGATGCATGTTTTTAACGCAGTGGCTGTTCTTATTTATTTTTATAATCGCATTTTGTTTACGGACCTTTTTTTATTAAAGTTTTTTTTTTATGGGAAAGGCAGCAAACGAGCAAGCGTTTCACCTGATCGTGAGTAATTACCGTCACCCACGTACACCTGCAACACCAGAGGAGCTGCAGGTATTGCCGGCAGATACGGGTATTTGGGACTTCTCCCAAATATCAATATCTGCCGCAGAAGCATAAGATGCTTCTACTTCACGCCGGTATTTTGCGTGGTAGTGGTGCCAAGCCGTTCGAGCCGGTGGCTTTTATCTAGGTTATATTATCCGATAGTAACTACTCGTAAAGCTAACTACTTATCTGTCTGTTATGCCGTGGTGGCTTAGTTCGAATCTCAACTAGAGCCAATGTTAGTACACAGCGCAAATAATAATTTTAACATAATGATTACTTGTATTTACGCGAAATACTTATTTACGGGTTTTATTGCGTTTAATTTGTTTTTAGATTCTCGACGTTTAGAGTGCTGTTGAGTGTTACTCAGAGTCTGTGTTATCGCCAAGGGCGGATTCAACCAGAATGACTCCAAACATGTATCTGAACTTACCTGTTATGTTTTGTCTTATAACTTCATCATCACACGACTTATATATACGTAAATTTAATGTAAGTATTTATGCTTATAATGTCAATAATAGATGTCGCCACACGGTTGTTTGAATAACATTATTCAGTGGTCGACCCAAATTTAATAACCTCAACAGATAATTTTATAAAAAGTACGTATCAAATATATAGCTCGCGGTACGTTCAAATTCGCTAAGTTTACTGCATAGCACGAAAACCGTGTGTTGCGCCAATTACGTCAATATAATTTGTCATGTAAACTTTAGGTAATAAGATGTCAAAGATATGCTCAATAAGTCCATTTTGCTACGCTGATGGACCGTGCCAAGCAGAAATCTGTGATCATCCTTCTGAATAAAATGAGTCTATGAACTTATCTTTAGCATTTAATATCTTCATGCATACTCGAACTTGACTTTTATTTTTACTAATCTAAAACCAACTCAGAGTCATATTAAGCAAGATTAGAATGATGTGTTCCGTTTTGCATATATTTTATTTTATGTCACACCTTTAGTAGACACATATATTTCCGCAGCGGTTCGCGATCCTGAGCTAAACAAAACTTACGTACCTAGTACGGAACGGCCGCAACCTAATGAAACAGATTTTCAATTAAGATAAGCTTGACTAATTATGAAAATTATATTATTATTTCGCAAGGAATTTCGACGAATTTTCCGAGCAATCCCCACGAGGAGCGCGGCCCGTCACTCGGAATCAAGCTTTGTAATTACTTGACATAGTTACACAAAATAATAAATTCCGCGCTCGCGAAATTAACAAGCAGGGAATGGGCATCATGCGGGCTATTGCTACGTAGTTCAAATTTCTAATCCAAGCAGCCCTTTTAGACTATTTTCGGAAGGTCCACGAGTAAGTTATTCGTGAATCTTTTGCATATTTACCACTTTAAGGAACAATGATTATTATTATTACTTCATTTTAATTTTTTTATCGTTTAATGCTTACTTCTAGGCAAAGGTCCGGAAACGGTCCGCGACACTGCTCCAGTTGCAGGTTTCCTCACGATATTTTCCTTCACCGCCAGGCACGTGGTAAATTGAGCACTTAAAATTGCTATTAACGATTTTAGTGCTAAACTAGTTAATGTTGTAAAGTAATTTGTAAGAACAATGAATAATATGTCATCCTACTACATGACCACGGTAACAACTTTCCATTAAAAACAGAAATTGTAACATGCATGTACAATTGCAGTAATGTATACTGAAATTGTACATGCATGCAAAGAAAAACACGTTTTTAAATTTCTATATCAGATGGTAGATAGATCAGATGCCATGTCGGTATGCAATGCAATTATTTTCGAATACGTGTACATTCTGACTATTTACTGTATCGGGTTACCTGCACTTTGTATGTATGCAAGTAGGCAGGAACTAAGTTAGATATGCCAGATGATGAAAGAAAGATTAAACGGTCTGCTAAGCTAACTTCGGTATCACAGTAGACGTCTTAACAGACATAATAATATACACGAATTACATTTTATATACCGGTGCAAAACACAAAGGGAATGTTTTTTTCGATTATTCAAAATGAATGAACATCATGATACCGAAGGTGACGTAATCAAAGCTGACGCAACAAATTTTGAAAACAAACCAGCAATCGTGGTTCCTTCAATATATTATATGTATATTTATTCATATCAGAATTTACTTCAACGCTACATAATAATAAAAGCTGTGGATTCGCCGTCGATTGAACAACATAAATGGTCATTCAGAACAATTTGCACAACTATTTTTCAATCAAGGTTTGTGGACAAAGTTTCGCGGCTCGCGGAGAAATGTAATGAAAAAGGCCGGCGGTCGCGCGACGTACGTAACGTAAAATTTTTATTTCCTGACAAGCGGGAAATATTGGCGCAAACATTTGTACTTATTTTTGTTGCCAACTCCATTAAGCTGTGAACTTGGATGCGCTTTTAAGTACTCTGCGGAGCAATCCGTAGTTAATATTTATTTTTGTTACGGAAAACTTTATATAATGTACCGTTAACAAATGTCAGCTTACATCAATTTCTGATGAGCAATTTTATATATTTAGTTAAACTGTGTATGTTTAAGTCCACTGCTGAACGTATATCATCCAAAGAAAGCACCAGCAAAAGTCTGCATAATTATGTTTCCTGTATGTTTTATCCACAAGCAGAAATAACAACCGAACGTTTGAAAGTTGTACTGAGTCTATGCAATACCAGCAAGAAACTATATCTTTGTTTGTCCTCAAGGTTGACAAAGCATCTATACGCAACTCAACCTCACTCGATGTAAGTTGATTGCCGGTGTACATGGGATGCAGTAGCTTCTTAACGTGGTAGAGCCAAACAGCGGCTTTTGCTGCCGCTCGAATAGTTCGACTCGACAGAGTAAGAGTAAGCCTCGCATAATATCGGCGTGAAGTAGAGTGCTTCTGGGTTTCGTTTGGTGATTGAGGTAACTGGAGGCCCACTCCCCTCCTCCCCAAACCACCTCATCTGTGTGCAGTGGGCGCTGTTAATCACTTACCATCCGGTGAGACGCGTGCCCGTTTGCCCGCTTTCCCCAATAAAAAAAAGCCCCCTCCTTTACTTAGTAGTGTACTGTTAACTCGTTTAACAACCCAATCGAATAATTAAAAAAAAACTGAACAGCTGAATATACCTATTAGCAACAATTATGAGAGAGCTGAGAGAGCTGAGCAAACTTATACAGATAAGAAGATATATAACCATGATATCCACTTGAAATTTATAAATGTCATTTACTTTTGTTACTTGTTTTATCCAGTTGCAGGTATTTTATAGACGGGTTTTATATGGACGTATCCCTCACAATAAAGATATAAATCAAGCAGTGAGCGTTGAATAAAATCGCTTATATCTTGCTCTATCGCTTGATCGCCAGCTCCTTAATATTACTTCTTAAAGAAAATATACATGGTGATTGCTTTTATGTTAGCTTATTCAAAAATTACAGTAATGTTTTGGTATGGAAAATTTACTTAGATTTTTATTTATGTACTGTATTGTATTTATCATTGCATTGTTATCACAATCACATTGCACATAGTCCACAGCTGGGCATAGATCTTTCCCGAGGTTAGTCACGTTTGAAATCTTTCCATTGGCACGTCAATACATTCAAGCACTTACTTAAAAAAAGTAAAAAAAAAAACATATGTTATTGCAAAATAATTTCCTTGGCACATCCTATAAATTGTAATTATATCATCATCATCATCATCATTTCAGCCTATCAGAAGTCCACTGCTGAACATAGGCCTCCCCCAAAGATTGCCACGAAGCTCGGTCCTGAGCCACCTGCATCCATCGACTACCCGCAACACCGCGCAGGTCGTCACTCCATCTTGATAATAATATAATAATAAAATAATACAATATAATACTATAATATAATACTCCATCGTAATCCTATATTGAGTCATTAATATCCGCTCGTACTGTAAATCGTAAATTGTACGAGAATCATCCTTTATAACCTCACTCTGGTAAATCATTTCAGCGGGTACAGCACACCTTCCATATAACACAAAGTAGTAAAAATAAAGTTTACCAACACCCTGTATGCAGCAAGGCGCCCGCTGGGCCAGTGTGCGGCCGCGTTGTCCATAAGGTGTGATTTCTGACATTAAGATCACACTAAGTGCTAGTTTTAACTCGAATGAAATTTTAAGCCATAATATATCGAAGCCGCGATTTCTGGCCGATATTTCTTATATGTAATTCTATTTTGTACATATAATTATAAAAACCTTACAAAAGCCTGCCACTTGAATTGTAATAATATCCCATGAAACCATTGGTAAAATTTCAGACTCCTATAAACTTATAGCTTTTGCTCCTCTGATTAATGTCTGCTAACAGAATCCTCATCGTTTCAGCCTATCACAAGTCTACGCTGAACATAGGCGTCCTCCAAAGGTTGCCACGAAGCTCGGTCCTGAGCCACCTGCATCCATCGACTTCCCGCAACACTGCGCAGGTCGTCACTCCATCTTGTAGGGGGTCGTCCTACACTGCATTTGCCTGTACGTGGCTGCCACACGAGACCCTTTTTTCCCCAACAGTTGTCAGTTCTGCGAGCTAAGTGGCTGGCCCATTGCCACTTCAGCTTGCTGATCTTTACGGCTATGTCGGTTACCTCAGTTCTTCTGCGGATATCATTGTTGCAGACTCTATCACGAAGAGAAACACCGAGCATAGCCCTTTCCATAGCGCGCTGAGCAACTTTGAGCTTCCTCATACGGCCTGCAGAGTCCTCACTAATTTGTAACTAATTTTCTTTTCGCTGCATTTAAAAAAAAATAGTCCTGAAAATATTAACACACGTCTTCTACACTCGTTATATTCTCCATCGTATTGCACTTGTTAACCCAGAAACAGTTACTTCTCTCACATATGTTATTACCCTAATCATTCTTACTGGAACGCTATAAAGAAAGTCGTGAAGTCGTCGGCTTATTACCTACATAGCCGGCCGTAAGCTCCTTACCCGGGATGTCCGCTTCCAGAGCGCTTTTTAAGTTCACTGTGGATGTAAATTATAGAGAGATATAACTCGCCCTGCTCTCCGCAGACGAGGTGGATACGCGAGCGAAGTGGAGTTTCAAAGCAACAACAAAGAAAACACCGGTCTCTTGGCCCTTACGGTGGTGTGAAGTCGCGGGAAGAAGGAAGTGTCGGTATTATTCCCTAGCCTCCGTGGAGGAAGTGTGGTCGGCGTTCGAGCCATAGACCTCTACCGCCGCCGGAGACCGAGAGGTAGTTTGTTTAGCCGTGGAGCACTTGGTGTAAAATATATTAATTAATATCGTAACAAAAATTATAAATAGAAAAAATAAATTGTACTATTTCTTGATATTGACAAAAACTTTTCTTTACATAACAAATGATTTCTAGATGCTCTGGAGAAACACAAAAACACATTTTCGTTATCATTCATAACTTCGAAAAATCAAAGACGAGGTATAAAAAATGAGAAACGTCCATGAAGTTTTCGTATTCTCGAGAGAAGACCCGCAAATATTTTTTTTTTACAATCCTACGAATAATGGAGCTAGCACAAAGAGTAGACAATTTTACAATTTGTTTAATTACACAAGCACTTAAAACTGAAATACCAATTTTTTTTTAAATTACAGAAATGCTAAAAAGTAAAAATCTTGAAATCTGTTCATGGAAGTTTTATGTCTAGTTCAGACTATATTCGTACGTGCCTGCCCATAAATACCTACTCTTATAATAAGAAAGTATTGAAACACAATTAGAAGAAGAGACAGCATAAATATGAAGGTAATAATAAAAATATAATTACTTTTGAAATTACATTATTATTTACGGATTTGATCGCGTTTTATTTTAGTTTGACAACAATACTCAAAGACACAAAACAATCAAAGATAAAAATCCGTAAATATTTTTTTATGTTCATAAATAAAAGTATAAAGAGATAATGCTTTGATAAGATTTGTTATTTTTTGAGAGCAATGTATTCACAATTTAAAAAAAAAGAGTACTAATCATAATTACCATAAGGCATTATTAATTTCTATGATTGGTTTGTGTAAATTAAAAAACATAATTTTTTGCTCATTATATTTTGCATGTAGTCTTCGCCTGTAATTGTAGTGGCACTGAGCTAATATCATTGATGTGTACATTTTATATGTTGTAAGAGTGTACATTATGTTGGCGTTCATTAATTAAAATAATAAAATAAATAAAATAAGACTGTTTTTTATTAAAATACAATTTATTTTACCCCTACAAAACTGTAAATAGTCAACTGCAGGGCATAGGTCTCTCCAATAAGGAGTATTTGCCATAATGGGCAAGATCTGCAACCTTCGCACTGTGGATTCTTTCATATGGTGGTCCCGCCATCTGTCGGTAGTCATTGCGATATTCAAAGCTTTTCCCTTAGTCACCTTTTACGACACAAACGGGAAGAAAGGGTGGTAGACTCCTATAACAAAATATAATTTAATCAAAACTAATACTTGTTTTATCTTGTAATAATTTCTATTTTAAAACAAACTGTTTTCAAACCCTTCCAACAATTTCCTCGCTATGTGTTGTAATCGGATATTTAGAAAGGGAGCTGTTCAAGTGTTCAACAACTTTTAAGTTCAAACGAACATTTACAGCAGTATCATAAGAGTAATTGTTCCCTTCTAACGTAATCTTTAATAATAAATATCGCTATGAATCAAATAAAGTCAGGATCGACGAATATTATATTATGAGCGCGATATATTTATTTTATTTCGGTGATGGTGACATACGGTAAAATAATAGTCCACCAGATGGTGAGTGGTCACTGTCGTCAATGGTTTATAATGACGTAATCACTTAATAACACTTCTCTCATTTTCAACCGACTTCAAATGTAAGAGGTTATCAATTAGTTTTGTTTTATTACGCGATATTTTCGCCGATTGTGTTGATTCTTTTTTTGTTGATTAAGGTTTATACAGTGACCACATTCAAATTTTAACAAAATTGTCTACCGGTATAGGTGGGTAATTATGTCCGCTTCTCTAAAGCTGGGCTTTAAGCTCTCTGTTGCCTACTGTTATTTTTTACATCACTGAAATCGAAAATGGATCGCATAGTGTGTCGGGAACAATTTCGATAACCTAGGACACATGATTCCGGTTTTGATAGCTTAGCTTTGGTGAAGCTTAGAATGTTATTTCGCTATCTGTCAGAGGCCACCAAATATGTATTTCCTTAGTTTTATGATACCCTAAATATGGCTGAATCTCTTACGTCACCGCCACTATAAATATATTCAAAACTATACTAATGAATAGGAGCAGGGCGCCAGGTCTTTATAGTCAAGTAACGTTAAAAATTTTCCGATGATAACTTCTAGTTTAAAACTTTTATTAAAAGTATAAAGGTGGCATGTACATACCTACTGGTGAACAAAATCCCACTTCAAATATCTGAGAGGCTTTTGGAGTCAGTAGTGGTCCGCCTCACTCCTGTGTGGGTTGGCGGATTTTAAAAATCCTCGAAATAATATTTTTTATTATTTCTCAGACATCCGGGAATCCTCACGATGTTTATTTTCACCGCCGAGCACGTGGTTAATACAGCGTTTTAAAGGCCGGCAGCGCATCTGTAGCTCCTCTGGTGTTCTGGATGTTCGTGGGCGTCGGTGATCACTGACCATCAGGTGAGCCGCACGCTCGTTTGCCCCCTTCTTCTATATAAAAAAAAACGCTATTAACAATTTCAGTGGTTCCGGCCCGGGGGACCTAACACAGGTCACTCGCGCTCTATGAAACTAAAGCGAGCGCCCTGTCCTCAAGGCCACCATGTCACGGAGCCGTAAGACTGCCTCGGCTTTTTCTACATTAATAAATATACATTTATATCTAAATAAGGTCTCACAGCGGTAGACCTAATGCCAAAGTTGTCAGGGATTCAGACATTTTAGTCGTTTCAACCCTCTTGTCATTGGAACTTATTTGGTTCAATGTGACAGCTGAGCCATCTATGTGCCGACGATACATATCGTACATATGTTTCGAAATACTCATTGGCGTTAGCCCTCCACACTGGCAAGAGAAATCAAATCTCCTGATTTGGAGATAGATCCCCTAACCACTAGGCTATCGTGGTACATTAATAGCAACTGTAAATAACGACCTTCATGTACCATATAACCAAACGTTGCGCAATAGTTTTAAAGTCATTCATCATCTTTTACTCGGATGATCTTCTCCCTCGGATTCATTTGTATTTCATATTCAATGCCCTTGTGCTTTTGCTAATGGGCTCGAAATCGCTGAATCAGTATCCATTGTGCAAATCTCATGTTTCCTTAATTCATGAAAATTTGAGTGGAATGTATTGATCCTTCTTGATAATACCAAACATTTTGTTTGGATTTGATATTTGAAATTGTAGGGCTTGTATATTCGGTTAATAGTGTTTTTTTTAAAGAATACTGGCAATGCTTTACTAATATTCCTGGTAACTACTCCAATTAAGCTTACATCTTGCATCTGAAATGGTTAACGACAATAATCGAATGGCGAACTCGAACCTGTGACGTCTGTTTTGTAATCCACACCTTAACCCATTTGGCGTATTAAATGTCTATTCCCTACTGAAACAGGTAGGTTGTCCATCGCAAGGCTTGTTGGATAGCGCTCACAGTAGTCATGGACGATATGAGTTCTTGAATTGAATCCTCTCCTAAGCCTTGGCAAGACCTTCGATCTCGCAGGATCGCTTATCTGGGTGTAAGTGACTTCAAACAACGGGTGGGGTGCCGGAGTGGACAATCAATGAGGTATTTTACCCCAGTATCAATGGCCTAGTTAGTAGATCTGTTAGCGTTACTGTATCTTGAGTCAAAATAATAAAAACTAAAAAAGTATGTGATTAAACTACGGTACTAATATAATTGATATTTGGTGTACAGGCTAGAAATGGCCTATAAAAAATGAGATTAAATTTAATATCGTAACGTCACATCCAACGTGTATATCTTGACTCTTCATTGATGATGGTTGATGGTATATATTATGTGCCATAGTGATTACTGGTGAACAATTTTTTTTTTATGGAAGAGACGACAAACGAGCAAGCGGTTCACCTGATGGTAAGTAATTACCGTCGCCCACATACATCTGCAACACCATAGATGCTGCAGATGCGTTGCCGGTCTTTAAGGATATTTGGAACTTGTAATTATCTGGCTATCCATATCCTTGAAATCGGAACACAACAGTGGTTGTGCTGCTGATTAGAGGCAGAAATTTTCAGTAGGGTTATCACCCTTTTGAAAATACCAGTCCACCCAGACACTTCTATGTAGAAAAATAGTATAGTAGTACTATTTGTAGTACCTTTTAAATATCTATATCTCTATGCATCTCATTATTGGGCGTACATGTTTTTCAGTTATATTTAAATCAGTTTTTCTTTTAAATTTAAATAAAAAATACAAAATACAAGCTTGCTATTCGATTTGCTGGCCTGGAATTTGCGTGAGCAATTTATTTTGATGCAGTCCAGGATGCGAAATATGGCGAACTGAAGACAGAATTTCTATACTATACATAAACGGTAAATCACTTCAAAGAACTTCAAACAAAGCGAAGTTCTAAGACTTGGTTTCTGCGCTACCTGTCACATCCACCTCTCTGAACGTGTTAAACAATATACCTGTAATACACATACGTAACCTTTGTGGAAATTTTGTCTGCAATTTTATTCCCGTTTAATCTATAAATACGGTGAAATATTATTTATATATATAATTAGTCGTGCCGTGGTAGCCTAGTGGTCAGGATGCTCACTTTAGTTTCATAGAGCGCGAGTGACCTGGGTTCGATCCCCGGTGCCGGCACCACTAAAATTGTTAATAGCAATTTTAAGTGCTGTATTTACCACGTGCTCAGCGGCGAAGGAAAACATCGTGAGGAAACCTGCATGTCTGAGAAATAATAAAAATATTATTTCGAGGATATGTGAAGCCCGCCAACCCGCACTGGAGCAGCCTGCCGGGCCCATCCCGGCTCCTAAACCCTCTCTGGTACTCATATTTGCCCAGCAGTGGGCACTTATAGGCTACATTTACTGCTACTTTTACTTTTCTTTTTACGGAAATTATGTGTTTATGCTACGTCTGATATCAGGAAAGAGGTCTGCCGTCACCTCCAGTCAAACAGCCCACAAAGGAACGCCATCGCGGGTGGTAGAGAACAAACCTCGGCACGCTGCGAACCACTCGCCTGTTCCACCAGTTGCGTAACTCTTTGTGCATCCCATGCGTGTGAGAAATGTACTAATGAAACCAAGAACTTCTGGACTTTGCGCGCCGATTGCTTTGTCCGGTAGTTCTCTAAAGAAACGTTTTTAGAGCTGAGATCATCTTCAAAAGCCAGGGAAAGTTTATTAAATGCATCGCAGTTTTTAACTTTCGAATAGTGGAAACTACATAAGAATCATTACATTTTTGTTAGTGAATCACGTTTCGTTATATTTTAAACTTCGGTTTTTTTTTTAATCTACAATTTTATTATAGTCACAAAGAGCTTTCGAATAAAATCTGTTCTGTATTTTTTGTGATATCTGAATTTTTTTTTTTTAATTTGAAACCTGTTTTTTGGTGTTTATTTTTATATCACAGCTTTAAGGTTTAGGTTGATATCCAAAAAAATATTTCAACATTCTTTTACAAACCCCTTTCATACTTACTTTATTTTAAGCGTTAATAACGCCTTTAAGCCTCAATACGTGAGAGTTAATATTAAATGATATTACTATGTTTCTAAATTTCGACATTTGATGATTTTTCATAATATCGTCTGCGACATGCGTTCGCTTGTGTGAGTAGATTCAAAACAAGCATTGTTCGTGCGAGCTTCAGCGTCGGCTTTTGAAATTTTCCCACGTGAGATTTTTTTTTTTTTTTTTAATTTGAAACCTGTTTTTGGTGTTTATTTTTATATCACAGCTTTAAAGGTTGATATCCAAAAAAATATTTCAACATTCTTTTACAAACCCCTTTCATACTTACTTTATTTTAAGCGTTAATAACGCCTTTAAGCCTCAATACGTGAGAGTTAATATTAAATGATATTACTATGTTTCTAAATTTCGACATTTGATGATTTTTCATAATATCGTCTGCGACATGCGTTCGCTTGTGTGAGTAGATTCAAAACAAGCATTGTTCGTGCGAGCTTCAGCGTCGGCTTTTGAAATTTTCCCACGTGAGATTTTTTTTTTTTATTTGAAACCTGTTTTTGGTGTTTATTTTTATATCACAGCTTTAAGGTTTAGGTTGATATCCAAAAAAATATTTCAACATTCTTTTACAAACCCCTTTCATACTTACTTTATTTTAAGCGTTAATAACGCCTTTAAGCCTCAATACGTGAGAGTTAATATTAAATGATATTACTATGTTTCTAAATTTCGACATTTGATGATTTTTCATAATATCGTCTGCGACATGCGTTCGCTTGTGTGAGTAGATTCAAAACAAGCATTGTTCGTGCGAGCTTCAGCGTCGGCTTTTGAAATTTTCCCACGTGAGATTTTTTTTTTTTAATCTACAATTTTATTATAGTCACAAAGAGCTTTCGAATAAAATCTGTTCTGTATTTTTGTGATATCTGAATTTTTTTTTTTTAAAATTAGCGCACTAAAACTATGTTCGGTGTTGTTAGATTGTTTTATAATAGCGTAGCATACTTTTTTATGACTATGTAGGGTTGTCACCGTTTTTAATTCTCTTTTATTATATCGATTTATATAAGATTTCCTCCTGTCATATTCCTACCACCACGATAAATTGCGAATAATATCGGAAGTAATCAACTGTACCGTATATATTATAATTCAAGTGTATGGAGGAGCGCACAGATTCCGTATGCGATGTAACGCTTATGCGATAAGATCGGATCGGAAGGGGCCGATGTATTGTCGCTGACACGGGACGCAACACAATACAACCAGGGGTCTATTGTGTAACTCCGTTGGTCAAAGTATCATTAAGCAGATTCGAAAACCATAGATGTTTGTTTTGTACGCGCCAATGCTCCGGCTGGGGTTCGAACTCAAGACCTATGACTCAACAGGCAGGCATTCAGCTTAAACATTCGTGTACCCTTAAACAAACCTTCGCATGAAATGCCCGAACAGGTGAGCTTCATTTAGGCATTCACGGATACGTGCGTTTACTTCAAAGTTGTACAAACACACACCCTAACCACAGCACCATGGTGGTATTTGGTTGTAACTGTGTCCTAGAGGCCATGGTCTTCTGCCTCTTGCAACGATTCATCATTAAAATAATACTAAGTGGTAGACTCATTATCTGCCAATGATTCATCTGGGAACCCACCTACCTTTTACGAGTCCACATTTCAGCCAATCAATAATTTACATATACTCCGAGAGTATTTTGAGAATATAGAGTGCTTATATAATTACAGGCTATTAGGCATTCCATCTCAATCCTCAGGAGTGATAAAGCCACAGGTGCAGTAGCTACTGAGCTAACAGTGCACCTTATGGTGCTGTTCTCGTTTGCAAACTATATGTGGTAGAGTCAAGCGGCGGCTTTAACTGCTGCTTTAACTGCGGCGGCTTGGCCGGCTCAACCGGTTTGGTACCACAGCCTCCCAGAATACGTGAAGTAGATACGTGAAGCTAAGATGCCTCTACTGTGCTTCTGCGTTTTGTTCGGTGAGTGACGTAACCCACCCAAGTGGTCATCCCACTTCCCCTCCTCATCCTCCCTCTCATCTCCCAAATACCCTTAAAGTCCGGCAACGCACCTGCAGCACTTCTGGTGTTGCAGATGTATGTGGGCGACGGTTATCACTTACCATCAGGTGAACTGCCTTTCCTATAAAAAAAACTGTATTTTATTCCAAAAACTCCTATTAAATATGATGATTGTTGAATATGGTATGATCATTTGAGAGTCCAGTTCGTAATTACCTAATAGATCATAGACAATATTCGGCTTATCTATTTTCGATTTTTATTATATATTTATTTAAGTATCTTTTTATATATTAGTATACGTATTTGTGTATTTTATGTAATAAATATTTATTTCATTACATAGTGTGTTTATATGTATTTATTAACTTATTATTATTGGAGTCTACATATTGTTTTTTTTATTCTTTGTTTTGTACCTGCCAACTACCTTTCACCATAACAAGGGTTGACTGGTAGAGAATGCCACTTGGCATTAAGTCCGCCCATTGTAACTTTAAGCTTAAGGCTAACAATAAAGAATAAATAAATAAATAAATTGTGTTAAATAAATGTGATTCAGATTGAATTAAAAAAAAGGAAATAACTTACTAAATAATTATTAGGAATTATTTTTCATTCATTTTAGGAGTTGAATTAATTACTGAACGCGATTAAAAGGTTTCGATTACTAAGGCTGCAAACCGCTGAAATTTAGTATAGAATATAGCATGGAATACTAAATACCTATACGAGAAATAATTTTACGGTATTTCGAGAACTTAAAAATATTTAATCGAATAAGAAAGATATACGTTAAATGGACGCGAAAAAACTATAAATAAATTAAAAAAAAACTTTTAATATCAATTAAACGCGGCAGCGATTTACTTTTGTAAATATCACGTTAGCTGTGTGCTCGGTGAAGCGGTAGTCGAGTTAACAAAGCCTGTGGTCTTCGCCCCCCGCGGAAATCACATAATTTCTTAAAGCGATCTTAAGCGTAGTTCACACTGGACGGGTCACTCTCAAAGGCCCTCTCGCGAAATCCCTACGCATCAGTGCGCCGTTTAACACTCTCATTGTGGTTATGGTAACAAAGAGCCGACATCGCAACAAAAGGTTCGTTCCGGATATATATTCTTCTGGATGTGTTATGTTTATATTTTCGATGTTTATATTGTACATTCAGGATTATTTAAAAACAATACGGAATACACCTCTTTGTTTTTTACTCAAATTAAAAAAAAACATGCCGCATAATAATAATTTTTTTTAGTAATATTTATATAAACAAGAATAAAATATATTTTATGTATGTTTTTATTGAGGATGAAAATATCTTTCTCATACTCTTCTTTACACCCTATAAAATTACACATTCAATAGTTATAATGTATTATTAATAATATTGAAAATAATGTATTGTGTAGGAACACTGTATTCTAATAACAATGTTATTAATAAGTCGCTTATTAAGTATCATTATGCTCATTTCCAAGGAGCCTCAATTCTGTTAAGTAAGTGATAGCTTGTTAACAAACACACAGTTGTTTAACGTCTATGTCGTCACCACCACTGTGCTATATATTCAGCACCAAGTATATTTTTTTTTTTTATTGGATTGGAGTGAAATCGAGCAAATAGTCCAAATGATGGCAAGTGGTTCAGCCTATGGACACTACAGCAATTGCACTGCTGTTTTGCGTCAGAAACGGGTCCGATTCTGGTACCAACCGAGACAAATGCTGTAAAAATTATCGTGGTCCGCTTTGAAGGGCAATGCAAAACTTGCCAACGCATATATCTGACCACCGCTTGGCTCTACCGCGTCTACTTGTGTTGCGTTGCATGCCGTGCCTTCTAACAATGCACTGTCTGACCCTTTCTTCGAACTGATCGCAAGCAAAATTTGATTGTAAAGACTAGTGAGTGCCTCCGTGATTACGCGAACACTTACGACACTATAATATGTCTATCTGTATAACTGTGGCTAGTATTCATTCACATTCACTGATCAGGAGGACATCGACCATCAAAGTCTAGTTACCTCTGTTCGTGCAACAGACCCTATATTTGTATGGCAGGAACCAATAGATGTAATGTTTTCCCCGTAAAGACTTTGTTTTTTTTTTTTTGTTTTGAAAGATTACTAGCAATACTATTTATTAAGTAACATTACTAATATTTATGTTAACCCTCCAACTAAGCATTACAGCTTGTATCTGGAGGGGTTCACGACAATAGTCGAATGGCGGTCTTGAACTTACGACGTCATGTTTCGTAAGTCCGCATCCTAACCCATTTGGCTATTAGCTCTTCCATTAATAATAATAACTTATATTAATAATTTTATAAAAATAATAATGTGTGGTGATCTGGTTTAGTGTCAAGACACTGGTACTAACTCATTGGTACGAGCACCCATAGGAGATTGCGCTCTCATCTTCTGATTAGGGGGAAGATCCCCTAACCACTCAGCTATCGTTGTAGTTTTATCCCCGTAAATTGGAGCACGCAATGCACTCTAAATAATTCTTGAGACTTCTGGCGGCTGACTTAAATCAGGAAATCTATCCGATTACAACATACAAAAATCTGTCTCGAGTGGGAAACCGAATTTCTTTAGCTTGTGCTTTCAAGGATAGACATTTATGACTGATAAAGAAGAACAAGAAGACCTCTACATGTTTGTGAAAGACCTGTTTACTATTCGATCATATTCAAACGAATAATAAACCAGATGCAGTTAACGTTACCATTTCTAGTGTAATTTGGTTTTTGCCTTCTTTAGAACATTACAAAAGGTTTTCTTATTATGCTGCCTTAAGAAGACCTCAAGGGTACCTTATTCGGAAGATGCCACTTGTAATGTAAATACGCCATTGTGTGTGTCGACGGCAGAACTGTGAGGTGTGTCTTATGATCCCTTTGACGGGTCATTCTTAAGTGACCATTATGTCTTAATTTGTTGGAACACAATTCTCGCGTTTCCGACTAGACTGTTTGTGAATATACGTTCATTATGTTCTTTGTTTATGAATTTTATTAAATAATAGTGAATGTGATTTCGTTTGTATAGAGCTCAATGACCGGGTGAACATTTTAAAAATCGCGGTCATAGGACGTGATTGACCTGTATTCACCTGGAGTCCAAGCGCCGGATCACTATATTTTTAAATGGCAACTTTAACTGCTGCAAGAATTTAGAAGAAGATAATAAGCTATCAACTTGCGCTGAATCATCGTGCCAGTTTCTTTTCAACTTGAAAACCCTCTCAGAAGTGTAACCTTTTCTCAGTTATAAAATATTTATAGACTTTTAATTCTTACTACTTTTTTCTTTACATTATCATCTGTATATAGAAACCTCGGCTATTAAATCACGCACTGGGAAAAAAGGACGGTTGTGTATATTTTTTTTATAGGACGGGGACAAACGAGCAAGCGGTTCACCTGATAGTAAGTGACCGAATGGTTGCCCACGAACATCTGTAACACCAGATGAGCTGCAGGTGCGTTGCCGACCTGTAAGAATATTTTGAAAATGGACATGTACACATGTGCACAATATCAAAAACACTTTTCAAGCGAAGCTGCTATCTAAAAAACGAGGCTCCGACGACTCTTTTATGCCGACAAATCTATCTAAATTTGCTGAACCTAAATCCCACAGACTAGTGATGAAGATTATCATCTCGAATGCGAGGGTATCAGAGCTCTCAGCAACCCCCTTGCCCAGCGTGGGGAGAAGCGCCAAATGGCCCAATGTATTATGTTTTCTGTGAGAGGCTTATGTTCATAAATAGCACGGACAGACACTTCAATTTTACTTAAATACAAGATTTTGACTATAGAATTTGATGCATAGGTACGAATATAATCAAACCTAAATTTTGAACCGAGTCATAAGGGACTCACTTAACTGTAACATAAACAGAGTGGATAGAATAACATACACATCTAACAATAACCGACCAGTCTAATTATTCTCGGGAGCACAAGTGAGCAGATTGAGACTCGAAACTTGCCCAGTAAAACGTCGGCTACTTTGCCTTCTACTGAGAACTTATTACAAAGTCGCCACTCAATACAAATATTTATTCCCAACAGCGGAAGAGCGCATCGTGTACTACATACTTAATGAACTTTTAAACAATTATTACCCATGCAATGTTGTGCAAACACAAAAAGAACTTCTGAGAATTGTTCTGAATGCGTTTCAATGTATACGCCTTAAAAGAAATAGTATGCGTAATTTTCTGTAAGCCGTAAGTATCACGAACATAGTTTAAATTTTTACTAGGTTATACCTTATCTGCTTAAGAGTCGTCTGGGTAGGTTCCTTTTATCCTTTTCTACTGCCGATCAGCAGTGTACTGAGTCAGTGTAATTACAGATTGTGACGCATTCCATCTTTATTCTCTGGGGTAACAAAGCATCTGTAACCTCCATCGATTTATATTATTTTCCATGGGTCATGCTTTCAGTAGCCATTAGAAAGAAAGAAAGAAAAACCATTTATTCACGACACAAGTACAACACATTGCTTATTATAAAAAGAGAAAATAAAGTTAATAAAAACATAACAAAAAAAAATTTAAATTAATTAAGCGAACTGTTAGTTCGTTTGTGACTACCTAACTCAATAAAAAATACGTGCTGAAACACCACGTGCACAGTGGTGAAGTCTGCTGACCCGTACTGGAATAGCGAGGTAAGGAACATCCTTGCTCCTAAACTATTATTCATATAAAAACCGGGGCTTTATAATCTACTATTTTACCTTTTTTATCTTTCAACGCCACTGCATCTAACATTTCCTCCAATCTTATTACATATGATACGGGAAGGAAGACCTCGGCGAACATTTCACGATCAAATCGGAGACGTTCTGAAAAAAGGCCAGGCGAACTCTAAACCAACGAGCATGCAGGCGAATATTGATGAAAGTGAAAGAAGCGAAATACGTATGTAAGGACCGTAGCTAGTGGAAGAAGATTGTCGCTGCCTACCCCGTTGGGAACAAGGCGTGAATATATAAAAGGTTACGTCGAATTAATGCCTCTGTTTGAGCGTACATTCGCGGCACTATAATATTTCCTGCGCAGATAACAATTGACGATAGTATTAAGAAGTGGTTAACGGGGGACGAAATTGGGCAGGAGTTTAAGACGTACAATTATACTTTTGGGTTGACACTGACATCAGAATATGTTGGTACAATCCCACTTACACTATAGCAAATTTACACAATTTAAATAACTACCATCTGCAACAATAAACTAATCTAACATAAATTTTAAACCCAAAATTAACAGAAGCTGTCATGTTAAAGCACGAACGCATAGCTTTAATTTCAGGATTTAACTATTTCATTTACGTAACATGACAAAAAGTGACGTTCAACTGGATGGTTTTGTGGGTTCGAATATTTAAATGAGTTTAATTTAAACAACTTTATTAGTAGCTAGATTAGCTGGAATAATATAAAACTGTGATATGCTAATTAATTTTATTAAAACTTGATTTCTCTGATACCACGAGGATATTCTTTCTTCTTTTCGGCCTTTCCCTGAAGACGACAACAACGGTTGGCATTCCATGAATGGCAGATTTACCCATATTCACCCCGCTGGATGGTGGATGGTGATCACAGTACTCGTACCCTCGCGTTAGAGACGAGACCTACGACTTTCAGCGTAGATGTTGAAGAATAGCTCAGCTACTGCTCCTACCAAGCCGACAATATAGGAAACCTAACTGATTATATTTGTTTAAGTGAATCTGCCTCCCATCCCATCCCATTTGTGTCTTATAAGACGACTAAGCGCGAGATGCGAGAATGAGAAAATAATGTAGGCCCTCAAATACCCCTAGTATTATAAATATTCCAGATGTTTGAGTCCTTCGAACCCGCTTTTCATCAGAGTTTATTTGGGACAACGCGGACGCAGAACTGTTCCAATTCGGCTTGAGTGACTTCAAATGCGTTTATTTTTTTTAATGTTCCAAAAATTCGCATTTCTTTCGATGTTTTCTTAACTGCTGAACTTGTGGTAAATCAGCACTTTAAATTTCAATTATGAACTTTATTAGCGCCGGCAGCGGCATCGCGTAGGCATCCCGTAGGCATCTACGGCAATGCACTCGACTCGGATTTCAACGGCAACTCCTCGGGGATCCAGCTAGGATCTGTCTGCTAGGGGTATACTTATTACCCCTGCCCCCGCAGGTATCGGGTGACGAGGCTAAGTAAGCCTCTGGTCTTGTGGATGTTCTTGAGCCCCGCCATTCACTTACCATCAGGTGAGGCACACGCTCTTTGGCCGTTATTCTAAAAAAAGGCACTCATCGAATATGAAAGTTACATCGAGTGTTCGACCTTAAGCTACCACGGTAACTTATATATTTTATCTTCGTGTACAATTGCCTTTATTTTTATAGAAATGCTTCGTAACAGCTGTGAAGGGAGCAAGGCATGCTCCCTTATATTTTCTCCCCTAGCAACACGCAACTTTTCCGGGATTTTCAAGCGAGGGTGTTGCATCCCGTACTCACCAGATCAACCGGAATAATAATCCTTTTATATTTTCCTGCTTTTTAAACTTTAGGCGGGGTGCGATAAATTATTGCTTAGGTTTATTTAAAAAAATGCTGCTCGTGATGTTTTCGCGTGGGCTTGAGAATTGGCAGAAATCTAGAGGCTGAAATATTGTCATAAAAGAGAGATTTAGTGCAGAATAACTATAATAAAAAATGTATAGACATAAAGAAGCTTAAGCAAAGCTTTAGTAATTTTAAAAAAATTGTTTCAGCTACTACTACTTTCCCATGGGCGAAAGAGACGACTAAGGTAAAGCCTTAAAAATGTGATTGAAGTCTTCAGGCAATATCGGCGTTGAGGCTCGCTACCAGTTACGTTTTATCTCCTGGAGAGGCGAAATTGAGTTACAGAATCCTGCTTGACTACTCTGAGTCGGATCAAATGGTAATTCGTTATATCTGCATATCCTAGTTCTGCTTGAGTGCTTATTTATTATTCTGCCTAACAGACAGACTGTACTGATATTAAGCTTATGTGTGAGGTCAATGTCATTGAAGTAGTATATTGAAGTTATAAGTAAATTGTGTTACTCATATATTTAGGTAACATTAGATTCAAACCGTACTTACCACCCTGTAGAGCGTCATGCGACGTCATTATCTAAACAGTTATAGTACTTAACTTACTTTATACTTAACTTAATTTAACATATTAACGAAAAATGCCGTTGAAAAATTAAAAATTGAACTCGTCAACGACCACTTAACGTTATTCTATTTTATTTATATAAAGTAGAAGCCTATAGATATCCCACGGCTGGGCAAAGACCTACTTTCTTTTTTTTTGAGGGGATCTTGGATCAATGATGGATCTACCATACTGCTCCATCGCAAGTTGGTGCACTTCACATAATAGTTTTATCGTTATATTTTATAAACGGTTTATTCTTTTATTTTTTTATTCAGAACATGACATAATAATATATGTAATTAACATATTATTTTACGGCTAGTAATCCGAGTAATTTACAAAAAAATGTATGCGTTACATACAGGGAAAATATTGGTTTTAACACCCATAGTCAGCAAACATGTTACACGAGAACCACTCAGCCAATTTCCTCGACGAACATCCGTGGCGATAATGCCTAATGAAAGAGGCATATAATTAGTTACCAGGTATCAATTATTTATAGGCTCCCTCTAAGGGACCAAAACCTACATAATAGATAAAGCAAATGCCCAAGGGATGGATGATTCGCTCCGTACGTCGGAAGAGGATATTCCTGTGTCAATTATTGACTTTGTGTTCTGTAATTACACGTTATTCGATGGGTCTTTAATTATTTGTGTTATGGAAATTTGGCATATGTAGCTACTTATCAATAAGTTATATAATTTTCAGACGATGAAAGAATCGGTATAACTATATATATATACCTATATACACTCAAATAAACCGTGTTTCGGCTATGGATTTAAGTGTAACGTCGATTTGTAACATACTTTATTGTCAGAACCATAGAAACTTACTTCTTAATAGGTCAGAGACTTATTTAAGAGAGTTTTTTTATCCTGCCCTGTATCCAGTTCCACGAGTATCCAGTATACTCTGTATCATCATCGTCACTCATATCCACCAAAAATATTTTTCCCTTTAACTTAAGATTGCCCCAAGACTTTAAAATTTATCATGTATTTTCTTTTAGTTCAACTATATAGATTTCATTATTTTTCATGAGAAATGGAGCAAACAAGCAAGCGGTGGTAAGTGATTACCGTCATTCACTTACATTTGCAACACTATCTTTGTCGAGCTTTAAGTATAATAATATAAACAAAAAGGGGCCACTGAGGTCGCAGGCGATCCAGGACAACGACCTTGGGGAAGAATGTAAGTCGGGTGGGGATGTACTGTGGGCAGGGCGTATTCCCTCTTATATAAGGACTTCATACTGTAACCCTTCGACAGCGCTGATGGCAACCACTATGAGGTTTTAGTCGGTGGGAGTTCAAGCATATCGGTTGCATTGGAGACGGGTATCTGACCATATAATAGATTTTCCCACGTTTGTGGTTAGTTACCATTGTAAAGTCTGACAATTTTGGAAGTTAATAATAATATTTGTACGTAAAAAAACGTAGAATACATCAATCACATTTAAAAATAAAACTACTATTTTGAAATGTTAAAACCAGAGATAAATATTGTTTTTTTTTTTATTTGCAGCAAAGGGACTAAGGGGACTAATTAAAGTAATTAAAAGTAAATGATTTTAATTAACAATTTTAAGATAACTTACTGCTTACAAAAACTATTAAAAAGTTATCATAACTTCTTGTAAAATAATTAGCGAAGTTTACGAAGTTATAGAAAACGTTTTTTAATCTGTATTTCTAACATCAATCCTGTAATTGTAATGACAGATAAATTTACCTCGATTTATAAGTATTTTTTACGCGAACCAGTAACTGCTATTATTTCAACTGTATCTCGCCACTTATAAAATAAATTCTTCAGGTTGATGGAAAGAATGAATACCATTAGTAATCTCCCACTTGACGTTTTTGATTTCATCTAACGATAAACTTTCAATTTGTTTCATGGCAGCTTTTAAAATTTTTAATATCTATAACAAATGTCCGATTTTAACTACTTCCCACTTTCGTACTCGAACGTACGGTACAAATCACATTAAGCCTCGGATTTACTGTACCCTTAAAAGGAAACGCAGGAGTAAACAATAGTTATGATGCACTTTGATTGCAATATCGGATCGACTGTACGTACGGGTGTGCGCGGACAACGACGCTCGTAAACAACGAACTTCCGACGCTGCGACAAGCGGGCGCAAGTGATGAGAGTTCTGTGAAACAGAAAATGTTTCTTTTTTTTTAAAGACTGACGTTTGACTGTGATACCATTTTTTAATTTAACACTAGCCAAATAGAACACGATGATGTAAATGTATGAACTTTTGACTCGAATCAAGAAGAAAAATTCAATGACTAATTATTAATACATTTTTCTTACCTTTATTTTTTTCTTATATTTTTTGTGCTTATATTTCTACTAAATAGACGCATTTTTTTCATCAATGAATGGTTGGGACTGGACAGGCGATGAAAGACAGCGACAATGTTTTAGCAGAAATTTTTATACATAGATAATTTGTTTATAATATCATATATAAGTTGTAGTATTATAAACACATTATGAAAAAATTAGAAACAACCTTACCTAAACTAACTTAACACATCTCCATAACCATTTTTTAATGAAGATCATACCGAATGGAGCTTTCCAGTACCCACATCCCTATCCCTAGCTCTATTGTTAAAGCAGCTCGTTGGAACCATAATATTATTATGATGTCATCATAATCACAAAGCTTCAACCCCCCCCCCGAACCCCTCCACTCGCCTCCTCTTTTCCCCTCGCAAAATATCCTCTGTTGCTGTAGATGTACGTGGGCGTCGATAATCACTTTCCATCAGGTGACCTTCGAATCCGTATTTTTCTCTCGCTCGAACTTGTTGAAAAAATTGTGTCTTAAAATCGAAATCCAAAATTTATTTACTTGCATAGTTGGTGAGGAAATGTGAATGAGTTAAAAAAAAACAAAAAATAATGCAATATGCTCCCATCTACGTAGCTCCCGTCATAATTTAACACAGAACCATAAACATAATCATATTTTTAATAAACATGCACAAGGCGTCGATACCTTCCGCCGTATGCAAGCGAATTTATATTTTAGTAATGCCGACACGTTTTCACAATTGAATCTTACGAAGAAAACAATCTAATAAATTCATTGCAGTTATGCGTTTCGAAATATTACGATATTTGCTTTTATTAAACGAACTTAGATATGCTCATTTTCGGTTTCGGCCGATTCGTTTTATAAAAGCTCAAATATTGGCTTTGGAATTAAAAAATATATTCAGTAGTCATCGTATTTCGAGAAGGCGGAAAAAATTAAAAAAGCTTTTTAAATGGCGGCGAGTGTTGTATTTGTGTGAGTGATTATTTTAAAGTACACCACTTGTACTCGAGTCATAGATGTTTCGAAATTTGTTTATTGATGTTTACAGCCATTTATATACATGATCCATTGTAAAACAAGCAATATATACACACACCGTTAAACTAAATTGCGGTAGCGAAACAAGCTTTTCATTGATAGAGCTGTGTGTGTGAGTATTATGACTGTGAGGAATTACTGAAAGGTATGTTAGTTTTGCGAGTAACCTACTCTACAATCCAATTGCCGTATATTCCGACTTACATCCCACGAACATATACACAAACTGACGTTGTAGCGCGTGAGCAAGCAAACTTTCATCCCGTCCCCGACAAAGTCCAGTATTTACGGCGCGACAGCCGGACGAGTTATGACGACCGGGTCCCGGTAGCCAGCCATTACACTCGCGCATAATGCGTCATTGCAGGGCGTTCTGTTTTGTCGGTTAATAAAAATCCTTTCGAGTGTACAGACTGGATGATTTGTGGCCTTCATTGTACGAGGACTTGAGACTATTGTCTCACCGTTCTGCAAATTTATGGTGTTTCATCTTGACTGTGAATGGGTGCAGTTGTGAGATTTTAGAGGAGACTTTATAGTTTTTAATTAGTCGTAGTGAGTTTAAGGTTAAGGACTTTTTGGTTAGCAATTTCTTGTCTCCAAATACAATTCTTCCATCAACTTTCAGTAACGAAATACAATCAGTGTAGTTAACAGATGTGTTTGTGTGTAAGCTGTAAATACGTGTATTGGCTATGGCTATGGCTAAATATAGGAGGTAAAAGCCAAAATGGGTAGAATACCAAAAAGTATGTTACAGCTTCCAAAAGATAATGGAATGACCATGTCGTATTAAATACCACACCAAATTATAACACACCACATAAATTATAGAAAGTGACGGCAATACTCCATTTATTCCACCACATCGAAAGTAAAGCGATTACAACATTAAACTTTGCGAACCGATATGAACCCTTGATAACCTGGCAAAATTAATATTAAAAAAAAATGTTATCTCGTTTTCGAGTTTGTTACGCCTTGTACGGTTTGCGAACTACGGTATTAAAAACTAAAGCAAATAAGTATGTAAAGCCGAAACTTATAAAATCAGGATTTCGCCCACGATCGTCGGTGTCCCATTCGTGCGAACACAGCCTATGTACCTAAGTGCCGTGTGGGCGTTAAGGAAAACATACAGTGAAAGCCAAGATATTTATTAATAATTTATTGAATCCTGCATGGATATATCTATTAAAACTATTATTTACGGATTTTATCGCGTCGAATTTAGATTTTTAAATGATCCCAAGCAGATGGTAGCACCCAGTTACCTTTTCTATTGAAATTAGGATTAGTTTTTTGAATATTCAATAGCCTCGCGAATCATCCTTGGAATTGGTGTTCTTTTACGAGGCTATATGGTTTGTCAATTCTAATGTAAAGGTTGCGGCAATCCAGCATAATCATATTCCGGATCGCCGCTGTCTGTGATCACACAGACTGCAGACTTTCCAGAGCACCTATGTTTTACATCAGCTATGTATTCCTTGACGCGGGTTTAATTGATCTTTTTATTAGCCCTATGTAAGGGTCTAAATTAAACGCAATAAAATCTGCAAATAATGGTTTCATTTCGTTAGTTTCTTAACGGTACCTGTAAGAGTAATGTTGCAATTCTAGACGTGTTGAATAATTTAAGTTTGTACTCGGTAGAGCCAAGTGGCGGCTTTTACTGCAACTCGAATGGGCCTGCTCGTGGGGGGTAATACCACGATCTCATAGAACACCGGCGTTAAGTAGAGGCATCTTGTGCTTCTGCCTTTGGTTCGGTGAGTGGGGTAACCGTATGCCCACTCACCACTCCTCCCAGTACATCCTTAGAGCATCTGCAGCTCCGATGATGTTGCAGATGTACATGGGCGTGCTGAGCTGAGCCGCTTGTTCATTTGCCTACTTTTCCCATAATAAAAATAACAACAGAATTTCTATTACTATGACACGTGATTAATTTACACGGGGCTAATCACTTTTCTAATAAGAACAAATCTAGTTAAACGGAATGATAAACAATATCTTATTTTATCAAGACCAAGTACTTCATCTAATAAGAAAGTTACTATGGTTCTTCTAAGTATCAGTAGAACCACACAAACAAACAACAATAAAAAGCTGTAAGCTAAAATGGCAAGAGGTCAACAAATACTAATAAATATAAATATACTATCTGACTATCTAAGTAACTGTCTGATTCATCATTGCATGGCCTATATTATTGAAGCTAGAAACATGAAATTAAGGATACCCTAAGGGTGGTAAAATTGAGGATGGCACTCTGTATGGTAGTCCCGCCAAATGGAAGTAAGAAATATGAAATTTAATATTTAAGCTTCTGATTAAAAATATACATTTCAACGCGAGCGAAGCCGCGGGTCAACAGATGATTTTTCATGAATATTATTTAAGAAAGAACAAATCTAAAAAAATAATTTAAGGATAGAGTAATCCAAAACCTACTAAAGCCGACAAATTTAAATATAAATTATAGTGAATTAATATATTTAAATCATATTACTAAGCGTACCTTTGATAACAACGCAAATGTTTTCCTTTAGTTTTTTTTAGTATTATAATGTCAGAGGTCGTACTTTGTAACGTAATGCCATGGCATATTTGTATTATTTTCGTTTAAATCGTGAAAACTTGTAATTCACTCATCAATTATTTGAGCTTTGTTTTTAATATTACACTGTAACTGTGGTAGTTTACCAAAAAAAAAAAAAGTTTCCATACTTCTAGCATAATTGATATTTTATTCCCATTTTTGACGGAATATAATTAAGAGTATGTGTAGTTTATAAACATACAAATATAATATGAAATGTTTTTAATTCTTGACGTGTTGGAACATTAGAAATTTCATCGTAATCATAGATTTAGTATAATTGACCACAGCAGAATAATTCAGCTATAGTAATAAACTGTGGATCTGACTCACGACAATATTTTTTAAAAAGTTTAAAATAGAAATTAATTTTTAGAACGTTATTGATAAGATTGCCCGCAGTTCTCTAATACAGTCCAAATATATGTTATAACATACAAAGAATAACATATTCTTATACTATATCATCGCAACACTAGGGGGTAAGCTTTACGAACAATCCAAACTGCTGCCCCTCCTTTTGCAGGACATGGTCCGGCGTTTTATTGCGACATTGATATGTGCTAAACTTTTTCTTCGCTCTGTATAAGCATATTTTTTCATCAAATATGGAATCATAACGAGCCACTGCCAGATACAAAGCTTAAATGATAACTAAGGGAATATTAGCGGCAAATTTATGAAAAGAAGCTAATGAACAGTGTTATGAGGCTTTATAATGACCGATTATAATTGTTTATACAGCTATGTCGTTTCTTGTGAAACGACATAGCTGTAGACGACAATTTTGATAAAATGACGTGCATCTGGATACACTGCAATAAAAAAATTGCAGTGTATCAGGATAATAATTCTTTTCAATACTTTTCTGTTTACCGAGACAAATAAAGAGATTTTAACTTTGGATTATGTCAACACTTCTTTGGTGTGAATCGGAGGAGCTCTGTGGCGGACGCTTCCTGGCTCCTAAACGCTGTCAGATATTTGATAAGAAGGACCTTGCCCAACAGTGGTCAGTTTACTTTTTTTTAAGACAATAACACACTCATCAGACCGATTGAATCGATATTTGAAACGATTTAATAATACAATCTATAATGTATCACGTAAATAATATTGTATTTCAATATTTTGCTATAGAGTCTTCTATTAAACGTTGTGTGACATGAATATTTATAATATGATTCCCTAAATATTAATATACAAGTCTTTTACTTTTCAAGTAATACTACTTAGGAATAATTTTCCACTTAATATTCAGTGAGCAAATTCAATCTTTTAATTAATACCTTTTGACTTTTCCGTCCCAATAGTTATCTTTCATCGTATATAATTAATTATTTCTCTTAATCTTCACAATATATAATTAAACATTGCATATTTTGTCTAATTGTGTTTTTTTTTAAAGGACTTATTTTTTTTGAAGGGAAAGGGGGCAAACGAGCAAGCCGCTCACCTGATGGTAATTGATTACCGTCGCCGACATACTTCTGCAACACCGGAGGAGCTGTCTACAGCTTCGGCGGCATGAAGGCAGCTTTAAGGATATTTGAAGGATTTGAGAATGGAAGAGGGAGGAGAGGGAAGAGGGCGGGGGTAGTGAGCCTCTGTTTACATTACTCACCCAACGAAACGCAGAAGCACAAGATACCTCTACACAACGCAGGTGTTCTGCGATGTCGTGGTACTACCCCGGACGATCAGACAAGTTCGAGCAGCAGCAAAAGCTGCCGCTTGGCTCTACCGCGTAGTTATTCTATTAGTATTCTTATCGACATGCGTAAGTCCAGGCTAAAAAGCTATGCCGGGTAGACGGATTGGAAAGCGCAGTGCAGTGGTTCCTTTACCACCAGCATTTTTTTTTTTTTAGTTTAACGTTGGGGAAAGGTGCTCGCACCTACCCGTCACCGTCTCCGGTGACTGGTTATCTCAAGATCAGCATTGAAAATGCCGGACCGACTAAAACCCCCTCGGTAGATATGCTGTTGGATATGCTAGTAGCCTTTACAGCTTCGTCAGTAGAGACTCGCGAGTAGAAGGCCCGCAAGTTATCACCACCAGCACGATAAATGCTGCTCCCTATCACTAATTTGTGAGATTTCGATTAGGCATATGCTGTTGTTTCTCGAAGTTATTTCTTGAGACTGTGGCATAATCAACGTTTGACGTTGAATGTCTGTAGATTATGGTTGAACAAGGTTTCAATAGCGTTTTATTAATTAAACTTTCTAACATGGATCCTAATGTACGAGTATAATCCGAATTATAATTTATACTGTGTACTATGGCTCTACCACAAATGTTAAAATTGAGTTAAGATAGATCTTTATGGGCATAAAACATTGTATTGGGTTGTTACAGTCTTTTTAGCTCACATGTTATCTATATAGATCATACGCAAGTTTTAATTATATTGAAATGTCAAGTGAATATTTTAAACAAACAATAAACAACAAATTGATTAACATAGGGAACACGATAAAATACAAATTTGATTAAAATTGTTATAAAAAATAAATTACTACTTTGACAGAATTATTACTTTCATGTCATAAATAATTTTGTTATATATTCCAACCCACATAGACAAGAAGCTTTAACTGTATTTTTTTGACCTCGCTGCATCATTAATTTAAGTCTAATGACAGATAGTACATTTAGTACTCTACTCTATTTCTATGTATCTAAATATTTTGTTTATAACCTTTCTGGGTAATAGACTACTTCTCTGCTTAGGGATTCATCTGGGTAGATCCTCTCACCTATCACCATCCCCCTTTTACCCATTTCAGCCGCCAAACTGCTGTTTAACCGCAGTTATGTTCCGGTTAGAAAGTTATAAAGTTCCAGTATAATTACGGGCTGTATGGCATTCCATCATAATCCTCATGTGTCGCTACGCATCGGTAACCTTCGTCGATTGAACTGTCACCCTTACCATCAAGTGGACTGTTAGCTTGTTCGTGAGAAGAGCCCGATCCGTTAGAGTGAGAAAAAACATAAGTTTGTTTTCTACAGATACTTATTCAATATATTTTACATTGCCATGATTCCCATAAGAGAATAACAACCCTCCACAGTGTGTCTCTACATTGATATGTTAATTTGTATGTCAAATGTCAGCACCCAGTCAATCAAGCCGCTTCGCTCACAATTAACGTCAATCTTAATTTCGAATGTCTAGTGACTATAGGAAATGTCAGAGACACTCCCACACGAGTGTTTATGCGCCTTCAAACGAACCAATGTTATTGTTACGTTACCAAAACGTAACGTCAATACCATCGAATGGAATGAATGCTATCGTAAAGAATATGGAGGCTATAAGCGCGACAATATTGATGGCAATCTCGCTCTCGGAATTCAACAAATACAAATATGTGTTGTATGGAATACAATGAGAAGGAATGTCTACATTTATAATTTTGAAAGTATACTGCGTCGTTGTTTAGGAAACCTTTTTTTTTTCATCAATGATTCTCCGATCCGTGTTGCATGTCTAACGAATGAAGTCGATATAATAACTCTTCACGTAAATTTAAATACTATAATTAGAGATTAACTCAACGTAATGTTCCATGTTCATTTTTTTTTTTATTTTATGTAAAGACTTAATAGAAAACCGGTCAAGGACGAGTCGGACTCGCGCACCGAGTGTTTCGTATTACCCTACAATATATTCGAACTATGCATTTAACAAAAAAAAAATATTTTCTGCTCATTCTGATCGTTATCTCTAGCGCGAGCCCGACTCAGACTTGGCTGGATTTTAATATTTGTTATTTTACTTCAAAGTTCGCACTATAATACCAAATTTGACAATTGTATTTATTGCTGTATTTAAGTCAGAGCAAAAACATCGCAGGTCCACCACCACACCATGTTACAGATAATAACACATATTCTGTGAAAATTTCATCCGCTTCAAAAGATGAAGAACCGGACAGCCCTTTAGAGGTTGGACAGATGGACGGACGGATAGACGCCGTAGGCTTATTAACAGGGCTCCGTACGGAACCTTAAAATGTATGATACCAACATTTAAAGTGATTATCATGTTGGTAAACATCTATTGCCACTGTATACGGGGTAAATCGCTGACCTCACGCCAAGCTTTACCCTTCTCGTGTCATAACTTTGAAACAATCGAAATTCTTTTGTTATGTGTCATATCTGAACTTATGACACGAGAAGGGTCAACCTATAGTCGCTTTGTTCAGTAAAACAGAAAAGGATTTTAAAACAAAGGTTAAAGCTGTTTAATATCTGATATCGCCAAGTTCCGTAACATTAAACTTACCGAAAACTGCGTTCAGCGAAACTTCAGAGTATAGAGCCGCGACGATGTATTTTAACTCAAGACAGTAAGATACTATGATTGTTGATTTTGCTTTGTTTGATAACGAACCAATTTATTAATTAAAGAATTCATGATCTTTATTTTTGACTACGATAGAAAAAATAATCTAAAAATATTCTAAAAGGTGTATAAAAAAATACAGAGATATTAAAAAAGGTTGTAATCATAACGCCTTCGACTTTATTCCATAGGGAGTGCGATTTGCAAAGACCTTTTCATTGATACCACACACGCCACACCATTGAATTTGTTTTTCTTAATACGATTACACAATTACTGTATGCCGTTACTTAAAAAGCATAAACCACTATCCTGAAAATCGAATAATGCGACGGGGTTGTAACTCCGAGCAACGAAAAAATAAGTCTAACTACCTACAAATATTAAATGACCAAGTTAAGTGATTTAGCAGAAATAACGTATCTAATATTAGCACTAAAAAACTAGAATAAAATAAAAGAACACAACAAAATTTAGTTAATAAACTATAAAATTTGATCAATTTTATAGCTGTACGTGAAATAATAAAAACAAAAGAAGCTAATACAATTATTGCTCGCTAAACGAATGTCACTTCAAACATACGCGGGTCGTACACGGCGGTCACACACGCCAACATAAACATAAAACTGCAATCCTGTGTTGAACATTTATCGCCGCTTTTGAGCGACGTTTTAATAAAACTCCACGGGCTTGAGCTATTTCTTTCCACGACAATGCTTTCATTATTATTGCCTATTTAATTTTGCAAAATAGGGATTCATAAACTTTGCGTAAATCTTGACGAGAATTTTTTCTTTTATATGTTTGTACGTCGTAATCTAACTTATCATTTTCATCGGCCTTTCATAGTGCCCTGGTGGGTCTGAACGTTTGTCCAATACTCAGCATGCCAAGAAATGGCTCGGCATCCATGGGATTTCGGTTGCCTGAGTCGAAGTACTACTATGCGAAGGTGAGGTTGACTTTGTTGAATTTTTTTGTTGACATCGACATCACAACCTTGTAGTGCTCACCTTATTATGATTATGATGTTGACGCGCGTCATGTTCTGCATGGTGGTACCTCCTTCTTTCCTATTACAGTCGCTAAATAGCTGTGTAACATTAAAAAATAGTTGTATTCCATTTTTAAAGGCATAGAGAGCCATTTTAGTCCTTAGGGGAGACAACGCATTTGTAACCTTCTTCGATTGAAGTTGTTTGCATGTATCTATGAACTGCAGTAGCCTCTTACCACGTCTTTCGCTTAAATGTTATAAAAAGCGCACCTTGACTGCTAAGCCTTGAATCTATTATTCGAATCCCAGCGGAATCCACGCCCGGTGTCTCTAACACTGCCTCGGACCCTTACATCGGATACGGGAAGACAAGTGGGTGCCTCAATATTCGCGCGTACACTTACGGCACTGTAAGACCTCGTGCGCAGTTGAATGCCGAAAGCATTCAAAAGTTGTCGCTGTCGTGGAGAACGATAATGGCTTCCCAGGGCCATCAATCATTATCAACCTCCATGTTGGGATCCGTCACACTCTGGTGATCCTGAAGAGGAACATTTTGACCACTGCAATATCTTACTGTAATATAAAATCGTGGTAGAGCCAAGCCGCGACTTTTGCTGCTGCTCGAATGGGCCGGCTCGACGGGATTGGCACGACGGCCTCACAGAATACCGGCGTAAAGTAGATTCATCTACTACGTCTATGTTCGTCATTCGGTGAGTGAGGTAACCGGACGCCCAATCGCTCTTTGCTCCATCCTTCCCTCTTCGCCTCATACCTCCCACCTCATCCACCCTCCTATCCCCCAAGTATCCTTAAAGGCCGCCAACTTACCCACAACCGCTCTGGTGTTGCAGATGTATGTGGGCGACGGTAATTATTTACCATAGAGTGAACCGCTTGCTCGTTTGCCGCCTTTCCCATAATAAAAATTACTGTGACACAAGGTCTGATCCGACAGCATAGAGACACGCGATACGAAGCCGTATAATTTATACAAGGTGCGTAAAGCGTTATGTTATACAAATATCAACATCGACTAGAGCTGAAACGTAGTAGAGATTTTCCTATAGCGTTCGAGATGTTATGATTAATAATTCCTACCAAGTTAATTTCAGATTCTTTGAAAAAAATAACGGTATATACTTTTATCTTTCTACCTAAAATATGATAAATATTACCATGAACATACATAACTATAATTCTTTTTCGAGGAAATGGATTTCTATATTTAAAACTTTAACTTAAAGTTCGTTTTCAAGAAATTAAAAATAATACTTAATTCGGGTTTATGATTTATTTATCACTAAATATAGTGTAAATTGGACTTTAATCGAAATAGATGTCGTGACAATTCGTTTATTCGTTCATGACAAACTTATTTATCTAGGTACTCTTATCGTAAAATTACTTCATCGTCTATTGATCATTGAGAAAATTGGCCACAATTTGGGTCAGTTGCATCATCAAATCTAAACTCGCATCGTATCATTGTAGAGCACGTTCACATTATCTCTACTCGACGGCGTCTATCAGCCGAGTGCATTCTCTCAAATATCCAACCTGCACAGACGAAACCCCTAACGCTTGATGCAGCCGTTTCCCACCCTACCTGAGCTTTCTTCTCCCTTTATCTCCTACATTATGTACCCTATCTCTATCGCACCTCAAAACTACATTCGGCTGTTTTCGCTTATGCTCGGATGCAATAGCCGGTGCGGCCCGCAGCTAAACATAATTTCAGTCAGTCGCTTTCTGGCCGCTGAGGGAGATGTTACGCTGCCGGCCGACTCTCTCACGTTCGTAACATCGTGAATCGTGATCGTTCGCAGCGGACTGTTTGCATAGGGATGTTTGTCCCGAGATAGTGCGTCCTGCACCTTAACTAGATACGGGCGTTACGTGTACAGATTGATAGTAGTGTTGTGAGTAAACTCTGCGAACAGAAATATCCGAATAATTTTTTTGTGAAGTGCTGTGGTGGGTTTTATTTTCGCTTTTAAACTTACAAGTAATACATGAACGGATGTGATGAGATCTGTTTGAATATATATCAAATGTAAACACACATCAGTTAGCTGGTAATATTAAAGCGATGTTGTCGTATATGTTGACGTCGGCGTTTTAACGAAACGAGAGAACGCACAAATGTAACATTGGAGCGGAAGCATGAAATGATTATGTTTCAAAGAAATAATACAGTTACTGAAACAGTAACGGAACATGACTAACAATTTAATTTAAGTCAGGCCTAAGTGACATTTGAAAAACGTTTCAGTTTTAATAATTTTCTGAATCTATTTACATCGTTTATTGAATAAAATAATTAAGACCTGCCGATTAGAATATGTGGGTGGGAATAAAAGCCTTCGATGAACAAGCAGGTTTCTAAACACTTAACAAAACAATTCATTATAACAATAGAGCATTGTTTGTGATCGAGCAACACCAATTTTTTATGAACTTTTCTTATTAATGTACAGTTAATCAACATCCGTAGGAAGAACAATACCTAAAATGCTTTGTAAATCAATTAAGAATTAATTGATAAACAATGTCCATCGATGGTACCGAACGGTTATGGTCAGCGATGCGTTCAGAGATCGGATCATTAGTTTTGGAAGTGAGCTTTACACTGTGACTCTGTCAAAGAGGGAAATGATTCCAAAAGATAGATTCAATATATAGACGACACGATTCAATATATTACAGACACGATTCTAGAACACACTTATTCAAAACATTATTTATGCATGCAAATAGCTATAGGAGTTTTTGAGTTCTGTCTGTTTGGAGGAATTCAAAAATCGTATATATTTCATCGATCTGTATTGATTGGAACCGGGTGATCCAAGTTGTACATTACTTTCGTATCGAACAGATCTCATTGCACCCACGCATCTCGCGACCAACAAACCGGCGGCAATAAAATTGAATTTCGCCGTCCACAGGAACAACACGACAGCCTCAAGATAATAAAATCCGTATCGATGACTTTGAACATGAATTAACCTGTTGTGAAACAAGATTGAGGAAGTGGTGATAAAATTTCTAAAATAATTGATTTTTGTGAACTTTTTCTACTGTCTGAATAACGAGCAGCGCTTCGTAAGTAAATCATAATCTTTTAAAAAAACAAACTGATCTCTTTTAAATCTAAAGATGCCTGAGAACAAACGATTGATGGCCATTAAAATTATACTTTTTAAAATAAAAAAATTATTTCGTTTTTTTTAGAAGCTATATATTTAAGATTAAAAATTTAAATGCAAGAATTATTCACACTGATTACGGCACGATACAATGTTAAAGATATCGCCAGTTTGCAAGAATTTGAAATCAAAACATTTCTGCAATTAAAATCCAATTTTTTATGTTAAATTTTAGTATAATATTTAAGAGAGTAAGCAGAAATGCATTCCTATACGACATTTTGTTCATAGCTATTATGTTCAAAATATTAATAAAATTCTCAAAGTTTGATAATTACCATGAATGGTTAAATATTCCATTAAGCACATATATTATTGTTAAACAAAAACAAAATGGAAAAAAAATTATGTTACTGATGTTTTGCTTATTAAATTTACCCTACGTTATCTTCCATTAGTAAGAGTACCTAAAAAGTTCAAAGGCAGAATTTTTTTTTCCTTTTTTAAATGCTCCTGTGTTTTTTTTTAACTATTTGATGTTTTCTTAGTGTTCATCTTACCTATATTTAAAAGCTTTACCAAAAATTCAGTAAAACGTGACCTCTCTAGACACGCAACTAGAGGCTCGTAAAAAGTTATTGCTTATTAGAAAATAAGTTGTTTCTTTTATTACAAGATATATTATTCAATAACATAACCAAGATAAAACAAAAATATTTGTAGTTTCAGAAAATGTTACATTCGTTCGTCTCGTAAAAATAAAAAATGTTTTTTATTTTGAATAAAGAGATTACTTCTAATTCAATCCAAACACCTTTTCCTCAAAAGAAAAACATCCAAGAATCATTGAACTATAGACGATGAGGCAGCCATGTTGAAACGAAATATCTCGAAAGTATTGCGACTCGAAAGCGGGAAAAAATGTTGCTGTATCGGCTTCTTTTCATTAGAGATCATTAGAGTTTGAAGGATAAAAATGGTAAAATAAATAAAGCAACCAACGTTGCGGGCCTGAAGCAAAGCTCTCTTGATTACTAAATTTTTGAGTCGGCATTATTTTTAAAAGTCGGCAAAATATTTGTTACGGCCAGTGTTACGCTGTCACTTCAAAGACTACTAGCAGTCTATTCACCGCTTTATTATGTAGTGGTTTCAACTTTTGTAATTAAATATTTTTTTTATTCTCGCCGTCGTTATTGCTTTCATAATTCGAATGAATGAAATTAAATGTTGAATTGATTAATTACAAAGAAAATTTGCTAGTTTATCGTCACCTTTCTTTAATACGGATGATATTTGAGCGTTATTTAAGCCACCTTCGATTTTCGTAGATGATATATTATCATTTATATCTATATCATTTTATTCTTTGACCATGTTTAGACAATTATTCTTTGACCATAAAAATTTAATATAAAAATGCACACAATTGTATGTGTTTCACCCACCGTTCCGTTTGATCTGAGATCATCCATATTTGAGACCACGAACAACTCACGTATTTCTATATCGGATTCGAATTCTCGCCGCGCTGAACCAATCAGGTCTGATCTGACCAAGTTCTAAATAAGAAACTTAATGTTATTCAAAACGTGTCGCTACGTTTATGCTAACTGGGTGATCTCGCACGACCGCACCGACAGCAAATCAACTCCTTAGATACCAGCAGCAACTATTAATACAATGATTATGAATTCCCGATCCACTAATACCAGTGGTTACAACTCTGTTACTATCAGATGCTGTGGAGGATACACTGTAGTGCCATAAACGGATGAGTTTTACGGGCCTTCAACCCTCACTATTCCTGTAAATATTATAATTGACACATTATTGCCCACGGTACATTCATGACCAGAAAATAATACATTTGTAAGACTTGACAATAGCTGTTACTGGAATTTGAATCCAGGTTGAATTCGCTTCACTGGTTACTGAGCCACAAGTCCCGTCGTAAATGCAAATAAATGCTTAGTTTAAAATATTGGCCTTAGAACAATGCAACTAGTTCCTGAAGAGATAGCATATTTCCTTCGGAAAAATAATATGATTGAAAAAGATATTGTCTGAAGCATTGATTCAACTCAATTACCATTTTATAAAACTTCTTCGATCATTATATTATTGCGGGCTTTCAATAATGCACAAGTTCTTTTTATTGCTTAGTAAGTAAAAGTTGTAAGAAGTGAATCATATCGCAAGGAAATTGCATGAATACAATGATAAAAGTTTCTAAAGCGTACCCATTGCCAGCCCGACACCCCGGGGAGCATGAAAATATTGCCAATAGTCTAACAATATGGAAAGTCTGCAGAATTAGGTTTTCAATTTATTACTACACTAATATATTTTAAACATAGTTTTTAACAATCGTTTATTTAATCTTGACAACGCACGCACCAAGTAATGATTCTCATGATTATTATTTTTTAATAAATATATATTTAATAATCACACACTTCATCCAGTCCCAAACTAGGATTTCGTGTGTTTTGGTAACTGCCTAGTATATAAGATAGATGTACATAATCATGTATACATAAACATCCATGAGTTGGTAAAAACATGTATATTAATTATACAAATTATTGCCCCTAGCGGATTACGAACCTGCAACCCTCTACTTCGAAGGCAGGGTCACTATCGACAAGGCTATCGGGCCGTCAAATTTAAATATAAAATATTTATCTACTAATAAATATTCGTTACGAATTCCGGTGTAACCACTATTATTGTTAATAGCAATTTTTGGCGCTGTGTTGACCACGTGCTTGGCGGTGAAGGAAAACATCGTGAGGAAACCTGTATGTTTGAAAAATAAAAAAAAAACAAATATTTTGACAACATGTGAAGTCCACCAACACGCACCGGAGCGATCTCTTTTCGGGTCCAAAACCGTCTTAAATATTAAGAGGAAGCCTTTTCCCGGCACTTTACTTGTTATTCCCATAATTAGATATGAGAAAATTAATGATCGAACGTTGATAAACTACACCTTAGTATACAACCACACAATATATGTGTTATATATTTACCAAAAAGAAAGTATTTTCTTTCATTTGGTTAGGGGTCCATAGCGCGAGCCCGTCTCACGCTTAGCCGATTTTTATATGTTGTTATATTTCAGAGTTTGCACTATAAACCATACCTAGTTTCATATATTCGTCTGTATGTACTCAGGTTTTTATGATATAGCGATAACAAAAAACACGTTTATTGTATGGCATTCAATTTTTTATATTATTTGATAAGATATCTGCCATAATAACACATATTCAACCGCCTTCCTCTTACTGTTCAAAAGACAACAGCGGCAGCGTAGGCTTATTAATAGGGTTCCTATCACCTAAAAACGTTCACTTTATACAAAGGTTAACTTAAAATAATATTTATTACAATATTAATGCCACATTATTAATAAATATCTATCATGTCGCGTACTTAACATAATATTGTCTTTAGAATGTTAACATTGTTTCCTACAGCAATCAATGTTAATAATATTTATCAAAATAGATAGGAGACGTTCAAGAATGACCTAATTAATTAACCATAATTTAAAGTCAATAGTACTCAAATTATCAATTTTAATTAATAATTTAATTACTGTACAGTACTGAACAAATTAAATAATTAAAAAAATATTGCCTTCTCTGTAAGTATATTACTATGATAGTGAACCTCCTTTTATGATTTCCAAGTATGAAAAAGGAAGAGCATATTTTAACATAGGCAACGATCTTATTCTATAATAATTAAATTAGTTACAAAGTAACTGAAAAACTTTTTATGGGTATTTAACACTATAAAATAAGTACAATTATTTTTTCTAAATGTTTATTTAATTAATTAGTATTATACTCCTCGCATGAAAAAGTGTTATAGCAAAGTAAACACTTATTTTTCTGACGCTACTCAGGTAAAGCCTGATGGGAGGTTAACCCAGATAAAGACCTACATGTGCCATTACCCATTTGAATAGATAATGCCGTATGTCCTTAGATAATGAAGCTCGACCTGCATTATCAGGATTCTGCTAATTAGGAAAATTCACAGCTTTAATGGACATCCATTAGAAATAAAATCAAAGCGATTTAAATATCGATGAAGAAGCTTAAGGATATTTAGGTTTTTTTTAGCTCATAAAGTTTCAGTTGCGAGACATAATACAAAAAAATCATTCTTACAGAGTAGTCGGTTTGAGTATAAAACACATCGAGTGTTTCTTTTTTATAATATATTTTTATTTAGTATTTTTAGAAGATCTACATCTTCAATTTCTTTTCTTTTTCTCTCCTTAACCATCCTCTAAAGTGGATTGCATGCTTATAGCTTGCGTACTCGAGATGGCTATTCTGTCATACGATGAAAAATACGAGATTCTTCTTGAATTTCCCTTAGTCGAATTTTACGATATCCAGATGTGATAAAGTAGGAGATTCTCATCAGACGGCTATAATTCGTATATTGGTAACATATCTGTAACCATTCGAGCACATGTACACAAATACCGATTGCTGCATCGTCCACCGCGCATAGAAAATCTGTAACAGGAAGTCGAATGACAGTGAGTAGGCAGGCTTCTTCTTTGTCTAGGAGTCATAAGGAGTGGTACCACCCTCTTATAATTACCAGTATAATTACAGACTTTGAGGCGTACCATTTTAGTACGTAGTCAAGAGTGACGTATCTGTAACTTCTTCGATTGAAGTTGTCTGCAGATGTCCATAGACTTCAGTAGCCACTTAACACATCAGGCAGACTGTTTTTTATTTGCCACTCGATTTTAATAAAAAAAAAAAATTAGTGCTTCTTTGTGTTTGCCAATGCGAATCATGATAGTTCTGACCAGATTAAATTTGTAAATAGCTTCTTTAATATTGGAACGTGGAAAGATAAAATTACGAAAAGAAATTTCGAGCGGGAAGAACCGTTCTTTTCATGCTTCTCTTAGTTCATTAATTAGCTGCGAACAAAGATTATTATGTTTTGTTTGCCACGTTCTAACACGTCCAGCATCTTGCCATCAACGTGCGTAAATACCATTTAACAGTTCCGGTCGTAAAGTTCACATGCACTCGGGGCATTCCGCGAGTAATTTTGTTTACGTTATTCGTTAAATTTCGAAAATGTTTACTTAATACAGTGGACGGGGTAAACTTTACGACGCTATTTTTAATCGCTTTGATCTCGAACATCACCACGCCAATGATAGACCCACACACACTGTTATTACGGTCTTTAAAAGGGGAGTCTTTAATGAGTACTCCCATAAACTTACGCATGTGTAGTTAGAGGGAATCGGACCACGTACTTTTATCACCAGCATCAGACATTTATAATTAAACAGTTCGACTACTTTCACGTTAGTTTGATAACCAGCTTGCCGAGTTTTGCCAGACACAGTCAAATACTTTAGAAAGTTTTGCAAACCATGAATATTGCGAGTATGATATATATGAACATAATATCTTTGTGCACCCTTTTACATTTTCTCTGTTCAATCTAACGGTAGACTGGTAGAGAATGCCTCTTGGTATTAAGTCCGCCTTTTTGTTCTGTAATGTGCAAATAAAGTTTAAATAAATAAATATTGGTTTTCCAATTTCGGTTTAGTTGTGCTGCACATTTTCGTGTTTTGAATAATTATTTTATGAAATGGTAACTCCGTGCGACACCAAGAAGGATAACTATCTACATTTAGAGACGTGGTAGCCTAGTGGTCGCTTTAATTTCATAGAACGCGAGTGGCCTGGATTCGATCCCCGGTGCCGGCACCACTAAAATTGTCAATAGCAATTTTCAGTGCTGTTTTTACCACATGCTCGGCGGTGATAGAAAACATGGCGCGGAAAGCTGCATATCTAATAAATAATACATAAGTATTATGATTTCCGGTGTTAACGCGAACACTACACATTTGGAATGAAACTATTGTTTCCAGATTTTATCGACTGAGGTGTTTGACGTCCTGATGTGATAGTTAATCAGGCTAGCGCCAGCATCATAGTTATAAGTTTTTGATACGCAGATCTGGGGGTAGATCAGATCGAAACGACGAGATTAAATAAAACTAATAAAACGCGAAAAAATCGTTAAATAATGGTTTAATTTAAAAAAAAACACATAATTATTTCGGAGACAGAAGTCTGTCAAATCACAGTGGAGCAGGGTGTCTTTTCCAGCTCCAAAACCCCCAAAAAAAGTAGTTTCCCCGTAGTGGGCATTTACATTCTGCTACTTTACCATTTAATCTGCCTACATGAAAATAGTGATTTCATAATACTTTGTCGTCTTGCTGTAGGCGATAATCCCATATCACCTAGTAAATCAAAACTTCAAATCGAGGAGATGCCAGAAAAATATCTTAGCTTGAGATAGATATTATTAACTATCTCTAATATACTCGTCGCGGACTAAATTCTTAGGCCTGTGAGGCGTAGCAGTGGTGTGGAGTGTCTGATACGACGATTGCTAATGTGATTATGAAATGTCAATGAAATAAAATTAATGAATTGAAATGAAATGTAATTAAAATCTTCTAACTTTTCGTTGTGAGTTTCGTCTGACGGAGAAGACTCCTAATTAGGAAGAGCCCTAAACGTATGATGATTATAATAGTGTTTTTTTTTTATTTGGTAGATACAATTATTGATTTCTTATCCTTAAAACCAGTGATTCCCAAAGTGGTTGACATAAACGAAAACTGATTTTGGGGGTCGATGAGTTCTAAAAATCGACCCCTATTGATTAACACAAGTTCTTATTTGAAACTTTCAAGATACTGTATAAGTTGTGATACGTGTACCGACTTGTTATAAGAATGACTAATATTTTAGAAGGAAGTATCATAGTTTATCAGTCTTTTAAAAAGAAATTACATAAATTGTATTAATAATTATAAATTACACTTGATATTTACTGAATTTTCTATTTATTTTGTTAAATTGTGATGAGAAAATGATGTCAAGTTTACTCACTTAACCAACCGCTAAGTTTCTAAATTGGTAAGTGTTTTGTATCAATGTGAAAAAACTAGAGATAGGATCTTTAAAGTAATTTGGCGATGGGGGTCCCTATGATACTTTGGGAAATGCTTCTTTAAACCATCGGTTTAAAGTAATCTAAAACATTATTGAATATGAATAACAGCATAATCAAAGGCGTTAAAAAGGCTTTTTTAATTGTAACGCATTGCATTAAAGACGTGTAATAAGCAAAGTAAAGTTACATAAGTTATGCGATCGGACTGTCTTATTTTAAAAAAATTATTTGTAGCGCTGGCGAAGAGAATCAAACTTCTGTGGATAGTTTTGTTCAACTCCCAATCGTTCAAACTTCCGTTCAGTGACTGCAGAAGAACAGATCATGTCAGTGATTTATGACACAAATATTGAACGAAATTTGTCGTAAAAACTGTTTACGGCCCGTCGCGTCTATTCGAAATTTCCCCGGTATTATATTTCAATTCTGATTAAATTATGACCGTCATAAACAACATTCAAGAGGGATTCTGACGTGACTGTGGGCAATTATGGATTTAAATGAGTGATTTAACGTGCACCGTTTTTTAACTGATTTAAAAAATTATATTTTTTATAAATCCGTTGTTTAATTGGCACTACAGAGAAACCAAAAAAATAAAAATTCAAACGTCGAACTCATCTATATACAAGTTCGAGTTAGATAGACTTAGACTTCTTTTTTTTTAAAACCAAAAACACACATTTAAGGGTCGCTACTTTTCGGAAACAATTTTCTTTCAGATGCCGTAAAATACAGACAACCTTCTGCTCGCACTTTAGTACATATTTTATTAAAAAACTTTTACCATCTTGTCACCGCAGTCGGTGTCACGAGTTCCGTCGACGATGCCAATCTCTCCCTATATTAAATGTTTCCGACACCGAAACCTCTACTTTCAAGCAAACGTCTCGAGTGCTAAATTTTGTCTAGTTAAAAGTAGCCGAAGTTTTATTAAAATTAATAGATATTTCTTCTTTCTTTGCTTTGCACTCTATTCCGGCTACTAACTTATGTATTCCTGTTACATAGAACTTATTCTATTGCTTTACTTCATTTTTGTTCTGCTAATAATACATGTACTCTCAATTGCTACGATCGTCTGAATGTCGGTCAGTATACATCTAATATAAGACATTCGGGAAACTCAAATTATGAATTAAATTTTTTTTAATAACGATCAAAATCGCGTAATGTTTTTTTTTTCCCATTCACACAATTCGAACAAAAGCTAACAGCGTTCGTAACCAATAAAGCAAATAGAAAACAACAAAAGCACACTTGAAGTGTACCCTATTGTGAAGCGGTGCCAACCATTGTTTGATAGTAAAATGTAGAAATCACTTAGCACCGTACATTTCTTTGAAGCTGTAAAACAATTTAATACAGAAAAAGCCCCCACGTAAATCCCCATTCACGTATAGAGCGTTCTCTAAATTTTTATTGAGTGGCCCTTTTCATTACACCCTTCGCTAATGAGGAAGTGTTAATAGGAACATCCTCGATATGCTTACTATTTAACATTTATTATAGGAACCTGTATGTATTTCCGCGTACATTTTTAATTTCCAAGGATGGACTGATTTTACCAACTTTAACATAGATGTAAACGTACAAACATAAAGAATTCGTTTTTTTTTTACATTCACGTTTTAATTTTTTCACTATCACGTGTCCCAAAATGTTTCTTGCTGCATTCAATACCAACGAACTATATTGGTTTTTGTAAATATCGATTTATATCTCTGAAGATTATTATTATGTTACTTTCGAAGATTTGTACAAAAGACGACTGTTAATAATTATCAAGAAAAAAAAAACACTAAATAATTGTGTTCGAGGTTAGATTAAGCAATTTTGTTTCAACATAAAAATTACATCGGTCTCTTTTAAGTTTTTCACTGCCAGTAGATTTTCCGTAAACAAAACAAATTAATATTGACTTTAAGTTGCGTTCCATTCCATTTCTCACGAAATCGACTTTGTCCTTTTCATTATGTCGCAACTTGCACGAGTCGAGTTAAGTTTGTAATTAATTGATGAGAGAAAAACTTGCCACATCGTCTCAGTCGCAGTTGCTGTTAAAAATCATCGGCTACGTGTATCGACTTCTAACGAGGTGTTATCCGATCAACCGGACACAGCTACACCGAAGTATTTCTTTTTTTCTCTAAGGAAAATTATTGATTTAATAACCGCTTTTTATAACATCATTGTTGACTTCGCAATCAGGTTTCTTTCAAGGTGTCACTGTCCGAAAAGAACATCGAGAACATTTAAAAGTTAAAACGGTAAAACTTACTTTTCTTATGCTGTTCCGAATCCGAACAGAGGGTTAATCAAACTCAATTAAGGACATGTTTGACAAGCTTTGCAATAATTGATTTTACACAAGAAAAATAATCTAGAGACCAATATAGCATATGTACTTGTCAGCGAATTCGTGGGTCCAGAACTGAAGTCCCAGAAGAAAGCAAAATATTTTTTTTCTTAAAGAACACTGCTAATGCTATTAACATTACAAATAGTTCTGTTAATCACTCCTACTAAGCATTTGAGGTTATATCTCATAGATATAAAACCATCTACTTGGTTCACGACTGTAGCAATGGCAAGCTCAAACCCTCGAAGTCGGGTTTCGCAGTATGCCATACTTGCCAATAAAATAGTTTGTCCGGAATTCGAACAAAAATTGTTTTCACACAAGAGCTTCTTTAGAATATAGTGACAGATGGAGAGACTCAACATGTTCGTGTTCAGTCCAACGATAAAATTCGTCCGAACACGGTTTTTAATAAATATTACCTAAAAAAAAACACGATTTAGTAGTTATGTATATTTATATGCATTATTTCCCGGTCGAGCCAGCCCATTCAAGCTGGAACAAAAGCCGCCGCTTGGCTCTACCACGTTTAAACTTGATAATTATCAATCGATATTAACACATAAATTCAGCACGCGAGCGGCAACCGTATTCGAATTTGTAAATTTACCGAGAGGATTCCCGCTAAGACAAAATGTTCACTCGGATCGGTTGAAGTTGAATGTCATTCGTTTTGTTTTGGTATCTTATTTGTGAATTACAAAAGATCCCCTCCAAAAAGAGCCTTACCATAGATTGTTTGCATCATAACAAAAAATACAACATGCATTTATTATTAAAAAATAAATCCACACTGGTGATAATCATTCGGTTAATTATAGTTACCTTGATTACTTCGAACCCAGACATCGATGGACTTAGGCAACTCTCAAGCAAGTTCTAACAGGTAATGGTCATGCTTGGCTGATTAGCTTGGCAAGGTCAGGCGGCTTGCACTGTAGAAGATAGACCTGGTTGATTTATTCTTCGCTTTTTATATCAATTAAAATTTTAAGTTTAACGAACATCTGATTATTCGTTTCGGAGATATTTCGCGGCTGTGTATTTGAATTACTTTGATTAATTTAATGTGATGGACAGTTAACTGTCTATTCTTATATCTCCTAGACTACCTTTTGTTGTGGGTGGACAGGGTTGGAGGGGGGGACGAGCAAGCGGTTCACCTGAAGGAAAGTGATTACCGACGCCCGCGTACTACTGCAACACCAGAGGAGCTGCAGATGTGTTGCCGGCTTTTAAGGATGTTTGGGAAGGCGGGAAGAGGAAGGAGGATAATTTTACGAAGTTGATTAAGATGTGTAAATTTAACGAGCTCCTAGTAAATACGAAAATATTTGCACACTCTGTTCAAGAGAGTAAAATATAGTGAAAGAAGCAACAAATGTAACAAATTTATTGTAAATATTATTTCACAAATAAATATTACTGGTGTATTTATATAGGTTCTTATCTGGCTGAGTTATATTTATATATATGTTCATAGTCATGTATATATATACGTATAGTGTTTTATATATATATATCTACATTGATAGAGAAAAAACTTAACGTGTGTAGTTCGCCTACCTGCACTGGAGCAGCGCAGTGGAACCTTCCATGCTCCTATCGCTCTAAAACATCTGAGAAAAGGCCTTTACCCAGCAGTGGGCATTCACAGGCTGGTACTTTGCTTACTAATTATTTGTAATGATATACCTTACACACAACCTTGGCATCATCGCCATGGGCCTTTAACTTCGTCATTTTACAGATTACTAAAATGACGGGTTTTTTTTAATGATCGTTTATCAATTTATCAATTATCAACAACAACAACATCAGCATGTCATGGGCCTCTGTTGAACAGCCCTGTTTGTTATAAGAACTTTAACCTCAAAGCAAGTAGTCTTAAACTTTAGAACATAATTACCTCCTTCTTGTAATTTGCCTTTATAAAATCAGCTGTTAAGAAACTGTAAAATAGGTAGTTGATTCAAGAACTAATTTGGAATCTAAATTAAAACACGCCCATTCAACGTTCAATTAAAAAGATATAGCCTTAATCTCATCAGATTCCAGCAAGATCCATAAAAAGAATTACATCTGTCTGAAATGGTGATCAGCTATTAGACTAAAAATTATATTAAATGCCGAAACGGAACAATTAGTCACTTAAATTAGACAGGTTATGTTTCGGGAATGCATATGAAAATGAGATTCATGAAGTTTATTTCCAAAAAGATCATGGCGTAAGTTATACATGGTGTCAGTCAGTGATAATGAAAGTACGAAATGTCAGAGCGCACAATTACTAATAGTGTACTGCACTTATTCTTAATTAAAAAAAATAAATCAAGTCTTATTATAATAAAAATAATTTACTACAAAATAGCAAAAACAAAATAATTCTCTTGCTCATATCCTTAATCAAACATTCTATGACTAGCTTCCACCTGCGAAGACATTCGTGTGGATAACTTCTCTGCGGTTTTCCCGGGATAAAAATCAGCCTAGATCTTTGCTCAAAGTTAAAGCTATCTCCACAATAACTCTCCTAACAGTGAAAACTCAACGGACAGATAGTTACTTTTACAATATTATAATGGGTTTTTGCTCACGAAGATAAACTACATAGTAACGCTTTTAGTAAATACATAATTTAAGTCACCAAAATCTCTTAACTTGTGACAACAAATAGCAAACACTTTTTATAAAACGTTAAACAGTTTGAGAATCAGGTAAATAACTGTCGCTGCATTAACTTATTTGTTCCTCAGAACTCATAGACGCCACAAAGACTCGTCTAGCATTTACAAATAACCCTCTACGCTATCGCAATAACTCTCCGCCGTAATGAACGAGCATTTAAGTTACACTGCATTTACTTGAATACGAATTTGCTTAAAGCAAAAGGTTACTATGGTAGTACAATGTGTGTTAAATACCAATAATTTGTTGTGTATAGTCTATATCCATTTTAATATTGATTTGTTAAAATTAGCTAATTGTTTCGGGTCAGTTTTTTTTTAATATTGTTCAAATAGAAGTGGAGGCGCCAACAAAGGTTAAGACGTTTATTACAAAAGATCAAGCTGGATATGCGGGTTAGAGAGTATAGTGGTCAACAGGATGCAGGGAAAGCACCGGTGATATAATGCCAAATGCAAATATGTTTAACTTATAAATGCAATTTATTAAAACTATACTACATTATTCAGAATCAAGAACTAGGAGTTGTGATGTCCCAAGGGAAGTGTTCTTGGTCTTTCCTTATTCCTTGTTTCTATTATGTAATGACTCGCCCCAAGTTGCAAACTTTCTCATGATACTTTTTGAACATGACTGTTATTTTCATGACTACAGATTAGTCTATCTTAAAAAATTAAATAAATTTGACTTTAAATATAATAATGGATTGATTAAATCTCAACTTATCGTAACAGCAAGTGAAAAGTCCACTGCAGGACTTAGGCCTCTCCCACAATGAGGATTTTCCATCCGATGATTGAAGTACCAGACACCACGCACCTTAAACACTGCTGTCCGACGTCGATCTGATTGATTTTTCGGCATGGTTATGCCGCAAATCTAAATAACCTTAAAATAAATTTTAACAAGACTAAACGCATGACTTTTCTAGAAAAGAAATTCACCAAGCTACTACATAACTGACAACATTACTGTTGAAACTTCGTATAATAATGTAAATTTCTTAGGGTTTATGATTTATAATATGTTAACCTGATTAATATACTATGTATGTACTAAACTTAAGAGATTTCGCTTCGCAATTTGAAAATTTTCTAAACAAAACTACCAGCATGTGTTCTACACGACTTACTATTGCTATAGATTATTGATTGGCTCGTGAAACACACTTTTTACTAATTCAAGGGCGTATGAATTATTTAAACATATATTTTCACATATTTTGTATCAAGTTTGGGGTAACTCACTATATATTTAGGAGGTCACTATGTCTTAGATAACGTTTATCTTTATAAAGGATGTATTATTGTAAGACAAAGGGATAAACTCTGTGGATAGACTTAAAAAGAAAAAGTGTTACTTGCATAATTCCAAACACAAGCCGACTGAAGCCACGTAAATTAACTAGTCCGTAATGGAATCGTAGATTAAGTTACTAACTCCATTAGGCTATTGTCTCTACCGCATAGATATTATATATTCCCGGGACATTGGGGAGGATTTATCAGCGCCACCGGCGGACTCAGACGATGTTACAGATTACGCCAGCTTGTTTTATGGTATCGCGTTGATGCGACGAAAGCTTGCGGTTCGGTCTGGCAACGTCGTTATAAACATCAATATATATACCAGTACGTCTGGAGATGCACAAATTGAAGTAACAATATTAAATAACGATGTAATAATGCTACTACAACTTGTTGTTTTTAATAATATTTTATTATTTATTAAATATATTTTTTATAAAATTACATAACGATGTATTCACTTAGTTTACGTGGATTTCAAAATAGTTAATGCACAATATAATACCTTTTTTCATATTTTTATAATCCTACTAATATTATAAATGATAAATTATATTTAGTATGGAGATCTTCTTTTTATACAAGGAAAGCCCCGCGCGAGGAATTAAAACGAGGATATTTGAAATAGAAATTCTTTCATACTTTGAAGTCATAAATTTAAATTATTGACAAAGATTTTGAACACTATTTGACTTTACGTTTATTGCAAAAAAAATCAATATTACATCGTCATTGCACAAAATATATATAATATGTTAGGAATAACCCTAGACTGTTAAACTAAATTCTAATGAACTAGAGTTGAATTTGGGGAGGTAACAACATGGTAGAGCTATATTTTCACTTAATTTTCTCTGAGCTAGTTTTACGTAACAAGGATCTGTATGTATCAGTATATCCGTAAGCGTACCAATGTGTGTGTACTGTGTCTAGATTTGAGTTCGGAAACGCAATTAATTATTAAACACTGGCTACTTTATACCATATGTTAGTTTTTGAAGTCTGCTGACCTTTTCATGTTTATGATAATAAAATACAAAACATTTAACATTATTTTGAACTTAAAAATGTCTTTAACTCTCTATTTTTAAAGCTTTGATTAACATTACATGTAATCATAAAGAGCATTACATGTCATGTCATTAAAATTGCGCAAGATACAACAGAATTGTAGTAAACCTTTTTAATATTTATGTTACTTTCTCTGTAATAATGTCTTTTATTTAAAATGTTTCATTGAAATTGAAATTTAAGTTTATAATTTATGTTTCAATGATATACATTTGTCTTTTTCTTTTATGTAATTTTATATGATCTTTTATTGGCAGCATTAAACGACCTATTAATCTCTTTCCCATGGGTACTCTGTGTCTACTATGCGACGATTGGGCTTATCTGTAAAGTTTAATGGCGTTTTGCCTGCAAGCTTTTACAATATATACCATATTTTCTTACTCTCTTACATAAAATTAAAACTCTGCGTTACTGTCTAATTTAACACCAATCTTATCTGTCAATCTCTATCATTTATCTTAAACCTTTGTTCTACTTCTATCTACCTCATGAAGGATTAGTCGTGAGATTGCGTTGTGGTAATTATGCAAAACACATTCATAGTGTTACGTTATGTCATAATCATGAAGAATGCTACATAATAAAATATTTAAACCTATAAATAATAAAATAAATATAAAGATCAGTAGGAGCATAAAGATTTATTTTTCATTATTTTATTTTCACATTCACAAATATGTCAAAGTAAAATAGTAGTTTGTTTAAGCATTTGGTGCAACTTCGGTGAAATGCTTTGGTTCTAATTTTATGTCTATATTGAACTTTATGCACTTATATTTCCTCGTGTCTCCGGCATTTCTCCTGTTTTGCCTGTATATGTTTGCTTTTAGGCAATAATATATTATGCATAGACAGACACAATATAATCATTCATATATACGTATATACAGATATGTATATTTTTATTTATAGGACACACGATAATACGTAACCAAAATAACATTACAACAAACGGACCTTTTACATTTATCTCTGTTGCAGAGTCATTCAAATTAATATTAGCACAAGTTTTATTTACTTATGCACCAAATTCATAAAAGAAATGTTATTCTACTTTGATGAGTTTATAATAATACACAGTTATTACATTTTATGTGTGTACACAAATTTCTGAAGTAATTATGAATTTGAATGTATAAGGTAGACTATAATCAAAACCTCGACACAGAAATAGGTATGTTCAAAGAAGCCTCGTGTTTCCAACAAAAAAAAATACACAATTGATATCATAAATCACTATCTAAGAACACAATCGATATAACAGAAGGACGCCCATATTATTCAACGTTCTTATTTACCCATGAGACCCGATACGTAACGCGAGGACTCGATAAAAACGAAAGTGTAGCTAACGCGCCGATAAACCTTTGTTGAAGCCATTTCTGTTTCCTCAGCCCTCTCTGAATTTCCTTTAGAGGAGATATAAAGTAAATTGCACACGTCCTTATCTCTCCACCAATTTACTCACCCTTCAGCGCTTCACTTGCTAAGTTATGAATTTTCAATACGACGCCTAATGGTAAGCGTTGCTGATAATATCCGCTTCGGCTACATTAACATTTATATCGGCAGAGTTTTGTCGTGTGCTGTTTGAGTTTAATAGGACATTCCCCTTTAAATTGTTCGATTGTTGTAATTGTTTCCTTGTTACATTCCATACAGAAGATTATATTCCGTTCTACATTAGATGGGATCCGTAATTATTTAGAGTATCATATTAAATTTAACGAAGTTTGTCTCGATTCTTTTGTATCATTTACCTCTTGTGTTCTTTCGTTTTGATAATATAGAAGAAGATGTAAGGATCCAATCTAAATTATGGAACATTTTAAAACTGGACAGTAGTCCAGTAATGTTTATTTATTCTGAGTGACGGATCCAACCCGAGTATTATGCCAGTTCATACTAAGAACGGTGTCGCCCAGAACTCTACTATCAAGAGTTGTGCACTTCTACTATTTTTTAATGGTAAAGAAGGGCAAACGAGCAAGCGGCACATCTTTTGGAAAGTGCTTACCATCGCCCACGTACATCTGCAACACCAACCGAGCTGCAGGTGGGTTGCCGGCCTTTAAGAATATTCGGAAGATGGGAGTGAGGATGAAGAGGGGGAGTGGCTGCATTTACATTCAGTTCAAAACACAGTAATGTTTGTACACTACTGATTGGTGGGAATATTTCAGGCAAAGCAGAGGTACCCATCTTAAGTCTGCTAAAATAACTTGTATTTATTATGACTATTCATACAAGTTTCTTCTCCATTTTTATAATAATAATAATCCAACCCGATGAGAATTCTACATAAATACCACATGACTAATCGGACAATCACACACGTTACTGTAAAGTAACTGAATGGTGACAACAAGTAACATAGATATGCATATACCTACATAGATACACAATTAAAGGTATACATCCATGACTAGGGTACCAGCGTCTATATTTATTATATACAATTTCACCTTACGGGATTCGTACCCGCAATCCTCGGCTTCGAAAGCTGGGTCACTACTGACTAAGCTATCTGATCAACGATATATAAGTATTATTTAACTATAACTATAGTTAAAACTATTATTTTTTCCCAAAAACACTCCATTTTGAAAACAATCCGTTGAAGTCTAGAGTTATTATTATCAAGTAATTAATAAATTTTTAATGTTTAGTAATTGATAGTATCTTATCATTACAATATAAGAGGGATATACGAATTGTGTTCAATAATATTATAAAACTCTGTATCTATCTTCTGTGTATATACATTGATTCCCATTGGTTTACCGTTAATTGTAACATTCAAAGGTAACAATTAACGGTAAACCAATGGGAATGAATATATTATGTAAATCGTAATCAAATATGGCCTTGTCTTCGCGAGACAAGATAAAATCATCAAAATGTTCTTTCACTGTGAGAGCCGAAACAAATTTCAAACGACAATCGAGTATCATAAAACTAAAAACATAATAAAACTTAAATTTCAAACGACGACGTGCATAAGTATCGATAAATTCACTGCATTTTACGATACCGAATGGCACAATATCGAGTTTCAATTAAAGACGAAAAATTACATTGATGATCACCTTCATAGTGACCGACTCGGGTTGGACTGCAGCTTCGTTACATCAGATAGTTAAATATCAGATAGATCAAATAGTTTGGTTAACTAACGGGGGTCAAAATGTAATGGTCGTGGGTTCGTTGCTTTACGAAACCAGTCGCCGTGAATGAAGCTTCCATATTGTCGTTTGCACGGAGTTTCGGTAAATGCAGCAGTCATCAATTTATACGACAACACACATACGGCAATAATTTATGTACGCATACATTGTCATTGTATTCAATAATTACCGTTTTAATTGTGAAGAAAAAATCAATAATATGTCAAGGTACTTGTGTAAGGACTATACCTACGTATATGGGGCTAAAGGCTGATTTTACAAACTATAGAATCGAATTCAAAACCTAAAACATATATAGATATAAACACAATATTTAATACTCAGCACATGTCATCCAGTTCTACGTTTGAGTGGTGAAATCCTTAAGCTGCAAAGGTATTTTCAAGATGTACTATCTGATAGATAGATATATACCTATATACATAAATATATATACATATATACACACATAACATAAATAAAGCTGAAAAACTATACGTGTATATAATAATAAACATTTAAATATTCATGTTCATAAATGTTTCCTTAAGCAGGATTCGAACTCTAGTACTTACATTTGAAGGCAAGGTTAGTATCAGCTAGGCAGTATGCCTGGAAATCCAAATATGTAAACCTTAACGCTGACAATAGAGTTGATTGTTGGTCAGTGCATCTGCTTATACAATTTACCACGCATTTTCGCTTTAATTCAAATTATTCTTAGTACGAAAAGACAGCAAAAGCGATCGCATATTGTTACTTATATATTTTTGAGCCTGAATATATTCTAGCGGTCCACGCCTTGCGACCCGTTCCTAGGTCCTACCGTTAAGTGTTGCAATTAAGACGGACAGGTGGGATATGTCGAGGATCGAGTTATTGGAACCATTATTATATAACAACGCCCGTTCATTAGTATATCTTGCAATAACTGTTAGTACTCGATCTCTTGTCAGAGAGATATAGTATTGAGTTAATCACTATCATATATTAAAGTACTTACCCATAGGGGTAGATAGACAAAGAATTCGGTTGTCCGTTTCGCAAGACTCAGCGTAGCCAAACGAACTTCCGCAACCAACTTTTCGCTGATATAGTAAGCCAATTATAGCCAATTATAGTCCACTGCTGAACATTGCCCTCACCAAGAGAGCAACAGCAAAGGGCATTCATTTCTTAGATGGTTTGCGCATACTCTTCACGTCCAGGCGAGGTTGGGATTTGGAACCCTTACAACCCCTCGGGAATAAAGATGGTGGCAGATTCTTGCGTGGCTAATACAAGGTTAAACCCAATATTTAATTCCAGTATGACCGCCTTACATACAAAAGAAAATAATTATATTGTCTCATATAAATATTTAGGACTAACGCGATCTTCGTGTACATTAAGTTGTTATCAATCAAATCCCTTACAATAAACAGAGAAGGGGCGTTATGCATTTATGGGGTAATTACTGCCTGCTTGGGCTAAGCTAGAGAAAGCAATAAAGTACATCATTAATCTGCCCCGTCGGACATGGCGGCTCCATGGCTTTAGCGTTGAATCTATGTGACATAGTTATGACGTCATTTATTTTAGTTCCTCTTTGTTTCGTCATTTTCACTACGATTTTTTATGAATACTAATTTTAATAAAATCAGTTTCAGTTCAGTGCCAGTTTGGATAGCCTCTTTCTCCGTTGGATAGCTCCATTATTATGTTATTAGGCTATGTTTGATTCTCAAAAGAGGGATTCGCATGAATATCAAATATTGACACTGTTCTCTAGTAAAATATCATAATATAACATATCAAATTAACTTTGTATTTATGGCATGCACTTACGTGTGGTATAAGAATCGAATAGATAAGCGGTTAGTGCTCTTTTCAATTTAGTCTTCAAATTACATCTCCTGTTCATTAGACAACAGATATAGTTGCAATCGAAATCTATTTATAGTCGATTTTAATATACAGTATATAGCCGGCTTCGCTTAGAATAATTGTAAGATCTACAGAAAGAAGAGCCGTGTTATCCCAGTGTTAATGATGTATATAATACATTTCTTTGTATATGTATAGATGTTTGAACGGTTTTGACTTAAAAGCAATTTCATGTATTTTAATGTTTCGAAATAAATGGAACATTTTCATTTAATTCCAGGTGTGCCATGTTTTCTGGATATTCAAGAAGTCTTTTCTGACAACGCGGGCGAATCCGCAGGCAATCGATAGTCATTCAATGAAATATCTATAACATAAGTTTGTAAGTGACTGTTACAGACCGAGTTAATACTAAACACATGAACTTCAAAAAATTTAATGTAGACAGTTTATGACTGCCACGAGTTGATAACCTACAAAATTATTCACGAAGTGCCTGTTCCCAAGTTTCGGATTTGGATTTGTAAGACATTTTATAGATCTGTGTGATGGCTTAAAGTTCATTGTTTTCATATTTAGCATCTGTTAATATATAATACACTAGGTTATGTACTAACGTTACGCGATTCGATTAGCCTATAATATGTGGGTCTGGCGTAGTTTTTTTTTATAATATTGCTTCTTAATAAAAATACACGTTTGTAGGCTTCCGAATATTTATTAGGAATGTAATATTTAAATCATTCCGTGTATGTATACCGTTCTGATCGATCCCAGTAATTTTACTTAATTTAAAGTATTTTTGAAGACTCAATTTACAATTGCTTCATTAGTTTCTGGTTTATTTTGGTTAATCCTGCTATTGTGCCGAATTTAAAGTATCGGAGTTTTCAGTTCGAGTCATAAGCTTTCCAGAAAAGTCAACATTTACCCACTCGAAACTGTGTTTGCGTAAGTATCCAATACTGGTCAATTCATCCTTGTCGGCTCGGTGACGCCGTGGCTAAGCGTTTTACCTCTGCTCTGCGGATCGCAAGTTCGATTCCAGCACGGGATAAGTATTTGGAAAACAAATAATTGTCGCGTTTCTGGGATTTTTCTTGTTCAATTAATGTATGTTAATTGTCACCACGGCACCTGAAAAATGTATACAGAAAAAAGAAACGAATTTTGATTGAGAAGATGTACCGCAGTTCTGAAGCTTTCAATGAGTGAAACTCGCATCAATATCGGTAGAGTACTGAGTAATTTTTATGATGTCTGAACAAACAGATAAACAGTCCAAAAAAAAGTTTTAACTCGGAGCTTGGTCTATATATTTTTTTGTAATTTTATATTATTTAGTATAAATAGATATTATTCATGCTTGAGATTACATTTTTCTGCCGAAGAATATCTTACTTAATTTACTCCTTTGACAATTCTTTGATCGTAGACGAAATAATTAAAACTATAATTATTAATGTTTGTCTGCGTGGCTAGCGAACCGGATTACAGAGCTTCAGGTTCTAAGTTTAAATTCCAGTAGATCCTTATATATTTTAAAGTATTCAAATTAAATTCAAGTAGAACTGACGAAAAGGAAACTCGGTTCTTCAAAAATACGAGAAAATCCTCATGACTTCTATACCTCTATCTATACGTGATCACGTAATTATCAACGGAGCTTATTACAACTAGACTAAAAAAATATTTTTAATGGAACACATATGTTAGCTTCAGCTGGGATTCTAACCGAGGACCCATGGCTCAACCAGAATAACCAGTAACCACTAAGCCAAACGGTTGTACAGTCAATGTACTGACGCAATGTAGTGATGGCGGAGTTAATACTATATTAAAGAATGCGCAATGAGCTAGAGGTACTCGGATACTATTGAAACAGAGAGAGAACTCACTGTAAGACTAATAGATGCGCTCAGAGTGAATAAAGCTTGAAATCGCTAATAGTTAAGTAGCCATTCGACTCTTAAGTACGTATTCGCGTTCATCTTTAAGGAGCAATTAAGGTACTTTATTTCTTTCATTAGATCGCTATTCCGCTGTTCACGTTTTATTTATGACTAAAGTTTATAACGCTTTCTCACAGATCCTAAGAAGAAGAATTCGGTCAATATAATTTCCGCTTTAAGTTCGTTTAAATACATTGTAGCAGTAACTTTTTCGAGTGCCGTTTAAATGTTTGTCAGTGTTGCTATCTGTTACATTTTAGTTCAGAATTATATTTGAATATCGAACCTCTCATGCTTCGCACGGTCGGACTCGTAACGTATTTAAACTAAATGTTAAAATATAATACGTATAAACCTTCCGTATGAAATATTCTAAATGATGGTGAATAAGAATAAAATAAGAAGTCATAAGCGAACATACAGATAGATGCGGATTGTAACATTGTTTAATACTGTTTAATTTAAAGAAGTACAGATGGGTTTCAACTTGCTTTCTATCAAAAGTTTCGGCAGTAGATTAAATTAAATTATTTGTTTGTATCGCTTGAATTTCAGACGCTAAATCATTTATATATTAATCGAACTGAATATGCGTTAGTGTAGTAGACTTTTGTAACATTTCTTTCCTAGTGAAAACCTTACGTAATTTTCGGATACACCCTAACTGATTTGATACGGAATATCCAATAAGTCGATGATCCAATTCAAATCACGTAACTTTGCCTGAACATTTTCTGTTCTCAATATTAGTGAAACGTCGACGAGACATACGAGGAGCTGACGCGGACGGAGCATGCAATGAAAAAGTGACACAATATACGGCAATTGATACCTTCGAGTCGGAAGACGTGGCTCATACTAACACGAGTATTTCTTGTGTTATTCTCACGCAGTGTCGTAGCGATCTTCAGCTGCTCCCCGAATACTAATAAGTTAATCTTTTGTATCGCTTTTTCGTAAAACAAAGAGTTTGGGCAAAGTACGAGACATATTGTCCAGTATAATTAGATCTTTCCTCTTTTTATGCTAACCTCTTGGATTCTATAACGATTCTTCGACAGACATGTACGTTGTATTTTTTCATTTGGTTTAAACTGCGGTGGTCGTGTGAGTCCGTTCTAAGTAGTAGCGGAATTATGAAAGGATGTGCTCTTTGAATACTAAACGGGCGTTTTAAAAGGCTGGTCCGTTCGGAATGAAGTGAGCGAGGAAGCGGCACTCACAAAGAGTTTATACGTCTTTTTTTATCTGCTTTAACGAAAGATTATTCATGTGACAATTGTGTTCTAAATAGTATCATGTAAAATTAGATTACAATCTAACATGCGTGTACTTAAATAATTTTTTAAATCACTCTAACACCGAGCGAATTATCATTCAGATAAAATGTAGATTACGTAAGATTATTTATCTTAAATGTGTAGTTTTGATAATCATATTTCACATAGCAGAGTTAGACTATTTAATGACAGCAATAAAGATTGCGCCCCAAACATTTATAATTAAAAATAGCAAGCTAAATCCTCCAAGTAGACTTGAAAGATACTGGTATAGTAACCGTGAGTGTTGTTTGTTCTCATGCATATCCTTAAGCGGCGGTTACATTTAAAACAAATCTCTGGCTTAAATACTAACTCAATAAGAAGAGCCCTCGTTTGGCTCGTGTTGAAAGTTAACGCTCACTGAATTGAAAAAGGTTAACTTGATTTGCATTTCACTTAAGGCAATTTTGCAAAGTCTTTTTAAGTCACTTCGCGTATAACTTATCATGAGAACTTGATGTATAACGATGTAAATATGTTTAGAATTAAAAACATTCTACCCGTATTTCGCCACAGAGAACGTTAAATTTAAAAAAAGCACATATAGTTTTTTTTTGTTAAATAAGAAAAATTATTGATATTTGCGCTATATCTATAAATATTAATGATATGTCATGTTTATCACCAATGTTATGTAAATGAGACCGTTTCAATTGTTTGTGCACAAAAGTGCAACATGATAGACGAAGCTCTGGGGATTAAGTCTGGAGTAATGTTAGGAATGTGGCGTTGGATAAAAATGGATATAGCATCATTCGTAGACGTGTGTGTTGTCCAATAGTCAATGAATAGATTGCGTACTCTAGTCTCTTTATCGGAATACTTGAATTTCATCAAACGACAACAATCGCCAGTGTTACCAATAATTTCGTCTATCTTCGGCTGGAATTCTACCAACACTTGCATCAAGCTTCGTGTACATAATTTTTGAGTTAGGTCTTTCTAAACTCTACTTAATACCAATTAATATCGTTTGGCTTCTCTAAGAAATCTAATGATAATTATATATATTTCATACAACAAAAATTTAAAACTAAACTGACATAAGTGGCATTCGTCTGCATGAACGTCACTAAAATATCATGCACATCACTAATACTGTGGTCATTAACGTATTTTAATAAGCTAAACGCTGACTCATACCATACAATTACACCTAATGAATTGTCTAATTCCTCATACCAGACACTGACAGCATATTAATGGTGCCGTTGTATTTGTATGGGATTTTGAAGCGCTTGACACACATTTCAACGTACAAGTATAGAATGCGCGCGTCGGCGAGAGGACTACTATTGGATCCATCTGTGATGCCATCATGGAAATGTGAAACCGACGATTAAAGTCCGTGATACTTACCTTTGTTTAGTTGTTGTTTTTTTTTTAATATTATTATTGTTTGAATATCCTATCTATCATCCATTTGTTTCCTGAAGATATATTTGACAATCACTCAATACAAGGTACGACAAATTTATCTACGATCATGGATTGGTCAAATGTGGAAACCCGCCTTTAGTTGATATTGAAAACGATTACATCATCTAGTTTGTAATATTAATTTACCATCTGCGTTGTGTATAGTTGTGCGTCAGTATTACCGGAAACATAGACACTCGCTCATCTTCCCCCTACCCGATTTCCTTTACCCAATATTACGTTTATAAGATTATATCGGGGCGAAAGGTCAGATACAGAGTCAGATATTAGTGATAATCATAAAGCTTCCAGAGCCGAAAACTAATAATTAGTCACTAACAATAAATATGTATCATTGTAGGGATTGAAACGCGGGAACCAAAATTCAGTATATACACGTTTGCAGATTGCTTAGACAATAGATTATTTTAAAAGAATAATACATAAAAAGTTGCCATTTTCTTACTTCGATTTTTAAATCAAATTCACGAATCAGTTATTTATTATGCGTGAATCCGTTCGTTTCTGAACATTATTATAATTAACGAAGCGAGAACGATGACCAGCTTACAAAAACCGCAGATTTATTGCAGAATTCGGACAAATAATTGACGTAATTTAAAAATTCAACATCTTAATCATGAGAGTATTATGAAAATTTATACCTGTTAATTTGCATATAAATCTTATAAAAAGCAATACATAATTGAAAATCATGAGAAGTATGTTTGCATGCTATAAGTATATTTTATGGATAACATAAAAAAATAGAATTTGGTAAAAGCAAGTCTACATCTTTTCGTACTTGGATTTATTTTGATAAAGTACTTCCTACTAATTTTAATGCACTAACAAGTTTTCTACCCCTCCCTGTCTAATGTAATGATTCGTACAATGGTTGGATGATTCAGAGGAAATGTCCTAAATTAACAACTAGAATACGGACGATAAATTAACAACTAAAAAGTATTACTATTATTTATCAACATATACTACCGCTGGATATTATGTCGGTCATTGGATTTCTGCATAGGTTTACTTTCTGAAACTGTACGGTCTAGCACCGCATGTAACGTATACGACTAACTGCACTTAGCTGCACCAACCTCAAACTATAGATGCGATCCCCGTATCTACGACTTAAGTTTACTTAGTTCCGATCCAGACTGACGTCACGTTGTAACGTAAGTGCCGACAATGCAAATCTATACTTAAACTATTTACTTCTTATTCATGATTGCAGACTGAAACATCAGTATTAAGTGATCAAAATCCATGGAGCGATCCTCGCGGTTATTTCGAATCAATTGACCGACAAGTAATGAAGACATTACTGTCTGTTGCGCCGGAGATATCTATCTCAGCGTCGGAGATAATCGTGCTTGCGTCACGATCGTGTGCGGTACGGTTCGCAGGACAGCCTTTTGTTGTTTCCTTGCTTTCTTTTTATTAAGTGTGACCTAAAACATCGTTTTTGCATCGGCTTCAGGTAGCCAGCTACCCTTTAGTTTTCAAAAATATCAGTACTTAACTACTGTAATCATTAGGGCTTTCTTGTTTATTTCAAGTGTGTTCTAATTCAACTTTCACTTGCCACAGTACTTATCACAAATTTAATTAAAGTTATTTTATTTGAATACATATTTATGTCCAAAACTTATAATTTCAATTGTTTCGTTTCGTTAGATATAATATTCACTGTATCTGACATAGCGATGTTTATTTGTTTTTAAAAACACTGATTTCTACTGGATCTAAACCGGTCTTATCGTAGGGATTGGCTATAATCGCCGTTCTTCTTCAAAGGCAGATTTGCGATCATAGTACCAGATACCTAGGCTGCTGAGAGCCTGCTGCCGATCGCCGGTGTGGATCATTTTAAATGACATATTCTAGATCTGGCGCTCTCCTTTTGTTAATATTTACGACACTAAATGGATAAAATTTATTGTCTAATAAAAAAATGTTTTCACGTGAAGTCTACTAATCCACAACGTCACACACTCTCTTTGGCTTCGAAAAAGTTCAGTCATATTCAACATTTCTTAGAATACGAGTATATTAAAGCATGAAATTGTAGTTTGAGTGATCGGATTTATTTTCCTATTTTGCGAGAGAGATATCCTTTGAGGCCGTAACCGATCTCTCCGCTATCGGCTTATTAGTATTCAAAACAAACTTTTAGGGTCTTTGGATCAGATTTATATCTATTATATATAGGGTTGTGGATATCTGATGAGGTCCGTAATTTACCTTCGTTGCTAAATTCAGGTGTGCTCAGAATTTTGCGGCTGATAAGATAAAATTTTCAATTTTACTATGTGAAAGCCTCAGGTGCGCGTCTTAAATTGAACCTTGATTAATTTGAATACCAGTTAAAACTTAATAAAATTAATAAATAAATAAAGCTAATGAAGTATAACTCGTGCATCACCGTGCGTTTGACACTGCATCATAACAATTATTTGATCTTTTACAAATACCATCAAAATATACGAGATAAAGAAAAGTGAATGCTCCCTAGGTTGGAGCTCATTAGATGTTTCTCGCGTTCCAATTTGATGACACCTACACGCGACGAACAGGTAGTAATCTCTTATAGAGCAACTATAAGCGTATATCAGGACCGTAGCAAATGGAAGAAGATTGTCTCTGCCTACAACGTTGGGAACAAGGCGTGAATATATACATATACATTTAAGCAAATTACTAGATGTTGGACCTAGGCTCCTTTTTTCCCAAGTAGCCGGCTGCAAGGTACTACCCTCTTACTTATTTCTGTCGCTAATTAGCAGTGCAAACATTGTCTCTCGGTTTGAAGGGTATATATACTTACAATATATTTACTCGCTATGAGGCATTCCATCTGCTGCATTAGCCTTTAACCGTTAGGTGGACTGTTAACTAGTTTTGATAGTTTAATGTTTTAAAAAAGAAACCATTGATTTAAGTTTTATTTTAGAAATTAAACGTTTAATTGAAAAGGCTTATACAAATCGGTTGTTCCACTTCCAACTCTAACGCAGTCGATTAATGGTGTACATTCGGTCTGACAGTTTTTTTCCTCTGTTAACACTTACGACGATCTGGAAAAGAATCATGACGTGAAAGTGAGCAATTTTCTTCCTCCCGTCACACAACAAAAATACAAATTCTAAATTCCCGATGTAACACCAAAAGCATTTCCTAATTATTTCTTTACACTTACCGGCTGTCACAAGCGTGTAGACAGTCGTCGGTCAAGAACCGCTACACAGTTAAAGCAATAAAAATAAATGGAACACACTTCCTCTTCAATCGATCGGTACAAAACAAAGAACGATCAAGAGAGATGGACACGCAAGTTTTTGTGTTTGAAAAGCCCAACAGCTTTTTCTGCGTATCGAAAAAAGTTGCCCGTGTACCACAATCTAAATTAACAGACATCGATGACAAGTTACAAGTGCGTTTTACAATTCGTTTTTCGGACGCGCTCGCTCCGAAACGTTTTTAATTGGTCTTAATGCAATGTAATAAAGTTTATATTGGATCGGAAGACTATTTTCTGAAATGAGTATCTATTTTTGTTAATTTGTAGGACCATTCAAACCATTGTAACCACTGCATTACAGACAATGACCGAGACAAAGTGAGCTCAACGTGTGGCCAACATTTCTCGGGTCTTCATAATGTACGATACACTGAAGTGGATTCCGTTACACTTAAACACAAGTTTCGTTGTACATTGTTTAATTCTCAAACATTTCATAGGTGTAATGTACATATTATTGAAATAATAACCATCTTTAAGAACTTTTTATTGCACTCCTCCGTATGGATTTCCGGACTTCACATTGTATTTATTTATTATTTTCACATGTTGATGGATACAGGAGGCTCAAGACTTTACAAAGGCCAATGTTCATGAGTGTACCTGTAACAGGCGATATGATGATGATTATTTCTCGGCTATGTAGGTGTCCTAACGATGTTTTGAAGAACTGCCGAGCATGTGAAGAAAAACATTGTAAAGAGATTTCAGCGCTGCCGGCACCGGGATGAAAGCCCAAATCTAGTGAAGTGCGAGTGTCTTTATCACGAAACTCTAATTAGATATATATGTATATGTATGTAGATATGTATAAAGTATCTTGTATAAATGGCTGTCAACTTTGGTATTTAAGCATGAGCAACAATGCAATATCAAACTGATTTATAATCAAAGTTCAGCTAATAAATTCGGCTCGTGACCGCATCGCAGTCGGTTAATCACGAGTTGTGAGGGTAGATGTGCAATCGTGATCTGTTTCCGTCATAGCCCGCTTTTGTCCCGGGGTTTTGTCTCGATGCCAGTGGTCTATTATAATGGCTTAATGAAATTATTAACCTTCAACGTGGGTCGGCTCTTTCGTTTAATTAAAGTGTCGCCGGGAATGCAATGTTTTTCATTATCATGTAATAAAATATATGTTAAAAAAAGTAAGCTTCTGTTAAGAATGTTGGTTCAATAATTAGGGCAAAATTTTTTTTTTTATCATAATAAAATCAGTCACGTGCATACTTTTTGTAGGTGACGTAAGATATGACAAAGGGATTAGTTTTGAAAATAACATATTATTCGGCAGTTGGCAGATTAAGCAGCTCAAAAAATGCCGGTCAAAAGAATACACAGAACGGTCACAAGCAACAATATCTTAAATGCGAGGCGTCTGATACTGAGTTTGGTAACATGCCTGCTGAATAAGACGATTATGCCGTATCCACCCTTTTGAAGAACAGCGTATCAGTTACGAAGCAAAAGCATTAAGTAATACCAGATTACTATGTGGTAGAAACTTTTGCTGCCTACGAGTATTCAGGGTAGCTACCCTCTTAACTGTTTCTGCCAATCAGCAGTTTAACCACCTTTTTAACATTTTGTTCCGAATTCACTTATTGAAGAATTTATAACATTGCATAAAGAATATTATTAATATATCCCGGAACCGACCTTCCCATTTTTTAGACGCTTTAAGAAGTTTCTTTTGTGAGCAATAAAAAAATCTTTTTTATGCCCAATAAAAAGAGATTACGCTCGCGAACCGATTTACCGTGAAAGCGAATCCCAACCCTCACAGAACCGAGAGAAAAAACTAAATTTACCTGAGGGCGCATGGACCTGTATAGAAATTTATTCTTCCGTAGCCTACATACGTAATTAATGAATAGACGATACGTCTGCACCCTCGGCGATTACTTCTGTTTCAGTAACTTCCTTGCGTTCAGCTGAAATGGGACGTGAACAACTGGATGCGATTATGCTAACGAAGTTTTAATTGTCGGGAGATTTTTTATTACTCTCACGCCGGGTGCTTCCTTGCATTATGCATAGGCTTACGTCACAAACGTTTTAAAATAAGTAATAAGCATTGTATTAGCTAATATCAATGACATATAATAGCAAGCAGAAGTGGCAATGGGCCGGCCACATAGCTCGTAGAACTGACAACCGTTGGGGAAAAAAGGTTCTCGAGTGCCAGCCACGTACAGGCGAACGCAGTATAGGACGACCCCTCAAAAGATGGAGTGACGACCTGCGCAGTGTTGCGGGAAGTCGATGGATGCAGGTGGCTCAGGACCGAGCTTCTTAGCAATCTTTGGGGGAGGCCTATATTCAGCAGTGGACTTGTGATCATTTCAGATGATGACGAATGACATATGAGGCAGATAAATGCGTTACGAGGTCCCAAACATCATTTTGGACACCATATAAATATTGTAAATGATAGCATGCATACTTATCATATAATTATCCTCCATTGCAGTACTCAAACTCAAAATTTGATTATTTTGGATTTGAGTGAAAGCAGAGTCACTGCCATCTAGACTATCGGGCTTCTACTTTTATTATAACTTCCGAACCTTTAATGATATGTAAATGATCAATCTATAAATATTCCACTTCTGAGAAAAGACCTCCTGTAAGAAAGGGACTTAGTGCCTGAAAGGATTTATAACACTAATCCAGTACGGGAAAGCTTACTTCACATGTGAAGCGTATAGGTTTGGCATAAGCGTGTTTGTTTTCACCGCCGAGCACGTGGTAAATTCAGGACTCGAAATTTAAATTAACAATTTTTGTGACACTGGAAATTGAACCCAGTACATTCGCGTACTATGAAACTTAAAGCGAGCACTCGTGGTGCACACTACCATGGCACTTGTGGAACGTATCGTCTTTTAAATAAGAAATGATAAAGCAACCCCAATAAAGAACAAATAATGAGAATGGAAAATTCTATACACAAAAGTATTACGTCAAAACTTCCAGAATAAGGAGGAAAGGAGCGACAAGATTATCTAGTAATTTGACGCTCAAGATCATGATATTTGTTTACCCGACCTACGTCAGCTTTTGTCGCATAAAATATCAGCGTAAGTAAGCCTACCGATATAAGATATCGAGAGTATTAAAACATAAAAGAATGGTGAAACGATCAACTAACGTGGAAAAAATATAGAATAGCGTCTCGTAATATTTTTGTTTTGTCTAAGTTACGATTAGTTTTGTGACCGTAAAGTATTATACGGATTAATTACTGAGACTCGAACCCATCTCCCATGGCTAATCCGACAGGTACGTTAAACACTAAACCATAAGTATTCGATAACAAAAAAACTGAAGAGAATATATATGAAATAGTGCAAGCCGCGGTTACAAATGAGAAGCTGAATAATTAATACCCTCTAGATGATTCGCGTGAAAATATTATGACAAATTAATTATTTAAATACGTGTAAGTGGTCGCTGGTCATTAGGTCAAGTACTGCTATAAGACGTTTATTAGTGTAGGAATCCTTATCGTTACCAAAGAGGATTACACGAAGCCGCCACCTCCTTTATATTAGAGGAAGCCAATTGTGTGCTAATACTTCATCAGCCTAATTCTCCTAATAACAGTTATAGAGTTTTGTTTTACACATTTACTGTTTCTCATAGTTATTTTCTAGTAGGTCTTGCCAATATTTCCTCTGTAATCCATATGTTTCATTCTTTCACTTATGTTTAAAGACTTCTCCAAATGGCAGTACTAGTTATTGTTTTGAGTATTTTTGTATTTCTTGATATAGTTGATTCACAATCTGACAAACCCCATGAAGTTTTCAAGTCTTTTTCCCTAGACTACTCTTACGACTGTGAATGTGGAATAAATGAATAGCAGCGGCAGATTTTTATATGCACACAGTGTTTTTCATTATTTAGGCTTCATGATGTTCCACCACTTGATTGAGTATTGGCCTTATGATAATTAAAAACAAAATAATGTCACGCCCACTGATAAACGCAGAGCTCAGTGTTGCTGCTCGTCAAAGTCGTGTGTTTAGTGTCTCGATACAACTAATAAAGTTCCCGTGCCAACAACAACGTCTTGCTTGTTAACCAGACATTGTCGTCTGAAGACCAAACATGGTGGTTATAGTAACTTTATGTAATTACTAGCAGCTATACGTGATATTATTTATTATACTTATTATAGAGAGTATAGGAGTATTAAAGAGTCTCCCGAGAGTCGTAATATTCTACGTTTGCATACAAAATTTTCTCTCTCCATTAAAGGCATAAAGTAATAATTTGTAAGCATACGAAAAACACTGGCGCTAAAAGGAGGTGTGAAAATTCACAATACAAGCTTAGGTCTATTCAGTTTCTTACAAAAGTTTCTTGGTAGTTTAACGCGTATAGGGATAAATGAATCGACACATGTAACTCGATTCCTCGGATCATGCTGTTTATTTACCGTTGGGGCAACACTCTATCTTTTGTCCTCTTTCCGCGAGGTTGTACGGTCAGCATAAATGAAGCTATGTAAAATTTATAGTCTCTTCAAATATTATAAAATTTGTTAATCTTAGCACATCATAAAGAATTAACTATTTAATTAAATTTGATATGTTTAGATAATTAAGATAGCTGCGTATCGTGACCAAAATAACATCTTTCGATTAATGTTATAGTGTAATAGTAACAATTATATTAAGGTATTCGCTATCCTCTATTCGACGGATAACTTTAGTCGTTTTTATTACGAAGAATCGGATAGTTACCGAAATCAAGGAAAGCAGAAGGTCAAGTGAGGTGTAAATACGAATATACGATACCTTTACGAGCATTAATCTCATTTAAATATTCATAAAACTAGCGACAGCACGTGGCTAAGTCGGCGTGATAGAAATTTTGTCCCAAGAAAACATTTAGTTAGAAGAAAAGTGTCATACGTCATATATGTCATATATTTTAAATATGTTCACTTAAATTCAAGTATTGAAACAAAATGAAATGCCCTTCTAGTTTAAACGTACATAAAACGAACACAACCTTATTTGGTTATTTTTTTTAAATGTTTTCTACTTAATCTATCAATACATTCTGTCTGTGTGATTTGTACTATCATTATTTTCTGTTAACCCTACTTCTTTCATCCCTCTCTCTAAATATGATACCCACAGGAGTGGATTGCTAACAAAAGGCCATTCTGATTTTGTTTTGACTAAAATTGAAGCGGGAGAAATATCTGGTTTCGCTAAACTTGTTTGCCCTGATACACAATATTTTTATTTTATTTATGAACCCCTTGAATTTTTGCTTTGTTCGATAATAGGTGTTAAATATATTCTGACTACGTCTTTGATCTTATTTTGGTTCGTATAATTCGTTGATGTTTCTATTTTTATTTTATTATTTTTTCTACCAGTTATGTTTTAAACTTTTTTAACTAATATGAATTTAGCGTTTCAAATTCTTGATTTTCGGATATAAAAGGTAACATCGTACAACATTCTAGTGTTGTATTTATAACTCGTATCTAATTCAGTAATGTTTGCGGTACAAAACATCTAAGGTAACTTGTGTCAGATGGACCGTTCATTGTGTTTCAATAATAGTGCCGGAAGTACGAAAATGTCCTCAATCGAAAGGTTTCACATAAAAATATAAATGACAACAAATATCGATTGTGCCGTGTGTTCATTTTATTGACAATAGGACAATAGAAGTTTTAAATGAATGGCGGAGCCTGTAGGACCGGGCGGCCTGCGAACCCACGTTATGGTCTTACTACGTTTTTATCCTTATTTTTGTATTATAAATATCTTTGCTTCCTTTGCAATCTTTTTATTGTCTGGCCGAACTGTGATGTGTTCACTTCTTTTGATAATATCATTTGGCCTCTCTTTTTGATGGATTATCGTCAGAGGATTTACGTTTTTTAGATGTTTTCGCGTACTGAGATTAAATTGTAAGGTATATCAGAAATGGAACGCTTTGTTGATTTTATTAACAGATATCAGAGTCGAAATAACACCTTTATTGAAATTCTTGGAAATGGTAATAAATTAATATTATTAGCAAGAAGGAGTTTAATATATTCAAATTAAAATAACGATGAAGAAGGGAATATGCAGAGTTCGCAACACAGTGCAATAAACTTCTCAATACTAACTAGCCCGTAGAAAATAGGCTTGATCTAAGTGTTTCACGAATAGAGGAGTTTCTGGATACGCCAAGCTTGGCATCCTGGTAATCGCAGTGACGTCTACGTTTCATTAGACGACAATCTAAAAATTTTAGTATCCTACTATTATAGCTCCTACTAAATTGAGGACACGAAAGTCAGAAAATCTCGCAGTGCACTATTCGAAGTATTACCGAGATTCTTATTTGAAATAATTATTATTTTTTCATTAAAATGAAACTACTTCACTAAATTACTTTAATACTTCCTATGCTTGGTTACGACGATATAAAGTATCAACATTTTAAACATGCCAGTCTATTTTAGAACATACAAATTACTTTGTATTTTAAAAGCCATAGTAAATGTTATGCCTATTTTGAACGAAGTACTTGAAACAACTAGCTTCTCGTTAAGAATAATTTATGGGTTTCTTTAATTAGTTTCAAGTGGTCATATTAAACATATTCTTTAATATTTCAATTCAAAACGGTAAACTTCTTCGATACCTATGTTTTATTTGAATCTTTAACTTCCACTGTTGCATTAGTATTTGATTAGTCAATTGGTATATACATAATTTAAGTAATGTTATGTACTTTGACAAAAGCTTTCGAAGATATCTTTAGAAGCACAGAGTAAAAGGGCCGTTGCTCGAAAATGCGATATCCGTTGTGGAAGCAAAGTTCTTGTGAGGCAACCTTGAACCGGTATACGCAGTATAAGTTCTATTGAATATAAATCAGTACTGTGAACTGTGGCTTTATATTAATGAGATATATTTACAACTGTGCGATGAACCACAATGCATATGCGGAATCCTAAATTCTCTTCGCTAAAACGACGTCGTCGTTATCCGTGTCAATTTTCTATTTCTCTTGGAAATTACGTAAATCAACGGTAGTTAAGGTTAGCAGATTTCAGTTTTGAAGAGTGTGCCTAATCTGTTATGAATAATCAAGGTGGTGGTATATAATCTATATATCTAGTGACTTAAGTCCTGATGTGGTATATAATACTTCTAGCGACATGAGTCCTGATATAACACATAACGATAAACTTTTATTTGTCAAACCAAACCAAATAGTTTATTCATAGTCAAAAGAAACATAAATTTTACTCGATAAATGGTTTTTTTTAAGTCTTCCACCTGTTCATAATGAGATGTGAGAAGTAATGACACGTGAAGGGATAATGTTTTTTAAAGTTAGTAAAATCTCAAGACACCAGTACTCTGTAATCAATTAAGCTTGCATTATAAAGCGATTTATCGAAAAATCTTATTTTAACAATAGTCTACGCATTACGCTCATGACAAAAAAAAACGGAACATACGGACAAACTGAATATTGTTCTTAGGTGATTCCTACTGTCATCCATATTGTACGGAGCAAATTGTCAAGGCAGGCGGGACATGTCATTTTTTTTCCATCCAGTCCCTACTCAGTCTGTTGACACATTGATGCATGATCTACTTCCAGTTATGAACGGGCTCTTTTTTCGTCCTCAGGTAGATCGTTATCGGCTCGAGTTTAACTTTTAGCATTAGCATTTAATACATTAGATTTCATATTTATCTTTTATATGTTATTTTATAATGTTTTATTCAGATTCCTGTATTAATGGTTAGCTCGGAATCAATATAATTGGTTTATCATTTTGATACTTTGTGTTTGACCGCTATACTTCTGTACTCGTAAGTATAGCATTGTTTTCGTATAGAGCAGTACAAGGATTATTTTTTCATTAGCATCCAAATTTACAGTATGCTCGTACTAAGAATTCCATTGCAATATGATTACGTATACAAAATAACAATAAAAAAAAGGCTGAAGTAAGCCCTGGTGAACATGAAAACTAAAATTAGATTATGTAAATTCGTTAAATAATAGTTTTATGTGAAGTGTTCGCGTAAACGCAAGGAATCATTTTAATCTAGCATATCAATAATAATTATATTAACTTGCTTGCCAAATAAATTAGATGCAGAACAAGTCCCTAACTGAACGAATACTAAAATATTCGCTACGCAGGCACTGTTGAGGTTTTAAAAGCGCTATATAGGACCTGACGTGTGCGAAGCGTTAATGGAAAGGTACGAGGAAATCAGTATTACGAAACTGGACAAAATCACCTTTTCGTTCACAGCTTCGCAGCTTATAAGTCTAATTTACGACTGCCTCGATTTCACATTTCGATACATTAGTAAAATAATGTTGTTGAAGTTGCTTTTTCGACAAAAATGATTTATGTTTTCAATATTCACGCAAATGAATATACGAAACAAACTTGATTTGCCTAGTGTACACAGCGGACTAACTTATTTAATGAATTTCACAAATATACAATTGAACGATTAGTTCATTCTCCTAATTAGTCGGTATTTTCTTTATAATAATCAGAAGTGATGCTTGATGTACTTATATGTTTGTAATTTTTTTTTTAGTTTCATGACAATAAAGATTTTGCTAAAGTAAAGTAAAGTAACAGCCTGTAAGTGCCCACTGCTGGGCAAAGGCCTCCTTCTCAAAATACTAGTATCAGAGAGCGTTTAGGAGCCGGAAAGGACCCACCACGCTGCTCCAGGAACGGGTTGGCAGGCTTCACATATCCTCGAAATAATATATATTTTTTTATTATTTCTCAAACATGCAGGTTTCCTCACGATGTTTTCCTTCACCGTGGAGCACGTGGTAAATACAGCACTTATAATTGTTATTAATAATTTCAGTGGTGCCGGCACCGGGGATCGAACCCACGTCACTCACGCTCTATGACACTAAAGTGAGCGCCCTGTCCACTAGGCTACCACGGCTCTACCACTAAGCTACTATGGATAGATTTTGCTAAATCATATGAAATAACTGTTAAATGTATTTTTCGATTTCCGCAGCCACTAAAAATCGGAAAGTACCATAAATATTAAAGTCAGACTAAGAAATGAAACAAGGAAATTAAATCTAAGAATGTATGCTCAGGAAATAACGTTGTAACAGAATGTCGTCCCAATGAAACAGCGACGATTCGGAATGAAACATTTAAGACAATGTAATAAAGCGAGTCTTAGGAATTTAAAAACGACAACTTCATGGCCATGAGCAATGATTTTTATAATGAAATGATATTTAAATATACTTTTTTCCGTCATAAGCCGTATGCGTGTATCGCTTTCTTCTCTTGATTGAAGTAAAAGGCGTCGTAAAAGTCATGAAATAACGTGTCATAAGGTTCTCGTATAGAGGCGAAAGGTGGGTTGCTGAAGTCCGTTTGGCTATGATGTGTTGTGATAAACAGAAATTTGTTATCTTTGCTTAAGCCTATGAGTGACAGACGTAAGTGTTTGTATATATTTGTTGTCTCCTATTTATTCAGCGATAGTGCACGGCCGGGCCTCTCTCATAACAGTAATCGTAAATCGTTTTATAACTCGAATAGATACATAGAAAGGAATTTTCCGTAATTTTTCTCGTGCTTTGCAGCTGCATTAGGAGTTATAGTACCAGAGATTTAGACACTACCACTCGTCACCGGCCTGGATGGAACTTTTGAGAGAATACATTTAGCAATCTATCGGAAGCTTCGATATTTAACTAATTATTTGGAAACTAGAACAATAAGATACAGTTGCAGGTTTAGTAGCAAACATCTAGTCATACAACTTTTATATAAATTTACGTTTATAACAACTGTTGATTAGAATGCATGTACCAAATATGGACTTGCGCTTGAATTTGCATTTCGAAAAATCAACCTTTCATTCAATCATCAGTTTCAATGATCTTATCATCCACCAAAATCGGAAGTTTAATTTGCCAACATTTAATATTAACAATCTATTTGAGATTAGGCAGTGTTCCATGTTTATAAATTAAAGCGTACGCGTGTTATATTATTACGGTATCACTTTTAAAGGCAATATTATCTTTACGAAATTTTGCACAAAGGTGAATAACACGCCATTATCTTTGAAGATACGCTTCGACGAAATTGTATATTCATTGACTTGAGTTTGGCGTTAACACGGATCCGTGTTCAGTTGATACGTAACATACATAAAATTATTGATATTTTTTAAATTAGGGAAAGAAAGGATATTAAATTTTCCATCTGTACACTCTGCGCAAAAAGTTGGTCTTGACCTGAGACCTGCCACGATCTCACTCAACGTAAGCACTATAAAGGAGGGTTTCAGAAATAAGAGGACCCGAAAGGCACTGCTGTTTTAGTTAGTCCTCATCTTTGTATACATGTCTTAATTGAAATATTAAATATTGACTGGCGAAGCAATAAGTCTTCTCGTCTCCTATATTGTAGACATTACTATGAAGCCACTGTAGTCAGACTGTTTTACTTTACTTTACTTCAATTTACTTTACTTTACAATACATATCTATTCTTTGTAAAATGCAACTTCTAACAGTAACTATAAAAAAGTCGGAATAAGTTACTAATTACGACAAAAGATTCTTCCTTAAGAAAAGTAAATAAACTCTGTTATATAGTACCTAAGTGGTAAACGCAAAATGTACGTTTACTTTTAACAAAAAAACAATTTTCTTTAATCACATGGCGTTTTCAATGAACGGATATAGAGACCATTGAATATAAATCGAATCAATATTTGTACTCCTTCTAGTTTCAAGCTGATCAAATAAAATGGTAACATTGCCTTTAGGGTTCGCAGTAGTCATTGTGCAGCGTGTATTCTAGTTAAATATTTGTATGTACGTATATACAAAATATCGAACAAAACGAATACTACTCCAGTATTAAAAGTAAATTTAAATTACGTCCGTTATAGTGCCTGATTTAAAGAACACACACAAATGTGTGCGACTTAGATTCTACAACCTCATTAATCAGCACAATTTTTTTAATATGGTTTGGGGGCAACCGAGCAAGCGGTAACATGATGGTAAGTGATTAACGTCGCCCACGTACATGTGCAAGACTAGAAGAGCTCCAGGTGCGTTGCCGGCCTTTGAGGATATTTTGGAGCTGGTATAGAGGTTGAGGATGAGGGATGGGGAGGGGGTGAGGGCCTCCTGTTACCTCACACACAAAACGAAACGTAAGAGCGCAAGATGCCTCTACTTCACGCCGGTATTCTGCGAGGTTTGTGATACTACCCTGGTCGAGCCGGCTCATTCGAGCAGCAGCAAAAGTCACTGCTATTTGCAACAATCTCTAAGACGCACAAATATGTGCATTAAATGTTAAAACTTTCATTAGGTCAACTTTAATAGTCTTTTCGATAAATCGCAACAGTTTGTCCGAAACCGTATTCTTTACAATAATGTCTATTCAATTCGAGAAGATTTCAGCGATGAAAATTAAACAAAGTGCTTTAATACAAAGCTTCTTTCGTGTGAAAAATGCCATTTGCGACTGCCTCATTTTCACTTTGCGTCCATTATTTATCTCCTCGCGGTACATAAAAGTGGCCAGACTAGGAAAGCGATTTGTACATTTTTTATCATAATCTCGGTGACGAGACGTGACGAATGGTAAAGCGATGTGCATTACAACTTTAGAACAACTCACTCCTTTATAATCTCTAAAGACTTAGGTACGGCCGCATGGATTAGTGGTTAACGTACCTGACTGCCGAGACATGGGTCCTGGATTCAAAACCCAGTCGACGTCATATTCGTGCATACACAATTGTTATTGATTTTTCGAATCTGGTCGTTTCTGGCAGTTTCAGGGAAACAAGACAACTCTTGTTTCTCTGAAACTGCATCTGAACCTTCCTCTTATCTCATCACATATGCGATACAACACATACGTGAAGGTAAATACTAGCGAGTGCCTCTGTGTTTGCGCGTACACTATAACATCTCCTGCGCAGTTAACAATAGCCAATAGTAGTCTATTTTCTTTATGGAAGTAAGTTATTACCGTCGCGCATATACATCTGCAACACCATAGATGCTGCAGTGCAGTGCGTTGCCGGTCTTTAAGGATATTAAGGATATAGTAGTCGGAAGTTGTTGCGATAGTCCATGTAGACCAGGGGTACATCAGGTGCTATACTTACACAATTGCCAACGGATAATGTTCCACTCACACGTGTAACAAGATAACAGATTATTATTGTAACACAACATGTACAACTTGGTGTTTGAACGTATTGGCTGGCGCGCCACTCTGGGTTTCATCGCAGAGTTTGACATAATATTTTTCAGGTATTTTCATTGATTGCCTCTGAAGACGATCATAGAAAGATAGGGAGCGGTGTATTCTTAGGACGCTACCATAATAATACAAATGAATGCACAAAATTGAAAGCAAGGTTCGGAGCAAATGCACTCGGAATAAGTCTGAGCTTGGTTAGTTAGACAGCTGAGTGCACTACATGCAAGTGTGGTTCCCACTTGAAACTTTTAAATTTGAAAGAAATAATAACACAAGAGTCTGATTCTAATTTGCCATGGTTATGTTTTTAATCATCTTTAATTTTGATAGGACGGATAGAATTGGTTTCATTATGCCCACGTCTCTATTGCATTGCGTGTCAGTACCCATTTTCCTTTAAGATAGCAATGTTGAGATTCACTCGGAGTGTTTAATTAACCTGCACAGTTCTGCGTGGGACGTTATACCTTTGTATCTACACGTAATTAAAGCTTGATATTATTTTAATGGCATACCTTTGACTTATAAATAGTCTTTGATAGTGACTTTCTCGGATTTAATTAGCAATATAGGTGAAATTTGAAAAACACGAAGATTTGAAAATGTACCTATAGGAATCTTTTACATGTCCTAAACACATTAACCGTCATTCTTATAATAAATTATGAAACCACAAATCTTCTATAAAAGTTCTATAAACTGCATTCATATTTCCTATTCAGTAAATGTGCTTTGAATGTTAAGTATATTTTCGGCTGTTAACTTAGCCGACTGCCCTAGAAGAAGGGTAATGTTTTTCGAGTTCGTCTATTTCGTTGGCACGCTCTGTAGCCTAAACGGCTTGATCAGTTTTAACATGTGTCGTTAGATACGTTTTCATTGTGACATTTTTTTTTAGTTTTGGAATCAAAAAAGAGAAGAGAAATAAAAATGGTTACGTAGACGGTAAGAGCTGTGCTCACTTTTAAGTGTAATATTTACCACGTGCTCGGCGGTGAAGTAAAACGTCAGGAAACCTGCATGTCAGAGGCATATTGAAAAATATTATATTGAGGATATGTGAAGCCCGTCAAACCGTACTAGAGCAGCGTGGCGGGGCCTTCGCGGCGCCAAAACCTTCTCTGATTTTTGAGAAGGAGGCCTTTCCCCAGCCGTGAGCACTTACAGGCTGCTACCTTTACTTATTTTTATGCAGACAGAGTGTTTTGTTTTTCTCTCACTCTTTTTACTCACTAGTAAATTCACTAATTGCTACTTGTTAAAATTTTGGAATTATATTGGTTTTATTTTCGGGTGGGATTTTTAAACAACATTGTCACTGTAGCATCCACATGTAGCATCCAGTAACCGAAAACATAATCTACAAATAATTTAACTTTAATAAGATTCTTAGGCAATTATAAAATAACTTATTTTTATAATATGATAAACACTGAGTATTATTACAGAAAATAAGTAGAAACAATGTAATATAATTGACTTTTATAAATAAACTAACGTTAATGAACCCGTTCACATGTCCAAGGAGCTTAATTACGTCAGATACAATTTATATGCACATAGAGGCCGACATAGAATCGCCATCCTCGTTAGCAGTGTATGCAAATATAGACCTAGCCGTTTTCACATAACGAGGCAATCAAGCCTTAATTTTCATAGAAAACATGGCCAATAGATAATGGTACGGCGGAAGCAGTTAGTGCAATTTTCCTTTAATTACTTTAGGTGCACCTTTAAATTCTTACCAGTTGACAGCTTCATTAGATTCGCCTGATATTGGATTGTCTGTTGGTAATTTATTTTCGAGTCAAGTTGCAGGCTAATTTTCTTTACGTCCAAGTATGATGGAGAATCGTAACCTATCTATAATAGCTTTGCAAGTTTCTACGCTTTTGGTGTCTTCGTACTAAATATACATTACGTTAAACCGAAAGACAGACCAAATCACCTAAGTTTGCTGAATTGATTTACGTAGGCTAGCTTTACTAAGATATCTATCCAAATAATCTTTCAAATCTTTTACTTCCGTAGGATTAAGCTTTCTTGAACTTGAAAATACTTTCTAATTTCATTTCAATAAATTCAGTTCCTGCTAATTAATTGTTTGTTTTATTTAAGTTAGACAGTTACGAACTTGAAGGACCCGTCGGTTCTCATTAGTCCTTGTGAGTCCCCTGAGTCGTGACTTTATGGACGATTGGCTAGGTAAGCAATAAGCCACGGATACGTATATTGTTTGAATTCACAGTATAACAAAACCATTAAGAGTATTCCTCAAACAATATCCTTTTTTTTACGGGAACGGCGTCAAACGAGCGAGCAGCTCACCCGATGGCAAGCGACTACTGTGGCCCACGCACATCCGCAACACCAGTGGTGCTACAGGTGCTTGTCGGCCTTTAAGGGTATTTGGTAGAAGGGGATGGGAGTGCGCCTCAGGATACCTGTCTCACCGAACGAAACGCAGAAGCATAAGATTCCTATACTTCACGCCGGTGTTCTGCGAGGTCGTGGTACTACCCCGGTCGGGCCGGCCCATTCAGCAGCAGCAAATGCCGCCGCTTGGCTCTAAAAGTTATACCCTAAGTGTAGTCATATTTTGCCTTGACTAAATTTGAATATACTTTCAAAAACAACAACTCATCTTTGTGCAATGATAACTAAGTACCAGAGCGCTGGCTTTTAATTCGCATCCGTAGTAGCGTATCAGCACTAAAACTGTTAAATACAATACTAGGTGGTGAAAACAAACATCGTCAGTAACTTAGAATATCTGAGAAATTAAATAAAAACCTAGCAGACTTTCCCCGACTTAAATTTGTGATTGCGGTAGTGAAAATAAAATTGATAATGATCTACCGGGGTTGCTATTTTAAGAGACGTTATAACTTTTCATTTAAATATATCGCATACGACATACCTCGTTTTATTTTTAATTATGCACCTCTGCCAGTTTTATGGTATAAAAAATTCAAAAGTAAAATTCCGTTACGCCCATAAAATACAACGGCGTTCTGGTGTTATCGCCAACTGACACATCGTCACCCCAGTAGCTGTTACCTGCTTTTATCGCATATTTATCAATTTGTAAATAAGACGCGACGGGGCTTTATTAACTGGAAGGATGTAATGGATTAGGAGTCAGACACGTGGGCCGTGACTACGGATGATTGATCGGAGCTCTCTTATCAATTTGTTTTGGGTCTCTCGGGTATTAAGGCTGTAGGTTGTGTGTAGGGGCTTCTGTCACAAATGAGGACATGGCCGATAAAGGTGAGATGGGTTGGAAAATCATTACCGGAACATTTCGTTTGTTTCGATTCATCGTATGCATGAATATATTTCTGACGACCAGTGTAAGGCACAGGATTCATATTAGAAGAAGTACTGGATTGTGCTATTGATAGTGTGGTTACTGTATTTTTTTACGCGGTGATTATTTCACCTGGCGACCCATTATTTGCGTCGTATTTATTATTTTGAACTCGCCACTTATCCTTTACGAAACACAGGGACGATTGATGCAGTAATCTAAACAGAAACTTTATCGTAATTTGAACTACAGAACTTTACTTAAAATTTAAAGTCTTTCCATACACATAACTAATTCGTGGGCTTTTGTAGAAAAAATCATTCACATGATTCATTTCCAATACAGTTAGCGTACCGATTCCCAACTGTTGAATGCAGATTGAATGTAATGAAAGGTCCGCCGCAAAAGCAGTCACGTTGTAAACAAGAGGAATCGTCTATAAACATGTCTTCGCTTTCTCTTTGGATCAAAGCTATTCTATTACACAGGCGCCAGCGCCACGGAATCAGTAAACATATAAATTTTATCGAATGCTAAGGTTTTAGTTTAAACGTTTCATGGTTTGGCTTACATAGCTCTGTTTGGTAATACATTCATGAAATGAAATACGCTATAATACCTTTTTAGAGACCAATAAAATGTTTAGATGTTGTAAGCTCAATGTATAAAACAATAAGGGTTAAACGAGAAACTATGTAGAAGCTTATTATGATAGTATAAAAAGTAAAGTAAAGTAGCAGCCTGTAAATGCCCACTGCTGGGCAGTTTTGAAGCCGGGAAGGGTTCGCCGCGCTGCGCCAATGCGCAATTTCTTAGTCAGCGTCGAGCACGTGGTAAATTCAGCATTTAAAATCGCTATTAACAATTTTAGTGGTGCCGGCATCAGGAATCGAACCCTGATCGATCACTCTATGAAACTATAGCGAGCGCACTGACCACAAGGCTACCACGGCTATGGAAAATATAGCTATAAAGTATAACATACTAATAAAATTAACTTAATAATAAATAATTTAATTGAACTTGGTGTACATTTGTTTCTAACTCAATAGGAATTTATATTCCGATGGCGCAATAAAAGAATATAAAGCTGAATCAAGGCAATATTTATTTCGGTTCTTATTCTTGAGCTCTTTATTTCATCCTCGGCTTTCTTGACGGCATTATTCAAATCGTACCTGACTACAATCTTCGATATTAAAAAACAAACCTGTCAAGCGTGAAATATTTTATATTGCATGGTTACCGCTACCAGATGTTACGTATATAATAATTATTACGCATTAATTATTACATATACGTAACATGTACGTTACATTTATATAATTATTAGGAAAAAAGTTGTGGCTATGTTTATCTAATCTAATCTTCCGCATGATTTAAAAATATAAATGTTTATTACAATGAATGTTTTCGAACGCAACTAATAACAATGAAACATTTGTTATTCGTGTTGTATGTACCAGTGTTACATAAAACACGTGGAAGTATTTTACAAAATGTACATGTTTAAAACGACGTTATAAAAAATATAGCAAAAATTATCGTTTCGTTATGACCAAACCGACAAATTTATACAACGTTGACCTTTTACACCCAAAAAAAAAAGACTGCTCTTAGGCGTTCCTTTCTGTCAACAGGGCTTGGAATAAAATTTATGTTAATCACGAGATAATAATATCCGATAAAACATCGGCGTGGTTTGAAATTTTTTTGAGTTACCTTTCACAAAATTGTTATTGCAAACAGATAAGACTAAGTGATCGTAATATAAAAAAAATGGTTTTTCATAGGGTTATAATATTTTTTTAAATGTTTTAGGAACATTATTACGAAATACTAATGATAAAATGAATATGTATTATTGAAAATGTTAAGAATATTTAATGCCTTGGTGTAACAGACAGACACGGCAAAAGACGCTTTTGATGGAAAATTTACGATATATTGGATGGCCCAAAACTAAAAGAACCCATAACCGACCATAACGAGTATGTATGCGTAGATGTAGGAAACGGAAGTCTGTAGTCTCTGCGTGACAGGCGTGAGAGGTTTATATATGTGTGTATAAAATGGCTGGCATAATTCGGTTTGAGCGAACGGGGGTTAATTGAAACGACCTAAATGGATCAGGGTAAAGTATCCGAAACATACAAAGTCAAAAAGTTTTTTTTTTTTTTTACTTTTATGTGGTGGAAAGGTGCTCGCACTGGAGGTTAGGGCTAGTTATGTCGGGATGAACATAGAAGATCCCGGACCGACTAAATCCCCCACGGTAGATACGCTGTTGCCCCGGTGGGCTTTAAAACTCGGCAGTAGAGATGTGCGAGCAGAAGGCCCGCAAGTAAAAAAAGTTTATACATACTAGTACTTTTTGTTATTTCAAACAAGGGTTCTCTGTATGCTGGGGATTTTATTTTAAACAATGAATATTTATATATTTATTGTCTTTATATCGTCGTCATGTGGTAGGCCGCGTATTTAAACTTATAACGCAAAACTGTTGTTCGAAGACGTCATAATGTTACCAAGGGTGTCTATTCTGTTAGATTCATTAAGGCTCTCTTTGCATTTCGCTCATCACATCTCATTTCTTGTTCAGTGTAGGCATTTGTTCTTATTATATTTTTCCCAAGTTTCCCTTTACTGTCTCTCCCGGGAGCCTTGAGATATTTGAGAAACTCTATAGCATTTATATTATTCTCATGCAATTTCCTATTTATATGCAGAATACTCTGACGGGCTTCGCATAATAAGTAACCAGTGAATTCGGTATTCTTTGATGAATAAAGATTCGTCGGACCGGTGCGTGCCGTTTCTTAATTTTTTCACGATGTATACTACCCACCTGTAAATAATACGGTTGTCGGTTACTATTGAAATTCTTTGACATTGCAATATTTTGAAATCATTTAATTTCTTTAATGAATATCCTTCTAGGTATAGGAATTTCTCGGGCAGTCGTGGAAGCACCCATACCAGGAACAATTGTTTTTAGACAATTCAAATACAAAAGTCGCAAATATCAGCAAGCTGAAGTGGCAATAAGCCAGCCACATAGCTTGCAGAACCGACAACCGTGGGGAGAAAAAGGGTCTCGAGTGGCAGCCACGTACAGGCAAACGCAGTGTGGGACGACTCCCCACAAGATGGAATCACGACCTGCGTAGTGTTGCTAACTGCTGTAGCTTTATGCCAACCTTGGGAGAGGCCTATGTTCAGCAGTGGACTTGTGGTAGGCTGAATGGTCGAGGATTAATTCACTCAATCTTAACCCATCTAAAACTAAATACATTGTTTTAGGAACAATAAACCAAATAACTAAAATAACGGAGAGTAATATCAGCATATATCTGCAAGGTGAAGCGGTTCAGCGGGTTGATGAAGCTCGCAATCTTGGGCTTAAAATGGATGGCTTACTTCGCTTTGAGAGCTATGTCATAGATGTTGCACGTGCTTGTTTTTATCGATTGAAGATATTATATAAAATTCGTAATTTCCTTAATATTAACCTTAGAGTCACCCTCTGTGAAAGTCTAGTATTATCAAAATTAAATTACTGCATCACTGTCTATGGTCCATGTCTTCTAGCCAAATCATTAAAACTTCTTCAGCGAGTCCAAAATGCATGTGCTCGCTTTTGCTTTAATATTCCTCCAAGAACACATATTTCCACATATCTAAACAAAGGCAAGCTACATAATATGTCACAGCGAATAGAGTTACAATTCGCTTGCTTATTGTTTGGTGTTATAAAAAACAATGCACCAGATTATTTATATAAAAAGCTTACTTGGTCTAGTGAATATAACCATCATAATACGCGTGGCTCGAAATATTTGCTAACTGTTCCAGGACACGTCACTGCCGCTTTTCGAGGTAGTTTTCGTTACTTAGCCACCAAGTGTTGGATCAACCTACCACCACCTCTTCGTGGGTACCAATCTAAGGCTAGTTTTAAAATTAGGTATATGTCACTTCTTTTACATGGCAATTAGGTTAATAGTGGTTAAAATTTGTTAGTTCTCGTTGCGGAATTATATTATTATTATTATTGTTGTATGGGGTATTTCTATATTTATTATTATTATTATTATTACGTCTTTTGTTGTTATTTATATATTCATCATATAGTACATAAAGCCTGACGACTGCTCGCGAAGAAAAGAAAAAAAAAATCAAAAAAAAAAAAGGTTTCCGACAGAATACCAGCGCTGTAGTTGTGGTTTACCATAGCTACAGCATTATGCTGAGTCGGACACCGTTTTGTTGCTGCAACCCAATAAAATATTATTGTAATTATTTTTTTTTTTTACATTAAGTTTACTTATGTGGTACTTGAGTTGTGGCAATGAATAAAGTACTTTCTTTCTTTCTCTTTCTTTCTAAATGATGAAATGATGATGATGAATGCACATACTTGTCCCGAGGGGGAATCGAACCCCCAACCTTAATTTTTAGAGGCAGGAAACTTTAATATATATTTTCACATAACAACATTATTACCATTGTATAAATATGAATGAACAAAAATATTAGACCCATTAAAAATACAATGTCACTGAATTCAATAAATTAAAAAAACATATGCAATTCTACCGTCTAATTGTATTATTAACCGTGACTCGGAATCATTAAAATGAATAGGGAATGACAAAGTTATCGTGAACTTTATATCATTGTAGAGGTGTTAATATCCTCCAGAGAGCCCTTTTGACTTTCTGCATATACAAAGAGTTAATATATGTATTTAAACGAATAGGAACACGCGTATTTGATTTTTGCTTGGTATTACATTCAAAATGTGTTCAGAAACATCGTAATTTATGCATTGAATTTCAATACATTTGGTCTATAAATGAAATATTATTCCGAAAATCGTGTTATACCAAAATAGTCAACAATTTTAACTATCTAAGCATACTTTTTAAATTCCATATTCCTGTAATGTATCTTTGTTATTATTTGGTATTTGCGGTATGAGCACTCACGTCCACCAGAGATAGACAGAGGTTATGGATTTCCACGCGGCCTTCTCTAACCCATTTTCGTTCTCCGGGAATTAGAAAGTAACAGAGAGGGAGGGAATTTTGAATAAAGAATTAACTTTGACGACCGCGTGGTTCAGTCCAGCGTATCTGACCTTGATGATCACGAGATCTGCTTTCGAAATTTAACCGAAACCGTTGTTTCCATTACGGCTCACAAATTTTTGGTGCAAACAATCTATATACAATCGTATTGTGAATGCGCTGCATCTCTGCAACAGCTTCCGCCGCTCATCTTGCGATCTCGTCGCGTAAGCACTATAGCGGGTACGTAGGCATTTTAGCTGTTTTTTTTTTAATTTTTTAATGTAAGTTATTTAAAACCTATTTACGTAACTAAAAACATCCAAACTTAATTTATTGCGCAAACTTTAAAACATCGCAATGGTCTAAAGGCAATACAAATAACAATCACTCTCATCAGAACAAACAACTGTGTGGGCCCGCTGACCTCACGTCGGTAAAAGACCGGTTTCTTACGCGGCGCCGATTAAGTGATCTTCCCGCTGTTCCAACGATTTCGGGTTAATTTCTTCATTTTGTTCGCCTCTCACATTCTTGTTCCTTTTAAGGCCTCTTAAGACACACTCTTAAAATTTGAAACCATTTCTCTAATGGTACGTCACGTGAACGCAGCGAAAGGCGTAATCGAAATACTTTACTCATAATCTTGGTAATCGTTACTCGCTCTAGAATCTATCAAACAATCATAGCGCTAGGGAGGGTCTTTGATGAAATAGTAAACGAAGTTACGAAAACTATTCCACGACTATTCGACGTGAATCGATGCGGAGCGAGCCCACGCAAGACAGAATTATCTATATCTTATACTTACTATTATAGGAGATTAAAAAAAAATAGTTTTGTTTGTTAACGAAAATATTGTTAAACACTTGTACGTTAATATCGTTTCAGTGGTAAGCGAATACTTGACCTAATTCAGACAGAAAATAGAATGCAATGACTGAACAACATTACCATTGAAAAGCTAAATGCATGTTATGCGTATGTGTATCCATGGACTGATAGAGTGCCAAAAATAATTCAAAAATTCACATAGTACAATCATATCCGAGCGTCTTCAAATTTAGTCTATCGTAATAAGAGTACTTGAGAAACGTAGTAAATTTACATTACTGCTGATTTGACGTCTCCGTGCATTTATTTCTTTATTTCTTCAGAAGAGAAATCTTTATCTCGCCTAAGGGCACGGGCAGCATTAATCTTATTACACGGAGGAGAGCTACGACCCTGTCAGTGGAGGTTCGAATCTGTTACACGCCTGACTATCCCGACAATCTCGGATTCCGATTCGGTCGTGAGCTAGACGTCATAGTGACGTTTTTATCTCGAAGTTTGTTAAAAGCTTCGGGCTTTAACATTGTTATTTTCATACCATTGAAGTGAATTTCACCTTTCAATAAATTAATATATTTAATATTTGAATAAAACCCATCGTTATTAATAAATAATTGTAAACGAACTTGGTTACTAAAATTATTCTCATATTGATTTATCTTTTGAAAATCAACCGGATATAAATGTGGATTATGTAAAATACAATATTATAGACGTAACTGGGTTTGTAACTTAACGCAACGTAACTTTTTTGCAGACGGTATTATGTAAAATCAAGGATTGAGAATATTACAGAGATTTATATGTAATAAACTTAAAGGCTATTAATAAAAAAAAAATACAAATGATATAAACAAACAACCGAACAAAAATTTTTCAGTCATGGGGAATTTCGATACAAACTAAAGAATCAACCAATAAAAACATCGATCATTAATCTGTATACAATAGGCCGATTTGAAATAGTACAATGTTATAAATAAATCTAAATCAGACCATAAGGGGATAACGATAGAACATTTTAATGACGTCCAACGTTCCAATACGCTTTATATCGGCTGATATCGTAAATTAGTTCGTATAACCAACAATGCCATAGAGTGCGGTCCTATTTGTTAATACCCTATTCCCTTTACTTTTGTTTCGCTTGAACACACTCGGTAATAAACGAGGTGGCAGATCGTAAAACTCGGCTTTATCGGTATTTGTCCGAGTTTGTTTATAGCCTAACAGGATTACTGCTTGTGATTGATTCGACATCCTCCAAATAAATATCGCCATTACCGATCCAAAGGACTTTGTCCTTCTGATTGTTTTATGATACAGTATTAAAATTTAAACCGAAAGAATGGAATACATTAAAAGATATTTTGGATAAGAAATGAGCTTTATTTATTGTTCTAGTTTTAGTAAAATTTTCGATGCTATAAATGTTGGAAGTTTGAGAAATAAATTTGTTCTTATTTTATTACGGAAAGTTTGAGAGTCGTATATTAATATGTTAGGGATGCCTCGGAAAACAATTTTCTAATCAAATCAGTCCGGAGCAAATGGATATTGGTTGCCGACAAAACACATGTAAAGCACCCGTTACCAATGAACTAAAAGTTGCTACATTACAGTTGTTTGTAGTATCTATTAAAGTTTTAATTTCACACGTAACTCCGAACTCTATAACGACCGCGATAGAGAATGATTTGGAATATATTGTTAAAATCTATGATATTTTATTGTTTTCTCCTAAAAGCCCATGGTACGGGGCCTCTCTCGCTTTGTTAATTAAGACATGTATTATCAAACGTTTTGAAGCAGTAAATAAAATTGTAATCTTCCATTCTAAGAGTATAGGCGTCTCCATAACACGCCTTTATCTTGAAATGGTTAACCGAAACGCATAACGTTTCTTTGATCCTACACCTACACGTATATTTAAGCTGTAATAATCTTCCATTAATACTAATGCAGTGTCAATTTTTAATGTATCTGTAGATAGGACATCTAAAAAGCCCAAATATTTATAATGAGTCAATTCTATATAATTGATGTTTTAAAATACTTAATTTTCATGTTTACAGGTAATCTGCTGCAACGTTACGGTTCTGCTGTTAAGCGACATTTTAAGGTAATTAGTTTTAACATACTTTTGTAATCAAGAACACATAAATTGTATAACTTTTAAACTTGTCCGATTCATCTCAGTGTTCCAATGCAATCGCTTTTCGTCCTATTTCTACTTTTTCCTTACACCTCGTATACAACTTAATTTCAAGAAAGTTCGGGTGACATAAGTCAAGTCAAAACTTTTTATTATACAAACACGACGCAGAGTTCAGAGCAAACTGATTAAATACTTTAATCTTTATTTACTTTTGTGCGTACAATTTCGTTTTAGGATTTATCGTTTAACTTTAAATTAGATGAAGCTCCAAGTCTGTAGAATTATACCAATACGATCATTGCATTTTTCTTAGACTGCAACTCTGCTTGGAAAATAAGTAATTACAAAGAATATCTGGAAATTGCTCCTTATTTATTTTCGACTATTGCTCCAAATTATTTTATTTTCCAATTACAAATTCTACTAGATTTCAGCTCACACGAAAGAAACAACATTTCTTAGAGCGCTTGGGATCGGAACATATATTATTTGTCCACTTTATAGAAGTCCGAAAGTTTCTGCTTTAATAAATGAATATTATGTCGCAAGCCATGGTAGCGGTCAGGGCGCACATTTAACTTAGGACGCGTATGATCTGGGTTCGAACCCCGGTTCCGGCACCACTAAAATTGACAATAGCAATTTTAAATACTAAACTTACCTAATGCTCAGCGGTTAAGGAAAACACTGTGAGAAAACGTGCATGTCTGCGAAATTGTAAAAAAAAATATTTCGAGGACGTGTGAAGTCGGGGCCTACCCGGTGGACCATTCCCGGCTTACTTTAACAAATATTGAGTAAAGGCCTTTGCCCAGCTTTGAGACATACTTGAGCGTTACTATTACAATTTAAATAAAAATAATTTTCAAAACCGTTAGAGGTAGCATTCAATAAAAAATTGAAATAAGTTTTTATAATATTAATCGGATACACACTATCTAACATGACCAGTGTATGTCACATTTCCTACGCAATTAACATTGTTTATTTTATTTCTAACATCAAACATCCTAATGGAACAACTAGTGATAAGCTGGCAGCAATTAATTTTTAACTCGATGCACGACCTTATGCTCCATCAATAGAGGTAGTGTTCTAGCTGATATGCTGTAAATATAAGCTGGTTTGATGCAAAGTGAAGAAGTCATTTTTACGATGTCACTGATGGATTTTCAAATATTGACCGCCTCGACCATTATCTGTGGGAGCGTGTCGGCCTAACGCAGCTTTGATAACGAAGTGTCGCCACCCTAAAAAAAAACGGTCTGTTTGTTATTCGGTCTGTGTTTATACATCGGTGCGGATATGAGGAGGTGCGGAACCTTTTGTAATTAAAAATGGACGTTAGGTTAGGTGCTATCGTGTTACATTTAAAATTTACTGTTTTGAACGAGTGGCCATTATTAACTAAAACACACCGAAAGGCGGTTACATCGACAAGTAAAAACTTATCTATGATTCACTAAATACAATCTTACCTTTAAACTGCTCTTAATTGAACTGAGTTCCACGTATGAGTTTATTATAGTTATAAAGGCTCTAATGGTTGTCCCTATTTAACACATAATCAAAAATTAAAATACAATTTAACTATGCAATAAATCTGTAACGTGACTCGCACATGTGCTGAGTAAGAGCATTCAGGAGATATTAATTACAGGACCGACAAGCAACTGGCTCTAGGAATTCCCAGAGTGTATTTCAACGCTTTAATTGAAAACAAATGTGCTGATTGGTAGTTTCATATTCTGTCAGACGGAATCACGTTGACGATGATATATATTTCCAGTAACTTTCTTTTATTTAATATACACAATAATGATAATGATCATAACTTCCACACATTCGACTTCTTCTGATTACAGCTACTTGATGTCAACTTCGCTGAAAAAGTTTCCGATAACACCCGATAAAAACCAAAATAAATAAAATCTTTTCAACCAATTATTTCTTTATAAGTACGGCAAAGTAAGCTAATGGATTAAGTTTCCGCTGAGTTTTCAACCTACGTACTTACTTTGACTTTTGGTACTACTAATGTTACTTAGTAATTTGACAAGATGATTGCCTGACCACGTTTTTTGTTTCGGTCTGAAAGATTTTATTTTTGTTACACATTGTGACGGATAATAATAGAGTAGAGTAATATTCATTAAAACACCTCTGACAGTCGGTAGAAAAATCGTGACCAGTGCAGAGTAGCAATTTCACAAATACGAAGTGTCTTTACGGCAACCCACGAAGATGCCTATATTCTGTGGTAGATTGTATCGAAACTGTTAATGATAATCGTGATATGAACAAAGGCACTTGTTAAATTATTATGATTGATTGTTCTTCTGACAGTTCGCATAGCCATCCATATCTAAAATAATAAAAATTTAGGAAACGTAAAAAAGTAAAATGTTTTCATTACAGTACAGTTTGACGTATAGAAACGAATGTATAATCTTTAATGGCAATCGTAATCAACGCACGGCGACGTACATAAATCATAATGTAAATACCCAATAAGAAGATATTTATCTCGCATCATCATTCTGGTGTAACTCAACGAGAAATCCGATTAATGCAACAATATAGTTAATTGCGTTGGCCTCTGCTATCCGGCCGTTGAAATCGAGGGAGTGCAGCGTATTCATATTACAGATTTCAACTCGACATTAAACTCTCATTTGTGATGCTCAAAAAAACCCTTTGGCTGGTAAGTATTGTTTTTTTTAGGCTCGATATGTTCAGTATGAAGTTATTCGTCTCTTTAATGTGGACTTAAACTACAAACAAATTTTGTCAATACATTTGCCTTGTACTTATATTTTAAGTACCTTCTTCTATAATATGCAAAGAATTTTTTAAAGTTCTCATTCTTTTAAATTAAAATCTTACGTATAAGTGTAATATAATGTCTGAAAAGAAACAATACAATTCTCCTTTTTAAATATCTGTCGTTATGACTCTATGCACATAATCACAAGGTACTGTTTATGAAAATATTTTCTCGTTCTAGATATTAGACCAATGTAGCTAAGCATAAGTACTTACATAATAGGTTTATGTAAGGGTGTATAAAGGTGAATGTCACCTGCAGTTGGTACATGCTGCTGGCTAACGGACAAGGCCCTGGTGAACATGGCGGATAATCCATTCCTTTATGTCAAGCTCATATACCACAGATTGGTAACCGGGATCAGCGTCTCTAGTGCTCTTCGCACTACGAGTGCACAGACACTACGCTATGTGCTGGCCTGTATTGGCTCTATGATTTAAAAGGTATGTGTCAAAGTAATTATACAGGTTGATTAATAAAAGAAAAAAAGATATGATAAGAAGATATGTAATGGTTAGAAGACGTCATAAAATCAAAGAAAAATTAACTTAGTTTCTAATTTACTAATGGTAGTGATAATACTGAAACTTTAGACAAACGAATTTGAAATCGTTAATTACTCATCTCCTTCGCTTCAAGTAATTAAAATTAATTCGTTCAGAAAACAAACTCGTGTTACCGTCGAGACGAACGTTGAGAACAACTTAAGTTTTCGTGTCTCGTTCGAGGACAAATTACAAGGCATCCTGCTGTGTATAAAACAATTGTGGGAGCAGCCGGACTGATGTAACTTGCAATTACGACTTCTTGTTTAAACTGCCCCCTTACTTTAAATCAATACCTTGATCACATGTCACGAAATGTCTTTCTTTAACGTTTATAAAGCAAACTTTATATCCCTTCGGTGATTAACGCTAAAATTATAAAAAAGAGATTTTTTTTAGTAGATATTTTTTATTGAATTAATTTTGGTTGCGCAGTCATCGTGTTTGTTTCAGAGCAGCTCATTCGATAATCGTGTGGTATAAAAGGCGGAATACACGATACGCGTAAGTAATATTTGTTAAATACATGGGTAAAAGCCAATTTAAAGAGTGAGGCAGCGATATCTATTGGAACACAATACCTGGGCACGATCTCCATCTAATTGTAGAAAGGGGAAAGTTTCGGCCTGCTGGGGTGAGATTATTGAAAGTCGTCGCCATTTGCATTGAAAGAAGTATGCTTCTCTTGGAGATATTTCTTAACGTGTGGTGAACCTCATATCAAGGTTGCACCCGGAGATCACAGAGATCATGAGATTGTTATAGCTTTTCCCTTAGACGCCGACGTCTTACAACACCCACGTGAAGAAAGGTGTGGTAAAGTTTAACACCCCCGCCATAAGGTTACGTTAAAACTTGAATACCCACTTATTTTCAATTATGAGCTCTATAAGCTGAAGGTTAGGCGATTGCTTCAAATATTATAGTGTGCAAGAACTTTTAAGGTCCATACCCATTGCTGGCACTACTAAAATTGGCAATTATAAGCAATTATACCTTAAATAGAGTTATGCATCACCTTCATGTAAGAGGAACAAAAATTCGCAGATGGAAAATTCACCCACCAAGCGGAGCAACATGATACAATCTTTTCAGCTTCATCTCTGTAAAGAAAGGACGTTTGTGTTAAATATAATCTAAGTAATATTTCGGTTTTTCAATTTCGAATCAAGTATTATTAGAAGATTTGATACTAGGCGTATATTTGTTAGAAACTTGATTCAGAAATCGTGATATTTGCAACTGCACTGGAAACTACTTGGAGTCTGATTTCAATTAATCTTCTCAATGCATTTCGTAGTTCTGTACATGTAACTTTAGCGTTTCAGATTCGACATCCATTACAACTAAGTCCTTACTTTGGAACACTTTGCATAAACTTTGTCGACATATTAAAAGCAAATAGATATTAATTTTTTGATGACACAGACTGATAAAGAGTGAGTGTCCAATGCTAATATCCATTTAAACAAGGTTTGAAAAATGTCTATAGTATTATTAATATTCTAACATCGTAATTATCTAATTCGTGAGTAATCATCGAGTGTCGGCATCACTATAACACCAGTTTAACTAGACACATGTACGTGCCCATCGGAACGAATTTAATACTCGCTTCTACAAAGACTCCGTACTTTAATAACGAGCGACCGATGTATCTCCTTAATGTGGCCGAAGGATAGTTAGATTATTACGTTACTCTGCCAACAGATACTAGTTTACTTCTTCGTACCCCCCGCTGAGTCTAATGTGAGGCATCTTTACAACCTGCTACAAAAGTTGCGACATAATTTTTCAACTCGGCGTCACTTTCAATATTGCTTTCGTGATATCGTGGGGCGCTGAACTGTGTCGTTAGTTGTACATCTCTTGCCGTTCCATTACAAACCCTAAATCATTTATCATACTTTACATCGCCATAACTTATTCACAGAGCGATCTTATTTTATTAACACTAAGATAACTTTACACCGTGTTCTCGGATTTCGAAATGTGAATTCGATTCCGTTTATTAAATTGTATTGTACATTTATATTGTTTTATTATTGTTAACAATATTTTACACGTCACCGAACACATTTTGTAATTTGAAACTTTAATACCGCCTTCATATTGTTTTAATATACATCAGCGATCTTTGTATACAAAGTATACACAACTTTAAACTTAGGTACAAGGGTAACTTCATAAAAAAAAAATTATATACTATTAAACATTCACTACAAAATTCAATCAGATGATAGTTGTCTACTTTACTTCAATATAATAAGTTCAATGTAAGATCAAAAAGAAAAAAATGTCATACTTTATATATACGTTTATATTGATATTAGCTGTTATTTATTTATTTAAACTTTATAGTGTACACCAAAAGGATTACAAAAGGCGGACTAAATGCCTTTTGGCATTCTCTAACAGTCAACCTAGGGCGTGAAGAGATGTTGTGTTAGTTGCATCAAATTTAAAACAAAATTAATAGCAAAAACACTAATCGGGAAATATACTATATAATTAAAACATATTAAAATGTATAAGCATACATATCTACACAAACACATACATATACAAATACATACTATAAAATATACATAAATACCTACATACAAATCAGAATAAATACTAACAAGTATCAGATGGTTTTAAAAAGTGTTCGCGAACCAGTCATTTGAAAGAAATTTTACAGGGGGCTTTTCTAATGTTATCATTATTATTACATTAAAACTATTCTAAAATTCACTTCTTTTCAATCAGCCTACTTTTGCTAGGCGGTAGAGCTAAGCTGCTGCTCGAATAGGCCGGATCTATCGGAACAGTACCGACCGGCACCGCACCGCAGAATACCGACGTGTGGTAGAGGCAGCTTGCGTTTCGTTAATTGAGGAAACCGGAGGCCCACTGCCCGCTCCCCCAACCCCGCTTCCCATCATCCCCCATCCCCCAAAAATCGTACACGCACCTGCAGCTCTTCGGGTACTGCTGATGTACGTGGGCGACGATAATCACTAGCCATAAGGTGAGCCGCTTACTCGTTTACCCCCTTTTCCATAAAAAAAACCTATTGATAGTTCGCTGCTAGACATTGGCATTTGTCGGATCATGACATAGTTGACCGGATGTCATGATATTTTAAAAACATCAGTCGACTCATACGACACCCAAGGAAAAAACGGGGGTCGCAGTTTAGGCACAATTATACCAAACAGAGAATCTCAATGAATTGACGTATATTAATCCAGGATCAAAATAATGTTCACTGTTACAAAATAAGAGTTACTATATTATTATATAGTAACTATATATTAACAAAACTCATGCACAATCACGTTCGTTGCATACGGTCAATGTTTATGATGCCATTTGAACTGGAGTAGGTACTACAAACAATTCGGTATTTCATAAAGGCGATTATGTAGAGTGACCTTTTTGCATCGTATCCATGTCGGTGCCGTTATTTAATATATCGCTAGACCCATTCCACAGCATGGATAATATGGAAATGAGACTGGGTCAGTTCCAACTATGGTGAGTTGACTGCCTCATAAGAATTCCAACTAAATTTACCGACGTTGAAAATAATATTTTGTTCCACTAAAGTAGCGTCCTACGAAATTTTATGCGCTACTATTTATATACAATTTCATTTTTGTAATGGACTATCTGATACTTCAATGCAAACTCATTACAGTATGAACAAAATTTAGGGCCTAGTTTCTTTCACATTACTATCATAATTAATTGAATAAGGAATCAAATTTAAGTTGTGTTTATTAAGTTTTTGAGGTAAATTTCGGAACACCAATCTATTCTCGCATTAGAATTCAAAACTCGAAGTAGCAAAATTCGGAATGAAGTAATTTTATTTGAGTTATAAATGACTGTCTTTTCAGCGCGTTTCTACAAAATTCGCATTAAACAAAAACGATCGTAGACAAGTTACATTTTAAATAACCAAAGTGTCGCGATTCGATTACAAAAACTCATTAACTCAGCTAGCAATGAATTAAACGCCTATCTCACGGTAATGGCGTTTTAAATGATTTCTATTAAATATCGAGCATAATTATTATGTTCTTGTATTTAATTATGTTTTTTGAAGCTCCCTTATACAGAAAATAAATGGAAAAGCGAAATTTTTTACACAAAATAAATGTATCAAAAATTTAGTTCAAATTATACCCCAGTTTAACACCAATTCCAGCAGAAACACTCAAACACAGCGAGGCTACTTTTGGCCTCTCTGATTGGATGTAACTAAATCGAGCTTCACATACAAAAACTAATCATGAACAAAAACCACCAAACTTCTAACTCTGACCATTTTCGATTCAAATACGCCGACTAAAAATACTCACAGAAACAAAGCGCCGAACGATGTCTTAATTCCACGAACCCAATACGAATGGCTAACAATTTGTCGGGCTCGTTGGTTTGATATCTAAATTAGTATGGAGACAGGGTCATACTTTTTTTTCTTTTCGCCCTGTGCAAACTTGACATCTCAATTAATGATGTGTAATTTCAAAGATCTGAATCGTTAACGCCTCATATCGCAGTGAAATTATTCCCATAAACCTATATTTAACAGTCTGTGGCATTTATTAATTTCTTTTGTATACCTGGTTCGAACGGTTATTAAGACTAATTTCTTTTTATTGTGCCTCGCGAGTAACGCGATAAAGAAGAGCTATTCCATCATGGTAAGTAATGCCTGCCATTACAGTTATTCTCATTTTGTCTTTAAGTCTCATTGTCATTATTAAGCCTCATGATGCAGTAAATTCAAATTGCACTGCGCCAGTTCTGAACAGACTTTCATAGAAGTTTTACCGAATACCGAGTCAATTGTTACAAACCATAACTGCGGTATACGTGCATAGATTCACATTACCTTTAGTGGAACATAAGCCCCAATACACTTAAATCAATGAAACACAGATCATTACTGTATTTAATGTTTTCTAATCCAAATATAAGAAATGATAGGGTTTGTACGTATGTATAATATAAGTTAACCGACTCTGACTCTAAATATAAGTTTATTGATATTAAAGCGAAATAGCAGTGAGTTGTAGAGGAAATGCGGAAAAAAATTACACCGAAGACGGGTTTAGGAATACTTTGTCAAAAATTAATGCAAAATTATACAATTTGGCTAAGAGCGCCCACCAGGCCGAGTTCACAGTTGCAAAAACTCTTCAACTTCTCTAGCCACTCGTACCAACTGTATTTATTATACTACCTAATTTAAATAAGATAAAGTTCTTTTGCGACTTCACTGTGAATCGTAAACAAATAAGCTTTTTCTCAAAGAACAAGTTATTTACTTATTCGAGGGCGCCATTATAATGTTCCGAGAGAAAGTCATCTGTAACTTTTACTTAAGCTTGTTAAATTTTGAAGATGTGAAAATATTTTAAAGGGACAAAAATGTTATTTGAAGTAAAGTTTGGAGTAATTACCCCTTTAATTGCAATAACGATAAACGACGCTATTCCCTTGTATTTGGAAAGATAATCCTTTACACCGATTCGTAAACGGCGATGGGAAACTAACCAAAAATTCAACAACAATTCATCATAATTGTGCCAGGCAATTACTGTTAGAAGCGTTAATGACTGACGTCCATTATTAATCTGTGGGGAACTTGTTTTGAACTTACAAGACTCATAGAGATTTCGATAATAATCTTATATTAATAATTACAAAGTTATTTTTCTTCCCACAATCTTGATTAGTTCTATTTGTATGTTATTTTTCAAGCGAACCGCCGCTTTAACTGGTGGCTCGACAACTCTGTTAGGAATGCTTAATTCATGTGATTTTTCTTAGTTGGTGTTATCTGACAGGGAATCAGTGGAACGTTTCTAGGAAATGCCCCCGCTTTTATATTTTACTGTTGTCTTTATCTATTTCAATTTTGTTGGGTCGAGTTGCGTCTTAATAAGCATTTTATTATTGTTTTCAATAAACTGTAAATTATGTTTACTTTCTAGTACCGTGAATTATTTTTTATTTTAAAATATTGCATCTGTGTACAGGTCAGTGAAATATAATAAAAGTAAAATGGCCTCAACATAATAGACCTAGATGGGAGGGAGGATAAGGAGGGGTATAGGGAGGGGTAGTGAGCCTCCGGTTACCTCACCGAACGAAAAGCAGAAGCAGAAGATGCCTCTACTTCACGCCGGTATTCTGCGAGGTCGTAGTATTAATCCGATCGACCCAGCCCATTCGAGCAGCAGGTAAAGCCGCCGCTTGACTCTACCACGTTGAAAAGTTACAGTAATATTTATTGTTGTATATTTACAGTAGCATACGGATCACAACTTCTGGTATTTGTTATAAAATATTGTGGACAAAACCATTCTAGAAAGCGTCATTATTATTTATTAATAATATTGTAACACTACTTACATAATTTCCCAAGGGTGTGACATCTCTAATTTGAAAGTACGTGAAATTTTCACACGTCCTAACAATATAATTAAAGTAAATTTGTTTCGAAGCACGTGAAACGCAGTGAAAACTACGTGATAGGTTAATAAAATTAAATATTTTGAGACGGCAGTATAACTTTTTAAAAATAGAGCTGGTCGTATCTACCGTCTTTATGTGGGTAATAAATATTAATCATTCACTAAGTCATATTTAAATGTTTCCTGCTACTGTTAGAAAATAAAGAATGCCCAAACGTATTTAATACTTACATAAAGACTTCATTACCATACAGGGCTTGGCGTGTGGCTCTACTGGTTCCTTCATTAATTCACCGTTTCATTTTTATTTCGAGGTATTGTTGAAGAAATTGCGCCTTAATTCCAGACTTAATCATTGGTTGCTTTAATATGTTTGTTTATTTAAATTAATTACCTATAGATAATATTTAGGCTCTTTTATTTGTTTTTCCCGTATAATTTCACTAACTTAAACCTGCCTTTACATCTTTATTTAAACTCAGGTTCATAAACACGAATTAAGTTTTAAAGTAATTTAAATGAATACATATATTTCAAGTACTACTATCCATATTGTGGTTAATGGGTTTTTACTATCGTTCAAACAGTAACGTCGAATTTAAAGAAGCTTTTAATTGTGTATTCTTAGGTAAAGGTATTTGGTTTTTAATTACAATTTGTGCTTTGCTTATTGTGCTTTGTTGCCATTTATTTGCGGAATTGTATTTACGTACAAGTATTCCCGCAGAAAATGCTACACGCAAGTGGTGTCGTATACAACAGCCATTTAAATATAAAACAAATAAAAAAATGGGGCAATTTGTCCATTACAACTATTAAAGGACTACAACCGCAATCGTCTATATTATTATCATAGGATCCCTTCTATTAGATATGAAGGAAATTGGCCGCCATTTTGTTTAAGCTCGTTACAGCTCGACGCACGTCAGTGGGGCTCGTAATTATGATGTTAGCTCGAGAGTTGTGTGTGTATTGAAGTTAACGCGCGAATACAGCTTTCGTATGTGTGTGTTATACAAGTGTTAATGTGACTGAGCACGCGCTTGTGTGTGTGTCGGTGTTTTTGAGTCCGCCGCTTGTCTAACTATAATTACGATATACCTTACACCCGCAGGCAGCGCACACGCCCCTCCACAGCAGGCTTCTTGTATTTTTTTTTAGTTTCTCAAATTGAAGGCATCGACTGAACAGCGTTGTTCATCTTCGCTCGTCATCTGAATGAAGATTTGAATTCGTTTTAAAAGATAAGGAAATGTTAGACATGAAAGCGATTGTCCTAATCGATTTTGATAAACGCCGGCGATGATGGTCTATGGATAAAAAGTATTAAATGTCGCCCCCACATTAGTGTATTAGTATATATAAGCAGTATCCTAGATAGATTTAATAGGATTCTTATATGCGTCCGAAGAAAATGTCATGGCTGTTGTCGTGGGTAAGGACGGGGATGGATCAATCCGCTTGTCGCGTTTTGCATCAAGTCATTATCATTACCAGCTTTCGATAAATACACTGTTAGACTAAGTAATTTACTAACTTGTAAGAAATTTCTACTGATACAGGATAAATTGTTAGTCAGGCGTTGGTATCCAACAGCACTTTGGGTGTTCCTAGTATGTAATACTTGGCTTTTTTAGCTTCTGGGATGACAAAACTTACTTGAAGAACGTCTCTTAAACCGGCACTATGAACTCTGTCTCTTTTAAAACTTTTCATTGTATTTGAACGAAACATGATCGGATTTTTTTCGCGTTTAATTTATGTTTGCGAAGGGTAAGAGACAGACATAATGTAGTAATAAATAAATAAATTAGTTTCAGAAATTAATAAAACAAAAACAGCGTCACGTAGCAGCGTAATGGTTTCGTGTTTGTATTTTTCGTTTCGTGTTTTGAATTGAGAAAGAAAATCGGATAATCAATTACTGGTAATGATAATGATGCATTTTTTATTAGTTCTTAGGTTGTTAACACACTATCATCCTTATCTTAAATTGTCATGGTATGTATACGATTATGACCGTCTAAAGGCAATACACATAGACAATCTCGTAAAATGTCTATAGAGAAGAAGAAGAAGAACGGTCTTTATTATTTATTTGTTCTCCTTCCAAAATGTTGATGAACCATCGGAAGTCAAGTTAACTAACTAATATACAGAGAAGGCTTACTACATTGCAGGATGTTGTATAGCTCCCTATATTATGTAGGTATCATAGTGAATTAATATTAAATATTTGATGGCGACATTAGTAGTGCTGTCGTAGTAATAATGTAACTGTAATAGGCCGACTACATACATGCAAAACTCGATAAAGAATGAAATGTGAATGGGACCTAAATAATCACATAAGGTGGGTCAGCTAGGCTTCGGAACACAATTGAAGAAATGAAAGAAGCCACAACATAATTTGCGGATAACAAATTCCATTTCGCATAGGTTAACCCAGACGCGGGCGCTTTTAATAGCCTGTTATAGCCCTAATTAGGATTGCTAGCCCCATTCGATTATAAAAGGCGCATTTGCACGTACAAACACGGGGGCTCATAATCAAATATTGGATCAGCATCTGTTAGGAGGATCGCACGTAATGTTTACCGGAATATGGGAATGGTTCACGTTTATGTTTTGTTACAAGCGTTGTTTTATGTAATTATCAACGATATTACAGTTTTTGTTTCGTTTGACTTTATTTTTATTTTCACCGACATTTCAATGTTTGTTATTTTTATACACGTCTACTCAGCTTTAATTCTGGATTATGTAATCGAAATATATCATCTCTTTCTCCAAATGCCAAAGGCTCCGGCAACCGTCTGATGGCGGAATATGAATCCGAATTTGCCAAACCCAAATCCCCCATACTAGTGATAGGCTGCTTATTAAGTGAAAGGGTACCGGCTTAACCAGTCTGATAAGTATAGGCAACCCTTTCAAAAGTCCAGTTTTAACCGGCATATGTAGCCGGTTAAAACTGGCGTTATCTTCGGAGTCGTGGAGTTCACAACTGAACATATGGATGGACTAAAATCGGCTGATTTTAGTGTTTAGTAGTATTAGACAATTGTATTCGACAGTTAGAGGTGTTCACAAGTATGACGTCTAAGGCGACCATCTTCTATTTAAAAACAAAACACCGGCAAAAGCAAAGGCTTTCAAACGGGATATTGATTAAGACACTATCAGTTCAGAACACGTGATACAAACGGGATATAAAATCAGTGCGCACGGTTTTATTGACCATAGGAAATAAGTGTGAACTGCTGAGGTACAATAACTCATAAGTACACAAGAAAAATAATAATCACCAATTCAAGTTTGTAACGAAAAAAGTTATCCGGGATTCGTGCAAACTTATTTAAACGAGGAGTAATGAAGACAAACACGACGAATTTTAAACAGAACAAAAGATAAATACAAAGGACTCCAAAGTGTTAGCGGAATTAAGAGAAATGTCCTACAATCGCCCACAGTAATAACTGTGTCACGGCTTTTACGGACTGTTTTTTTTTAAGTAATGTACGTACAAGATTTTTAACATTGTTTCATTTATTTTATAACATCCAATCGCACCACCATCTCTCATACAGACCTGTTATGTATATACTAATTGGGAATGTGTTGTACATATAAATATTCCACGTGAAATGTTCTAAATTATCGTTAACACCGCATTACAAATTTAGAAGTTATAAGCGAACACACAGACAAACAGGCTTGTTTTGTTTTTTACTAAGAAGAAGGACGTCATTATAAATAAACGATTGGCCAGATCTCTCGCCTTTCTCACTGATGATCGTCTTCTTCATGATAATTTAGTTAGTCACATGTTATCTCTGCCATTGGATGCATTTCTCTTTTACGACTTCTGTGACGTCCAAGGAATGACGTCGACATGCAATTTTTAATGAATTATTGATCATTTGTACGGTATGATAGTTTAAGATTTCGTAAAATCTTTTGTACTAAAATCACTTGAGGAAAAAGCCTTTGTGAACATAACCGTAAAGGTATATTTCCCGGACAGGTGAACATTGCAGAACCTCGTTGAGCTCCGCTTAGTTTTGCTATATGAAAATTCGTAACCTTTGCTAACCTCTATCAGTACACACATTCATTGATGCTTTTCTGTACAGAGGGAATATACCATCTCTTCCCTCCAAATTCAAACCACTCTGGTGCCCGAATGATGCCGGCATCCGAATTTGCTCAATTTGAGAGACTAGTGATTGGGTACCGGCACTTTACTCACAAACCCGCGTGCCCTACGATGGGCGGTTGAACGGGTGTGGGCAAACCTTCCAAGAAATATATACTTTTGCTGGTGCTTTTTCAGAGGTCAGCAGTGGATTGGAATAGGCTCATGTAGTAGATGCAGTATATATATACTTCTGTTTGTGTAAACCCTACAAAAGTTCTGATATTACAAAACTTTTCAATGAGTACATTTATAGACAGAAGTCCCAATTTTATTTATATTGAAACGGATTGGTTGTCTGTTATAAAATATTATGTGAGAGTTTTTCGGTAATTACACGTTTGAGCGGTCAGCCTTTATAAGTAAAGTTTTTGACTTAAATTTTGTAATATTAATAAGGCTTTGTTGGTTGGTTGTTGGCGAATAATGGTTTGGGATTTTACAAACTTTAATTATGGTATGATATGGTAAATGAATTCGTCCTATGCTACACTATTAAATTCTTTCTGTTTTACTACACCTTGTTGACAACCTTTTCAATGTCCTCTGAGCCCCGATAACTAGTAGTCAGGGCAATTATTCAGTGTTGTAAAGTTAAGTGTTTAACTTACACAAAAATAAGGTCAATATGTCGAACCCGAATACCACAATACTGATGATAGAGAGCAACATCTCTAGTGAGTTCCGGTACTGCGTTCATTGGCGTTATGAGTAAGCCGAAAGCTTTCATTTTGGACATGCCAGCTTAAATTTACTAGTGGAAAGACCTACAGTTGACTTTGTAAAAGAAAAACATCGTGGTAAAGTATTATGTCTGAGAAATGATAAAAATATATCGGGTACAAATAAATTTCACCACCTCGAATAGGAGCAGCATTGCAGAGCAGACTCTTCCTGTGTCCAGAATCTTTTTAAATATTAAGAGAATGCTTTTTCACGACTTTAAGACATTTATAGGCTGCGATTTTTTACAATATGAATCTAAATTAAGTAATTTATTCATTAAGTGACATTTAGCAAACTATCATTACTAGATATACGAGTTGGTATAATGATAGTGATAATGTCTATAATTCCAGCTGGCAACCGTTGTACATCGCAGAATTAGACAAATGTGACTGATCACGGACAGCAGGCCGATCTTGACTACAGCGACATCTCCCGAATTCTATCGTAAATTGACTATTGCGCAGGAATAATATGGGGGAATGACCCAAGACACTCCCTTTTGTATACCTATTTTCACGATTTCGATGTAAAGCTACGTACTTCGTATCGTACGTCAACGAATAGTACATTAGCGAATACTTATATAGATTGTACCATATCAAGGCAGATAAAACACACTTATATATTTTTCTATTAGTCACAACGCGGATGGGTTTGAGTGAGTGCATTATTATCTACTTTGCAATGTCACGCGTTTTACTCAACTTAAATCACTTCACGAATTCTATGATGGATTTCATTAACATCATTACAGCCTGTCCCACAAGTCCATTGCAAAATATAGGCCTCCCTCAAAGATTGCCACAAAACACGGGCCTGCGCCACCTGCACCCAACGAATTCCCGCAACATGCCTTGGTCGTCGTCGCGGATGTTTTATTTTTATGGAAAAGACGGCAAACGAGCAACCGGTTCACCTGCTGGTAACTGATTACCGTCGTCCACATACATCTGCAACACCATAGATGCTGCAGGTGCGTTGCCGGTCTTTAAGGATATTTGGGAGATGGTAGGAAAGAGGAGGGGAATAGGGAGGGGATGTGGGCATCCGGTTACCTCACTCACCGAACGAAACGCAGAAGCACAAGATGCCTCTACTTCACGCCGGTATTCTGCGAGGCTGTGGTACCACTCCGGTCGAGCCGGCCCATTCGAGCAGCATCTAAAGCCGCCGCTTGGCTCTACCACGCTTAAAATGTACGAATGTAATCACGATTACGCACGAAATACTTAACGCAATGACTCCATTTTATTCTATAAGCTACAGATTCCTAATCCTTCTACTTTGTGAATCTAATAGAATGTTATAACACTCTGATGTAAAAGTTAACATGAGCGTCTGCGGCGCGCACTGTTGGATTTTCCAAACTGATTTTTTTTATTTCTTCAAGGCATGAAAAGTAATATGTAGGAAATGTAATAACGTTGCTAAAAAAATACACTCGTTGATTTTGGTCCGAACGCGGTGATCCGTAACTGGGTTAATAGTTGCGGTAGAAAAACGATTCTCCATTCCAAACAGTATTTTGTTTTTACGTCCATACGACGGTGGCTCGTGATCACGACACGACTTTCGTCTTCTGTTTACTTAGTTTTCTTAACCCTGTTTGTTTTTTTTTTTTTCTAGTTTACTTGTTGGGTTTTGGTCGAGGATACGGAGGAATTGACGTCTCCATTGCGATTCGTCGCGCTCCACCGTCAACGGAATGACGACGTGATTTTTTCCGCTATTAAAACCTATAGTGATAAAACAAAATCGACCTTACTGCGTCCGTTCAGAGTGTATTTTGTTTAATTAAGTATGAGCTTTGTAGTAGTTAAATATAACAGAGTCGGCCTGCGAGCGGGCCCCTTATAGAGCGACTTGATGACTTAATTTCAGCCATTCGCTATGGGCGCAGGAATTGCATATATTTAGCGTGCTAAGCTTTTTACCATGTGCATTTAATGCAAGATGAAGCTGATCTTGTATATTACACATCCATTTCATAAAACCGGTCGCTTTTACAACGTGCGCGCTGTTATAGATTATCTTGCTAGTGAATGAACTTGCCATTTATATTAACATAATGCCTGTTACGTTAGAATTTTATCAGGGTTTTATTAATGCCTTAGCGCAGACCTACCGCTGCAAAATAGCCAACGCCGTCAATTGTCTCTTTATAACATATATTAAATTAAAATACTTTCATCGATAAAATGATATTGGATTTGTATAAAAATTACATGTAACTTGATTACGTTTTTCTCGTCTATGTAATTTAATGTAATTTTAATGATTCCTTATTTAAAAACATTAATACGTTTATCATTTCGTGATAGAGCCAAGCGGCGGCTTTTGCTGCTGCTCGAATGGGTCCGGCTCGACCGGGTTGGTACCACGGCCTCGCAGAATACAGGCGTGAAGTAGAAGCATCTTGTGCTTCTGGGTTTCGTTCGGTGAGTGAGGTAGCCGGAGGCCCACTCCCCTCCCCATCCCCCTCCCCATTCTCCCTTCCATCTCCCAAATACCTTTAGAGGCCGGCAAAGCACCTGTAGCTCCTCTGGTGTGGGCGACGATAATCACTTACCATCAGGTGAACCGCTTGATCGTTTACCGCCTTTCTAAAAAAAAAAAAATTCAGTGTGGAATTTGTTTATTCGCATGATTATTTATTTTATAATTTTATCAGGGTTTATTAATGCCTTACTGAGGACCTCCCGCTGCAAAATTGCCAACGTCCTGAATTATCTTTATATAACATTCATTAAATTTAAACAGTTTTACCCCGATAACTAGTTATTGTATGTGTATAAAAAAATATAATGTAACTTGATTACGTTATTCACGTTTGTGTAATTTAGTGTAATTTGAACGATTCTTAATTTAAAAACATTGGTAGGTGTATTATTACAGTGTGGATTTTGGTTATTTGTAAAATTTTTTATTTTCTCATATTATCAGGGTTTATTAATACCTTACTGAGGACCTACCGCTGCAAAATTACCAACGCCGTGAATTATCTCTTCATAACATCCATTAAATTTAAATAGTTTTATCGATAACACGTTATTGGATTTTTAAAAAAATTATAATGTAATTTGATTAGGTTTTTCACGTTTATATAATTTAATGTAATTTAAACGATTCTTAATTAAAAAACTTTATTACGTTATACGGTGGATTTTGTTTATTTGCAAGATTATTTACTTTATAATTTTATCATGGTTTATTAGTGCAAACCTACCGCTGCATATTGTAACTTTTTTTTGTATGTGTATTAAAAATTATAATGTAACTTGATTACGTTATTTACAGTTATGTAATTTAATGTAATTTTAACTATACCTAATTTAAATATATTGATAGGTGTTGGTAGTATTTGTGCTTGTCACACATAAAGGTAGACAAGTACAAGATTTTCATTTAACCAAACGAGTTTACGCCAGACACTTTTCGCCTCTCCGGAACCGACGCGACCAAACACGACGGATGGCGAGTCTCGTCACCGGATTTTCTGCGTATTATGGGATTTTAAGAATTTTTCCTTAGTCGTTTCTTAACCCACGGCAAGAAAGAGAGTGATAGATTCTTAGGCACATCGTAATAATCTCATTTATTAAAAAAATATTAATAAGTTATTAGTGCCGTCAGGGTACGAACCTGCTACCTATACTTCATTCATTTAACAACTATCAAAGAGCTTACGCACTAGGAACATGTAATGAGGAAATGTAGTTATATTTTCCTTTAAGAGATGAATTTATTCTCCATCTATATACAGTAATTTTTTGCATGTCGCCGAGATTGTCTGATTTATACTGTAAACAAACGGAAAAGATAAAACCGGACCGCAAACACAAACGCACCCAGTAACTACAGAACGAGCGTTTAATAAAAAAAAAAACAATACTTAGGAAAAACAACATGCGTACAAGATTGTAGACAACAAAGCCTTCCATCGCGTGCACCTACGTAAAACTTTTGAATAAATAATATCTTACATTCGCGACAAACCACGCGGCCACAATACTCCGCGTAATGTATATACGCAGGCTCCAGATGTAATCTCCCACAATCCCTTGTATCCCTATGGAAGACCGGGCGCCTTTGCTTACAGCTGTTACGTACTTTGCACGTGATTGTTCCGATGCAAATCTTGTTTGAGGAAGCGTATACAAGTTTGCGAGATTTAATATCATTTAACTACGTTTGAGTCGACAATTGCCGTACTAGCAAAATATGACGTAATGTTGAAAGTTATAGGAAGGATATGAAATATTATTTTGTACATGGTAGTGCCAAGCTTTGCGGGCTTTCTGGGCAAGGAAGTCAACATTAACATGAAGATGGATGAGCTGAAGAGATGAGTGAAGTGAAAGAAAGTTTCTTGTATAGACAAGGGAATTGAACTTGAACGGGTAGCCGATGCATAACAGTTTAGCTCCCTGTAAGCTATGTATCGCGATAAAATTATATCGCGATAATATTGTATGAATAGTTTATCGAATATCGTAATAATTTCAATATCTTAAACATTACGTTCAATTTCCATTGTTAATATTTGTTAATGTAATCTCGTAATAATACTGGGGGTAGACTCTATTGATTTATGGCGCTTTGTATTAGGCTCACTGCGTGGTAACATTTGTCTCATCCTTCCTTGTACACTAACTACATAATCGTGATATATCATTGTCTTGACATGGGACATGTTATGACAAAGTTACTTACACTGACACGGGCATGATTTCATTATTCACTTATATAAGATGTATTTAATTTTATGCTGAATCATTATAGCAGCAGCATTAGCTACATTGTTCCATGATTGAGCTATGGTAATAATACTAAGTAAAGTTATATAGATATTACTAAAACAAAATCTGCGATTGATAGATAAGATAAAGCGTATTGGAAACACTTCACTATATTAATAAAAACAATTAAAACTGTTATTCGGACTAACTAAATATCTTCAAGCGTGAAAAACTTTGTACAGTTTCCTAACAAAGTATATTAGATCCAATTATGGCACAAAATATGCACAATCATAAAACTGGTAACGTGGTAGAGTCAGAAGAATACGAACGAGGCCGGGACGTCAGGGTTGTTACCACGACCTCGGCGTGAAGTAGAGGCATCTTGTGCTTCTGCGTTTCTGTGAGTGAACAATTCCCTATCCTTAATGGCCGGCATCGCACCTGCAGTTACTCTGATGGTGAGGTTGTACGTGAGCGACGGCAATCATTTACCATCAGATGAGCCGAGAAAAAAAAATTTAACTTTCTATGTTATTGTAATTATATAATAAGATAGTCTTTCCTAAACCTCATTGTTCATTAATTCCCTGAAGGGCGGAACTAATAAAGCATCAACTAATACACTTCGGTATCAAAATTTGCATTTCAAAGGGTTTCCTACAGAATTCAGATACTAGGGTAATTTTCACTACAGAGGAAGGGAAATCCAAATTTGATCCCGCCGTATTGATAAGCTAAATTCCACCTAGCTAAGTTAAAGTTGAGTCAAGGGTAAATGTTTTCTTTATGTCGCATACCAAAACATTTGAGCAATGACTTTAAAAGTTTGTGTTGTGAATGAATTTAAAATGCAGTTGAAGATAACATACATATAACACAAAATTTTCTTTAGAATCACTTTTACGGTTAAAGTCGACGTTGACGGTTGTACAGAGTATATTTGAAAATTTTAGGATGAGTTCAATGTACCGCCGTGAATTTTCAATAGGCGATTATGATTATGATAAAATCTAATTTTTAATCGGCGACAGAACTATGTTTTTTTTTATGAGAAAGGCGCCAAACGAGCAAGTGGTTCACCTGATGGTAAGTGATCACCGTCGCCCACGTACATCTGCAACACTAGAGGTGATGCAGGTGCATTGCCGGCCTCTTAAGGGTGTTTGGGAGATGGAAGGGAGAATGAGGAGGGGGATGGGGAGGGGGAGTGGGCCTCCGGATATCTCACTCACCGAACGAAACGCAAGAAGCATAAGATGCCTCTACTTCACGCCGGTATTCTGCGAGGTATTGGTACCAATCCGGTCGAGTCGGCCCATTCGAGCAGCAGTAAAAGCCGCCGCTTGGCTCTACCACATTTAAAGTATCATATATGTATCATCATACATTGCTACGGTTTCTTAAGATCATACTGATAGCATATTCGAAGGCGAAAATATCTCTGATAAAATAATTACGCGTTACACACTAAATTCGTTTAAATAACCGAACATAATTCTATATAATCATTAACACAGACACACTACGCCTGTCCCATTTAACTAACGCAACAGTGAAAACAGCAACGCTTTGAGACAAAGATAATTCATCAAGACATGATAAGGAACAGTGCCGTGACACGGGCGTGTGTATTATGTTACACCAATATTCCGTACATACCTAGTGTATATCGGGTGTCAAACTTACTGGTCGTATACAAAATTAACGATTGAAATTATTGCCATCGTAGTTCATAGTCATTATTTGTTAATTCCGTATTGTTTTGCCCTGAATTATGTCTTGTCGTTTCTAATTTACTAGTTGCAGAGTAAGTTTTAAGCGTGGTAGAGCCAAGCGGGGCCTGCTCGAATGGGCCGGCTCGACCGGATTGGTACCACGGCCTCGCAGAATACCGGCGTAAAGTAGAAGGCATCTTGTGCTTCTGCGTTTCGTTCGGTGCGTGAGGTAACCGGAGGCCCACACCCACTCCCTATTCCCCTCCTCTTCCCTCCCATCTCCCAAATATCCTTAAAGACCGGCAACGCACCTGCAGCATCTATGGTGTTGCAGATGTATGTGGGCGACGGTAATCACTTACCATCAGATGAACCGCATGCTCGTTTGCCGTCTGTTCCATAAAAAAAAAGTGAATATGACACTTTGTGTCATGACGTAAGTATCATTAAATTCGACTAAGGGAAATTCCAGAAAAATCTCGTGGTCGCCGACTGTTGGCGGCTTTATCATATCCAATATATCGAACCTGAGTTACTCAGGCCGGTGACAGGGCAGCATCTAAGATACGATGTGTATGTTGTTACTGCGACCGTCGATCTGCTTGCCAAGCGTGCCATTAAGGCAAATCCCGTCATATAGGCTTGTGGTCACCAGTGTACTCCGTGTGTGAGAACTACATAAAACATATGTATTTTGTGTGTGTGTATTGAAACGATATATTATTTAAGATGGAATAATGTCTGTTCCTGTATCACAGACACTGCATCAGCTAGATACTTACAATCATAACTTCCACTTATAAGTTCCTGTTTATTGCCATTTATAACTTTATAACTTTAACAACCTTTTTATTATAAGCACTATGATAAATACTACAATATTAAGCAGCATTATTTGTAAACAGATTTCTATTTTAAAATTTATTTCTCAGATTTTTCAACACCTTCGTGTTTATCAAACAATGTATCTGTTCAAAGCATTTGCTTCTCTTTGACGCTTACAGCCAAAGAAACTCTTGCCACTGCTTTTGTTGTGTTCAATTTAGTCCAACATTCTTTCAAGCAAGTGAAAGATTTTATTAAATGTACTCACTATTCAAATCATCATCGGTTCAGTCGTTTTTGTTTTCTTACGAATTGTTTAAGTAGTCTAACTTGTTTGTATATTCTGTCAAATCAAAGATTATTAACAAATAAGACAAGGAAATGAACTTAATTTATAAATCACAGCTTTAGATACTTACAGGTTGAAAACTTTTCAATCTAAATATATTGTTGAAATTAAACTATTATTTACGGATTTCATCCCGTTTAATTACCTTTTTTTTAAATCGCGACGATGCGGGTGCTTTATCCCCGTGACCACGGATGCTGCAAAGCACTCGAAAATTATAGTTTAAAATTCGTAAATAATAGTTTCATTTCAAACATAAATACAAGAATCATTACAAAATATATTTTACAAGACTTAATAACTCAGTCGCCCAGAAAATACTGGTTTTATAGCCTGCAAAGGCTCCTTCGATTATCTTGATTTGCAAGAAGATATCCGGTTGAATATAACATTTTTTATTACATCTTCGCTATATAAAGCTTGCTGTTAAATCTTAGGTAATATTCTGAAAGGTAACTAGAACATTGAAGCGAACCTAATTTGCTGGAAACCTTTATTCAGTTCAATTTACTTTTTCTTTGAACGTAAATCCTTTGTATTTTTCAAATATTCGTTGACGTTATTGTTTATTAAAATTGTTCTCAAGTATGATCGCTATAACGCACTTAAAATGTTAACAGTTTGAACAAATTGACGTTGAATAATAATACAATAACCCAATTACTGATTTTTATTCTCTATGAATGTATTATTTTAATAAAAGAAATTTCTAATAAAGTAGACCCGAGTGACCAATTTAAATAACGACCGTTGTTCGAAGCATACAATAATTTTCACGGAAAACAATGTTATTTATTCATTAAAAACTCTAGAGCCAAGCCACCCTATTAACAATTACGCACCGGAAACCTGGCTGGTTAGTGAGGCGATAATAATCTATGCTTTTTAATTATACCAATACGCCCCGCCCGATGTTGTAATTTATATGAAAACGTCCAATCATATTTAGACCGTTGACGTGAAGTGTCATTCGGTGAAGTCGGAAAATATTAATCATTTAGTCGTTATGATTTTAGTGAAAGAACTCAGGGAGGACTGACTTTTTTTTTTCGTCGTACATTGAAACGGATTTACATTTTGACGTATTGTCGAATGTGCCGTATCCCGGTAAATGATGATTGATCTGTAGTCTGGATTTATTCGAAATTTGAAAATTAAAAAGAAATACGTAAAAGTATTTGGTATAAACCAATACCATGTACATATGTGTATTAAAATTGCAAAGTCGTTTTTTTTTTCAATTTACTTTGTGTATTTAATTATGCACTTATGAACAATATTTTATCATTGTGATAAAATGATTGAAAAAAATTATTCATCTAGTCACCAGGTTTGAGTTATAACTTGATTCATCACCGAGAATATTGAAGTCTATGGACCACAGTGACCACATGCCATTTTGTAGACAGTATGCAAGCAAGACACTCGGTCACTGGAAAAAAAACTGTTAAAAAGTCTAAAAAGTTTAATATATAAACTTATCTTTACTTTACTACTTACTGTACTCGCCATCATGCCTAGCGACTTTAGTAAATGCTCCCACTCGGAGTGGCCACTGTCCAACAGTGGACTATTAACAGGCTGACGAAGATCTTCATTACAATAGCGTCTTTTGGTATCTCAAAATGGCAAAATGTAACATATTGCGAAACGCATACGTAAGTGGAGTGTAGGTGTATATTTGTACACCCAGATATGTTCACTTAATATGCACTTAATAAAAAGCTAGTTCCGCGCAGAATCTTCTAAAGTTTATTATCATAATTACTCCTAATTTTACGGGACCTATAATTGAACCAATGTTCGATAAATTATCAGCCTATTAATGTTTTATTGCTAGATTAATGCAAATATCCTCTCATTTTTGTAAAGGTTTAAGATCTGAAACGAATCCGCCACGCTCCTCTAATGTGGGTTGGCAGTTTCATACTGTCCGTCATCAAGTATTTTCACGATATATGCACTTCTGAGCAAAGGCCTCCTTTTCAAATAAGAATATCAGAGGGGTTTAAGGAGCCGGGAAGGGCCCGCCACGCTACTCTTGTGCGGGTTGACGGGCTTCACATATCCTCGAAATAATATTTTTTTTATTTCTCTGATATACAGGTTTCCTCACGATGTTTTCCTTCACCGCTGAGCACGTGGCAAAAACAGCACTTAAAATTGCTATTAACAATTTAAGTGGTGCCGTCACCAGGGATCGAACCCTGGTCACTCCCGCTCTATGAAACTAAAGTGAGGATCCTGACCACTAGGCTACCACGGCTGATGAATTACTAATATAGTATATAATTTACAGCTGCTCGGACGGAGGCCTACTCACAAATTACGATTCGAAATAACACATTCTCGTGCCGCCATGACCGGCCATGGGAAGATACGAAATTAAACGTAATTGCTTAATTCAGAACGCGCGTTGTTTGCTCAGACCTATACGCTGGGCGCTAAGCGTAAGAGATGCACATATAATTTCATAGGACGAAGATAAAGACGGATATATGCGGTTAGCAATCGGCGTTCGTCGGATGCGTTCGTCGGGACTTTCCAGGTATAAAGATTGAAGAGCGGAATCGTTAGGATTTGGAATCATGTTCTTACAATAATGATGATTGAGTAGAAAAATGACATGGTTACTTTGGTTGTAAGTGGTCGGCAGAGTTAATTAAAACCATTTTGCAAGTAATAAATTATAGCTTTTACATATTATGAAGATATTTTAACAGAAATGTGTGCTTTGTTTTCAGATGTGTCTGTGACATCGATGACGTCTTGTTGAGGTTTGTAAAAAAGTATATATGTTAAACAAAATTGGAAAATGATCTAAAAACGTTTGCATGTGTACTAATAAAAGAGCAATTAAAACTATGATTAAGTTAGCCTAAGTTGTTGTTTTCTTTTATTGTTCGGTTTATTGTAAATAAAATTGATTACAAGTAATATTCCCGATTAATACAAATTTAGTAACTTAGTCATTTTGTTATTTAAATGTAGTCGAAGCTTGTTTGTTCCATCGCTCGTTTTATGCTCTTTTATTTTGCTGCCTAATATATTTAAGACGCAATAAATAAAGGAGTTTCAGAACGATCATACGACACGCTAACGATTGTTCTAAACAAGCTACGGCATGATGTACAATCAAACTTACACCACGTATAATTCACGACGTATTTCGGTAGCGAACAGAGGCGAACGGAAATTGCGAGCCTCGGGCAACGACCATTATATTCTTTAATATTAACTTTGTAAGCCTATTTCGTTTTAGTCTAAATGACACAGGGCACTGTGTTTCATGTTTACGGAATCGACGATATTAAAGTCGTCCGGTGTTATTGTTATGTAATAATTATGTATTTAAACAGACATTATATCCGTCATATTGTTTGTAAAGGCTACAACTTCATTGTTTTGTTTTATTTTTTTCTATTTGAAAGAGGTGCTGTAGGATTTGTCCCGTGTCGTGAGGCGTTGATTGACATAAGTAACTCCGAACAACATTTATTTAACCACTGTAATCCTGAGCCACTTGGCCCTGGGTCGAGCTTCATGTCAATCTATGTAGGACTTTCGGACTAAATTCACCAATGGACTTGTGACAGGCTGTAATGATGATGGTGGAATAGTATTTTTCCATCAGGGAATTGAATCCCCGAACGCTAGCGTTGAAGATAATCGCTTAGCTACTGTGCCAAGTTACTTGTAAGTAGTAATCATGTTATAAACTGACCGTCAAGTTAAAGTTACAAATTAGACTACAAAATTTGAAAACGTTTTTATTTCTTCTTTTTTTATTTGTTTTCTTGGTTGATGCTGCTTCTGTAATGTTTTAGATTTTGCCTTTTATAACTGTACTGAATTACAAAAAATAATAATAAAAAGGCAAAAAAAATTACCCGATGAACGTAAATAAATTACGATATAATATTTCCATTTTTGTACTAGTATTTATGATGTTTTCGAAGTCATAAAATATTTTAATTTCGATTCGACACGTATTAAAAATGTAGATATTATATTTTTAATACGTTCGATGCGTTCCACCTAAACGTATTAAAAAAAAGAAAAAATATTTCCAAATTCGAAGCATATTAAGAGCGGGACGCCTTTATTAACTGCCAGTCTGACATGTTAAAACAGATGTTCCACCTTCGCGCTTGACGGATGGGTCAGGCGAGGTCGGCCGCCATCTTGCGAGAGTCGCGCCAATCGGTGCTTCCCTGGGGTGCCTGTCAACGGAATAAGCGAAACAATTACCGGGATCGTGACTTTGTAAACAACGCCGGATAAAACACTGAAGACGCTGTAATATTAGATGAACTCTTTTAAGTAACTTTAGCGGAAATTCAATTCTTGAAGTCTCAAAACAAATAGTAAACTTAGCTTGAAACCTTTGCTTCAAGGGTTAACATAAATCATTTAAAAGTAGGTAATATTTTTAAAACTCGTCAATTGACTAAAAGACGAATAAAAGTTTTTAATTAATTCACTTAGTAAGTAAGATTAAGTCAAGTTTTTGTCGTATTGACTTATCGAAACAAACTGCACGGCAGTTTAAATCGATACATAGCTATCAAACTAAAAAAAATATATATTCAAAAAGGGAATACCGTGCGATATATAAATTTATTTATGATCCCTTAAGTTTATTTAAAGCAAAATTAAACAATGTATCTCGAACCAAAACTACAGTAAATCTCGATGTCAGCAGACTCATGATCACCTTTTTTTTTGTGGAATTGTTTTTGCACCAAAACACCCGGATCCGTGTAACCCAAACATAAAAAGCTATATCAATATGTCAGAAGACTTGTACAGTGTAACAGACGGCCTAAATTATTGGTTTGCAGGTTCCTATAATAAAAATGCACCTGTTCGCAGAGGTTCTCGTTTTAATGAAGACATTTCAGTTCCAACGCAGGTGCCCGTACTCTCTTGGCCCGAAATCGACAGCTCATTATGTTGTTTAATTCATTATGCGCTTTGTTTTCTTTATTCATTTTTTGCCCTGAATTAACTTTATTGTCTCATAGCAATTTATTGTAAAACAAAACGATTTTATTAACCCAACTCTCTGACCGCTTTAACAGATGTATGTAATTAAGACGTAAACTTGAAAAAAAAAAGAATAAGGAACAAGATGCACTGACGATTCCCGTATTCGAACTTCAGGCAGGCATTCAGATGAGTTTTTAATTACCTCTAAACAATGGTTGCAAATAAAGTTAAGGTTTTATTTGTTCTCATCGAAAGAAATAAATCTTCGAACATGTAACGAACTCACGATGCAAGTCGGTGGTAGTCTTTTTTTAGTGTTGTAACTTTTCACGCAACGATAAACTGACATTGTTTTACGTTCGAAATTACTACAATATTAGCAAACATATGCCAAAACTTATGTACTAAAGAATCATTAAAATAATTTAAACGTTTTTCTGTCAACACAAATCGCCAACCAACGCCTTCTTACCGCGGGTGCCGTAAGATGTGACTAAGGAAATACTTTGAAAATCGCAATAGCTACCGACCGCCAGATGGCGTATAACCATCTCAAAAATACCAGATCAAAATATACCAGATCAAAATTAAGCAGACCTATGACGAGCTGCAGCGTATGCTGCGAGGAGTCTGATGCTGCGATCCCCTTGCCGAGCGTGGCAAGGGGATCGCAGCACCTCTCTCACATAATGTGAGAGGTGTATTTCCTACAGTGGAATATTTACAGGCTGTTAAAGAAAATTTTGACAAGAAGTTTGGGGAACATTTATTATCTTTTCTCTAATATAACTGTTCCCAGACCAAAACTCTACATTTATTAGGTTTTTGGAAATGTTAATTGCGTTAATATATTTCTATATTTAATTGAGTGTTTATTTTCTGTCTATTATTACTATTACTAATTGCTTATACTTTTATTATTACTAACGGTCAACTGCGGTTTGCATAAAACCATAAGGAAGTGTCTGTTATACTATAGTGTTATATTTATGAAAGAAAAATTACAAAGTTATTTAATTGAATTACCTTAACAAGTACAGCGCGCGAAATCACCACGCGGAGGTCAAGCGTGATCTTGTGTATAATGATCTATGTGATATAATAATACACAAGATCACGCTTGACCTACGCCAGAGCAAGCAAGGTAACAGAGAGAAGCGCTGTGCGGGACTGGAACATCGCAAAGTGCGCGATCCGAACGCAGGTAGAAGCTTGCGTGAAGGCAGACGTCGTTGGCTTGACGGTTGTCTCATAAATCTATTAATTATTAAAAAAGAAATAATATCGACGAACTTTCTTACTTGCGTGCGGATTTATTGGGTTAAGGCCGTTTAGGCACATAGTAGTAGTTTATATTTAGTTTACTTAATGATGTACATAGGTTACTACAGTTTTCTGGGAGATTTAGGTTAATTAGAAAACAAAACCAATTAGTTTAAGTGTGTACTGTGACACTTTAGCAGTTAAGTTTGCTTAAGATTAGTTTAAGGGATGGTTTCTTTACATTTGTTAATTGTTTGTGTTATTATTTATCTTGCACAAACTTATCTTGAAAGTCGGTGTGCCTATATTATAATTAAGAAACCTGTGCCCGCCAAAGTTATGCAACGGAAACCGACTCAAAGTGATTTCTCTGCAGCGGACCGTAATAAAATTCGTGGTCCTAACGGGGTGCGGTGCCGGCGAACATGTCTTTGTTCTTCGAATTCCACTCATACCCAAAAGTTTTTTTTTTCCGCTTTCAGCGCGTGTCAATTTCCTGTCAGCGTCTGTTAGGGCACAAAAAAGCATAGGGACTAACGCTGTACTCAGAGCGCTTCTTACCACATATCATATCTTACCACTGGCTGCTTTAGCCACGGTCAGCTGTACGTCGCGAGAGAGCGATTCCGCCAATGCTTTTGTACACGTTCCAGGCAACTTGCGACGGACAATATCGTGTATAGGGAAGATTTAAAAAGCAACTGAAAACAGTTGAATTAATATAAACGGGATAGTTACCTTACAGATTATTTTTGTTTCGTTTTAAGGATTAAGGGCTTCCAATCTTATATTAATAAACACAGTTAATAGTATTAGCGGCCATATAAGATAATATTCTTACAAATTATTATCGGGACCTCTTTACGAACGTACACGCGAAAGAAGTCGCAGGTACAGATTGTCCAATAATGAATTAGAAATGAATATCCTAAACTTTTGTAACAATGTAGTCTTTATGCGGAAGCGCTTAAGGTTGAACATTAATTGATATATTTCTCTACGACTGGACCGCGTGGCACGATACAAAACTTAACGAATGATCTCCGATAAGATGATTATCGAATAGTGGCTGTGTCGAGTCGTGAAACTTGTACGAAGGTTTTATATGGTAATTGAAATGTAAGTAATTTAAGGAATCGGCATCGAGACGTTCATTATCAATGGTTTACGATGATCTGTATCGGTAACACGAATCTGGCAGCCATGTTGCGCCGACGTATCTCGGATGTAAGCAACATAATGATTATGGATAAACTGAGTATCGGTTACATGAATTTTAATGGCCGAATTGGGTACGCGATATCGATTTATATTATTTAATTCATATTCATTGCATTATGAGCCATTGTTGTTCTGGCTTATACCGATCATGGTGGCTATATCTTCCAATTATCATCAATAAAATAGAAGATGACTTGGGATATTATAGCTACTACTGTAGATGCTTGCGCTTACTGATTTGTTATTGTCTTTCTGAATTTCGAATTTCGAATTTTCAGTAGGCGGAAACGCAGTGACGCTAGTCAACATTCACAGTATATTCATCATCATCATCATCACCATTTCAGCCTATCAGAAGTCCACTGCTGAACATAGGCCTCTCCCAAAGATTGCCAGGAAGCTCGGTCCTGAGCCACCTGCATCCATCGCACAGTATATTAAATAGCCAAAAATCCAACAATAAGTATAAGTTGTAAATATCGATTCGAGATTGAATTTGAATGCAGGTCCTGACTCCGCATACCTGTCGCTGACCACAGAGCTGCACAGTCGTTAACGTGTATTATTAACGCGCTTTCATACTGAGTCCACCCATTGTAAGCTAACGACTACAAAAAAAAAGGACAATAGAGGCAGCAGATGCTCGGAGATACTGCACAATTAATTTTATACGATTTCAAAAATAACGTCTCTATATAGAGGAAGCCATTTCTCCGACGTTTTGACGTGTTATAAATTCTTGTGGCGGTGTTCTTGTTGCATCTTGTTTGTGATAACATATGCTGAATTAATGTTTTATTCGACCTTGCTGGAGTTTGAGATTTTTTTTATTGTAGCACCCGCTGCTGTAGGTACACGTATATCCTGTTGCTATAGTAACCTGACACTATTAAAATGTTTATATTTAAACATTCCATTGCAATTGCGTGGCAATGGTTGCTGTCGAGGTATTAGAGTTCTAGCCAACGATAAAAGTTGTTCTGTATAAGTTTCGAAAGTATGTTGGTTTTTTGAAGCAAAAGTTAGTACATTCTACTAAGAAAGGGTTGCAATCTCACAGAATACTAACGTAAAATGGTAGCGTAATTCTGATAGGTTTCCTACGGTGAGGAGAGCGAACCGGAGATCTTTTTTTTTTTGATAAATAACATTTATTTCTTGTATTTACGCGAACACTACACATTTGAAATGAAATTACAGAATTTGTGGTCTATCAAATTGGATGCAATGGTTGGGACGATCAAAGAAATGATCACACTGCAAACTTCCTAGAGCATCGGTGTTTCATGTCAGCTATGTGTTCTTTTACGCGGGTCCATAGAGATATTTTAGTCTGTCTATGTAAGAGAGACAACATTCTCAATAAATCTTGGACACTCTTGCACCTTGTCCTCGCAAAAGAACACCGATTCCTGCCAAGGATGATTCGCGAGGCTATTGAAATAAAAAAAAAACATCCTAATCTCAAAAATAATAAAGTAAGCACATTCTGCATAGATCGGACCAAAATTAATAAATACAATGAAGCTAGCTCGAGTTAACTATGAAATCTGGACGTCTAACACCTCAGTCACCCCGTGACCACGGCTGCTGTAAAGCACTCTTAACGTCGGGAATATAAAAACAAATTAAGCGTGATAAAATCTGTAAATAATAGTTTAATTTCAAATAAGGAATATTTACTGGTAACGAGGCATTCCATTCTTATTCGTCAAGGGTGAAAATTCAGCTGCATTTTAATTCTCAATCGAGGATAGAACAGACAGAGTGCTTGATTGTAACCCCTGGGAATGAGTTGATCGGTTCCAAGCCATTTCATAGAAGTTGTATTGTAACAATATAATACAGTATTATTTGAGAAAGAATAAGTCTTTGAAAAAAAAAAGAGGATAACTTCGGAGTTTCCTTGGCCTGTTTCTTCTCTACCAGAGGAACCTCATAACGAAACGGTGGTAGATTAAGAAAATATAAATTCCTATGATAAGAAATTAAGAATTTTGATTTAATATCCGTTATTAATAGGTAAAATTAACGAATCCTCAATTAATTTAAAAAATTACTCGAAATAATACATCATAATACGCATGGCTCGTAATATTTGCTAACTGTTCCAGGATACGTCACTGCCGCTTTTCGAGGTAGTTTTCGTTACTTAGCCACCAAGTGTTGGAACAACCTACCACCACCTCTTCGTGGGTACCAATCCAAAGCTAGTTTTAAAATTAGGAATAGGTCACTTCTTTAAATGGCTATTAGGTTAATAGTGGTATGTCCTGTGTTAAAATTGATACCTGGTTGTAAGACACGAAGGAAACTTAGACAATTTAAAGAAATTAAGGTACAGTATACAGTTGTCCATTGAAGGCTAGATGTGCATTACTCTATGCCGATGCGGAATTAAGCTCAACAACTTACTTTTAATTGTTTTATATAAATATTACTTATTAATGTCATTTGTATTGTTATTATTATTATTATTTTTAGTTTTTATACATGAGGAATTAAAATATAAATATTTTAATTCCTCATGTATTACAAAAAGCCTGACGACTGCTCGCGAAAAAAAAAACAGGGTTCCGACAGAATATCAGCGCTGTAGTTGTGGTTTAATACTTAGCATTACTACAACATTATGCTGAGTCGGACACCGTTTTGCCCCAACTCAATAAAATATAATTGTTATTTTTTTTTTTTAATATTATTATTATTTTTTGTTATGTTAATTAAGTTTTCATTGTGTGTTACTTGAGTTGTGGCAATGAATAAAGTACTTTCTTTCTTTCAAATAAGCAAAGTAATTAGAGAAATATATAACAACAGCAAAAAAAAATTATAAATTCGCATCGGAATCAAAAACCCCGACATGAAAACTCCATTAATATACAAATGGATTCAAACCAAACTCCGAGGCGACAGATGGCCGAACGAACCCCACGTTTGTGTTTCCATTATATAAAGGACCGTTTTTTTTTTCAAAGCGAACTATTATAACAACAAATAAACTGGCGTACGAATGTTACGCAACGATTTATACACAGTGCAATATTTGATTGTCGAATTATTATTACGAACACACCACATGCTGTATTCGTTATTAATGCTAACCAAACACGGTTACAACTCAATAACATCACCTTTGTAATGTTAATTTATGAGAGCATCGTGTTGAGGCGCACAAGTGGTTAATTTATATTTAACAATAGTATATATAAACGTTAGAGGGAGCCATTCTGCCTTGGAAATAGGGCGCGCTCGCTGGAGTCCGGCTCTGCCGTGGACACTGCAATTGTTAATTATTGTTTATCATGTCTTTCTCTAAAGATTAAAGTATATAATCAATGTACGGAATCATCTCTTAATAAGTAAGCTCTCACGACCGTACCTAATACAGGGGTGGTTAGAGATATTTTAGTCCTTTCAACCCACTTATTGGTTTTCACAACGTGAAAGGTTATGATTCTTTTGCCATCTTACTGTCCAATTAATTATTTAAGTATCTATATAAACTGCTACAAATACTCTTATGCCACGTGTAGCAGATAAGACATTTTAGAGGTTACTTTAAACCACCGGAAAGTTGCTTCCAAGGTGTAACGAGCACAGCTTTGCCCATCCGCTTGAGTGGCAAGAACAAAATGGGAATAAAAATCAAGGTCCTGTGACTTTTGCTTTTCTGCCTCCAACAACCCTGAAGCTTAAGGCCAGACTGGACTATTGAAAGTTGACTGTTACACGTTTATAATTTCTTAAAAACTTTTCTTAAGAATATGTTTTCTTCTTTATCGTGGTAACGTGGTAAATAACATACAAACCATGTTTTGCATTTAATAAATAAAACGGTATATTATCGAGGTTTTCTCGAGTAGATTAAGGAAATAACCTTAACAGTCTGTAAATAGTCCACTGCAGGAACATAGACCTCTGATATAAGGAGAATGATTTTCCATGATCGACTCGCCCGGTAAAACATACTCGGGACTGCGATCGCTAAACCGCCCAACAAGCTTGCTGATTATGGGATACCCTCCCATCGGGAGAGGCCTATATCCAGCAGTTGACTAATAACGGATGAATAATGATGACCTGATGAAGAAGAACAAGAATGATATGTGACTACTTCGGAAAGAAATTAAACAAACAGTTTAATATGTTAATAAAATCATTAAAAGGCTTACAATGCATAGATTTTATAATAAAAAAAAATTAAGAGAATCAAATGTATTTCATGTACGTTCAAGGACTATGATCTTTCGATGACAGTTTTGATGATACTCGTGCTTTTAAAAATACATATTTCGTAAATATAAACAACTCATTCATTTTTTGTTTCTCGGCCAGTTAGCAAAACATAATAAAGGGACGCGGCCTTCTTTCTATCACGTGGCGCTAAACTTTAATGTTGTTTTAGGTCCCCTGGCGCCAAACATATGGCTCTAAAACATTTCAATAAAGAAACGTTTACGATTGTATTTGAAAAAGTTTTTTCTCTCCACGGAGGGGATCATAAAGTTTGTTTACCCCCAACACTTGTCAGGATGACTGCAAGAAAATACTCCGGCTACCTCCGCAGCTTTATTGTTTCCTTTTTTTTTATAACATTTCTAGCAGACGATCGTTGAAAAATAATTTCCAGTAAGCGTCAGCTCCTGTACAGACGGTTCTAGTATACCCAGCATAAGATATTTCGCAATATCATGGTATTATTATAAGAAAATGATGTTCACATACCAAACAATTGATGTTCTTGAATTCTTATTTAAAAGTACTAAGTGAGTTAGTTTTACACGACTCGGTGGTGAAGTGCTTAAACAGGTATTTAATAGACTATAAATAGTTGTTATAGGTGTTTGTCCATGTGCAAATTATGTCTATATGTAAACTGCCTCCAATACACAGGAGAAATAACTCTACTTGGCGATAATGTTTTTTTCTGCCAGTTAATCCTCGAATGTGGTTGTTTGTTGAGTTTGAGAACTACTCATTACTTCCCATTAAAAAAACATTTACTAATAGAGCAGAGCCTGTAGCAACAGAAATAATTTTCAGCAACATTTCTCAGTAACAGGGTCCCCGTTCTTATAGACATGGAATAAACATATACACCACTATAATATAGAAAAGTTAAATAAGAAAGAAAATAGATAAATTCTCTATAGATATATCAATCAAGATAAATTGTTACAAAAAGGTCGTACTCTCTAGTCGTATTATTAACGCCCCCAAACTTTATTCGATATTAGTTATGAGAGAACAAAGAGCGATTGGACTTTTTGCTAAGTATTAATTAATTAATACACATTTGTGGCTCGCTGGCCCAGAAGCTATACATTCGGCTTATACACTACTGATCTGTTGCGGTTACATTGCCGCACAGAATTTTAAAATATTTATACGGTACAATTTATAATAGATTTAGTGTTAGCTATGTCCAATTTATGTCCGAAAATGAAACTCCACGACTTGATCACCGCGAAACTGAAAACTCCTAGTGAAGAATTATCATAGATTTAGTGTTAGCTATATCCAATTTGAGTCCGATAATAAAACTCCATGACTTGATCACCACGACACTGAAAACTCCTAGTGAAGAAAATCGGAAGGAGTAACTGGCAGTAACAAATATTTTCTTTAAAAATTTTGCAAATCATTCGACACAAAGTGCATATCAACATGTAATTTGATAAATAATTAATACTACTTGTTTTTTTACTAGTACTAAGTACTTCAATAATTTTATCAATATCATCAGGAACTTCTCATATGAAAAAATATGCTCTTTCTGTTATTAAAGAAGTCATCGATGCGTTAATCTTCTAATAATTTCAAGTTTCATCAATCATCTCTCGAAGAAACGTAATTTGTGTAACCATATGCCGCAGCCTTAAAATCTTTACCTGAGGCGTTAAAAAAAACACCCAAAAAAAGGTGGCAATAATAAAGACATACCAGCAAGCTAGTGTGATGTCTCAATTTATGAAGTCAAATTTACAACTGCCGAAGCGTAGTGCTTCATAGAATCGATTTTTTGCTTTCGAGAACTTCACAGAAATGTTTGCAACAAATTAGCTCATCGTATCTATCAACTCATTTTGTCTATTACAAAATGCGGTTCTCTAATTTGTCGTTAGTTTTATTCAAACACATTTATTTTATTAGTCATTAATTAACATCGTGAGGACGAAAGGTTTCTTTTTCGTCGACTTTATCTCTGTACGGCTCATTGGCAACCAATGCTCCGTATCCACGGTGCACATTCCTGCATTACGAATAAAGTTATATTTCAAATCGACTATCTGATTGAACTTATTTGACGATTCGTTCCGAGCCAAACTCTGTATTCACGAACTGTGAAGAAACTAAATTCGAAATATGTATCAAATTTGAATATTCTGTTTGGTTCAGGTCACCCAGGGTGTTATAAGTCTGCGATTTCTTAGAAATTATTGATTCTTATCAATTTTTTTTTCGCTTCGTGCTTCGGCGCCGCTAACGAAGGACGGTTTTGGTACCTGTGTCGTTTTTTTTTTTTCATCCAAAATGTCCTCGAAGTCAGTGCGGTCGTCACGATGTGTGAGGGAGATAGTCTTATCGGTCGCTACTGGTGACCGTCAACTGTGAACATGGAGTGCCGACGAGATTTAATTTACGATTTGGTGAGTGTCATAAATACGTCCCCTTGTATCAATGCACCCGATGACGTTCATACTGAATCACCTTTATTGCTTTTTCGATACGAAAAGACGTTTCCAGTCGCGTTGAAAATTTGATATTTATTTCAAAAGCGGGGGAAAGATTTCAGCGAAAAATAGTTTTTTATGTCTTTATCGTCAATGAAATTATGAAGACAATTGTACTAGTACATGTACCTAGTACATGTACCTAGTACATGAAGATGTTCTGCGTGTACAAGTAAACGTCTGCATGTACTAGTAACTATGAGTAAAACGCTTACATATGTTTTTTTTTTAATTTTTCTCTTCAACCCTCGGCATATGTCGCACAAGTTAACGCTCTTTTGTAAACCGTATCGAAATTAAGATAATGGCTAATGTCCGACCGAAATTTTATTTCATTATTATACCCGTTTTTGTAGCAGCTGTTGTGTTTTTGTTATTTAATACCAGTGGGCAGTGACCGCCCGTTATAGATTGGCGTGGTCCTATAAAAATGAACAGGTAATACGTTTCATAATTGGCAATGACTATATTATTGAGTTTTGATAAAAAATGTTTTTAATCATGACCATGTAACTAGAGTCGTTCCCGTTCCTATCGTCCGTATTATGACAATAATGATTTATGATTTTTTTTTACTATTTAGCTAATTATCAATTCTAAACCTTAATAGTTTCGAATTTGCATGAGGTTCGTAAATTTTATATTCTTTTAGAAACAATTGGATAAAGGATTAGAATCTGTAATTTTTTTGTGCGTCGGTAATGAGGTGATAACGATGGCAATTGGAATAAATTGTATTTAAGTTAATTAATATTTTTTTTGGCTAACGTTTTTTAATTTTTTTTTTGTTTGTCAGCTTTGCCAATTATGCAGTCCCAAGTTCAGGTCTCACCCGTGATAGACATATTCATTAGATCTTCTTTCAGTTATGTTTAAGTTTTATCAAACATATAAAAACTTAAAGAAACGCTCAGAATCTTTTTGTTAAGCTCTTTTTAGTAATATCAAAAAGACGTGTTCGTTCCCTTCTATGTTTCTCTAAATACGTTTCTGCTGTGCTATGCTCAAATATCTTTATCTTTATTTAATTGAACATCCAAAGCCCAAATATCACCATAAAGCAAAAAAAATTGCACATCTGCTCCATTATAACCTTATTTAATAAATACGTTTGTTATTGGCAGACAGTTTACCAGTTTTTACAACACAATTTTAACTCCCTTTTAGTGAAAAAAAAAAACAATTGGTCACTATTAGACATAGATAACAATATCCTAAACGATGAGGATTATATGTCACTGACAATTATGGTATTAAAAAAAACGCGTCTAAATGTGAGAATCGTTTCCACGCTTATTTTTCGCTTTAGGTAGAACTTAAACATACATTTCGCCATCAAGTTAAGTTCAGAATGTCGAGTTTTTACTTCAACTTGCTAGTTGTAAACGTTTTAGAGTCCAGTTTTATATCGTCCCGGTTGTCTAGGAGGGGTTTCCAAGCTATTTTATGACACCCTGTCGTTGTTTAGTAACTTAAAATATTTTGACCGCTTGCCGCATTCTCTTTATTAGTATGCGCTATAATTTAAATATATACGTTGAGTATAACACTTTAATAAAAAAGAAATTTACTTTCATTAGATAAGCGCGTTTCATATATTTTCATAAATTAAGTTTATGTGATTGGTCAATAGTGTTTCTTCGGAATTTCCAATTTAATTTAAGTATTCCAAAAACTAGTGATTCAGTGTAGAATCTACAATAAATCGTCTGTAAATGGATGAGGAGTTTCACAATAAATATCTGATCTAACACCGTCTTCCTGCCCACGCCCATAATTCAAAGAGAGTTATTGGTATAAATTAAATAAACATTTCAAGTGAGACATTTACAATAAATGGTCGAGTCAACGCGAAATTTATAATGAAAACTGTTATTTCCTTGGACAAAGGACTCAGTCGAACGATTTAAATTAGAACTAGAATCGATATATATTCATTTAACAGTAAATGTAGATGTCTTGACCACGAGACACGTTCATCGGTGTAACTTTTGAAATCAGAGTCCCAGTATCGCGCCCCGTGGAAACCAGAACCTGTGCACAATTAATTGACCTTGAGTTTGGATATATAGTTACCCTTATGATTCTGACCTACGATACATAACTATCTAATCATCAAGACGGTATCAATAAGAACATCGAACACAAAAATTGAACATAAATTGGCATCGAACACTATCGTTATTACAATAAAAAGGAATATCGATACATAATAAATTGTTATGAATGGGCAGGAAAGGTAACTTCCTGCTTGTTTGAATGTAATTATTATCAACTCATTGATAATATATTGTATGAATATCTAATAAAACTCTAAAATTAATAAAAAATTACTGGTATTTTTGCAATAACGTCGAAGCCATCAGATAAGCATCTGACTATGATGCCATAAACCAGTTGATGGTTCATTCCGAGTGGGTGTTAAATCATTGTTCGATTTTCTTATGCCCGAAAGAACTTAACAGCTATAAAAAGTGAGATTTTATGATACGAAATCACTAAAATCGTTGATCGTCTTGGGTGGTCATAGGAGTTCCACGTTCCTGGTATCATAAATAGTTTGGTTAAAACACACCAGATGGTCCAATCGTTAACTATTGTTTTCGAGTCATATCGAAGTAAACCCATCAATCCGGTATAGACTATTACAGACACCCTTCTTACTTCAAAATAGAATTAACTGTAAAATTTTTGTTGAATATTATTTTATGTATGTGCGGCAATTCAGCTTACTTACTACTTTCATACAGGGCTCAAAATATTTTAATTAATATTTTGCAATAACTTTTAAATATGTGTTATCCTTTCATTGATAACGTGTTTATAATTACTCAGACGTATCGTTGCTGTACTTTTGCGATGTAGAGCATTTAAGAGAGTCGTTTTTAAACATACGTCAAGTTATATTTATACGGTATCATTTCTTCGAATCATCAGTCGCGTATGTCTCGGACTGGATTCCGCCGCTATGTCGACGCTATATTTCATCTTTCAGACATCTGTCAAGTCGAACAAGATCAACTTTGTCGCTGCCTGCGGTATTAATTTCCCTTTGCTCCCGTTTATTGCCTGTGATTGGGTTATTTCCGTGGCCACTTTTCTCTTCGTCGTATTCTAAAATAAGATGCGACATTACTGTTTTTTTTATTTCGATCTAGTTTGTTTTAACTGAGGTGAGGTTTTCTGAGATGATTCTTAATTTTTCTTGATCTTTTTTTTAATATATATACTGTTCATTGTTTAATAGCTATGGCTTCGACACACTAGTAAATTGTATGTAAATGGATTTGTAAAGTATGATTCCTTGTTCCATGAGCTGTTTCCACTAAATTTATAGACGACCCTTGGCCTTCTCATCCTCAAACACAGCAGTCAGCCTATGTTGTAGGTTAAGATTCTAATATTTACACGAACTACAGATGTATATACAATAGTGGATTCGGTTAGTATCTCCATTAATGAACAGAAGCGTTTGTCCTGGAGTGGGTCGTAAAAAGACGAATTAACTGTTCACCACACGAAGTGTTTTATTTAGTTTTTATTACGTCAATGCAGTAAAGAAAGTAAACCGCCGTAATTTATTACCGCTTACGATAAAATAATCCGACGGTGGAAAAAAAAAAACACTTGCATATCAACAGCGTTTGAAATTAATATTGTAATTAAGTATGCTTGCTACTTATTACGTCTTAATTTAGGTCAAGTTAAAAAATAGGCGTGCTTTGAAATGTACGTAATATTAAAAAAACGTGCTTTTAAATTACGGTAAAATATGAAATATATGTATTTAAACCATATTCCAAGTTAACAGAGATTAAAAAGTGCAAGTAGTTTAAGAATATTTTTAACTTAAAAATTATTTTTTAAAATGATGTTTATACTGGAATAATCTCTGCTGGAAAATATCTCATTTTACATCGAAATGTATGTTCTTCTTTCTTTAACGGTCGGTTATCTGGGAGTACCAAATACGCAATACCAAACACCTCGGACCTCAGACGCCGCTGCCCGTCTTTGTGTTTTTTAAGATTTTTAATCTGCGATTTATCGGAAACCCATAGAGTTTTCGGTGATCATCGATTTCCCATAGTAGATTTTTGCGATGACGACATACTTGAATTACCCGATGAGATGGAATATATAACTTATTCTAGTTATTTGAAAATATAGCAATAAAATGTCCTGTGGTATCGGGGTAGGAATCTGTCACAACCAAGTCTTCCTGTAGCCTGTAGGTGTCGTAAGAGGCGACTAAGGGAACAGCCTTGAAATCCCTGTCTGCCGACAGATGCCATCTCGATATATACCAGACCAAAGGCTGACAGATGTCGGGCTGTAGCGTCTAAGGTGCTATCGGTCTGGTAAGGCAATCGCCAATCCGCTTACTAATGATAAATTGGAATTGTGGTTACCGATTTTCCGCTGCCGGAAGTGCCTGCCTAAATACACAAATATCGTCTCCGTTGAACTCTCTATCATTAACTATATGTAATAATACGTGCACTTTCAATTAATGAATACTACTCCTAATTTTTTTTATTAATAGTATACCGTGCAACTTACATCAGATGCACTTCCGATGCCGCATAATATATCTTGAAAATTATATGTTCTTTATTAGAAATTGTAAATGTGGCACTATGATTAATGTTATGCCATTGTCAGATTAGGACTCGATTGTTTCTTCAAAATGTATTCACATGTTATCAGTTCCATTCATGAACGTGTTGATGCATTTGATCGGGATTGGAAGGTGACAGAAGCAATTTATTTTTCTTACTTATTTGTTCAACAATAAATCCGTGGTCGTAGTAATGCAGTGAGCGATGCAATGAGTCGTGGGAATGTGTTGACTTTAACTTTTTTATGCTAACGTGCTCATTATATTGGACTGCAACATTATTTTCTTTTGTGGTGACATGCTTGTCGCATGTTTGAATAAAAGAAAACTCGAATTCGATAATGATGGTCACTCTTTTATTGAATAATACAACACTTTTTTTAACATTATCATTGCTTATAATGTGCGTCGAATTAAAAAGTAATTAGTCATACCTCTTCTCCGACATCCTTATATGTTGGTAATAATAAAAATACTAGAAACATTTACCTGAGCAGTTTAGATATAGCCATAGTATTTATGAAAAGGCAGAGAGACTGCTTTGATATAATAGCTTCTAAAAAGTGTGTTAGGATGAATTTTTAAAACAATGTGCTGACAATACGTCTCCCAACCACAAAATTATTATATTATTTTAAAAATAAAATATTAAAATTACCAATAATATATTTAATATGAAAATATTGATGAATCAATACTGTGTAACGCACTTAACGATTAGAAATGTTCTTTCGGAATACAAAATTAACGTTTAAAAGAAAAAGGAACAATTAAGTTCTACGCAAAAGACTTGTTGTAAGCTTAACACTGCGAAAATCACTTAAGCGCCTAAAATCCGCTCTAAGTTTTTGTGTAGCGCAAAAAGCGCTGAAGGGAAAGGTGATCGAGCGTCATACATTTTGATGTCAGCGTTTTTGCCTTTATCTTGTGATTGTTGACACAAAAAAGCTTGTTGCTCGCCTGTTACTGTTTTTGCTACTTGACAAGTTACTTCAACGGGCTAACTTTAATATGTCGTGAATAAGTATCTCATTATTTGTCTGCTTCTTTCGCGTCCTGAATAATTGTTATCGCTTTGTTTTACAAAAAGAATATAAATACTTGTTTCATTTCATTAAAATGTATACAGTTAGTTTTAAGATTTTAATGAGCTGTCTTTAAATTATATCAATACTATTTCTGTATTCAATTAAAACCCAATAACGCTATCATGTCCTTATTCAGGTATGAACTGAGCTGAGCTGAGCTGAAGTTCTAAATGATGTATTTAATAATAATGATAATAATTTTTATTTCTCTCCACAATATAGTGGCGCAAGAATATTACACATAATTAATTCATTTTTAAACATACTGTGGGAGACTGATGCCTAAACTAAGTTTTGGGCATGTATCCACCCCGCGGGCTCAAATTACATTTTGGTGCATGTGCTTTAGTAAAATGTGCTTAAAATATTTCCATTTATGATTTGATTATGTACTGAATCAATAACTGGTTAATACGCATATACTTATCTTCTTAAATGTATTATAGAAACGTATTTTTTTAACAATATTATTATGTTGGATTCCTAATAATTATGTTATCATACAACTGACAAATATATGATTTTGGAGTTCACGAAGAGACAGTAAATAAGTTATATTACGCTGTCTCGTTTATTTAAGTATTTACTTTTGCTTCTTATCAACTTATGTGATCTTTTAGCAGATCACATATTTGCAGTTACACCTTCTTAAGAGTGTTTTAGTAGCTAAGTAAGCATTACGACTTACAGAGTTACATAACGTCAGAGCCAAGCAGATGCTTTTGCTGTTGCTCTAATGAGGTGGATAGTACCCTCTCCCCTCCCCCCTGCCAAATATCCTTTAAGACCAGCAACACAACTGCAGCTCATCTGGTGTTGCAGATGTAAGTAGGTATCGGTAATCATTCTGATTCACTTGACTATCTAATCTAATGATTAATGATGATGATGATAAATCTAATTTTAAGCAAAGCAAAATTGTTTATCATACAGTTTTACATTAGCGTCTACTTAAAATCCAGTAATGGATATCTAATTAAAGTAACAAAGGAAGCGTCCTAGGGTATAATAACTTTTCATAATCTTAACGCAAAACGTTGAAAAGGGGATGTAACAACGAAATGAACTGTCAACCGCGACGTCTCAAAATCCAATTACTCTGCAGCTAACAAACGTGGATTTAAATTAACCTTCATCTTGTTATACAAGATACCTCAGTTTCTTCTTATAAATAAACTTGCTACGGGGATATTTCTATCAAATCCGACGTAATTACTGGCGTTAAACGTTTGACGCCGCTTTACTTATGTTTACTTCTTCTAGTGTGAATCGTACAAATTAATGGCATCGGTAAACAGTGAAATGTTCAAAACGTGTCTTAAAAAGTATAACGAGAGTAAACAAAGAGTAAACAACCCATTCTTATTCGTAATATAGTAAAGCAAGGTCCACCGAGGACCAAAATGAATGTAGTGCGACGTATGAAATTTAAATGTTTCTTGTCTAACATAATTTCATATATACCACACACATATCATCATCATTTCAGCCTATTACAAGTCCACAGCTGAACATAGGCCTTCCCCAATGTTTGCCACAAAGAGCTGTCATGAGCCCCATTGCATCCATCAACTTCCCGTAACACTATGCAGGTCGTCCTGTGTCGGTCTGTGTTGGTCACTTCATCTTTGGAGTGACGACCTGCTCATTTTTTTTGGATTAATTTTTTTTTATTATTCTTTAGCGTTAATTGTTATTAGTAAGTAGTTAAGTCAAGTAATCATAAATATCTATAACATTTTAAATACTCGCTTACATAACGTCAATTAAACCCTTACACTTCGAAGCGTCAAGCATTTTGTAGACTCATTTTATGGCTTTGAGAATCTACATAAACGCACTGAATACATATTTGGATCGAGATAAAGCAAACGAACTAATCAATCAATCAGTCCAAAGCCTCCGCGATGAAATCCAATTCGGAGAAGACAAACGCACTGTGACAAATGTCACGGTAATTGCCGGCTGCTGGCGAGAACAAAGATTTCAGAAGAAGATTTTTTTCCCCAGAAGCGAAAATCGCAATCGCTTAAATAAGTCAGTACACGATTGATGAGCTCCTACTGAAGTCAGGCGTGAAACGAATGTTATTGTTCCAGCGTTGATTCGTACAGAGTAGATTAAGAAATCAGACTATAATGAGGTTTTATGATGTTTTATATGTCACAATATTGTTTAATGGTTTATGAAAAGCGTTTCGTAATCAGAAGAACGCTGCATCTGATCCCTTCAATATTATTACATAGATGCATCATATTATTGCATATTGTAAGCTGTATTGTATCAAAGTATATATATTTAGATTTATGGCGACATCTATGTCACCACATGAGAAGCTCAATAATGGAAGATATTCATTCAGGAAATCCATCATCGCATTATGGAAGTTATTACGGGTCATTACATAAGATCCAAATAACATTCCGAAGGAGGAGACGTCCTCCGCAGGTCATGACCTACCATTTTCTTTCTACTCCTCAGGTGCCATCTTGGTGACCCCGACGTAATCTAAACCACATAAAAACCCGCAGCGAACTTCTCCAGCAGCATCTACATCATCGGCAATCATCGCAGTCACAGCATCAGACTATTGATAGCACGACGCGTGCTTACTAGTCTTTCAGACACTGAATATCATCCAAAGCGCAAGCAGCCCCCTCTTCTCCAAAAGCTGACGCTCTCAGCATCAACACTGTGTCACTGTGTCTCGACGCCTATGTCCCAGGATACAGCCTATCCGGTTTACTGCACCACGACTGTCCGAGACACACATTACAGGATGACACTTCTTCACCTCTGCAACATGCTCGCTCCAGACTCGCCAGACTGCTTGTGCCTTGCGGCACTGAAATTTACGACAAAAGATTTTTGTTTCGTTTACAAAAGATGACGCTCTAGTTAATATCTGCTGGGTACATCAACTCATATTTTTTTTTAAAAATGGTGATTACCATTATTATTTAAAAAAAAAAATTAAGCATCTATGAAAAGTAGGCATTTCCTAATAATTATTATTGCATTATATTTAAAGCAATTGTTATTGAAATCGCTTTCAGGATGCATTTCTTTGGTTTTACGTGCAAATAAACGTCAATTTAAAACGAAATACATCGTGATAAATGTTTACTCTATATTTGTTTGCTCTGCGTTAGGTGTGACCGCGATCCTTATTCAAGCTTCACGGAAGTCTTAGCTTTCCTCAATCCGTGCCGACTTCGTATCACAGAGAAAAACACAGGGATTTACGACTGTAGTGAGAAAAAGTTTCTCTTAAGCGCTTTAACAATTCCTAAATGGCTAGTATAAATCTTTTCTATTATGAAAATAATATCTAGATATTGTTTTTTACATTTCTGTTTTAAATATGTAACGATAAACTACAAATTTTCCTAAGGTAATTCCGATAACTCCAATTTCTCATACAGATCTAGGATTATCAGCAATTCATAAACTTTTTAAGTTCTTATGTACGAAACATCAATGAAGTAGTTAGGTAAAAAATTTAACTAATTTAACTTGAAATTAAAATTAAACAAATGTTTACAAAACTAAGTTAGATGTAAAATATAGGCTAAATCGCCGCAACCACGAGCGGCGCGCTTGGTTTAGCCGCCTTCACCAGAAATGGTAACCAGACGCGAGCAAACGTCTCGCTTCTGATCCCCACGAACCTCGAGTGTCTCCACGCCAAAAATCACAAATACATATGCCTTCGCCAAGAGCTGCATATTTGTGGCGCTTCATAGACTCCGCCGTCGCTGTTGCAACACCTTAGTGCAGTCCCCGGAACATTACGGCGCTAATGTGTCAACCCAATCGCATCTTAGACCAAGGAGAATTTTTCCAGGCTATAAGCGTCATCTCGTCAGGCCTAAGGCCACTTTTTTTATTTTTTTTTAATTTTAGAATAGAGGGCCCAAACTTTGACTTTGACTTTGACTTCACGTTTCACGGGCCGTACCTTCAACTATTAGGCTATCGGTGCTCTTATGTGACTGTATTTTTGATGGACATAAAAAAAAACAATAAAATTTATAACTATAAAACTTTTATGTGTTCATGTTTGATAATATCTCACTGAAATCGTTTTAAAGCTTTTGTTGCGTAAAATTAATGTGAAATTTGCAAATTGAAAATTTGTGTATATTTCGAATTCAATTCCATCTCAATAAATAAACATAAAATGCCATACGGACATTCTTCCATCGGGGTTTATTGGTTATATTTGTAAATTCATCGGAAAAACTAGACGATATTGTTCAAAATAAGTATTTATAATTCCATTGTTTTAATTTTGAATTAACTATATCTTGTATGCTTGAACAAGTAAGACAGGAAACAGAAGTCTCAAACTCCCATGGTCTTCCCGCACGATAATGAATTAAAAGGTCCCGCATAAACCCAACTCTATTTCGGAATGTATCACCTATTCTTCCGGAAATAGCTTTTTTTTTGCGATAAACTTATTATTTTAAACGCATTCAACGCACAAAATAACGGGTCGGTTTGCGTTTCAAGCGAATCGATATAATAAATAAACAAGCATATGTGAGCCGGATTTAAATAAATACATTTGTAAATTAATTAAAACTTCTAAGTTCGTTGCAGTTTCGTTGCAGCTTCGTTCGGTATTGTGACCGCTTGACTGCGGTCGTCGTAACTCCTTACCTACTAAATAGCGAGTGTAAGATTCGTATTCTTAACGAAACTATGCAACCTTATCGATTTTGAAACAGCCAATACGGGAAGGTGAGGACACTACAGTACCGAACAACTGAGGATTCAAAATAGCTGAATACGTTACCAATGCTGAATTCGGCCGGGATGACTGCATCGATCAGTACTTACTTCATATATTTCTTAAGTGTCATGTGTATGTGTGGTATTCCCCTACACGTACACACAGACGCATTCTTTCAATTTTCCAGGAAATATTCAACAAAGGTCAGCTATGCCTTCTGTGAAAGATTTGCCCGCATTTCTAATGACTGAGGATAGGCGAGGTAGATAGGGTCGGTATCCTCGTCTGCATCTGTCACTAGCTTGTGCAACTTTGGCATGCTAGAGTTTCTTTTGTTTATTTAAAAAGAATACCATCATATGTAACACTTAAAATGCCTAATATGTTGTTTATTATAGCGAATTTAAAATTTATATAAATATACTTGAAAAAATGATAACAGTCAGATGGTATCGTTGAGGTCAGCGTGACTGCAGAGCCATGGCCCTGGGTTCGAATCGAAACCTTGGAGTCTTTTTTTTAAACGTCATGTTTCAAATATAAATAATAAATTAATACTATAGCTAATGTATGTTATTATTTTTTTAACATGTATATTTCTACAATTTATCAGTAGCCAGGAGAATTGCAAGTGTATTAAGAAATATTTCCACACATTATTTCACTTCGATGTATTGATTTTGACAATTTTCATTGTTAAATTTAATGCATTGACCCAACCATTTAGGGACCTCTAGTGCCTCTTCCCTTTCTACAGGAAACAGTAATTTTTTTGTTAAATACATTCCGTATGTTCATAATCTTTTCTAAAACTAATGTATAAGGCTTGATCGGTGATCTTGGTAACCCTAAAGCTGAACTTGGAATTGTAGTTGGTTTTGCATTAAATTGTATAAAAACACCAAGTTCAAAATATCCTGAAATGGAAATGGCAAGCGTAGCTCAAGATTTCCATTTTGATTTGGTTCAGTCGGCTAACGTAAGAAATCGTGTACTAAGCTCACTCAAATGTCTCACAATTTTTTTTTATAAACGCATTTTTATTAAATGTGGATGCCAGACAATCAAGGCATAATGTTAAAGTTCTATTCTCTATCAACCTCATTAATCCGTATGCGAGCTATTTTACATTATTATGTAAAATCGATTAAAATGTCTCCTCTGCTCAAATACAACAATGAAACTTCATTGAACGAATGAATGAATGGCTCGATTTTTTAGTAAAAATTCGAAACATTTTTAATCTCTTTCGACTTTTTTCAATAACAAAGCCTTTTCAAGCGTAAACATGGACAAACATTGTCACAGTATTTACTTTTGATCAGTACCGAAATCACGATCGACCCTGCTCTGCTGCGTTTGTTGAGCGTACGTGCGTACAAAATTTGTCTCATTTTAAGAGGCGATGTGCTTTAACGTTATAAAATAGGCAGAGAAAGCAGTTCAGACTCAGGCTTTCTTTACTATTATTTTAAAGGAAAGCTATTAAAAGTGTCTTTTCTTGTTATAAATAAAGGCTTTGAGAACCATGACATTCAAGCTAGTTTAGACCAAGGTGAGGTAAAAGTTAGGTATCGAAAATAGAACATATTTTGCTGTAAGTGTCATCTTAGACATGAGTCAATCATGGTTTAACAATGTATATTAATGACATCTCATTCTCTTCTCAATTTTAAATTGGGAATGGTATCATAATGATTTTACAGATTTGTCACAATGCGTACAGCATACATTAAGAGATCGCATTGGAACCCAGAAACGATTCGAGAAAGGTGCACTCGATCACCGAAGCAGTGGATATAAATATTATCAACACCGTACTTAGTTATATCTCAATAACTTCATCAGATATGTCAGACAAATCTGATTTAGAACATTGCTACAATGCTTTTTCTATTGTTGATACGTTGTAATTGAAATTCTGGCGATAGCATAATTCAATCATTCGGATTCATGTCAATTACGTTAAGTTAATCATGAGTATTATGAGACTTCGTAGACACTTCTGGACATGAAATAATATCTGTACCGAATTGTGCAGCTTTAAGCTAATTTTGCAGTAGCATATGTATATATAACATGTATAATTCAGTCAATAAGAAATTAGTAAATTATAGTCGGTAAAGATTGTATGATAAAGAAAAATTATGAATAATAATAAATAAAACTGGCCTTAGTTGAAATTATGGTTAAGAAGCACTCAAAATTAACGCCTCGCAAAGAGCTCGAGTAAATACAATCGAACACATTCTGTTTCTAAGCCGCCCTTGTGTTCATCAAAGTGGAGTACAGTTAATTTAATATATATAAGCACACTAATTTTAATTAAATCCCCTCTACATGTAATGCGAAGTTAATGCCGTACACGGTTAAAAGATCTCTCTTGAATTTCGTTTCGGTAATTTAATGAGTGAGCCGTAAATAAAGTTTTCGTATATAGCGCTTTTAGGCTGGTGTAACGGAATTTCGGTTTAGACTTACTCGTAAGGAAAGGCGGTTTATTTAGCAATTCTTCTAGCGTATTATTAGAAAAGAAAAATCCATTGCCTCATCCGGTCTCAGCTCATCGCTAAGCAAAATAGATTTTCAAGAAGTCTCAAACAAAAGCGAGCATACCATACATTGAAGATTTGCCAATTGTTCAGAGCTGGCAATTTTTTGCTTACTGCTATAAGTTAGGCGTTTTGAGAGTACTGAAGTTGTTTCCCTTCGCTAGTCTATGGGGCTTGGGTTTGATTGGTTTGGTATTCGGATGGAGTTTTCGCCAACGTCAAAGTCGCCAGAACCTGGTTGTTGTATTTCGTTTTATTTCCTATAATCAATTCAGAATTTAAATGTCGTCTTACATACGAGACAAAGGTGATGAATAACAATTTTCTGAAAGAAGTTTATGAAATATGCTGTTATTCTGTAATATGAATGGCATCATGTAAAAAGTTCATAGCTGTTTTTTTAAAATAACAACTTAACAATGGTTCTATCGTTAGCGCTTACTTAAGTGTATCTCTTCAATATGACTTAAATTAGAAAATTCAAGGCCCTTTCCAAGATGCAAAGAATTACAATTTTCAATATTGCACTGTTTTCGTTGGCAACCTTCAAGATAAAGAGTTTCTTTTAGCAGCGTCTGATGAAATTAATTTAAAATTAAAAAGCTATATTTGGTTCTTTCTAATGAAATGATTTTTTTTAGTGTCTGTTCGAATATTTTAAATGAACTTTCGATTGAGTGATAAAAATTAGCGGTAAAGACATTTTACATTCTGTTGTTGATTTAAAGTCTGCATCTTTATTTATAAGACATTCTGTGCCGTTTTTATTTACCAAGTAAATTATTGATACGGTCAGATTAGTATTATTTTTATTTAAAATGTATTATGAAGAAAATAGTGTAAGGGTAAGCACATATTTTCGTTTCATTTCAACCTCATCTGCACGCGATATTTTGTGTTGGTTAAAAAAGATGACAATTCCGTATGGTTCATCATCATCATCATTTCAGCCCATTACAAGTATCACTGCTGAACATAGGCGTCGCCCAAAGATTGTCACAAAGCTGGGTCCTGAGGCACCTGCTTCACTGCGCTGGTCGTCCCTCCCTCTTTCGAGGATCTTTGCTGATCGTGCTGAATCAAATAATTCCAACCCCCTTGTCTGCCACGGGTGACGTAGAAGGTGACAAATAGATACTATTGACATTATAACAATTTATACTTGTATTTCGTAACGGAAACTCAAGAACTTATTTCATACTATTCATTTTTTATTTACTTCTCTTTTAATATTCGATGCTCATTGACTGGGTTTTGTGACTCAACGCTAGTTTTTAATTAACTTTCACTAACGTGCTTCTGTTATAACTTCTTACATAGATGCAAGTGACTTACAGCAGTTTGTCGTGACTTTGTCGTTCATTTCGTTGTATCAAACGTATTCTGTACGTTGCTTCTATTTTATTATTTTGCCGCATTATTCACTCTTGCCTGTCAGTTCGGAAATAAATCACCGACACGAAAGTTCTTCTGTTGCTTTCCGGTGGTTACAATTGTATTGCGTACAAGATGCAATTTTAATTACTTTCGAAGTTATGTGATGTTTATTTTAGGCAAGAAAAAGCAACGTACTACTGTACTAAGCCCATAAATGGCATTAGCAGGCCTTCTTCTCAGATGTCTGAGAGAATTTTGAAGCCTGACTGGCAGACTCCCCATGTCCTCGAAATTATATTTTTATTATTTCTTAGATATGCAGGTTTCCTTACGACATATTCCTTCATCGTCAAGCACGTAAATTCAGCTCTTAAAATTGCTATTAACAATTTTAGTGCTGCAGGCACCGGGGATCGCCTCAAAGTCACTAGGACTCTATGACACTGAAGCGAGTGCCGTGACTACCAGGGCTTCAATAGGAAAGAAAAAATTAATATTAGTATTTCTTCTGAAATCTTGATGCTGATGGCTTCATGGTCAACATCTATTGCGTCACTTTATTGTACTATTTGAATGATATATTATACATATATTCACAATCACTTAATTTCTTACCACCTTTTCAATTCTAAAGGAAATCGTTAGAAATACCTTAGGAGGAAGATCCTAATAACTTGTCCAATACACGAGGAAACATTGAATCCAAGCGTAGAAAACTTCTAATTACTTAACATTGTCCCGAGAGGCACATGTCTATATTTACTGTGACCTAGGATTTGGTTTACTATTTATTTATGATATCATATTGATTATTTCACTTTTAAAAACCTTAAATAATTTGCAGTATATATTTTTACTAATGCTATGTAATTTTTCATTTAATATTCCTATTACAAACGTTCGTTAATAGAATATTCTATTTATACTTCAACTCCTTGTATTGGTTCAAAAATTCTTTGAACATAAAGTAAACGACCGAAATATTAATGTTGTTCCAGAAGAACAATTATTTTGGAGTTTAACTTTAAAGATTTGTTTGTTTCATTAAAAGATTTATTTCTTGTTAATAAGGTTTCCGGGTTTTAGTTTTTGACAGTTAGACTTCTGTTAGCAAATATTGTCATATTTTTAATTAAAATTCATTAATTTATGCATACTCATATATAAATAATATATATATGTGTAAAGGTATTAAAATAATACTTGTTTCTTATTTATTTAAATATTGTGAAATTAATTATTAAATACAGTTGACAATAAAATTATTAAAATGTTTGTAATAGACAGTGGAAGTACTGAACAAAGGTCTCCCGCGCTGTCACTCATGTTGATCGCTTCATCTCCTGTCCGGTATTTTATTCGGGCAACTGGCAACCCTGTTTGTAACCGATTAAAGCACCCCATTATTCAAGTCTAGCAATTTAACAGTGTTCATGTGATCGATACCAATTACGAGGATTAAACGTTGGAACCAATTTACTTACATAAATGTATAAATCGAACAATAAATTACGAGTGTAACTAAAATGCAACTGTGGGCAATCGTGTTTCATCTGAGTCTCTAGAAATATTGGCAACATTTGTTCAATGCTCTTTATTTCATCGTTGTTTTCTATTTACTCTGTCGTCTTTCATTATCGCAGTATTCATGTCGTAACACATGAATTTGTTTTCTTAACATTACAATAGATTTTTTCGTTATAGGAACCTTTAGTATTATTCTGTATTTTGATAGCGATATTTTTATGTAATCCGAATCAAGTTATAGTCCGATCATGTAGGAGTAGTACCATGTAAACGGATACTGCATCATCATCAGCCTTGGATTTAGCGGAAAGTCGTGCCAAGAGACTTTCGGGCGTTGCTTCATTGTTTGGGGCAAAGCTGTATAGCGTAGGTAGGTGTTTTTAATGTTACATTCATTCACATTTGAAAAAAAATTAAAATTTTTAAAACAGACTCTCACTATTGTCATTATAATTAAACTCCTTGTTTAAAATTAAAAAAAAGACTTGTGGATCCGAAATGGCTGCAGGTTCATAAAAACCGGTGCCTCGTCTCTAGCAACTATTTTCATTCATGTTTATGTCTGCCGACTCCCCGTGCGACGCGTTCAGTTTTATTGACAACATAAATAGTGGCACGAAGTGTAGCTCCATAGGGTTTAAACGTGAAGAATTGCCTTTAAATATTTAAGTAACACATCGTCCTGTTCTAAATGTTTCGTAAACTACTTATATTTGTAATTATAAAAATGTAATATGTTGTGTACATATACAAGTATATGTATACAAAAAACCTATATGCATTTCCTTTTAAGTTAAAGAAACTTGTAAAAAAAAACACGTTAGTTGTAGATAGAATAATATACATGTGTTCACTTTAACATAATTAAACATAAACTATAATGTCATTAAAGAGTGCAATTAATAATTTTAATTACCACATAGATCAGTCACGAGCTGATCATAGTTTAATTACCAAAATATTCATAATGTTATTATTATTTTTAATTAAGTTATAGTTATGAACATCGAGACAGATATCATTGATCTACTATATAATAGTGAATAAGCTTTTGGCTCTGTGGTATCGACGTAACAATCTACCACTCCTTTTCTTCCCGTGGGTATCGTAAGGGGCCATTAAGGGTAAGGCCTTGAATATTGCAATTACTACCGACAAAAAAAAATATCAGAAGGAAATTAAGCAGACCGATGACGGGTAGCAGTGTGCAAGATGTTTGGTAAGGTAAGGGAGAGATAAGGAATAAGCTTTAATGTGATTTCGCAGTATATTCACTATTTTCTTGGTTATTGAAAAAACCTATTTTCGGAAAGGATTTACTAATTAAATACTCATGCATTGGATAAAACTCAATGACAGACTTAAACACTTACATGGGTATAGTTAAGAAACTCGTTGTCATGTTGTTACCACTCAAACTTCAAAGACCAGCGTGTGAAAGACAAACAAGAAATATTACAGTACATGCATTATTTTAATGTTAAATTCATATCATTTTATTGAAGTACCTTCCATAATGCAAGTTTCACAAAGCACACAGTACACATAGACAGAAAACTTATAACGCAGAATCAGATTATGCAAAACAAAGCTGAAACTGTGACTTGTTCGAGCGACGCGTTCCAATTTCAAACCAAACGACACGAAGTCACACCCCCAAAATCGAGAATCAGCATTCAAATCGACCCACGTACCGACAATTATACCAACTATATGCGCAAACTCAACGTCATACCGAAGACATTTTCAACGTGCCTTATTAGCATCGGGTTCTTCTAATAGCTTCTTGAGTCTGCAGACACGTACGGGATTCCTTGTAAATTGGCATCGTTTGAGATCTTAATTAAGCCTCTTCAGTTTTTAGACTAGCGTCGTGGCTCTCCGCGTTTCGTAGCAGTGACTGTAACTGAGACCTGCCATCCTTTAGACTTCTTACTTAACTATCCTAATGACTTGCCCTCGACTATCTGAGTAAATTTTAATGATAGCTACGCTGACTAAAGGAACTTTGTTAAAATAATTAGTTGTTGCACGATTTTATACAAATTCAGCGATACTTTCTTTTGTAGCATGACATTAGTTTCATGTTATTATATTTTATAATTGCTTTAGCATTACTATAGCTGGCATTCTATTTATTTCATTATCAGTATTGAGATAGAAACGATATATGAGATCTCAGTAGTGAGTACTCACGCTTGGATGTACTTGGATGAAATTTGCACAAAAAATGGAAAATATTAAATTTAAGTGTTGGAAACCGAATATTTAAAAATCCTTTATTCTAACTTTCTAAACAAATGTACTAGAAGTTTATTTATATCGATATCACGTCCGCTAGATCATCTGATGTAAAAGTGGTGACGTTATTTCAACGACATGTGTGGCGCCTTGCGATGGAATATATATATATTTATGTAAATTGAAAATACTTCACATGCTCGTACTTCGTCTTCATGTATAAGGCATGCGAACTGTAACTCAAAATGTTAACGATTCGAATGGACTTCTTAGATGTTTCGTAGAATACATATGTGACAATGTTGATATTACAGATAATTCATTTGAAATATTTTTTATAAACGACGCAGAGCCGAATAGTCGTGCCAAGTGGAAATCCTTAATCTCTGCGAACTAACAGTGACTAACGGGAGTGATTTTTTTTTATACATTATATTTCGTAGTATATAAATTATATGGTTTTAAAATTGGTTATTGGCACTTAAAATGCTGCTTCACCTCGCGGTCACCGGTGAAGACCAACGTCACAAGGAGTGGGATTTCCTTATAGTAAGTAATAATAAAATATATGAATGAAATGAAATGTCCGCCAATCAGCGATATATAACAGCCATATCATTTTGTTTTTAGTGATTGACATAAAACAAAAAGAGATAGATTATTTTAACAGGTAGGGTTGCCCTTGCACACTAGAATACCCTGTATAGTGGAGACTGGTTTCTTTCTAATTTTACAGATCTCATCTAGTTAAATAGTATAAGTAATATATATTCTAAGCGTGGTAGAGCCAAACGGCGGCTTTAGCTGCTGCTCGAATGGGCCGGCTCGACCGGATTCGCAGAATACCGGCGTGAAGTAGAGGTATCTTGTGCTGCTGCGTTTCGTTCGGTGAGTGAGGTAACCGGAGGCCCACACCCCGACCCTATTCCTCTCCTCTTCCCTCCCATCTCCCAAATATCCTTAAAGACCGGCAACGCACCTGCAGCATCTATGGTGTTGCAGATGTATGTGGGCAACGGTAAGCACTTACCATCAGGGGAACCGCTTGCTCGTTTGCCGTCTTTTCCATAAAAAAAATAAGTATAAAAAATTTAAACGAAACACAATATATTAATATATTTACAATATTTCTTGAACCCTGTTCCTTTTAAGAGTTAATTATTTTTAAATTATAGTTATCTATTATAATTGTTATGTCGATTCTGTAAATAATTTTTTTTTTTTATTTATTTATTTATTTAATCTTTATGCACTAGTTCGTACATATGGCGGACTTAATGCCTAGAGGCATTCTCTCCCAGTCAACCATTAGGCTAAGCAGAGATATATACATAATAGAGGCGATACTGCTAAGAGAAAAAAACCAGTAAAAGGATATAAATATCAAAATATATACTTACAATAGATACATACATACATACATACATAGATATATATAAATAACATATATACAAATATACCATATATACATAGAATAATATACATGTCAGGACAAACAACTGAAGCGGCACAATAACAAACAGCAGTGCTGCTGTTTTATGTATAATTTTAAATATGAAAACTTATCTTATTCGATTAATTTGGCTCAAATTGAAATGCAATGTACCGTCGTGTATAAAACTGGAAAGATACCAATGAATTTGGCGAAATCTCATCTCGCCTCTCAGACAAAACGCTGAACTCAATATGCCCGCATCCGTTACAGTTGCCAAGTCTTGTCGCCCCCTGCAAGGGGACATGTTAGATAGAAGAAGAGGCGTGCCATCAGGAACGAATACCGAGTCTTGGCAGAGACGCCTCTTGGCAAACGTTTGGCAATGCATAGTGCAGTAACAGATCCGTTCTTATTTTGTTAGTTGGAGCGTTACACGTATGTTGGGATCAACTTGTATTCAGTAGATGAATTGGAAAAAAATTGGGTTATGAGGTTGTTTTCGTCTTCCGCCGCGTGGAAAGTCGTTTATAAAAGCAATTGGTCGTATTCTTATACTTATGGTTGTGTTTTTATTAGGTTGTATATGCTTTGTCTACTAAATTTTATCTCCTTTTCATTTTATTGTTTCATTAGTGTCGTATAAATTTTATCGAGTCGAGTTTAATTTGGCAAGTTTATGTAGGCATAGTAAAATAATATGAATAGATCGACGAAATATTGAATTTGGATCGGCACAAAATATCTATAAAAAAAATTGCACTGTGGGTTCAAGAAATATTGGATTATTCGATGTAAATACTTCATTAAATTTATTACTAATCGATTTTTGTAACACCTAGCGATCAAGAGACGATCGAAATAATGTTTTAATACTCAGATGATTTCATTTTAATTATTTTAATGCATTTTTAATACTCAAACATCGTCTTAAATTTGTGAAATACCATGTGTGTTTAAAACTTAAACGTCATGAAATGCACCCGTTAAACAAATACGTTTTAAGGTTATGTACAAAGCCACTCATAGCCCGCTTGCGTTCTCTCTACTAAATGTGATCCATACAAGAAGCCGTCGAACGTTTTAGCTATAAGAGGATGAAACATGTTTTGTTGTTTGTTTTGATGTCAGCCGCGGTCCGGCTAATGGGTCCAGCGGCGGCCAGCTTAGTCCCGGTAGCTAACATAGACCCCATCTTTATCTTTTATGCTAACTATGAGCAATAGCACACGAGCGAAGGCGCGGGTTACGTTTGTAAAGATTATTTTGTTCGTTTCTCGACCACCTACGCGATTGTGTATGCATTTGATTAGGTCGTCCCACACAGCCCTGTAACTTTTACAGTTTTAGGTGTAGATATAAAAGTTTCAATAGTTCATTTATCGTAGAGTTTTGCTAAGTACAAACATATTGTTCTATTCGGTGTAAGCTTCTAAACCAGAAAATATTTTTGTTTCCAACAAATTAGTATCGAATCCAACGTAACATATCAAGCTTAAATAACAAATGAATGCAGCCCGAGTTCTTGGAACTATGCCATGTGGGTTAGGCCTATATGACAATTTTAATTATTAGATTATAGTTAAATAAATATAACTGTCATATAGTTTCAACTATGGTTCAATAATAGTAAATATTATATATTATTAGTACTCTATTATATTTACACACTCGTAGATAAAAAATATTACATAATATTTAATAATAATGAATTATTTCGATTACGATGTTTTACCTCTATGTTCCAACACGTTAAGAAGTAACCCACGACTTCGAAGGCAATGCAACACTAAATTAATTATCAAAACTTCGTATTATAGACGTTTAATTTTTAGATAGAAAAGGATCGATGTCAAATAAGAGTATATGACTTGGTTCTTATGAAATGACCATCAAATGAAATAAGTTCTCCTGTACTTTTGTTTTTATTACAATTGTACTTAATTAGTTCTCCATTATCAAATCAAATCATATTGCATATGTTAGAATACAAATATACTCTTTCTCTCATAGTTATAGAGGTGTATAAAGTCTAGTTAATGACAATGCGTTCCTATTTAATTCGTTGCTTGCATCGATTAATTGCATAGATAACTATTCAAGCCGCTTATTAAATTTCAGGCTTCACAATTTATTTATTACACCTTTGCGAAGGTTGATATCAATTATGGAACAAACGTATTTTACATGTCGATGATGAAACAACCACGGAATTTACAACGTCTTTTATTCAGAGAGAAAACAGATTTGGATACACTTTCTTCAGATAGCTTTTGTTCAACGTCAAATCTTTATGTTTAAATTTATGGTACTTAAAAGCTGTTATGAACGTCCTGTACATCTGTTAAAAAGTTGTGAACTGCTAAGAAACTCGGCTCGGTTCTCTTTCAGAGAACTCCATAAGTCTGTTTCTTTTAAAGAATATTAAAATGTCATTTACAAGATGATATAATAACGTAATATAATGTAAGGGTGAAGAAATAAAATGTGGTAGTTATTATGAGTTCGTATTACTTAGAACATTAAAATTATTCCCATTTTTTTTTTAAATGGTAGTGCCAGGCTCGTATGGGCCAGCTCGACCACGGGCTCGTAGCACGGCCTCGCAGAATACCAGCGTAAAATAGAGTGAGGTAACTGCAGGCTCTTCCCTCTCTCCCTACCCCTTATAATTCCTCTCCCCTTCTATCTCCTTAAGTTCCTTACAACCCGTCCCTAATATCCAAATATCTCCGAAGACCGGCAACACTCCTGCAGCTTCTCTGGTGTTGCAGATATACTTGGACGACGCTAGTCACTTACCATCGGGTGAGCCGCATGCCCGTTTGAAGTCATTTTTAGAAAAAAACATATATTAGTATATTTACAATTTTTTTTTGACATCGATCTATTTTCACAGATTTAGTCAGTTCTTTTCTACGTATGTACTTAGTGAAGACTTGATTTTAAGTTAGGCTAGTTATGATACTAATAATACCAGAAATCTAACAAAATCAAGAACCTCTCTAATGAGAGTCTTAAATATATTATCTTTCTAAAAGTGAAGGAAAAATTTTGGTTCTCAACTTTAGCTTATAGAACAGACTGTAGTCATAAGCAATTTATACGACATATTAAAGCTTATTTAAAATACACAAATATATAATATACTATAAATGTTGCTTGCTGTAAAAATAGGATGAAAATCGTAATATGAAAATAAAAAGATTTTTTTTGACATAAAGTAACTTTCGACTAGATTTCAATCAAATGCTTCAAAAACCAAGTTCTTCAAAATAATAAAATGTAAGAAGACAGTTGAGTGCGACTCGAGTATCATGTCAATCGAAAATTAAACTTGCGAGCAGGCAAAGATTAAGATTTCAAGCAACGAGAGGGACGACCGTTGTCGATGAAGCTTTATTGCGAGCTCACGTGAGAAAACCAACTGAATGTCGTACACATAAGAGGCTCGAGAGCTCTCAGCCTGCATTGTGCTGATGTCAGGTCTTCCATGACAGCGTTCGAGTGGCCACCGAAGCGCCAAAATGTTAATGAGACATCTTTCCAACTTGGATGGCCATTGATCTAGTGTTTGACATGTTACATGCTTTAATTAATGGGCCCCTAAAGTAGTTTTCAACGCGGAAGAAATTCAAAAATGCTTTATATTTATATTATTTTTTGCTAAGATATTGCACAGTTAGTTCGTATTAATTCTTACTTGTACTAGTTGCTGAGATTTTATTTTAATTGTATTTTAATACTAAACGAGCACGTGGTTTAGTGGTTAGTGTACCTGAATGTTGAGCTATGGGTCCTGGGTTAGACCTGGGTTAGAATCTTTGTACGCCAGAAGTATTGGTTGGTTTTCGGGTCTAGTTATGTTTTGATATATCCTGTGTCTCTGACCATGCCTCTGGCCATTTCTTCAATATTATTATTGTGCTACATCGAATACGAGTAGATAAGGACGAAAATTGTTAATAGCAATTTAAAGTGCTGAATTTACCACGTGCATTTGGTGAAGAAAAACATCCTGAGGAAACCGGCATCTCTGTGAAATTATAAATAATATTATTTAGAGGACGAGGTATGAATTCCGCCAAACTGCACAGGAGCAGCGTGGCGGACGCTTTACGGCCTCAAACTGTCTCAAAAAAAAATTGCTAGGAGGTATTTGCCTAGCTATGGGAATTTACAAGCTGGTACTTTGCTTTACTTTTACTTTACTGCAATAGTTTTCACCCGGCTGCCGTTCTGATCCCCATCGACATAGTATGATGATAAGTGAATCAGATTTTAAGTCAAATAATATCGAATTAGCTCATTATAGTCTTTCTAATACAATTTTTTCACTAACATAGGTATAAAACCGTAATAAAGTCTATCTTTCGTTTAGCCCTCCCGTATACAACATTTCTCCGACTCCGACTATAAAACATTTCATTGTATGCTGTTCGAACAGCACTCGCCCAGAGAGCTGTCCGACGCCTGTTGACCTTCTGAACTCGCAATCTCACGCACCTACTTTGAAAAGTCGTACGCATGCATAATAACATAGGTACTTAGTACTATAAATCTCTATATATATGGTGGAGAGACTTCAATATATGCTGATATTTATATTCGAATCCAATAACTTTAAGAGCATTTTTTTATAAACATTTGTATAATATCAACGGACTTCAGGTAATAACGCTAATATACAATGATTATGTAATCGAAAAATTGGAACGGAGCTCGTAGCTCTCCGGCCAATTTAAAACTATAAAAACGAAATTAAAATAACTATGAGATGAAGCTCTGATGATATCTATACTGTAGCTACGAGTCCATTGTGCACTCGGACGTGGTAGTCCTTAATTGCGGCCTCTTTGTTATACAAAATGAGGTGTTAGCTCTTCTGTTAAATAATAAGTAGTTTAATTCTTCTACAAAATCGATACATGCAACATCAGATAAGAATGTGCTTAGCATTATAATGTCTTTTCAAATGTTTTGGATTTCATATCGATGTACTTAACGTAGTAAAGTATATACCTTTACATATAAATATGTATAGACGATATTTAAACCATATTGTTTTCGGCATTAATTTAAAATTATATATTAATGTATTCCTTATTGTTACAGATAAAAAAAATTGATCATTGCGTATGGCCGAAAGAAAAAACGAGAGTCCTAGAACGGCGTCATCCCGCGCTATTTGGGCAGTAAAAAATGTGCGGCACGAAGGCCTCAGTTTCAATACAACTAGCTTACTTGATTCTACATTGACAGACGGAGCCAAATTCTTGATATCGAAAAATCAAAATGGTCCCCAAGGAAATGAAGAAAAAGATACCGGAATTACAACTGCACAATCAAGTCACGTTGACAAAGATCGTCTTATAGCATATGAAGTGAAATCATTAAATAAAGCATACGATGCTTTTGATAATAATGACGACGAGGAAGTCAGACAGAACGTGTGGAGCGATGTTGATGATGAGCTTTACATAGCCAATCTAATAAAAATAAGAACTTCAAATGAAGATAAACGAGTGAAACGTGATACTAGTGCTCACATAAGTGTTAGTGATATCAGCGAAAAGGTTGTGAATAGTGTTAAGTTAGATAAGTACGATATGTGGGAGTTAGAGCCAACGGACTTGACGGAGTGTGACTGTCTCGGGCCACCTCCGGAGTTTTTGTTGCCGCCGCCTCCACGGCCACCGTTCCTACAATCCGAGTACTACTGCGGCGATGATCCTATACCTGATCTCGAAACTTGTGACACAGAACCAGTAAGTATTTACTAAACCTGTTTATTACTCTATTAATTTATTTTCATGTTAGTGAAATATAGGTAAAGTAAATTTAAACACTTCAATTATTAAGTCCAGTATTATGTTCTAATTGTACCACATTACGATGGGCGATAGTTCTATCGGATGTTTCCGAAGGAGGCCTTTTGCCCGACGCATTTTATGGTCGATGAAGTAAAGCATCATAAGAAACCCTGAAATGATTTAAGAAGGTCTGGTTGGTCTGCGGTCTCAGCTATTGTTCCTTCTATATAAGGAATTTGAAAATTCCTCTAAACCATTTTGTATAGATACACCAAAAAATTAAAAACTAACCATCGTTGAGCATTTACCAATTCGGTGATAGTATAATGCGATAAGTTAATATTTTAGACATCGTCTATAGATAACATACTTTGTAAGGAATGCGGGGTGCCTTAATCTCATTTTTTTTTTAAATGACCAGGTAAGCGGAACGAACGATTCGTAACACAAACATTTCCTTTGTTTTCGAAAACATTTAAAAGCCCCCTGCAACCTGATGAATCAACCGAAACCAGTCTTATCTATGGAAACGTTTCACGTTTTGTTCTAAAAATTGTAATGAATAAACAACTGCGCTGGGTCTTATCTGTCTCGGTAAATATTTGATATATGCGGGTCTTAATGAAGCCAGCGACAATGCGCATTTATCTTTCAATCTCTTGCTTTTTTACGAGTTTATAAGATACTTTCTTACCCCGCTATTTATTTGTACTTAGCTGTTTCCATGAAATGATTAAGTATCCGAATAACTGTTCGCCGGCGCGGTTTTGGTGTGTACATGTTATACTAATATTGATACTAGCTATCTCTGTGGTTTTTTTTTGTAAACACTGTTGTAGCCTAACTAAGATAGAATGTTGGAATTTTGTAATATCCATGATTTTCTCTGTACTCTTTCATGTTAGTCTTGCACTTAAGCTTTATTCCTTTATTAGCCATTACGAAGTAAAGTTAACTTTTATCGTTTGTTGAACAAAGCTACGGTACAAACTACATTATAGTAGTTGCGTAACTTCCATCATCTTGTATTGTCCCGAATGTATCTTAAAAGGTGACAGATAGAACATAGACCCAGAGCTTTTAAGATTGCTCCGCTTCTTTTTCGGCCACGATTATAGTGTGGTTTTGGAATCTGCCTCCGAATCAAATGATCCGCTTTCAATCCTCTGCGTGAAGGGGACACCAGTTTTTTTAAAGTTATGTACAATTTGTATCATTGGCATGAAAACAAGACTACGATAGGCTCACCGCCTGTCATTTGAACCAAATAATTTCTAGTGAAAAACTGTCTGAATCGATAAAAATTAATGTCTCAGCCTCTGGCTACCCTATCATTAGATATAAGGATGTGATAGTTTAGAATTCAACTAAATTAGTATATACTAATAAAAAGAAATTAGGGCTAATTGGTAAAGAAACCGATTGATTAAAAAAAATATGCAACAAAAATACTAAAAATCAAAAACCACATCCAATTATGTTTCTACATTAGCATCTGCGAAACAAGATTCAAAATAAATTGTTCACATTAAACTTTGTAGTATATTATCCTTGGATACAGGAGGCACGATGGAATAACAGTACAAAAAAAAAACATTTTGCGGTTATAGGTTCGATTAAGACATTTCAACGTGGTGAGATTAACGAGACGTTCAATGAATTAAAGAACACCCCGGTGCTAACAAGAAAAACGACACCGTAGGTGTTCCAAGATGAGTCAACGTGGATTCGTCACAGTTCCACGAATAATTGCGTGAGTCTATGCGAATTTTATGTTCCAATTAGGGACTGTAAAATTTTATACATGTTTAAAATATTTCTTTTTAAATTTTCAAAATATATTTATTTTTTATAGTCAAGGAGGAGAATTTTAAGTTTCATTGTCTTTTTTGATTTCGTCTCGGTTTCACATACAAATTCTTTAAGTATTAGACAATATTATCAATTTGATCATGAGCGATGAAGAGTGAGCACTTGACCAATACTTGTGGCATCTAAATGTGACTGGGTTAATTTTACGGATTTTTGTGATTGTTTTTTTAAAATGCAATTAAGATCTACTTATATGATACACATGTTTCAGATTTGATTTGTGTAATTATTTAATTCCAATGCTCACAAAGAAAGCGCTTCACTTGTGAGCAACCAGTGTGGTTCGTATCGGTGATAAATACATGCACTAGATGGTGAAATAACAAATGCACAAATCTTAAAGTTAACACCTTGATCATACATGGTCCCTGTTAGGGCACAGCAATAACTATATACAAAATATTGTAAAAAAAAATTCAATCCCGCACTCCACAGAATAGTGACAGACGACCAACTTAAAGGTCGCAAGTAAATATAGATAAATTCGGTATAGAAAAATCTCAATCAAAACTTACTTTCAACACAAAATTTCAATTACCTCTTTTTTAAATACAGCCGAATAAATAGACGCTCATACAATATCTGTATACTTTTAAATGAGCCTCCAAATATCTCTCCAGAGTCCAGTTACAACGATCAACTACTCGCTTCAAAAGTACCCAGATGGGAGACATAGCGTTAATAATTCATTCTATGACATCCCAACGAAAGACAATGAAACTTGTTTGCGTGTACTCGTATGCCTATATAATTGTTCAAGATGACAGTGCAGGATCGACTATTCTATATGTGAATAAATTATGGGTTGATTTCTTCCATTTCTGGTTCGTCATTAGTCGTAAAATGTGCAGCACAACGAAGGGAGAAGTCGCCGAACAGAATATTCAATTTTAAAGGAGTTTAATAGCAGCTGTTTAAATTTTAAGTATTTTACTTTATAAGAAATTAGCGCTCTCTCTGGTCGAGACCTTGTGAGCAAGTGTAAAATTACACCATATTTATCTTAAACAGCAATAAGTTTGTTACTCAGGTCTTATTGCATATTGCCTTTTTAAATTCTGTCACTTATTGTCAGTTAGCTAGCCAGATGTCCGCTTAACTCTCAACAATTATATTTAAGAGCCGTGGTTCGAATCCCAGCTGTAGTCATTATTTGTGCAACACAAATTATTGGTTTTAAGGGTCCTTTTATGTATTATACATGCAATTATATATACATAGATAGAGGTAAGACTCCAATGTGGATTATCGTGGAAATAATAGATCATAATTTAGGATGATTTTATAATATTTACTACTACATTAGCGTATATTAGTTCACTACAGAGAAAGGCTTTCCAAAGACCAGTAAACTCATATATATTTCTTGGATGCTTTGTCCATACTCACTACTGGGCGAGCTGATCGGTGAGCGCAGTGCCGGTACCATCGAACTCGTGGCGCTGTTCCCCATCAATGGTCTGCGGGATTCGAGTTCGATAAATTCGGATTGATATTCCTCCCCCAATCGGTCCTTAACCTTAAACCCTAGAAACAGTCCAACGCAGAACATAAGCCTCTCCCTTATGGAGGATTTGCCAAAATCGCCACGCGTACTACTATAGTCGACTAATATAGTCGATAACGGATTGGCGATCGCAGTACCAGCCACCCAGTTCCTTAGTCGCTGCTCCCCGTCATCGGTTTGCTTTATTTTAGTCCGGTGTTTTTACTGATCGGTTATCTCTTATCGCTAGGCTATCGCTATTTTCAAGGCTTTTCCCTTAGTTGCTTTTACGACACCCGCGGGAAGAAAGGGGATGACGGATTCTTACGCCGGTACCACACGGAATTATGCTTAGGTGCATTTAATTCGGTAATGTAATATGTAATATAAAGTAATTCGGGACAGTAATCTTAACTATTCTGAGTTGCATTACTAAAACTGACAGAATTTTACTACAGTGACAATATACAATGATCCAAATGTAAATGGAGTTAAAGTTCAAAATGCATCGCCCTTCGTAACGGTTCAATCTGAATTTTGTTAGACGCAGCGGATCGATCGCATTTAAACTTTAAATGCTTATAGAAACTATGTTACCGAACTTGTGATTGAAATTGAATCACGTACAGTTTTTTAAACTTTTTGAACGAAACAGCATACTCTTTGGCAAGTAATTGATATGTTTATTAAAGTTTTACTATACCCAATATTTTCTAAAAACAAGCAAAGCCCACTGTTGAACAAAACCCACCTCAAAAAAATTTAAAGAATTTCCGAACATTATCAGGTATAGTAAACAGTAGAAGATTGTAAAAGAGAGGACCATTTCTTAAATCCTAGACATTCAGGTTTCCTCTAAATGGTTTTTTTTTCACCACCAAGCACGTGATAAATTCAACATAATATAAGATAATATAGTGGTGAATCACTCGCATATTATGAATCTTAAAACGAACGCCTGACCCCTGACCTGCCACGCTTTTTATTTCCTCAGACCTTTGTTTTTTAAAACATTAATTCTTGGTTTTTTTTTACCTCCTGTTTAATTTCAAATAAATAACTTTCCGCTTCCACCGGAAACTTTTTAAGGGTGATGGCGATAATCATAATTTAACAAAAAAGTTCATAGCGGCCCAAATTAATTAAGGTCTTATACAATTCCTCTTTGTGGACTTTTTTATTAATTAAGGAAGGGTCATTGACAAATCGGCTACCGCCTTAAGATGGACAGCTTGATAAACTTCGGCCACGGTCCGTTTTGACTATTGTCATTTAAATTTTTTTTTCTTCGTTATTGTTGTTCAGAGATCACGTGCGATACAGTCCGATGACGGATTTCTTCGCTGATAGTGTCAGATTTTGACAAACAGACATCCCTTTTCAGACTTTATATACATAAAAGCCATGCGCCTAAATCTTTATCATTAAGGTATAGGAAAGATTGTATGAAATTTCCAATTCGGTGATCGTATTTATGGGATTTTTTTTATTTACGGGATCTATAGGAGCGTTGTCATCTCTAATGATTATATGATGCCTTGTTGCCATTGTTCAAATCACATATTTATTCATTTTTTTACTCTTTATTGTAACGAGTTTAAAGTATACAATGGACGGACTTAATGCCTTTTGGCATTCTCTGCCAGTCAACCCTTGGTGAGAAAGAAATAAAATACATTTCGACATGCAGAAATAACAAATACATAATCCTAAATCCTTTTAATTTACTTACACACTTATTACAAACACACATAATATATACATAAACAAATGTTATTGTTGTGAACCAACAAAACAGAACAGCGTTTTGCCGCTACTCTATTACAGTATTTTTTAACTTTTGTTGTAACGCTTGTTGTCAATATTAATTAGTGACGAACTAGATAATATTCTTCTTCATGACAAGTTCCTATCTCATCTGTAACAACAAAAATATAGATTCGGAGAATATTTGTTATCCGTCACCCAAAACTAAAACAGTATAATGTTGCTATGTTCCAATATTTCTCTCAGAATACTAATAGGTTCTAAGCGTAACACACCTACTTAAATGAGTGTTCATTTTTATTTATATTTCATTAGACTCGATCTCCTATGATGTATTTATTAGTTTCATAACAAAGTATAACACCAAAGAGATTTGAAAGGTTCGCTTCATGTCTATAATCTAAAAACCTATTTATTAAAAAAGTTTTCACTAGAAATGTTTTTTCAGTAGTATATGGATAGTCTATTCAAGTGTATATTTCATTGAGATCTCCATTTCACCCATGAGGATAATCAAAAATCAGAACCTTAAATTATGCTGAGTAGGCATCATACCTTGCATCGTGTTTCATGGTTTCTATTCCAGTCACGTGTCGCAAAAATGTACAGGTGAACTTCGTCTCCAACGCGCTTTGACACAAGAAAAGCATTTGCCGTGTGATCTCTTATATTATATTTTTTTCCTTTCGGCTTATAAAAGGACCTGAGGACGAGCGGCGCGAATTTACTTAACTTATTCATTCTCTTATCTCCTTATATCCGTCTTTGTGATCCGCATAACTTACTGGTACTTATCTTAGATATCATAGATTACGGTTTGGATTGTCAGATGGACACAATTTATGTTATATACAGACAATATTTACACTAGAGTTATAAAGTTGCATCCGTAACCTCCTCTTTTATTTTAAAGTTATTTATAACTATGATTTTCAGGAGCATTCATTCATTATTTCTGTTAATTTTTAAGACAGGAGTGTAACATGTCACGAGGTGCATATATTATTATGTATGTGGTAGAGCAGAACTGGAGTTGTTGACCGGGGAAGGACCGCATTCTCACAGAATACCGATGATATAGCATCGTAATGCCGCTATGTTTCGTATAGTGAGTGATAGAATGTGAGACCCATTTACTGGTAACGAGGCATTCCATCTTAGTCCTCAGGCGTAGCAACGCATTGATTCTTACGAGTAATCGAGGATAGAACCAGATATTTATTAATTGTAGCAACCACTGTAAGACCTGTGTGTTCTGTGTTCTCGTTTGTCACCTGTATGTACGTTCATCAAAAAAATCTTATAATAGTTAAAGTAGCAGTTTGTAAGTACCCACAGCTGGGCAAAAGGCTTTCTTTCTCAAATATCTGAGCGGATTTTGGAGCCGGAAAGGGACGGCCACGCTGCTCAGGTACGGGTTGGCGAGCTTCACATAACTTAGAAGTAACATATTTTTTTATTTTATTTCTCAGACCTTCAGATTTCCTCACGATGTTTTTCTTCATCGTCAAACACGTGCACTCAAAATTGCTATTATCAATTTAAGCGGGGTAGGTCTCTCGACCACTGCGGAACATTTACGCAGATACTTGTTGAAATTAAACTATTATTCGTCGCGTCTAATTTTATTATTATTTTTTTCCACCGTTTCGTACATTTTATAGATAGCTCCTGCTTCCTTGGGATCCTGTGATAAATAAAATTAAATCCAGGGCCAAGCATAACGCTGCACGACTTCGAGACACTGAGCTCTATAACCGTAGATCAGACCAAAATATTATAATTAAAACACAGAGGGATTCCAAATTAACAGTGACATCGGAACTTCTAACACCAGATGTCACCGTGGTCATGGGTGATGTAAAGCACTGGAAAGGTCAGGAATAAAAAGCTAAATTAAACGCGATAAAACCCGCAAATAACAGTTTTTTTTTCACAACATCAATGTAGCTATGGTGATTTATTTAAATCACGTGTTCATTGTCTTACAAAACAAAAACCAATACGCACATAATTTTCACTACTCAGCGATAGAAACAACAAACAGCACACCCTAATTCGATAAAATCTATCCAATTACTGAATATAATAATTTTGTTTCCCTCCCACTACCCTCACTAATTGCGTTGGCTGTGTTGCGTATAAATGTTTTTATTACAGAAAAATGTTATGCCTCCCTCTCCTGACATCTACAGATTTTTGCGTTGATATTCTGAAACACATCAGCACTTCTTATGATATTCCTTGCTTTTATTTTGTTGCCGTCGTTTATAAGTTACTGTATGTATGTTTTAGTTCCTAACTGACATGACAGATATTTAAGTGTGCACCACGATGAACTAGACTAGATATAATTTCCTAAAAATTATTTTTAGTTTTCAGAAATGTTGTTTACGTCAAAATGTTATGCTTTGTCTCTGAATCTCAAGCAAAATTATAGTTAACCACGTTAACTATATTCTAATGTTCAACTGACTAATCGCGTGATGTGACGTTAAAGACGAAGCCTACGATGATAGACAAATGATTATCATATAGCTCTTCACACTATATTTACGATTGATGATTTAAAAGCACTGTGATTTCTTCGGGATACGGTTGAAATTATAAACGATACAAGAAATAACAATCCATGCATAGATCCATGAGATGTATTCGAGACGTAGTGTTTCTTTTTGAAAACCTATACAATAAGACCGGAGGCACGCTTATCAGGTATGCTGTCAGCCTCAATACGAGCGAAGAAAGTGAAAGGTGTTCAACGTCACTTTAATAATATTTAAAATTAACTACGTTCTATTTGTATTGAATTTTAGCCAGCTTTATGAAATGTATCAAAAGAAATGTAGAAATCCATAGCTGAATTTGGCCTTAATTCCAAATAAATAAAAATCTACTTACATGTAACTAATTATTTCACGCCTATATTACAAACGCAATACATGAAGAAACATTTTGTAAATAATAATAATAATATGAGGCAATCGAGGGGCTTACAATGACTATACATGAGTCTCACCTCCTTTTATTATGAAGGGAGATAAAAAATATAATGCTGCCACTTAGAGGGTTGAACAGGAGGGGCGAAAAAATTATATCAAATGACCCTTTTTTGTTGAGTATTCACACACAGTTGCGTGACGACCATTGCACGAAATATTAATATATAAACACCTCCAACCCTAAGATACCCACCTCGAAAAATACCTTAAAAATGTTATGTTATTAAAGTAATATGGCGTGTTATAGCCATGTGTCCCGGTGCTAAAAAAACAGCTAAATTTTAGGTTTCTAGATTTCTGAATATTTTAATTATCATCATTTGTTACCAACAAATATATTTACTTAATTTTCAGCCTTATACCAAACTTTTTAAATAAATGTCTTTTCCTTTAAAAAAATGGATGCATGTTTCAAGGTTCTACCAAGTAATTTTTATTAAAAAAAATTATTTAACAAAATTTCAAAGTTATAATAAACAAATTAATATATAATATGGCACATAACGGTTAACGCGTAACGATAACTTTTCCCTATTGTGCCCATAGCAGTTTCACTTCAATAATCACCGTCTAAATGGAATACAGATTTGGCACAGAACGAGTTTCCTTTAACCTACAAGACAAATTAGCTCTTGTATGATATACGACATTCTTACCAGCACTAGCAAAAAACGACGATCCCAATAAAGTTTTCACACAGAAAGCCGATAGTCTATATTAGAGTACTATGTTTGATAAATCGTGAACACAATAGTGAAGCGTGTTAGGCATCTTGTTGAAACGTTGGATCCATTCCAAGGATTTCCGAATTGAATTATTCCTTTATATTGATACATTCGCTTTGATTAATTTCTCGAAGCTTTCATGTTATGTTTCATATACTAAATACAGATTCTCCTAGTAGATAGGTCTGTATTGTCACTGTCTTACATTAGCTGTAATCAGGAGATTATATGTTCTTCTTTATATCGTGGATTACTTGCTATATTGATGAGAATCAGCTTTTCCAGTTTCTTACAATTTATTTTTATGAATATGCCTTCAATGTCTACCTTCCTTGATTAGCGAAAACACGACTGTGACTTAATTTGGCATTATGTGGGACCGAAATTAGTGCAAAATTGTTAGTGTAGTAGAAAATACCACAAGTATTTCGCCGTCACGGAAAAACAGTAACATTTTTTGACTTTTATCGTGTTTGATGGAATCAGACTTGATGAAAATTAATGTCGCCTAGTAAACTAACAATTTGTAGGTACTTTATAAAAAATAGTTGAAGCCTGTTATATATAGAATATATAATATGATATATATATATATATATGACACGTTTTATATAGAATATGTATACTTTATTCAAAATGCTGAACGTTTCATATCCATAAATCGAATAGAACATTTATAAAAGAATTACGTTAGCAATTCTTTAGTCTAATCCCTATAGTAATGGCAGACAAAGCAATTAGCTATGCTAATTACCCTTTTACTGCGCGAATTAGCGCCAAAGCGATTTATGTACATTCTAATAATGTCAAAGAAAACGAACAGTCACGCATATCTATCTGACATTAAGTTTTCAAAGTAATGAGGCGAGCGCTGTAAACCAAAAAAATATATATATTTTATTATCAAAATTATATAATTCTATATACGTACAGATTATAGATAGCAGATCCTAAGGATTTGCATAATAATTTTTTAAATCTGTCAGTGTTCTGTTATTATGCGAAACATTATGATAATGTTACGTAACATAATTGTTTTTTTTTATATTCAAATGAAAGCTCTCATGATCGTGTACTCAATACTGGGTTGGTCAGAGGTCTACACATTATGGTCCTTTCAACCCGCTTTTCACCAGAGCTTATTTGGGACAACGTAATAGGTGGGTGATTCTGCCGCCATCTTAATGTCCGAGACAACGTTACAAATCGTACATAAGTTTCAAAAAACATATTGGTGCACACACATACACACACACACATTGTAATTTTGTGTCAGTGGATATTAATTTTTTTCCTGGGCGCATTTTTAGGTCGAACTGTGTAAATGGAGCAGCATTTTAATTTTTTACGTTGCCCTCGAGCTCGGTATGGCACTCGATTGGATTGAGGTCGGCACTTTTCGTTGGTTACTCCAAGCGTTTGATTCAAGCCTCTTGAACATATTCGTTAAGCAACGAGAGCTGATGTTTGGTGGAATTTTATGTGTAAACGATTTTTTGTTTATTTGTAATAAACAGTCGTCCTTTTGGCGCATAAACTAGAACTACTGGCTTACTAAAACGGTTTGGAATTTTAAAAAACCCACTCAACTCCGTCCTCTAAAACCGTCCTCTTCGTTGTTCTACGACAGCCTCACCTTCAGTAGGTTATTAGTTAAATTGGAATTTGGAAATTCTTGGAGGTTGGGTTGCTGTTAGTTGGTTTTTGTGCCTTATGTATGTATAAGGCACAAAAACCAACTAACAGCATACTTTTCATAGTGTTTTGTGTGGGCCAATGATTTTCATTCAATACTATATTCCGCCTGCGACTTTGTTCGCATAGAAAAATATCCCCCGGCTTTCCTAGAATACAAAGTAGTAAAATCGGTTCTACGTTTTAGCCGTTAAAGCGTAACAAACTGTCAGAGGATGTAAGTTTTGCATTTATGATATTAGTATGGATTTTCAAGCAATCACGTTTTAGTTACTTTTTACGTACCATCCTGAAATTGACCAGCGTAGTGAACTCTTTTCTCTTCCAAAATCCTTTACACATGAGAATGGGATGTTACTTAACCATTGCTAGATATTGGAAGTTATTATAAAATTTAGTGACAAAACTTACAATTGAAAGTAACTCTTATTTGGAATCTTATTAGTTTTCCGAATGGAAGTGGCATAAGAATTCTGGAGTAAACTATAACCAAAAAATTCTAGACAGATTTGCAACAGCTTCAAAGGTCCGTGATGTCTGGAAGAAAGAAAGAAAAATATTTATTGGTATACCATATAGAGACAACACACACACAGAACATGTTAATCAATAATAATAAAAAAAGCATAAGGTACAATATAAATTCAAAGTTAGGTCATACTTCACAATTGAAGAAAAATAATACTTTGTGCATGTCTCATGACTGGACCATTATGGTCTCCAGATCAGTTAATTGTCAAGCTTTAGAGCCTGGCGCTGGAACCTATGTCTGTCTGGTGATACGATCTTCAATCTGGATGCCAACTGCCGAGGACATTACTAAAAAATCTCCCTATGGGATAGGCAATGTAATATGATAAGGAGGATTCAGGAACGAATAATGTTAGCGAGTGTAAAACGGAGAATACCATTGCTTTCTCAAAATGCCCAACTCACCTGCAAATGGTGCACCCTACTATGCAACAAACAAGCCTCTGGCGATCCTTCCGTGTATGGCGAATCCAAGATCCATGGTCTATTTCTGCGGAGCAGTGATACTGTTAGTGTGAGGGGACTGGGATCGCCAACGTGCTCGCCTAGCGTGATGAGTATGAGCAAACCTTCCAAGAAATAACCTGCCTTTTTCTTGAAAAAGGCTACGTTCAGTATTGGACTAAAATAAACTGATATAATAATTATTGCGATATACCGATGAGTTGTTTTTTGGCTCTTCAATTGTAATTCCAGCCGTAACCAATACATTAGCGATAAGTATTTTGTTTTTGCCATCACCTGTATACTATACTGAATAAAATCCTTCAATATTACCTCGTGAACTTTAAATTGGATTCCGGAAGATGAAAACAAGCGAGATTTATTTTTGCTCTATTACTTACGGTATATAAGTTAGATTTTGGTTATTAACCGTAAGACATCGCCATTGTCTAAATCGATATTGGTTTCTTATCCCAAATTATCATATAACGAAATAATATTAAGGTTTGCTAATTTTTTTCTTTTTTATTTCAGAAGATAGACGCGTACAACCACAGTGGGCCGTCATTCCAAACATCTGCTGTCATCGCTCTCTGCTCTATTGTCCTATTGGTAGGCGTCCTCATCGGTGCTGTACTTGTTTGGAAGTAAGTATTACTTTATTTATTTAATACGTCGTAAAATTATGTTAAAGCTATTTCCATCTGTCCCACCAATAACTTTAGTCCCTCTTATGGTCAATTGCTAACTTGAATTAAAGAGCGTTGTGAAAGACGTGAAAGACGATGTAGTGACACGAATTGAGAAAGGGATGCTGAGCTGGTTTGGACATGTGGAGAGGATGAACGAAAGTAGGTTGATGAAACAAATATATGAGGCGAGTGTAAATGGTAGAGTCAGGAGAGGAAGACCTAGGCGAACATTTCACGATCAAATCGGAGACGTTCTGGAAAAAGACCAGGTCAAGAGTACTGTAACATGCATGCGAAGATTGATGAAAGTGGAAGAAGCGAAAGACGTATGTCAGACCGTAGCAAGTGGAAGGAGATTGTATCTGCCTACCCCATTGGGACCAAGGCGTGAATATATGAATGTAAGCTAAGTTAAATATTTTTTAGATAATCTGCCCCTCTCTCTCATCCTGAAGGCGACCTAGTCGTATAAGATAAATATTATAAAAATGTCGTAACAGATAGTAAAATTACTATCGTATATATGCCAGATATAGTTGATGTATCATGACGGAGATCAGCATCTAAGTTGCGAAGTTCTGGTGCGTGCGCGGTCAGCTCGTCTACTATATGTCGTGATTCCAATGTCCAACAAAGAGCAGTTTAAAAGTCTGCTATGTATAAAGTAGATACCGTGACTTTGCACGCGTGAATATTAAGATTGATGTGACTCCAGAAGTACTGATATTTCAATATTAATAATGCAACGAAGTCAAAGGAATCTTAGAATAGCAAACTATGATATATGCTATGTAGAAAGTAGATACCGTGACTTTGCACGCACACCTTCACCGCTAAAATTGTTATTAACAATTTCAGTATTGCCGGCGCCGTGTATCGATCCCAGGTAACTCGCGCTCTATAAAACTAAAGCGAGCGCCCTGACCACTAGCCTAACACGTCACTATTTACTAAGAAATAAAATATCACTGTTATTTGGAGAGATAAACTAACTATAAGACAAATCATAACAATTATGATTCATAACGTATTCTGATTCATATATTCATACAAAATCGCCCGTGAAATTACCATAAATTCTGAAGTAATAGCTAACAATAACATTAATTCAATTAAATGGGTTCCAACAAATCATTCAGATAACGATTTTGAGATGGACGAAAATTTCACAAATTAGCAGCAAAAGTGGAACGTGGAAGCAATAATACTGACGGCGAGCTGCCAGTGACAGTTTAATTGGCGTTAAAAGACAAATAGACGACGTTTACACTTGTCTATTTGTTCGTTTGATTTATTGATGTGATTTTTGAAATTTACTCCGTAGTTTTGATAAAACATCAATCTACTTCAGTTATGGTTATTAATTTTACTTTTATGGTATCTATTTGTTTCTCATGTTATCTTTAGGACATTAGGAGGAATATGCCATCTTGGATGAAAAGGGGAATATATCATATTTTTTTCGAATTGCCAATCTCATCTGCATTGGTTAACAAACGAGGTTCTGACAGAATGATGGCGGAAATCTATTCGGAATTTTCCGAACCGAAATCCTACAGCACTGCACTCGCCAATCCGCTTGCCCACCGTGGGGAGTTTGAGTCACCTTTCCAAGAAATACGACGTTTGGTAATGGTTTTTAGATATCTATTTTCAGCTTTCGATGATAATTTGATGAACAATATAAAATTTACTTCATACACTACGTACGCGTCCATTTTTTATTCATATTTACTGAAGTCTACAGTTTTTCAGTCATGGCTTTTAAACGAATAAGAATGGAATAAGTTTCTAAAAAATTATTATGAGTTTCTTAACCGTCCCCTAAAATTCCCAGATATTCCGTCGCAGTATTCTAACGCGCACAAATATGAAAGAAGTAATGTATTGGATTGTATTCCCAACTGCTTTGAAGACACGTTATATGGATTATAGCCTAGCGTAATTGATATTGAACAGGCTATCCTCGGTAATGTTCTCAATTTGCGAGTTAATATTTGATAATAATATCAAATATTACTTATTACACGTTACTTCATTTCTATAATGTTTTTGTACTTTATGTATATTTATATATATTGCAGGTGGTAGGGTTCCTATGCAGAAGTCTGTCAAGGTTGGTACTAATACAACTCAAGTTATCCTGTCTCTAAATACAAATGTATGAGCATTGGGTTTAAGGGCACTGTAGCCAGTGATATTAATTGGCATTTGTGACCCAATATCATTCTGTCTCAATTTAAAGTTTAGAGTGACATAGCTAAAGTAACGAGCACACTGTTTACACTTTTACATTAATAACCATTAACTGAACTCTTCTTGTCTCTGTACTTAAGAATACTATTCATATCAAAGTAAATGTATGAGTACTTACGCTCGCATCTCATAGGGGTAGGCAGAGTTTATGGATTTTCATTTGGCATGACTCAGAGCAGCAAAACTAACTTCCGCAGCCCTCTATTCGACTCTCCGGGAAATACTACGTGTCGAGTGGTGAGCCTATTTCCGGCTTGCTGTCGAAGATAGTTACGATTATTCCCTTCCCCTTCTTCTAGGCTTTTACATATTATTTCATTACATAGTAAAATTATTACGACTTATAGAGCCACGATAGCCAAGTGGTTAGGGTTTAGGGTTAGTTAGGTTATTATTTGTCTATGAGGCATGAGCCCCGAATTAGATTTTTTATTTAAAGAGCTCGTGGACCAATGACTTTATACCAGTTTAATTGTGTTGAACACTTAGACGGCGACAGGCCTCACCTGTTACGTTGTTTCAAATAAGCTCCAGTGAAAAGAAGGTTTAAACGCCTGAAATAAATGTTCAGACCTCTGACCACCCCGCTATTGGAATTACGGTCGTGATACATTTTTTTTTTGATTACGCTTTACGATTTATTTACACGCAATTTTGTTACAAATTGCCCAAATTGTCTCGGTTGTAAAGTTAACAAGTAACCGGCATGAATACGTCACAGTGGAACATTCTCATTTCGAGCGAGCGCCAATGATTTCAAGAATTAGTAGTGAATGTGGAAGCGTCGACAGTGACGACAGGGTGCCCGTGACAGTTTAATCGTCGTTAAAACCGTCGTCACACACGTCGCACTCGGAGGCAATGGCTTGAGAAAGTTGATTAGAGTGGCTGTCACCTAGTCGAGATTTAATCCCAGTCTTAAACACTGCACAGTGCAAGTAAGGAGAGGGAGCGTGCCGAATAAAAAATAAAAACTTATCAAATAGAAAAAGTTTTTGTTACCATGTAACTTATCCAAGAGATTACGAAGATCAATATATTTACTGGGGGGAATGGTTAAAAAGAAAGTTTTTATTTTGTTTTGAATTTGAAATTCAGTAAGTTGTTTGATATATAATTAACTTTGTTTTCCATATACGCGTAACACATAATAATGTTACAAATTCAAAGTGTAGGAAGGGTTGGCAATAATTTATAGGTGTAGGGTAGGGCCCCCTATAATTATATTGGAATGTCCACTTTGGACAAATTGTAAGTCAACATCAGCTCAGTTCCTTTTCTACATAAATTCAAATATGTAAAGTTTATCAACCAACTTTACCTTTTTTAGCTGGCCGTGTACACTATATAATACACAGTGGAGATCTTGGCGTTGGGAGATAAAAATGAATAACACCCCTTACAACAATTTTTTACACGGTTAATCCCACCGATATTATAATCAATAATATAATCTATGTAAAATTAGAATATTATAATTTGTAGTTTACATAAAATTTCACCATTGCATCAATCTGTTAAAAAAAAATTGATGTTATATAAATCGCAATTCACTTCTTTCCCTTGGCTCAGCTGTATTTTTTTCCATCTCTACTGTGCCTAATTCAAAAGCAAGTAAAGGTTTATTAACAAAAATGATTTCATTCATTTCCTCGGCCAATCACAATAAAGTACTCCGCGCAGATATCAAATTCACGTATTACCCGGTCGTTGGATAGACAGTATTGCCATGTCTGCATCGGCAATCATTTTTAACGCGTCATTTAAAATCCGCTTCCGCCACGTTTTATGCGTCACACCCAAAACGTAGGTTTAATTATACGAGTCACAATACTCGTGTCGCCACGTTACGGGCAGTTTGAGGAGGTCGGATTTAGGTAAAGTATATGTTACACGTGTGATAAGGAGAGCGGGGTGGCTAATGCTGCTTTAATTAAGCGTTCAAAGACTCAGATAAGATAATCAGGATCCGGTTGGAAAGTTTATAAATTGGATAATTATCGACGCGACCGAATTTGTTTTGACTTTAATGGAACGTTTCGCCTTATACAACTTGTTGAACCTCTACAGGAATTCATTTATAGGACTTGATTATTCTCGAGAAGAATTCGTTTCAAAGTTATAGTTATTTTCTTTAATTATATTAATTGCGCTATTACAGAAACAGAAAATCCTTCAGGAAATTTCTTGTTGTATTTATCATGAGAATAAATAAGCTAGAGTATCATTCTTTTCGGTGAACTATTAAAATATATGAAGCGATTGGCAACTTGTTGGACAATCGTGAAAAGTATGGAAAACATCCGCGAATTTTATTTATGGGGAAGGTCTAGTAATCAGCGGTAATTCTTAATAACCTAAAATCAATGAAAAGTTGTTTGCTTTTTATCTTAATTAACTTGAAACTTGTATACCAACTTGAAGATTTCGCTGTCACTACAGCCAGAGTGAAGTCAACAAAAAATTGTATATGTCCCACTTGTTCTTTCTACTCATCCCGAATGAGTGGTCCCAGGCCGTATAGAAGCTATATGTGACATATTATTTTTATCTTATATAAATATATTACTCTGAATATGCTTTATATATTTAGCAGGTGGTAGACTCCTGGGTAGATACCACACTCTTACCAATTTCTGTCGCCAAACAGCAGCTGTTGTATTGCGATTTGAAAGGTATAGTGAGCCGGTATAATTACGGACTTTGAGGCGTTCCAGAGGTGATAATACATCTGTCCCTCTTCGATAAAAGTTAATCAGGTAAACTGTTACCTCGTCTTTCATCCGAATCTAATTAAAAAAAATTATGATTCACTGTTAACGAATTTAATACGAACATTCCTGACGGTGACTACGCGGTTATCACAGAATTATTCACAGCTGTGTTCCAGAAACCGAACATGAATAGAATGATTTTAGTACAATATGGCGGCATGCTGTGAGCGTTTATTATTCATAAATCATACAACTGTCAATACGTAAACAAAGCTAATTCAGGGAGCACGATGTTTAGTAGTTTCCCGACAAATCGAACGGCTAAAGATAACATAGACAGCTTGTTTCTGAAACCAAATAGAATATGCAATACGCTACAGACATGTTTCTGTAAATAATTGGGAAACTTAAATATAATGGGTAGAGTTATTCTGTTGAATATAAGTAACAAAAAGATTATTTTACTAACAAATCCACACTAATATTATAAAGCTGATGAGTTTGTATGTTTGAACGTGCTAATTTCAAGAAGTACCAGATCGATTTTATAATCCATTTATTGAGGGAGGTTCTAGGCTATATAACAGTACGCTACGCAGTACGCCCTAGGAAGGGCAGTGACTATACATTTTGGTCATATATTCAGCATGTGTATGAAACCGAAAGATATGAAGGCTGTTCTAAAAATGGAGAAAACTAAACAAACTCTATGGAATTAAAAAAAATTAAATACTAGCTGATAAAGGTACAGCAGATTAAAACAAAACCGATTGTCTTTTGTTATTTAAAAAGAGAAGTAATTTGTTTGCGATTTCTTGTAGTTTGGTGTCAAAATTGAACTATGGGCTATTATTAATAAAAGCAATAAAAATTTAACTACGGAACAAGTCTATCACGATTTATGTGATACATCAGGAGTACGTGCTACGCCGTCCACAGACGCATGTTGGTTCCCTTAATTTAAATGTGGAAGAACTTTAAACTAAGACGATCCTTGCTCAGGCCTACAACAACAGTGAATGAATCTGACAAAATTGAATCTGTTGTTTCAGAAGATCATCATTTCATCATCATCATTTCAGCCTATTACAAGTCCACTTCTGAACATAAGCCTCCCCCAATGTCATATCATGCTACATTTTATTGAAGAAGACACAAAGATTTTGACATGTTGTGAGCATAACATTTAACATACCATGTAAAATGAAAACACCTTTTCTGGAATAGTCAACGAGTAGTCATGATTGAATATCTTGATCATGAGAGCTTCTGTTATTCTAAGTAAGCCGAATGAATGAAAAAGATAAGCAACGAAATCGGCGAAAAATACTCGCAAAGATTTCTTTGTTTCCCCTAAGTAACGCCCCGGTTCACGAGACTGCCGTTGCGATAGCTGCAATTCGAGATACTGGCTTTGAAATACTTGTTCATCCACCATATTCACTAGACCTTGCACCTAGTGATTTCTATTAATTTCCGTAATTGAAAGTGTAATCTGAGAGGACAGATATTTCAAGAAGATAAAGCAACGATAATGTTCGTGCAGTAGGCAGTCCTATTGGTGCCATAATAAAAGCAGTCATAGATCAAAAAAAATTGTGTATTACGACTTGTGGTTGGGTCAGATGTTAACGGAACGATTCTAATCGTTTTTTTTTTCAAAACAATTATCAAATCTTCGTCCCGATTGAACAAAGTAAACTGTATACTACACAATCAATACTATAAGGTAAACAAGTTCATTTCAAATGCAAATGAGACCTCGAATGGAAATTATAAAACAACATTGATTACTGTCTCCCAGAGTTCCCACATGGAGCAACACAAATTAACAAGGCACTACGTTCGCTTTGTTGATTACAATAAAACTGGCTTTCATTAAAACTATAGCGTCTTTAGAATGTAGCTTTTTTATGATGTATTTAATTATTTTCATGCGTGACTAATTATGCCAAAATTATACGGAGTACTTCCCGTCGGTTCATGATTGGCCAACTCCATAATGGTCGACCAATGAACGTCGAGGGCGGTACTCTTGCGCACATTCTAGTATCGTTTTGTGGTTTCGGTGCGATTGAATCAAACTGTTGCGGTATTAGGCTAAGTCAGGAAGTAATATATTTTAATTGGTTTCCTTTGTTTCTAATTTTTCATTTTATTATGTACAGACGAGCTTCCGCAACTATCTTCTCGCCTTTCCGGGAGACATAAAATGCCGACAGAGACTCAACGTCGTATTTTGCTTCAGGGGAATTGCCGAGACTTAAGTCTTTTTTCTTAGTTGCTTGTAATAGCTACGAAAAAATAGGAGTCGTCGGATTCTTATTTCCGAGTAAGAATGCGACGTCTCCTATTTTGGAATATCGTGTGGAATCAGTACCATACGATATTCCAAAAAAAGGTATCTGTACCACGCGATATTCCATTTTTATCATCTATAACGTTAAACAAACGTCAAAACTTTAACAACAATTTGAATATTATTTTCATCACGGTCCATTGCAAAATAATACCCATCACAGTGTGGTATAACACAATAGTCTATAACAATTAGAAAATTAACACGGTTCCGTTTTAGTTGAAACTAGGAAAGTTATTGTCGAACATCAACCCTCGGAGCGGAATTTCGCCCTCAAAAAACTCCGCGTAAACTCGTTGAAGCCCTCTCAAGCCCCAACACGGGTAGGGGTTGGAGTACAATAGACTATTTACGGGCCCTCTTTGTCTCAGCTTTGAGAGGCCAAGCACTCTGTATGAGTGCTAGCCTCAGGTAGAAAAAGACGCCGTGCAGATTTCACCGAACGCCCCTGGCTTTTTGAGTCTATTTTATTCCGTGGGTTTAAAAAACATTAACGACTTCACAATTGTCGTATTTAAAGATTATAAATATTTTAGAGGGACATTCTAATCGGCGCCACCAAATTGATATAACGAATAGTTTTTTTTTTCTCATTGTGTTGTTGTAAATGATATCGCTGAATATGATACGTTAACAATTCCCGCACGGGACAAGTATACAATACAAATTATTGTTGCAGGTCGGGTGTTCTGTCTGTATGAAATCCCTTCAGTGTGAAGTAACATTTTTATTTATCTAAAACAAAATGCTATTATTAACTGACTATTATCTTTTATAATAATAAAAGAATTTCCATCACATTTTCTTACTCGTGAGTTTGTCGTGAGTCAGCTGCTACTGTGTTTAACTAATTTTGATATGTAATAGTTAATTTCCTTCGATTTACTTCGACATAAATGAAATTAAAGCATTTATTACGGATTTTATAGTGTTAAATTTTACTATTATATTCTCGATGTTTCGAGTCTACAGTACACAGTTTACGGTTTTACTATTATATTCTCGAAGTTTCGAGTTTACCGTACCCGTGGCCGCGTAATGTCATATAAATATGATATTTGTCGGTAGACGGGTTAAAACCCATAATATCATTTCTTTCCACCAGCCAGCCGCCGCTAGTAGCGACTAAAAACCTAAAAAACTATTTGCTAAACTTCAACTAAACAACAATGTCAAATAATGGAGAAATAAATTTTACGCCATTTTCCCACGGAGAAAATAGTTGAATAAGATTATATTTATGAAATGGAATTCAAATCGTCCATCGGAACAGATTCAACGTGTATTTGCTTAATACTATCTCCAAGATCGCTAACTGTCTATGGGTTTACGTCTTTATTAAGCCCCTATTGTCTCTCTCTCATTATGGCAAACGAATCGTACGGCGTTGATTTCCAAGCGCAGCGGGCTTATTATCGACAATCTGCATACAATCACATATTTGCATAATATCTCAATTCGTTCTTATGTTGCGCACTGATTTGAATAGCCACATAACATTTCACGCATGGCGGATACCTGCAGGAGACATCAAACGCTTTTGTTCTAGCCATATGCCATTTCATATAGCGGCAACCGTGCATTTTATTTGTATCAAAGTTTTGTTTGAATTCAATTCGATTGGTACTGGCACAAAGTTGCACGAAAAAAAAAACTCCTTACCACTTTCAACCACGGCGACGACTTCCTAATACAGTTTGCAGTTTTCAACTGCGTAAGAGATATTGTAGTGCCGTAAGTGTACGCGCAAAGACAAGGGCACGCACTCGTCTTTACCGTCCCATATCCGATCTAATGATTATACGATAAAAACTAAGGTAAGTTCGGATGGAGTGTCAGAGACACGTGACGCAAGGGACAGAAACTGACGCGACCACCAATAATTTGTGTTTTTGATTGAATGGGTTCAGTACTCAAGACTCTGCACTCAGGTACGCTAACCATTAAGCTACTAAGGTGCAAGTAACAAGTAATAAGTTATTAAATAAACTGTAACTATCAAAATATATTTAGATAGTAAATAATATCTGGATTATTTGATGAATTTTCTGCCATTAGTCGATCGCCAGAGTCTCTTTTGTCAGTCAGGAGGTGAGTCTGACCTTCGAAGAAAATGCTGGTATATATTTTTTTACTACCAAATTACCATATTATTTAATAAACAAAAAAAATGTTTATCTCTGGATTAATTAACCTTCTTCACTGTGGGTCTGCGTCGAATCCTTTTCCAGCGTATATGGGAAGTTAAAGACGATAAGTCAGATTTTTTTGGTTTTTATTTTGAAAAGATTTATTGCTCCTTTCGCCAAGTCGTGTTCGAAGAAATAATCAACATCCTGTGTTTCCATAAATGTTAAATAAATAGAGAGCAAGTCAATTTCTCCTGATCATCATCCTTGGAATAGCTATTTTGAATATTCTAGACTTAATTTATCCAGCTTTGACAAGAGCAGAGGTAACTGCAATCCTATGATTTAGCTGAGGTAATTTATTACTAATTAGCATATTAATATATTAAACAATTAGTTTAATTATCTTTAATGGTGATGAGGATTATTTCTTTTATAATTGGTGTTTTACTTTGGGGTTTTAAGTTTTAACCATTACTGGTCTTTCCTCGACGTTTAACACAAATGACGAAATGGTGGCAGTTTATAACAGTATCATTATGTCCGTATGTCAAAGAATAAATAATGTGATTCAATTTGAAGATTGAGTAGGTACAAGAAATGAAGTCAAATTTTTCCACAAGAAATATACGGTCTCATTCCAAAGGTAATTGACAAACTTTTTAAAAATTCGATATGCCAATTCCACGTAAAAAGTTTTCAGACTCCATTAGACTATTTTACTTTTATCGCAAGATTCTCGAGACTTGAGTTTGAACGGACCTTTTTTAGTAATCGTTAGAAATTATATCTATTTGCGTTCACAATTATTATAGGTGTTATTTTAAACACTCTAAAATTAACAACCTTGATATTTATCAGTTTAATAAACTAAAAAACCTACTGTATTGGTATTCCTAAAATCTGGGCAAAGTGAACTAAAAATAAAATTTGTGAAACATGTACCTAACTTAAAAGGAACAGTCTAATAAATGTCCCACCGCTGGTAACAGGCTTCCTTTCGATTGTTTGAGAGGGTTTTGGAGCAAGGGAGGGTTCGCTTTGCTGCTTCAATTTATTATGTGCATGTACACATTTCCCCCGTAATTTTTTTTAAATCTTTAATAAGTTTCACGCGGTAATTTCAACATTTAAAAATTTTAGCGGTGCCGTTATGCGTGGATCGAACGAGGTAATTCGCGTGAATCGTACACTTTTATTTAATGATTTATTATTAAAAAGATAATACTGCAGAAGAATGAGATTTTTGTTCCTCCAGAAACACGTTAGTCTACTTTGGTCATCAATCTTCGATTATCTACACTGCATTGGCAAGTTTTCACATTAGCTATTCTCGTGGAACGTACGTGTCGTCTACAGTCTATTTTTAATCCTTCACTTGGAAAGACATTATTTATTTACGTACCGAAAATTTAGGTGTTAAACGAAATCGCAGCTATATTTCTTAGCTATATCAGAAGTGGTCGCACATGCTGGAAGTAAATCCTTTTCTGTCTTAAATATCCTTTTCTATAATAAATCGTTTTCTATCCGAAATTTAATTAAGTATTAGAAGTCGACGTCTTTCTCTATCTTCGTAATTATTATTATCATATTTATTTACTCTTCCTCTAAGAGCTACAATGGGCCTTGTGGCTTTCTGAGCCAGTCAACCCTGGGATATATCGAACAATATAAACAGAAGCAATCGGAAAATTATTAAAAAATATATCGAATAGGGAATTTAATTGAAACACACATACTAATTAAATAAATAAATGTGCAATATACATGCATACATAAAAACATAAACAAATTCACGTTAATACAATTTTAACATAAGTATAATCAAATAATATCTATAGTGGCATTCATCAGACACTAATTACCTATATTGACGAAGCTGACATTTGAAGGAGTTTTTATTGGGTGCGTAGTAAGGATCCGCTAAAGAATCCAGTGCTCTGTTGTGTAATACTAATCTTGAGAATATTTGAACAACGAGGTATCTAATCATAAGACGAGTAAAGAAAACGGAAGAAGAAGATAAGCTGGTAAATTTGGATCGTTTGAAATTTAGCAAAATTTCATGAGCTAAGCCAAGCCTTTGACGTATGGATAGATGGAGAGCCATTTTCGCTTTGAACGATAAGAGGATATGTGACCACGTATCCTCTTATAAGAGGATATGTGGTCATACTTACGTAAACCGAAAATTAATCTTATAGAATCATTGAATTTTAATTACATTGAAGGCGTTCCAACTTGTTGAGAAGAATTTGCGATGGGCCTGAATAATCACTAATCGTTAAAACTAGAAGATGAATCAGCTTGAGCTTAGCTTTGAAAACTAAGTAAGTTTTTGAAACGGCGAAAATCTTTTTTATTTTCGTTAAATTTTTTTATTTATCCGATTTATTTAAATCCGAGAATCTACAAAACATGCATTTTTTGAATAAGTAATGTCTAAGTACTTTTTAAAGAGTTCCCAGCAGATATGTATCAAAGACTTTCATAAGAATTATAAAAACTATATTTTACAATAAAACATGTATCTATCAAAATTATTTCTTCGGTGATTTAGTAAATTTTGTTTCTGTAATAAAACTTTAAACAAATAGATATGTAATTTAGAGTTTTGCTTTAATAACTTGTAGTAATTTTCCTAAGTTACTTTAAGAAATTGAGAAATTCACGAACACTTTCATAATTTTACAATTACAATTTTATCTCAACCATCAAAAAAAAATTTGACTTTTACGAAATGGAAATGTCACTTTTTATGAAGTTTGCAAACATTTAAGTAAAACGTTACTTAATGTTGTTAAAATTTCGGTCTTTATAATTAGATTCGTCTTAAAGGACAATTAAGAATTGTTTTTGATGACTGGGATACGGGCGCCCTTATCAAACTTTCTTCTCCATCGCTTGAAATTATCTTGTCTTCACGTCAGCGACTTTGATGATTATCTCTTGTTTGAGTTAAAATACACTTTCAATTATTATCTGTGACAAGACTATTTACTTTTCAAAAGCAAATTTCGATACCTACAATATAACGTACATAAAATAATTCTTAAGATATTTAATGGTTTCTTAATGTATTTAACTCAAATGAAAGGTGATAAATCAGGATATCATGAACTCATTGCCGTAACTGCAAAGGTAGTGGACAGTTTTTCCGTGACTTATCGGTATTAAATGTAGCCTATAGTCAATCTCAGTCATTCATTGAGTATCAAAATCGGCTCAGCCGGTTCAAATTTAGGCGTGAAAACGTAACAGATATACAGATAGTTTTAAAGAACTTTTCACGTTTACAGTATATTTATGGATTGTAAGTTTACGCAAATTAAAATCCTCTCACATTGGAAGCGCGGACACGGGCGTGGCTCTGGGTGTTATTCTGTTCGGTCACTAGCGAACGTTTAGTAAAACGGATGTCAAGAGATTCTTATTATTTCAGAATAAAACAAAATAGAAAATCTCATTTGCTACCGACCGGTGAGACGGAATAACTACCTCGATGAATACCTGACCAAAGTTAAGCAGACCGATGACGGGCGGCAGTGTCTAGGGTACGATGTACTGTAATTGGAGATCCGTTTGCCGAGCGTGGTGATACTGGTTAATCATCCATATGGAAAAGGGGTATGTCCTGCAGTAGACTATTTACAGGCGGTGGTGGTAAGAAACTATGAAGAAATTCATCGAAAGTGCATTAGAACTTATACTAGAACTAATTTGTGATGAATCGTGTCCGTTTTGTTAAGAATAAACTTGACGCTTGATCAAACACGAGCTGTGAATACAAATATGACTTTGCTATGGTTTTAACCACCGCACCCGCGTGCCTCTCCACCTCCCCTCTCCCTGCGTGAATGTGTTCACACGATCCTATACTAACTGGAATAGTTTGATTTTGCCACTTCGCCTTCGCGCCTGCGTTTCCTTCCGATATGAGGGAGCGTTTCTGAAGGATTCCCTTAGTGTTACTTTTGGTGAATTTCAGCTATAGCTAGATCTCTTTGATCACAGTGATACTGGCCATGCAGAATGAAACAGTCGTTCGGACAAAAGAAAAGAACAGAGTTTTTTTGGCACGAGCACGAAAAGCGTTCCATCTTGAATAAAATTTCTGTATATTTCGAGTTTCGATGTACGTGTATTATATATCAGCTCGTGAATGTCTACAATAATAGGAAAATTCAATTTGAGGTCGGAAATCGTCGATTTTCGTTTGGTTCCAATGTTTCGTGTGTGTCAGAAGTACTGTGACTAGTAATTAGGAACGATCCAAAAAAAATAATAATTATTTAAAATGAATTACTAAAATAATGTTCATTATTAACGACGGACAACACTTAGTGTTTAGCGAAGGGCTAGCGTATCTGACCGTTGAGCCTCAGGTTTGAGTTTGAATCTTCATCTGATTGCGTTATGTTGCATCCGAAGCATCTCTGGACACTGCATCTGCCCCTCCCTTGTTTTATATCATAAGCATACGGATATCCTATATACCTTACTTCATAAATATGGGGACTTAAACGAGTAAATGTATCTTTGTGCTCAGGCACATTTTTGTCTTTCAAAGAATTGATAAAACATTGAATGAGATAAGGCTTGTGTTGAAACTGATAAAATTGAAGTTTAATTACTAAGAAGATTCTAGTTTTAAAACTAATACAGCATGCTCTTGGGACTAACAAAGGCATTGTAACTCAATCTGCTTTTGTTTAATGAACGTAAAAAAGTAAGTTTTCAAATTTAGCCTAACAAGCTTGCAAGGGAGTGTTTCAAGTGTTTCGTAGAACTGAAGTAATGACAGGCTGTTCCGGTAATAATAGTGACGATGAGCTACACAAAATACGGCTCGATATTTGGTAGAGAAACTGCCTTCGAAGCTGAGGGTTACGTATTTGAATGTAAATCTTTGTACCGTAGTCATGTATGTTTACATATGTCTGTATGATTATTTATCTATCTATCTTATTACCATCCATCCAATACCTGAAGTCTTCATTTGGGATGTGATTGAAATGAAAAAAAAAAATAAGAAGATTATCCAATAAGTTTATATAGTGAAGGCCAACATCAGATGTGTGTCGCGATATGTTATCGACTTTTTAAATACAAGGTGAAGATAGGTACAGCATGTGCCACTCGAAGTGAGTTCACTCAAGTGTTACTTAATTACTCAATACTGTCTAATTAGCCCGCCGTAAACGCGGGACATAATTTGCTTTAGGTAAAAAAAAATTATGAAGATACACAGAACCAAATCAGCGACAAGCATGCTCTCGCAAGATATAAATCTCTTTCCTTAATTCTTTAACCATCTGACAACAGTATGAGCTTCAGGTTGCCAAAATTTTTACATGATGTTTTCATGTTTTAAACATTATTTTGAATTAGTTAGAAAATGATTTTTATTATAAAACGATTTTTCGTATAAACTCTTTACAGGTACTGATTTCAGCACGTTATACCAGTAGATATTTTTTGTTAATTTTTGATTAATTTATATAACTATCGTAAGAATCTGCCGACCCCTTTCTTTCGATGGGTGTCATAATGAATGGAAGGACGGAAGGTTTGGAAGATTCAGCAACGAAGCTCGCCACTCGTCATATATGTATGAATTGAAACGAGTGAATATACTTTATTGTACACCTCAAAAGAAAGCGATAAAGAAAATTTAAAATAAAGAATGTAAATTAGAAGGTATAATTGGGCGCCCTTATCACTGCATAGCGATCTCCTTCAGGCAACCAATGAACTATCCCCCCGAGAGGCTAAAAGTTGCGGAACCACGTACCATGGAATTAACGAATATCTTATTTTCCAATCAATGCTTGCGACAGATTATGAATATAGTTACGGTGGACATGAAGTAAAATTTCAGTCTAATTATGTTAATATCTTAATATGTTCACGAAACATTTATTATTTCTCATGGCGCCGGCACCGAAAATCGAACATTTGTTAAGTGCGGCTGACCCCTAACTTAATATAGCGCAATGGAGTGTGTAATTTACGACTCATGCAAATCTTTTATATACTTATATACGGTATCTTTGCAAAGATATTTCTACAAAAAACTTTCAAAAGAAAGTAAACAATTATAATGATCTTGAAATTATTTAAACATTTTATATTTAACGCAACCATTTTACCCTCTCTTATAAAGGCTTTCGAAAAATAAACGAATGATAAACCTAGGTAGATTATTATCAAATATACATTTAAATATTAAAGAATGTGTTCATTATGTACGTCTGACTTGTTTTAATATTTTTTACTGATCCAAACCCTCACAATGATGTGATATATATATATATATAGAAATTGAATTCTATCCTTCGTTCTTTTTTAGCACCGTCAAATGTCACACCTTATTATCACACTTGATATGTCAACTTTTATATCGGTAAACGCCAATCAATCTCATAATACGTCTCTAGTGATTAGTGACGTGCCACTAATTATCGAGTATCGAGTAACGCTGTACCGGTTCCTCGTTGTGGTCATCGACAAAACGTGACGTCGACGTTAATTTGGTACGCACCGTGTCTGAACCTATTGCTTGTAGTTTGTAATTTGATGTGCTATACTTTTAACGGACACCGCGATAATTACCGCATAGAGAACCTATGCGGTATTTATTGATATTGATATAATTTAACAGTACTAGTTACTTTTATTTGCGTCCAAGCCCCTCTCTATATCTCTTCCTATGTAGTATCTTAAGCTACCTCATTTTCCCGAGTACCTCAGTGTACAATTATAGAAAAAATTGTGCACCTTTATTTAAAATTAAACATGGGTCAAATGAGTTATACGTTTTTGTAGGGTTCCATACGAAGCCGTATTACTGAGCCCATGCCATCCGTCTATCCTACCTTTAAAGGGCTGTATCTTTAGAACCGTAATAGATAAAAAAATCACAAAATATGTGTTATAATGGCGGATATCCCATAAAATAATAAAGAATTCAAAAGTAAATAACTTATTTATTATTTGTATCGTGGGCTTGAACACTAAATACGGCGAAAGGCGTCCCACCTGTCACGTTCATTGACATAAGCTCTGGTGAAAACTGGGTTAAAACGGCTACAATAAATATCTAGAAAACCCAGTAATAGGCTTACGGTCGTGAGAACTAACTTATAGATTTCTTTCGTTTTACACACTTTTCTATCATGTGTCACTAAGAATATTTTATTATAGTTGTTTGCGGTAATTTGATACGAAAATGCAGACATATTAACTCACAACTTTAAAGCAAGAGTTGAACTCACAGTCGACATGTAACTGGGGATTATATAAATGAGCAAAATAGTGGAACAAAAAGCATGCAAATTTGAATGTAAATTCTCTTTTATTTACCTGTATACTTTTTGAATTCAATCGCAATATTGTAATTAAAGAAAAAAAGAAACAATCGTAACAAAGCCAACGCAACCATTTGTAACTGTCACTAAATGAAGGCTGTGTATAAAAACTAAAGTCCCGGGCGGGCATTACTCTTGAATTAAATATACCAAAGATTCCCGATTAAAATTATCAACACCATTACTTACGACGGCGATTTGTCTCGAGAATTTATAAAACATCAATATCACAACAATCAGATATTCAAATAAGATGCAATTTATTTTATTTACATTGAAGGTTACCAGCAGCCGTCTATATTCTCTGATTTATCGCATTATTTTTATCGACAATCCATAGAAAGGTTTTTAACAAAGCCGATGTTGAAACGCTTCAAATCTATGTGAGAAAGCAAACAATTTCATTGCTTATTTCAAATGACGCAGAGGTCATAATTATTAAATTGGTTGTCTTCCTGTTAACGATAGAAATAGACATGGTTTTATCTTTAAAAATTAGATTTGAGATAAGGAATCGTCCATGGATCGGTGTTATTCGCCCGAATGGAATCGGACCACAGCTCCACAATGTAAAGATAAGTTTAAACGTGAAAGTTAATGGTAAACTTTGCTATTTGATATATTTTAAAATAATTTTTATGTCTACAAATTATGTTTTCTATTTAACATATCTACGTGACATCTTTGAACTCTCTTTAGATATAAAGATAACCTACACTTCTGTTTCTTTTCATAAAATCTATTGGATTCTGTCAATGGCATTTAGCTTTCTTGACGCAAAATTTATTTTTAATATTTTTTCCAAATCGATAAAGGTATATATATATATATATATCTTCTGGTTCTTTCGTGTAATACAATTAAACATTTAATTTATCTACATAATCCTCATTGGAAAACACGAGTGACTCAGCGTCGATATTCAAATACTTCGAGCACAAAGCTTTTTTATAAAAACAAAAGTTGTTTATAAATGCTCATTTGAGGCCATTTACGGACAGCGACCAACACGCGACGACGCGTGTATAATACGCCCGCTGTTGTATAAAACTTCAGCTATCCGTGGGTGGTCGTGGCCCATGGTGTTTCGATGTAGTTGCGACGGACTTTAATGTCGCCGACTTGTTGCTTTTAGATCCTATACACGTACGCGAATCAAATGCGCACGCGCACACACGCGTTAACACATACATTGGTTCACGCCCTGTCCCTTCATCAGTCACAACCGTATTCATGTAGAGATCATGATGTCTCCATAATTACAGATATGCCAATACTTCTTAATGTAAACGGACGTAGTTATTTTTCATTGACAATAATTGGAATAGTTTACGAGTAAACTTGAGTGCCTTCGTGGCGTATTGAGTCTAATAGAATATTGTGTCACGATTTAATCAAGATATTCTAGTTTACGTGAATCATCGATAGGCTGATCGCGGCTGATCTCGGATACTTTGGCCGCGGAGCATAGGGAGAATGGCGCATCATAATAGACCCACATTCCTCTACACTCCGAATCCTTATCACGGCCGCATCAGCGATGGCGTATATTAATAACAAAACTCCTCTCTATCTTCGACTCTCTATCGGCTGTGGTGGGCAGTAAGAGGAGAGCTGCTTCGATGTGGGAGCTATCATGGCAGGTCGGCCCTCTTCGTTCACCGTGGCTGATCAAACCACAGTGAACGAAGCCTTCCCGACTTTAGTAGCCTTTTGTTTCTTTGACATGAGGAAATAGTGATTCCCAAAATTTTAATGGTGGATAACCAGCCTTCCTAAACTCCACGACGGTTGCCATCAGCTCTGGAAGGATCATCGAGTCTACGTACTATTTCTATTTACCCTTGAAACCGAAACCCAATGGTGTTTCCTGTGCTAATTAGCGGCAAAAATAGCTAAGAGGATGGTGTCTACCCAGACGGTTTTTTAGCAGAAAAGGATTCCCAATACATAATAGTATATAAAACTTCGTCTACGCCTAATTAATATGTCTAATTAATGTAAAAGACAATTTGTATTAGTATATTTCACAAAAGTAAAAATATACATTTTGCTTCCTGCTTGTAGAAATAATTTATATCAGTCTCTGCTAGAATAATACCCAACATTTAATAACTTAAATAATAAATTAGAGTAGGAAATGAGATTCTACAAGTGTACCGTAAAATAAAGCAGACCTAAGAAGTCCAATGTTAGAAAAGTGATAAATGAAAATGGACTCTGTGCTCAGCTAGTTATAAAACTTTGCATGAAATCCGCTTTGCCTTTGTAAAATTCATAAAACTTCAGCCTTAATACGTGAACCCAGCGATAATAATTCAAACTTTAATGCATTTTAGGTTTATCTTTTTTGCACAAGGTTTTATCCACAATAGACAAGACAAGATTAAAGCGATTGTATTTTTTTTTAATTATGTTTGTTTTGAATTTGAATTTTTCCTCATGTTCCACGGCTGATAAGAAAATATTTTCTCGTTAACAGGCACAAGCGAAAAGTAACAAATTTCCTGCCATCTAAATCATCGACCCACACACAGAGTTCTGGATCGCAGAGAAGAGCGCCGCCGCCAGCACCTTTGTACGAGGACTTGCAAGATCTTCCTAGACGACCACCGCTTCCGCATAGACCTGAAATGGAATCACAGCTGGAGGTAAAATACAACTATAATTTTGCATAATAAAATTTTTATTTCATTGGATTGGTGAAAAAAATGCTTACAGCCAACCAGATTGTAAGTACCTAATGCAGCCCAAGGATATCTGCAAACAATCTCTATCGAAGAAGGTTCTAGATGCGTTGTTACCCCTGAGGTAAGATAAAATGCCTCAGAACTGAATTATACTGTAGTCCCCTATACCTTTCTAACCGAAACACGATAGTAGTTCCACTGATGTTTGGAAGGAGAAATTATGTGAGGGTGGTACCTATCCAGACGATCCCTAGACAGAGAAGAAGTCGTACTATGTAGCATAAAACTAAATCCGATGATATATCGACGTAAGAAAATCCGGTAACCCTTGAAACCTGTCTATAACAAACTATAACTTGTTAAACAAATTTTATAAAAAGAGGCCTACTATAAAATAGACCATTATATAGAGGACCATGTAGTATGGAAATAACTCTTATTATGCACTTGTAAGTCCCCTGGCTACTGATATATTGTAAAATTGTATACCGATATTAGGGTTACCTGCTCTTAAAGATCTTATATACGACATTCACGAACGTAACTATGAGGTCTCAATGTAATCTCGAAAGCGTGAAGATACAGAAACCTATATATACGCCCTTGGATATGATTTTTCTTGCACAGTGTTGCACCTTTACTTGAGAAGGTATTGTTTGTGAATACGAGTGTCAACACAAAGTCGTTCTTTTGATTATGCACATGACATTCGCATGTTTGTCATTTGTGACCTTTTGTAACGTCCGCGGTCGGATAGGAATTAATATTATATTAACAAATTGAGTAAAAAGCAGTCGTTTTTTGATTCAATAAGAAACTCCTAAAGTGGATTTTCAGTAAAGAATAACCCGTTTTTTTTATGTAAATAGCAGTAATCATTACTAGATGATTTAAAAAGTTAGTAATAAAAAAAACTAACTAAATGATTATCTCCTCATTTTTCAGATGGTGGAAGCAAAGCGACCAACCTGCCAAGGTCGGGTGTTCGTCTGTGGTACTGGCGGCACGTGGCGAGATGGCAACACTTGCGGCGGCGACGCGTGTGGAGCTCCACTCTACGAGGAACTTCCACATAGATCGGACGATTCCGTACACAGTGACGATCACTTCGCTGAAGATGAACTGAGCCTAGTCGGCGAAGCGGCGCCGTGTCGAACCTGTTCCAGGCCGACGGTCCCACATTCGCTGCCGCATCGTCAAAGACCGCAGCGTTTGGACCGAAGGCCAAAGTCTCTAGAGAGAAGGCGTGGTCATCATCGAATGCCGCGCCATTTACATCCACCGGACCCTTCGGAGTTTCACGAAGGTGTGCTGTTAGACGCGTTGCTGAGATTGTATCCGCAAGTTGGTACCGTTGGAGCGAGACCACCGGGACCACTTCCGATGGCAGCTGGGGGTGCGTGGCCTGGTGGCGAACTGCCTGGTATAGCTTGTTGGCGAGGGCCTAGAGCTTCACCAAAACCACTCAGTGGAGATTCATCATTTGGCTCTGACTCGGGTTACAGCAACAATACCTGTGGGACTTGTGGTACACGGGCATCGTCCAGACATCGTTTGTCGGCAGAAATTCCAATGTCATGAACAAAAAAGTGATTTTGCGGACTTTGAGTGATAAGTGATCGTATGGTTTCCGATATAAGTAACAGCCAACTATATTTAAAGTTGTCGGTAAGTCAGTAAGCAATTGTTAGATTTTACTTTATCTCTCGCGGCCTATTTCAACTGATATTCAGTACGGCCTCTTTTTGCCTTCTTCAATTAAGTATCTGTGAATGTACTTTAGAAAATACCTTGTAGCAACTATATTTCTACAAATCTGTACAAAAGAGATCTTAATACGTAGAAACTCCTTTTGTTAGATTTAATATCTTTTTGTTTATTTTCAATTATCAATTGTTCTTGCCAATTTAGGCTCCATTATAATAGTATTTAAATGTATTATTCAACAAATAATTTTATACAAAATTTATGACCATAAAACTTAAGTAGATGTAGTGGTTTTTCCTTAGTAAGTTATTCGGAACTAGTCCTAAATTATGATTGAATTGAATTATGTAAAGATATGACGTAAAATATTAATTGATTTTTCATTGTATAAAGAGAATGTATCGTAATAATTATAATACTAAGTTTCCCTGAGGTTGTAGATATTGTAAAAATTGTAGGTAAATAATTAGGTACGTTAGTAAGTTGAATTTTATAATCATATCACATTCTAGTATTGGTATCGCGTTATAATATAAAATCACAAAATCTCCCTTCCAGAAGGTATATCATGTCGTAATCTTTTTATCTCTGGTGCTATATTTGGATTGTTTATCATACACTTCATTATCATTTAATTTGAATTACATTATATTCAGTCGCAATACGCTCGCTTCAAATACGCGAGTGACTTGGTTAATTCTAATTTTAAGTGCTGACCTTACTAAGTTCTCGACAGTGATGGAAGGACTTTCAGGTCTAAGAAATAGTAAAAAAGAATGGTTTTAAGAACATGCGCTGTCCGCCAACTTGCACTGATGCAAGTGGTGTATCTTTCCAGGCTCCAAAAGCTTTTTATAAAATAAACCCTTTGCCTAGCCGTAGAACGTTCACAGACTGTTACGCTATATTATTCAGAACTCATCACTGCTCTAAGATGAGAGTTACAATATTTAATTGCGTTATAATATGCATCATTAACTAATTCACATACATTAACGTATTTTTTTTCTTTAAAAAAATCAATGTCAATTCATTTATATCGTAACTTATTTTAATAAACGCATATTTTATGTATCCCATGTAAACTAATTTCAACAATGATTCTGTCGAATTTTCAAGTAGATTATAAGCATAAGTTTTAATATAATATGTAGAATGCCTGACGTCTTGGAATTCATTTGAAAATTAAATGGATTTTATCTATTATTTGGTTGTAAAATGTTGTTCTTTGTTTCTGTTTTTTTTTTATTTTAAAAAATTAAGCGAATATTTATTTTTTTACGATTGTTTCACTATTGTATATTTTCGAATACATCACTAATTAAATTTAACGGGTCGAATTGGTCGAGTTTATAAACACGAGAAGCACAATAAATTAAAAAATAAATACATTTTTAAAACTTTCTTTTTATTTGAAACCTTGCTTAGAACCTAAATTTTTTTTTTGGAAAATGGGGCAAAGGAGTATACGGCTCACCTGATGGTAAGTGATTACCGTCACCCTGCGACGGAGCTGCAGATGCGTTGCTGGCCTATAAGGGTATTTAGGAGATGGGAGAGACAACGGGGAGAGATTTTAAAGGAGGGGGAGAGGGCCTTCGGTTACCTCACTCACCGAACGAAATGCAGAAACACAAGATACACCGGTGTTTTGCGAGTTCGTGGTACTACCCCGGTTGGGCCCGCCCATTCGAGCAACAGCAAAAGCCGCCCCTTGACTCTACCATAAATAAAATATTTTATTTTTCGTGACCAGCCTTTTTTAGTCTACTACTGAACACATACCTCTTCGAGCAAAATCTAGCAAGCAGGTATGCACTTCTTAGAGGGTATGCACGTACTCAACACCGGTACCCTGCTCCCCATCACTAGTATTGTAAATGGCTAATTCCGTTGAAGTTTCTGCCATTAGACAGTCGCTATAGTCTTAGTTGTTAGCTAACAGGATGCAACATATGCTTGGAATTAGGAGCCCCTTTTTTCAATACATTTCACTATACTTGATTCTTCCTCACCCTTTTCAATAGCACTATGTATGTAAGTATACTGCTGCTGGACCGCGGCATTTTCATGAAAGCGACAAAAAGCTGGCATTCTTTATGTGAAAGATTTTTTCTATACTTACGCCGCCGGGCATGCTATTGACTGTACAGCAATTATAAAAGAAGTTGAAACGCTCCGTGTATTGTATAGAAGATTTAATTTGGAAAGAAACTATTATTTACGGATTTTGTCGCGTTGAATTTAATTTTTTAAATGGAGATAAGACATGAATGGAAGAGTTCAGACACTATTCTGCAGAATTTTAGTTTCGCCATTGTCAGGTGTATTTTCAGCAATAAATTCGTTATCAGAACCTCGATAACATGTACAGAGAAGTTTATATATATCGTTGACTGCGTGGAAACAAATATGACAATATATATTTTTTTATGGACACAACCAAACTTTTACACTCATGATCTATATTCGTACGTTATTAAAGTTTAAAATAGTTTTGTCTTTAACGCTGGCTACAGGTGCTAACACCCTGCCTGTGACTATTAAAGTTTTATTGTCTATTATGATTAAAGTGCTTTGGACTCATGCCATTATTACAAAAGCGCTTTCGTTTAAAGTATTTTCAGAGAAAAGCTTTTTATTAGCTGCGTATATCAAGTTGCCCGCTATTCATTGTGTGACTTACCAAAACTGTCTCGGATTGAAACTTCATGAAAGGCTCGAAAAGAATAAATAGTTTCTACTATGCGGTTGATAAAATGTTATAATTAGGTTGCGGTGCAAGAGAATCGTAAAAGGCGACTAGTGAAAAAAAAACATTTAGTTTGGTACTGCAATCGCCAAGCGTGACGTTTATGGCGCATCCCCTCATTGATCTAAGTGAAAGATGAACAAAGATTTTGAGACTGCTAAAGAAGACGCAGAACATTTTTAAAAACTTGCAAGATGTAAAAATACATTAACTTAATTTCAAAATTTTAGGAGTAACTCTTAACAGAGTTATAAAGTTCTCTAGACTAAGTTTAATGTTCATAGCTTAGGGTTTGTGACAAAGTTTGATAATGCTAACAGAAACTAATAAAACATTTATTTTATTTTATCCTCTACAGACTAATTTTGTGAACAATAGACATCAAATTCATAAGCTTTTCGTTGGTTATGTATGCAATCATCTATTCAAACGAATTAAAATACAAAATGTAATAAAATCAATTTTAGAACTCTTTCCGTCTTCCGTTAATAAAACGCAAACCATAGATTTTCGAGTCTGTATTTACGTATTTTGAGTGCTCCGATATCTTTTACACTGCACCTGGTGATTCCTACCTTATCGTAACAGCCTGTAAATACTCCACTGCAGGACATAGGCCATAGGCATAAGGAGAATTTCCCATAATCGTCAAGCTTGGCAAGCGGAAGGCGATCTCAGTACTTGACACGTCACTGCCCATCATCGGTCTGCTTAAGATCGTTTATGCCTTACGGCTTTTCATTGAAAGTATACGAAAAAGAATACGTATTAACAGATAAATACAATTATCGACTTTTTAAATAGACGTTTCGAAAATATTCTCTGCTACCTTATAAGATCTATGTATTATACGTATATTAATTTTATTCAAATTGGTTAATTCATTTCGAAAATTTTGGACTTTCAAGGTTCAAGGTTTTTATGAAAAGCCGTGACGCATAAACGCTCTTAATTTTGAACTTTTATTTATCAACATAGTCATTAAGATTTTGCCTTTTTCTATTAGTTTCTTCTTTACGACATCGTGATGCATCTGAAAAAGATTAAATCGTTGATACTCAAACATTTATGATTAGGGAAGGTAGAGTGCATATTAGTTTACACATAGCAAAACATCATGATGTAATTTCGATATTTACATTTCCATTTTAGAATAGGTTGAATATTTCATTGCAATACGCAGAATCCATTAAAATGCATACGGCTGATTAATTTGCAACTATCGATTCATTAAGGCTTCGAATTGACAGCAATCGTAGACCAAAGCGAAGTCCCATTTGGCATAAATTTGATTATCACTTCTATATTGTTTGAAAATGTCGCAGAATATTATAAAACATTTATTTTATAATTGAGAGTACTATTGAATTGAACCAACAACGGTTTAAATTAACTATTGAATTTCATATATTTTTGCAAGAAAAAAAGAAACAATGTTTATTCGATGCTAAAACACAACAAAGATATAACAGATAATAGGATATGTTGGATGATAGGAACGACTAGGCATTATCCTGCGGCAGTGTTACACCGCTGATATTCTACCGCTGCCCTTGTTAAATCTCGAAAACAGTTAAACAGACACATAAAAAAAAGAAAATAACAATCACAACTAAATAAAGAAAACTAATTTTGATTTTAATGGAAAATACTATATAACATTTTTTAGGCTTTTATTAGTTACAAATGAGAAAGATTCTCATACGTCAATGTTGCACGGACAAACTAAGATTATTAATCTGTCGCACTGGAGATAATGGATGTTGATGACTCAATAAAACTGACATTTTTGATTTCCGTTTCCTGAGTTACAATTTTAAATTAATCCCATTTTGCACTATGCAAATTTATTTCGGTGGTAGTTTCTGTTTGTTTATTGGAATACGACGCCGGAAGATATTGTTGATTTTATTGTAAGCGGCTGCAATATATCTTTCTTTCGAGCCACTTTTATGGTAGTTTAGATAACCTATCGGTGTTATTTTTGCAATTCCATGTCTTTAATAAACAGAGCTCAGTCAATGCAACGAATAAAAAAGTTCCACTTCTAATGTAATATTTTTAGGTTTCTGATAGAGCCATAGAAATTGGATAAAGAATTAATAATCTTTAAATACTTACTCGCTTGTTAATATTCTATCTTTGACATAACTAAAGTCTATATATCAATGTCAGGCGGCAAATATTAATAAGCTGCCTAAGCCAGTGTTGATTTATATGCTTAGACAAGTCTGTTTGAGATGTGGCATACAATAATACAAATATGAATAAACCAATAGATGTAGGTGGATTCATAGCACGTTGTGACACTATACGTCACATATTTATTGAATAATATAAACGCCTCGTTTGTTACAAAAATATATAAATGCATACAACACAATGGTTATTCTTTAATAGTCTGGAAATATTCCACTGCTGGATATGGCCTCCTGCATGGGAAGGATTGATCTTAATTGCTGTAACAGGGATATTCCTCTGCTGGACATGGCCGTAACCAGTCACTTCGCGCCATAGGAGCTGTTTTCCATCACTAGTCTGCGCATAACCTAGGTATATTACACTACATAAGTATGTATAACTAATTTTGGATAATTTTGTGTAATTATGTGTATGTATCTCTGTATATACATATATTTATAGTTTTTATTAAATTATGTAACAGTGATTAGCTGATTAGATTATTGGCACTACTTAGGTAAACGGAGCAAACCACTTTTCGCCACTCCGAGTGACGATTCTCGTCACGGTCTGACGGGTAGCGAGCCTCGACGCCGGGTTTTGCTCATGATTCCGAAACATTTATTATTAAATTAAAAAACGACAAAATAATATCGAAGTTGTAAGTACCTTAGTCACAGTGCCCAGCCATCATAAGTGGCCTTGTGGTAGTGATGAAAAATATGCCACTCTAGTTCTTCCCGCGGGTTCCATAAGATGCGACTAAGAGAAAATGTCATGGCATCAGGCCCTAGACTTACAATATGCCTACCGATGGCGAGTACCAGCTTCCAAGGTCGATGCACCTGCGTGGTTACCAAGGCGATTATACAATTTCGGCATACTCGTCCATTGGCCGAAGTCTATATCTTGCATGGGCTATTAAAGTTATACTCCTGATGCTCAATAGTCATATTTAATATACAATTTTCTGTCCTTGTCATGCGTGCAGAAGGTAATCACAAGGCAAGTGTGAGTTTTAAATAAACTGGCGTCTACACACGCAAGTCAGTGTTCATCAAATAGAACGCACAGCCATAACTCCCGGGATACGGACGGATCCGACCACGTGGAATGCAATTTATAAAAGACAAGTTTATTTCAAAATTCAGTGAGCATTCGCTCGTGACGGTCTTTAGATGGTACACTATATAAATAGAAACATATTAAGTCAAAACTTGATATCATATAATGGAACATTTGAAATTATTTTTTTATTATATCTCTTTAATTAAGTATATTTTGTAGGGTTTGGAACTTTTATGCTGTAGCTTTATATACATATATAAAAAAATTATATTTAATATATACTTCAAATATAGAGTGCTAGATGTACATCATCGGGATGCCTACATATACACGATGCTATGACACTACCCGTGCATCAGAACCAGCCTCCCTCATTATTCACGTGAGTAGCGTTTTGAATCTTACCAGGTTCTAAGATTGACCTACTTGCCAGGTGCGCAACAATTGAAGGAAATATTCCAATTCAGGAGTCTGTGTTCAGCAGCTCACTAGTAACAAGCTGATGTAGAAGAAGTAGTTGCTCTGCCACAGTAAATAACTATTAACCCCTCATGTTTTATAAATCCTGATATGGCTCATAACAATATATCAACTGTTTCAAAATTATTATGACATGGAGTACAGGATTTGAGATTTAAAATAAAAAATCAAATGTTTAAAAACCTATCAAGGATTGACATTCGTCTATTTGAACAGTTATTAAGAACTGTAATTTATTAGTATAATATTAATTAAAAAAAGGTGTAATCCAGTGGCATATGCGTAATGGTGATTGGCATTTGTGATTTACATTGTGTATTTGCTTGTGAGCTAAACAAATTTAATAATATGTTACACTTATAGCCTGTATGTAATGACATCTTTAATTATTAGATGAAACATACCCAACAATCCTAAAACAACACATCAGCAGAAATACACGACAGTAAAGGATCATGTAATTAAATGCACGCCGACACCGACGGTAATTTACTGTCGCAGTGTGTTGATTTAACTGTTCACATAAATATAAAAGATTTAATTGAGTTATGATTATGGTGATTTTATAATGCTTAGTATACTGCCGCTAAATCGTTCGCTTACATAGTGACGAGACACTATAGTATAAACTTATCGATGAATAGCAAAAGAAAAACTTAACTTCGATAAGTGTACTCTTCAACAGCCTGTTAATAGTTCATTGCGAGATCTTTTATGTGATGAGAGGTTTTTCTATAATCGGCCCCTTTGGCCAAGTTGGCGGATTAGCGATCGTAACCTAGCACCCTAGACGTTGCTTCTCGTTGTCGGCATATTTTTACTTGTATCAATTTTTCACAGCCAGTTTATGTGGAATTTTTTACATTTACTCTAGGTTTTTTTTTTATTTATAGAAGAAGGGGGCAAACGAGCGTGCGGCTCACCTGATGGTAAGTGATAAAAAAAAGTGATAAAATTTGAATACTCTCGCTAATAAAACGATTTTAGAAAAAAGTAATTACATGTACAGTTTAGTTACGGATTTTATTATTTAACCGTGTTTGATTTTAATAAGTTAGAAATAAATATATTTTTGTAACATAATGGTTAAAAACATTTACTTAATCAAATCTATCTTTATATCGATATAAGCATCACGTAATGTTCACATCACTGGGTTAACGTATTTTTGTCATAAGTCGTCGCTTGCGCAGCTGCTACAATTTGTCGGACTCTCAATCTGACACATCGAGTAGCGCAAACGTGTGTTTCGAGAACCTCAAGTCGATGTTAACAACATTGTTTTGACTCGGTGGACTGTTTTCAGAATATGCACAAGATAGCTTCGTATATTCCATTTTTATATTTGAAAAGTAGGGCAGGACAATATAGCGTTTCCTGATTCTAATTTATATGCAATTTATGACAATTATGAAAATTTGAAACGTTAAAATAAATCTACGCCCTCTTCCTTCGTAGTCTATAAACGGTCTGTTTGACGTAGTCCATTTCCAAAGAAAGGATTTGTTGTAATCGTTACGTTTAGCAAACAACCCGCCTTAAAATCAGATATTGTCATGATAGGGTCCTTCGTTCCTCTGCTAATCATATGATAAGTATCCCGCAACATTTTACCCATTTTGTTGGTGGTTCCTTCACCGTTCAGGCTACACTTCTCTGGAACTCCTTGCCCGAAGACATTAGAAAAGCCCCATATAAAATTTCTTTCAAAAGATTGGTACGCGAACACTTTTTAAAACCATCTGATACTTGTTAGTATTTATTCTGATCTATTATATATGTATGTATTAATGTGTTTTTATGTATGTATATATCTGTGTTGGTATTTCTGTATATATTATAGTACGTATATGTATATCTATGTGGATGTGTATATATGTATGCTTATACATTTCTATATGTTTTAATTATGTAGTACATTTCTCAATTAGCCTTTCATATTTATATTATTTTAAATTTGATGCACCTATCACCACATTTCTTCACGCCCTGGGTTGACTGTTAGAGAATGCCAAAAGGCATTAAGTCCGCCTTTTGTAATCCTTTTGGTGTACACAATAAAGTATAAATAAATAAATAAATATTGCATTCTTAATAATTCAAGACTGCTATATTTGAGATTCTTCTTCTTCTTCCTTCATCATTTTCATCATTTTATCATTTTAGCCAATCACAAGTCCATTGCTGAACATAGGCCTCCCCCAAAGATTGCCACGAAGTTCGGTCCTGAGCCACCTGCATCCATCGACTTCCCGCAGTGACACTGCGCAGTTCGTCACACCATCTTGTGGGGGGTGTTCTTCTTCTTTACCAACCTGTGAATAGTCCACTGATGAATATATGCCTCTTTTTAAAGGAGGATGAGCCAGAGTTGCCACACTTACGTTGTCGATTTTCCCAGACCACCATAACATAGAATTGTAATAATTTCTATTATTACTTATACAACACTAGGAGACATCTTATTTAGTCAAAATTTGGCCTATTAAATATAAATTAAATAAACTCTCACCACCGTATGCCCAAGAGTCCGTATCGAGAGGTTTAACCCTGTCAACCCACTTTTCACCAGAGTTAATTTGGGACAACGTGATAGGTGGTGAGTCTGACACAGTCTTAGTGTACAAGACAACGATACAATTAGTACGTAAGTTTCGAAAGACTTATTGATACTTACTCTTCACATGATCAAACTTGAGTCACCAGATTTGGAGACAGATCCTTTATAACCTGTGGCTATAGTGACGACCTATTCCAAACTTATGAAATTACTTTCATGCTATTGCCAACCCTATCTAAGTATCAATTACTTCAACTCTGTTCGAGTTCCCTGGTCCAGTTGGCCTATTTATGTGCAATAACCAGTATGCAGCTAGCAGCGTGTCCCATAATTAAAAAAAACGACCAAGGAAATTACCGAGAGATGGCGTCGTAGTCCAAATAGTTTATTACCTAGAAGAACAGTACACTGAATATGATACATTATTAAGCACTCACTCCTACCACATAAAAAAAGTAAGTACCCACTGCTGGGCAAAGGCCTCCTTCTCAAATACGAGTATCAGAGAGGGTTTAGGAGCCGGGAAGGGCCCGCCACGCTGCTCCAGTGCGGGTTGGCGGGCTTCACATATCCTCGTAATAATATTTTTATTATTTCTCAGACATGCAGGTTTCCTCACGATGTTTTCCTTCACCGCCGAGCACGTGGTAAATACAGCACTTAAAATTGCTATTAACAATTTTAGTGGTGCCGGCACCGAGGGGATCGAACCCAGGTCACTCGCGCTCTGTGAAAGCGAGCGTCCTGACCACTAGGCTACCACGGCTTCGATGAGATATTTTGATTTTTATACAAATTGTAAGTAAATACAATCTACAATATTTTATTGAACATACATACGTATATTTTCGCCTTGTTCCTAACGGGGTAGGCAGAGACAATATCCTTACACTTGCTACATACGTCTTCCGCTTCTTCCACTTTCATCAATCTTCGCATGCATCCTCGTTGCTTTAGAGTACTCTTGACCTGGCCCTTTTCCAGAACGTCTTCGATTTGATTGTGAAATGTTCGCCTAGGTCTTCCCCTCGCGGCTCTACCATTTACTGTACAACTTTATTGAACATCAAGAAAAAAAAATAAACATAACAAAACATACAAACAATTACATTTAATTCTTCATATAATATGTATTTTTAATGTATTAGAAATGTACGCACTAAGTTACGCCAAATCAATAAGATTTGCTGTAAGGGTCTGCAGGAAGAAGTTTAAGTCTATCCAATAAGGAGTGCCATTGTACAAACACTGTTAAGGTGTATTTTGCCTGTTTGTGTATACAAAAAAAATATTTTCCCTATATCGCTTCTCGCTCTCTTTCGTTATAATACAAGTTGTAAGTAAACGTTAACTATGTAGTAACAAATTGATTAACTTTCTAGTATAAAAACGAATTGAGAATTTCTAAATTAAACCAATAGGAACAAAAAAATACCACTCCTGTTGCGAAATTCGTGCCGGTCTGATGGACGCCCTTGCTAATTAATACAACGTGGATTTTGTTTATTTGCGTTCAGTTCCGAAGTAAGATTTTGTTTATAGTCAATAAGTATCTAAAGCTAAAAGCTTTTAAAAGGGATTTTGGTTCGAATAACAAGTTTACGCGAGCTTTATTTGTTAATGTTTCGGTTTGCTTTCTCTTAATACTGATCACTTTAATTCCTTCAATTTTAGGATCTACATTTAACGATCTCCGAACAGGTAATTTTAATTTAACATAGTTAAAAGGAGTAAAATTTGTCAGTTTGGTTTTATTGTGAACAGGTATAAAGAGTGTAACAGATATATACCAAATTTTTCTCCAAATTTCAACCTTACCTGCATACTCTGCTAGCGGGCAAAGTCCTGGGGACAGACTGATGATAAAAAAACATCTGACTATACCTCTTGCTTAGTGTGGAGACTATGGGCAATTCTTCCATGTACCTTAGGCAAGGAGACATCTCTAAGCGTGATAGAGCCAAGCGGCGGCTTTAGCTGCCGCTCGAATGGGCCGACTCGACCGGATTGATACCACGGTCTCGCAGAATACAGGCGTGAAGTAGAGGCATCTTGTCCTTCTGCGTTTAGTTCGGTGAGTGAGGTAGCCGGAGGCCATCATACCCTCCCTATTCCTCTCCTCTTCCCTCCCATCTCCCAAATATCCTTAAAGACCGGCAACGCACCTGCAGCATCTATGGTGTTGCAGATGTATGTGGGCGACGGTAAGGATTTATTATCAGATGAATCGCTTGCTCGTAAGCCGTCTTTTCCGTAAAAAAAAAAAGTTGATGAGTTGTGGTTTCCGATATAAGGTTAATTAATGACAGAATAAATAGATTAAAAATATAAATCAAATCTAAAGATCAGGAAAACTCCTAGACTCGTGACGGGTTTCAGTGATCTCTTTAAAAACAGAAAAACAAAGATTTCTATGCATACTTGTCATTGTATTTGTAATGTACTATCCGGGAGATATAATATAAAGAGCTTCGTCGCTTGATTTGCTCCCGGAGATTGTGAAGGTCCCTGTCTACTGCCATTAGTCGACTTTTACAACATCCAAGAATAGAAAGGGAGCGGTTCTTTCTTGCGCCGTCACCGCAGGGTAAAAAATATGTTTATTTTATTTAAAAAAATGTATATTCTTGTACTGATACGTTGTAGATCGAAGCGGTTGCTTTTGCTACAGCTCGAATGGGCCAGCTCGATCGGGGTGGCGCCATGACTTCACAGAATACCATAGTATAGTAGAAGCATCTTGTGCTTCTGCGTTTCGTTCGGTGAGATAGGTAACCGGAGGCCCTCTCCTTTCCTCCCTTATCCCCTCCTCATCCCCTCGCCCAGCCCCAAAATCTACTTAAAGGCCGGCAACGCACTTGCAACCTATCTGGTTCAACAGATGTACGTGGGCAGCTTGTGTGAGACGCTTGCTCGTTTTCTCCTTTTTCCAAATAAAAGAAAATCATTTGTTTATATGTTCAGAAAATGTATACATTTATTTCACCAAATTATTTTTATTATAATGTCACCCACAAACGAACTAATGATCCACCGCATGGTAAGTGGCTAATGAAGCCCATGGACACCAGCAAACATCTTCAGTCGAATGAAGTCACAGATGTGACTCCGGCTACAAGTACTTTGCGAATGTTCAGAAGACGATGAGGATCTCAAGAGCAGCTTCAAAGTTAATGAACGATCTACACCAATTTTAGAGATCATGTAAGTGATGTTACCAAAGAGCTACCAAGAATTCACCCACAATATGACAAACCAGAACAAATTAGACCTATAGTATCTATTCTGAAACAGATCCATCGACAATTCTCAATACCGATCATTTTATGCGCGCATGGTGAGATTCAAAGGCAGTGATAGCAAAAAGAAATATACGTCGGAAGATCATCAAATGTGGATATAAAATCTGGTGCCGATGTAAGTCCAGACATCTCTATCAGTTTGATGGCCATATAACGTACCTATGTGGTTTTTTATTACGTTTCTAAAAAAGGTGTTTTATCATCATCATCATCATTTCAGCCTGTCAGAAGTCCACTGCTGAACATAGGCCTCCCCCAAAGATTGCCACGAAGCTCGGTCCTGAGCCACCTGCATCCATCGACTTCCCACAATTTTATTTAAATGTAATTCTTTTTATTTACTAATATTGTATATGTACATTTATTTACAGGAAAGAGCAGTTCAGGAGCTCCGAGTGAAGAAGGATAGAGTTTAAATGTTGTTTTGTAAATAACTAAAAATGTACCTTCCGACTTTTTCGTGGTGTTTGATAACTTCTTCAGCATCTTATTGGAGATTTTATATGAAAGACAAATATATAGCATGTGCTCAGTTCGGGTGACTCTTTCCTAAATGTTAAAATATGCAATTCTTGGGCCCTTATTGAATTATTATCAAAGAAATAAAATAAAAACGTTGAAAATATAATACATCGCAATTCTGAACCGGTGTGAGTGCCGGCAGTCACTACAGACTTTATTGGATAAAACGAATTTTACTTTAGGATTTAGCTTAGTGGAAAACATTATTATTAACCGCATACAATTTTTTTTGTTTTAAACTATTACAATAGATACGAGTCGTGGTAGCCTAGTGGTAAGAGTGACTGCTTCAGTTTTATAGAGCGCGATTGACCTAGGTTTGATTCCCGATCCGACACCACAAAAATTGTTAATAACGTTTTTAAATACTAAACTTAATTCAATTAACGTTTTTTTTATTAAAAATGTCATCGCGTCTAATCAACATTATCAACATATTCATAAACGGCTGCATAAACAAAATTGTCGTTTACTTTGTCATCATGTCTGTTTTAGTAGTAGCGTGAATTTTTGGTACTAATTAAAAAGCAGCGCCTTTGACGCCGCTGGGCTGTAGATTATTGCAGCGCCAAAATTCTCAACGGCGGCTGGTTTGTGCCGAGATACCTGCCCTATTTCAGTGATGTCGGTTTTTCTACTTTGATGTCTGTGTATTTTGCAAGTCATGCAAGAAGCGAAAGGGTTTTCTACAATATTTTAAAGACTAAAAAATCCTAGAAGAAATTTTAGAATTGCCCACCACAGAACGGTCCACCATTTCATTTGTGAATACAATTTTACGTAAGGATTCGCAAACTTCTTAAGAAGGAAAATATCGAGAAGAAAAATACATAATTTGTAGGAAATATTGAGTGCACCAGCTCTTACCGGCGGAGCGTGGTGGGTTCCTCCATGCTACAAAATCTTTTCGAAAGTAAGTCACTTTAAAAATGATTAGAGTTGTGCTACCAACACGTTATCCCGGAATGTTACATATTTTTTACGGGAAAGGCGCCAAACGAGCACGCGGTTCACCTGATGGTAAGTAATTACCGTGGCTCATATACATCTGCAACCCTATAGGCCGGCAACGCACCTGCAACTGCAGGTGAGGGAGGAAGAGGAGGCGGATGGGGTGGGGGAGTGGGCCTCCGGTTACCTCACTCACCGAACGAAACGCAGAAGCACAATATAACTCACCTCTACTTCACGCCAATATTCTGCGAGGGTGTGGTGCCAACCCGGTCGAGTTCGACAACAGCAAAAGCCGTCGCTTGGCTCTACCTACTACTACCTACCTACGCCTAAAAATCATCCTTTCTTATTCATACTTACTGATACATTAGTATTTTAAACTAGCGACAGCCCGCAGTTTCGCCAGATTCTGTTCATGTTTATTTTGTCTTTAAGGCGTGATAAAACGACATATATATTAACTATCACATTTGTAGTATTAAGACGTATATACATGCAAAGAATTTCAAATATTAATATGGATGTGAAATTAGCTATGTCTAGCTGTGACGATTTAACGCCCGAACCAGCTTTTAATCAGATTTATCTTAGGGGTAACTCTTAACCCTAGGAAAGGACAAAGACTATGTTTTATCGCAGGAAAACCGCGGGAAAATTTTCGGGTCGTTGTCTTCTAAAATGCCATGCCTTTAGAATCTAGATGAGGAATTTTTTACTTTATTATTACGCCAACGTTATTACGTCGAAAGGGAAAAGGAAGGTCACACATAACTGGTCTGAATGAAATGCCAAAAGGGAAACTAACAAATGATCCGAATATCTAATAGGGTCACTCGTCATTCGGCTAAACCTTTGGAATCGGAAAAATGTCCTTGCTTTATGCTTGTTCATGTCATTTCAGAAGTATTAAGTTTCGTTTCTGTTCCTTATCTTTGCACAATAAATAGAAATGGGAGTACTGTTTTTTTTTAATAATAAAAAAAATTAGAGTAATTTACCAACCTTTTTTGAAAATGCCAATCCCATCTGAACGTATTGCTGCACCCTTCTAGCTAATAAACAAGATTTAGGCGACAAAATTATTGTGGAAAATTTATCCGAATTTGCCGAACTAAAATTCCACAGACTATAAATACGGAGCAGCATCACTAGTGCGAACCTACCGGCACTAAACTCACCAACCCATCAGTGACGTCACACTATGTACATAGCGTATGGGTAATTCTTCCAAGATATGCATCCCGGCTTTTGCTGGCACTTTCTTGGATAGGCCTATGTTCAGCAGTGTATATGAAAGGACCTCATAAAGCAGAGCGAAGAAAGTCGGAAAATGGAAGCTAAGGTATCACGGTACACGCTTTTAGTTTCGTAGTGCTTAATATAACTGAGACCTGAGTTTAAACCCCGGTGTCGGTTCTGTTAAAAATTTTAATTGCAATTTTACGTACTGAATTTACCGTATTTGTTTTGGGGCTAGTTGTTTATTAATTTAAATTTCTTTATTTTATTATTTTATTAGAGCATTAGCCCTACCAAGAAAATTTGATTGTCTGATTATCTCTTACAATATATAGGACTTGTCTAAAACGTAGAAATATATTTATTTGCAAGTATGCCTGAAACACACTTTTAAAATTTTATTCTATGTTCACGTTTACGGCTGATTTCGTCACTCACTATTTGCTGACTAAACACAGATAGAGAGAGAGAGAAAAATTGACATCGTTATTATGTCACGATTAACACAATGTTAAATAAATTATAGTACTGTAGGGTATTCAAATGATTACTATATAATATAGCAGCCTGTACGTGCCAACAGCTGGGCAAAGGCCTCCTTCTCAAATATGTGAGAGGATTTTAGTGCCGGGAAGGGCTCGCCATGCTGCACAAGTGCGGGTTGGCGGGCTTCACATATCCTTGGATGTTTTCCATCACCGCCGAACACTTAGTAAATAAACCACTTAAAATTGCTATTAACAATTTTTGTGGTGCTGTCACCGGGTATCAAACAACGGGGGCTCTATGCTATATATTTCAAAAATTAAAAGCAATCATAATCTGGGTTTATAAATTTACTGCAACCGTTTGAAGAATCAGTCAACAACACTTGCCCAAACCACGCTGGGTGCAATCGCGAAGTGTCGTGTTGCCCTGGTACTAGAGATACTGCTTCCTATTAAAACATATGAAGGATATGGTTTCGGCACAACCCTTCAACTGTCAGAGCTTCGTACAGGGGACGTACGCCTTTGGAAAAAAAAATATATTTCCTTTCAATAAAATGCAGAAAAGTATTTCATATAATAGTCTTCTATGACCTACTACTACTAACTACTACTAACAAACCACATAGATAATATTTAACGTATCCAATATTTTTACAGCACATGCACAATGTAAATTAGCTACTTCACCCTTGTTCAATGCTAAAAACTCAGACGAGCTTAAGAGCTTTGCATAGACAATGAAAATGTTGAGTGAAAATTTACATAAATGTGCGCTAAAGCTGGAATTTTCATAGGCTTATCACATAAATTCGCTAAGGTTCCAGCTTCTTTCTATTTACAACAATATTAGTTCAAAATTATATCGGATGATTATTATGTATTAAGGATCTGCCATCAACTGTTATAGTTCTTCTTCATACTATTGTGCAGAAAAGTCCTCTATATGTATAAATGTAAGTAATAAAAAAATATGATTAATTATGTTTTCAAGTTGTCAATTAATTGTGCGCACATTGGTAGCATTGTGTAACGTTTGCGCAGTTGTGTGAACAGAATTATTTTGTAAAGAACTATTGTTTTAATAAAAACCATTACTTAAAAAATTATAATAAAACATAATAATTAAGTACCTCCAAATATCTTACGGCAAGAACTCTATATAGACGATATTGCCGGGACAGGTTTGCCAGGCTGCCGGTGCAAGTAGGACTTCTTACGCTTGCTAAAAAAAAAAATATTTTACGTGACTGCTAATTTTATTTGACAGGCGCTCTGGTTATGTATATTGTCTTCTCTTTTTCTTTTTTCATATCATGTAATCATCATCATGATGTATCATGATGTGAGATCATTCTCAAATAACTATAACAATCCTAGTCCACTACTCGACACAGACAGTTCCCAAGTTCGGAATGATTACGGTATTCACCGAACTGGGTAGTCTGCATTTGAACATCTAAGACGCTGCCGCTGTTCAACGGTCTGAATATTTTAGATCTGTCATGCTTAAGATAGTTATTCCGTCATCTTCGTCGGACGCATGTCCCTTCTTCGACATTTACGACCCCCAATATTAATATCAAGTAGCATATTCCCTTGCGCTGCAACCCCACGGGCAGCAATTACCGTTTAGTAGCAGCCTGTTAATGTGAAAAGGGCAAAGACTTCTTTCACTTTGGAGCCAGGAAAAGTCTGCCACATTCCAGACCGTACCAACTTTCTTCTTTTTTTTTTTCAATTATGTTTCGAAGTGCTGTTTTACTAATTATGGTTTCACCGCCGAGCACTTGGTGAAATCAGCACTTAAAATATTTTTTGTATTGCCGGGCACTGGGAATCGAAGAACTCAGTTATCATGGCTCTCTATCACCTCAATCGTAAGTATTATGTTAGGAGATATACAGAGCATCACTAGTGCGACAATACCGGCACTGCGCTCACCAGCCCGCTTCTCCGGCGTGATGAGTATAAGCGAACCTTCCAAGAAATATATGACGACATTTGCTGATGCTTTCTTGGAGAGATCTGTGTTCAGCAGTGGACTAGAATAGACTGATAGATATATATTACGAGAAAATGTTATTAGATATAATGATTACTTGTATTTACGCGAACACTTCACGTTTGAAATGAAACTATTATTTACAGATTTTAGAGCGTTTAATTATGTTTTTATATTCCCGAAGTTTCGATTGCTTTACAGCAGCCGCGGTCACGGGGGGACGGAGGTGTTAGACGTCCAGATTTCATAGTTAACTCGGCTTCAGCTTTTATTTATTAATTTGTAGTCCGATCTATGCAGAATGTGCACACAGTATCTGGAGATGGTGCAGTGGTATGCTTTGTTTTAGATTTAATTTTGATTACAAGCTGGTGGTACCAACCAGCCATACTCGCTATTGAAATTACGATGTGTTTTTGATTTCAATAGCCTCGCGAATCATCTTTGGCAGGAATCGGTGTTCTTATACAAGGATTTGTAGTCTATCAAATCTGATGTAATGGTTGTAGCGATCGAGGATATGACCACAGGCTGCAAATTTCCTAGAGCGTCGGCGTTTATTAGATATTCCTTAACAACATGACAAATTACATAAAAAAGATTACAAGTTACCTAAAAAAGTTAAGGCACAGCCAGTAAATGTTCCACTGCTAGAAAAAGCCTCCTCTCAATATTTGTAAGAGTTTTTGAGCTGGAAGGGGTCCGCCACGTTACAGGTTCAGATCAGGCTTCACTGTTTCTTAAATTTTTCTTTTTATTGTTTACTAGAAAAAATATTGTAATAATAGACTATTAAAACGTTTTGTTTTGAAGTTTACGGAGTTTCTTCCGCCGATTACTTCTCCGTCGGGAGGAACCTCTCCTCTTAAAACGAACTACGAAAAGGTGGCAGATTTAAAAAAAAAATACGTTCGACAAGTGAAATGTATGTTTCTTATGTTGAATAAATTATTTGATTTGTATAACATACGATAACAAACTAAAACAAGGATTCGACTAGCTTGTCTTCTAAAATATAGGACACATCCCGTCCCGTAGGTTGGATTGAAGACAAAGCATGTCAAGCTTTGAAACGCTACTTATGGATCGCAATGAACGAGTGCGTACATTACGTGCTGTGTTCTGAAATCATTGTTTAAACACCTAAACAGATATTTGCGCAGTAGAATCGACTCTAAATGTGAGCGACGGCCAGCAGTGCTAACAAAATTACTAATATTCTTGTTAACCACTTCTATAAAGCATTATAGCTTATATATACAGTGGTTCATGAAAAAAGTCCAATCGCAGGCTCGAACACCCTAGCTCAATAGGCTTTTGGCGTTTTAATAAAGATGGCTTTATTTTCTGTGTAATGAGAATGAGACGAAGAAAATCAAAGTGGCCAAGTGCGAGTCGGACTCGCGTACCGAATGTTCCCGCTAATCATACATCGGTGTTATGAATTTTACCCAAAAAAAAAGATGAATAAGGGACGTCTCTTGTATTGGTACTCCGTTAACCTTTTCATTTTGATATCCGCTATGATAACACATAAAAACATAATACATAAATTAATACATAACACAAAAATAATTACTGGATATTTAAAATGATCTACGACATTGTTTTTTTTAAAGGTTCAAAGTTATTATTAAGTTGTTCGTATTATATATTAGATAATTGAACTTTTTATAATACCGTGCACGCAATTACGAGAAAATTTGGCAATACGAACATGCTAACCTTTTTTTAGCGGAACTAATTTTTTTTTTATGTAAAGGGGTCAAACGAGCAATCGTCTCACCCGATGGTATGTGTAACCGTCACCCACGTTCATCTGCGACACGAGAGATGTTGCAGGTGCATTGCCGGTCTTTAATGACAATTGGGGGGATAGGACAGAGGATGAGAGAGGGGTAAGTGGGTCTACGGTTACCTCTTTCACCGAACAAAACGCAGAATCGCCGACACGAAGCAGCATAAGCTGCTGCATGGCTCTGTCAAGTAACGAAAACAACAGAAACAATCACACGAACACAAAGCAAAACTGAACATTAACTTTGGAATAACAAATAGCTCCTGGGTCACAAACGGAAATTTTAAATGTTTAAAACTAAATACAGCTTTTGCTTACCTACAAAATAATGTTTTTATTGTATTTTCTATTTATTTTATATAAATTTTTATAATATTATATCTTAGAAAAGACTCGCACTCATTCTCATTTACTTGCACGCTTATTCTCAGTGACATAAAGGAAGATGTAATGTCCACTGGCAGTGATTTTTCTTGATATGCCTACTATAACTAGTTAATACTATAAAATCGCGCTTGGACTTTCGTCTATCTGTCGGTCACCGCCGTGAGTTTAATTATTATCAGTTAATGTACTCTTGGCAATGGACTACTGGCTAACAAATGAGGCTCTGGCGACCGAATGATGCTGTAACCTTATCACACCGTCCTGTAAATAATCCACTGCAGGACATAGACCTCTGACTATAGCAGGGAGGATTGCAGTAGATACCTCGCACCCTATACGCTGCAGGCCGTCATCGGTCTGGTTAATTTTTATCTGGTAGTTTTCGAGATGTTTATCCCGCCATCTCTCGGTAGCCTTGGGGATTTTCGTGGACTTTTCTCTTCATCGCCTCTTATGGTCTCGGAAAGAGATATGCCGGCTTTTGTGTGGGTTTTCTAAAATAAGCTGTTGAATAGGGTTCTAGGATTTGTTTATATTCAAGCTCTGAAATGTTTCTTTTTTGTATATTATATATATTACTCATGATAACCCTTTTATGTCATCACGGAGAATCGTTCAGGTGTCCGTTCACATATCGGCATAGGGCCTTATTTTGAGGCTTCAATTGTGCTAAACATAGCAGAATTCCGTTTAAATTACTTAAAGGATTTTGCACGTTTCTTCAACTGTATGAATAGAGTAGAATCAGAAGACGCTAGATATCTACAGGTAGGTGTATAGGATTGGTTTATTTTAAGATACATTCCAATGTACATACCTTTTCGAGCAAAAACGCACATTCGTTTAGATTATTAATTGAAATCTATGAGTCTATGTGTTTTATTTCCCCCAATTGGCCAAAAACTAAATAAATAGTTATTTAAAAACTATAATTTATTTTTTTATCTTCTTTATTTTAACAAATCACACCATAATTTGCATAAATTTCCTATGTAAGGATGTAGAAAATACGGGAATCGGAATAATGAAAACGTTTTTCTCATTTTAAGGGTCTACTTGAGTGATGAGTAACCCTATTAGAGGGTCGAGACATTTGGAAATCTGGCCTTCTGAAGGCTGTACTCAAACAGAGCGTACAAGATCATTATTGTTTCAGTGAACACAACGATTTTACAACGTTTTGAGTTTGTGGAGCGTTCAAAAAAAATGCGGTACAAACTCTTTGGAACATAAAAAAATAGAAGCTGGAATATTGAGAAGATACCTAAAAAATCTTTAGCTTTTAAAAAATAGAACAAATTACTGTTTGCGGTTCGTTGCACGTTGGTTCACCGAATTTAAACGCAGAACAATATCTTCCAAACGCTATCCTCACTCGGGACGCCCTACGTCAGCTTTAACCAAATAAATGTTGAAGAAAATCGAAAAAATTGGTTTACCAGATCGTCGTGTTACGGTACGTTTTATTGCTGAAGAAACGAAGATTTCGACAGAAAGTATGTATAACGGGAAATGTTCTGCGGAACTGTTAGGTATGATCCCAGCCGCTGAGTTACACCATCGTACATCGCAACAGAATTCCCCAAGTTCCACCAATACCACCTAGATGTTTGGCATTCCACCACAGTGCGTTTTTCACGAAGTTTTCAGCCACGCACTTTGACTTTGTGGAATCAACAGTCGCCGGCGATATTTCCGAACACTTAACTTGCGTTAGGGACCTTCAACAAAATAGCCTATTCCTTCCTCAAACGCCGGCAGCGCGTCTGTAGCTGGTCTGATGTTGTGGATGTTCGTGAGCGTCGGTGATCACTTACCACCAGGTGAGCCGCATGTTCGATTGCCCCCTTGTTCTATAAAAAAAGTCATTTTACATGAACGCCCAGAAATTGAGAACTAGCCATGACGGCATATATTACTCCACGCTCCTGAAACTTTATTACAAAATGGATGGCGATGATGGTATCAATCCTTTAGGTTTTCAACTTCGCAGGAGTTATTATAGTGCCTCAAGTTTAAGCACAAACACTTACTCGTTTTTCTTTTCCGTAACCGATGTAACACTTATGCGATACGATCGGGGAAAGGGTAAGATTAATAAATGATTAATTTTACTGAGCGGTATATCCAAAAGCCGCTGGCTTGTTATAAGGCCGTTTTTTTTTATTTAACGTACAGGAAAATTCTTTACGCATTCCCCGGTCTAGAGGCCACCACCAAACGGGTTATGTCGGACTCGGATCTCAGAAGGAGAACCATACCAACTAAAAACCATCCACGAGTAGCTGTTGGTCCGGAGGCCTTTACAGCTTCATCTGAAGAGACTTGCGAAAGCGAAGGCCCACAAGTTGAATTATAACCCAACTTGGGTCAGATATAAAAGCAGTAGTGTAGATTGGGCACAAAGTAGAAGTGTTTTTGTTGAAATACACCTAACGAAATTGCAAGAAAGTGAAGAATCAAGATATTTATCCCCAAACGTATCATAACGATATACGAGTAATTAACATTGTAACACGTCGTCTGTTATTGTTTTTATACCTCATTCCTCTATATTTTTCGCTTCACACGACACGACGTGCAACTATAGAGAAACAAGGCTTTCCCGCGGTATATACAGGCTGGGTGGGTTACAACATTAAATTGTATATTTAATATAACAGAATTTTTTAGGAAGTTTAGTGACAGGATACTGTTTAAGTATATGTTATTTTGGTATAAGATATGTTTGCGCTAATCATTAACTAGACCCACTAGCCCAGGGCAAAAACATTATCGATGCGTCGGCGTCCCCCGCCTGCATTTTAGTTCGTCAACTTGCTGTTACCGTTTGTCATATCGACACTCTTCCCACGGCCCTAACACGGCCGTCGCATTCTTTCTGTATAATTTAATGTAGATAGTGTATGTGTATTTATATTGTGTTAGCATTTGAGTGTGTTCGTGTCTATTGAAATAAATTAAAAAAAGTATGAAAAATAAAATATATAAATATGAAAGTTTCAAACATACCTTGAATAGTTCTTAGTATGTTCGATTAATATTCAGTAGCTTTCCCCTGTGCAACTTACAGTTTACATGTAACTTCAATAAATATTTGAATTCTATGTTTACGTGCTCCTGGAACCAGCGAGCAATAATACTAAAATATTTACATGTATTTGAATCGAGTTTATATGTACAAAGGTTAAATTATATTACGTACTCGAATAAATAGTTCGTGGGCTTAAATTTGTGTATTAAAATAATATTTTTCTATGTTTGTAGTAAGATTTTTTTTTTAATTTCAATAAGAGTAAGTATCGCCTCAAACTGTCTCAAAAATTATCTTTATCAATTATCTAACCTATTTTAAGTCTAATACATAATTTAGATAGTTAAGACGCACTTAAAACTTCAACCTTCTGTTTTGTTAATTTACTTTATATATTATTGAAGTATACTGTACAAGAGTTTCAACTTTAACTGAGAAATAATAATAATTAATAAATATGAATTCCTTCAACCCGCGTTGGAGCAGCTGTAAATCCATTTAAAAGCTGCTTGCACTTAGCCAAATCATAATTTTTTCTACGTCGCAAGTGTCTGATATAATCGGTTGTCACAGACGGAAAGACGCTACTGATCTTGTACGGGATCCTCTTTCGGTCATGGAAATAAGCAATAACGCTGTCCATCCATGTTTTGATAAAAAAAAATATTACAATATTATAATACAAGCATACAAAATTATATTACAAGCTTACTGTAAACGGTACAAGAAATAAATTATTTTTGCTACATCACTATGAAAATATTTCTTAAAGCGATTGCTTCCTTTGAATGTACTTGGCTATTTGCGTCTAACAATGTTGTTCATTCCAGCGCTGGTGCGGAATAACCTAAAGAAAATTTACTTTCCTTAACTTTGTTTGTTGTGGGCCTTAATTCTCGGAACACTAAAAAAACGTTAACTATTAACGTAAAATTAAAAGGATGGTACGGCTCATTAATAATAATAATAATAATTCGAGGTCGTATCCCATACCCAATGATCAGGTTTACCATAGCATGAACATTCTATCAAGAGAAATTAAAAAAAATATGAGAAAAACTTTCTGGAAATAGTTTGTTCACCAAGCTTTCAATTTACTCGGCACTGTTTTGACGTCGAGGTAATTTAATTTTTTTATAATTTTTATCACTTATTCGCCAAAAGCTCTGTAAATTTTGAATTTTTCTTACACTGTAATTTTTCAAACGTAAGTAAATTATTAAAACTTTGACAATGTTCGTATAAAAAAATTATAAAAGATTTAATCTGATGTTTAATACATCGTGTATTCAAAAGTTTGGGTCCTTATTCTACGAAACAATCAGCCATCTCATTCTGTCGGTGTGCTAAAATTCAACTTAGAGATTGCCTCGTCCGTATACCAGAACTAAATTGACAAGACCGGTGACGAGCAGCAGCGCTTAAGATGCAAGGTGTCTGATTGGGAGTAGCTATTGTGGCATATCCTCTCATCGAGAGACGCCATATCCAGCTGTGGACTATTAGTGGGTGGACGAAGAAGACATTTCTGCCCTACCCTTATCGTGGTCTCGCACCTCCTTAAGACTTACCCTTGAGTTGCAGTTTTTTCGGCAAATGTCAGAGCGCGACAGGCAGCGCCGTGACGTCGAGCGACGTGTGAGCGCCGGCACCATCTTTGCTCCTGAAATTATTTTACTTCCGGGCCTTCTGCTCGCGAATCTCTTTCGCTGGCAGAAGGCCAGAAGGCCACCGGTATTAACGCGTATTTCTAATTCCATTGGGTTCGTTGTCAGTACGGCATTTACTGCTGATCCCTAAAACCGGTCACTGCCTTCAGTGACAGGAAGGAGTATGCACCTTTCCCCCACTAGAGAAAAAATGTCTCTGGGGTAAGGCTACTACTACTACTTCTGCATTTTAGCTATAGCCTATTTTAGTCCACTACTGAACATAGGCCTCTCAGAGAAAGATCCAGCAACAGCTAGGGTAAATTCGTGTCAGTGGCGGTACCAGTGATGCTGCTCCCCGTCACTAGGTTATCAGATTCTCATTTGTTTGCAAGAAGAGTGCACCACGTACCAATAAGGGAGAAAGAGAAGAGAGATATTACGCAATATCCTTTCGTTGGCAGAAATCTATGTCCAAAAATGACCTATCTACTATAGGTAACTTTTGGACATATAATACTATATAGGCTGAAGAGGAAGAATATGTCTCAGGACAGTTTGCAGTTCGCACTCGTCTAATGGACAATACCGCTCTGACCTCTTGGGGGTCTCAAGCGTTTATTAGTATAAACGCTTCGAGATACCGCCCGCGTTTCTAAAACGTAGAGGCGAACACCTTTTGGTCGCGGGGTACTGCATCACGAGGACTGAACTGAAAAGAACGAACTGAATGATGAAGAAGAACGATAGCACCCTTGAGAAGGGCAAAAGCTCGCCCTCGAAAATGTCAACATCGGCATCAACTTCCTCCAGCAACAACAATTCGGAGAACTCGGCGACCAGCCTGTCCACCACACGGGCAGCAGCACCGACAACGACGGTACCCCCAACCTCCAACGTCTCGAAAACTCACCGACTTATCACCGAAGGCTTGTGTTGAGCACGAACTCACGGTGATTCGGTACGTGAAGTGCTTGAGGTTATTTTCCCCTGCAGACCGCACCATCGCGGATCTGGAAAGAGCCCGGAAGGCTCTTGAAGAATCGGGCCACACCATCGGGCCCGATGAAATAAAAAAGATTCGGCAGGCAGCCATACACCGTGTGGACACGGAATTACTCCGCCCTGCTAGACGCCAGAGAAGCCCTGAAGAAGAGGAAGATTGCAAGCGCATCGGCATCGAGGAGGCCGATGCTTTATCGAAAGCGACAATCTCCCGCGCAACCCGCGACTCGCCCGCCCAAAAGGCAGCGCCCGCGCTCACCCTGCTCAGCTGCTACCCTCGATGCCCCTCCATCTCATGCGGCTCTGTGGCTGTGACCGCAGCTTGTATACGCCCCCGGTGGCGCCAACGTTTTGCGAACCGCCCACCATGTCCACATGTACATGCACGCCCGTGCTCCATGCATCGCCGCCAGCCTCTCCGTAAACCGCACAAAGCGGAAATATATTGCAGCGAAGGGCTTTGGCCAGCAGTGGGCATTTACAGGCTGCTACTTTACTCCTTTTAGTATACGCGCAAACTTATCGGCACTCGCACGTCTTTACCTTCCCATACCCGATGTAACGCTTATGTGATAAGATCGGAGGAAGAGCTAGATGCAGTGTCAGAGACACGTGATGAACTCAACACAACCAAACTCAATCGAACGAACCAATAAACAGTTTTTACACAAATCTTGACTTCGGCTGGTATTCAAACCCGGGACCTACGGCATAGCAGTCAGGTACGTCATTCGGATACACTTAAAACAAACTTGTTATAAACGTATAAAAAATTATACATATAAGTATTCTCTATAAATTCTAAAAAATTCATTTCTGTTTCGAGAGGATTCTGAATATAATGGACTGTGTCTAGACTAAAATTAATTCTAAATAATTTGTTTGGTCATAACTTTAATTAGCTTTTTTTACTAAAAGGTTATTAAAGATTAATTTATTTACGCGAACACTACACATTTCAAATGTAATTATTATTTACGGATTGTACTACGTTTTACGTTTATTAGATTTTTTTTAAATCACGCCGTTTCGGTTGCTTTTCATTCAAATGCAGGACCATTGTCTGAACCGCCCGGAACTCGGTCACCAGGCGGACATGTTTTACTTTAATACTATAGTACACACAATAAATAAAAGAAATAAAAATAATAGCAATAGAACAACAATAATGATTAATATTAAAGTGGAACAAAAAGCACGTAAACTTTCAGGCATAATTAAAAACGGTTTTAGGCAAAAAAATACTGTCCTAGTTCATTTGTGCCGTCATAAAATTCAGAACACGCGCTCTCGTAATATGGAAAACGATGTAAGCTTACAGTTCAAGTTACAAGCGATTTATTTGCTTTGAAGAATTTGAATATTCTATTCGAACATTCACAATGATTATTTTTTTGAGTACAAAACATTACAGCAGATGCCATCTCCGTAGGATTTATTTATTTAGGACAATCAGTAATCCATACACTTATTCATACGTATATGTGTAAATATCGTACAATGGATTAATAATTAATAATTACTATGGAAAGGGCTTTGCTCGGTGTTTCTCTGCGCGATAGAGTCTGCGACGATGTTATCCGTAGCAGAACTAAGGTAACCGACATAGCCGTAAGAATCGGCAAGCTGAAGTGGCAATGGGCCGGCCACATAGCTCGCAGAACTGACAACCGTTGGGGAAAAAAGGTTCTCGCGTGGCAGCCATGCACAAGCAAAAGTATGGGATGACCCCTCACAAGATGGAGTAATGGCCTGCGCAGTGTTGCGGGAAGTCGATGGATGCAGGAGGCCTATGTTCAGCAGTGGACTTGTGATAGGCTGAAATGATGATGATGATCGTACAACACATGTCATAAGTGCTTGATAGTTGAAGGTGCAAAAAAATATGCAAAAAAATTAAACAAATAGCGGTGCTTTTTTTTGTAAGGGTGTCAAAGGACACCGCCTCCTTGTCTAATTATTTCTCACGTTCCGATCACCATAACATACTGACTTAACGTATTTGACTGCTAACTCCATATGATTTCTTATTTTATTTATTTACACTTCGGAGACGTAATTGTCCGTCGCTTTGGGCTTTTTATCTATTTCATATTTTGTTCACGAAACATCTTCTGGACTAACGAGGTTACTGTCGTTTTTAAATGTTTACGTTCGTTTTTTTTTGGTTCGTGACCAGACGCTGTAATGTAGTTTTGATTCATTAAAACGAAATGATGAATAGGTGTAGGTTTTAGTTTTTCATCAAGATAAATGCTTATACTGTGTACCATCGACAATAAAGCGACGTGTGAAATCCGGCAATTTGCAGCACTTTCACGTTATTATAAAGATCATTTTATCATACAAGTGGTTTTTCTTCACCTACTGTTGCTTTGATTATTACGGCTTAAATACTTAACCATATTTAGCAAAAGTTAACAGCCACTAACATTTCAATTTTTTTTTTTATTAAACAATTTTGACGGCTTGGTGGCGAAGTGGCTAAGCGTTTAGCTGCGGCACTGTGGGTCGCGAGTTCGATTCCCGCACGAGACGAGAGTTTTGTATGGTCTACAAATAATAGTTCCCGGTCTGGGTGTTTGTCCATGTGCATTTCATGTATGTAAACTGCCTCCGCGACACAGGTGAAATTCCTACAGCGGAAGGTAACGTTTTTTTTTTTAAAATATGAAAACAAAACAAAATTAAAAACAAAGCATTTTAATTTTTTTTTTCGTAAACTTACTTTAAAAACAAGTTCTTTATTGAACTCTTAAAAAACTGAACCAGTTAATAATGGTGATTTAGCAGTATTTAATATTTCATTTAAACATGAGAATTTTGTCATTCTGATGTTATACTTTTTTTATCACAGAATCATTAACCGGTCCAATCATCTTCTGTATTGAAATCAAGTGATTTTTTATTTCCATGGCCTTGCGAATCATCCTTGACAGGAGCCAGTGATCCTTTGCGAGGATTGGCGGTCTATCAAATCTTATGCAATGGTTGGGGGTGGTACAGAATATAACCACAGCCTGCAGATTTCTTAGAGCGCCGGTATGAAAAATACACAAACATAAATAGCGTGTAAAACATGACATCAGGACGTATGTTTCTTGAGTTAAGCCAGCATAAAGTAATTTTATTTGTTTCAGTTTACTACTAGTGTCCCCATAAAGTTCACAAGTTATATTCAAAAAGGTTTACTATTTCTGTAGAATGAACTAGGAGTTAAAATATTTAGACGTATAGTTCAAATAGCAACCTCTTCACCTATTTGTGTTGATCCGAACACTTTGATTCGTATACATTTTGCAAGAAAAGTGTTCAATTGCGAATTCTTCGCCAAAAGCTTGAATTAATCTATATTTGCTTTCTTGCGACGTTCGATCACAATTTTCCATTAGTTCCTTCTAAGTATAGTGTCGCTTTTGTTAAGTCAATCTTCCAATGCCATCTGTTATGCTATTACAAGCGTTTTTCTTTTACAATAATTGTCACTTCGTATTATTGTTACATTTTGAAGTAGCGTCATATAATATGTACCTATTATGTAAAGTGTCATTACCATCTACACAATACAATGTAAGAAACATTTACTTCACATAATGCCATCATCGTGTGTATAATTATAGATTACCACAAAGTGATAAATACATATGATATGATGCTAAATTAATGTTTTCTACAACTGTCGTCACTAATTTTTTATGATGCTCCGGTTTGATTTAAGCAGCTTCACAACTAACAATACTTACATATTATAAGTCTTCTTTTAAAATTTTATAAAATGTTACAATGAATATCCCTAAAAATATAGCGCAATGAACAGACATAATTTTTTTAGATGCGTGTTAAACAAATTTTATTACTACTATAAAATAGAACAATACATCGAGGACTAAGATTATTGGGTTATTGTGCTAAGACACGCAGGTAACCCCTCGCTACTAATATATGGTAAAGATTTACATTTAAAAAAAATATTTTTATTTTATTATTACTGACATTATATAAAAATGACAATATGGCGTTAAAACAAATTCTTGCTAGCTTTTTTCCGAGAAGGTCTTATTTTGGGAAGCGGATAGAGGCTTTAAAGAAGCCTAAATTATATAAAAGTTTAGACTTTGATTTGAACTTTCCCGTGAAGGCAGCTTTAATTGCGCTCACCGAGTATTTTTCGTCCTTTATTTTGTCGCAGGCAAATTATTGGGTCGCATAGCGTAGGTCGAAGAGCATAATGTAAAACGGTGTGCCAGTCTGATATAAAATTCACCATTAATAAATATCACGGAATATGGACCCATAGTCAGTCGGACACCAGAACCTCATTTATTAGTCAAGACGGTGAAGGTTTGAACGTAATATTTGCTCATAGTCACAATGCTGGGAATTCGGGCGCCAGACGGTGCAGGTGTAGTAGACATTTGTATACCCCCTCCTCCCCCGCCCTGTCACTTATACGTAGTTTAATAACAAAAGCAGATAGCTCAACGTGTTACAACTAATTCGTTTGTTATTCCATTACTATTTAACAACGTTTTCTATAATTACAGATTATTACAATTACGACGTTTTTAAGTGAATATTTCATAAAATAATAAATTTAAGATTAATTTTTAGACCTATTTATCATTCATATGCATACAATTTTCGTAAATTGATTAACTCTTTTCGAAGATTTCCGACTTGAAAGTTTGTATGAAAAGCCGCAAGGCGGAAAGCTCCTAACTACATAAGCTAATGCATGCTGCGATTGTATAATATTATCGCTTCCTATGGTCGAAGTGCATAGGTTACAAATAATGTTACACACTTTTGAACTGTCTGCATGGGTGACATGCGAAGGGGTTGAGTGGATGGAACTCAACAAATAAAAGTTACTCGCAACCTTTCGACTTCACTGAAGAGCTCGAGAACGGGTACGTTTACGTAAGAGCAATTTACATTTCAAATAAAATATTGCATTTTAATGGTGAAGTGATTCTTTTCGAATTCAATATTGTATTTGTCTGTAAATACAAATCAAAATGTACACATGCTCCTATTTGTTGTAATTTATTAAAATTGTATATAGCGTGGTGTTACGCTAATAATGTATCAAAAGAATCTGATAATCTATTACTATTGTAATATGTAGTATGTTAATATTTTGATAACAATGCGTTCAGTAGTAGAATACAACTTTACGGACAACTCGAGGAAAAGTTTTTTATTTCTTAAAAATAAAATTATTTCATTAAAATTTATTGAACTTGTTATAAAAGAATTTAGTAGTCATTAGTTATACTTAAATATATACAACGCAAATAATTGATGTTTCCAATGCAATTAAATTAGAAGCGACAAGTTTGTTGAGAACAAATATTTTTTTTATGTAAAGACTAAATAGACTTTACGTTAGAGATTAATATTTATACTTTACTTTACATCTCTTATTAATCAATATATAAAATAAAATAGGTACTAATATACTAAAATATACCTAATATAATATTTATATATATTTATTATATAATATATTAATATACCTGATATAGGTAGGTAGGTAGGTAGGTAGAGACAATCTTCTTCCACTTGCTACGGTCCTGACATACGTTTTTCGCTTCTTCCACTTTCATCAATCTTCGCATGCATGCTCGTTGGTTAAGAGTACTCTTGACCTGGCCTTTTTTCAGAACGTCTCCGATTTGATCGTTTGAAATGTTTGCCCAGGTCTTCCTCTCCCGTTCCATTTACACTCGCCTCATATATTTGTTTCGTCAACTTACTTTCATTCATCCTCTCCACATGTCCAAACCAGCTCAGCATCCCTTTCTCAATTCGTGTCACTACTTCGTCTTTTTCGCCACATCGCTCTCTGATCCAAACTTTACTAAATAACAATAATACATTCACTTAAGCATATGTTTCCAACCAGCAAGCTGAAGTCACTATAGATATTTAATTAGTGGATCATGATGCTATGTTGGGCGATGGTATAATCCGACATATATGGACTGAGATTGATTTTTTTTTTGGGACAGGAGGCAAACGCGCATACGACTCACCTGATTTGATTACTGTCACCCACGTACATCTGCAACACCAGAGGAGCTGAAGGTGCCTTGCCGGGCTTTACGAGTGTTTTTGAGATAGGAGGGATGATGGGGTGGGGGCTGGGAGGAATAATAAGGAGGTGGCTAGGAGCGGTGTGAGTGAGCCTCAGGTTACCTCACTCACTCACCGAAAAAACGCAGAACACAAGGTGCCTGTTAGTAAAGCTGCTATTGTGCGAGGTCAGCCTATTCGAGCAGCAGTAAAAGCCGCCGCTTGGCTCTAGCACGTACAAAATCTAAGACGGAACCTCACAGTGTCTATTTGATAGCTGATATGGCGCTTGAACACTGAAGCTTGGGTCCTGGGTTCGAGTAGCAGCCCGAGTCTGGTCGAATGACGTCATTCATATATTCATACGTCGTTCGAGTGAAGTCAAAGGAACAATAAGTTCGCATGAGCGATTCAGGAGGATCGATTATTGTATAGAGTAACGGTTGCCTGGGACTTCGCCCCCGTGTTCTTAATGTTTTCCCAAAAGCTCTAATATAATCATTATTTTATGGGAGTAAGTTTTTAGCTCGTCTATTAGTATTATTCCATGAGTTATATCTCTGTTTAATTTCGTTCATTGCTCAGCCCTTTAAGCGCGATGGTACGATAAGTATACAAACTTGCAAATTAACAATATTAAGTAAATACAAAGCACTGGGGAACAAATTATAATTTTATAGCAATGTTGGTTTCGACGAGACTACTTAATTTACACTCTGCTTATTTTAAAATAACTTGACCGAGTTCAAACTCTTTTCATCTTATTGCCCCCTCCATGCCCCGTGCTTCCCGTGTTGCCATATCACACGCTACGTTATCAGTCTCATTAATTAATTTACACACCGCGTGTATACTTCATTTTTAAAGTAATAAATTACATTAAAATATTTACAAAAATAGCGAATTTCAATGTACCACGAAACTGAATGTTAGGCAGGAATAAGTCGATTGTAAACTGAATTTCGATAGCACTCTCATTTCTAATGTAAAACCTTGAGTGGCAGGTGATTTACATTAACAGAGACTTGAAAAGTACTTACTACTATTTAAAGGCGTTGTTTAACATATTTAGGATAGACAGGGTGCAATTTTTCTTACGAGCTCTAAGTATACGGATGCCATAGTGTAAAGGGAAGGTCTTTGCGCAGTTTCACTTCATGTACTACATTTGAAATGAAACTATAATTTACGGACTTTATCGCGTTTAATATATATTATAATAAAAATGTCCATTATTATTAGTGCTCTGATTTAACAAACAAACATTCTGAGGAGTAAGAAAATTCCTAGTACACTGTGCAAGTCTTCACTGCATCTTGCTCCACATTCCACACTGCTTTTCGTGTATGAGGTTGCCACTCGAGGACCTTTCTCCCCCAACGGTAGTCAGCTCATCGAGCTATGTGGCCGGCCCATTGCCGCTTTAGCTTGCCGTTCTTGTTCTGGTGCTGAAACATCGAACATAATTCTTTTCATTGCCTACTAAGCGACCTTGGGCTCCTGGTACGGCCTGCACTGTGAGTTCACGCCTCGGTAAGTCATCAATGGCAACACGCAGTGGTGTTACGCACTATCGTCTTCATTGAGCATAGTGCTGAGCTCATCCTACAGTTCTTATGAACTATTTCATGGGCAAAACGAAGGTAATGTATTCGTCGTTGATGTTGATATCGTATTCTTTCCAGTTCAGCAGTTTGAAAACAAGTTTCGATGCAGGGTTGAAGAGTTTCGGGGATATAACATCACCCAGTCTTACACGGATATACATCGTAGCCTCATTGTATAGACACCTCTGTGTTTCGATATACCTTATTTGCTTTCTATAATATCAATTAGAGCGCGCGCAAGATTACCAGCTCGCCCCTCACGTAAAATCAACATGTTTGTTCCACCTCATTTCCGTAATAATTATAAACGTAGTGGTTTCATACGATCCTTGAACTCTTAGAATAAGCAATTCTCTGATCCTGATATTTTTGGTTGCCAAAATAAATAATATGTTACCGCTAATGTAACAAAGTCAAATTTAATTACGATTTTCACTAGTGGAACATGTAAAATTGTATACAACTACATTTATGTGGTTTGCACGCTTCATTGTTGTAATATAATAATGTGATTTGAAAATGAAATTCCACATTGCCTCATTGTACATTTAATGTATTATAAATGAATGGAATTAAATGATATGAATTATAATTTGATTGTAAATAATTTTTGATTTGAAAGTTTTCAGTCACTGGTAAACAATAATTATATTTTTATGCTGAAATTGTTAGAAATACATTAGGAATCAAATCAATATAACACTAAAGTCAATGATCGTATCAATAACATAAGCAGATGCTACCGGCCGACTTGCACATGTTTCTAAGCCCTGATGTTGTCTGACCCCAACACGCGTTCACTGATGTCCCTTTTTATGTTACGGAATAACACGAAGGACATCTATATCATCATTAATAAACCTAAATCGTGCTTCATCATCACAATCAATACAGCCTTCTTAACACTGATTAACATAGGCCTCCCTCAAAGCTTACCACAAAGCACGGTCCTGAGTCCCATTAATCTTATGGGTTAGGTTAGGTTAGGTTAGGTTAGGTTAGGTTAGGTTATGTTAGGTTAGGTTAGGTTAGGTTAGGTTAGGTTAGGTTAGGTTAGGTTAGGTTAGGTTTTTTTTTTTTAATATCTCCTTCTATCTCCAACATAATCGGAGCTTTGGCTGTTTTGTTTATTATTTCTTACTATTCTATTTATTTATTTCTTAAATGTAATGTCCTGTCTGTCCCCCAGACCCAGCTGAGGCTCTCCCCTCTTGGCCCTGTACAGTGAGGCTGCCTCACGCACTCTGAGATCAAGGGGAAGTATCCCAGCCAGCAGCAGTGCCGAGTTCAGGGAGACCGTCCGATAGCCCTTACAAATTTTCTGTGCTATCCCACGCTGGACCACTTGAAGCTGTTTGATCGTCATCAGCTTCTCCGCCGCCGGTGCTCACACGCTAGCAGCGTACAGGATGATCGGCTCTATCGTAGCCGTATAAATAATTTTAATTATTTGAAGGTGAAGACCCCAGCTCACTCTCGCCGCTTTAGAGAGTTGTTTATATATTCCGATGGCCTTCCTACAGACATTTGCTACGTGAGTGTTGAAAGTCAGCCTGTCATCCACGGTGACACCAAGGAGTTTTATTTCCCTGGACATGCCAATGTCGATCCCTCCCATCCTCAGACATGGGGCGTCGTGTTTAAGTTTTCTGGTAATAACCATCGCGTTTGTTTTTTCCGGCGCAAATTTAAGTTTAATTTTGACACCCCATGTCCGAACATGTTCGAGAGCGGCATTGGCGCGTCCTTGCACCTCTTGTGCGGTGTCACCATCGAACACAAGCACGACGTCGTCCGCGAAAGCCTGACCATAGGTTAGGTTAGGTTAGGTTAGGTTAGGTTAGGTTAGGTTAGGTTATGTTAGGTTAGGTTAGGTTAGGTTAGGTTAGGTTAGGTTAGGTTAGGTTAGGTTAGGTTAGGTTAGGTTAGGTTAGGTTAGGTTAGGTTAGGTTAGGTTTTTTTTTTTTTAAATGTAATGTCCTGTCTGTCCCCAGACCCAGCTGAGGCTCTCCCCTCTTGGCCCTGTACAGTGAGGCTGCCTCACGCACTCTGAGATCAAGGGGAAGTATCCCAGCCAGCAGCAGTGCCGAGTTCAGGGAGACCGTCCGATAGCCCTTACAAATTTTCTGTGCTATCCCACGCTGGACCACTTGAAGCTGTTTGATCGTCATCAGCTTCTCCGCCGACGGTGCTCACACGCTAGCAGCGTACAGGATGATCGGCTCTATCGTAGCCGTATAAATAATTTTAATTATTTGAGGGTGAAGACCCCAGCTCACTCTCGCCGCTTTAGAGAGTTGTTTATATATTCCGATGGCCTTCCTACAGACATTTGCTACGTGAGTGTTGAAAGTCAGCCTGTCATCCACGGTGACACCAAGGAGTTTTATTTCCCTGGACATGCCAATGTCGATCCCTCCCATCCTCAGACATGGGGCGTCGTGTTTAAGTTTTCTGGTAATAACCATCGCGTTTGTTTTTTCCGGCGCAAATTTAAGTTTAATTTTGACACCCCATGTCCGAACATGTTCGAGAGCGGCATTGGCGCGTCCTTGCACCTCTTGTGCGGTGTCACCATCGAACACAAGCACGACGTCGTCCGCGAAAGCCTGACCATAGGTTAGGTTAGGTTAGGCTAGGTTAGGTTAGGCTAGGTTAGGTTAGGTTAGGCTAGGTTAGGTTAGTTAGGTTAGGTTAGTTAGGTTAGGTTAGGTTAGGTTAGAGTTAGGTTAGGTTGGGTTAGGTTGGGTTAGGTTAGGTTAGGCTAGGTTAGGTTAGGCTAGGTTAGGTTAGGCTAGGTTAGGTTAGTTAGGTTAGGTTAGTTAGGTTAGGTTAGGTTAGGTTAGGTTAGAGTTAGGTTAGGTTAGGTTAGAGTTAGGTTAGGTTAGGTTAGTTAGGTTAGGTTGGGTTAGGTTAGGTTAGTTAGGTTAGGTTAGGCTAGGTTAGGTTAGAGTTAGGTTAGGTTAGAGTTAGGTTAGGTTAGTTAGGTTAGGTTAGAGTTAGGTTAGGTTAGGTTAGGTTAAGTTAGGTTAGGTTAGTTAGGTTAGGTTAGAGTTAGGTTAGGTTAGGTTAGAGTTAGGTTAGGTTAGGTTAAGTTAGGTTAGGTTAGTTAGGTTAGGTTAGTTAGGTTAGGTTAGTTAGGTTAGGTTAGGTTAGGTTAGAGTTAGGTTAGGTTGGGTTAGGTTGGGTTAGGTTAGGTTAGGTTAGGTTGGGATTGGGTTAGGTTAGGTTAGTTAGGTTAGGTTAGTTAGGTTAGGTTAGTTAGGTTAGGTTAGGTTAGGTTAGGTTAGAGTTAGGTTAGGTTAGGTTAGAGTTAGGTTAGGTTAGTTAGGTTAGGTTGGGTTGGGTTAGGTTAGGTTAGTTAGGTTAGGTTGGGTTAGGTTAGGTTAGAGTTAGGTTAGGTTAGTTAGGTTAGGTTGGGTTAGGTTAGGTTGGGTTGGGTTAGGTTAGGTTGGGATTGGGTTAGGTTAGGTTAGAGTTAGGTTAGGTTGGGTTAGGTTGGGATTGGGTTAGGTTAGGTTAGGTTAGGTTAGGTTAGGTTAGTTAGGTTAGGTTAGAGTTAGGTTAGGTTAGTTAGGTTAGGTTAGGTTAGGTTAGGTTAGGTTGGGATTGGGTTAGGTTAGGTTAGGTTGGGTTAGGTTGGGATTGGGTTAGGTTAGGTTGGGATTGGGTTAGGTTAGGTTGGGATTGGGTTAGGTTAGGTTAGAGTTAGGTTAGGTTAGGTTAGGTTAGAGTTAGGTTAGGTTAGAGTTAGGTTAGGTTAGGTTAGTTAGGTTAGGTTAGAGTTAGGTTAGGTTAGGTTAGAGTTAGGTTAGGTTAGGTTGGGTTAGGTTAGGTTAGTTAGGTTAGGTTAGTTAGGTTAGGTTAGAGTTAGGTTAGGTTGGGTTAGGTTAGGTTAGAGTTAGGTTAGGTTAGAGTTAGGTTAGGTTAGAGTTAGGTTAGGTTGGGTTGGGTTAGGTTAGGTTAGTTAGGTTAGGTTAGGTTAGGTTAGTTAGGTTAGGTTAGTTAGGTTAGGTTAGGTTAGAGTTAGGTTAGGTTAGGTTGGGTTAGGTTAGGTTAGGTTGAGTTAGGTTAGGTTAGTTAGGTTAGGTTAGTTAGGTTAGGTTAGTTAGGTTAGGTTAGAGTTAGGTTAGGTTAGTTAGGTTAGGTTAGTTAGGTTAGGTTAGGTTAGGTTAGAGTTAGGTTAGGTTAGGTTAGTTAGGTTAGGTTAGGTTAGGTTGAGTTAGGTTAGGTTAGGTTAGGTTGGGATTGGGTTAGGTTAGGTTGGGTTAGGTTAGGTTAGGTTGGGTTAGGTTAGGTTAGTTAGGTTAGGTTAGGTTAGGTTAGGTTAGTTAGGTTAGGTTAGTTAGGTTAGGTTAGGTTAGGTTAGGTTAGTTAGGTTAGGTTAGTTAGGTTAGGTTAGGTTGAGTTAGGTTAGGTTAGGTTAGGTTGGGATTAGGTTAGGTTAGGTTAGAGTTAGGTTAGGTTAGTTAGGTTAGGTTAGGTTAGGTTAGGTTGGGTTGGGTTGGGTTAGGTTGGGATTAGGTTAGGTTAGGTTAGAGTTAGGTTAGGTTGGGATTAGGTTAGGTTAGGTTAGGTTGGGATTGGGTTAGGTTAGGTTAGGTTGGGTTAGGTTAGGTTAGAGTTAGGTTAGGTTAGGTTAGGTTAGAGTTAGGTTAGGTTAGTTAGGTTAGGTTAGTTAGGTTAGGTTAGGTTAGGTTAGGTTGAGTTAGGTTAGGTTAGAGTTAGGTTAGGTTAGGTTGGAGTTAGGTTGGGTTGGGTTAGGTTAGGTTGAGTTAGGTTAGGTTAGTTAGGTTAGGTTAGGTTAGGTTAGGTTAGTTAGGTTAGGTTAGGTTAGGTTAGGTTAGTTAGGTTAGGTTAGGTTAGGTTAGGTTAGTTAGGTTAGGTTAGGTTAGGTTAGGTTAGTTAGGTTAGGTTAGGTTAGGTTAGGTTAGTTAGGTTAGGTTAGGTTGGGATTGGGTTAGGTTAGGTTGAGTTAGGTTAGGTTGGGTTAGGTTAGGTTAGGTTAGGTAAGGTTAGGTTAGGTTAGGTTAGGTTAGTTAGGTTAGGTTAGTTAGGTTAGGTTAGTTAGGTTAGGTTAGTTAGGTTAGGTTAGTTAGGTTAGGTTAGTTAGGTTAGGTTAGTTTAGGTTAGGTTAGGTTAGGTTGGGTTAGGTTAGGTTGGGTTGGGTTGGGTTGGGTTGGGTTAGGTTAGGTTAGTTAGGTTAGGTTAGGTTAGGCCAGGCCAGGCCAGCCAGGCCAGGCCAGGCCAGCCAGGCCAGGCCAGGCCAGCCAGGCCAGGCCAGCCAGGCCAGGCCAGGCCAGGCCAGCCAGGCCAGGCCAGGCCAGGCCAGCCAGGCCAGGCCAGGCCAGCCAGGCCAGGCCAGGCCAGCCAGGCCAGGCCAGCCAGGCCAGGCCAGGCCAGGCCAGGCCAGCCAGGCCAGGCCAGCCAGGCCAGGCCAGCCAGGCCAGGCCAGCCAGGCCAGGCCAGGCCAGCCAGGCCAGGCCAGCCAGGCCAGGCCAGGCCAGGCCAGGCCAGGCCAGCCAGGCCAGGCCAGGCCAGCCAGGCCAGGCCAGGCCAGGCCAGCCAGGCCAGGCCAGCCAGGCCAGGCCAGCCAGGCCAGGCCAGGCCAGCCAGGCCAGGCCAGGCCAGGCCAGCCAGGCCAGGCCAGGCCAGCCAGGCCAGGCCAGCCAGGCCAGGCCAGCCAGGCCAGGCCAGCCAGGCCAGGCCAGGCCAGCCAGGCCAGGCCAGGCCAGCCAGGCCAGGCCAGGCCAGCCAGGCCAGGCCAGGCCAGGCCAGCCAGGCCAGGCCAGGCCAGGCCAGGCCAGGCCAGCCAGGCCAGGCCAGGCCAGCCAGGCCAGGCCAGGCCAGCCAGGCCAGGCCAGCCAGGCCAGGCCAGCCAGGCCAGGCCAGGCCAGCCAGGCCAGGCCAGGCCAGGCCAGGCCAGGCCAGCCAGGCCAGGCCAGCCAGGCCAGGCCAGGCCAGGCCAGGCCAGGCCAGGCCAGCCAGGCCAGGCCAGGCCAGCCAGGCCAGGCCAGGCCAGGCCAGGCCAGGCCAGGCCAGCCAGGCCAGGCCAGGCCAGGCCAGCCAGGCCAGGCCAGGCCAGGCCAGGCCAGGCCAGCCAGGCCAGGCCAGGCCAGGCCAGGCCAGGCCAGGCCAGGCCAGGCCAGGCCAGGCCAGGCCAGGCCAGGCCAGGCCAGGCCAGGCCAGCCAGGCCAGGCCAGGCCAGGCCAGCCAGGCCAGGCCAGGCCAGGCCAGCCAGGCCAGGCCAGGCCAGGCCAGGCCAGGCCAGGCCAGGCCAGGCCAGTTCTAATGTATATATATAATTTTTTTTTTTTTTCTTTTTCCATTTATTAGTCTTATTGTATTAGTATGAACATGCTCATTAATATATTTTTTTTTTTTTAACATTCTTTATATTTATAACTATGTTTATTGGGTTACAGTGCCGTTTGCTTTGTCAGGTTTTCCATGACCGCTGAGTCCCTATTTCTCATTGCCATTTTATATTGTACTGTTTTATTTTGGTAGTTGATGCAGCCATTGCACTCTGAACCAGCTTCCTGTTGCGTCGTCGCAGTCATCCGCGTAATAGATGCAGCTAACTGTGTGTCTGGACACCGCCACCACAGCATGCTGAACGCTGTCGTGCAGTTTTAGCTTCTCTGCAGCACTTCTTATAATTATGACAGTTTCGCATGTGAGTCCTTGGGCCTCATGGACTGTTAAAAGGCGTGACCCGGCGCCCGACCCGTACCTTAAGTTCGTCAGTGATTCCTTTTCGGTTTGGGTGAACACCGGGTACAGTGTGTCAGAGAGAGTGCTTGGTATATTTGCTCCCGTGTACCTTTCCCTTTTCAGTGAGTGCACCAGAGACTTGGATGAGTATATGCCGCTGTAGATCTCGTTGAGGGCATACGCCACATCCATTGGGTTCCGGTGCGTACACAGGAGCTCCTGGCTGATCATGGTTACCAGGTTTGGGCGAGTGTACTGCATCGTAAAGAGGTTCTCTCTATCGATGAAGGGAAGTTGATTGATATCGCCGATGAGCAGCATTTCTTGCGCTCCGCATAGCTTTGTTGCCATCACTATGGCTCCGAAATGGTTCATGAGAGCCTCGTCGACGATGAGTCGAGAGCATCGACCCCTGTCAGGCTCTCTAACTTCATTTGCAAGCACCGAGGCCATAGTGCGTATTTTCGTTTTGGCGTCTGCGCCTATGCGGTTTGCTAGTTTTTCTTTGAGATCTTTTGCTGCTTCCAGCGTCGTTGTTATTATCAAATCCCTTTCCCCCTCGAACTGGCTTACCACCAACGTCGTCTTTCCGCATCCGGGGACTCCGTTGATCCACGTTATTCTTGGTTCTTTCCAGGTGTCCCAGGGCGCCCCGACTCCATCCTCTGTGATGGCTTCAGCCATCTTGAGGATCTTGTCGTTTAGCATCACCATGGTGCACCGTGCGGTTACAACAATATGGTCCTCCGGAGGCGTTTTGAATTTGAGTTTTCCGCTCTTTTCCGTTTCGTTTTCATCCAGTTTAAAATATATATTTTTTTTTTTTTATTATTATTAATTTTTTTTTTTTTTTATTATTATTAATTTTTTTTTTTTTAACATTCTTTATATTTATAACTATGTTTATTGGGTTACAGTGCCGTTTGCTTTGTCAGGTTTTCCATGACCGCTGAGTCCCTATTTCTCATTGCCATTTTTATATTGTACTGTTTTATTTTGGTAGTTGATGCAGCCATGGCACTCTGAATCAGCCTCCTGTTTCGTCGTCATAGTCATCCGCGTAATAGATGCAGCTAACTGTGTGTCTGGACACCGCCACCACAGCATGCTGAACGCTGTCGTGCAGTTTCAGTTTGGTTAGGTTAGGTTAAGGTTAGGTTAGGTTAGAGTTAGGTTAGGTTAAGGTTAGGTTAGGTTAGGTTGGGTTAGGTTAGGTTAGGTTAGGTTAAGGTTAGGTTAGGTTGGGATTGGGTTAGGTTAGGTTAGGTTAGGTTGGGTTAGGTTGGAGTTAGGTTAGGTTGGGTTGGGTTAGGTTGGGTTGGGTTGGGTTGGGTTGGGTTAGGTTAGGTTGAGTTGGGTTAGGTTAGGTTAGGTTAGGTTAGGTTAGAGTTAGGTTAGGTTGGGTTAGGTTAGGTTAGAGTTAGGTTAGGTTAGGTTAGGTTAGTTTAGGTTAGGTTAGGTTAGGTTAGGTTAGGTTAGGTTAGGTTAGGTTAGGTTTTTTCTTTCCCCCTGACTTTTTGTCCCTGCCTTTTTTAGATTTGTCGTTATTATTTTTATTATTTAACATAACTCCTATCACATTGTGCAACTAAAATGAAAAAAAAGAAATACAGAATTTGTTATTGCAGTGAGTTCACTTAGTTCCTAATGTATATATATAATTTTTTTTTTTTTTTTTTTCCATTTATTAGTCTTATTGTATTAGTATGAACATGCTCATTAATATATTTTTTTTTTTTAACATTCTTTATATTTATAACTATGTTTATTGGGTTACAGTGCCGTTTGCTTTGTCAGGTTTTCCATGACCGCTGAGTCCCTATTTCTCATTGCCATTTTTATATTGTACTGTTTTATTTTGGTAGTTGATGCAGCCATGGCACTCTGAATCAGCCTCCCTGTTTCGTCGTCATAGTCATCCGCGTAGTATGTGCATGTAACTGTGTGTCTGGACACCGCCACCACAGCATGCTGAACGCTGTCGTGCAGTTTTAGCTTCTCTGCAGCAGTTCTTATAATTATGACAGTTTCGCATGTGAGTCCTTGGGCCTCATGGACTGTTAAAAGGCGTGACCCGGCGCCCGACCCGTACCTTAAGTTCGTCAGTGATTCCTTTTCGGTTTGGGTGAACACCGGGTACAGTGTGTCAGAGAGAGTGCTTGGTATATTTGCTCCCGTGTACCTTTCCCTTTTCAGTGAGTGCACCAGAGACTTGGATGAGTATATGCCGCTGTAGATCTCGTTGAGGGCATACGCCACATCCATTGGGTTCCGGTGCGTACACAGGAGCTCCTGGCTGATCATGGTTACCAGGTTTGGGCGAGTGTACTGCATCGTAAAGAGGTTCTCTCTATCGATGAAGGGAAGTTGATTGATATCGCCGATGAGCAGCATTTCTTGCGCTCCGCATAGCTTTGTTGCCATCACTATGGCTCCGAAATGGTTCATGAGAGCCTCGTCGACGATGAGTCGAGAGCATCGACCCCTGTCAGGCTCTCTTACTTCATTTGCAAGCACCGAGGCCATAGTGCGTATTTTCGTTTTGGCGTCTGCGCCTATGCGGTTTGCTAGTTTTTCTTTGAGATCTTTTGCTGCTTCCAGCGTCGTTGTTATTATCAAATCCCTTTCCCCCTCGAACTGGCTTACCACCCACGTCGTCTTTCCGCATCCGGGGACTCCGTTGATCCACGTTATTCTTGGTTCTTTCCAGGTGTCCCAGGGCGCCCCGACTCCATCCTCTGTGATGGCTTCAGCCATCTTGAGGATCTTGTCGTTTAGCATCACCATGGTGCACCGTGCGGTTACAACAATATGGTCCTCCGGAGGCGTTTTGAATTTGAGTTTTCCGCTCTTTTCCGTTTCGTTTTCATCCAGCATCACGAAGCCTGCCGTTCCACTAAAAGCTGCCATATGGTGTTTAAAACTGCCTCTCAAGACTGTGGACGTTCTGTTGTCATATATGGCTGCTTCCGCCTCCTCGAGTAGCACCTTTAGCAGATCCTCACTATCGAGATGGTAAGTTTGTAGAATGTTTCTAAATGTGGTAAAGTTCGCTTCTATGGTGGCTTTTGTTAAAGCTTTAAACTCAATAAACGCGTTTATCATGTGGTCTTTAGGCTCCGCTACCTTGGCTGACGAAGACTTGGCTGGCCGGATTTTCTCGTGGCGGCTTTAGGTTAGGTTAGAGTTAGGTTAGGTTAGCTCAGGTTAGGTTAGCTCAGGTTAGGTTAGGTTAGCTCAGGTTAGGTTAGGTTAGCTCAGGTTAGGTTAGCTCAGGTTAGGTTAGCTCAGGTTAGGTTAGCTCAGGTTAGGTTAGCTCAGGTTAGGTTAGCTCAGGTTAGGTTAGGTTAGAGTTAGGTTAGGTTTGGTTAGGTTAGGTTAGCTCAGGTTAGGTTAGGTTAGAGTTAGGTTAGGTTTGGTTAGGTTAGGTTAGCTCAGGTTAGGTTAGCTCAGGTTAGGTTAGCTCAGGTTAGGTTAGGTTAGCTCAGGTTAGGTTAGGTTAGCTCAGGTTAGGTTAGGTTAGCTCAGGTTAGGTTAGCTCAGGTTAGGTTAGGTTGGGTTGGGTTAGGTTAGGTTAGCTCAGGTTAGGTTAGCTCAGGTTAGGTTAGCTCAGGTTAGGTTAGCTCAGGTTAGGTTAGGTTAGGTTGGGTTAGGTTAGGTTAGGTTTGGTTAGGTTAGGTTTGGTTAGGTTAGGTTAGGTTTGGTTAGGTTAGGTTAGGTTTGGTTAGGTTAGGTTTGGTTAGGTTAGGTTAGAGTTAGGTTAGGTTAGGTTAGCTCAGGTTAGGTTAGCTCAGGTTAGGTTAGCTCAGGTTAGGTTAGCTCAGGTTAGGTTAGGTTAGCTCAGGTTAGGTTAGCTCAGGTTAGGTTAGCTCAGGTTAGGTTAGCTCAGGTTAGGTTAGGTTTGGTTAGGTTAGGTTAGCTCAGGTTAGGTTAGCTCAGGTTAGGTTAGCTCAGGTTAGGTTAGCTCAGGTTAGGTTAGGTTAGGTTAGCTCAGGTTAGGTTAGGTTGGGTTGGGTTAGGTTAGGTTAGCTCAGGTTAGGTTAGCTCAGGTTAGGTTAGCTCAGGTTAGGTTAGGTTAGCTCAGGTTAGGTTAGGTTAGGTTAGAGTTAGGTTAGGTTAGGTTAGCTCAGGTTAGGTTAGGTTTGGTTAGGTTAGGTTAGCTCAGGTTAGGTTAGCTCAGGTTAGGTTAGCTCAGGTTAGGTTAGGTTAGAGTTAGGTTAGGTTTGGTTAGGTTAGGTTAGCTCAGGTTAGGTTAGCTCAGGTTAGGTTAGCTCAGGTTAGGTTAGGTTAGGTTAGCTCAGGTTAGGTTAGGTTTGGTTAGGTTAGGTTAGCTCAGGTTAGGTTAGCTCAGGTTAGGTTAGCTCAGGTTAGGTTAGCTCAGGTTAGGTTAGGTTAGAGTTAGGTTAGGTTTGGTTAGGTTAGGTTTGGTTAGGTTAGGTTAGAGTTAGGTTAGGTTAGGTTGGGTTGGGTTAGGTTAGGTTAGAGTTAGGTTAGGTTAGCTCAGGTTAGGTTAGCTCAGGTTAGGTTAGCTCAGGTTAGGTTAGCTCAGGTTAGGTTAGGTTAGGTTGGGTTAGGTTAGGTTAGAGTTAGGTTAGGTTAGCTCAGGTTAGGTTAGCTCAGGTTAGGTTAGCTCAGGTTAGGTTAGGTTAGGTTTGGTTAGGTTAGGTTGGGATTGGGTTAGGTTAGGTTAGGTTAGGTTAGCTCAGGTTAGGTTAGGTTAGGTTAGGTTTGGTTAGGTTAGGTTAGCTCAGGTTAGGTTAGGGTAGGTTAGGTTAGGTTAGGTTAGGTTAGGTTAGGTTGGGTTAGGTTAGGTTGGGATTGGGTTAGGTTAGGTTAGAGTTAGGTTAGGTTAGCTCAGGTTAGGTTAGGTTAGCTCAGGTTAGGTTAGGTTAGAGTTAGGTTAGGTTAGCTCAGGTTAGGTTAGGTTAGGTTGGGTTAGGTTAGGTTGGAGTTAGGTTAGGTTGGAGTTAGGTTGGGTTGGGTTAGGTTGGGTTGGGTTAGGTTAGGTTGGGTTAGGTTAGGTTAGGTTAGGTTAGGTTTGGTTAGGTTAGGTTAGGTTAGGTTAGGTTTGGTTAGGTTAGGTTAGGTTAGCTCAGGTTAGGTTAGGTTTGGTTAGGTTAGGTTAGGTTAGGTTGGGTTAGGTTAGGTTAGGTTAGGTTGGGTTAGGTTAGGTTAGGTTGGGTTAGGTTGGGTTGGGTTGGGTTAGGTTAGGTTTGGTTAGGTTAGGTTGGGTTAGGTTGGGATTGGGTTAGGTTGGGTTGGGTTAGGTTGGGTTGGGTTAGGTTAGGTTAGGTTGGGTTGGGTTGGGTTAGGTTAGGTTAGAGTTAGGTTAGGTTAGAGTTAGGTTAGGTTAGGTTAGGTTAGGTTTGGTTAGGTTAGGTAAGGCTAGGTTAGGTTATGATTCTTGTCCAATGGTTTAAATTAACTCGCCTTATATAAATATTTTAACCTCTTAACATTTTTATGACAGTCAAATATTTAAAGAAAATTAAATATGAAGGTAACACATAATCATTTCTTATTTAAAAAAAATACCTATACGCTATTTAGTCGATGGGGATTAGCACATTTTAAATGCGATATTTGAACCCCACTCTCATATTCTATGCAAATCCTTTAAGGTCCCTAAGTTTTTAGATTCGGACAAATCGTTTTACGAAGTTAATTTACATAGTAGAAAAATAAATACAACGTTTTTATTAAAAGGAGCAATACCCATTATTTGGAGAAATTAAAAAAGGAAAAGCTCTCATAACTATTAACCCAATACGGGGATCGTCAGAGGTCTAGACATTTTAGTTTATTTGAGACAAAGTGAACGGTGGTAAGCCTGTCACCGTTTTAATATACGAGTCAACGATCGAATACGTACATCGTTATTAAGTTTCGAAAGTCATTGGTACGAGTCTTTCACAGGCAATCGAACTCAAGTTTCCTGATTCAGGGTAGGTCCCTCATCGTATTGTTGAACATCGGCGCATTTTTTATTTAAACACGAGGCATATGCAATGGCTGATTTCCAGTTTCAGTTATAATTCGCTTATCCTTAGTTATAATCTAATAAACACTCACTTCTGTCACCTTCAGAGATTTTTGGTGCAGCAGACTGAGATTACGTATTTCTGTTTCAGACGACTCTACATAGCTAAACGAACTTCCCGATTTCTCCCACATTTCGCCTCATTCTCTGGGTGATAGAATATGACGGGTAGCGAGCGTGTTTCGAGATTGTCTTGATATTTTCAAGTGTTTTCTCTAAGTCACCTTTTACAACACCCACGATAAGAAAGCAGTCGTCAGATATCTACGGCGTGCGCTTGATTTTAAATGTAAATTGATTCATATTACGTCAAAGTATGTATTATTTTAAAGTATCTATTTGAAGTTGAATGAAAAATATTGTTGGTACAACGAAATTTGTATTGGCTGATTAGTTGTCAACTGCGCAGGAGATATTATAGTGCCGCATGTGTAGGCAGTCAATGGTCTTATCTCCTTCCCGTATCCGATATACCGCTTATGCGATAAGATCTGCGCATCAGAGACATGCGTCGAACACAATACAGCCCGTGCCGAATACTGATAATTTGTAGATTTGCTCACATTTTAACTTCGACTGGTATACGAACCCAGGGCTCAGGAAGCGGCTACGCTAAGCTGCGCGATAGCCTGTATATACACAATAAAATACTTTAGTATTGAAATAATATTGACTTTTTAAATAGCACTCAAAGCACAATACTTCATTGCCTGAACATTCAGACAGAATGTTATATCAAAGAATGACGATAGACAATGCGCAAGATAGATCAAGGGGTCTAGGGAACTGGATAAATCGACATCTTACCGGGGAAATCTTTGCCAGCAATAGGTGTGCATGTATGAGTATAAAGAGATGTATGACTGATGGATATAAATAATATGTAGTGAAGATGTAGTGTTAAAAGATTTTTTTTATAAACTTATTTCATAAGTTGCTTTTGAGTCATCGTATATGCATTACACGAATTATAAATATGATCTTATGGGTAGGTACCCTTCCCCCCGACCACGGGAGGCTGTAAAACACCCGAAACAGGATTTATAAAACCTAATAAAACGTTATGAAAATACGTAAATAATAGTTTCATGGAATGTATTCGCGGAAACACAAGAAATCATTCTGATCATATCAGTCAAAGTTAAAACTTAATAGTTCAGTCAGTCAAAAATTTTACATCTCTTATGAACGTCAAAATCTACATCGATTTGCAAAACAAGACCTTCTCAGAGAGGAACCAGAAAGAATCAATACAATGGCAATTTTAACAATATATCAGTAGTCAGGGGACCCCCGTGCGCAGTGTACTCGTAAGAGCTATTCCCACACATCTTTGTCCTTGATGATCTACTATTTTATAGCAAGCCTTTTTAAATCTTAAAAAAGGTGACTGTTTGTTGCATTATATTTTTAGGGATTTTATTGTAAAAACTTTCTTGTTTTTAGTATTTCATTGACAACAACGACAATCTGTCAATTCAGAATACGCCACACTAGTCAAACTTAGCTGTCGCGGCATAAACATTGCGCATCTTTCGATCTGTTAATCTGTCAATAGTCAGCGTAATGTCAGACATTTCAGAAAATGGCTATTTTGCCGATAGGCTATAAAGCGTAAGTCAGTGATGTGATCTCGGTAGCCTTAGTTGACTCTTGTGACACGAGTAGTTCAAGACGGGTTGACAGATTTTGTTTTCAAACGTTTTTCGTCCAATAATACCTAATTATGTAAAGAGTTTTTTTTTATAGAAGAAGGGGGCAAACGATCATGCGGCTCACCTAATGGTAAGTGATCACCGACGCCCACGTACATCTACAACATCAGAGGAGCTACAGATGCGCTGCCGGCAGTTGTGTTGGCGTACCGGTCAGGACGCTTTAATTTCACAGTACGTGAGTGACCTGTGTATGATCTCCTCTGGAGACAATAATTTTCATTTCTTTGTAACTTGTACGCAAGTTACCCTTAACCCTTGCTCACTGGTCATTATTTCCTCTGCGAAATGGTTGCCTGGTAGAGATCGCTTCTAAGCGATAAGGCCGCCAATTGTACCTTTGTGTATCTTCTGTTTCTTTTTATTTATCTTTTTTCCTATTTTTGCTATTGGTGTACAATAAAGTGTATTTCATTCATTCATTCATTCATGTATGTACACACTTTTACTACACTTTTACTTTAGTCTTCACGTAATCATAAATTCGATGCTGGGTAATAATCAAGTTTATACAGAGGTGGAGCTACATTCAGTGGGATTATAATTAATTACGGTTGTAAATCTTGTTAGCTTATATTGTGGTTGCGTAGTTAGGGTGCAATTAGATTATTAGATATGCTTTCTGTGAATACATGTAGTCTGTAGCGGTTGCTTGGTATACTAGATTATTTACCACGTAAATTCTTATGCGTAATTCTATTAGAGTTAACAAATACTTTTAGATTGTCTGTACTACAGAGGCTATTTTTGTCGTGGTGTATCAAATATGTACCATCTATGTGATTGTCCATTATATTGTGAGTTTTGATCATCTAGGACACAATAAAAGTGCAATTAACATTGTACAGCCTTATAGAATTGTTTGGTAAAAAAAAGAAAATCGTTTATACATCTATTTTGTCATCTTTATGATTATTATGTGTAACTTGATCATGTACAATGTATGTAGATGTAAGTGTCGGAATAAATGTCTTTGTGTTTCACTACCTTGCGTATCTTAGGATTGAAGTAGCAAACTGAACATTAGGAAAAAAAATGAAATATGTTTTATTTTTTATTTTGGGATACTATTATAGTATATAAAAAAACCCGGGCGAAATAAATTCTGCAGTTTATTCCAAGATATTACTATTTTAAACAACAAGATGTAACTCTACTTTTTTTTTTATTTGGGACTTCGACCCAGAGGTCAATCGACGAATCCAACTCGGCTGGGCTGCGTTCGGGAAACTACGTCATATCTTCTCGTCGAGTATATCGCAAAGCCTCAAGACCAAAGTATACAAACAGTGCGTGTTGCCAGTGATGACATATGGATCCGAGACTTGGTCCGTCACTGCTGGTCGTATGAGGAAGCTCAAAGTTGCTCAGCGCGCTATGGAAAGGGCTATGCTCGGCTATGTTTCTCTGTGTGATAGAGTCTGCAACGATGAAATCCGCAGCAGAACTAAGGTAACCGACATAGCCGCAAAGATCAGCAAGCTGAAGTGGCAATGGGCCGGCCACATAGCTCGCAGGACTGACAACCGCTGGGGAAAAAAGGTGGCGAGTGGCAGCTACGTACAAGCAAACGCAGTGTAGAACGACCCCCCACAAGATGGAGTGACGACCTGCGCAGTGTTGCGGGAAGTCGATGGATGCAGGTGGCTCAGGACCGAGCTTCGTGGCAATCTTTGGGGGAGGCCTATGTTCAGCAGTAGACTTCTGATAAGCTGAAATGATGATGATGATGGGAAAGGGAGCAAACGAGCAAGCGGTTTACCTGATGGTAAGCGATTACCGTCGCTGAGAGGAGCAATAGGCAATCTAATAGGCATTCTCTACCAGTCAACCTACGGTGTGGTGAAATTTTATGGTAGGCGCAAAAAGAAGTTAGAAAACCAATTTCTAATCTGCTAACTATATTACTAATAATATTTATATATATAACATAAATAATATCTAACGAAATACACAAGATCATATACATATTTTCATATAATATTCATATTATAAAATAAACAGCATAAAGTCACATTAGAGGTTTTCAATAAAGGCTCACGAACCGTTTTTTTAAAAGAGCACTCGATGGACGCTTGTCTTATATGATCGGGCAAGGAATTCCATAGCAAAATATTTGGGAGATGGAAGGGAGGTTGAGGAGGGGGATGGGGAGTGGGCCTCCGGTTACCTCGCTCACCGAACGAAACGCAGAAGCAGAAGATGCCTCTACTTCACGCTGGTATTCTGCAAGGCCGTGGTACCTACCCGGTCAAACCAACCCATTCAAGCAGCAGCAAAAGCCGCTGGTTAGTTCTACCACGTTTTCGCTGCCGAATGGGCCCGGCAGTGTTGCTTTGTGCTTTCAAGTGTTTGCTTTCTTGGGCCCTTTAGACCGGCAATGCACACGGTGATGATGTAAGCCTTTATGAAAACCACGACGAGATGGCCCGTCCGTGTGCCAGTACGCCTTGATTGAGATGACTTTATTCACCTCGTTATGGTCTTGAAGTTGTTGTTTAATTTTGAAAATCGATTAAGTGTCATAAGCAAATAAGAATATTATATTATTTTTATCACCAGCTGACTAAGGCAAGTCTTTAATTCAAGTTCTTACTTTTATTAATGACTCTCCTTAGTCATAAAAACAGGTGAAAACAGGTTGTAAATGGAGTAATTAATCATTTTTATTATTGTTATAAATGGATAGCTGTTTAGTTACCGCTTAAAAAAATCATCACAAAATCTCGCTCGGAGATTATGGCAATCAAGAGTCGACAGAGGAGTAAATAAGTCAGAGCTTTAGCGTTACCAATAGCTGATATATATTATGAAAAGCCTCACATCAATCTACCAGTCTCACGAAGCTATCAATAACACTGGATATTTTGACTGAAATAATAATAATAATTTATTTTGTACTAAGATTTGTTATAAAGTTTACTATCTTCACCGGAATATTTAAGTCCACTGCTGAACATAGGCCTATCCAAGCGTCAGTTGAAGACTGGATGCATTTCTTGAAAGGCTTACCCATTTTCACCACGCTGGGCAAACGGTTTAGTGAGCGCAGCGCCGTTGATGCCCACGCACTGGTGATGCTGCTTCTCATAAGTAGTCTGTGTCATTAGGATTAGGCAAATTCGGATAAATTTTCCGCCATAATTTACCAAACATTTTTTTTACCAAACATGTCGGTTCTGTGCATATACCTAATCTATGTGAAGTATACGGGAGAATTTCGACATCATCCTCATCTTTTATATTTCCCTTAAAAGAATAGGTATTTGTAATTATATTTGCTTTTTTTTATTAACTATGAAAAACCTAATACGTCTCTCAAACGTAAAAGATCTATTGTGCGCTCGTTTAGTACAATTTAATTCTAATTGTCGCATGGACAATGCATGCAAATGTGGTTATTAGGAGAATCGAAAACGAGTTGCATTTGTAATTTATATGGCGTTCAAATCGTGCAAGACTTTATTTTCAATCTATTTCAAATTAGGACTAGAAAGGTGAAGTGTCTAATGTAATGTACTCGAAAAAATGAGCCACTGTTGGGCGAAGGCTTCCTCTATATACTTGAGAGGGTTTTGGAGCTGGAAAATATCGGCATGTTACTCCAATGCGAGGTGACAGAATGTGCACTTAAAAATGCAGTTCACATTGCAATTTTGGTAGTGCTGGCAGAAATTTATATTTATTTATTTATTTATTCTTTATTGTTTGCCTTAAGCTTAAGGTTACAATGGGCGGACTTAATGCCAAGTTACATTCTCTACCAGTCAACCCTTGTTCTGGTGAAAGGTAGTTGGCAGGTACAAAACAAATAATAAAAAAAAACTATAGGTAGAGTCCAATAATAATAAATGAATTAATACATAAAAACACACTTAGTAATTAAATAAATATTTATAACATAAAATACACAAATTCGTATACATATATAATTATTCATATATTTTATGTGTATATATAAATGTATGTTTTTTTATCTATACACGTATGATATATGTACGTACATGACTTTTTTATGTTCATGTATAGTATGTATATATAAATTGCACAACCTACCTTGTATCTGTAGCTTTGTTTCTCTACGCCTTTGGTTGCTTGGAAGAGATCGCTATGCAGGCATCCTGCCACCAAATTGTACCTTCTAATTTAGTTCCTTTTTTTTAATGTTTTTTTTTATTCTTTTTATTTTGTGTGTTTACAGTAAAGGTATATTCATTATGAAGTTAGTGCAAGTCCCCTGACCACTGTCTTACGTTACTAGCACTCCAAGGCTTCCATACTTTTACATTTCCATGTACATTTTAGGTTTTGGAGAGCTACTTATGAGAGATTAGCGTAAGTACTGATGCCCGATGATGTCGAATTCTACCATGACAATGTCTTGTCGTTGCAATCAAGTTTTCAGTTGAATAATATCACATAACCTATGATGTTCATCTACAATTTCACCGTATCATTTAAACACAAAAAAATTAAAGGTTGCCCTTTTCGTTGTCTTGTGTCGTCGCTGTATCATGTGGTCAAGTCGCAACTATACACATGTATACATGTCACCCTTCCACGCATTTCCAGGATTTATATAAAATTTTAAAAGCCTTGTCACATGACCTCTACTATCCAAGCTTAAAGAAGCGTCGTGCATTTTCTGTCTATTCTTTCCGGAGGGAATCTATGCTCCAATACTTTAAGTACTTTCTATAATTATGCGTATTATAGCTGTCTTTCAGCACTATCACTTTAGTTGGCTATTGTACACTAGTATGTCTTGAACTAAAATTTCTACTGTTTTAAATACAAAGTTATAGAACTTTATATATTTTAAATTAGATATTAATATATTTATAATTGAAACCTACGTCAATCTGTACGTTTTTCAGAAGTGAAAACGGTTAGTCATAATCCCTACGTTTGAGTAATGCATTAGTGATGGATGAATTTCCTAGTTAAATACTTTGAACAGATGATTATTATCTATCTTATTATCTATCTCTCTATTAGATATCTCTTTATATCGTTATGTATTTTCCTTCATACATAAAAAAATTCTGTGATGTTGTTCCACTAGAAATATTCAACTGTAACTGAATCTAACGTGTTAATTTAATTAATAATAATTTAATATCTACTTCGGTAAAATATTAATTCATTATTGAAAACTAATAGGACTTACGTTTTAACTAACCGGGTAAAATGAATTGAAATTGGCAATTTACGTCTTAATAACTTCGTTTATTTAATCTCTTTTAACCTATTTTTTCCGCTACAAAAGAAATCCTTTGCTCGTAGAATTTGAGACAACCAAAGGGTTCACTTCAAAAGGAGCGAAATCTGTAAGAGGAAAAGAAAAATAAAATAAATTTTCCTCATAAAGGACGAAAACGTTTGAAAATTGGAAACGTGATCTCAATTAGTTGCTGCGTAATAAATATTTAAGTAATAGTTCCTAGCAATATATTCCTGTTACCTATAGGAGAAGGCAGATATTACGAATTTTTATTTGTCTACATTTAGCCTAGCCAAACGATCTATATATATATATAATACGATACTAATACGATAATATTAATAATTCGTCGGCAGCTGATGTGTGGAAATTCTTAAGATCTCTCGGTTTCGGAAAAGTGATTTCACCGGATTATGGTTCAGATCTTAAATTGGATGACATTAATTGTCATTTTGCCTCGACTTCTTTGTTGGACCCTGCAATCCGGACTCAAACAATTCTTTCCATAGGTTTAATGCAACCTCCTTCTGTTCCTTTCTTTCAATTTTCCCCTATTACTCAAGACGAAATTATGAAAATTATTCATTCAATCAAATCCAAAGCTGTGGGCTGCGATGATATAAGTAAGGTAATGTTATCTATGATCCTCGAGTACCTGCTTCCCGTCATTACTCATATTATAAATTTTTCCTTGACTCTGGTCAGTACCCTATCCAGTGGAAAAGCTTATGTACGACCAATTCCTAAAATCCTTAATCCTGTATTGCCAAATCATTTCCGCCCAATTTCAATTCTCCTGTTTCTATCGAAAGTTTTGGAAGCCTGTGTTCATAAGCAAATTTCTTTATTTGTAGCAAAACATAACCTACTGAATAATTTTCAGTCGGGGTTTCGTCCTGGTCACAGCACCACCACTGCACTGATTAAGGTTACTGACGATGTAAGAAAAGCGATGGATGAGCAGAAACTCACAGTGGTGGCGCTTGTTGACTTTTCAAATGCTTTTAATACAGTTGATCATGATATCCTTCTCTCAATCCTTACATTTCTTCGATTTTCATCCCCGGCCTTGGAATGGTTTTCATCCTATCTTCGCGGTCGCCAGCAATCAGTCCGATTAGGACAGCAGCTATCTGCATGGGCCGATCTAGAGTCTGGTGTACCGCAAGGCGGTATACTTTCTCCAATAATGTTTTCTTTATTTATAAATTCAATCACATCAGTTGTCGACTGTTCGTACCATCTGTATGCTGATGATCTTCAGCTCTATATTCACTCTAGCATTAAGGATTTAAACAATGCTATTAAAAGTCTTAATGATAATCTCGATGCCATCAGAGATTGGTCACACAGATACGGAGTCTCTGTCAATCCATCAAAATGTAAAGTGATGGTTATGGGTAGTGCAAGAATGCTCGCAAGGGTGGATTATGGAAGTCTTGCTCCTGTTCTCTACAACGGCCTTATCATCCCATACTGTCATTCCATGAAAAACCTTGGTTTACATCTGGACCACACTATGACTTGGAATTTACACATCGGTGAAACCAGCCGTAAAGTCGTTGCCACTTTGCGCTCTCTTTATCGTCTCAAGAATTTCCTACCTTTTAAAACCAAACTCTTGCTGGTCCATTCACTTATTCTACCCATTATCGACTATGCAGATGTGTGTTACCCAGATCCACCGCAATATCTTCTTACTAAACTGGAGCGCCTTCTCAATAACTGCATAAGATTTATTTTCGGTTTGCGTAAGTATGACCATTTTTCCTTCTATCGTTCAAAGCTAAAATGGCTTACTATTCACCAAAGGCGTAGCTCCAGAATCTTATCAGTACTTTATTCCGTTTTAAACGATGCAAACTCTCCTTCGTATCTTAAGGATAACTTCAATTTTCTTTATTCGAGTCATAACCGAGTGCCTCGAACTTCAAACAGCTTGAAGGTTAGTGTTCCACAACATAGTACTGGTTTCTTTTCTTCTTCTTTCACCGTTCAAGCCACACTTCTCTGGAACGCTCTCCCCGATGATATCAAGAAAGCTCCGAACAAAAACTCCTTCAAAACCCTGCTCCGTCGTCACTATCTGAAGGCAAATGCCATCTAAGAATTTTCTCTCCTCATTTAATTTGTTTACGTATGTATTATATGTTTATGTATAGTGTATTATGTATGTTATATTATAAGTATGTAAGTATATTACAAAGGTTATATATTTAATATTTATATTTAATTTATATGTATTATTTATTTTGTACCTGCCAACATGTTTTCTTTCTCACCCAGGGTTGACTGGTAGAGAATGCCAAAAGGCATTAAGTCCGCCCATTGTATTCCCTTCTTTTTTTTTTAAGGGACACAATAAAGAATAAATAAATAAAAATAAATATATATATATTATATTTCTAATACTTTTAAACGTGATAGAGCCAAGCGACGGCTTTTGCATCTATTCGAATGAACCGGTTCGACCGGGTTGGTACCACGGTCTCGGAGAATACCGGCGTGAAGTAGGGACATCTTGTGCTTCTGCGTTTCGTTCGGTGAGTGAGGTAAGGCCCTCTCTCCCTCCCCATCCTCCCTTCCATCTCCCAAATACCCTCTATTGGAAAGACGGCAATCGAGCAAGCGGTTCACCTGATGGTAAGTGATTACCGTTGCCCACATACATCTGCAACATCATGGTGCTGCAGGTGCGTTATCTGCCTATAAGTATATTTGGGAGATGGGAGAGAAGAAGAGGATGGGGATGGGGTGTGGGAGTAGGCCAGCTGCTCCAGTGCAGGTTGGCGGGCTTCCCATATCCACGAAATTCTTATTCTTTTGTTATTTAACAGACATCCAGATTTACTCAGGATGTTTTCCTTCACCGCCGAGAACGTGAAAAATACAGCACTAAAAATTGTTAATGACAATTTTAGTGGTGCTGGCACCGGGGTTCGGACCCATGTCATGTAACTGAAGTGAGCACCCTGACCACTAGGCTACCGGCTCCTAAATCTAATAGCATAACGAGAATTCTTATATAAAATACGTTTATTTATATACGTATTTTGCAAATTATTATCTCACTCATCGAACGAAACGCAGAAGTACAATATACCTCTACTTCACGCCGGTATTCTCCGAGGCCGTGGTACCAACCCGGTAGAACCGACCCATTCCAGCAGCAGCAATAGCCGCCGCTAGGCCATTCCACGCTTAACAGAACTAAAAGTGGATGTAATAATAGTGTAACCTTACACTACTGCTACATCCAATTTTAGTTCATTTCTGAACATAGGCTCCTTCTAGAAAGTACCAGCATAAACCGGCATATATTTCTTGGAAGGTTTCCCCTCACTCACGTCGCTGGGCGAGCGGGTGGGTGAACGCCGTGCTACAACCCTTGTACTAATTATGCTGCACCAATGACTCGTTTGGGGGATTTCGATTTGTCAAATTCTGGTGAATATTTCGCCGGAGCCTCATTCCAGAGGTGGTATTTTACTACTTATACTTTTTTGTTGGTTACATTAACATAATGTTGTATGTTGCAATATACTATGTTAACGCGTACCTTAGAAACCAGGGTCTCTCTGTCTGCTGAGTTGTCATACCTGGATTTGAACTGCAGACAATAATTGAACAAAACATGATTTGATAATTTGTGCTCTCAGTCTTTCCAATTACATAATATTATGGTTCCTCTTTATGAACCTTCGATTTCATCATCTCACTTTATTTGATGGGATATGGTAAGGTAAGAAGTACCTCTTTTGTTCAATTGCAGCATATTGGACAAATAGAGATATGGTTGAACTCTGTTAGTAGATCTTCATCATCATCATCATCAATCATCATACTGCAGCTAACGTTTTTAATTTTTTTTTAAACTATTGCTAATATGTTATTACGTCTTAACATGTTTCCAATATTGTCTTTTACGTTTTTGTCATACAGTAATCCGATAACCCGCTTATGTGAAATTTGCGGAAACATAATGGTTTTTTTTTTCAATAGATTTATTCCGTCAAGGAATTTATAGATTTATTTTTGTATATTTAGGTTGGATTAGATGCTCACTTCCATAACAAACTACATACCGCGACTTTTTTTTAACGGAAATACCACAAGAAAATTAACCAAACTAAAACCATTTCGTGAGTTTTCCTGTGGATTTCCCGTTCCCCTATGTTATTAACTAGTGAATCTATATAACAAATTACATAAACGATTCAGCAGTTTAACCGCCAAAGCATAACAGACAGACGTAAAGAGTTACTTTCGCATTTATAATACTCGTATACCGTACTACCTTCCGTCTGCGATTTCGTCCAGGTGGAAAAGTTTGTGCGATTTTCTTAATATATAGAGTAGGATATAATCCTTCCCCGGGGTTCTGAAAATGAAATGAAAATTAAAAATCTTTATTTGACTTGATTTTAAGAAATTCAGATTCTGTTACTCAAATAAATATCAGTTTTTTTTTAAATCTACCACGGTTTCGTAATGAGATTCCTCTGACAGAGAAGCAACCGGCGAAAGGAAATCCTTATGTATACTCTTTTTAAACTTCATTGTATCTCTGTACTGTATTTCATCAGAATCGATTCAGTGATTAAACCGTGAAAACGTAACAAACCAAAGAAAGCTAGTTTCGATTTTGTAATATAAGTGTGAATTGCAATTATATTACGAATTTTAATATTTAAGGCAACACTACCTTTAAGTGTAAATAAAGTTTGTAAACTCGGAATCTTCAGGAATTTGGGCTCCATTTTGTAGAAAATTTATATTATTTTTCTTTTCTCCTTTGAGAATCCTGCTTTTGATGTGAACCCTTCGGTTAGTTGAACAATTGTATGAGCAAAGTATTTCTATTGTTCCGACACGAAAAGATGGCTTTAAGTAATTTAAACAAAAGAAGTCATTACGCTATGCTGTGAATATTGTAAAGTAACGTGTATGGATGAATACATTTTATATGCGTGGCTATTATACGCGGTAGATGGCTTATACTCGCCATTATTTAACCGCGTAGTGACAGAGAATGAGAATCTCTTATCGAATATAATTTTTTGCTACTTCTTGTTAAAAAAGAAACGTTATCCTTCCACTGTAGGAATGTCTCCCGTGTTGCGGAGACAGTTTACATACAAAAATTGCACATGATCAAATATCCAGACACTGAACAATTATTTTTAGTCCCGTGCGGGAATCGAACTAGACGCCCACAGCACCGCAGCAAAACGCTTAGCCACTACGCCACCGAGCCGACATTCCGCGGATGTCGTGAATTCCGAATCTGGTGAAATACCAAAAAATGTCGTTGCTTCTGACTGATGCCGGTATAGATATGATGTAACATAACCACTGACAACTGCCGCACACCACGATGTCCTCCTGGCAGATTACGGCGACATCTTTCGAATGTTATCGCAAATTATCAATTACGCGGGAGATATTATAGTGCTGTTAGGCATAGACTCTCACTCGTCTTTAACATCCCTTATGCGATGTAACGTCTATGCGTTATAAACGTATGCAGTGTTAGACACTATCAACACTATCAGATCCGAAAACCAATAATTTGAGTTTTGCTCTAATATTAGTTTAGGTTGGAATTCGTTATAATTTATTGTTATATATTCATTCAGTATGGCTATAGGCTGAAAAGGAACTTTCTAGATTTTTTGTCAGCATTTTGTGTAATGGCGATAGTTAGCTCATCCCGCCTTACAGTCAGTCCGTTCCTAAGTCCCAAGACACAGAGGAGGACTCCCTGTGTCTTGGTTTAGGTCTAGATGACGTTTGTTATTTTTTTTATGGGAAAGGTGGCAAACGAGCAAGCTTCTCGTCTGATGGTAAGTGATTGTCGTCGCCCACGTCCCTGCAACATCAGAGGTGCTGCAGGTGCGTTGCCGGCGTTGTAGGGAAAAGGGAGGAAGGATCGGGAGAGGGATGGAGCGGGCAAGTAGGCCTCCGGTTACCTTATTCCCTGTACGAAACGCAGAGCCATAAGATGCCTGTACTTCACGCAGGGCATTCTGTGAAGCTGTGGTACTAACCCGGTCTAGCCGGCCCATTCGCAGCAGCAGCGCAAAAGCCAACGCTTGGCTCTACCACGTCTAAAAATATGTGATTGTATACTAGTACAATACAGTAAGTGATAAAGTATAAGCCTGTAAGTGTCTATTGCTGGCCTGAAGGTCTCTTTCTCAAATATCTGAGAGGGTTTATACAGTATAATATTATATTACATGAAAGGATAAACGTCTACTTATCTACACTTAAATTGCCTTTGGTACCGTGAATTTCGAATTCTGCCAAAGATATTTTTGTAGTTATAACTTCAGTGAAAAATTATTGTACACATAAATTGGCTTCGACCATCCATCTGTTGCAAGATACGCGACTGTGACATTGGCACACATCGCATTTAATCTAAGAAAATAAACCTGTCTGCGTAGGTAATTTTATTTGAAAATATTTTTTATGATAAAAAAACTAATTTTGTAGCTATTGCGACAAATCGTAAGCTTTATAAATAAGTTGGATCTCGATAAAACAGTGCATATTATACTATTACTAGTAATTTTTTTTAAACTATTTTAATTTTAGGTTACTCTTCTCTTTTTTTTTTTTTATTTATTGATAAGATTGTACTTATAAATCCACATTCCTTTTACATTTAACACAACTAATATATTATACTACTATATTAGCTAGTACTAGCTTTTTCATCAACAGCCTATTATATGTTCTCTGTTGGACATAGGCCTCTCCCAGTGTGAGGATTGGCCATAATCGCTGCGTTTGGCAAACGGATTGACGATCCGTATCGGTCCCCTGCTATGGTAGACTGCTGCCCGTCATCGGTCAGTGTATATTGACATCCGCCATATGTCTTAGTTCATGAGATATTCAAGGCCAATTTTTGTCAACTCTGAAAAACTCTTTGGACTCTTTGTTATTCCACCGTCAGCTGATTACTATAAGATTTTTGTGGTATTTTCCTTAGACGAATTTTACAACAACCACGGTATGATATGAAATGGCAGGTTATCTTACGCTACCACTGTTAAATTTTATATAGTGAAATTAATTCCGTGCAAAAGTTAGTGAATTTCATATATTAGAAAAAGCACGATTTTCTCATTCAAAAATGGCATATACTCGTACTTAAAAGAGAAGAAGAGCACCACCCTCCCTCCCACAAATGTGCAGTGCATTACTCCTTCCACACCATGCACTTTCACCACAACAATCACCCGTACAAGCACTACACTCGACACTTGGTAACATACACCACTGATGTTTAAAGCGCGACACGTGTTTCGCCTCGCAACAAGGCGTTATTATCAAGCGATTAGACTCTGCGACGTGCAACCGGCGGTTCCATGTGGAATTGTGCGATGTAACTTCTTCTCACATCTTTCTCTTCAATTTACAACAAATTACATTACAAACTCTTTAAGAAAAGAACCCTCGAGTTTAAATTTAGTTGCGATTAAACTGTTTTTACTCTTTTTCACTGAAGAGCCTTTGCATAAGTTGCTTCTCACCTAGTGACCCGGCTGTGTCTATTTCGTTTAACTAGTACGTCTTTGCATCTAGGCTATGGTAATATACGCTTCATCACAACACACACAAATTAGTTGTTATATATATGTATATTTATGTTTTATTTCTATCTTTTTCTTTTTTTCTGTTATCTTTGTAATTACTATGTATCACCAGATCTTGTACTATGGTAGATATAATTCTTTAAGTCATTATTATGCAATTTTTTATCTCTCTGACGACAGATTTATGCCATTCCAATTATGTCGTTAGTCCACAGCGTGCGACACGTGGGGGTAAGGTCGGCATTTGGAGAAAATATTTTTATATGCCCATGTTGAGGACAAAAGCGAGATAGACAATAATTATCATTCAAAACTGTGTATATATTCATCAAAATCGGATAATTCATTTCAATAGAGATAGTAACAAAAATTGCATCGTAGTCGGAGATAAGAGAGCTCGGCTAGCTGCTCCCCAATCATTTAACCTCGGATCATGTAAATAAAGAAAATATTCCTGCATATTCAAAGTAAAGACTGTATTTAAGTTTACATTTATAGATACTGTCCACTATATTTAAAAATCCATCAAAAAAAAACTCAGTTATTTACAACTTTCAAATTGCCAATACAATCTATTACAATGATTGCATACAACGATCGCAGTAAAATGCTTCCCGCATATTACGGTCATTTCCATTTCAGGAAACTTTTTAGATAGTTTAGACGAGCTTTAGCTTTTACGGCAACTTTCGTGCTTACACGAATGGTTAGTTAGTGTCTTCGAACTTCAACTTTACAAAGTAAGATTAACTGATGAGAGAGTATCATTTTCTTCGAACTCGTCTAGTTCTTACATAAAATCACTAGAATATTGATCCTGCGAGATGCAATTGTTGCCAAGACTTAAATTATTCTTTACTTAAGGTAAAGGCAGGCAAGCGAGATAGCGTATCGTATATACCTGATGGTTTGTCATTACCGACGCCCATATACATCTGCAACAGCAGAGGAGCTGTAGATGCGTTGACGGTCTTAAAGGATATTTGGAGGATGGGAGATAGAATGAGGAAGGAAGGAAGGGAGAGGTGGGCCTCCGGTTATCCCACTCACCGAACGAAACGCAAACGCAGAAGCACAAGCTGCCTCTCGTTCACGCTGCTTCACTGCGAGGCCTCGGTACTATATCAGTACAATGACACAGCTCATTTTGAAAATTCCAGCAGGTCTGTTACTAGACAACTTATAATAGAAGCACTTATTAAGAATTGGTGCACACTGTGTAGAGGAAATATTTATTTATTTATTTAATCTTTATGCACAGATTGGTACATATGGCGGACTTAATGCCTAGAGGCATTCTCCCCCACTCAACCATTAGGCTAAGCAGAGATATATACGTAATAGAGGCGACACAGCTAAGAGAATAAAACAAGTAAAGAGATATAAATATCAAAATATATACTTCCCCAGATAGGTAGATACATACATACATACTTAGATACATAAATAAATTATGTACAAATATACCATATACATATAGAATAATGAATTTGAATAAAAAATACAAACAAAGATGCATGTCAGGACAAACAACTAAAGCGGCACAATGACAAACAGCAGCACTAGTACAGACTTGCAAGATTTCTGTAATGTTTTCAAATAGCAGACGTCGGTATAATCTAATATGGACAAAATAAGAGTTGGGCCAAAAGAAATCTTCGTTGATAAGGGCTTTGATAAGGAGAAGAGAACTTTGAAATAATTTTATCTAATGGAAAACGAGTTTGACATTTCTGTTAATCTCAGTTATATGCCCACTCCAAAGATAAATTACCGTCCATAATAACACCTAGATTATTAACAGTATCAGAATAGACGATAGTGGTACCTTAGTTTAGTGGGTGTATTGTCGATTTTACGTAGTTTTATATCAAAGAAGGTCACAATAACTACAACCAGCTGTAATTAAAGTTAAAATATAGGTACATGAAATTTTATTTTAATTTTTTTTATCTGCTGACTATTCATTGAAACATTTTTGTGTTCGTGTAAAACATATTTAAACTAAGAAAAAATGTAGACTATTAAGCTCGCTTTAAAAAGAATACTCGCAAACCGGTCTTTACAGGAGGCTTTATGGGTCAAACGAAAATAACAAGGAAAAGAAACTAAGAAGGAGAGTCATAAAGAATTTATTTATATTTTTAAATCTAACTTGAGTATGAAACATTTCTCTTGGATTAAGTAAAACAACTTGAACTGCAGTGTATAACTTCTCGTATTTTACGTTTAGTTGCGTAAATACCAGCTTCCAAAAGCCATTTGCTTACTGAAGGTTTGTTGAAATACTTGCTTATAAATATATCCGTGGAAATTTATGGCTTCGATTCGTTAGCAGGGTTCAGAGGACAGCAGCAGCCAGCGACGTACCAACAATGCGGGGTCGTTCACGCTCGCGAGTCCTACCGCGGAAAATGTAAAGCCCCTCGGGCCATAGCGCGATTCTGAACCGTCAGGGTTATAGACTGTCCGGCGTCTTAAATCTTAATCCCGACATAACCAGACTTTCCTTCGGTGTCTGGTAGGTGCATCTTTTCCCCAAGTGATACACAAAAAAATTGTCTTTGATTACAGAAGGCCTGTTAATAGCCCACTGCTGAATACAGGACACAACAGTATGATTTTCCATAATCGACATGCTTGTCACGTGGTTTTAACGCTTAGCACCATATGTTTTTTAATTTTTTCTAATTATTCATATATTTAATAATTTATGTACGAACAAGTAAAACCGAAAAAAAGAAATATGATAGAAAGAACAAGTCTGTACAAAGGTACTGCTTATTTCTTAAGAAATTTCTTCCAGCAGACCTGCGACAGAGGAATAGCTTGTCAAATTTAATATTTTAAATACACTAAAAAGTTTTTATGTATAATAATGAATAATATGTTTGTGCTAGCAAAATTCCAAAAAAATTTCGTTACGTTACTAAAAGAGTTAGTACCAAATAATCAGTTATTACCAAAAACGGGTGACAGGATTCAGGTAGTATGACATAGAATAACATCGTGAGGCTATTTATAAATAATTGAAGCATAGTCTAGTATAATGTAAAGTAATAAAACGTAACTATAATGTGGCAGCTATTGCCCTTCTCAAACCATATTAAAAGGAAAGTAAACGTCTTTTACGTCACCCACGAAAATGAAGGGGATGACAGGTTTCCTTACACATATGCTGGTTTCTTATCAATTACAGTTTTAGTCTGATGCTCATCTAACAAAATATAAATGTCGATTTATATTTTTTCTTTCTGCATATTCTACAAGTTCAACTATTTCCATTGAAATCGTATTTGCTTCGATGCTTCGAACAGCGTTTTCCATTTACGATGTTTTAAGTCAACGGTAAAATCGAAATGCAGAGGTGAAGTAACTTTTTTTGAGCACATGAAATTTCTCCGCCTCCTCGTTTGTACGGTCGTTGCTCGTGTACGTTTTTAAAGGAGTTTTTCATGGAAAATTTCGGTTTACCCTTTTAGGAAAGTATATTAATTGAAAATTACTACTTCATAGCGAATTATTCAGAAAATAATGTGGAAAGATTGGGAATGGTATGTTATAGGAATTAGATAAATGTGAATAACTTTTTATTTACCCCGCCTAATGGACAAGTCTTTGACTTGACGAACCCAAATCACAAAGACCGGAAGCAGCATCTCTAGAGCCAGGGTACCTGCTCCATATTCACCAACGCGCCTGCCCACCAGCCAATGAGAATGGTCTTTTAAATTTGAAAGATTCATTGTACAAATAATGATGAACTAAATATTAAAAATATCTATACCTCTCTTATCAAAGGCTTCGAACAGATTTAAATAATACGTTGCTGATCATTTATTAAAAAATTAGGTAATATGTTAAAATCTATGAAACTATTTACAGTAGAAATTACTTCAATGTAGAGTCATCACAGGATCATTACTGCAAGGGTAGGGGCTCGACATGCTAGCTTTTGTTTGCGCTTTCTTTTTAACTTTTTTATACATCGAACAATCACGAAAGTCATTCAGTTTCTGACTGGGATAACCTGTGTGTATAACTGGATGGTAATAAGATATACATAGATAAATAATCATACAAATACCCACAACTTCATCATACAAATGTTTTCCTTTTGATTCGGTAGTGACTTCGATCTTCGAAGCACCCCTTGCTTCATTCGTCACTACCAACTAGGCGATTGAGTCGCCAAAAGGCATCCTCGGAAAGACATATGTGACGAAATAGATTTAGTTTAATGAACAATAATTGCCGTAATATCAAAATATACATACACGGGTTGTTTCGAGTATGTAGTAAGAGGCGACTGCCGACAGATGGCGCTATAAACATCATGCTAAAATGTACAAACCTGTAACGGGGAGAAGTGTTTGAGATGTAAGGCCGATGAGAAATCGTGTATCAAGTCGATTATAGTAAAACCTTGCCGGAAATCTAATGTCTAGCAGATCTGTACAGACAAATTGCAGGTCCACGATGAAAATTTCAATTAGCATAAGCGACTATATTTGAATGTATAATAACAATTCTCATTTTTACAGACAAAAAGAAAATGAACTCAAACGTAAAATTTAAGCCTGCATTAATTCAACTCACGTATGCTTCCCTCGAAATCCAAACACTTGATCGATTAAAATGAAAACTCCGTATGCAAAGCTTTTACCCATTGCCTGTACAAAATATCCTTTAATTACGTAGGGCTCTTAAATTTTATATCTTCGGAACATGTTACGTAGTTGTGAATTGATAAAGCAAACAGAAGTAATAAGTATTGAATGATAGGTAAGAAACCAAACTTAATAATATTATTTCTTATGTATATAAAAATACACGTCTAGTGTCATATAACTAAAACAACTTTTTGTACGTGGTAGAGCCTAGCAGCGGCTTTGGCTGCTGCTCGAATGGGCCGGCTAGTAACACGACCTCGAGGAATACCGACGTGAAGTGAAGTAGACGCATCTTGTGCTTCTGCGTTTCGCTCGGTGAGTGAGGTAACCGGAAGCCCACTGCCTCTCCCCATCCCACATCCTTATCCTCCCTCCCATCTCCCGAATTTCCTTAAGGGCGCTTTTGGTATCGCAGATGCATGGGTGACGGGTTGTGTTTTAAATCCCGCAAAATACGACAGAATTTTTTTTCTGGTATATCATAGATAGCAGAATGGTCACCTTAAACAAACCAAACTTAAATTAAATCAAACATATGAGATCCGATATCTCATTCCGCGACCACTAACGAACTAAAATATTCTCCACGTTTCGAAGATAAAAATATTTATTCATCCGCTTCATTGTCAGCCCGCGCAAGACACTGGTATTGCTTATCGTGAAAACGACAAAAAAAGCTAGTGTGCCAGGCATAGTCGAAAGTCGTTGAGGATCACACTGTGCAGACGGGTTGATGAACATAGTCACCACGTACTAAAAGATACTGCTCTCCAATACAAGACTGTGAGATTTGAGTTGCTAATACTATTACGACCAACGGGTTCCGAGATTGGAGTAAAAGGCCGGTGTCTTTACCTTCTATTTTTTGACCGCTTACAAAGAGTACAGAGTTTCATCTCATGTGTTATCCCACACACGTGATATTTCACGTGTCTTCCTGACAGTAACCAATCCTCTGTATTTTCTTCCACTGGACACTTCTCTTCCTGTCTTTTTTCTCCTTTTCCCGTGCCTTCCTGACAGTAACCAATCCTCTGTATTTTCTTCCACTGGACACTTCTCTTCCTGTCTTTTTTCTCCTTTTCCTGTTTCATTGTTCCTTTTTTTCATGTACTTCCTCTTCCACTTACCTCAAAACTCACCACTGAACTGTCCCTAGTGCCCTCCAGATATTTAGTTCCGAATTTTGATCGTACTTTTTATTTTCGATTGTTCCGAACATTCCTGAAGAAAAAATTTGTAAATATAAACCAACCAGTTTACAGACTCCCTTATTTACATACGACTGAATTATATTAACTTCGTCTGGTAATTTAAAATACCTTATTTCTTTTGACTTGTCATTCAGAGACGTAAGAGTTGATAAGACGTTATCGGGCATTCGTGACAATGCTATTTTTTATTATTCGGTTGGGGTGACACGTGTGCTAATAACAAGATGGTAATGAAGCCCATGATTATTATTTTTGACGTGGTAGAGCCAAGCGGCGGCTTTTGCTGCCGCTCGAATGGGCCGGCTAGTAACACGACCTCGAGGAATACCGACGTGAAGTGAAGTAGACGCATCTTGTGCTTCTGCGTTTCGTGCGGTGAGTGAGGTAACCGGAGGCCCTCTCCCCCCTCCCCCCTCCCCAAATATGGTAGCGGTATATAATTTTGAGCTACCCCAGGAGGGTACCAGTACCGACGTTTCTGAAGAATCCCTCTCTGAGCATCCAAGTTCAGGCTTTCCTACGCTACCTAATCGTGGATGCTCAGTCTGCCCCGCGTATTCTGGGGGGGAGGGCAATATTCCGCTCTCTATCTTTCCTACTCGAGGCAAACGCAGCAAGAAAACTATGGCATCCCCTACCGCGCTCGCCGTGGATTTCTGGAATATCAGGGGACTCCACTCGAACCTTAGCGCCGTTCATTACCATCTTGAAACGGCGAAGCCGGCCTTGCTTTTTCTTACCGAGACTCAGATATCGTCTCCGGCTGATACCTCTTATCTCCATTACCCGGGGTACAAACTGGAACACTCCTATAAAGGACGGGGCATAAGCCCCGTGCCGGAGTTTGCGTATATGTCAGACATGATATCTGTTCTCGACGCCTCGGTAGTCTTGAAGGTTTGGATCTTTCTACCCTTTGGCTGCGCATCGACAGCGACGACCATCCGCGCGTCTATGCGTGCCTTTACAGGTCCCATAGCGGTAATACCGCAACTGACCGACTCATCGACCACATCCAAATGGCTACAGATTCCGTGCTACAACAGATCCCATCCGCAGAGATCGTGATTCTCGGCGATTATAATGCCCATCACACCGATTGGCTCGGTTCTCGCATAACCGATCATGCGGGGAGATCTGTTCACGACTTTGCATTAGCATATGGCCTGACACAACTGGTAACCTCGCCGACGCGGATCCCAGACGTGGAAGGTCATACACCTTCCCTGTTGGACCTTTTGCTGACCTCACACCCGGACGGATATTTGGTCTTAGTCGATGCCCCTCTTGGCTCGTCGGACCACTGTCTGATCCGGAGTGTAGTGCCTATCGCGCGCCGATCCCGAACGCGATCTGCGGGCTTCCGCCGTGTGTGGCACTATAGGTCGGCAGATTGGGATGGAATGCGGTCTTTCTTTGCTTCCTACCCATGGCGGCAGCTTTGCTTCTCGCTGGATGATCCCAACGCCGTTGCAGATTCTGTCACCGATGTGGTACTTCAGGGAATGGAACTTTTTATTCCGTTCTCTGCAGTGTCTGTCGGTGGTAAATCCCAGCCTTGGTTTAGTCGCACCTGCACGCCGGAGCGTCACGCCGAAAGCGGAAGTGCTACCAGGCCTGGGCCGAAACATCGGCGTCTCGGGATGCAAAAACCAGCGCTCTTAAAAACGAGTACAACTCTGCCTCCAGGTCCTTCAAAAGAGTTATCGCTGCGGCAAAGTTAAAGCACATTGGCGGAATTGGCGAGAGACTAGTTCGCCTCCCATCGGGAACTCGCGCATTCTGGTCTCTCGCCAAGGCTATCCAGGGGAATTTCTGTCAGCCATCTCTCCCATCTCTGCACAAGGAGGATGATTCGCTGGCCCATACTGCAAAAGAGAAAGCCGATCTCTTGGGCTCTCTTTTTGCATCCAACTCGACTCTTGATGACCGGGGAAACTCTCCACCTACCATCCCGTGGTGTAAGTGCTCCATGCCGGAAATTCAGTTTCTGCAGAGCTCAGTGCGAAAGGCACTCCGCTCCCTGGACATTCATAAGTCGAGTGGGCCGGACGGAATCCTCCAATTATGCTGAGGATGTGTGCCCTGAGTTGGCACCGGTTCTCACGCGTCTTTTCCGGCACTCCTACTCTTCAGGTGTCGTCCCGGAATCTTGGAAGACAGCATTTGTGCATCCAATACCCAAAAAAGGCGACCGCTCTGATCCGTCCAACTACAGGCCTGTTGCCATCATCCCCTTGTTATCTAAAATAATGGAGTCACTCATCAACACCCAGCTCCTGAGGTACCTGGAGGAACATCAGCTGATCAGTGACCGACAGTACGGTTTCCGTCGCGGACGATCAGCAGGTGATCTTCTAGTTTACCTGACTCACCGATGGGCAGAAGCAGTTGAGTTTAAGGGGGAGGCTTTGGCGGTTAGTCTGGACGTAGCGAAAGCATTTGATGGGGTTTGGCATAAAGCACTTCTTTCAAAGCTTTCATCTTACGGGGTTCCTGAGAGATTGTGCAACTGGGTCACCAGCTTCCTCACGGATCGGAGCATCAAGGTTGTTGTCGACGGTGCATGCTCGGACCCCAAATCCATGAATGCTGGTGTTCCACAAGGCTGTGTGCTATCTCCCACTCTGTTCCTTCTGCATATCAACGACATGCTACAAATCAGTAGCATTCATTGCTATGCAGACGACAGCACGGGTGATGCCTTATATACAGGCCGTGCGAATATTTCTCGGGAACACGTCGACGAGTGCCGGAACAAACTAGTGTCTACTGGTCATAAACTTTGAATAACAAGTCGAGACCTTGTTATTCAAAGTCTCGGATTGGGGTCGACGTAATTTGGTCCTATTCAACCCCAAAAAGACACAGGTTTGCGCGTTCACCGCTAAAAAGAATCCCTTTGTCGTTTCTCCTCTTTTGAGAACATTCCCTTATTGCCTCAGCCAGTATCAGAATCCTTGGCGTTGACATATCGAGCGACGTTCAGTTCCGTGGTCACTTGGAGGAAAGGCCAAATTGGCCTCCAAAAGCTTGGTGTGCTCTGTAGAGCGAGACAGTATTTCATGCCGGTCCACCGTTTGCAACTTTATAAGGCGCAAGTTCGGCCCCACATGGAATACTGTTCTCATCTCTGGGCAGGGGACCCCAGTACCAACTCCTTCCATTTGACCGCATCCAACGTCGAGCGGCTCGAATTGTCGGCGACCAAGCTCTCTCTGATCGGCTTGATCCTTTGGCCTTGCGAAGAGATGTTGCTTCTCTTTGCATTTTTTACAAAATTTTCCACGGGGAATGTTCTGAGGAACTGTTCGGATTGATCCCAGCTGCTGAGTTTCACCATCGTACATCGCGACAGAATTCGAAGTTCCATCGATACCACCTAGATGGTTGGCACTCCACCACAGTGCGTTTTATTCGAAGTTTTCTGCCACGCACTTCGACTTTGTGGAATAAGCTGTCGCCAGCAGTATTTCCGAACAGTTACGACTTAGGGACCTTCAAGAAAAGAGCTTATTCCTGCCTTAAAGGCCGGCAGCGCATCTGTAGCCCCTCTGGTGTTGTGGATGTTCGTGGGCGTCGGTGATCACTTACCATCAGGTGAGCCGCACGCTCGTTTGCCCCCTTCATCTATAAAAAAAAAATTTAAGCAAAACAACTTCAATCGAAGCAGGTTACAGATGTGTTACGTTTGATAAGGCTGCGCTGAAAATCAGCTTGCGGGAATCCGTAAGATAAACTAAGCGTAGACCCATTTGTTGCATAACACTGTAGCGCAGAAAAAAAAATCTAAATTCTTGTTATTTTTTGTAGTTTTTATTATTTTTTATTAATAACTTGTTAACTAATTGTGATGTAATAAATAAAGTTTCTTTCATTCTATCTTTCTTACGATACCGGAGGACTTAATCAAATTGGTACTAGACGACTTCTAGGCACAGAAGGAGTTTACCAGCCAGCAGGGTACACCACATACTGATTATTATAACCAATTACATTTAAATTTGGCAAGTAGTAATCTTATTCCGGTAGAAGGCGCGATGTGTTTGATTTTTTAATTACTTTATAATTCGAACACAGCGCCGCCTATTGGGTCCAGATTTTGTAATTTTCTTCTTTAGTACCAATATATATATATTGTGAATATTAGTAATTTCGCTTCATATATACAATTTATTCATTAATTGGGTACTGATCTTAGCACAGCTATGAACCATCGTCTCGGTAAAACAAATATATTGCGTGAATCGGTCAAGTCGTTTAGAAGTTACACGATCACCAACAGATACACCAACGATTATATATAAAGATTATCCACTTTCTCGAAATTACCTAAGAACATTTCAAATCATAACCCATGTTCATATTATTCTAAAATGTTACATATGTGCAATGATGGATGAACTAGACCAAATTAAAATTAGATGAGACTTATTTCAATGCTATTTGTTGGCTTTTACGTTGCTGGTTGCCAAGTTCGCTGTAGCACTGAATGTTGTAATGGCTTCTTTGCTATGCTGACTGTACTTTACATTCTACTCGATTAGATGCAATGCATGTAGGTTTTAATAATTTTAATAGTTATTTGTTTATTAATCTGAAAGGAAGAACGTCAGTTTTGTCGTATTGAGTACTGTGGAGAGTGTTTGTGGTATGCAAATTGAATTGGAATTCAAGTCGAAACAAAAATTTTCTGAATTGACTGCTGTTTTATTATGATTAATATGATATTTAGTATATAAAGATATATACATATATATTGTTTATCGAGGGATTGATTGTATTGAGAAAAAGAAACCAAAAATAAATAGGAGATTAAAGTCACCACCATAAAGCTCTCTTCCACTGTTGTGATACGTTGAGCGTATCATTCTCCGAGGTGTCTCCATATTTTGATACTTTCATCATCCGGCTTAAGACAAAACCGGGACTCGTCATCTCCCAGCATCATCATCTCAGTTTCGGTGTGAGCGACCAATACTGGACCGTACTACTGGTTGTAGGAAGGGTTCTCTGGCAGGAGAGTATGCCCCTATCCCAGCCGCCATAAGACCTAGCTGTTACTTTTTAAACTTCCTGGCGCTTAGTCCTTAATTCAGAAGAAATCGAAGTACGACTTCTGAGCAGACTATTTACAATAAGTCTATCATACCTCGCTGTTGTCACTTTTCTGCAGTACACGGTACAGTGAGCACCACTGCTGGGCAAAGGCCTCCTTCTCGAATACTTCAGAGAGTTTTGGAGCCGGGAACGGCCCACCACACTGCTCCAGTGCGGGTTGTCGGGCTTCGTCGACATGCAGGTTCCGTCACGATGGTTTCCTTCACTATCGAGCACGTGGTAAATACAGTACTTAAAATTACTATTAACAATTTGAATGGTATCGGCACCGGGGTTCGAACCCTGGTCACGCGCTTTATGAAACTAAAGCGAACGCCCTGACCACTGGGCTACCAATGCTCCGGTATCGTATATTTTTATATATTCAACATTGCGAAAAATTACGGACTATGATTCTCGCAAAGCTTGAGCCACATGATTGTAAGTACTAATAATAAATGTTTATTTACTCTCGCCTAATACGAACAAAGCAAAAGTATTCATTTTCAATTAAACAAGCAATGATTGGTAAGAGTCTGGTGTCGGCACTAGGCTCACGACTTATCACGATCCGGCATTATCACTTAAATTGATCAAGTGATGGTTACGTAACAGAACAATAAATTTTGACAAAAAGATAGCATGCATTACACAAACATTTTAATAATCTGTAAGGTAGTACCATGTATTCGTGTAAAAGAATATTAATAAGTGCAAATAGCTTGTAGGTTTTATTTTTCTTTTATTTTTAAACGAGACAAATATCCCTACATTGACAATAGTGAAAATAAACTACGGAAAACAAACATGGCACCTGTGTCTCTTCCACGTAGGTAGATACCACGATTCGGACGTAGAGAATACGGGAAAAAAATTATTTGATTTATTATCAGTGTTGTAGGAAACTAGTAAAGAGGGGAAAAAAGTAGAATTTAATTAACTGTGTTCGCAGGGGATGAATTGTCTTTAATATACCGTTTTAAAATATATATATTGTGAATATTAGTAATTTCGCTTCATATATACAATTTATTCATTAATTGGGTACTGATCTTAGCACAGCTATGAACCATCGTCTCGGTAAAACAAATATATTGCGTGAATCGGTCAAGTCGTTTAGAAGTTACACGATCACCAACAGATACACCAACGATTATATATAAAGATTATCCACTTTCTCGAAATTACCTAAGAACATTTCAAATCATAACCCATGTTCATATTATTCTAAAATGTTACATATGTGCAATGATGGATGAACTAGACCAAATTAAAATTAGATGAGACTTATTTCAATGCTATTTGTTGGCTTAATTACATTGCTGGTTGCCAAGTTCGCTGTAGCACTGAATGTTGTAATGGCTTCTTTGCTATGCTGACTGTACTTTATATTCTACTCGATTAGATGCAATGCATGTAGGTTTTAATAATTTTAATAGTTATTTGTTTATTAATCTGAAAGGAAGAACGTCAGTTTTGTCGTATTGAGTACTGTGGAGAGTGTTTGTGGTATGCAAATTGAATTGGAATTCAAGTCGAAACAAAAATTTTCTGAATTGACTGCTGTTTTATTATGATTAATATGATATTTAGTATATAAAGATATATACATATATATTGTTTATCGAGGGATTGATTGTATTGAGAAAAGAAACCAAAAATAAATAGGAGATTAAAGTCACCACCATAAAGCTCTTCCACTGTTGTGATACGTTGAGCGTATCATTCTCCGAGGTGTCTCCATATTTTGATACTTTCATCATCCGGCTTAAGACAAAACCGGGACTCGTCATCTCCCAGCATCATCATCTCAGTTTCGGTGTGAGCGACCAATACTGGACCGTACTACTGGTTGTAGGAAGGGTTCTCTGGCAGGGGAGTATGCCCCTATCCCAGCCGCCATAAGACCTAGCTGTTACTTTTTAAACTTCCTGGCGCTTAGTCCTTAATTCAGAAGAAATCGAAGTACGACTTCTGAGCAGACTATTTACAATAAGTCTATCATATCTCGCTGTTGTCACTTTTCTGCAGTACACGGTACACTGAGCACCACTGCTGGGCAAAGGCCTCCTTCTCGAATACTTCAGAGAGATACCCACCACACTGCTCCAGTGCGGGTTGTCGGGCTTCGTCGACATGCAGGTTCCGTCACGATGGTTTCCTTCACTATCGAGCACGTGGTAAATACAGTACTTAAAATTACTATTAACAATTTGAATGGTATCGGCACCGGGGTTCGAACCCTGGTCACGCGCTTTATGAAACTAAAGCGAACGCCCTGACCACTGGGCTACCAATGCTCCGGTATCGTATATTTTTATATATTCAACATTGCGAAAAATTACGGACTATGATTCTCGCAAAGCTTGAGCCACATGATTGTAAGTACTAATAATAAATGTTTATTTACTCTCGCCTAATACGAACAAAGCAAAAGTATTCATTTTCAATTAAACAAGCAATGATTGGTAAGAGTCTGGTGTCGGCACTAGGCTCACGACTTATCACGATCCGGCATTATCACTTAAATTGATCAAGTGATGGTTACGTAACAGAACAATAAATTTTGACAAAAAGATAGCATGCATTACACAAACATTTTAATAATCTGTAAGGTAGTACCATGTATTCGTGTAAAAAAATATTAATAAGTGCAAATAGCTTGTAGGTTTTATTTTTCTTTTATTTTTAAACGAGACAAATATCCCTACATTGACAATAGTGAAAATAAACTACGGAAAACAAACATGGCACCTGTGTCTCTTCCACGTAGGTAGATACCACGATTCGGACGTAGAGAATACGGGAAAAAAATTATTTGATTTATTATCAGTGTTGTAGGAAACTAGTAAAGAGGGGAAAAAAGTAGAATTTAATTAACTGTGTTCGCAGGGGATGAATTGTCTTTTAATATACCGTTTTAAAATATATATATTGTGGACGTTATTCTTACAGAAGATGTACTTCTAAATATTTATTTTATTATCACGGAGCACATTACTACCACTATGATATACCATATTGATAGTAATATATACACAAATTTCGATTCAATTTTTTTTATTAACCTTTATTTTTTATTATTTTCCTTTTTGGTTCGTATGTGTTTTGGTTTTTTTTAATCTTTATCTGTATTAGTCAAAGAAATTATAAAAAAAGATATTACTTTTATAGTAACGGATAGGAACTTGTTAAAACTATAACATTGTTAAAAGTACAACTAGTAAATACAACTATTGTAGGATCGCACATCGTCTTGTCGGTGAAGTCAACAAGGCTCCAACTGAAAATCAGCGCTGCAACCTCTGCACGCTCAGTTGGAGATCTAATTTGTACTAATTTTTATTGACTTTGTTAAATGTTACATTTATATTATTATTTTATTTTTTTCTATACCTAATGCTTTAAATGCATGTGCTGAATTAATCGTTCTTTCTTTCTTTCTATTACGTATATATTATATGTACGAAGTTAGCTATAAAGTAGTTAATGTCGATATGCTACGCAATCAATAACTTTACGATATGAGAAAAACTTGAAACCCAATCCACGAGATTGGTTGGTGTAATGCTCACAGTGGAAAGCTTCCCGCAATTTACGTTTACTGCCATTTGGCGAAACTTCCCAGGAGTTTAGATGCTCGTTGACTTTTATGGCTGTTTTTACACATAAACGAATGGTTCGCCGGTGGGTTCGATCGGTGTGTTTACAAAGATATCTTCAGCCATTCAGTGCATGTTCAAATACCCAATGCGTATATACATAAAGTACAGTTTCGTTTGAATAGCGATTTTTAAAGTTCATTTCTATTTTGCGGGACTTTGTGGAGGAGTTGATTATAGTTATATCCGTAGGTGAATTAACTAAATGCTGAAAATATATTTTTTGGTTGGTTTTTCATGTAATCAGGGGTTAACTTAGTAGATAATAATCATTAACTCTTTTTAATAATCTATAAGTTTAATCTTATGCGCATGTAAATAAAATGTCGAAATTACTGCTATTTCTTTATTTGTATGATTATTTGCACGGTATAATAACACTAAATTTTTACCTCCCTCTTTGTCCTAGTTAAGTGATAGCTTCACCAAAATTGGCCGAACCGATTTTCGTGAAACTGTCAGTTGAAAAACTGTTGATGTGATTGTGATGAGAAGGTACATAACTCTGTACGGAATAATTTAGACTCTTTTTAGCCGGGAAATATTTAGGGTTGCCGCGCAAGAATTAAAAGTTAGGGGCGTGATCGTCGAAACTGTAACTGACTCGGTTAATAGGTAATATTTGAGCGGCGCCTGTTTTAAACCATGGCTATTATCTTTCTTGCATATCGGCAGGCTCGCACAGATGTGCATCGGTATGCCAGCGACAGTATGAGTCAGTATCCGAACGTCCGCAGCCCACCGACACCGGCCGCCCTTGCCACTCCTCAGAAGACAAATGCTCTATTCTCTCCTAGCAAGGCGCACCGGAACTGGCACTGCCTTCTTACAACGCCACCAATCCTACCTCGCTAGCGGACCTCGCCTTATCCGCCACCCGGAGGCCACAGGGGTTTAGAAAAGTGAGCACTTGGAAGCGCTACTTGAGCTACTACTTTGATAAACGTGGAAGAGCCAAGAGGCGGCTTTTCCTGCTGCTCGATTCGTACCACGGCCGCGCAGAATACCGGCGTGATGTAGAGTCATCTTGTGCTTTTCTGCGTTTCGTTCGGTGAGTGAGGTAACCGGAGGCCCACACCCCCTTACTATCCCCCTCCTCATCCTCCCTCCCATCTCCGTATACCCTTAAACGTCGGCAGCGCACCTGCAGCACCTCTAGTGTTGCAGATGTACGTGGGTGACGGTAGTCACTTACCATCAGGTGAACCGCTTGCTCGTTTGCCGCCGTTCCCATAAAAAAAAAACTAGCCCACCTTACCTCCAGGGACGGATCTCGTCCTTGGCTCCACCACTGCGCATGTAATACAGACATCCATGTTTTATCCATTATAGGATTGTAATATTTCGAATCACGATTATAAATTCGATCATTTAAAAATATTTCCAAACACAACATATACAATTTATTTTGTTTTAATATTTCACAAAATGATATCTAATAGCGAAGTCTGAAGCCAACGCGGACGAAGTCACGGGTAACAGCTGTCGTATGCAATAAAGTTACAAAATAGCGATGGCAACTTGTCGACAAGATTGTTGTTAATATATTTATTTATCGCCATAGCAATTAATTTTCTGATCTTCAAAAATGTTGCAAAATTTTAATTAAATACTGTCCATTTCTTTTATTAAAACATGCTATTAAGTCACCACAAACTGCATTTTTTAATTAGTAAGCTAAAAAGCATTCTGAGCGAAACATCACACTTTTAGTCTTTCTATAAGCTTTTACAAAGCGGCAACTGAAGCTGGAATCCCAATGATACTGTTACTCATCACCACTCTATAGGATTTGGGTTTAGCATGAGCATATGTTGCCATAGCATATATATATGAGGATAAACCGGATGCCGCCGAGATTGACCTACAGAGAAATAAGTTGGTATATTCACCTTTTAACCTCTAATAGTATTGTTGCTTTTAAAGTGAGGGTAGTTCATTATTGTAATGAAATTTTAGAAGAACACCAATCTGTTTTGTGTTACAATTAACCCATTTTACGTTTTGACCTTTAGTTTACGTGCCAATCAGTTTTCGTAACTTTCATACAAGAAACATACATAAGGAATGACAATTAATGAATAAATTGGAAGACATATATTTCTGCCAATTTAAAAATAACAAGGTCAAGTCGGCGCATCAAATTATGAAAACGTGTTTAGTTCATATTGGTTAGTAAAAACTTTAACAAAAAATCTGCCATATTATTACTTATTTTATAAAATATAATTTCTAATACAGACCAATTAAATTCGACTTACGTTTGCAAAGTACAAGATGTTATATTTGATTCGTGATTCATTAAATCGTTCGCTTACATAAGCTACTGATTTCAATACTATTGCAGTTCACAAACAATTCAAAACCTCATGCATTTAAATAGATCTTTGCGATGCATTTTTCCTTTAAACGTGATTAATTATTCACAGGCTGGTGGTTTGTTTGAGATTCAAAGGCACCGAGACCGCAATGCTTTTACAGTATCCTCCTGCTTATATTCGAGCTTTCAGGTTGTGGTCGTATTTAGTTACGCTTAAAGTATATTATGCTAATATAAAAATTCTTTTCACAGTGTTAGTACTAATACAGCGACTTCAGTTTTAAAGGTAATATGAAAAATACCCGTTCGCTTTTGAAATTTTACTGTTAAGAATTCAACATTATTTGTAGCACTTATTTTAATTAAGTAGTTAGTGACTGAAATACGACTTAGAATTGTTTGCTAAATAGAATTAAATGAGACTATTATTTACGGATTTTATCGCGTTTAATTACGTTTTAATATTCCCGACGTTTCGATTGCTTGAAATCCGTAAATAATAGTCTCATTTCAAATGTGTAGTGTTACTTTACTCTTACTCTTACTTATAGAGTTTCATCAAATTCTTTCTTCGACATAGTTCATAGTCCATCTGATCCTAACAATACGGGGTCGGCTAGAATCGTGGCACACGTGAAATAGCAAAGCTAGGCATCAGCTTATGAAACGATTTAAAACGTTACATAATAAACCCGTTCCAAATTTGAAACCAGAAAAAATGCGAAATAAAAACTTTTTAAATTTTAGCATTATTTATGGCCAGACTATTGGGAATGAAACAGGCAGATTTGTTGTACTTCTATATGAGATCTTTGCAGCCAAACAATCTGCAATTTCGAAACGTTATTTATAGCAGTGTAAAATATTGGTATTTCTTATATACATATTGGGAGTTACGAGTCAATATTGAATTTGAAACTCAATAAGACAGAACAGATGTTACTTGTATATGTCGTAAACTCCGGGAGCGCAAGCGAAGGGGTGCCGTCTATGATACTGTTCGTAAAGTTTGTATTGTTTATACATTTATTATGATATTTTAGTTTTACGATGCAGTGGGTAGTCCATTGGTCAGGGCGCTCGCTTTAGTTTCACAGAGTGCCAGTAACCTGGGTTCGATCCTCGGTGCCGGCACCATTAAAATTGTTAATTGCAATTTTAAGTGCTGTATGCAATATTAATTGAAATATAAGTGTAATTTTAAGTGCTGTAAATACAAAATCAATGAGCTACCCACTTGCGCAGCGTTGAAGAAATACATCGTGAGGAACCTTCAAATTTGAGAAATAATAAAAAAAATTATTTCGTCGTCATGAGAGGTCCGCAAAGCAGCACTGGAGCAGCGTGGCTGGCTCTTCCCAGCTCCAAACCCCTCTCAGATATAGCAATGGGCACTTACAAGCTACTTCTTTTTAGTTTTACTATTTTGTATACATATTGGGAGTTACGAGTCAATATTGAATTTGAAACCAGAAAAATGCGAAATAAAAACTTTTTAAATTTTAGCATTATTTATGGCCAGACTATTGGGAATGAAACAGGCAGATTTGTTGTACTTCTATATGAGATCTTTGCAGCCAAACAATCTGCAATTTCGAAACGTTATTTATAGCAGTGTAAAATATTGGTATTTCTTATATACATATTGGGAGTTACGAGTCAATATTGAATTTGAAACTCAATAAGACAGAACAGATGTTACTTGTATATGTCGTAAACTCCGGGAGCGCAAGCGAAGGGGTGCCGTCTATGATACTGTTCGTAAAGTTTGTATTGTTTATATATTTATTATGATATTTTAGTTTTACTATTTTGTGCCACAGTTTTAACCAAGCCACTGAGTGAGTTCTCGACTTTATTGTTAAAAGTGTGTTTATTTTATATTTAGATACTAAAGTTCTTTAACAATTCTGTCTACATATTTTACTACATATTGGACTCCATGACTTTCTTTTTGACAATATTTTGATATTTACAATTAACCCATTTACGTTTTGACCTTTGGTTTACGTGCCAATCAGTTTCGTAACTTTCATACAAAACATACATAAGGAATGACAATTAATGAATAAATTGGAAGACATATATTTCTGCCAATTTAAAAATAACAAGGTCAAGTCAGCGCATCAAATTATGAAAACGTGTTTAGTTCATATTGGTTAGTAAAAACTTTAACAAAATCTGCCATATTATTACTTATTTTATAAAATATAATTTCTAATACAGACCAATTAAATTCGACTTACGTTTGCAAAGTACAAGATGTTATATTTGATTCGTGATTCATTAAATCGTTCGCTTACATAAGCTACTGATTTCAATACTATTGCAGTTCACAAACAATTCAAAACCTCATGCATTTAAATAGATCTTTGCGATGCATTTTTCCTTTAAACGTGATTAATTATTCACAGGCTGGTGGTTTGTTTGAGATTCAAAGGCACCGAGACCGCAATGCTTTTACAGTATCCTCCTGCTTATATTCGAGCTTTCAGCTCGAATTGCATAATCGCTTTCAGTGCCTAGACGATTGCGTTACAGTGGACGATACGAATAGCAGGCTAGTGGAAACTGTCCATGCGGTAGGAGCTAAGTTTTGCAGGACCCGCCGCACGAACAAGCCCCAAAAGCTCTCCGATCACACTCTTAAACTCATGAAAGCCAGGCGTGAGATAAAGCTGCAGTCTACAACGGATGCGTCAGCGTATCGGCTACTGAATAGACAGATCTCAAAATGTATGAGGCAAGACTTACGCAAATTCAATACAGCCTGTATTGAAAAAGCGATAGAGCGGAACCAAGGCTCCAAAGTCTTCGCCAGAGATCTGTCTATCGGAAAGAGCCAACTGACCAAGCTGAAGACCGAAAGCGGTGCAGTCATTTCCGCTGGAGCCGAGATTTTGAGTGAGATCGAGAGATTTTACGGACAGCTGTACACAACGTCGTTGAAACCACACACTGATGTGAGTAACGACCCAAGAGCCAAGCTTATCCGACATTACTCCGATAACATCCCTGACGTCAGTCGGAGCGAGATTAGGATGGCTCTCAAACAGCTTAAAACGGCAAGGCGCCGGGTGAGGACGGAATTACAGCTGAGCTTCTGAAAGCGGGTGGAAAACCGATACTTGTTGTCCTTCAGAAGCTGTTTAATTCCGTCATTCATGGCGGTGTCACGCCGAAAGCGTGGAGTAGAAGCGTGGTTGTCCTATTCTTCAAGAAAGGGGATAACTGCCTTTTGAAGAATTATAGACCGATATCGCTTCTAAGCCGCGTCTACGTGCTGTTTTCGAGAGTCATCTCAAATCGTCCAGTGAACAGACTTGACGACTTCCAGCCTCCCGAACAAGCCGGATTCCGAAAAGGCTATAGTACCATAGACCACATACATACTCTTCGTGTTTGTACAATGAGGCTACGATGTCTATCCGAGTACAGAATCAGAGTACGAAACCAATCCAACTGCAGAAAGGTGTAAGACAGGGTGATGTCATATCCCCGAAACTCTTCACCGCTGCATTGGAAGATGTTTTCAAGCAGCTGAACTAGAAAGGATACGGTAACAACATCAATGGCGAATACATCACTCACCTTCGATTTGCCGACGACATAGTTCTTATGGTGGGATCGCTGGAGGAGCTTAGTACAATGCTCAATGACCTCAATAACGTCTCCCAACAGGTTGGTCTTAAGATGAACATGGACAAGACGAAGTTCATGTCAAACGTCCATGTCACACCAATACCGGTTGTTGTTGGGAACAATAGGCTCGAAGTTGTAGACGAGTACGTATACCTGGGACAAATTGTCCGATTAGGTAAGTCCAACTTCGATTCAGAGGTCAATCGACGAATCCAACTCGGCTGGGCTGCTTTCGGGAAACTACGTCATATCTTCTCGTCGAGTATACCGCAAAGCCTCAAGACAAAAGTATACAACCAGTGCGTGTTGCCAGTCATGACATACGGATCCGAGCCTTGGTCCTTCACTGCAGCCCGTATGAGGAAGCTCAAAGTTGCTCAGCGCGCTATGGAAAGGGCTATGCTCGGTGTTTCTCTGCGTGATAGAGTCTGCAACGATGATATCCGCAGCAGAACTAAGGTAACCGACATAGCCGTAAAGATCAGCAAGCTGAAGTGGCAATAGGCCGGCCACATAGCTCGCAAAACTGACAACCGTTGGGGAAAAAAGGTTCTCGAGTGGCAGCCACGTACAGGCAAACGCAGTGCAGGACGACCCCCCACAAGATGGAGTGACGACCTGCGCAGTGTTGCGGGAAGTCGATGGATGCAGGTGGCTCAGGACCGAGCTTCGTGGCAATCTTTGGGGGAGGCCTATGTTCAGCAGTGGACTTCTGATAGGCTGAAATGATGATGATGATGATGACTGTTAATGTATCTGGTCGGCTAAAACGAATACGAATATAAATTCATTAGAGCTTATTACTATGTGACATCTGTCGAAGTCTTTACGACTGCACGAAGGTAGAAGACAAAATTTGCATTACTTCAATTTCGCTAACTCAATTTTTACGCTCTGTAATTTACAGCTATTTCCAACGTTTCGGTTAATTGCTTCCACCCTTCGTTTTATGTTAATAAAATAAACGTTCATAAATTTATCGTTTCTCATTGTTCTTTGTATTATACTTTAAAACCACGTAAGTCGCATACCTTCAGTTTAGTTCTCACAGATTCAAATTTACAACATTCTATACTGAATCAATATCTCAGACAGTACACAATTTGTATCTAACTTAAAGCCAAAAACTTTGTATGGGACACATAATTATAATTTTGAATAATAACTTGTTAATCGACTATTTCGTTATAGAGCCGCACTGCATTTTGTTTTCACTAGCTTAGTAAAGTATATACTGAGGAATATACAACCTTTTTTCTCAACAAATTTGCAAGCACGTAGTCCACCCAGATCATTGACGAAAAAGGTTCAGGTTCTCCAACCAACTAGGCAAACCAATTGAAACTCCGTGAGAATGGACCTTTGCCTCTGCCTATACCGTAACGGATTTTTGTTGTGTTTTCGTCGTTGTTTTATGAATGAATGAAATACACTTTATTGTACACCAATTAGCAAAAATAGAAAAAAATAAATAAATAAAAAGAAACACAAAATACATAAAGGTACAATTGGCGGCTTTATCGCTTAGAAGCGATCTCTACCAGGCAACCATTTTGCAGAGGAAATAATGACCAGTGAGCAAGGGTTAAGGGTGTACGCAAGTTACTAAGAAGTGAAAATATAATATAATAAATATATATTGATATATACACAAACATATATATATACTCTCACATACTGATATATCTAAAAGAATACACAATATAAAGAAATCGCTTCTCAGCGATAAGACTTTTTGTACTTTTTTTTTTGTTTCTTTTAATAATATTTGTATGTTAAATCTTTGTGTGTACAATAAAGTATATTTCATTCATTCATTCATTATATACCCATACATATACGAGAACATAAAGAGTTAAGAATAAATAAAATAAGTAATTTTAATAATAAATATAAGTATATTAAGTTGGTGTGTCAGCTTTTCATCCAGCTGTCAACGACACCTGCTCATTCGTAACTCTGGTGTCCGACAGGAGGCGGAAAATGATTCCGACTACGCCGAACCCAAATCCTACAGACCCGTGACGGGGGCTAGGATCTCTAGTGAGCAGTAGCGTGCATTCCGTTTAAAAAAAAGGCAGTACCGACTAAGTCGTCCTTGTGACTAAATTAAACGAAGTCGTTTGCAATGCGTCGGCTGCCGAGCCCAGCGCTAGTGACTCACAAGACACGTATAATTTCACATTTAATGTCTATACTTTTACTTTTATAGCTATCGCCTACCCATGATCAGAAACCTGTGCAGGTCACAGCTGGTGCGTAGCTGCAGGCTGCGCTCTGTCTAGCCCGATGAGAATGATTGAATCTTCCACGCGTGGAATTTCAGCTTCTGTATGTACTTTTAGAATATAAGTAAATACTTAATTTAATTACAAAACCTTGCCTTTCTTAATCGGCCATCTTATTATGTAGTCAAGTTAATAAAAGAGAACCTGTATATATACAAGTACAGCCCTTCAATGCACTATTTCCTTTTTTAAGCTCAATAAAATACCTAGTGAAAGAACTAAGTAAAATATGTTAAGATACTTTTCTCTCGGACTACTTTTAGGCAAAAATACGTGTTTTTTGTTCATAAAAGCAATGAGCGGTTTTGCTGTGTGAACTCCTATTTGTAAACTAGTCTTTACCAGCAAATACGGGTCAAATGTAAACAACATGGCGTCCAAAATCCTGGGCGCATTAAACCTAATTAGTTTAACTATTTTTTAAAGTAAATCTATGTCAACCGTAGATGGTAGTAGTGGGCGGTAGATTCAAGTGGCTTTTGCTGCTGCTCGAATGGGGAATGGGAACGAGTCAGTACCACGATCTCGCAGAAAACCAGCGTGAAGTAGAAGCATCTTGTGCTTTAGGGTTTCGTTCGGTAAGTGAGGTAACCGGAAGGCCAACTCCCTCCCCATCCCCTATCCTTATCTTTCTTTGCATCTCTCAAATACCCTTAAAGGCGACGCACCTGCAGCACCTGTGTTGTGAATGTAGTCCCTATCGGACCAAAGTATTAAAATTCCATAATAACACGGAGTCGTGTCGGAGAGTTAAATGAAAGCCTTTATAGATATGCGCGTAGGACAGAATTCAAAATGAGAATTTATTGAATTTACATCGTCAATTGCTCTGAGTTTTCCATAACTAAGCTGAGAAAAGGTAAATTAAAATTAACATAATTAAATATGACACCATCTTCTTCGATTGTAAGACCACGCTGAGCAGATGGATTGGGTGGAGCTGAGTTGGTAACTTCACGATTTTGGTGTTGCTAGTTTTTATTAGCATGCGAAATTTAGGTTTGGATAATAATGAAAATGAATTTTACGCCCTGTTGTCGAAGTCAACGCCAAGTATGTTAACCAATAAGTTATTATGATATTTGGTGTAGCGTTTTCCTCCTAACAACTAATTATATCTAAGTAAATACACTCCTAATAGTTATACTCTAAAAATTAAATTACATTTTTTCACTGCCAAGGGGCGGCTTTTGCTGCTGCTCGAATGGTCCTGCTGGTGGGTTGGTACCACGGCCTCGCAAAATACCGGCGTGAAGTAGAGGCATCTTGTGATTCTGCGTTTCGTTCGGTGAATGAGGTAACCGGAAGCCCACTTCCCCTCCCCAGCCCCCCTCTTCATCCTCCCTCCTATCTTCCAAATACCATTAGAAGCCGGCAACGTACCTGCAGCACCTCAATTATTACATATTATTAATTATAATTATTACAGCCTGGTGATTTGGGTGCACCAACTCGCTTGGAGGAATAAAATAGGCCGACGTTGTCTTATGAACTCTTTAAGTATAAACTTGTACTTTATAAGTTATTATTTATTATATTTATAAGTACTTAATTGTAAAAACACATTTTGTGTAACGAAAAGTAATCGTCTTTGACGAGCCTCTGTCCAAAGAGTTAACTCCGAACGACGAATTATCGAAACTCTACATTATAGTCTGTGTTCTAAAATGTAATTAATTCTGAAGCTGAGGCATGGAAACCAGTAAGTATTTTTGTTTTGTTACTACGAAGTACGTACTTGTTCCATGGCATGGGTAAAGCTGTTGTGACTAAATCGAGTATCGATTTAATCACAACACTGAAATGAATTGTTTAATTTATAATTGAAAAACCCTTCACGTAGCGTCCTTATAATACACTGCAATTATAATTATCGAAGCCTATTGATACTTGAAATTTAAATTTTAATGGAATTATTATTTAATGAGTTTTAAAATAATAACAAGTTATCAAACCTTTGAAGTAAACGTTCAGGAATAAGGCAGCAACAAAATGATGCTTGGGCATTTAGTAAAATATGCAGCAGCCTGTATACTGTTTACTGTTAAACGAAAATTATTAAATGGATCAAAGTTTTATAGAGATTCTGGCATTATCCTGTTAGACTGTAGTAAAGACTTGTAATGAATAAATTGCACGTAGATAAACACCCAAATATGGTAAAATTATTTCTAAGTTCTTCTTATCCCTCCAACATCATCGTTTCATTATTTCAGGCTATCACAAGTCTACTGCTCAACATAGGCCTTATCCCTTGCGAGATGGAAGCCCAACACCGGCGAAATATTTAGCTTCTTCATCGCCGAGTCGTCAAATTCATTAGACCTTTGACATGGATCAGCCTCAAATGTGTTCCTGGTCATTTCAACCCCTCATTACCTGTTACGATTACAACAAATGCGTATAATTTATGATGATGCTACTTAATTTTATAAGCTATATTGGTAAGAAACCTTAATAAAAGTATTATTTACGGATCCCTATATATACGTATCATAATGGTTTCATTTCAAATGTGTAATCATTATGTAAACCTTAATAGTTTAATCAATTCGGATGTAACGAGCATCCCTTGAATCTCATTCGATATCAAAATGTAATTGATTTACAGAATTCTGCTGCAAATAGATAGCATTTAAATGGCTCATAAATCGAACGTGACCAATCTTTAAAAGGCGAGTTTTCATTTTTATGTGTACAACATTCGTCACTATGTTGTGACACGTGAAGGCAATACATTCACTTATCTGGCCTAGAGCATTGCCCATTCCGCTGACAGCAATATTTTACACAAGTCCATATAAAACTGAACACGAGTCGGCTGCAAGTCAGGCTGACCCATGAAAGTTTTATTTCTGAACTACACTCTCGATTTATTGGAGCTTTGAAGTATTTTATAATGTTTATATCTCTGTGTGTTTATCGGCTGCATATTTCAGACGCTTGTTAATTATGTTGGGCTATTTAAATATGTACTCGTCTGGTTGGGAGATATATATAAATAAGTATACATACATAACATATAATAACATAAATAGGTTATTTTTAAATATTAAACTTATACACAATAAACCAGCGAAACCATATCGCGATATAAATAGGGACAGCGTCATCTGTGATTACAATTATAAATTAATGACATATACTAATCAACGCCTCTACGTTATACACCCATTTTACTAATTTATACAAAATTAAAATCAAGCCTCATAGGAAGAAGCAAACGAAATTGAGCAAATTCTAATTTGGGATTCTGTCCCGATACAGTGTTCTGTAGTAATAAAAACATGGACCGACGGTATTGCAGTCACTATTAAGCGCTTATGAAATTTGCTCGGGACGCGTTTTATTTCCCCAGCTGTTGTTAATTAACAAGGTCCTTATTAAAATTTGACAGTATCAAATTTGTCAACATTTAAAAAAAATAGACTGTAAATTTTATTCAAGAATTATCTATTTGTATTTAATCCACTGCTGAACCTAAGCCTTTCCGAGCAAACGCCAGCAAAATCCGGTACATGCCTCTTGGAAGGTTTGCCCATACTCACCACGCTGAGCAAGGGGGTTGGTGAGTTCTGTGTTCCACGCATTAACGATGTTAGTATTGACCTCTGACCTCTTGAGTCTGTGTAATTCGAAAGAGTTTTCTGTCAACATTCGAAGGACAGAGTCTCGTTTATTGGCTAGCAGGGTGCAGGTGAGGTTGCATTTGGAGAAAGAGATAGTGTATTATCCCTTACGCCCCACAATTATCAATTTATTTTTCAATTAAAGAATGTCTGTGTATTCCAATTAATATTGCAATTGCGGTGTTTGTTATTACTCATTATATTTTTGATAAAACGTGGCCATTATCCTATATTAATCACGGTTTGAAAGGGGTGTCCTACCAACGAGTCCCGAATGCTCAAAACATTACTCCAACATTGAGTTTCTCAAGAAATCTTTAGAGCTAGCTGTGCCTTAATTCGCCATGGAGACTGTGCGTAAACCCATAGATTCGTGACCAGAAAGATAAGAGACCTGTATCAAAATCAAAAGCGCCACTCTGGATGAAATGGTTTTTAGTTAATCGCGTAGGCTTCGGTGAGTATGTAAATAAGTTCTATATTTCATATAAATTTTTTCACCCTTCACTTTCTCGTCTTACTACGGATTTTAGTAAAGTCCTGTCACGTTACCCGCAGGAAAATCGCTATTTACTTTACTCCATTATTATAATAAGTTATATTTTTATGTAACTTGCTGAATGAAAAGATATTTTAATTAAGGGATATTATATATTTTAATTATAGATATTTTAACTTATTTTTAAGCGTGGTAGAGCCAAGCGTCGGCTTTACCTGCTGCTCGAATGGGCCGGCTCGACCGGGTCGGTACATCGGCCTCGCAGAATACCGGCGTGAAGTAGAGGCATCTTGTGCTTCTGCGTTTCGTTCGGTGACTAAGGTAACCGAACCCACTACCCCACTAACCCACTACCCCTGCCTATTCCCCTCCTCTTCCCTCCCATCTCTCAAATATCCTTAAAGACCGGCAACGCACCTGCAGCAACTATGGTGTTGCAGATGTATGTTGGCGACGCTATCACTTACCATCAGGTGAACCGCTTGCTCGTTTGCCGTCTCTTCCATAAAAAAAAGGGATCTTAGATCTATTAGTGTACGAATTACTCTTCTCTAACTTTGTCTACTTCTTTGATGAGTATGTATTAACTGTTGTATGTATTGTATTGGAGTGGTCTGGTGTGAGTGATGAATGTTGGATGTTTGTTGTCTCTTTTGTATGTACGAATACTGTATCACTGAGAACTTTGCTGAGTATAGTTGATGTGTGCATAGCTGTTTGTTTTTGAAGGATGCTGATATCAATGTAATAGTGTAATTTACAGTTATCTATGTACTTTTTATGCTTTAAGCTAATATTCCTTTATATTTTACATTATATATATTATATTAAATATATGTATTTCAATGTGTAATACATACTAGGTGTATGGATACGTGTACCTAATATCCATACCTAGCAGGGATACTATGTATGTACCGTACTTGTAAATATATAAAAAATATATTATAGTGGCGAGGAACCGTCTCAACCAGAGTTCTATCTTAAATTCTCTGATCTAGAGATGTTTTCTTTTTTTTTGGTATGCTATTCTGGTCACATATTTCAATTCATAGCTAAAGGCAATAAATATAGATTCGAAAATCGATAATCTATATAGAACACGTAAGTGAGGTATTAATTTGAATTTAGGCGCTGACCTACATCACTATCATTTCATCAGAATGTACCTCGGATGTTATTGCTGAGGCTATGAGATATTGAGAACACGACGGCGCGTGAATGTCTTTGTGTGCATAATAAGGTTTATCAGACAGAGTAGAACCAGGCGAAGGAAACTCCGTACCTATTCTTTTTTTGACATTTATTTTACTTTTATTCTTTTCACTTAATCTTCACTATTGTACAGTCTGGATATATATTTTTATATAACAAAACTGTACATTTTTCGTGACTTTAATCTATAAACAGATTTGCAAAAATAATAATCTGTGTGATAAAGGTTATTTGTTACAATGCCTTTTAACTATTTTTGAAACATTGGTTTACTTGTTTAGTTACGCTTCACGTTAACTGACTGCAACTGCAAACTCGATCTATATAGAGTTTTTCGGAAAACATTACGAAACTACTTTAAGTCTTTATTTCATAGTGATCAGCTTACTCTATCCGAAGATTAAAATTTTAATATTTTCAAAGTTTAGGAAGGAAATAATTCCGACACGCTTACACAGACTCCGGCCCCGAAGCACACAGGATGTGCCATTAATTCAGTTGAATTTAATTAATGGCACCTTGATCAAGCTCGATTTGGCCAGAGTATGAACTATTTTTAAAAATACCGGATCAATATTTTGTTAATTAAATAGGTACGTAATGGTTGTTTAATGGCGAAAATAAAATGCCACTTTAATTGGTTTTTTCAATAAAGGTAACATTAGAATTTTTGGGAAAAAATACTTTTTGTTACCAAATTAAATATCATTCTGTAAAAAGAATACCGACCAAATCGTTGAAATCACTGTAGCACATATTTAACGAAGTAATATGTGTGCATCTCCAAAGGAGTTTTCAACCGTGGTAGAGCCAAGCGTCGGCTTTACCTGCTGCTCGAATAGGCTTTCATTTTTAAATTTGTATTAATAAATTGCATTAATTATTTAAAATTAACCATACGACGACGAGGTGAATAATAAATTTCAGTGTCAAAAATAGTTAATTGGTTACTAATTTGTTTCTAAATGGCGATAAAATAAAATGTATTTAATGTATACATACCAAAGTACTTATAAATTTTGAACGTGGTAGAGCCAAGCGGCAGTTTTGCTGGAATGAGCTTTGCTCGAATGGGCCGGCTCGACCGGCTTGGCAGAAGCATCTTGTGCTTCCGCATTTCGTTCGGTGAGTAACCAGAACCCCACTCACTCTGCTGTTGCAGATGTATGTGGGTGACGGCGATTATTTACCATCATTTATCACTTATCAGGTGAACCGCTTGCTGATTTGCCGCCTTCCCATAAAAGAAATAAAAAGGGTACTTCGGTTCGTCATTTATCGAACGCCACGGAGCATCAAATCCTCCTCGATTAAGCGAACGTAGTCGCTTGCACAGCAAATGTGTCATATAATCAAGGAACATAATCCTGTAGGAAACTAGATCCATGCAATACTGTAAAACCAAAGAGCAAGTTTAAGAATACTTCACACTTCAAAACACACAAACACACAGAGATCGTGTGCTATTGGCGTTAGAATCTGTTATCCCTTTCTTCCATTGGGTTCCTTAATTGGCGACTAAGGAAAACTTCAAAGACCATAAAGTTTGAAATCGTGCCGCCTTTAACCGGTCCTTTTAGCCCTTATGTTCAGCAGTGGACTTTAATAGTTTGATGAAGAAGGTGATTACTATTCTATGCAAGAGTAATCATAGTTTAAAATTAAATGAGGTGTGTGAGTATCTGGCATATCAATACAATATATAAAAATCAAACGATTTTAAAGCATTTCCTCATTGCTTGCACGCACAAGTTTTCAAAGCGAAAACTTTAACGTTCCTAATGAAGTAACCATAAAGCAAACTTCTCATTGTTAACTACTACACCTCTGGGCATAACCATTATCAACTCGTCTAGAAGTTCGCAAAATACTGCTATCCATTTAAGACTTTTATGGAGCTACAAAACTTAATTCTCAACCTGAGAAACAAGAACGCTAACGTTAATTTATAAGAAACTGTAATGCGAGTAATCTTGGAAAAGAAAAACATCGATTCAACTTAATATTTGTAGTGAAAACTCTTTTATCTTATCAGGCAGGGCGTTCCAGAGGAGTGTAGCTGAACAGTAAAAGAAGAGTTATAGTATCCTGTATTATGTTGTGGAACTCGAATCTTAAATTGGTTTATGGAACGAGGCTCTCTGTCATAAGCAGAATAAAGATATTGGAAATTATTCTTAAGATAAGAAGGAGAATTAGGATCAGTTAATACAGAATACAATAAACACAGAATTCTAGAGCTACGCCTTTGTCGAATAGAAAGCCAATTAAGCTTGGAACGATAAAAGAGACGTGATCATATTTACGTAAACCAAAGATAAATCTAATGCAGTTGTTAAGAAGGCGCTCCAACTTATCGAGACGTGATTGGGATAGGTCCAAGTAACACACATCTGCATAGTCGATAATGGGTAAAATTAAGGATTGAGTGAGCAAAAGCTTAGTTTTAAAGGGTAAGAAATTTTCAAACGATATAGACAACGTAAGGTGGCAATGACTTCCGGCTGACTTCAGCAACCTGAGTCTCCCAACACAATGACTGGTCCAGATGAATGCCTAGATTTTTCACAGTTTTGGAGAAAGGAATTAATGTTCCATTGAAATAAACTGGAGCAAGGTTACCATAATCAATCCCGGCAAGCATCCTAGGACCACCTACTATGATTGCTTGACATTTTAATGGGTTGACAGTAACCCCAAATCTGTGCGACCAATCTCTAATAGAGACAAGATTGTTATTTAGCTTCATTATGCAGTTATTGAGGTCGTTAGTGCCTGATTGTGCATAAAGCTGAAGATCGTCTGCATACAGATGATACGAACAGTCGACAGCGGAGGTGATAGAATTAATAAATAACGAAAACATTATGGGAGAAAGTATACCGCCTTGCGGCACCTGTACCAACGTCCGCCCAGGCAGAACACTGCTGTCCTAGACGAACTGACTGTTGGCGGCCGCGAAGATAGGATGAAAACCAGTCCAAGGCTGGGGTTGAAAATCTAAGATAACTAAGGTAGGATATGAGGATATCGTGGTCAACTGTGTTAAAAGCGTTTGAAAAGTCAACAAGCACCATCACTGTTAACTTTTGTTCATCCATACCCTTTCTTATATCATCGGTGACTTTGATAAGGGCAGTGGTGGTACTGTGACTTGGACGAAACCCAGATTGAAAAACGTTCAATAGTTGTTTACTTGTTTAGTTACGCTTCACGTTAACTGAATGCAACTGCAAACTCGATCTATATAGAGTTTTTCGGAAAACATTACGAAACTACTTTAAGTCTTTATTTCATAGTGATCAGCTTACTCTATCCGAAGATTAAAATTTTTAATATTTTCAAAGTTTAGGAAGGAAATAATTCCGACACGCTTACACAGACTCCGGCCCCGAAGCACACAGGATGTGCCATTAATTCAGTTGAATTTAATTAATGGCACCTTGATCAAGCTCGATTTGGCCAGAGTATGAACTATTTTTAAAAATACCGGATCAATATTTTGTTAATTAAATAGGTATGTAATGGTTGTTTAATGGCGAAAATAAAATGCCACTGTAATTGGTTTTTTCAATAAAGGTAACATTAGAATTTTTGGGATAAAATACTTTTTGTTACCAAATTAAATATCATTCTGTAAAAAGAATACCGACCAAATCGTTGAAATCACTGTAGCACATATTTAACGAAGTAATATGTGTGCATCTCCAAAGGAGTTTTCAACCGTGGTAGAGTCATAGGGCGGCTTTTGCTGCTGCTCGAATAGGCTTTCATTTTTTAAATTTGTATTAATAAATTGCATTAATTATTTAAAATTAACCATACGACGACGAGGTGAATAATAAATTTCAGTGTCAAAAATAGTTAATTGGTTACTAATTTGCTTCTAAATGGCGATAAAATAAAATGTATTTAATGTATACATACCAAAGTACTTATAAATTTTAAACGTGGTAGAGCCAAGCGGCAGTTTTTGCTGGAATGAGCTTTTGCTCGAATGGGCCGGCTCGACCGGCTTGGCAGAAGCATCTTGTGCTTCCGCATTTCGTTCGGTGAGTAACCAGAACCCCACTCTCACTCTGCTGTTGCAGATGTATGTGGGTGACGGCGATTATTTACCATCATTTATCACTTATCAGGTGAACCGCTTGCTGATTTGCCGCCTTTCCCATAAAAGAAACAAAAAAAAGGGTACTTCGGTTCGTCATTTATCGAACGCCACGGAGCATCAAATCCTCCTCGATTAAGCGAACGTAGTCGCTTGCACAGCAAATGTGTCATATAATCAAGGAACATAATCCTGTAGGAAACTAGATCCATGCAATACTGTAAAAAACCAAAGAGCAAGTTTAAGAATACTTCACACTTCAAAACACACAAACACACAGAGATCGTGTGCTATGGGCGTTAGAATCTGTCATCCCCTTCTTCCATTGGGTTCCTTAATAGGCGACTAAGGAAAAACTTCAAAGACCATAAAGTTTGAAATCGTGCCGCCTTTAACCGGTCCTTTTTAGCCCCTTATGTTCAGCAGTGGACTTTAATAGTTTGATGAAGAAGGTGATTACTATTCTATGCAAGATTAATCATAGTTTAAAATTAAATGAGGTGTGTGAGTATCTGGCATATCAATACAATATATAAAAATCAAACGATTTTTAAAGCATTTCACGTTTGCACGTACGTTTTCGTGCGAAAACTTTAACGTTCCTAATGAAGTAACCATAAAAGCAAACTTCTCATTGTTAACTACTACACCTCTGGGCATAACCATTATCAACTCGTCTAGAAGTTCGCAAAAATACTGCTATCCATTTAAGACTTTATGGAGCTACAAAACTTAATTCTCAACCCGAGAAACAAGAACGCTAACGTTAATTTATAAGAAACTGTAATGCGAGTAATCTTGGAAAAGAAAAACATCGATTCAACTTAATATTTGTAGTGAAAACTCCTTTGTAAGCCACTAAGTTATTCTATTTCCTTAGGGTGTAAGAATGTCACAGAAATCTCATAGACACCTGCACTGAAGCAGAGTGCCGTACTCTCTACAGCTCCTAAAACCTTCTGAGATTGAGTTTATAAGAAGAGGACGCCTTAGCCCAGTAGTGGAATATTTATAAGCTGATTTTCATATCTACAGTAGCGTAGACTTAATGACAATATAATTGATAATTAATGTTGCATTAAAATAATTATTTTATGAACCGTTATTTCTCAGAGAAGTTGTGCAAACATGCAAACCGGTATTTATTGCAGGCAAATTTCACAACAGCGAGTGATTAGTAACTGTTATAACTGCTAATAACTATGCATTTTAACCCTTAAAGTTTTCAACATTAAGAAGTGTTTCAGTGTATTGCTTCGAATGTGGAAAAAATATAATTGAATCTTTTAATAAATAAATATAAAAGTATTTTTTTTATTATGCCTTCAGTTAATATAACATATGTAAATGCTCACTCCTGTTATTCATGAGGATTCTACCGACAACATGAAGAAGTTGTCGTCGTGGTAGAATTCGGCCAGGAGGAATTCATCGAAATTTAAATATAAATATCTTTCTAGTTTTCATTTAAACTTTTTGGCGTTGCGGAATATTTTAAGTCAACCTTAATTAGTTCTCGTTCTGAGCTTAACATTTTTGCATTATGACTGCTTACGTGTTACGTGTACGTGGTATTAGCATATGCTGTTTTTCATATGAATATTATACAATAGATATTTGTTTTTTTTAAAGTCTTGGTTATTTGCTCGTAATGGTTGTACATTCCTAATGTGTTAAGTATATTAAATAAATAAGTTAACATTTATTTTTTTTAATTGGTTAAAGAGAGAATAAGGTGAAGAAATTTTGTACAAAGATTCAGGTTATTTCATTTTAAAATATCTTCCAGCAGGCCCGACACTGGACAGCTTAAAAGAGGCGTAGACTAGGTGTGAAAAAAATGTCTTTATATAAATACATACATACATAATATTTATTAGATGATATTATTTTTAATGATTCAATTCATTTTGAATTTAATTATGAACAACAACATTGTTATTTTTTTTTTGTTATTCTAAATTAGCCTATTTACAAATAGGTAAGCTGCTAGATATCCGACTTAAAAAACTGGGGATCCATGCATGAACAATTTGTATACGCAACGCTGAATTGGCGGGTGGGCGATTATAGCGCTGAACCCTCGCACAAGAAGCTAGAAGCCCCTTCTCTGGTCTGTGGGACTTGTTTACGATAAATTCGAATAGACATCCTGCAATCATTCGGTGCGAAAGTCACGTTTGTTGTTTTTTTTTTATTATCGATAGCCTCATGTTTCACCACTATACCACCTCATCCTCGCCTATCCTATACCAAATAGTTCTCATGATAAAGGTCGAAGAGAAACGCTTAGCGCCTACAGGGAGGCCCTCAGCCATAAATGGATGGACCATTACGTATGGTTGTCCGATGATGGAATGGAGACGGGGCAATTAAATTATGTATATTTTTTAGTTTTATGGTATAGGCGGCAAACGAGCAAGCAGCTCACCTGGTTGCTGTGTTATTTATTTATTTCTGTCTGTCTGTTTTATTTATTTTTATTTCTTTTTGTGTTTTGTTGTGATTGCCAAATAAATGTGTTTCTTTCTTTCTTCTGTGTAAGTGATTACCGTATTTTTTTTTTGCACTACCAGAATGCTTACTTGTGCATTGCCGGCCTTTAAGGATTTTTGGGAGATGAGAGGGATGATTGGGAGATGGTTAGAGGAGTGGTGATTGGATATCCGGTTAACTCACTTACCGAACGAAACGCAGAAGCACAAGACGCCTCTACTTCACGCCGCTATTCTGTAAATTTTTGGTACTACCCCGATCGAGCAGCCACAAAAGCCGCAGCTTAGTTCTACCACGTAAAAAATTCAAATGGACATTCCCAATAATGTATCCTATAAAATACCGACATTCTTGCCACCCTGCGCCGTTGCTCAAGGCTTTGCAGTCGGACCTCTGCCAGAGCATCGTTATCAATCAGGGTGCACTAGTTGAGGTTGATATTTTGATAAAGATATGGTACATTCCCGTAGGTGTAAAGATCTAAACAATGACCTTACTTTTATTACAAACCGTACTTAACTTCAGTTAATGGTTAGAGTGACATTCGTTTATCAGGTGAATTTTAGCGTCAGGAAACCCAAGGGGAATGCTAATTGTTTTAATTTAGCCCATCTAATGTGTCCCTTTCCCATTTATTGTTATTATAACTGAAACGTATTTGTACATTTACACACAAATGTTACGCAATTACTGCATTCGTTTATGTAACCATCTTGAAATTTTATTTTAATGTATAACGTTAAAAACTACGTTATTACTGTCGTTTGTTTTTTTTTTCAATAACGGCCTTAAATTAATTAGATAAAGTTTCAATCACATTTTAATTTTTATATTTTACTTTTCATGTATTACTTTGGTAAAGAAAACGCATTGAAAATATCAATGCATACCGATAGATGGCGGGACCATCTCGAAAAATACCAGACATAAATACAGCATGCCGTTGACGGGCAGCAGCGCCTATGGTGCGAGATATCTGGTACTGGGATCGCCAATCCGCCTGCCGTGCGTGGCGTATCCTATATCGCGTATCAGGACATAGTCCTCTCCTATGAAATCCTCTCTATAGAACTATGTCCTGCAGAGAATTTTTTGGATATTAAGGTTACTTTCGTTAAAAACTTAGTGCTTGTACTAGGGTATTATGATATACTATATGTAGTCGAACATTTTTTTTATGGGATAGACGCCAAACGAGCAAACGGCTATCCTGATGGTAAGTGATCACCGTCGCCCAAGGACATCTGCAACACCATAAGTGCTGCAGGTGCTTTGCCAGCCTTTTAGGATATTTAGGAATCGGGAGAGAAGAAGAGGATGGGGACGGGGAGTGGGAGTAGGCCAGCAGCTCCAGTGCAGGTTGGCGGGCTTCACATATCCACGAAATAATATTCTTTTATTATTTAACAGACATGCAGATTTCCTCACGATGTTTTCTTTCACCGCCGAGCACGTGGAAAATACAGCACTTAAAATTGTTAATAACAGTTTTAGTGGTGCCGGCACCGGGGGTCGGACCCATGTCATGAAACTGAAGTGAGGACCCTGACCACTAGGCTACCGGCTCCTAAACCTGATAGCATAACGAGAATTCTTATCTAAAAATATATCTTTAAAATATTTGTGCAAATTATTATGAACGTTAAAACGCATTAGTACCAGTAATTTAATTAAATGCGCGCTTAAATTTCGGTACCCGATTGTCGTTCATTGTTGTCTGAACAAACTTATCCGGGAGTTAAGACTGTAATAGACTTTTATAGGAGTTTTTACACTACAAATAGTCAGCCGTTAGGTTGAACGACCGTAACTAAAGTGTGCAACATTACCTTCGCAGTTCTTTTTTTTAGCAAATAAATGTGAGCTTTCTTATTTCTTTGCACATAAGATTCAGTTTTGTATTGGGGTAAACTCTTAAATAGTAGAAGTATTATTGCGTAGCTTGTCGACGACTTGATAACAGTAATGTCCGTAGGCGAAATAGTTAAGTGTGAGACGTTTGTTTTCATGATTGCCTAGTAAGTCTAACTGTTTTTTTTTCCTATGTACACATTTAAAACATTATTCAACTAAACTATTCGTGCGATAGAAGTATGGTAGAGTAACTAGGTCGATAACGGGCACCAGCGACTATGGTATACGAATATACGATATCTGGTACTGAGTACCGCCAACACGAATATCCTCCCCATAGATATAAAAGCTGCTAAAAAAAAACTAATTAAAAAATAACGAAAGTGGTTATCGATATTTTTTTATTTATAGAGAAAATAATGCGAGTGGAATTAACGAAAAATGCACTCGATAACCCCTTTTTCAACATTTTACATGACAATCAGAAATTGAAGCAGAACAAGTATCTCTAATAGAACACATCCTTCAGTGTTTGCGTAAAGATTGAAGCACTCGTCTTTACTTCCAACCCGCATCCAACGTAATAGGATTAGCGAAATGATTGCATACGGGTGTCAGGTGAACGACGCCATTGATTGTACAATGTTTATTTAAAACCCACCGCGGCACTTTTACGTTTAATATCGAAACTAAGAACTTTTATTATAACTAATACTTATGTCCATAATCTTAAAAGAAAGCCTGTTGCAAAATGATTGACGCCAATATACTGTTACTTTGCTATAGCAAAAAACAAAATTTAGTAAAAAATTTACACCAACAAAATGTTTTACCCGTTTTTAATATAGTCCCGTAGCTTGCAATGCAATATCTGTGGAACTTTAATGTTATATAATATAAGTTTCTTTATTCCAAAACAGCTTTACAATATTGTATAGAAATACTACAGAAAATTACTGGGACACCTCAAGTTATTTTCACAAACTTCTTTGAAATGGAACTATATTTTGGCAAAAACAAGTATGCAATATTTAGTACATAAAAGTAAAGATAGAAGCTACGGATTTCTTTGCTGAGTGTAGGTATTCGTATTTGCAAGCAAATATACCAATATAGGTAAAACATAAACAACATAGGTAACAAACTCCAAGAAGGAGAAAATTATATTAAAGTTAATTTCGGTCATAATAGCAAATACAGGTTACGTGATTTAAATGAGATAAAAAGGTTAAGTCATCACTAAAGTGAACACAAACTTTGACACACAATAAAGTGGCTAGCTATTTAAAATCATGAGCAAGTATTTTTTATTTAAATGTCCATTTTATAATGAAAATAAACTCCGTAAATTTAAATGGTTAAAACTTTTAATAAGTTTATTTTTTTTATTTCAATATAATTAAACTATATGAAACAAATGTTCGGTTTTAATAACAAATACAAGTTACGTAGTTTGAATGGATGAATGAGGTTAAGTAATTACTAAAGTGAACACAAACAAATGTTTGCAAAAAATAAGCCAGCTATTTAAAATAATAAGCAAGTATTTTTATATATGTCGGCGCATCCGCTTCTCAATACGTCAGCTGTCACTTTATAAAAATGTCAATACCCAGAACGAACACCGAGTGCTGGTGAGGCGGCCATCAGGTGAAACTGACAGTTTGGTTTCGAACGGTCACGAGGGCGCACGCAACCACGTTCTCGGTGGACGTTTCTTTTTATCTAAGTCGATCTTAGCGATCTATAATTATTTGGTAAAATTATTGATTGTATTATCGAGAATTATAAGTGAAGTGATTATTGCTGTAGTTATTTTATTGGAATACCGTCTCCCTCCCGATAAACCACGCCTATCTGAAGATGTCTAATAACTCTGATTCTAGTCTTTATATAAATGTCAATTTTATAATCAAAATAGACTTCATAAATTTAAATAAATATGTTGATTTATTTTAGTTTAAATTAATGGAAATACCTGTGTGTAAATGTTTTCCTTATTTACACATCGCGCATTTGAATAAACCTTCTCGCTGCGTTTTCACTTAAGCGTAATCAATTATATACAGGCTGGTGGTTTGTATCACATTCAAAGCTACCTAAACCGCTACGCTTACGTACTCGCAGAATAAGCAATATCGCAAACACAAGTTTAGGGAATTTGTGTGTATTTTAAAAGGCACACCAATGATTTTAAACATTATAAAATGTACTAGCTGGCTCGACAGTCGCTGTTCGGACCTTTCTAGCTGGTGGGGCGATCAGTTAATTACTTAATAGCTCGACTACAGCGCCACCTGTCGGGTCCTTACCTTACCTTACCTTAACAAGCCTGCAATTAGTGCACTGCATCACATAGAGCTCTCACATTTGAAGGATTCGCCATAATCGTCACGCTCGGCAAGTAGATTGTCGATTGCAGTAATAGACACCATTCGTCACATCAGTACTTGATAGCAGGAAATAGTAATCTATGCTTATAGTGCACGTGATAGAAAATGGCTATTGAAGCCAATGGACACCTGCAACAGATTTAAGTGAAGAATCGGGTACTTTTTTTTTAATGCCAACCTTATTTGTACATGCCGACTAACAGACGAGGCTCTGGCGACTGTCTGATAGTTAAAAATTCAACCGAATACGCCGAATACAGAGATCGGTTTAATATGTGAATAAACCTTCCAAGAACGGTATGCTTGCTTTTTAAAATCGACTAATCCAGTAATGACGTACGCGTGGCTTAGAGGTTAGCGTACCTGATTGCTGGGCCATAGGCTATGGGTTCGAAACTAAAATCGAAAGAATTAGTAAGGAAAATGAATAAAAAAGGGGGTGGCAGTGGGAACATAACACATATTTTATCCAAATGCCAATCTAACCTGCAGTGTATTTTCCTTGGTATCAAACGAGCTTCTGACGACCGACTAATAACCGTTTAAAGGGAACTACGCTGAACCCACCTGACCTGCATGGTAGGTACGGGGAAACCGTCCAAGAAACGTATTCCGGGACCTACACGATTAAGCCTTGAGAATAAAAATAAATTTTAACGATGACGTCATATAAACAAATGGAGGAATTCCGTAGCGTACATCTGTATAATTTCCTTTCAATTATCATATCACAAATGCGCGAGGGACACATCAGTGGGCTTAAATTAAAACTATTAACACTTCCTTCTTGCTCCCTGTCGCTAAAATTAAAGTACGCGTGTGCCGATAAACAGACGGGCGGACTGTTAACTAAAGGTAAGTACGGTTACTTTATAATAATAAGTATGTCGATTACTTTCACTTCAAATATATTTAGTTTTATGAATAAAATTTTCAATTTTCTAAACGTATTTTTTATTGGAATGTGGTGAAAAACGTGCTAACAGTCCAGCTGATGGTAAGTGACTGCTTCAGTCCAGGGAAACGGGAGAGAAGGAAATTCACCACCAATTTAAACACCACACCACAAGAGTATATTTTAAAAGAAGAAAAGCTTTGTTTTTAGGCCGTATGTAAGATTTAGGGTAATAACATTAAGGAACATAAATTTTACTTTTTAAACGTCATTTTTAAATCTACCACCGTTTCGTAATGAGTCTCCGATGGGGAAGAAACAGACAAAAGGAACTTCATAAGTATCGTTTTCCGTAGTTATTTAAAAAAAAATTATACAATATCGCCATATTATATATTAACTTTAAAAAAAAATTTAAACATATTTCATATAGAGTTTGATGTTCATAATAGCTTTAAAGACGCCTAGACTGAATGAAAAACTTTTGACTTTGACTTTGATAAGCAGACTTTGAGCATTTACGCATTTATACGTTTTAATCTCAAGTATAACGTATATACGCGTTATTTCTTAGTAAGCAGTGATTTACTCTTTCATATTATTGGCACACAAATAGGTTACGAACATTAACGCGCAATTTCGCTCTTTAACTCAAATTAAATTCATTAAAAACCAATTTTTTTTTATGATTTAGATATAAATATTGATCATTGGATGATAATTTTGTTATAACATTTCGATACATTTCGGTTCGTGTGTACGGGCAGTACGAAAGCATACACTAGTTCACAAAATATTAGGCATTCAATGAAAAAACTTTAAAATATTAATAACTTCAACACTGTAAATACATGTGAAATACTAAATATGCAAATAGTATACGTACGTAAGCAGTAATAATGCAAATTAAGTGTTAAGCTCCGAGCGAGAACTAATTTAGGTTGACTTTAAATATTTGTCGAAGCCAGGAAGTTTAAATGAAAACAGGCAGAATATTTATTTAAACCGTAGCGCGACAGTGCATAATTGTCTTCTGAAAATACTTAGTTCCGAAATGGTTTTTTGCATTGTTAATGTTAGAGGACATCCGTATGCTATTTATTTTTTATTTTTTTTTATTTTTTTATTTATATATTCTTTGTTTTGATCCTAAAAATAAGATATACAATGGGGGAACTTAATGCCTTTTGATAATTAAATTCTCTACCAGTCAATCCTGGGTGAGAAAGAATAACATGTTGGCAGGTTTAAAGTAAATAAAAAATGTAAATTATATATCAATATTAAATACATAACCCTTTAATATACTTACATACATAAATAAATTAATTAATTTTAATATTTAGCTTCGAAATATTTTTAAAATTACGAACAAAATTGTTGATAGGATTGACTTATTGATAGTTTTTAAGTAAACCTATCAAAGAGACCTGTAGCACAGGATTTAGGACACATTCGTTTCATAATACACCAGTCATCTGGGTCTCCAGATCTCGGTGCCGGCAACATCAAAAATGTTAATTGCAATTTATAATGTTGAATAAACTATGAGTACGTACTCGCCTGAATGTACTACGTCCGTGAAATAAAAAAAAAATTGTGTGAAAAAAACTTGTGAAGTTCAACTTGCACTCGCAACCTGGCAAACCCTTCATTTGTTTTTTTTTTAATATTTGTACAATCACACAAATAATTGTACAAATTATTAACAATTATTCATGTCCACTGCATATGATCTTTTTACAATTATGAATTTTACTACTTATGATCAATGACCAAATATTGTATTGAAAAAGAACTGAAACTGTTACATTTATAGGCTCCGAGATCTACGGGTGCAATCCGGCAACGAGGCTACCCGTCTCGCTCTATCTCCAGAACAGGCGAAAAGTGGGTTTTGGATACGCTGTGTCATGTCAAATGGAGATCCGTGTTCTCTGTCTGCATTTAGTGTTACAGGCGTGAGTATACAAACATATTCACCTGTTCGCATAAATCATCATATGCTGTGGACAGTCTGCACGTTGCGATAAGTCCAATGAGAATGGACGCACTTACCAGATAACATAATCGATGTAATGGAAGGATCAAATGAGGGTGTATTAAGCCTTTGTATTATGTAAATACTAAATAAATAATGTAGCTAATTTTAATTTTAATACATCGGTGCTTGTGGTGGTAGCGTAACAGAATCTACCGTCCCAACATCTCATCTCGTGAATATCATAAAAGTGGATTTTGGCTGATGGCGGATTAATTAACTCAAATATGCCAAGCGGCAAGGACAGGTTATGTCGAGCTTGCACCGATCAAAACCCCACCTGCAGCCCTACATTTGGAAAGAACACTTCCTCTCACTCTCCCTCAAGGGCAAGGAGCGCCGAATAATGGATGCGCCTTTGTATTCGGCGTCCAATCTCGCATGCTCCAATCTTAAAGCTCCTCCCTTTTTGGCACCTACTATCTGGTCTATCGCTCCGTCAGCGACTACATGTCGGCCAAAAAGGGAGAATGGCGCATCATAATACCGACACTCTCTCTCTCCGCAGTAACACCTCAGCCGCAACTGTCGAAGTAGCAGACGATGGTCCGTTAGCTCGAATGGGCCGACTCGGCCGAGTTGGTACCACGGCTTCGCAGAATACCGCCGTGGAGCAGTAGAATCTTAAGCTTCTGCGTTTTGTTCGGTGATTAAGGTAACCGATCACTCTCACTTCCCATCACCCCTCATCCTCCCTCACATCACCCGAATACCCTTAAAAGTCCCCAAAAAAAAAAGCCACTATAAGACGGTAACCCTTTCGGGTTAGACTTAAACTTATCATTTGGCGGTTCCTTAAAAAACAGAATATAAATGTTTCAGAACATCGCGTAACAAAACAAATCTCAATAAAATAAAAAAAAAAAAACCAAAAACGTCCATGCGCTGCTAAAGCGGAAAACTAAAACAGCTCTTAATGTTCGAAACTTTGAGAACTGAAATTTGCAGTTATTCGCTACTAAAAACTGTTTTAAATCAGTCGCTGTTGCGAAATTTGCCTGCAGCCAGTCAGTGCCGATTGGAACGTTTAACTATTTTTATGGTATTTTACTATATTACATTAAGAAAATCTGTCTCAGTTTCAGTTAATTAAATCTCTAGTAAGAAAAACAATTTGAATGTATAAATTTAACTATAATTTATATTTTCAAATTGTTTTAAGAATCTTCGTCGGAAAATAATGATAAGTATTATTAGCTGATTTATAGAAGGGTGCTAAGTTTGTTACTATGCTTTTACGATATATTTTTTGTTACCAACAACGATAACAACCGAACCATACTCCACCTGAAGCTCATAGACACCTGCATCTATCCTATATTATGAATCGAGATGTAAGCATTCAAAAATACATCCAGAGTTCTTTACTAGGGTAGTTTTAACACAACAAACAATCGGCCATTTCAATTAACTTCAGTAACAAGAACTCATAGTATTGTTTTTAAAAAAAAGATTGACTTTTTATGAATGGTTGGCATATGGCATATCTTTTAGGGAAGGCCTATGTTCAGCAGTGGATTTATGATAGGCTGAAATGATGATGATGATGATGATGACATACGGCGATACGTGTGTTGGCACGTGGTTAAGTCTTCTAAGTAACAAATCAGACTTAGATGATCGAAGGACGATTCGACACTATGGTCACCTACCCGTTTGCCAGCGTGGTGAGAACGAGCTAACTTTTAATGAAATGGATGGCGAGTTTTACAGGTGTTTTCGTAGTGAAGCCTAGCCTTCAGAAGTGAACGATATAATAAAAGCTGACGAAAATGAAAATGAAGTTGTTAAAGTATTATAAAATGTTGTATAATTGAAATATTTTGACGATGCTTTTGTAGTAGTAGTTTTAAAGAAGTTAGTTTTGCACGGAATCTTAATGAGAAACGCAAAAAGTTTTCACATTAAAACATTACGTGCAAAAGCCAAATATCTTCAAATTAAAAGTAACTACAACTCCTTTAGTTAACTGTACATGTCCATCCGCTGCAATTGAACATCGGCCTCCTGCATTAGAAAGATTCGTCGTAGACGCGACTTTTGCCAGGTGGATTGGAGATAGGCATTACTAGACACCTCGTACTTTAAATGACCTTATTTTAATCGCTAACACTATAAGGCAGTAATCGATCTCGTGGGCGACGGTAATAACTTACCATCAGGTGAGCTGTTTGCACGTTTGCCTCCTTTCTCATAAAAAAACCTGATGGCAAGATAACAGATGCGTTGTCATGATGATGACTAAGGTGCCCCGATGACTAAGGTGGTATATAGAAATTAACCAATAGTGCTCGCAATGCTGGCGGCAGAAGTAGGCAAGCCTGGTAACTACTGAGACGACTCCTAGGCAGAGTAGGAGCCAACGACCTGTTGAACGTATAAATATAGTAGTGTGCCAGTAAAATTCCAGGCAGTTAATCAAAGCCCTCAAAGGTGAAGACATAACAGATATAAAACTGTGTTCAATCTTATTTTTTTTTTGAGATATTTTATTTATTTTAAGATCACCAATATAGTTAACATTTATGCTATATAAAAAAGACATTTGTCAGTAAAATGAGATAAAAACTTTTACTTTCTTTACTTATAGACGATGATAAGTAAAGTAACTATATAAGTAACTTAAAGAATTGTATATCAATTATATGACATACAAATCCAATCACCACAATGAACTGCTTCGAGTTTTTCATCCAATCGACGTTGAAGTCGATACCGGTCCTGTAGATAATTTTTCAATGCAAGGTTCTAACTATGCTAATACTTTTTTAAGCTCTGTGGACAAAAGCGTCTAGTTTATATATATTTCTGTTCGGAAACTAAAACTTCTAACGTCTGCATAATATCCACACTGGGAAAGTTTTGTGTTTATTACCTTCCATTATATTCGTGTTGTACGAAAAGAATATAATGAACATTCAGGAGTTCCCGTAAAATAACTAAATTGTTTTAGAACGTACTGAAAATAGACTAAGGTAACTTTATTCCATCACCATCGTGAACCATCTAACTGAAAGAGGCGTCGGATTCATTGTCAACAAGTTGGCTAGCTTCCCTAATACATAGAATAACTATATGGAAATAACTATATGGAAATCACTTTAGCGATTAGTTGAGGTACACTTCTTTACTCTAAGTTAACTAAACTTGATTCTAACGGATGATGAGATAGAGGCTATTATGTGATCTTAAGTAATATGTTATGAGCCGTGGTAGCCTATTGGACAGAGCGCTGACTTTATTTTCAAAGAACCCGAGTCCCAGGTCACTCGGGTGATTGGATCCCCGGTGCCGTCACCACTAAAGTTTTTAATAGCAATTTTAAGTGCTGTATTTACCACGTGCTCAGCGGTGAAGGAAAAGATCGCGAGGAAACCTGCGTGTCTGAGAAATAATAATTTCGAGGATATGTGAAGCCCGCCAACCCGCACTGGAGAAGCGTGGCGGGCCCTTCCCGGCTCCTAAACCCTCTCCGATATTTGAGAAGGAGGCCTTTGCCCAGCTGTGGGCACTTACACGCTGCTACTTTAAGTAATATGTTTCATCGTATGCCTGTGGGCCAACATAACATAACGTAATTATGTTTTATATGCGTGTTAGAATAATATACCAACGAATAAAAAAATCATTACTTCTTTCTTTATAAATAGCGTTAATGAGAATAAAGTGTCAACGGGATACTTTAACACAAAACTATGTACGAAGAAACAATGCATTGATAAAGGAAACAATAGCTGGCTAACGTTATAATATAGGAAAGACGTATAATGTGAATTCGTTCTGGCAACAGTTTTACTTCCAACTAGTTTACCACTACTGTATCATTACTTCTGATACTGCACACGTTACCTAAAGATATTGTACATATTTTTACAGCATCCCCGTGTCCATGTGGGTTATGGATGTACACTTCAATTTAATTATACTGCTTGAACCATCCAAGACGCCTCTGGATTTAATAATGTTCTTTCTTCCTTTCTTTATTTTATTTAGGTGTCACGGCATAGTGACCCAACTCACTCTCCACCTCTCTATGAGATTAGAGTGTAACTGTAAATGTAGGCCGTCTATTCGCTGGTTGTGGTTTAACTTTTAAAAGTTCTTTAAAGAAGTTGGATAATGCCCGTAAGTGAAGTGGTTGAGTGTGAAAAGTTTGTTTTCATGGTTAGTTTGGAATACAACACGAAAGTTTACCAGTACGGAAGTTATTCTGCGGGCTGTACATACAAATATGCAGTTACGGTGTATAAGAAAACTAAAGCTGTTATTTGTTTGTTATGAGTTTTAAATAACCAACCGGAATATTTTCAAGTGAGCCAAGAGTCGGTTAATCATTAAAAATATTGAATTACATATTTCCAAGGCATTTAAAGCCTGACAATGTCACTTTATGTAAGTGATGAGTTTTTATGTATTCTTTGTATGTTATATGCTAGTTTAAAGGCCTTTAGTTAAAGAAGCATTATGTGGCGGGTCCTTCACTCCAACCCAACTTTATGCACAACGTGGTATACATAGCGGACTTAATGCCTAAAGATATTTAATAGGCATAATTGCCGACGTTTCCGGTGCTATTTGAATACAAAAACCAAAATTAAACGCGATAAAATCCGTAAATAATAGTTTCATTTCAAATGTACGCGTAGATACAAGAACTAAATATATAACTAAATATTCGGATAAAATCTTCCCGACAGTCAGTTTTTTGTTCTAAATTTTCTCCTTGTTTATCGGCTTATTTAAGACCACTGCAGAAAATAAGCCTCTCCGTGTAAGCGGTGTGCATTTCTTTTTTTGTTTTTGGAATTAAGATACGGAATCAAGCAAGCAAGAATGGCATTAAGATAAAAAAAAACGTATTGCACAACCTTTTCGCAATAACAAAGTAACGTGTTAAGTTGTTGTTTATTTATGAAATCTCTCTTTAAGCCAACAATAAATCGCGACTTGTTTTTTTTATTAAAGCTTACTGGCAGTGTATACTATTCTAATTCTTATATGAAGGGAATTGACAATAATATTCGAATTGTGAACCCGAAACTACGATCGCGTGAAATCCATAACGCAAACTACATATTTGCGCGTAATATTCGCTTTTTAAAACATTAACTTCAGTCCAAACTCTTTTAACAAAAATAAATTAATGAAAATTTTATTTCATGACCTGTATTTTTTTAACATTTCAACAGAATGACAAAACATTATCACATAGGGATGAAGATTTAAAAGAAAAAATTAAACCAAATCAATTTTTAAGAAGCGTCGGCGTAAAAAGTGACATCTGTTCAGTGTTATTAGATTTCGTATTAAATATTGGCACATAATTCACAATACACTTAGGTAGCACCTTGTTGTTCTTAGTGCCACTTTGAGACGAAAAAAAAACAAACGATAGATGAAATTGAAGTGCTAATTTTGTTTTTTTGTCTCCTGTCGAAAACAAATCAATCCATCTTCATTGTAAATACATTGTGACATTTAATCCTAAAAAGGAAAGAAAAATATGGACTAATTTTCTTACAGTAATAAATGCATATATATACACTTTATGTCGTCGGTGTAGTCGACTAAGGGAAAACCTAAAAAATATTTTTTTTTGTTACGAAAAATAAAGGATTTTCATTCATTCATCCAAACTAACTATCGAGTAGTAGTCGTTACATTAATGGTTGATGATGGTACCAGCGTAAGCCCCTGTCAACCCCTTTCTACGCGAATGTGTCGTAAATGGCGACGAAAGAAATTGCAATAGTTATACTTTACCCACCGCTGGACATGAACTTTCCATGAACGAGCGCCATCTTAAACTGTCATGCCAAGCATGCAAGATTTTCGCATACTCACCACGGTAGGCGGGCGGGTTGGTGAGCTTAGTGCGGATACCCTCGCACCAATAATACTGCTTCCCATCACCTTAGTCTGTGATATTTCGGTTTGGCGAATTCCGATAGATTTTCTAGCATCATTCTGTTGACGGAGCCCCGTTCGTCAATCAGCTGTAACCGATGCAGTTGAGTTTAACATTTGGAGAACAAGTTAGGGTTGCACCCAATGTTAAATAACTCTTTTTAATTACCGGCGATTTATCTACGGATCATCTACGATACGCCACCGCTGCTGAAAATTTCTAAGCAGAGAACATTCTTGTCGCGGCTAATTGTGATTTAAACTTGCCTCGTTACCTGTAATTTATTGCGACCCTCTCATAAAATAGTAGCGAGCCCCGTTCGCAGACCTTTGTCACAAGAAAGTAAATTGCTGTACTGTGAATAAGAAAATTCGCGTACAGTAATATACAAGAGGTCAGTAATTATTAAATTAACTTAATTTTGTATTCAATTCGATTATTCTTCTTTTATTTATATTTGTAAATAGAACATTGCTGCACGTAGGGCTCTCTCGTAGATTAATTGGCAATCGCAGTTCCAGACATTTTTCACCTCATCGCTGCTTCCCGTCAAACGGCTCTGTTTATTTTTCGAGATGCAATGCCGTCTACGGTCGATTGCCATTAGCCGTTATTCCATTTATTTTTTCGACTCCCACGGGAGGAGATAGGATGGCAGATTTTTCTACGCTGCCACATGTTAGTAACATTTCTTCTTTTTCTTTATCATACTATTGACACGAAACAAATAAAGAATCCAAAAACCCACTCAGATAGTCATATTTTGAGAAGTAGGGCTTTTCCTAGCAGTGGGAACTTACAGGCTGCTACTTTACTTTACTGCGATGAATGTGAAATTGAAAAAAAAATCATATGAAAAAAAAATGGGGAGCAGCATCATTAGTCCAAGGATAGAGGTATTGCGCTGACCAACGTATTTGGACAGCGTAAAATTAACCCTCTAAAAATGCGTGTCAGTGGTTGGCGTTCTCTTGGATAAGCTTAAATAGCTTACTAATGATGGCAATGAATCGGTACTAATAGATGAAAAAGGTGTCGGTATAAGAGAATCTGCCATCCCGTCACGTCCCGACAGTATCATAAAAGTTGACAGAAAATTGACAGAATTCTAAGACAGAGGGAGGACTCAGGACCATTTGTCCCAAGGAGGAAGTACACGTGCTATCCTCGAGAGGAATCAAGAATCATCTATTCTTCCGAAGAAGTCAATTTCCGAAAAGGCTATAGTACCATACACCATATACATACTCGACGAAGGATTACACAAAAGACCAAAGAGTACAATTAACCATTATATCTAGCGTATGTAGACTCTGAGAGCCTTCGATTTAGTCGAAACATGGGTGGACGTACTGTTTCGTCAGCGATGCCAGATGGACTTTCGGTACATCGAAGTGTTGTGTTATTTGTATAATGAGGCTACGATGTCTATCCGATTACAGAATCAGAGTACGAAATCCATCCAATTGCAGAAAGGTGTAAAGCAAGGTGATGCGATATCTTTACCGCTGCATTGGATGATGTTTTCTGCACTTGAAAGGATATAAGCTACTGTACTTGAAAGGATAAGTACGGTATCAATATCAATGGCGAATACATTACTCATCTTTGATTTGCCGACTACATAGTTCCTATGAAAGGATCACTGGAGGAGCTTAGCACTATGCTCGATGACCTCAATAGTGTCTCCTCTCAACTGGTTGCTTTTAAGATAAACATGTACAAGACCAAGATCATGTCTGACGTCTATGTCCAATACCGGTTGTTGTTGGGACAACAACGCTCAAACTTGTCGAGTACGTATACTTAGGTAAACAAATTATACGACAGAGTAAGTCCAATTTTGACCCAGGAAATCATTTTTAGCATGCATTACATTTATCTTTTTTCATATTTTGTACATCATTGATTCCACATAAATAAAACTAAGGACTTTTTTGTGCGTAATGCGATATTGTGGGATATAAAGAACACAGTTTGACCGCATACTATAGGAAATGCATCCAAAATTAGCGAACCTAAATCCAACAGCCTTGGGATGGATAACATCACGTGCAAGGGTGCCGGCACTTCGATTACCAACTCGCTTGCCCAGCTTGATGACCCATCCATACGCATGGGCAAACCTTTAAAAAATATATGTTTGCAGGCGTTCAGCAATTGTCGTAAATAAGCTGACGAGGAACGAGTAATTAGTGACAAGAAGTCACTAAACTTAAAACTAACTTAAAACTAACTTAAATGCACTTATTACAAAAGAAACTTAATTAATATATGTAGAATAAAGCTCAATGCGACAATTTATTTCACAATGCAGTCAAACAGAGCATAGTTAATTAAGAGCTGTATCTGATCCTTAATTGATCCACTTGGAGCGGGATGAGGAAGAGGCGGAGTGGTTGACAATCGTACACGGCGCAATTGAACTGCCAGAAATCACATATCACGAGGAGAGTTTTAAATTTTGTTTTTTTTATTTGAACTCTTACTAGAAATACGGTGAGTATTTTTTTATTTTGTCATGCTTGTTATGTAATTTATTTTTCAACGGTCTTCATAAAAGGTTATCAATTTGTCTGTAATTTTTTTTTTGTATGTTACGCGATATCTTCGCTGATTGTGAACCGGTTTTGAAGATTCTTTTTTTATTCAACGGGATATACCTGAAGACCGGTCCTCTTTAAATTTGAAGAAAGAAAAGAAGACTCAAAATATTCATATGAACAAAAGAATTCCGCATGCTCCTTTAGATAAATTTATGATAATATATATTACTCATCTCTCTAGTCTTGAAAAAGTTCCAGTCATGAATTTAATGCATAAACATCTTCCAAAAGCGTAAACGTTCTTTAAGTTGCCTCAAAACTTCTTTGTAATATTATCTTTATAATTTCGAAAAGCACGACCGGAGTCTCGCGAGTGCCGTTATCGAACCCAATCCTGGATTCCCAAAACACTGTGGTATCCACATAGGACTATGTTTATAAATCTGGGTGTCAATGCACCTGTTATGAACAGGCTTGACTCTTGGCACCAGTAACACGCTCACGACCGTATACCCAATACTGAGGTGGCCAGAGATCTTAATCTTTTCACATTTAATTTTTTTTTCTTCCACCATTTCATAATGGGGTATCTATGACAGAGAAGAAAGAGTCGAAAGAAACTATCGCATCAGGGTTTTCTAATTATGCCATGGGTAAAGCTCGTTAGAATATAATTTTACCTAAAAGTCCCTTCGGAAATAAATTGGTTCAATTGATTCTCAGAAAATTCCTATATTTTTTCTAGTTTTGCCTACTGTTTTGTTTGGTAGTTCTAATATATTTAGCCTGTTTTGCTTAAACTGATAAATTTCATCAGTGTTTTCTGATTATGCCATGGGTACAGCTCGTTAGAATATAATTTTACTTAAAAATACCTTCGGAAATAAATCGGGTCAAATGATTCTCGGAAAATTCCTATAATGTTTCTACCTTTGCCTACTATTTCGTTTGGTAGTACTAATAATAATTAGGGTATAGTTTTAAACGAAATTAACAATGCTTTGTTCGACAGCTTAAGTAAAAGAATCAATAACAAAAAAAAGTATTTTCCAAATTAACCAAGATTTATACACCTATAAAAAGTTTAAATAAGCAGGAGTCGAGAAACTTTTTCGCACTCAATATTGCCAATTAACCTAGTTAGCTTAGCATTAAGTATGCACTCAGCATCCATGCATCAATAAACAAGAATTTTAATTTAAGTTAGCTATGAAAGAGAAATGTTAAAGTAGGCTTCAGAAAAAACCTTTTCAGTACGTTTACATTCTGGTAGCTTTACAAGGTGGTAGCCCAGATGGTACTTGCTTTTATTACATAGTACTTGACCAGGTAAGATAGACTAGGTAGAGATTAAAGATATCCATTTGCCACTTTTACTTTTACATATGAGGCCAGTGTAAATGGTAGAGTCGGGAGAGGAAGACCTAGGCGAATATTTCACGATCAAATCGGAGACGTTCTGAAAAAAAGGCCAGGTCAAGAGTACTCTAAACCAACGAGTATGCATGCGAAGATTGATGAAAGTGGGAGAAGCGAAAGTCGTATGTCAGGACCGTAGCAAGTGGACGAAGATTGTCTCTGCCTACCCCGTTGGGAACAAGACGTGAATATATACATACATACATACTTTTATTTTTATTGGAATGTGGTGAAAAACTAATTTATAATCTATTTGATGATATTTTTTTCATAGAAGAAGGGAGCAAACGAGCATGCGGCTCACTTGATGGTAAGTGGTCATCGTTGCCCACGAACATACACAACACCAGAGGAGCTACAGATACGAAATCGATATTTAAGGAAAGAATCGAAGTGCGTGGTAGAAGGCTTCGAGAAAAACGCACTGTGGTGGAATGCTAACCATCTAGGTTGTATTGGTGAAACTTGGAATTCTGTCGCGATGTACGATGGTGAAACTCAGCGGCTGGTATCATTCCCAACAGTTTCTCAGAACATTCCCAGTGGTGAATTTTGTTAAAAACCCAAAGAGGAGCAACAAATGATATATTGGTTATATTTGATAAGTGGTTACTGCATCCCATGGACACCTCCAAACAACATCAATCAAAGAAGGTCTAAGATTGAATGCCTTACAGCATGTAATTGTACTCTCTATACTTTGCGAACCGGAACACAATAGTATCTGGTTCACTGCTGTTCGGCCGTAGAAATGGGTGCCTACCCAGACGACTCCTATGAAGCGAAGGAATCTACCATCAGTGAAACGTACTGGATAACCCCTTTTCGCCTCTCCTGCCGATAGAAAGTGATAGGTGGTGAGCCTGGATGTGTGTATGCTGAAGATAATACTTTATATTATTAGTAATATACAACGGTAGCCGTGGTACTATTCTAAATATTATGTGTGATATCATCACACGGAATTGCTGTGAAATATTTTTCTCGGGTTTTTATGACGTCAGCAATATCCCAATACAAGCGGCAGTTGTCAATCACGCAGCGTGTACTTGCGCGTACATCCTTTTTACGTTATTTTTACCTTACCGTATCCGATATAAAGCTTACACGAAAATATCGGTGCACTGTTATTGATTTGGAACGAATCACAATATGACCAGAAACGAAAGCCAATCATTTGTTTTCTGCACAAATATTGGCTTCGGTCGGGGCCAAGGATATATTACTTTTTAGTAGTCAATGATATAAAAATATTAAGATTGTCGTTGAATAATGTTTATATTTAAATGTTCGTTCAGCAATTCTCTTCTCTTCTCTCTTTCCTTTTTGATAATTACGCATTAAAAATTGTTTGTTTCCTTTTCTTGTAGATATATAACAGTTTTTAACAAAAGTAATAAACGTTCTCCAGCGTTAATGTTTCTAGAAGCTGTTTATGCATTAAATTCATAGCGGGGAGCTTTGTTGAAGGCGTGAGAGATGAGAAAAATTTGTTATCATAAATCTATTTAAATCGGTACACCTTTTTTTCTTTCTAATGAATATTTTAAGTCAAAATACAATGTACAATATACGTGATAGCATATACTTTTGATATCCCATATGGTAGTAATTTTTTTTTTACTTTAATTACCATGAAAGCCCTCGTCAAGAAAGTGGGTGGCAGTTTTCGTACGTTGCGGCCCGGCGGACCAAAAATGTCCACCTACCACTCGCTATCTCGAAAAGCTGGTCACGGCAGCTCCTTTGAAAATTCAAAATCTCTGCTTACCCATGTCTGTGTGTATGCAAAAAATGTTGTAAAACGTAACAGATTAACATGACAGTCACCCTATCGACGCTATAGACTACCATGTTTCTGATTTCATATTAATTGTAACCAATCAATGTTTGTTTTTTTCAGAACTGACAACCGTTGGGGAAAAAAGGTTCTCGAGTGGCAGCCACGTACAGGCAAACGCAGTGTAGGACGACCCCCCACAAGATGGAGTGACGACCTGCGCAGTGTTGCGGGAAGTCGATGGATGCAGGTGGCTCAGGACCGAGCTTCGCGGCAATCTTTGGGGGAGGCCTATGTTCAGCAGTGGACTTCTGATAAGCTGAAATGATGATGATGATAATGATGATGATGAATGTTTGGTACTACTAATAATTGGTACAAAGCCAATGTCCAATCACCATGTAATGTTGTATAACAACTAGTGGATACAGGATAGGAACTAGTTAATAGTCGTCAATACTTCGTGTAGTTGGAGACTAAAGATGTCTTGATCGAGATGAACCGATAACGTTACGATGCTCCCTGCAGAGGCGTTAAGTTATACGCGATACCTTACTATTGCACTGATTTAAAAAAAAAACCTTTCGCTGTTTAATAACTACATTTCTCTCAGATGGACATAGGCTACACGGTACCGTAAAAATTGTCATGTGATTACGCTCTTCTAGGCTGGCTGGGGAAAGCTACTACTACTATTATTCAAACAACGGCTTCTCCAAAGGTTCATAACTTTTTTTTTTTTTGGTTGATGGAAAATGATTTAATCATACTTGTTGTTGGCCGGGAGGCCTCCCAACCGGTTATGTCGAACTCGGATCTAGGAAGGAGAAACATACCGACTAGAAACCCATCCACATTGCTGTTGGCCCGCAAGTGTAACGAAGGTCGATGTTGACTGCTGCTGTGAAGCGCTGCATCCCCTGAAAACGAAAGAAAACTTCCAATCTTAGGGGGCTAGGTGATCCGAGGGCCCCGACAGGAGGTAGGTGACCTCATCTTTTTTAGTTTAACGTGGGGGAAAGGTGGTCGCACCTACCCGTCACCGTTTCCGGTGACTGGTTATGTCGGGATCAGCATTGAAGATGCCGGACCGACTTAAACCCCCACGGTAGATCTGCTGTTGGCCCAGTGGCCTTTACAGCTATATCGGTAATAATCATAATTTAATATAACCAAGTAAGACTATAAGCCTACATTACAGTCAAACCATAACGCGTTGCTAAATTGATGAACGACACCTAGCGACAAATTATTTAATTAAAACTTTAGTCGAAGAGATCAAACACATGCATGTTAAGTATTTGATAATGAGTTACTTCATAAATGTGTGCGAAAAGTTGTTGTATTGATTTCATCGCGATAACTACACGTATTTCACGAAAGAAACGAACTCACCGACACGCCGTGTCGCGCACAAACCGAGCAGGTTAATTGGCAGCGTTCACTGTAAGAACTTTCTTGTTCGTACTTGTTTACACACAATAATGACTTTTTGCTTTGTATCACGATAACATAACATGTTGCTTGAAGTAATTCAATATTTCTCTTTGAAAGTTCCGATTTTACTTAATTTTATTTTAGTTTATTTATTTAATCTTTATGCACTAATTCGTACATATGGCGGATTTAATGCCTAGAGGCATTCTCTCCCAGCAAACCATTAGGCTAAGCAGAAATATATACATAATAGAGGCGATACAGTTAAGAGAAAAAAACCAGTAAAAGGATATAAATATCAAAATATATACTTACAATAGATACATCCATACATACATAGATTTATAAATAACATATATACAAATATACCATATATACATAGAATAATATACATGTCAGGACAAACAACTATACTTGATATCCGTAGTAAAAGTTTATTTAATGATTTCTTGTATTTACGCGAACACTACATATTTTAAATTAGTCTATTACTTACGGATTTGATTGCTTTACAGCAGCCGTGGTCACGGAGGAACTGAGGCGTTAGACGTCCAGATGTCATAGTTAACTCGGGCTATCTTCAGCGTGTATTTATTAATTTTTGGTCCAATCTACCCAGAATGTGCTCACAGTATCTTGAGGTCGTGCAGTGGTATCAAGCATAGTTTTAGCATAGCAAGTTTTAGATTTAATTTTGTTTATCACTGGATCCCAAGCCGGTGGTAGCAAATTAGGATGTTTTTTTTATTTTAATAGTCTCACTAATCATCCTTGCCTGGAATCGGTGTTCTTATGCGAGGATTTGTGGTCTATCAACCGTTAGTTTGTAATTTTGTATCTATTACTGAATAAAATTCAAAAAGGTTAAATTATTACATTTAATATCGATAGCCAGGTAGTCTATCACTCTTTACTAAAAGTTGCAGCCTGTAAATGCCCACTGCTGGACAAAGGCCTCCTTCTCAAATATCTGTGAGAGTTTTGGAGCCGGAAACGGCGCGGCACGCTGCTCCAATGCGAATTGGCGGACTTCACATGTCCTCGAAATAATATTTCTCAGACATGCAGGTTTCCTCACGATCATTTCCTTCACCGGCGAGCACGTGTTAATGGTCATCATTTGAAATCGCTATTAACAATTTTAATAGTGCCGGCATCGCAGATCGAACAGGCACAAGGCTACCACCATCAAAAATTCATTTCAGCTGAATTGGTTGCTTTGAAATTATTGCCAGAGTAAACTATTAATAATACATTTTTACCGCTGCTATAAGCTTCATCGAGAGTTTAGAGATCGTTTGCTGATTTATTGATGGCCAATACCTTAGTAATAGCCATGTTTTTAATACAGCTTATAAATGTATCTTACAACTGTGTTTTTAATACAGCTTATAAATGTATCTTACAACTGTTTTTTTATTACAGCTTATAAATGTATCTTACAACTGTGTTTTTAATACAGCTTATAAATTTATCTTACAACTGTGTTTTTAATACAGCTTATAAATGTATCTTACAACTGTTTTTTTATTACAGCTTATAAATGTATCTTACAACTGTGTTTTTAATACAGCTTATAAATGTATCTTACAACTGTGTTTTTAATACAGCTTATAAATGTATCTTACAACTGTTTTTTTATTACAGCTTATAAATGTATCTTACAACTGTGTTTTTAATACAGCTTATAAATTTATCTTACAACTGTGTTTTTAATACAGCTTATAAATGTATCTTACAACTGTATTTTTTTCGTACTTTTACCCCCCGATTACTGCAATAATTCAATAAATTATCATTTATTACTAAATATTTATTTATTTATGTTATTGTTTTATCTATTTTTTGTTGTCTACGATGTATCATGTATCTATCTATACTTATTTAAGTAAAAGTAAAATAAAGTAAATACCTAAGCGTTTAATAGATACACCGGGGGTTTTTTTTTTTGTTTAGAACCCTGGGAAACCGATAGCGCTTTGGGAATCCCTGTTCTAAATGATGGTGAGAACCGCATTGTAATTAACCAACAGGTGTAAAAGTCACCACTACTCGCTTAAGCGAATACTCGGACAAAGCAGGATTACGACATTGTTTCAGACTTTTCAGAGACACAATCCCTACGCCTCATACTTTAGAATTACACTTACCTTTTTTTTCTTACTTTTTAACTGAGATAACTATGATCGCATTATCGAATCGGTTTTTTGTTTAGAACCCTGGGAAACCGATAGCGCTTTGGGAATCCCTGTTCTAAATGATGGTGAGAACCGCATTGTAATTAACCAACAGGTGTAAAAGTCACCACTACTCGCTTAAGCGAATACTCGGACAAAGCAGGATTACGACATTGTTTCAGACTTTTCAGAGACACAATCCCTACGCCTCATACTTTAGAATTACACTTACCTTTTTTTTCTTACTTTTTAACTGAGATAACTATGATCGCATTATCGAATCGGTTTTTTGTTTTTAAAATAGAGGAATGACTAGAGTTTTGGCGTCCTCTTATGTTTGAAAAAATTTATTTCGACATCGATTTTTAAATTATTATTATCCGCCAGCTGTACGTCACAAATGTAAAAGAGCGCGACTTTAAATTAAATATTATAAATTGAATCAAGGATTTAAAATAATGTGTTCTTCATATATAGTACGCTTTAAAAAAATATTTATTTCCTCAAATTACTACGAAAAGATAAAACGTTTCGTTTTTAATGTAATAAAATAAAGTCAAAATATAATACACTAATAAACGACACATTATTTTTTAATATGGATGAATAATAAAAAAAGAAAGCAACGAACCAAAAGGAAGTTAACATTTATACGAGTTCTTTTGACGCGTGATTAGGTGGTGTCGTGTCTTTGAGGATCCTTAAATTGGTGGTCCCTATTTTGAATATTTGTAAGATCAAGTGAAGTAATATGGTCCACAAACAAAATATTTTGTTAGAGCGAACATAATCTACTTTCATGATGTTGAATTGTACATTCTATGGATTATTTCTGAATTTAGTATTCAATATAATATTTTTTTTATTTATATATACATAAAGCGACGAAAGAAATATCAGAGGTGAGTTGTTTTATTTATCAGATGTTGAAATATTTATATTCACGATCAATGACTTCCAGTTGCTTAGATTGATTTTATCCGAACCGAGTAACTAAGCCAAATTAATTATTATCTTATTTATAAGTTAAATTTATATGCAATCCACATATTTATGATATTTAAATGTAATGTAACATGTATATAGACAAATTACTTCGAGTGATGCATTAAGGCCCTATTGTATCTCTTTACTCACTTGTCTATTATTCAAAGACCTAGAAGCCCCTTTCAGTATTTCACTGATTCAAACCGAAATGCTTTTATAGGATTATTGGCTTACATACGTTACACTTTAACGATATTATAATTCTAATAAAAATATAAAATATTTATTATGGCCCCGGTAGCCGAATGTTCAGCAGATCCGATCTGGACTATCGGGTTCGACATTCATACGGAGGGCTCGTACAGATGAGTTCTTCGAACCTAATGTATGATAAACTCACCGCCTGTTAGGTTAGCTATAGCGAAATGTGACTTCAAAGGGGGATTAAGATGGAATATCTCTCAGCCGGTAATTATACTGGCTGGCTATACCCTTCGAACCTAACGTATGATAAACTCACCGCCTGTTAGGTTAGCTATAGCGAAATGTAACTTGAAAAGGAATCCTCCTAATATGGAATATCTCTCAGCCGGTAATTATACTGGCTGCCTGTACCCTTCGAACCGGTACGGTTTTTACATTATATTTGCTCTGCTGTTTGATGGCAGAAATGGGTAACGCTGTGGTACATAACCAGCCTGCTCCTACGTAGAGAATGACAGCAACACGGAATCGATTCGATAACCACTTCGATTCCCAATCTGTGGTACGCATACCTCTGGGGCTACGTGAAAATTATATTGGCAATGGTGGAAATACTGAGAAGTTAAAACAGTTAGTAGCTTAAAGTAAGTAGCAGCTTGTAAGTGCTGGGCAAAGGCCGCCTTCTCAATTACGAGTATCAGAGAGAGTTTAAGAGCCGGGAACGGCCTGCCACGCTGCTCCAGTGGGGGTTGCCGGGCTTCACATATCCTCGAAATAATATTTTTATTCTTTCACAGATATGCAGGTTTTCTCACGATGTTTTCAATCACCGCTGATCACGTGGTAAAAAACGTTGGGAAGCAGTGATCTAAATGGTTGGCAATCCACAACAGAGCTTTTCTTTCGAAATTATTTGCCACGTATTTTGACCTCCCGGAATTAGCTGTCGCCAGCGGTGAAGAAAAGCGCCAATTCCTTTCAAATGACGTCAACGCACCTGCAGCGCCTGTGGTGTTGAGGATATTCGTGGGCGTCGGTAAACACGAGGTGAGTCTCGTTGGGTCCTCTTTTATAAAATATATTTTTGCCCTCTATAAAAAATGTATTCTATATTTTTTCCCAGGACAACTGTCTAAAAAAAGAAGATTATTCTTCCTTGGGGAAGGTTATGTTCAGCATTTGACTTATAAAGGTTGAAGAAGAAAACAATGTTATATTTGTCCGTCACAAATCCAAATATATTTCACGTGGCAGAAACGTGTTCAAAATTAAAAGCCATTGCTTTCGTATCATTTCACACAAACAAATACAGAAGTTCGTTCAAATCATGCATGGCTACAAATAATTTGACGTTATGTTTGAATTGCTACCACTAATTGCTTTTACGCTCACAGTTCTAGCAGATGTGCTTTGTCGTTTCGAAACATACGTGATGCTTGAATGCTAATTTAGTAATGTAACATTGACGGGAATAACTGTTATAGCACAATATAACGGCGGATATTAATTAAGAACAGATAGTATTATCGTTAGCGACCTAGTACGCAGTTCTGCCGTTCACCGCATTCATCTCTGAGTTGTGGGTTACAAAATCCTAGTATCTGGTGTATGTGGTTATCACACATAATTGCATGTCACTGTGATATCTATATATGTTTCTATCTTCTCCGTATACATATATGTATAAGGAGAAGTACACGAGACATGTTTCTCTCCATAAGCCAACTATGCTTGAAAGGGGGCGCACAGATTTTATAGAACTTTGTGTTTGTATAAGGAAAAATATACTATATTCCTCTCCACGAGCCAGTCTGTCTCAGTTGCACTAGATTATGGCACCCTAGTAACACAAGAAGATCCATCCGAATTGGCTGAAACAATTTGCCTGCCCACTTTGGTGAGCCTTATTTGAAATGCACGCCGGCTTTTGCTGGTGCTTTCTAGGAGAGTTCCATGCCCAGCCCAGGGGATGATGATTATGTAAGGTTTAGTTTCATCAAAATAATTCGTATCGCAGTTTCAGCCGGATAAAGGCCTCGTTCTCAAATACTGGTGTTAGTTTTTGGACCCGAGAAAGATCCGCCATTCTGCTCGCAGTACGGGTTGGCGGACATCTCATGTCCTCGAAATAACATATTTTTTTTCATTTCTCAAACATGCAGGTTTCCTCGCGATGTTTTCCTTCACCGCCGAGCACGTGATACATTCAACCCCTAAAATTACTGTTAACAATTTTAGTGGTGATGATACTCGGGATCGAACACGGGTAACTCCATGAAACTGAAGTGTGCGCTCTGACCACTACGCTACGGCGGCTCCTTTATTTTGAAAAATGGAAAATTTTACATCTTTTTCTTTTTTTTTATAGAAGAAGGGGGCAAACGAGCGTGCAGCTCACCTGATGGTAAGTGATCACCGACGCCCACGAACATCCACAACACCAGAGGAGCTACAGATGCGCTGCCGGCCTTTAAGGAAGGAATAAGCTCTTTTCTTGAATAACTTTTTTCTTTTCTCTTTTCTTTTCTTTTTTTCTTATCTGTAATGAATGTCGTACAGAATCATAACTTATCAGTTTTATCACCACGTCTTGATTCTTTGTCGATAATGGAAGTCCTAGTTGGTCATGCGCGCATTACTTGAATATATACCTTGATAATCCCGTTGCTTGTTCGTGTTCCATGGGGAATGTTGAACTATGGGTTCGAATCCTAGATAGAACTAACATTTATGCAACTTGTTTTACTTATTTTAGAGACGTTGTACTGTGTTTCATTTTGTGTCTCGAAACTGCAATTGACTCTTATCAAGTAATTGTTATTTCTGATACGGGAAAGTTAAGGTGAGTGTATATAATCTTCATAAATATATATATATATATATATATATAAGAAATACCACTGGCTAATTACGAAATGTCAGGAACTACAAACTAGAAATTTGGTAGAAAGTTCCTTACAGAGTGTAGGCATCCCCTCTAATGAAAGTTCTAAGTTTACGAAGTAAGAGACTTTAAATACGGCAATTACGAAGTCTATACGTAAGAAGTAGCGAATGACAGCTATTCTATTCAAAACACGCATATACATATTCGATTTGTATTCAGGAGTTATCACCTCGGCTGAAATTTGCTTGAATGTCATCTTCATCATATGATTGGCGTGAAAAATTAGCTAACAGTCAACCTTACGGTAAGTGGCTATTGCACACATAGACACATTCAAATAAATACAATCAAAGAAGATTGAGAAAGAAGATCAGATGCGTCGTCGCCCCTGAGGGCTAAGATGCAATGTCTAACTGCCCGTAATTATTCGGGCTCTCTGTACCCTCCAAACTGGAACATAACCGTGGTTGCAATGCTAAATAGGTCGTACCTAACCAGATGCAGAGTAGGAGCCTCATCATCATCATTTCAGCCTATCAGAAGTCCACTGCTGAACATAGGCCTCCCCCAAAAATTGCCACGAAGCTCGGTCCTGAGCCACCTGTAAAATAAAATAATAAAATAATTTGAAATGAAACTTTCATTTAAGGATTTCATCGCGTTTTAATTTTCTTTTTATATTGTAATTTTGTTTATACATTGCTGGCTGTAAAGCAATCGAAAGGTCGGGAATATAAAAACATAAATAAACGCGATAAAATCCGTAAATAATAGTTTCATTTCAAATGTGTAGTGTTCGCGTAAATACAAGAAATAAAATTATTGTCAAACATTTTAAAGTTTTAAAGAAAAAAAATTGTAAATTACTTAAATAAGCATGAAATGGAAAAGATTTTAAACGAAGAGCAAATGAAAGATGTGGAATAATTTCTGCAGACCTATGTAAATGCGTTTTTGTTTGAAATCAAATATTCATTTGAAAGAGGAAAGGTATGACATCAATTAAAGGGAATTTTATGAAAAGACATGCTCTCATATCTTTATCTGAAATCTCTTCTCAAATAAACAGCTGTCTGTCTTGTTGTCGTAGTAAAAAAAAATTGGTGTGATATAAAAAACGAAGTATATTTTTATGTTTTCTAGACCGAAACGATTTAGTGCCGGATACCAAAATACGCTGCCCCGCCGATTCATATGGCCGATATTGTAGCTTAAATAAGTAAAAAAAAGTAAAGTAAAGTAGCAGCCTATAAGTGCGATTGGGCGACTTAAAACCGCTCGAGTTTCATGTCGCCCACTCGCGCCCACAGCGAACACCTTTAGTTAGCACTTTGTTAATCTTTAGCTTACGTATATCTTGATTCAAACGTAACTAAAATTATAACCTGTAACTAAACTACTTTACTTAATATAATTGATATTCGCTGAATACTATACTATACTATAACCTAGAAATAGCATGTAGTATAAAGTAGCAGCCTGTAAGTGTCCACTGCTGGGCAAAGGCCTCCTTCTCAAATACGAGCATCAGAGAGGGTTTAGGAGCCGGAAAGGGCCCGCCACGCTGCTCCAGTACGGGTTGGCGGGCTTCACATATCCTGGAAATAATATATTTTTTATTATTTCTCAGACATGCAGGTTTGCTCACGATGTTTTCCTTCACCTCTGAGCACGTGGTAAATACAGCACTTAAAATTGCTAATAACAATTTTAGTGGTGCCGGCACTGGGGATCGAACCCAGGTCACTCACGCTCTGTGAAACTAAAGTGAGCTTCCTGACCACTAGGCTACCACGGCTCTTACTTAAATAAGGATTAAAATTTAATTAGATTTTTTAACGAAACTTGCATGGTTAGAAAAACAAAAAAGAAATTCGATTTGCTAAATAATCTATTACATGAAATAAAACTAAAAAAATATACGACTATATAATAATTCAATCTTCTTTTTAGTCTCATAAATCTTTATATCTTTATATTTAATCTTTATTTAAAGCGAAGTAGGTAATACGCTGCTTAAAAGTTACGTAAGTTATCCAAAAAAGATAGAGGCACTCAAATCGTCTTGACTTGACTACATGATGTTTGTTACAAGACTCTTTCGAAAACATAGTGAAGAATTATGAGATAGGAAAGGTAGACATAATTTAATTATTAACTTAGGTAATGTATTATAATTTTAATAGTATGGGAAGACAATTTGCTCGGTAATGACTTCCACGATTCGTCGTTTCTGTCTTAAGAAGCGACTAAGAACAAAAACCTCTTGAAAATCTCATGGCATCAATCTTTTATATGTTAAATATTAATAAAGAAATCGGATAATACTTATTGCATCATTGCTAATATATTCGGGATATTCATAACGTGAACCAGAAAAATAAAATATTCATAAATTTCGTTGATTTATAGCGAGATACTGAAAATGTATGGCTTGAACAGAAGGGTAAGATCATAAAATTTATTATTTGGCGGCTGTAAAAATAAGTGCTCCCATTCATTGGTATTCCTTTGGTGAATACTAATCTTATGTTTTTATTTGCGAATAAATACGATTTTTTTTTGTTTAATCGTGTATGTAATTCTTTTTAAACAAGGATCTTTGTATCAGCGGTAAAGTATATTATTACTGAACGTAGGCGCGGTCCAAAGCCACATAATATTAGGTAGGATCTGCAAAAATATATATGATCTCAGGTATGTCACCTGTAGAGGTTTGTACCTGTAGGCTGGGAGTTTTGAAGGCGACAAGCGCCGGCTTTTGCTGCTACTCGAATGGCCGGCTCGATCGGTGTGAAGTACGCAACGAATGAATAAAATTAACGAAATTAATGATATGTGTTAATAAAGCAAATGAACGAAATAAACGAAATTAACTAAATGAATGAAAGAAATAAAGTGATTGAATTGAATGAAAATACGAATGAATAAAAGAAATGAATTATGAAACAGTGATTTTGGCGTGTCCAAATACGAAGTGGGTTTTTTGCCATAAAAGCGAATGATGTATTCAAATAAGTTTTTATTGTAGGAAATGCTATCGTTCATTGTTCAGTATTGCCACACTTGCAGTTCAATTCTATAGATTGGCTACTTACAATGATTGCAGCAGCGCGCTGCTCGTAATTCAAGTACTACTGCGTGAAACTTTCCCGACAGTTTAGAAGCTCGTTAACTTTAAGTGCTCTTTTTATCCATTTGAAAATAGTTTGTTCGGCCACACCTCTCTTTTATTTAAAAATACATAATTTATTCGGTTTACAAATAACGGAAACACAATTTATATAAACATGTATATACTTAAGTACATTCTACACGGGAATATAATACATTATAGATGTACGTATGTATTGCAAGATGTATATTATAGAACAGAAAATATGTAGAATGGAAGCGTCTGTCCTTTTACTGTTTTTTTTAACGTAGTAGAGCCAAGCAGCGGCATTAGATGCTGCTCGAATGGGCTGACTCGAGCGTGGTAGTACGACGACCTCGCAGAAAACCGGTGTGAAGTAGAGGTATCTTGTGCTTTTGCGTTTCGTTCGTGGTGAGTGAGGTAACCGGAGGTCCACTTCCCCCTCTCCAATCCCTCTCCACGTCCTCTAATCTCCTTCTCTCCCTAATATCCCAAAAAGGCCGGCAACGCACCTGCAATTTCTATGGTGTTGAAGATGTTTATGGGCGACGGTAATCACTTACCATCGGGTGAGCCGCTTGCGCGTTTACCCTCTATACCATAAAAAAAAAAAATTATTTAAAAAAAACTAGGACGAATATTCAAAATTCAAAATTTTTCGTTTCAACCTTGTTAATACGAGCCCTAAAGCATAGTGTATCGAAATCGTGTCTACTGATTTGTCAAAATTACTCAAATAGAATATCTAACTAGACGAGATTGTCATGAGATTTAATTTTTCTTAGCGGACTTTTACAAAAACACAAAGGAGGCGACCGATATTCATACGCTGTTTAATGTTTTTTTTTAATAAATTAAATGGGTTAAGGACCAAATACTGCCTTACAGTACAACAGCATTGCAGCACCACATTCGAATATTACAGCCATTGTCACGTCTCCGGCAACAGATTGCAGTTATGGGGTAAAATACGTTTGTAGGGTTTTATCTTTCTCCAGAGGGTTACGTGCGATGTTTAATAACCATCATCTGTGTCGCCCCCAAATTCATTGCTCGAAGCGAAATGAATTCAGAATCCTAGAATCACTATGAATGGTCATTATAGTACTGACGGTATTATTATATTTAATACGCAGAATAAGAGCAGTATAATGAATTATTTTAAAAACCAATCATAGACAATAATGATAAACGCTCCATAGTTTTACTTCAATTATTTTTAACTTACGAGGATTTGTTCTAGTTTTATACTTTTTTGTTGGTAAATAAAATACGATAAAAATATATTTTATTAATGTAAAAGCTTAGAGTTCGTTTCATATAACTTTTACTCTTAACGAAAAAATAAATAATAAATATATTTAACAACCACATACGACATTCTGTGTTAGGCACTGGGATTCCCAGTGCCTCGTTAACTTGATGGCGAAATGATAGATAAACAAAAACCTACATAGATAAATAATCATATATATAAAAATCCATTACACGGTTAAAAACTTTTATACTCATCGCAGAAATGTTTGCTCCTATCGGGATTCGAACCCGCAACCCCCAGCCTCGAAGACAGGGTCACCAACACCAACTAGGATATCGGGATATATTTTATAGTTAAATATCTTAAATTTGTAGCTAAGTTGGTAGCGATCCCGTAAATGGAGAGCTCGTCGAAAATGTGTTTAAGAACGCATGACCTATTTGTATCAGCTTGAACACAAAGAAGGCGACAAGCTCACCTCCTGTCACGCTGTTCCGAATAAGGTCCGGTGAAAACTAGGTTGAAACTACTAAAAGAAATTTCAACCTCTAAACACTTTTGAATTGGGCGTAACATTGTTTTTAAATGTTATAGTAAACTAAAATTTAGTTTAGCATTTTTTATTTTCTCCACGAAAACATGTTAACTATTTAGGCTACTCTACTAATCATAAAAGGAAAGGTCATTTCTGAGATCTCGTTTTCGAAACAATGTCAGCAAGACAGCTTAATAACAAAACACGAAGTTCCACTACATTCTTCCAAGTTAATTATTAATTTGTCTGTAGAAAAAGCTTCCGTCCTAAGTGGTCTATTAAATTTGTTATTAATAAGTTAACAAAATTTATTTATTTTAACAAAATTTGTTCCATTTTCATATTTGTTAAATAATACTGAATTATATTCTAAACCATTCTCTACCATGATAGAAATATACGGTCCCATGCGGTATGTTTTTTTCCACGGAGTTTCTTTAAACTCTAAGCAACTAAAAGTTGTGGCCGCTTTCGACTTTCATTGGTGTTTGTACACAACAAAGAAAGTAGTTAAGTTAAACTGTCGGAAGGAACCGAGCAAAGTGAATTTTACAGCCTTAATCAAACTTCCTAAGCGATTTGTACTGACTCAGTTAAAAATGTTTAAACTCCGATATAGAAGTAGTAGAAACTCGAAAGAAGACTAGACTTCTGCCAGGCACCTGCGATAGATCCAGTTAACAGGCATCATCACAGATTTAAGTGCTATGAATTCGTCGGTGGAGTGTGATTTCGTGCAAGATTTCTCTAAATTCCATCTCCTTTTCTCTCCATCATAGTTTAAACGCGTTAGCGTGTCAGTTGTTTGGAATTTTACCTCTCCTATCCAAGTAAAAAAGTACAAATGTAAACATAAATAATAATTTAAATTAATCACTGGCAAATCTGCGCTTTTATCATTTCTTAAAGTAATTCTTGAATATGCGGGTCATTAAAATAAATTATTTTGTGAAAGAAAAATCACATTAAAGAAATGGTGTCTAAGGATGAATATATCATGTCTTTCTCTAAATGCCCCACGCTGCACGTGGTGCATCCTGCTAGAAAACGAACAAGGCTCTGGCCACTGAATCATAACGGAATATCTGTCCAAATTTGCCGAACCCAACTCCCAGGGATCGGTGATGGGGAGCAGTATCAGCAGTAGGTGCAGGCACAGCGCGTAGCAACCCTAAGCGGGTTTCTCCATCGTGATGCGTATGGGCAAATCCTCTAAGAAATGTATGTCGGTTTTTCCGGCGTTCTTGATGAGACATACGTTTAGTTTAGCAATTAATTTTAATAGGCTGCTGAAGAGAAGTGTTGAAGCTTTTCTTGTTTATGGGGCAAAAGAGCAAACGGCTTACTTGGTGGTAAGTGATTACTGTAATACCAGAGGAGCTGCAGGCGCGTTGCGTATAAGAATGTTTGCTTAAGTGGGAGTGGGCCTATCTTACTCACCGAACGAAACTCAGAAGCACAAGATGTCTCTACTTCACGCCGGTATTCTGCCAGGCCGTGGTATACGTCGAGCCGGCTTAAATACAAGCTTATGCAATCGTTTTATATAAGTTGCAAGGTTAAAAACTCTATATAATGTCACATTATAAACTAAAAGTTTATATTTTGGCAGTTTTGATGATTCATTTTAGTTTTTTACCTTCCCGACGTTCGATAACTTTACAGGGGAGCATAAAACACTAAGAATTAAACGCGATACAATCAGTAAATAATAGTTTCATTTCAATTGTGTAGTGTTTGCGTAAATACAAGAAATCATGTAGTCCTGGTATCAACAACGGCAACAATCTCTAAATACCTTCGGCGGTTCTCAACCACGCAGGTACACACTAGTAAAGTAAAGTAGTAGCCTGTAAGTGCCCACTGCTGGGTAAAGGTCTCCTTCTCAAATATCTGATAGGGTTTCGCAGCCGATGGGCCCGCCAAGTTGCTCCTGTGCGAGTTGCCGCGCAAAAACACTTTATTGTACATTTCCGATGTAACACTTATGCGAAAAGATCGCCGGAAGAATGGAACGCAGTATCATTGACTTAGAATGAAACACAACACAGCCAGTAGCATAGATCAATAATTTGTATGATGCACAAATATAGGTATATGAGTAATTGATTTTTGAGCCATGGATCAATAATAAGCCACACTTTTGTCAAATGCCTTATTGTGTACAGAAGACCTTTTAATAGTCAAGGCAAAAAAAATATTTTCGTTGTTTAATAATGATTACATTTAAATATTTGTTCAATAACCATCTTATCTTTTCCCTTTATTTTTGATGTAAGAGTGCTCATAGCACTGAACATTGTTAAAATTTTACAAATAAGCTTCGGTGAAAATTATTTAAATCTGTCCTCTGACGACACCGGTATTGGATACATGGTCGTGTGAGTTTTAAATAGTATAGTTGTAAATCACTAATCAATATTTACGTTTTAACTACTTCCCGCCACGTACTATCTCGCGGAGAGGCGATAAAGTGGATGCCTTTTGGGGAAGCAGCACAGCCAAATGGAAATCCATTATATCTGCCTACCTCTCAGTTTGTCAGGTATGAGTGTCTATATATGTGTAACTTTAATAGTTATTTTTTATTGTTTACTTTTGTATGTATGTATGTTTATATTCACGCCTAGTTCCCAACGGGGTAGGCAGAGACAATCTTCTTCCACTTGCTACGGTCCTGACATACGTCTTTCGCTTCTCCCACTTTCGTCAATCTTCTTTACTTTAAAATGTAATAAATTTTAAACATTAGTAATACATAAAGATTTTACAATATAAGTTCAATTATCAATCCCTATTTCGTAAATAACACGAGGCAGAAATGAATATAACACTTCCGTAGATTGGAGAGAAGTATAAACGAACCAACCCAATTCAAGCTTATTGCTGACTGCCTCCTCGGGAAACTTATTCAAGAGTTAATACGGTCGTAGACTTTTATAGCACTTTTTACACTACAAACGGTGTGTCGGGGCGTTAAGTTGTCGGAAGCTGTTCTACCGAAAGAGGTTAAGCGTAGAAACCAAAAGAAAGACACAATAATGCAAATAAATCAACGCATCGAATGTTCAATCTTGAATTGAATGAATATTTATCGACTAATTAATCAAATTTAATATATTATAGATAAGCTATTTATTTCACCATCTGTCAGAAGTCACAATAGTTTTCTCATGTATCTTGTCAAATTGTATAAGGAACGGAACTAAAAATGACGGTGGACTGTTACGCTGAAACCTTGTCACCGGATTGGAAATAAAAAAGAAGAACTCGAACCAGTTTTGATGTTTGTAGTAAAAAAAAATGGAATCAGTCTATAATTATCTCTCAGTACAGATACATAATATTTTTTTTTAATAAGGGTAACAGAAGAATCTTCATGCAATACAATTGTAGTATGACGGATTTCATATTACGTTTTGGAAAATATTTTATTCAAAGTTACAAATTTCATCGAAATGTTTTTCTTCATCATTAGTAATTTCAATGCTTTCGGTACTAGAATTTGAACCGATAATTAAACTGTTAATTATTATTAATTTAAATCATACATGCACTCTTTTTAATTGATAGTTCAGTTAAAAAGAAAACATTAGCCGAATAGGACTTATAATAGGGAAATAACTAAAACACCCACTGGACTAAAAATTAGATAATCGATTTAATTTGACGAATAGAAGAGCTACCTTTAAAGCGAGTTAAAGCCTTTGGTTAATAAATCTTTAATTGTGAAAACGCTTATGACGACTCCGTTATGATCGTGGTAGAGCCAAGGGGTGGCTGCTATTCCAATGGGCAGCCTCGTCTGGGGTAGTACTATGGCCTCACCGAATACCAGCATGAAGTAGAGGCATCTTGTGCTTCTGCGTTTCATTCTGTGTGAGTTGTCCGGAAGCCCACTCCCCTCTCCTCTGCGCCCTGGCCTGGCTCTCTCATTACCAAATATACCTAAAGAGCGGTAAAGCACCTGCAGCTCCTTTGATGTTGCAGATTTTCGTGGGCGTCGGTAATCATTTACTATCAGGTGAGCGGCAAGATCGTTTGCCCTCTTTTCCAGAGTGGCACAACAAGACAAGCAAATTGGACTTGTGGATTGTCCGCTATCTGACGGAGGCTCGGAATTGTGAATTGCATAAAATGTGATGGTAAGCAACTACCATAGTGTGTCACCAACTTATCCCACCACCGCCACTAGTTTACATTAAGTTACTTTCGTTATCTTTAAAATAAGTTTACTTTTGCTAGATTGTAACATAGTAAATTATAACAGGCGACTTTTTAGACAATTTTAAAATTTTTAATTGATTCTCGGACAAGTGTTGCTTGGTGTTTTTGTGGGCTAAAATAATCTAGGTTAATTAATGTTTACGTTGCGGTTCATATTGGTACACGCGTGGAATAATGTACAAAAAAACATTATCGCAAAACAAACGAACAGAATATTTTAATATACCTGTAAACAGAAGCATTTTCTTAAACAATAAAATTTTGTGAAAAATTCTTAATTTTCTTTTACTGTTCATTCAAGTAAAAGTAGTAAAATAAATGTATGTGATACGAGTGTTGTGCAACATAAAAAATAATCATATTACTAGAATTCAAGCGCAAACGGTACCCGAGCCGTGAGAACACTGGGCTCGCTAACCGTTAACTAACTCGCTTATAGGTAGTGACTTATATAACAAAGTCTATTTATATACATTCGCATTACATAATTTTTAATTATAACATTAATGTAATTAAAAAAGTTAAAATCAAAATTTTTTTGTTATTATTTGTAATTTGTGTAGGGTCCAGAATAAGGTCTAGAGACCTGCACGTGGTGCACGTTGTTAACAAAGAAACGAGGCTCTGGCGGGCGTATGGTGCCGGAATGTCCATCCAAATTTGCCGAACCCAAATCCCACAGACTAGTAGTAAGTTGTTACCGTCGCCACATCTGGAACACTAAAAAACCTGCAAGCGCGATGGCGGACATTAAAGATATTTGGAGGATGTGAGCGAGGATAGGGATAGCAGGATGGGGAAAGGGGGAAGTGGGCCTCCGGTTACCTCACCGAATGAAACGCAGATGCAAAAGATGCCTCCACTCGTACTTCACGCCGATATTCTGCTAGACCATGGTACTATCGAGCCGGCCCATTCGAGCAGCAGCATAAACCACCACTTGGCTCTATCACGTATAAATCTAATGTGTGTACCCACGTATGGGTAAACCTTCCTGGAATTGTATACCGCTATTTGCCAGCGCTTTCTTGAAGAGCTCTGTGTTCAGCCGAGGACTAAATAGGCTGATGAAGTGAATTGGTTATTATTATAAAGCCAATAATCACCCCAATGAACAATCAACGGAGGTGCTAACAGACAGATTGGTTATCGCAGTTAAGTCTTAACGAAATTCCATAGTCAGTTGTAAGTTTACGAATTTTTATGTTTACGAATTCAGGCGAAGTGATATTCCGAATATTGTTATCTGACATTATAATAGTAAACACTTTAAGAGAATATGTCCTGTTTTTTCGACTATAAAACTAATCGGCTAAAACGTCGCCCAAAATTTCAACCGTCTGTATATGTATGTTCGGGGAACCGTGAAGTAGCAGGACCATAGCTAACAGCAGAACACGCTACGCCAACACGTTTTGATCGAGTAAAACCTCGAGTATCAACATGAATTTGGGCAAATAAATTTTGAAGCAACAATATTAGCAACGTCATTATTTGTGAAAGTGCATCAAATAAACTGATGGATTATTTTTTTTTATATAGTAACTATCTTTTGACCGCGTGTAATCTATGAGTACGGCGTTGTTTTTTTTTTTTAATTTATAATGTTGATTCTTAATAAGTGGTCACAAAAATTCGTAGCCTTCCGGTTAGTGAATGTAACATTCAAATTGATTAGTGGCTCGTTTTTGGTCCATCGCTGTTATTTGTCTCTATTAAATGTACCGCATTTTTTTAACTTAAAAATTGGAATCATTGTTTTGCTTTTTGCGTATAAAAATCGTTTTGCTCAAGAAAAGTGTTTTTCTAGATTTAAAGCAGAGTTTTAAGTAGATTCCCAATCACACGAACAGCTAAAACCGCATAAGATCGATTATGTAGAAGATACAGCTGTCAGGTACACTATCCCACGCTGTATATCCTACCATACGTGTTGGCGGACTTCCTAAGTTATTTTTTTTTATTTATTTTAATATGCTAGTTTACACGCGATGCTTTCCTTCACGACAGACATTTACTATTTCATTGCTGGATTCGATCCCAGGTTACAAGCGTACTTTGAAATATATAAAAAAGGGGCCTCTGATATGCCACGGCTAGTAATTAATTTATTTGAATAGATTTAACTTTTCCAATTACATGTTATTTAATTACAATAAGACTAATTAAGAAAAACTAAGCAGTCGACGATATATTCCACTGGCTTCACGAAACATTTCGTGAAGCCAGTGGGCCCTACGTTAATATACACAATAATAAAAGGAATCCGAAAACGCTACGTGAACTACGGCTTTTCCTATTTGCTGTCGGACCGCAACTTTAATATAAGTTTACGGCCAGTTTTCATTTCTGCCGCCTCGCTGCGCCACATGTTTACGCCCATACTGAATTAGGTTCCGCCGAGTCTAATAATGACTTTAAACAAATTTGCTTATACAGTAAGCGTACTGCGTATGTTGTTTCTCACAGTTCACATAGAAGAAGACAATTATTGAGATTAAACTATTATTTACGGATGTCATCGCGTTTAATTTAAGTTTTTGTGTTATTGAAGTTTCGTGTGCTTTAAAGCACCACACACACAGCTGGGAGGGAGGGATAGAAGTGTAAGACGCCCTGATGTCATTTTTGCTCGGGCTACCTACAGCTTTTATTTATTAATTTTGCTTCCTGCAATGGTATGCTTGATTTTTTTTGTTTATTAATGGATGTTTTTTTAATTTCTATAGCCTGGCTATTCGTTCCAAGGATGATTTCCTTAGAATGAACCGGTTTTTTTTTTAGTGTGGATATGTGGTCGGTCGAATCGAATGTAATGGTTCGAGCGACATAGAATATGATCACAGACTGCAGACTAGAGAGTATTCGTTTTACATCAGCTATGTGTTCCTCAACGTGGGTTTCATTGATATTTTTGTTTTCCCTATATAAGAGCGATCACAATCAAGCTTGTACACTACTGCATCTTGTAGAGAGATATTACACTTGACAGGTGGTAAAAACTGTCCAATATTTATCGAATTAAAAAGCAAAATTAAACGCGATAAAATCCGTCAATAATAAATTCATATAGCGGGGTATATAGATTTGGAATTGAAAAGGCTCAACTAACAATATGACGGATTTCACATGTTTTTAATTTTTTTTCTTACTATTTATTAGACTTGTAAGATTCCTTGCCACCTTATACTTAAAATTGCAATGTAGAATGGTGGTCGGCTACGATATTCGAATTCAGTCCAGTTGTGTGACACAGCTCATAAAAAAACAATGCTTCGGAACTGTTTCATCTATCTTATCAATTTCAAATGCTTATAAAAGTTACTCCTTCATTTTTGTTAAGAAACACTTTCTAAGATATACGTTATTGTAATATATATTTATAAAGGAAGCACAGTAACCTAATAGGGTTTTCTTTTTATTACTTTATTCCATTACGAATCTTTATGGAGGTCTTTAGGAAAGTGGTAAAAATATGATTGTGAGTACTGAGTTCGCTTTATTTTGTCAGAGAGATTATTCTGTTATTCTTGTGAAGAGCCCCAGCCAAGCTTAATTTTAATTTCCGTAATGGAAGGTAGTAAAAGTTAAGTTCGACATAGAAAAATTCATTGAACTTCAAAATAATGAAGCTACTGTATTCTAGAAGTTGTAGATAATTAATTAATAAGCAGAAAGCTTGCATTTCGGTGAAACAATAAAAATTATTTTAAAACCGCATGTGCTTATTTCAATTCAACTCGCATTTATTATTCAAAGCTTCCAGGTTGGTTTCAAATTTAAGTATATAAATATTTTAGTGAAACGGTGTGGTTGAAAACTGTAACGTTATTATATAAATATACTGCACCAGCTTTTTCCCGCGACTACGTTCGCCTATAATTTATGAGTACGGTATATAGTTTTATTTATAACTAGCGAATGCCCCCCACTTCGTTCACGTGATATTTGTATTCGCTTGTTCGAAATGTACGTATACGTCTAGTAAAATTACAATAGAGTCATTTAGTAGAGAGACATGTGGTTAGATCAGCGGGGATGATTCATTAAAGAAAGCGCAAATAATTAGTTCATTTCGTATGTACACTGTTACAGAGTAAAGCCGTGTATATGATACAAATTTTCAAAATTGTATTCAATGAGATATTTAAGGTTGCAATAGAGACTAATTACAAATATAGGCACCCTCAAGCGAATTGAAAGCACCTTTTCTATACGACGGGGAAATATAGAGAGACGACGAGAACAGATTACGCAAGGTACGCAGCGATTAAAACTCCACGGTGTACCACGCTTTACCACATGTCGGCTAATCCTACAGCGTCCGCTATCCACAGCGCTAGGAAGCATCGTCCCTTCTAGCCCCTGCTGGTGTCGTTTTTTTAAAAGAATACTAGCAATGCTATTTAACTAACATTACTTATATTCCTGTTAACCCTCCAACTAAGCATTAGAGCTTGTTTTTGCAGTGGTTCACGACAATAGTCGAATGGTGGGCTCGAACCTGCGACATCATGTTTCGCAGTCCGCACCCTAACCCATTAGGCTATTGGCACTTTTAAAGTTTTGGCGTTGGATCTGGTACGTCTGATACGGTACGTTGCATCGTAATACCGACACTCCCAGTGCCTCCAGCATGGCCCCATCAATGTCGCAGAGGATACGGAAAGTGAAAAAACACATAACGATAATAGGCAGCAACGTGCGAAGTTTCTGGTGTGTCTTCGATTGTCAATCTGTATGTCCAACATGGCGGTTATGGCAAATTCTGGACAGGTCTATGTCCAGCTGTAGACTATCAGCAGGCTGACGGAGAGGACGGAGGCATCTCCCAGGTACCTTTTTTATACGTGATAGAATGGGCCGGCTCGACCGGATAGGTGCCAAGGCCTCGCAGACTACCGACGTGAAGTAGAGCCATCTTGTGCTTCTGCGTTTCTTTCGGTGAGTGATGTAACCGGAGGCCCACACCCCCTTCCCATCCCCTCCTCATCCTACCTCCCATCTCCCAAATACCCTTGAAGGCCAGCAACGTATCTGCAGCACGTGGTACAGGTGCGCAGGTGTTGTGGTAATTGATTACCGTCGCCCACGTACATCTGCAACACCTGCAGATGTAATCACTTACAATAAGGTGAATCGATAGCGCGTTTGCTATAAAAAAAACACAAGGTTCCGAAATTAGCGCTCTATGTATTTGAGGTCCAACATATTATTGAATTGGCTTCTACTGTATCCCAAACTTCTTCGACATAATTTCAAAAATAATATTTAATGTACACACTCATCTCCTTGAAACTTTTATTATAAATGTGATGTTGATTCTTAAGACTTTCCATAACTTACGGTATTAATCCTAATAAATTTACAGGATTTAAATTAACGGTTTTTTTTTATTTGAGCCCAATACTTTCCAACAATGTAAACCTTTATCCAATTGGTCGAGTATTTTTTGCGGCAAAATCTGAGCAGCGTGGCGGGCCCGCCCCGGCTCCTAAACCCTCTCTGATACTCGTATTTGAGTAGGAGGCATTTGCCCAGCAGTGGGCACTTACAGGCTGCTACTTTTAGTAAAAAGTTATCGACTACCTGGTTATCGATTTGAAAAGGAAAACTTTTTTGAATTTTATTTAGACAATGGATATAAAAATAAAAACTACACTGAGTAGCGCCAAATGGAAATCCGTAATCTCTGTTCTACCCCTATGGATATCAGAGCTGTGTGCTTTATATCTATATAGTTAATGTTGTACATTCTGTGAATGGTTTTATGTTATGTGTTACTTAAAATGATTCTAGTGGTGGTAATAGTTTTGCCAACCAGCCTTACCCTTGCGGTACCATTTAAGTAGACCAGCATCACTGGTGATAAAAAATTTAGTAACATCCACGAGATCACTAAAGTAAAAGAATTAAAAAAAAGTTAAATTTAGTAAATCTAGTTCGCGTTTACTTCGCTCTTCTACGGAGTAAATTCTGTTATCTTTAAGCAAATATTCTCTTCTACCTTCACATCCACTACAGAAGCGTGGGAAATCTTTTCAAAACAGGATTGTACAAAGAGGTTTAAGATAGCCAAGCTTTGCGAGACGGAGCGTTACGGAATAAAAACAATTCGTAGGTAAGTGCAACTATAATATTTTTAAATTGCATAAAACTAAAATTCACTTGACTAAGAGCAATGGGTAATACTTTTAGATGATTAGTCAAGTGAATAGTGATTATTTTTTTCATAACGCTAAAGTGACTAACGGTCTTAAAGACGACCAGATCGTAAGTAGGCATAGCAATAGTCACATATGTCACTTCTATCTAAGAAGATTGCGTAATCACCCCTCTGCATGAAGGGGGAATTTCACACAGCATCTAATTATACTGGTTCTCAGAACCTTATAACCGGAAGACCAGAACGGTTGCACTGCTGATTAGCAAAAGCAATAGTTAAAAGAGTGGTGATTTCTTTTTTATTATCTCATCATGAGCTGTATCTCTGTATTCATTGCAAACACTACCGGCTCAATAGTGGTATAAGGCTGCGCTGAAAATCAGTGTTGCGGGAATCCGTAACATAAACTGAGCGTAGACCAATTTGTTGCATCACACTGTAGCGCAGAAAGTTGGTTTTTATTTTTTTAATTGTTTTATTAATAACTTGTTAACTAATTGTGGTGTAATGAATAAAGTTTCTTTCTTTCTTTATGATTGCTCTTAGGTAAAAATAGGAGCCTTGCAACCAAATAAAGCGCCAATAGCCTAATGGGTTAGGGTGCGGACTTCGAAACATGACGTCGCAGGTTCGAGTCCACCATTCGACTATTATCGTGAACCACTCCAAATACAAGCTCTAATGCTTAGTTGGAGGGTTAACAGGAATATTAGTAATGTTAGTTAAATAGCATTGCTACTATTTTTTTAAAACAAAAAAAAAGAAATAAGTACCGTATCTCATGAGCCGATGGTTTGTATTTCATGTAATTTCATGGCACGCGAGTTACCTGTGTTAAATATATGGTGCTGGCAACACTAACATTATATTACTTCATCTATAAATGCAACAGATTAAGAAAAAAAGCTAAACTATAGATGTCATGTAGAGCCATGGACTTCCATTACATTAATGAATGAAATGAAAAGCTTAATAAAAGCACAAAGGCACTGACTAAAAGTGCACTCAAGTACATTACGAATGCAAATTCCTATCGCACGAAGTCATTTGTCCCACTGTAAGCTAATTTTCATGAGAGCTGTGCAAAGATTAAAAAATACTTATCGTGTTTGCAGTAAACTTAATTAATGAATGTAATGCTGTTAAGCGAAACTCATTAATTAGAACCATTAAGACAGTGACGAACGAAAAGTGTAAAGTAGTTTTATTTCTTAAGTTCGACGTTAAAGAGATTTATATAACGCAAGCAAAAACAGCTGTCATCCATGTAAGGGTGGGCAGATATTACAGATTTGCATTTGCATGATTCAGTTTCATCTCCCGGAGAGATGTAGAGCAGGCTGCGGAAGCATAGTAGGCAACACCAAGTCGTGCTGAATAGAAATTAATCATTGCTGATCGGACGTTCAGACGTCTGATCTGCAAAACGTGTGTGAAATAAACAATACTTTCTATTAAGAAATTATTAAAAACAAACATACGTATTATATTTAATAACATTATGAAAGTAATTAGTGGTAATTACAAGTAGTCTTTAAGCCTGTGCAAAAGTACGGTTAAACGGTACTTAAGTAATTACGTGCGACTCAAATACTACGGCATTTAATGATCACTTGTATTTGCGCGAACATTACACATTTTAAATTAAACTATTATTTATGGGCGATACTGGGGAGTCCATCGCCACACCGTCTACTTGTTTGTAAGACTCTTCCTTCCACAAGATTTGATAGACCACAAATACTTGCAACGGAACACCGATTCCAATGCCAATAATGATTCGCGAGGCTATTGAAATCAAAAACACATCCTAATTTCAATAGAGAAGATTGTTGGGATTGCTGGCTTGGGATCCAGTAATAAACAAAATTAAATCTAAAACCAAGCATACCACTGCACGACCCCGAGATACTGTGAGCACAAAAATTAATAAATAAAACCTGAAAGTAGCCCGAGTTAACTATGACATCTGGACGACTAACACCTCAGTCCCCCTGTGACCACGGCTGCTGTAAAGCAATCGAAGCGTCGGGAATATAAAAACAAAATTAAATGCGATGAAATCAGTAAATAATAGTTTCATTTCGAAATGCGGCATTTGTTATTGACGCAGCCAATGGCTTAAATACTTGCAAGAAAAATAATTTGTCATTTAAGTTCATAAATTGGTTACTTAAAAGTCTCTTCATATGAAACATTTATAATTATAAATTCAAACTTCTTAACATATTAAAGGAAATCGCTTTTATGTCTATTGGAAAGGCATCTACGATATTTCTGTGTGCATACGACATTAATATTATGTGGTTGAATATAAATAAAAAAATAGTATACGCTGTCATGTTTCTACTGGAATACGAAGCTAGTGTACTTCTCAGTTTTAATCCATTTTCAAAGCATAATTCCTTTTTACTCAAAGGCATTCCTTTAACGTCTGGATTCAGCCGCAAAAAGGTATACTTTACTCCAGAAATTTCAAAGGTTAACTGTTAAAAGAAAATATAATTTTCTCAGATTAAACTGTAGTATTCTTTTTTTTTTTATACAACGATTGTTATAATTACTTCAGAATTTATTTACAACATTAATGAAAATAAATATCACTATTTTCCGTACCCGTACATTAGCTTTCGCGACCGTTTACCCTAAAATGAGGTGGTCAGAGGTCTTGACATTTTCAGTAGAGCTTATTTGGAAGAGCTTGAAATATGGCAAGACTGGCGCCTTTTTAATGTACAGTTCAATTCGAAAAACATATTGCTACGTGCCCTCCACATAAAAGATAGTGCTCGGGTCTCCTAATTCGTTTGTAGATTTCCTAAAACATTTAATATAGTGGTTTCTAAAGAAACAATGTGTGCAGTATCAATCAGTTAAGGCATCCATTTATTACGAAAATATGACGTCATTACTATCTCCAAAGTTTTTATTATTACCTATAAAAATGAGATTATACTAATGATACATGCAAAACGTGTGGATAATGTCTTCTTTTTAATAGAATACGTTTAGGGGAATCGTTTGGAGCACCTGTTGCTTAATGGTCGTGAGATATTTTAATTAAATAATTATTAAACTGCGTTGCCAGATTTAACTATCGTTTTTCATTATCAAAGAGTAGATAAGGGTGTTTAAAATTAATTCGTTTTTATTGTGAAGGCAGTATTTCTAAAGTTTTTTTTCTATAATCAATATGATAAAAATACTTATAACAAACTTTCTTATAATTCAAATATTATTATAAACATTTCTTTATTAATATGTATCACGAACGGGTTAACAGTTATTTTAAAAAACAGACAGATTATACTGAATTGAACGATGATGGTCACAGTTTAAAACAACTAATTTATAGAGTGAAGCAAATTTTGGTAAACGGTAGAGCCAAGCAGTGACTTTTGCTGCTGATCGAATGGGTCAACTCGCAAAGATACCGGCGTGAAATAGAGGCATCTTGTGCTTGTGCGTTTCGTTCGGTGAGTGAGGTAACCGGAGGCCCACTTCCACTCCACCCAACCGCCGTCTCTCTAATGCTTCCCATCACCCAAATATTCCGACAACGGTACTCCTCTGGTGTTGCAGATGTACGCGGGCGACGGTAATCAATTACGACCAGATGAGCCGCTTGCTCGTTCGACCCCATTACCATAAAAAATGGTCTATTGTCCACTTACCAAATTACATATAAAAATCATTTCAATTTAGAAGTTTCATTTAAGTTGTACAGTTTGAGTGCGTGGAGTATAAGAGCCGTGGAAGCCTAGTGGTCAGGGCGCTCGCTTTTGTTTCATAGAGCGCGAGTGACCTGAGTTCAATAACCGGTGCCGGCACAATTTTAAAAATAACAAAATTTGAGTATAGTATTTTAAATTAAATAATAAGTAGTTTTATTTCAAAGATATTTGAAGTCCGCCAACCCACACTTCAGGAGTGCGGGGACCCTTCTCGGCTAACCCTCAAAAACCCTCTCAGATAATTCCGAAGGAAGACTTTTCCCACCAGGGGGCGTTTATAGACCGTTAATTTACTAATTTACTTTAGTGTGAGTGGGTATGTGGGTGTGTTTGTGTGTGAGAGATTCCCTGTATATTTTTTCTTAGTTTTTGCACTAGGTCACGATAACCGCACTACACTAAATAAACTCACACATATACAGATATACAAACATTACACTCACACACTCACGTAAACATTCAACCACAGCACACACGCGCACATATTTAGTGCTAATTTGTTTGTAACTTACCCACGGTGTTATTTTAAATTCTTTGAAATTTGTTACTCATATGTTTATTACAAGATTATATTTGTTATTGAAGATCGAGTCTTTCTCCTACTGGTATTTACTTAATAGAATGTCTCTGTATAATATTTTGCGGTAAACTTCAATAAAATAAAATAAGAATTCGAGTATTGTTTTACAAACAAGTTACATAACGATTAATTCCTTTATCGGGTTCTTTTTCCGGGAAAGAATTATTTATTTTCTAAATAATTTTTCTGAAAGCGACTTATAAGTATTCGTTGAAATAAAATACGTCACTCTTTATAAAGAAGTCGTAGAATAAGCATATTATCTTTCACATTTCTTTTCCGTTTTTTACATCCTTATCGTAAATACCCCACATAAATAAAAAGATTTTAATTTATCTGAAACTTTCAATGGGAACTGTTATAAATACATATTTACTGCTTTTAATTGACTAGGGTCTTCCACAGGCTCGGTACCCGTTACGTTTTATCTCCTGAAGAGGCGACAAGTGTTCTGCGGAATTCCGTTTGACTGCGTTGATCAGAATCGTGCCAAATTACGAAGATCCGCTCTCCTAACCCTCCGCCATCGTAATGTGGTCGGCGGAGGAAACATCGGAGGACCGAATCCATCGCTGGGGCCTAGAAGGGTTGGTGCCGTGGAGTGCTTGATGTCTTGACCCCCGTGGCCTCTGGGTGGTGGACTCGGGGGACTCGTTACCCAGGTTGGATTGGAGGCCGTGTAGCGGCGAGGCGTAAGCGCATTCGCGCTCCGGTGCGCCTTGCTTGAAAGGATGATGGAGGAAGCGTCCTCACCTGAGGACCTAACTAGACTGGCCGGCAGAGGTGGTGTCGCGGATGTGTACACGAACGATATACGACGAAGTCAACGAACAATCACGACCACCGTGAAGTTTTTGCTTTAGAGCTCATTCGCTTCTTTTAAAACGGGCCACTTATTTACATTAAATAATTTTTCTTTATTATAAATAAGTTCATCTTTGACAAGAATGATATTACAATAAAAGCTTTCTAATGCACGTAAATTATTTAAAAAGTAAACACACCCAATTTATTCATCACCAGCTCCTGCCACCTGACGTACAAATGGAAGCAAATAAAGTATACGGGTACGTGGGTTGCTTATAAGTAGCCATATGTTTAGATAAGTGACAACTTCAGTGACACGTAGATAAAATATTTTCTTATTTCTTAGTGTCAATCAATCTTTTTTGTTGTGTTGTTATTCACGAGTCTATATTATTGTTGTGACAATAATATAGACTCGTGAATAACTACACGGTATATTACATGAACTAATGGGAAATAGGCACCGTAATGAAAAATATCGTAAGCAGACAGTTCTAAATTTGAATTTAATGATTTTTAACCAAATTTTGTTTTTAATGGTTTGTCCTTTAAATGCTAGAAACATGTCGTAATCTGTGGAGGAGGAAAAGCCATTTTCAGGATGCTTTTTCCTACAATAATAACTAACTCTTAATGCCAAATAACCAGGGCATATTACTTTTATCTTAAAGCCAAGCCTAGTTCCGGCGAGCGATTGCCAAAATGCATCCGCCTATATCGAACCTTAACATCACAGGATAGTGAAGGAGATCAGCATCTCTCGTGCTCTGATATCAGTTATGCCCGCGTGGTGAGTGAGAGAAACTCCACACATGACATGCCTGATTTAGTAGACTTTGGGGAAGACCTATGTCCAGCAGTGGACTTATATAGACAAAAAACGATGTGATCAAGCGTCACGTGACAAGTGCCAAACGCCGGATTTCTTTGTGTACATATTAAGAGGAGTAAAGAAAACAAAGAGAGATAATTGGAGAAAATAAACAAATTGGGACCTTAAATCAGCAAAAGTAATTAGAGAATCAAAATTGAGATAATCGCAAACAAACCGTTTTCTTTTAGGTATTTAAATCAACAACTGAACCAAAAATATTAAAAGCGTTTGGTTAATTACTGGTGGATAAGGATATGTACTAATGAAACAAAAATAAATTATACCAAAATCGGCGAACATGAATTCGAGTTTTAAAATTAAAAATACGTTTTAATGGAAAAAAAACTGATACTTAAAAATTTAACGGACCAAACATATTAAAATAAGAATAATAAAACTAATAACAACATCGTGTTGATGGACCGGGCACAGTCGAAGATATTTTTGGTCGACATCACCATTCCATATGACGAGAACCTCGTGAAAGCCGAAACAGACAAGAAGACGAAATATCTGGACCTGGCTCACGAGATGACCCACATGTGGGGTGGTACGATGACGAAATTATTCCGATCGTCGTCTCTGCGAATGGGTTAATCCCAGTCAGCCTCTCGGAACATCCGAGGCGGCTGGGACTCCGTGACGGACCGCTCCGAGCTCAAATGCAGAAGGCGGTGCTACTCGATACCGCTCGCATTGTCCGCCGGTTTCTTTCCCTTTCTCCCTAACCCTCGGTCTCCCCTGCCGGGGGCTTCCATCTGGTTGGGTTTTAAGTATCTGTTTAATTTTATTATATATATAATTTATAAAATATTATTTATGTTATGGTATTTATTTATACAACCCAACCAGATGAGTAAATATAGAAATACCCCAAAAAAGTAATAAAACAAAAGTAAGCATTACGGCTTTGGTGACTTAATTAATAAATAATGGTTTTACGATTGATCGTTTTTGCAAAGCCGCGCAAATGTTAATGCGCTATTAAACGGTGCCATTGAAATGATTTTTATTTATAAATAAATTTACAATATTAATTAATGATCATTAATTATTGTACGATTTATATTTAATACCGATATATTACCCTGTCGTATTAGAAACCAACGTTCTAATCACAGCAATACTGGTTGTTATTGGAGAAATGCATGAAGTTGTCAACGAGTACGTATACCTGGGACTGGGTAAGTCCAACTTCGCTTTAGAAGTCACTCCACGAATCCAACTCGACTGAGCAGCTTTCAAGAAAATGCGTCACATCTTCCTGTCGATTATACCTCAAAAACTGAAGCCCAAAGTGTGCGAGGTGATGACTTGTGAAACCGAGATGTAGTCTCAGACAGTGGACCATGCTCGATGTGACTATGCGTTACAGAATCGGCAATAAACATATCTGCATTAGGACTATGATCCCCATCGTACCCGTTAGGATCAGCAAGCTGAAGTAGCAACCGGCCGGCCACATGGTTCACAAAACTGACAACCGTGGAAGAAAGGTTCTCGAGTGGCAACCTCGTATAGCCAGATGTAGTATTAGTAGTACGATCCCTATAAAGATGGAGTGACAAACTACATAATGCTGTGGGAAGTCGATTGATGATAAATATACGACACCTTCAATGAAATGTTTTTCCTTTATCATGTCATCTTCATGCTTAACAGGCGTATTATACGCTAATGCTCGTGATTGAATGCTTTGGGCAAATCTTTTCTCTGTAATCTATCTTCAGCAGTGAACTTTTAAAAGGCCGATGATAATAATGATGCTGGAAAAAAAACTGTACTCGTATTTAATACCCATTGAACTTATACTATATAGTTGCTTTTGATTTAAATGTTACAAATTAGATTAATTCACAGATCATTAAACGAATTTAACTAAATTATGTAATCTTTATAGTTAGTCATTCGGGTTAACAATATATTTTGGTGGCTGTTTACCGGCAGTCGGACAGTTGAGATATAAAACTTATTATTTAAGGTGCGAAATGTCACGTCTGTATATGATGTCCTTCAATAATATCGGCCGTTGTCAACTGCGCAGAATATATGAGAGTGTAGTATTAGTATCGGAGGCCCACTCACTCTCCCCATCCCCCTCCTCATCCTCCCTCCCATCTCCCAAATAAGGTCGGTAACACACCTGCAGCACCTCTAGTGTTGCAGATGTACGTGGGCGACGGTAATCACTTACTGTCAGGTGAGCCCCTAGTTCGTTTGCCGCCATTCCTATAAATAAAAAAAAATAGTACACGCAAACACACAGCCACTCACATTCCTTCGCCATTACCTTCTCGTAAACGATGTAATAATTATAATTAGATTGCATGCAACGTTAAAGACATGGGACGGAACGCAACACAACCAGACCTGTAACCCTATAATTGTGGTACGGTAATCCCCGCGGTCATCTTTTTATATTCTGTGCACTGACAGAAAATAGACGGTCGCCTGTGTCGATACTGTAAACTTTTTTTTTTTTTATAATAGCTTTGGCGGATGACACGTATACCGGTCATTATGGTTATGAACATAACATGCTCTAAATTCAGACAATAAAAAAAAATTTAGACACTGCTTTCCACATATTTTTTAATTTTATGGATCACTGATATATTATTTGATAAATAAATTAGCACGTGATACATGATTTTAGAAAATATTTGAATCTTTATTTCATATATTTAAAAGAACAATACAACAGATTCAGGATTAAAAAAAAAACTAGTGAACATAAAAGTTTATACGTTTATTTTCGAATTGTATGCTAACTGAAATTCACCGTTTGAATTTTTTTTTGTAGTTTCGTTATAAAACCGGCAGTTTTAGCACCTTCATATTTAAACATTCCTACAATTACTCTTTTAGTAAAAACTTTTCCTTTATTCCATTAATCCACTGCAGTGCATGCGTCTGCGTAAAAGAGGATAATGGTCATTGTTTTCAAATTTGGTAAACGATTTCGCAATAGCAGTAAAGTGTTGCAAGTTTAAAATAATGTTATGTTTTTTTTTAATAATAATTGTAAATAACTATAATATTTATTTGCAGGAAATATGGTGGCTAGAAATGTTAAGGTTACATATAATGCAATGAAACTACACATTATGCTTGAGAAAAGAGTTTATTTCTCTCTTTAAAAACGTTACTCCTACTCTAGGAATATCTCCGTCGTGGCATTGAGGTGGTTACCGTGGTTAACATACATAAATTGGACATGGACAAACAACAATTATTTGTGGTTTATATACTTGTACTGGGCGGGAATCGAACCCACCGCGCCTCTGAGCCATGATCCGTAGAAACTTTCGAAGTGCGATGAAACCGGTCATTTACCAAACACTGTTGCAACAGGCGTCATAATCCCATATCTTCCCCATGAAATGTTCTAAATGACAGTGAAAACCGTTTTGAAATCCACTTGTAAATAAAGAAGTTATAAGCGAATATAAATCCACCGTGTAGAATGTTTTATAATATTTAAAGATATATTTTGGTTATATTCCTAGTATTCATTCTTTAGTGTAACTATTATAATAACATAATATAAGCATTCATGTTTTAAAAAATAACGGCCACTTAAATTATATTCGGACCGTTTTCATTTCAAATATTAACTCCACTTAAATAGATGATTCACATTTATGCAATATGCGAACCGTTAGCCGCCTGTTAGTGGTCGCAGTGATTTAATTACTTGTTGTGAATGTACACATATGTGTTTGTGTAGTTACTTTTAGAAAAAGACGTACACATGTCCGGATTTTTTTTTATAGAAGAAGGGGGCAAACGAGCGTGCGGCTCACCTGATGGTAAGTGATCACCGACGCCCACGTACATCCACAACACCAGAGGAGCTACAGATGCGCTGCCGGCCTTTAAGGAAGGAATAAGCTCTTTTCTTGAAGGTCCCTAAGTCGTAACTTAGCACCCACTTCAGATGGACTGTAGGTCGAGTACGACAGCAAAATAACGATGGTTGGAAATTTCCTTGCTGTAATTAAGCTTTACTTTGCATTTGTAACACTACAAAGAATACTTTGTTTCCTTTAGAACAGAAACCATAGATTAAAGTTAAACAAAGTCCGAACTTTAAGTCTGCGCAATGCGCATCCCGAAAGTTTCAGCGAATTTCGCACGTGAGTTAAATAAGGAAGCACGAACGGTTTGTAAAAATGTCGTTACAATCCTGTGCTGCTGTAGTGTTAAAAGAAATAAAATGTATGCATAAAATAAATAAATGAAAATGTATTTACGTCATCATTATTTTATCCAAATTTATCTCTCCGATATTTGAGAAGGAGGCTTATGCCCAGCAGTCGGCATTTACAGGCTGCTGCTGAACGTACACTTAAAGTTCAAAATAAAATACTATACAATAAAGTAAATACTATACAAGTCGTTCTTCACTCCGCTTGCATGCCGCTTGAGGATCATTTGTCATTGTCAGTTTTGAATGCAAGGTACTTTTTTAATATAGGTGACTAACCAGCACATAGTAAGCGAGTTTCACCAACTGGTGGTAACTGAGCACTGTAGCCTTTAAATACCAACGTACTTCTTAACTCCTTCTTTTTCTTTTTTTTTAGTATGCATATATCGTACTCATAGATTATAAATTCTCGTTTAGTTGTTAGTGAATTAACTTTATATCAATGTTTGTCTAGTGAAGACATAAATATATAGCTTAATCGTATGGGGCTAGCCACTGGCTCCTGAAACATAGTTTTACTAGTCGTGGGCCTACAGATTCATCAAACATAATTTGTCACATGTTTTATGTCAATTACCAACGAGGTCGAGAGAGGATAACCTAGGCGAACATTTCACGATCAAATCGCAGACGTTCTGTACTCTAAACCAATGAGCACGCATGCGAAGATTGATGAAAGTGGAAGAAGCGAAAGACGTATGTCAGGACCTATGGAAGTGGGAGAAGATTGTCTCTGCCTACCCCGTTGGGAACAAGGCATGAATATATGTATGTATGTATGTTTTACCAACCTTTGGTGCTTTGCCACTTAACGGCGGTATTTCGAGATCATGATGCTTCCCCGATCGATCCAACCCATTTATATGCATGGGCTACGGCCAATATTATGCTGCAGCATCGCAACCAATGTCTCTTTTCTAGTGAAGTCGTAAAAAAATGATTCATCTAGATGGGATGAACCCGTGGCCCGCGCCTAAGAAATTTGGCAAATGTTTAACGTAATATGTTGAATCTATTCATGGAGAAATCGGGGATCATTATAATAATTGATTTGTGTATTTTAATTTAGCAGATTGATGGTGATGGTGATGGAGACGGTAAACCTCTTTTTCAGAGGATGCCGTAAAATCCTTTCCTTAACCATTTGGTTGGCAATAAAAGTATTTGGATACACCTCATACATAAGACGTTACTAAACCATGATTATTGAAATAGTAATCCGTTTATCTTCAGTATTATAGTATTATAGTCGTACTTCCGATAAGTTTCTTTGTGTGTTGTTGTTTTTTTTTATGAACGAAGAATAAGCACATGTTGTGTAAGCTTCTGTAATTTAATTTTATAGTAAGCTGGGTGGAGAATTTAGTGAACCGACGCAAACACCCTAAAATTATACAAATTACTGTCGTTTACCTAAACGATGTGATTCTTGTAGGCGTTAAGGAGAATGTTGTATCCAATGTGTAAAAGCATCGAACGTTTTAGAGCGTACAATAATTTATCTAAACACAATTCAGTAGTGATGAAATAAAGTGAAAGGTAATATGTTTATTATATGTACTCAAATATACATGGGAGTATATCAGTATATGTATGTATTTTTCCTTTCCTTAAAGGCCGGCAGCGCATCTGTAGCTCCTCTGGTGTTGTGGATGTTCGTGGGCGTCGGTGATCACTTACCATCAGGTGAGCCGCACGCTCGTTTGCCCCTTCTTCTATAAAAAAAAAAAATAAAAAAAATTGTTAATACATGTGTATATAATAAGCACCACTAAAACTGTAAATAGCAATTTGTGCAGAATTTACCACACCACCACCTTTCCCGGCTCCAACACCCTCTCAAATAATAGAAAGAAAACCTTTGTCCAGTAGTGCCCACTGCAAGTTTCCCGCCAAAAATATGAAAAAGTAATAGTTTTCTTTTCTTTTTATTTTACTTTAGTAATATACATACATGCACGCGGTAGAGCCAAGCGGCGGCTTTTGCTGCTGCTCAAATGGGCTGGCTCGACCGGGTTAGTACCCGGCCTCGCAGAATACCGGCGGGAAGTAGAGGCATCTTGTGCTTCTGCGTTTCGTTCGGTGAGTGAGGTAACCGGAGGCCCACTCCCCTTCTCCTTCCCCTTCCGCATCCTCCCTCCCATCTTCCAAATACCCTTAAAGGCCGGCAACGCACCTGCAGCACCTCTGGTGTTGCAGATGTACGTGAGCGACGGTAATCACTTACCATCAGGTCAACCGCTTGCTTGTTTGCCGCCTTTCCTTTAAAAAAAAACATAAAATGTCCGTCACATCAAATACTTCAAAAATTTAAGATATTGGCTACACGTGGCTAGTAAACGAGGCTCTTGTGCTTTTATTATCCAAAATTGTTCTCCCACTATCTGAATATCAATCTCTCATCATAGAGATTTTAAGTTCCATCGATACCACCCAGATGGTTGGCATTCCACCACAGTGCGTTTTAATCGAAGTTTACTGCCACGCACTTCGACTTTATGGAATCAGCTGTCTCCACCAGTATCTCCGAACAGTTACGACTTAGGGACCTTCAAGAAAAGAGCTTATTCCTTCCTTAAATGTACTCAAATATACATGGGAGTATATCAGTATATGGATGTATTTTTCCTTTCCTTAAAGGCCGGCAGCGCATCTGTAGCTCCTCTGGTGTTGTGGATGTTCGTGGGCGTCGGTGATCACTTACCATCTGGTGAGCCACACGCTAGTTTGCCCCTTCTTCTTTAAAAAAAAAGATATGGACTAATCAAAAAAGAGAGAGATGATCTTCGCTTTCTTTATTCATTCCTAGAATATCACTGCCCACTATTTTTTATTATATTAAGTGTCTACATTATAGAAAGTATTTACTAAGTCTTGTCTATATTCTTAATATTAAGCATGCAATACTTATCCGGTATACATAACTTATGTAATATTTCATATTTAGGAAACAACGACTGTTGATGTACAAATACGGCGCAAATTATAATAACTCACAATAATAACGCAAATGAAATTACGAACGAACGAGAAAAGACACAGTGAGGGGAAAGAGTAAATTCCACATTACAACCAGCCATTAGGTTAACACAAATTCATGGATCTTTCTTAATGTACACGAATGTAAGTCAAATCTATCCTCTATGCCAGAGATTCCCAAACTATTTTGGGCAAGATACCCCTTTTCCAAAATAAACTGAGACCACAGACCCCCATAGCAATGTCCTATCTCTATAGTTTTTATTAAATATTAAAATAAATTACATAACAAAATTTTAAAAGTACTACAATGAAAGTATCCTAATAAAATATTAGTCATTCTTATAACAAGTTGGTACACGTGACACAACTTATACAGTATCTTGAAAGTTTCAAATAAGAACTTGTGTTAATTAATAGGGGTCGACTTTTAGACTACGTCGACCCCGAAATTCAGTTTTCGTTCATGTCGATCCCTAGGACCCCATGGGGTCGATATCGGTATTCTAGGGGCGAAAACTGGCAAAACTGAATTTGAACCGATGACCACTTTGGGAGTCCCTGCTGAATGCTATAATATTATTAACGCGGAAGTAACTAAATCGGGTTACGACTTCAGAGCTGAAGCGTTAAACAGATTTAGATGAAATTTGGTTGGAAGATACCTCGAACCCCGGGGAATAACATACGACTAGTTACTATATCTGTGAAAACGCGATAAAATATGCGAGATAATGAAATCGCGGGCGTAAGCTAGTAATAAGACAAGTTATATAAGTTTAAAGTACTATAAACCGATAACGGGAAATCACAAAAGTTAATCCTACGTTAAAAAGTGGGTTATAATGACAACATACAGTCTAAAACGGGGCTTTAAGACAAAGCAAACAAAACATCATTTATATTAGATATGATAAGTAATTTAAGATCTACACGGGGACAGTGAACATTCTATATGTTAATATGTTCATCTCTCACACACTCGTACACATACACAGTTTACTATTTAACATTTATAACTCCTTAAAAAATATTGAGAATCCCTCCAGCTGTGGAACATCATACTGCCAGACAAGTCGTCGTATTTCGCTTAGATGCTCCATGACCCTATGGAGAACAATTGTTAGTATTTTAGGTGATACTATGACCAAGAATACCTCGAGCACACTAACGTGTAAGCTGGTCTTGTAGGAGGCTCTGCTTTGTTGTTAAGTTTTGAATATTTGGTGAACTAAGACTTTACAAAGTTCAATACCGTATCAAACTTGTGACCATAGTAATCTTTTACAAGTTAGTAAATTCCTTCTCTGCTTTGAGTTTGCTTAAGTTCTACTCTTTAAGTTACTTGTGCTGGGAATCAGCAGCAGTTACTATTGTGTTCCGGTTTTCAAGGTATAGAGTATAATTACAGATTGTGTCGAATACCATCTTAGTTCGCATGGGTGCCACCCACCTATAATCTTCTTCGATCGGAGTTGTTTGCGGGTGTCCATGGACTGCAGTACCCACTTAAGCCACTGTCAGCACGTTTGTCATCTCAATTAAATAAAAAAAAATCTACAATAGCTGCCGAATAACTATTTATAACAAGCCAGATCTTAACTAATACATGTAAAAATAGTAATTTTCTTTGTAATACTCCAATAATACAGTTTGTTAAAACCTTGCAAACTGGCGATAGAACTTATTTATCATATTATACATATACAATTTATTAATTCAAACGCATAACCACGATAAAGAAGAGATTTGAGAAAACACTATAGTATCCTCTTCTAAAAGGCTTCTTCCAATTCGATACTCAGAATTTAAACAAAAAGCAGTAACGTCCGAGTCCGATGCTCGATTTAAAGCATGACATCAGAGATCGCTGAATTCGAGATTTATAATAAAATCGAGTAGTGTCAAATTCAAATTCTGAGCACAATATTTAGATTTTTTCATTAAACTGTACATGCATTCAGCGAGGATTTTTACGACGCCTGTTAAAAAAACTAATTTTAACTTTATCCCTGCATCCAAAAAGTTTCTCATTCACACTGCTCTGAGCCGGATTTTCAATGAAATGTATTACTAAGACAGAGTTCACAGTGTAGTGTTTGAATTTATTATACACTTTGTAATTTATTTTCAAACAAGTATTATTGCACTACATAATTCATATAGCAAAAAAATATTTTAACTTCAAATTATGTATTGTAAACATTACTATGTAACTGGTTGACGTATCACGTTGTTGTTTTTGTGATGTTGATTTTGTGGTAGTCTGGGACGGCCATGCGCCTGGTGAAAGTTGAGAGAGGAGTGGTACGATGGAGTTGGAGCGGCATCGCTGACCCTGTCTTTAAGCATAACATATTGATTATCATATTTTAATATGTCTTTTCTTAATTAATATAAAACCCACATCCTCCGATTTGTTTGCTGAGGACCACACACTATCAAAGATAAGGAGACGTTTGAGTTTTGATCATTTGAGGTATGTTTTTTTGTTTGCTTTAAAGATAGTTTATCATCGTGCTGAAGACGAAGCTGTAGTAGCTAATTTATATATGATTTTAATATAAAGAGACCTCAAAGTAATTGTGTTACTTGAAATTTTTATGAATATTAAGGGAAATTATTTAGGAGTTATAATAATTAACATCATTGTATCGAAACTGAAAAATCATTAAAATATAAATATAATGGTATAGTAATGTATAGTTGTAATTTTTAATGTGGTAGAGCCAAGCGGCGGCTTTTGCTGCTGCTCGAATGGGCCGGCTCGACCAGATTGGTACCACTACCTCGCAGAATACCGGCGTGAAGTAGAGGCATCTTATGCTTCTTGCGTTTCGTTCGGTGCGTGAGGTATCCGGAGGCCCACTTCTCCTCCCCATCCCCCTCCTCATTCCCCTTCCATCTCCCAAATTCCCTTAGAGGACGGCAACGCACCTGCAACACCACTGGTGTTGCAGATGTATTTTGTGGGCGACGGTAATCACTTATCAACAGGTGAACCGCTCGCACCTTTGCCGCCTTTGTCATAAAAAAAAAAAATTCATCATCATCACTTCAGCTTATCACAAATCCACATCTGAACATAGGCCTCCCCGAAATATTGCCACAAAGATCGGTCCTGAGCCACCTGCATCCATACACTTCCAGCAACACTGTTCAGTTCGTCACTACGAGATTGATCATCCTGTGGGGGATCATACCAGAATGTGTATATTGATTATAGAATAATCATAAGTAATCAATAGTAAGAAACAGATCCCCCGTGTGCATTGTTTAAGCTTTATACGCCTCCTTAAAATACAAAATGATTATACCTGGATGCTCTATGAACGCGTAAATGAAATAATCGTGGTTAATAAAAATAATCGTTAGTACTTTAATTCATAGACATAGCATTATTCTGTCGTTTCTGGGGCGGACTGGCGCCTGCTGAAATAAATTCTGACCGTCCCCATCAATGGGTCACTGAACCACTCCCATGGGTCTCAACGACATAACTGAGAGAGCCGGGACCAGCCTGTGTCAACCTCATTTACACATGAAACGAGGGTTGGGTTGATTGGGTTGGCCATATGCTCCAACGTTAATTTATTTAATTGCTCTATAGTATATTATTAGATTTAGCAGTACAGTTTATTGGTAATATTTTATTGATTTTTAAAGTTACATTTATTAATGGCATCTCTAATTATGTTAGCTTTGTTATGAAATTGAGAAAATCAGGATCTAAGTTTTTGACAAAGTAACCAAACTTAAATGCTTTATGGTGCTTACACAGGGCACTAAGGGTACTTCGGATAATTAGCCGGAGGATGCCATCGTGAATGATCGTGGATAAAAATTGTACTAACCTGACATTCTTCTTCTTTGTGCCCATACAAGTTCATTGTTGGATATAGGCGTTTTCAAGAGCAAATAAAAACGGTGTTGCTATCTATGAAAGATTTGCTTGACGAGAATCTGCATACTCACCTCGCTGGGAAAGCGAGTTAGCGAATATATTTTTAATGGGATAGGGGATAAACGAGCATGCGGCTTACCCCATTGTAAGTGATTACCGACACCCACGTATATCTGCAAAACCGGAGTAGCTGCAGATGCTTCAAGGTGGTTTTTTTGGAAAGAATTAAGGGAATGAGGAGTGGTGCAAACGAACCGCACAAGTTGCCTCTATTTCACGTCGATATTCTGCAAGGCCGTGGTACTATCCCGGTCGAGTCGGCCCATTTGAGCAGCAGCAAAAACACTTGCTACACTGCTTGCCATAACTAGTTAGTGGGATTTGGTTTTAGGATATTCGGATGATTTTGCTGTCATCAGTCGGTCGCCTGATTCCCATCCGTTACTCAGCAGGGTAACAGACATTGCAAGTATGTTTCCTATTATTAAAATAACTTTCATATGTTTTCATTCACAATACTTTATCTCAAAATGATATTTCAGAACGTTGGTCATAAACAGATTTTAAGCTTAGGGCCCTTTTTTCGACAATACAAGTAGAATCTACATATTACAATGACACAAAATAATATTTGTTTTACCCTTCTGCATTTAAACACAGTGCATGAAAACATTCGCCTCTTCCGCATTATTTTGTGTAATAAAATAACTTCAACCAAAATACAACTTCTTTCTAAAAGCAATAAAATGTTGTGTAATGAAAATGTAAAACACGATGTATATAATAATATACAGTAAAAATATACCGCTGTAAAATAACTTTTCCGCTGAAATTCCCGTGGACTTACGTATTCTTCAGATATAAAATATTTATAGATACATACCCAGTTTTAAGCTCCAGCAACCACGACCATGCAGAATACCAGAGCGAAGTAGGAATCTAGAGCTACTGCATTTCATTTGGTGGGTGCGGTAAACGGAGGCCCACGCCTTCTCCCCCATTCCCTCTACTCATTCTCTCTCTCATCCCCCAAAATTTCCTTAAAGGCCGGTCACTTAACATCAAGAGAGCCATCAAGAGCATGCGCTCTTTTCCATTTAAAAAAAATTTCAAGATTTCCAGTAGGCTCCGTTAGATAGAACGTACAATGTGATGAAACTCGTCGCCTTAGAATGCCGAATCTCTTCCAAAATTCACGGGATATAAAGGCATGGCAAATTCTTAAACCACGCACACGGAAAATCAGTGACAAAGGAGGTGATAAACAAATCCAATTGATTTTACTTCCTTTTGTTTAGCTTAAATTGTAACTCGGCAATTGAGTCCAAAAACGAAGAAAACAGTAATATTGAATTAGGTTTTTACATCCTGTAGATACTAACTAAAAGTTAACTTAGAGAAATGGCAGAAAAATCTCGAGGACTTCAATTGTTACTGCCATTCCCAATTTGCGTGCCCAGCGTAGTAAGTACATTATATATCCTGTTTTGTTTAGAGGCTGTCAAAACATAAAGTTAAAGTTAATGTTGCATTACTGGACCATGGCCTGCACTCAATATTTGAGAGTTTTAGAGCCGGAAAGGGACCTCTACACTACACCAGTGCCGGTCGGCAGACTTCACATGTCTTCCAAATGATACGTTCTATTAATTTTCAGACATGCTGATTTATTCACAATGTTTTCTTTCACCGCTGAGCATCTGGTAAATCCAGCACTTAAAATTGCTGTTAACAAAATTAGAGGTGAAAACATTAATTAGAAGAAGATTAGATAACAAGGTATAATAGAGTTAACTTCGCTATTACATCTCAGCTTAGATTACTATTTAATCCTATCAAATTCAAGTACAGAGAACTTGATTAATCTGTACGTAGTTGATAAATTAAGGCATCACTGAACTGCACTACAGAAATATTTACTATTAACATTAAAAGAAAAAGCTTATAATATTTACGTTTATTTAAGATTTATATCAAAGAGTAAATTATCAATAAGATGTAAAAAAAACTGTAATGTTTGGTGTTGGTTTTAAAAGTGTAATGTGAGGCTAGCCAGACAAGTTAAAAATGTAAGCCAGCCGACTTCTACTGAGTAACGTTACGACCGCGAGTGGTACATATCTCTATCCTATTCTCTCGCCCGCATAAATGTCGGAAGCGGCTGTCGTTAGATTAATTTGGTACAGGAAAGCGTACGAGTTCACGAGTTGACAACATTTTGAGCATCGGTCCGCCGTTTTGTGAATTAAAGCCCTATCCTGCTTGACGTGCGTTCGGAGTGTTACGTCTTTACTTTCGTGTCCATGTTTTGTGTTAAGAATTTGTTATTATTTCAGTTTTTGTTGATGTATGCTGTTATCGTGGATGATAATGATTTAAAATGAAAAATTTTATTTATGGAGCCTCAGCATGTCAGTGTCTGACCCACAGGTATAATAAATGACGCAAAAATATTAATTCACACCAAAAAGGTAAATTTGATTTATGAACTATAAATATAATTTAGTTTCAAATTGAGATTATTAGAAGTTTTGCCACTTATTTATGCAGTAACTTAACCCTACTGCTGCGAGCTACTGAGCTTTTCTCGATCTTTCCAAGGCATTTCACATTGAATCGCATTATATTCTTTTGCAGAAGCTTCAAAGTACACCTCTTGTAGGTGAAACTTTGGATTGGTTTGCAAGATACCTTGAATACCACTCAGCAGTAGCCAATAGTTATTTTATTCTAAATTCCATCTACAGTTTTATTTGTAAAGGCACAAGAAAGTATTTTAGGACCACTTTTGTTCATAATATATGTAAATGACTTGTTATCTAGCTTTGAGATACAAAATGATGTCGAAGTTATATGTTTACGCAGAAATTTGCTAAATTAGCTAAACTTGAACCGTCTTTTCGTCAATACTCAAAAAACGAACTACATGTATTCATAAAACCAGCAGATCATACCCACCGTCAACTCTTTCTTTGAAAGCTTATTTCTATCTCAAATTGGACTCATTTAACGGTGATACGGTGAAAAGAGCAGAGTCGTTAAAATACTTAGAGATTATTTTGGACAAGGGAGTAAACTTTTATTCATCACTATCAAAAACTAACCGAACGGGTACGAAAAGTCATTCCTATAGCGAAACTAGTTTGAAAAAACGCTAACAAGAAGACACGTCTGATGTTTTACACAGCTACTTGACAATCACTTTTACATTACTGCATAACTCTGGGCCTGGGGAAGTTCCGCTAAATCAACATTGTTGGAAGAGTAAAAGTAATGTTTAGAAAACATTTCCGTTTCTCAACTTCTCCTCTGTATCGTGAAACACCATTTCTTACAGCCTGTCTACTCCATATATCCAGAGTAGCTATCTATTACCATTAATCATAAAATAATTTTTTTGGATAAGCCTTTACAAGATAAGCGTCAAAAAATAGAAATACCCTTCGTTAAAACTATATACATTTCAAGAATTTCTCTTTCAATTTAAATTTTGTTGAACAAAATGTCAATCAGGCTTGTGAAATAACTAAACGTATGATCAAATTATTCTTACTTTCACTAGACCATTACACAACTGAACCCATTATTTTCATCAATAAATTGTTCATGTTACGTCATGTTAGAATTACTTGCCTCGTACGAAACAAAGATGTAGTAGCACTAGGATATATTAATTGTATTCTTGCTCACCTGTAACTATGTGTGGAAAATTTTATAACTATAACTTTTCGAAAGTTTCTGAAATTTCGTACATCCAATTTTTTGTTTAATTAAATATGATTATTTCCCAGATAAGTCCGGATAAAATGAAAAAAAGTGATTTTGAGTTGAGGTATCGTGCAAATAGTTACATGAGCTAAGGAACAAACAGTTATTTTTAAACACAGGCAAACATTTCATTTACATATATATATATTAGAGTTATAGATTTAGTTTCATAGATTATTTATACATGGATTAAATTGTGGTTTTTGAAATAAATCATTTAAATTTAACGCTTGAACAAAGAAAACATCTCAAATAATGAAATACGCGAAGTTCCCCTGATTATTGCGAAATCTAAAAACGGAATTGCGAATAATATTAAAACCGAAGAGCTTTACAAATATAACTTGTACAAGGCGGGGTTAATTAAAATTTACATTACACAGCCTTGGGTTGAAGTACATTGCTATGAATTCGAGTGTAATTTGCTTATAACTGTTTAAAGTCGACGAATAATTTTCAAATCAGCTATTAAAAATTCATTTTGGAATTTAAAGCTTTGTAACTATTACAGAAAATGGCAATTATTATTATCTCTTGTACTAGTTTCGCAGCATATTTTATTTATTTACATAAGTAACCGACTGGTTTCGCTTTACGGCATCTTCAGGGTATTCGATCATAATACCACGGCGGTTGATTACTTATACATATATATGATTTTATAAATGAAATGTGTTCTGAAACTACACGAGATAATAATAATTGACAATATGATGATGTTTAACCAAGTGACAGCAAACGTATGTATACATTATTAAAGAAAATATTGATTATGTTTTATATATTGTGTAGTAAATTACACTGAAGCAAACATTGGAATCAGACGGGGATCAAATATAACGTCGTCGCTCTTAGCTTGCCAACTTCAGATACCTGTTATAAGAATGTAGGTTTGGCGTCGCTGCTTTGCATTGGTCTTCCTGCCGTCTTCAGGCGAGCTGAAGTCTTAGAGAAGGAGGAGTTTTGGTATTGTGATGCGCCGCTCTCCTTTCACTGCACGGCTGAAATGTAATTGCGGAGCCATTGCCAAAATCCGTCACAAACGGACGGGAAGGCCGATGATACTAAATGATCACTGTCGCGGCGGATTCGGGGGTAAGTAGCACGTGTGAGATTTGAGCGAGAGAGCACGTGAGAGAGTTGTGAGATAGGAAGAGGAAGGCGTACTCATGGACATGAAGGAGAAAGACGGGGAGACCTCCTCTGTTTAGAGAAGAAGGTGGTATATTCTCCCTAATAGATAGAAGATGCCTTGCAGAACAGATTCTGAATAACGCGTGCAAATAATATCGCTTTATTATTTTAAAATATGTTTCCATAGATCTTAAATATACATAAAGAAACTGTCAAAAACAAAATTCGAAAGGAACAAAAAAGAAAAGTTTCCAAATAACTTAAATAACCTTATGTGTCAAAAGAAACTCTAGCGGTATTCGACATATATAATAGTTTACTGACCCCTAAAAGAGCGGGGACATCGCAGGTCATTAACCGCGATTGGGCGACTTAAAACCGCCCGTTTCATGTCGCCCACACGCGCCCACAGCGGACACCTGCTTAGTTAAGTTTTAGCTTACGTATATCTTGATTCAAACGTAACTAAAATTATAACCTGCAACTAAACTACTTTACTTAATATAATTGATATTCGCTGAATACTATACTATACTATAACCTAGAAATAGCATGTAGAAAAAAGTAGCAGCCTGTAAGTGCCCACAGCAGGGCTAAGGCCACCTTCTCAAATATTTGACAGGGTTTTGAGGCCGGGAATGGTCCATCACGTTGCTCCAATGCGGGTTGGCGGGCTTCACATATCCTCGAAATTATATTTTTTATTTTTTCTCAGACATGCAGGTTCCCTCACGTAAATACAGTAATTAAAATAGCTATTAACAATTTTATTGGTGCCGGCACCGGGGATCGAACCCAGATCACTCGCGCTCTATGAAACTAAAGTGCATGTAGAATATTTGGTTAAATTTGATGTCGTTACGTTGCATCCAATCTGTGTAACGTATAGGTTGAATTAAGAATCTCTTGCTTTTTTAATTCTAAATTAATGAAAAAAATATATAATTGAATGAAATAATAACAATTATAATAAATACCAGTGATGAAGAGTTTATAAAGACCGATTTCTATCGGTGTCGGAAATATTAAATAATTTATTTGTTAATTCAATATTTATTAGCACTGTAAGCTTGTATTATAAAATCATTTCCAAAAGCTTTAATTCTTATAGCCAAGTCCATTTGTTTTCACGACTCGCTTATTTTTAATAAGCAACGCACACCGATAACATTCCTTTCCCATATTAAAAAAATTCCATCAATTGTCTCTTACATTTCCATGGATTGAGACTTGCACGAGTGAAGTATATCGAATAATAAGGCACTGTATCTTGGCTTATGACAAAGTTAGAGAACGGTCAGCGTTATGCGTGCAAGCGAGATAGATACAAGTATATTCATTCGAGCGGATAAGAATGATGGATAGAAATTAATAGACCGAGTGTATCATTTCGAATTTGGGAATATTATCTTAGGTATTTGTATGTATGTATGTATATATTCACGCCTTGTTTCCAACGGGGTAGGCAGAGACAATCTTCTTCCACTTGCTACGGTCCTGACATACGTCTTTCGCTTCTCCAACTTTCATCAATATTCGCATGCATACTCATTGGCTTAGAGTACTCTTGACCTGACCTTTTTTCAGAACGTCGTCGAAATGATCGCCTAGGTCTTCCTCTCCCGATTCTACCATTTACCCTCGCCTCATATATTTGTTTCGTCAACCTACTGCCTCTCCACATGTCCAAACCAGCTCAGCATCCCTTTCTCATTTCGTGTCACTACATCGTCTTGTATTTGTGATTAGGTATTTGTGATGTATTAAATTAATAAGTAATGTTAGTAAAAGATAGATTTTCAAATATACTGTTGTTTAATCAATTTTAAGCTTCGTAAATGAAACTTTCATTTTTACCTAAGTTGTTTATTCTATTTCGGCTTTCCTGATGGAAATATACCTTCGCCACTAATAAATACAGCCGTATGGTAGCGGATTAAAATCCATCCTTTTTCTTTCCGTGGGTGTTTTAAGTGGCGACTAAAAGTTTCCTATCTATCTCCGGTAGCAAACCCGGTGATGAAGCGCGCTACCCGTTACATTCTATCTGAAGGAGTGGAGAAAAATTAAAGCCTGTTCGTTTACGCTCAGACGTGCCATTTCGAAATACGGAATCCCTGCATACCTCTGTGTATGCGTAAGTTATTTATTATATATACATTTAAATAACTCAAATATATGTGATGATAGTATAGATATTTATTCCAATAAAGATCGATGCTGAGCGTATTTTTATCGAATGCAATAAGCTTCCCCCTTCCGCCACATTTCACTTTATTATTTTTGTCTTCGTTTCGGATCAACTTAATTTCGTGCTCTGTTAACCACCCTTATGTTATTTTATTCCAATCTCGTTCGTGACACCTCAAAGAAAATACTTGCAACTTGATGATAACGAGCTTGCTTATGTCTGTCGGCATCTTATTGTTATGAATTATTATTGTTCTTTCTATGGCTTGGTTCCTTAGGAAAGTTTGAAAAATATCATGTTGATGTTTATGATGAATGAATGAAATATACCTCATTGTACACATAAAGATTTAACAAACAAAGATTATTTAAAAAAACAAAAGCATTGGAGTAGCCCTCTCAAATATTCGAGAGGAGGCTTTTGTCCAGCAGTAGGTACTTACAGGCTGTTAATTTACTTTGCTTTTATATATATATATATATATACATCATATGTGTGTGTTTAAATATATCTATTTAGACCATGAGATGCCATTATTCGTGAGCAACCTGAGTATAATCACCAGAATTGCCAACACCAAAATCATTAATTGTAATCTCTTCATAAGCTAAATCTAAGAAATAAAAAAAATAAAAGAACATTAACTTGTTAGGTTGTAAAGCGAACTTGACTAGCGTTCAAGGCGCACGCTTTAACAACATAGAGCGCGAGTGACCTGAGTTCGAATCGCGATGTCGGCACCACTAAAAGTTTTAATCGCAATTTTAAGTGCTAAATTTACCACATGCTCGGCGGTGAAGGAAAACATCGTGAGGAAACCAGTATGTGGGAGAAATAATAAAGAATATTTATTGGGGAACTGAGAAGTCCGCCAACCCTGACTGGAGCAGATTAACGGGCCCTTCCCGGCTCCAGAACCATCTCAAATATTAGAGATCGTGCGACTTTACTTTTACTTTAACTTTACTCTGTTTTAAGCCTTTGATAATGTCATGAAAGGCGAAATCTTTCGGATGTTAGCATAGAAGTAATACATCAGTGGAATAAATGTTTGTTTTACCTAAATACATCTACTATGGAATTCCACCAAGAGACAACAATCGCAAGTATTAAATAACTTAAATAATTATTAAAGTAATCATTAAAATGATAATTAAAAAGCATTTACATGTACATTTTCTGCAGTTCGAAAAAGACTCGGGGGAGAACATAATCATAGATTAGATTGTACTTTCGGTATCTCTTTAAAATTGTTAGGCTTATACCCTAGTCGCCTTTTCGACGTCCATTAAACAAGGCAATAAGATTTTCTTTCTTTTCATGTAACACTGTATTTGAGCATACAATAATAATTCCAATGCCATTTATAACTCTTTACCTATATTAAGTATTTTCAAATAATTTAGAGTGATGATAAATATCTATCACATTCAAAATGTTTATAACAAACTAAAATATTATAAATTTAAATGTCTTGTGATATTTAACACTAAACTTAGGTTGTATCGATTTTCAATCACAAAAGTTAATAAACTGAATAAATATATTCTCAAATAGGCTTTGTGATAAAGTCTAAACTTTTTTAAATCTAATTCCTTTAGTGTACGAAGCCCGAACAAAGAAAAGTAACGGTTAAGCCAATGGAAACTTTAAGTCTTTTCGCATTTAAAGTTCTTTATCTAGATAAATGTTTTACGATCAAGCGGTAAGATTATCTGTCTATCAATAAATATATACCCCTTTCATTGAGCAGAATATGATTAAAAGAAAGTTGCCGTTAGTCGTTATACATTTGAAATTAATTTAAAAAAATAAAGAGAAAACAAAGTAACAACAAGGTTCAAATTTCGCTGCACTGTCCATGGATAGAATATTTTAACATAGAAAATTTAAAAAAATATAACTATTCATGGCTGTTATAATGAACTTGTTGTATTAAATTTTTCTTTAAGTTACATTTGGGCTTATCTTTGTTACATTGTTTGCGATGTCACTAAAGTTGAAATCAATCAAAACAATATCATGATCATTATCGTCACCGCCAACCCACACTGGAGCAGCGTGACGGGTCCTTCCCGGATCCTAAACCCTCTCAGATACTCATATTTGAAAAGGAGGTCTTTGCCCACCAGTGGGCACTTACAGGCTGCTACGTCATCACATTTACATCATCAGTGTTATCACGATTTGAATTAGATTACATTCTAGTAATAAAAGAAGATTTTGGTAAAATTATGTATATTAGTAGCTTATAACAGCGCTGGACATAAGCTATAGTGCCGCGAGTAATCTGGCAACACAGAGACGTCCTATTACGTTCTTATATCCAAGGTAACACATATGCGATGAAATCGGAAGAAAGATCAGGTGCAGAGTTAAAGACATAGGATACTACTTAATATAATTAGAAAATGTATAATCAATTTTCATCAAAATGGGTTAAACAGTTTACCCATAGAAACGAACAGCTAGACATATGGCCTAATTTTTTACAATAGTTTGTCTATTGATATCTTAATAGGAAAAAAAATAACGGTCCCAAGGGTGAGCCCTGAGAAACTGCAGGCTCTTACAAAATAAGAACAGGAAAGTCATCTATGAACTGTATAGTCCAATGCTTATCGTATATCTTACCCCAGTAAGCGGTACGTTAATCAACTAGCTTGAAAGGTGGACACACTCCTACAGGTGAAATTTATGCGTGAATTTTCACTTGAACATTTTTCGAGATCTCTCTAGCACTATTCAACGAAGTTAATATCTATCTAATATATTAATAATGTTACAAATAATTATAAATTTAGGTTTATTTGATATGGTCATTATTGAAGTGAAACTTCTTGAGAAGCGATGAATGTATAAGTGTGCTTTGAGTTGTGTCATATAGTTTTAATTGGAAGTATGTGATATTAATTTGTTCATGTAGTATAGATATTTAAATAGTTTTTTTTATTTATTTTTTTAATAATATACAACTATTAATTGATCAATTAATAATTGTATATTAGTAGAGTAGAAGGTTCACTTCTATCACGTGTACCGAGTGACGTTACGTACGTTCTAATTGTTTGGGTTTCAATTCAATTGAATTTGGTAAAAAAGAAAAAAAAGACTTTTTTCATTTTATAATGCTATTCAAAACTTATCAATACTACTACTACAATAACTTAACAATAATTAATTTTAATGTTAATTAGAATAAATCTAATCTAGTACCTATATTATGTTCTTAACAAGATTAAACTTGTATTTACAATCAAGTAATGTGTCTGTATAATCATGCCGCCAACTTCACTTAGTAACTCAAACATTTGAATCATATTAAAGCCAAATTTATGTCCAAAACATTTTAACCAAATTTGCTCTCATCCAGATTATTAGTTCTTGATTTAAATTATTCATTTCATAATTTTAAGTGCATAATTTACATACTTAATTTATTCCGATTATATAACATTATACGGCTTTATAAACTTGTGTGTTTCAGTTGATAATAGATTTCTTTTTATTGCATAGAAATAAGCAATTATTTACATTCTAGACAACTTTTTTTTTCGGATAGTAATTTCTTGTAATGTCTTAAATAACTTATCTACGTCCCCCCGTACGTATTACGACGAAAGTCCACTGCTGAATATAGAAAATGCCAGCAAAATCACTCACCGCGTCGGTCATGCGGATTGGTGACTGCAGGGCCGGTACGTATAGTATGGTCTGTAATGCATAGAAGGGGGAATGAACTCACCTCTTCCGCGCGTAGTGTATCCGGCTAACAAACAAACGAGGTTCAGGCACCCAAATGATGGTGAATATCCATCTGAATTCTCGGTACTCAAATCCCATGGACTAGTGAGAGTGAGCAGCACCAGGAAGGTACCATCACTTCGCTCAACAATATGCTTACCCAGCGTAGTGAGTAGGGACAAACCTTTCTAGAAAGTTATGAGACTTTTGTTGGTGCTTTCTTGGGCAAGCCTTTTTTCAACAGTGAACTAAAATACTGTGATACAGTAGTAACACATGAACGTTATGTTACTAAATGTACAGAGGAGGAAGCAGGAGGTTCATATTTGTTAGATCTAAGATCATACATTAACTTATGATTTAAATGTTTATCACATTATTATACTAGTAAAGGCGTCGCAGTATCGCGACAGCCGCTGCCGATGCCATCACCAAGGACGAGGGATTCAAGTATGCACTCGTACCACCGCTGATTCTGCAAGTGTTTTCTGTGTTGTTAAAGTATATGAAGGGAGTGCCTTGAAGACTGTAGTTAGCAATAGCTCGGTCTAGCTTAACAACATTATCGTCTTTGATGTGAAGTGTTCTAGTGAGCTTCCAGAGTTCATCTGAGAAACAGAGAAAGCAAAGTAAGAACATCAATGTATTTTTTTCCATTGACGTAATCAATGATCACAGCGACTAAAATATTGGCCTATTAACTCGAACGACTTCATTTTCAAGCGGATTGTTCACAAAAGCAACCATTCACTATGTACAGGAATATAATTAGCATAATGGGTATATACCATATTTGAATTTATAATTACTTAACGATCTAGGAAGGCCGGAATCTATTTTATAAATAATGTACAGAAGGAAAGACATATTTAAGAAATACAAGATGTTACCGATAGAGATGTTTCTAGTACATGCTTGTAGTATTACGGAATCGACAAATCTGGCTGCATTATGAAATGTATAGTTTGATTAGATGCAGCCGGCCGAAAGTCTCTGAATTAATTAAAAAAAATAATTGAGTCCATAAGTAAAAAAATCGATTTTCTGCATCGATGAGGGTCAGACGCATTGGAACGTAAAACCTCGTGATTCACGTTTCATCACTTGAAACGTTTATTAAGCGTTCATTGATTCTCTTTACCAGGAAGTTATGTTAGGTCTTTTTGTTTACGTACTTGTAATGGTGTCATGAATGTTTAGATAAATTGTAATTAAAATTTATTAATCCCTATTTTGCTTCTATGGGTTGCAATTGGCGGCTATGATACCTTGTGGTATTCTATACCGGATACAGGGAGAAGGAGAAATAATATTTATTAGTATAAGTTTATTAGTATATACAAACTATAGTAAGAATAAATTGAATGAATAAAGCCGAAAAAAGTTAAAATATTCATAAGTCATAAATATTGTGTTATATTTACTTAAGGATGTGTACATATTATTATGATAGAAATATGACAACTAAGTTTAAAAGTAAGTCTTACTTTTTATTTTTAGCGCGTTGCATCGGATACGGAAGTGAAAGTGAAGACGAGCACTTGCTCGTACACTAGCAGCACTATAACATCTCCTGCGTAGGTGACAACTATTGACAACTGTTGATAAGAATCCGAAGTTGTGGTCGTGGTTGAAATCGATTAGACCGACCTCATCATATTCATGTGACCACGAGATGGACCCACCTTCTGTTTGTTTGCGACGATATCGTACTCAATACATTATTATTAGGATAGTATATACTTGGTTGGTGTGTTTGATAGGATGATACTTCTGTAACCAGGTTAACCTGTTACAGTACAATACAGTGTTGTACCACGCATTTTACCAGATTAGATTTCGTACTATAGCAGTTCATCTGGGTATATAATTAATAAAAGTTTATTACACAAGCACTCATGCCGGTTACTCTTGTGGGGTAGATAGAGATTGCTGATTTTCATAAAGCACGACTGAACGTTACTATACGGACTTCCGCAACCTCTAATTTCTTTTAATCCTTGTTGACTGTTATGAAACTCGTGGTATTATGAATTAAATAGCTCTTGTCACCAATACACGTCAATTTAAAAAGTATAAAAACATAAGAAATACTCACAGGTACTACTCATACCATCGGCGTTGTCATAGCAAGCGAAAATAACAGCGAAATGCTCGTAATCCACGTCCAAGAAGGAATAGGTTTCAGTTTTCTGATCTGAAATTACATAATAAAATATGTTAATCATACGAATACATCATGCAGTCGTGGTAGCCTAGTGGTCAGGGCGTACACTTTAGTTTCAAAGAGCGGGCGTGACCTGGGTTCGATTGCCAACAGCCAGTACCACTAAAATTGTTAATAGCAATTTTAAGTGGAGTATTTACCACATGCTCGTCGGTGATAACCTCATGCCCGAGACATAATAAAATTGCGTCAAATTAATTCGAGGATTTGTGAAGCCCGCAAACCCGCACTGGAGCAGCGTGGCAGGCCATTCCCGGCTCCAAAACCCTCTCAGATACTCTTAATTAAGAAGAGAGAGAAGAGAGCCTATGCTTAGCAGTGGGTACTTAACGCCTTAACTTTTTTACATCATGCTAATACAATGGTACTGTCTTTTTGTGATATTCGATTTTATTTTGCATTTTAAATACTTATCATCTAGCTTATACTCTCACTTTCTTTTATGATTAAAAATCTCTTGGTCTGAGGCCTTGGAAAGATATATTAAGGAGTAGACAGCATACATCTTAAGGCTTTTAAAATACCACAATTCTTTAGTGTGTCTTCCGCAAAGAAAGTGTATACGTGTGGATTCGTGGCGTCTGCATGAACGTTCTAAGTATATTGTTATTTTTTTAAGTTAAATAAATTTCTCTATTACCTGTGTAAGTAACCATCAACAAATCTCCAGTGCTGTTGCTATCAACTGTCAAAGCCACGGAACCATTGTAATAGCCGACAGTATTGTTCGAGATCCAGCTAATTGACACGTCAGTAGTGTTATCGTTCTTATGATTGAACAGGACCATAGCGCAGTCGCCTTGTATCTGAAGATCGGTAGCAACGCCCGCAACGTACCACTTGCCATCCAGCTAAAATCCAATCCAATCGAAGTTTCGGAAAATTTAATATTATACTGTTTATTAAATAAATAAACCGGCGGTGGACTCCCTCTCTGTCTAGGAATAGTCTGGGTTGGTTCCATTTCTATCGCCAAACAGCTTATACAGAGCTAGTGTAATTACGGACTGCGAGGCTTTCCATCTTAGTGTGAACACCCCTGAAGGGATGATAACGCACCTGTGAACGGTCACAGATGGGTTATCATGGAAGAAGGCTTCGATTGAGGTTATTTCTAGACGTCCATGGGTTACGGTAGCCACTAAACATCAGGTGGACTGTTATCAAATTAAAAAAAAGTCAATTTGTTCCTATTTAAAAAAAATCAAAATCACGTGAATCAAGCTATTTTTCTAAATATCGTTACCAATTTTCAAAATATATTCTTTACTATCTACTATCTACTACCATACCATGATGCAAAAATAGTGAACTGACGTAAACTTTAAGTTCACTATTTTTACATAGACCTATCCAAGAAAGTACTTACACATTTCTTGGAAGGTTTGTCCATAGGTACTCACCACGCTGGGGTTGGTGAGCGCAGCGCTGGTACCTAGGTACTAGTGTTGCTACTCTCCATCACAAGGAATTTTGGTACAACGAACCTTGATGGATATTCCGCTACTATCCGGATTCCAGAGCCTCGTTTGCTTGCAGGTGAAGTTGACATTTGGAGAAAAATTACTCGTTCTTTTATATGACTATTTAAAAAAAGGATACTTTAATTTCTTGTTATCAATATGCTGAGTTATAGAAAATATAAATGGTATTTTACAAGTTTAAATTTCATCTTTTTCTTGAAAGAAATATTCATGTGATCCTGATCATCTATATCTGTAATCAAATATCTCAAGTATCTTACACAAACATCACACAATTAACTTACTTCTTTCAGATCTAACTCTCGAGGTCTTATAACAGGACAACTTGAATTTAGCACAACACACTTAACGCTAAATGTAAACAACAATGTTACTAAACATTGTAACAACATTTTGAGACAGCAAAATAATAACAGAAATGTAATCAAATGAAACGAATCTCTAACCAAATGCAACGTAGCGGAAAACGTTGAGTATTTTATACTGCAGGTTTTTTTTTACTAGTTCAGTAATTACTGTCCTTCTAAGGTTCCGTTTAAAAAAAATAGCATAGACAAGTTAAACAAATAGCTAAGTGGATCTACTTTATTCAAAAGCTTCCGGTTTTCATAATTGAAAAGCAGTGCTAAGAATTTATAGACATTTAATAATTAATTGTAACTAGCATCGGTCCGCGACTTCTACGGCATGGAAAGTGTTCCCATGTCTTGTTCGAAACAATTAAAACCGGCCAAGTGCGAGTCGGACTCGTGCATCGAGAGTTCCGCACAACAATATGTCTGTGTATTTTCTGAAAATAATTGTGTTTTTTTTCCCATTCAGTTCAAGATAAGCTTGTATATATATATATATATATATATATATATATATATATATATATATACATTGCCTTTTTCATGATAGAGCTGTATGTATATTAATATGTATATGATATTTGTGAGCATATTAGCCACAATAACACATATTCAGTGAAAATTTATTGTAAAGAGCTGTATACAAAATATTTAAATTCTAGATAGTACAGTTAAAACTGAATTTGGGGGTCGACGCGGCCTAAAAATCCACCCCTATTAATTAACACAAGTTCTTAATTTTGTTCGTATTTGAAACTTTCAAGATACGCTATAAGTAATGACACGTGTACCATCTAGTTATAAGAATGTCTAATATTTTAGTAGGAAGTATCATTGGCGTACTTTTAACAAAAAATTTACGTAAATTGTATTAATAATTATTAATTACCTTTGATATTTACTGAATTTTATATCTATTTATTATGTAAAATTATGATGAGAAAAATATGTCAACTTTACTCACTTAACTATTCGCAAAGTTTTTAAATTGGTAAGTATTTTGTATCAAAAGAAAAAAAATTAGAGATTGATTTTTTAAAGTATTTTCGCAATGGTATCAGTTCATTTTGGAAAAGGGGTCTCTTGCCCGAAATAGTTTGGGAATCCCCGGTTTAAAGATTACTGCTATAAATAAGCATTTTGATAAATCTGGCATGAGTTTAGGTTTCACATGTACTCACAACAGTGGGTAATTCCAGATGGGTAGCCCGATAGTGATTAACCGATTTGAATTTTAAGTACTTTTTTTTTTAAATATTGGATTGTGATGTCAAAGATGCTAACAGTCTACTAGATGGTAAGTGGTTACTGACGCGATGTTAATCGCGCAATCTGTTATACAAGCGAAGGAGGTTACAGATGTTCTGTCACCGCTGAGGACAAAGATGGGATGAGTCAGAGCTTGTTATTTTTCAGGCACAGTACATCCTTTGAAATCGGAACACAACAACGATTGCACTGGTAATTGGCGACAGAAATAGGTTAGAAAGTTATATCTACGACTTCTAGGCTGAAAAGAAAGTTCTGAATAGGACCCATCTCCTATTCAGTACTTTCCACTTAAGATAAAACGTTTAAATAAAAATTATTAAAATCTATCCCACATCAACACTGTACGGGGATATTTTATACAAAGTGTTCACTTGTAAAAGTGTTCATTGTCGAATTGTTCCCTAATCACGTTTCACACTTTTAATCTTCAATTTTAAAACAAAGGATAGAAAAACATACTTTAGCAGCGACAAACAGTAAATGTTTGTGCTCGATCGAGAACTTGCAGTGTTACTAGTCTCTGATTCCCACTATTGGGATGTGTCAACTAAAGTCTTTATTTAATTATCTATTCTTTTCACATTTAAAAAATGTACGAAAATGCCTTTAATGCCATAAGGCATTTTTTACCACTACCGTTGTACCTTTGGGTTGAGCAGAAAATTAGTCATGGATGCAGAGTGTAAAGGAGCTCTAGTCAATTAACAACTAAAGTGAGAAATATTACATACAAACATACATAAATCAAAACTTACTTACAAACATAAGCATACGTACGTACACGCTGACAGTTTCTTTTTAAGCAACAAAAAGTAATAAAGGTCCCATAATTCGTTAGGGTGACACTGAAGTGTTAAATAATGATCCCAGTGCAAACGTATTAATGATGCCTTGCTTTTTGCAGCTTGTATATGTGTTTCGCAGTCTATCGGAGTTAGAGGTTAAAGAATTGTATGAAAAGTCAGAAAGCCCACATTGCGTCCTTTTAAGTAAAAGGGGCTCATCGGTGCTGTAGTCGCCTATATTGTTGTTCAACTTCACCTGGTGCCAGAGAAGACGCGGGGCAAGACAGGTTAGGGTGTCAGCTATGGTAACTTGTAAAATGTTAAACCATTTTGAACATGGTGATTCAGATCCGTAAGGTCTCCTTCGTTAAACTTTCAGAGAAGGAGTAAACTATCTCCGCAATACTAGAAGGATAAACGAGGAAGAGATACTTTTTAAAAAAAAAACCGAAGTTATCATGTCTGGGATATGATCCAAAGAAGGGCTTCAAGGGATTTCTCTGAAATAATTTTAACCGAAAAAGCACTTTTTTGCAGAACCTAAGATCTCACGGCTCACGATTTAATTCTTCTAATCAGTTTCTAATTGGGTTTGTTATAAGGTTCAAATGTTTTCATAGGCTTTTTTTTTTTTTTTTTATGGAATAGACGGCAAACGAGCTAGCGGTTCACCTGATGGTAAGTGATTACCGTCGCCCATATACATCTGCAACACCATAGATGCTGCAGGTGCGTTGCCGGTCTTTAAGGATATTTAGGAGATGGGAGGGAAGAGGAGGGGAATAGGGAGGGGATGTGGGCCTCCGGTTACCTCACTCACCGAACGAAACGCAGAAGCACAAGATGCCTCTACTTCACGTCGGCATTCTGCGAGGCCGTGGTACCAATCCGGTCGAGCCGGCCCATTCGAGCAGCAGCTAAAGCCGCCGCTTGGCTCTACCACGTGTAAATTTCTTGGCTTCTGTACAACTGGTCAAGCGCAGATAAGTTTGATATTATATTATCTAACGTGTGGATGTAACACATCTCATTCCGATGTCAGATAAAATACTATCGATTGATAAAGATAATCCTATCTCTAACAACAAAGACTCGTATGTAACAGTACCAAAAAATGTACGCTGTAAAGTGTTTTACTTTGTTAATGTTTGCTTTAACGCATCTTAAATTGTGCAAAAATCAAGTTTTACAATTCGGCGAATGTGCTGAAGTAGAGACTATGAAATTCTTTAACTTGGAAAATGTAAGTGATGACTACTGGTAATACTCTATAAACACTCGAGGAATCGAATATGAATTAAGACATCTATGTAGCTATAAAACAGTAATTTAATTCTGAATCTATGATGGCATATATGAGAGTTTCTTACGTCTGTGAATAGAAAGAGGTAGATGTTACAGACTTTCACGTAGCAAGACCGCCTTAGGCCAATTGCCACTATTCTCCTCACCGGGAGATAGAACGTGACGGGAATCTTGTTGTCAGATTTCTCCTGGCGATTGCTGTGAGACTTTTAAAACTTCTCCATTAATGGCCTTTACGACACCCGCCTGAAGAAAGTGGATGACAGATTTTTGATACGACCTTCTTATTTATATCCATATTATAATATAAGTGTTATCAGTTTTTAGGCATCTGTTTATTGTGATTTTTCTGTATATCTACATGTAGTTACTTCGGTCACTAACTCCTACCTCCTTAGGTTGGATTCTGATTTAGGATGGAGACTGGTCTTCTCTTGACAAAATCATTAAGTATCTTTCAACCTTTTGGCATATGGCAGAAAAACGGTTTAGAATATGCTAAGAATATGGTGATGAGTCCAATCGTGCAGTTCATATGGTTCTGCTTCAGCTTGTCCGCCAAGTATCGCAGTGAACTGATCTGATAAAGAAGATAAAAATATCCGAAGCTATGTCAATATGACATAACATTTGTGGGGTAAAATATAGCTACCAAAATTACTTACATTAATATCCACTAATTTCCAAAGATTGTAAATTAGTTTGCTAGTAAAACTAGTGGAAACAATCGAAATATTTTAGGTTAATAGAGCATGACAGAAGCCTCTTCCATCGCTCGGCAAGGGGATTTCCGATCGCAGTAGCGACCGATCACACAGCAATAATATAGTAAAACTTAATAAAGTAAATAAAAAAAATATCTCTTCTACAAATTCGCATAGTTTATCCGGGTCTAAATATTTATCAAGACGAATGAAAGAAAAGCTATTACATTTATAAGGCATTCTTCATTACAGTTTCTCGGATCATGGTACGAGATAGAACGGTTTCCAGTCTGGTATGAAGAATACACACAGTGCGCATACAAACGTTTTCAAGCATGCGGTAGAAGAATCGAAATAGAGTACGGTTTCGTCAAAGATGGCATTCAATTCATTTTGCACGTAAATAGTTCCTACGCGCCAGGAGATGATGCTGTTTTTAGTTTTGAAAAGAATAACATAGGTGAGTTAATAGGTGAGTTTAGGTTTTAACTCAAAAGTTAAGACCTAAACGTGAATACAGTATTATAGCGTTGGTTGACCACCGTGAAGTGTCGTCTACCTGATTACGTACTACAATTGCACCAAGATTTTCTCAAACAGTCGTGTCACAGCGTCACACTATGTAGAGCATTTTTAAGCAAAATTACTTCATTTATCTGGCTTTGTCTAGACGAAGTCTGAAGTTTAGAAATATTTGGTTTAAACATAGACGCTTTTTCTTATGCCTCGCTATAAATTTATTAAAAACCTTTCTTACCAAACAAAGCAAACACTAAAATTGTTTGATATAGGAAATACATTTCAGATGACTATTAAAGAAATTCAAAATTATTTGATAATGTCTGTCATAAATATTATTTAATAGTGTCATCCTATTAATTTCACAGTGAAATCAATAATCTAAGGGCGAGATGAACCAAAATCACAGATAAAATTACTTTCGAAGTTATCTACAACGATGATTACCGTTAAAAATAATAAATCAAAATGTGTTACAGGAGTCATTTATCAACGTTAAAGCTAAAAGGATTGATAATTGAACAATATAGTTGTGCACAAACTTATAGTCGGAAAAGTTTTCTTATGTGACAAAAGATTAAACAACTTGCTGGATGACTGTCTTAAATTTTCAGACAGCCCATTCCAGAGTCGCGCAGCTTTCTCAGCAAAAGTTGAATATGAGAAACCAGAATGGTTGAGTGGAGTAGAGAAAATCAAACAGTCCATGAAACGCAAGTTGTCGTTCATGAAGGTCGTGGAAAATCTGAAACGTGCGTTTCAGAGTGATTGAAAGTGCGTTAATCCACATATTTCGTCTTAATTATCCTATAAACAGTATACTGATGAACGTAAGCCCTACCAAATGGTGGAAATAAATAAACAAACAAAAAAAAATTATCTCTTAGACTAAATAATTACAAAAATGACAAAACTTTATTTTAATGATTTTTTGTGTTTATATATACTACACGTTTGAAATTAAACTATTATTTACGAATTTTTACGCATTTAAATTAAATTTTATTTTATATTTACAGATCCTGTAGGCATTCCACTATCTGTGATAACGACGGATTACATCAATTATGGCGTTGTCTACGGTTGCAGGAATGACGAGACATTAGGCATCAAATACAGTAAGTATGTGTAAGATGAAAAATACATCACATTTATCCTACAAATGCCAAGCTAAACTGCGGTTATCGACTAATCGCAGAAACAAGATGAACAGTTCGTGGTAATCAGCACCTTGCTCACCAATCCGTCTCCAAAGTGTGATGAGTGTGAACAAACCCTCTTAAAAAAAGTGATGTATAAGAAGAAGAAGAAGACGAGAAAGTTTAACTATTTAGACTGATGTTGTAGTAGTAAAATTAATCCACTGCTGCTGGCATATATTACAAGGAAACTTTGCCCACTCACCACGGTGAATAAATGGGTTGGTGCCGTACTCTAACTGCTGATACGAATCCCATCACTAGACTGTGGGTTTTGGTTTCGGCAATGTCGAATGAAATTCCGCTGTCATTCGGTCACCAGAGTCTCGTTTTTTGGCTAATATAGTGCAACCACATGCAGGAGAGATTAACATTTGGAGAAAGAGGCGGTATGTTACTCTTATGTTGTTTTTACTTCAATAAAAGAAATACGTGTACAAAACATGTTATGTTTTATCTTCATCTGTCCATGGCTGGACATATTAGACATTTCTCCCAGAAAGCATACTCCAGCAAAAGTCGACATGCTTTACTTTTTTTTATACATGGGGAATTTTGTGACGTATAACCCGGTCCCGTGAGAACAAAGACAGGTTATGCCGGATTTTCAATGACTGAAACTCCAGACTGTTCCGCCCTCGCCGCCTCGGGCCACGGGAACGCTTTCGTACACATCCATAAACCCACCAGCGCTGGCCGGCCTAAGCGGACTCTCCTTGGGAGAGAACGCATCGTCTTCCTCTTCCTCCTGGTTAGCCAGGAACGCCGGTACACGGACTCGTACATGCGAGACATATCTAAGTAGTTTGAAACCTTTGATTTAAGTTTTTCTATCAGTTACAGCATGGATATTGTCAAGAGAAAAAATCTAGCGCCTGAAATATTGAGACTGCTTATCAAGAAATAAATTCTCTGCCATTTGTGAGTACTGCATATCTAGAAACAGTGCAGCAAAATGAAGAAAAATGTGTACATCACTGGACAGCTCACGTGCAGGCTGAAGATGCTAAAAAAGAGGTCAATGATGAGTTATGAGATTGTCTATGACCTTATTTTTTCTAAATATGTTTTGCTATATATGATGACAAATGACAAGTTTAGCTGAAAATGTTATTATGAGTTCAATAGTTAAATTTTAAGAGAGATGTTTCTTTCTTTTTTTTGATACTGTCTTTCTAACGTTTACTTGGAGAAGCATTTAACTACTTGCACTTAATTAACGGTAACTTTAAATATGATGCATCTGCGTCTGAACGTTTACTATAGCAGAGTTACAGCGCTTAAAAAGCTCTTTCTTATTTTTATACAAACCTGTAGCAATAGATCTTAAGTATTTTATGATCTTAAGTGTTTTAAATTACCATTGTCGTGTAACGTTTCCAAAGAAAATAATCCTAAATAATGAACAATACGTGTACAAAACATGTTATGTTTTATCTTCATCTGTCCATGGCTGGACATATTAGACATTTCTCCCAGAAAGCATACTCCAGCAAAAGTCGACATGCTTTACTTTTTTATACATGAAATTTTGCCCACTCACCACGGTGAATAAATGGGTTGGTGCCGTACTCTAACTGCTGATACGAATCCCATCACTAGACTGTGGGTTTTGGTTTCGGCAATGTCGAATGAAATTCCGCTGTCATTCGGTCACCAGAGTCTCGTTTTTTGGCTAATATAGTGCAACCACATGCAGGAGAGATTAACATTTGGAGAAAGAGGCGGTATGTTACTCTTATGTTGTTTTTACTTCAATAAAAGAAATACGTGTACAAAACATGTTATGTTTTATCTTCATCTGTCCATGGCTGGACATATTAGACATTTCTCCCAGAAAACATACTCCAGCAAAAGTCGACATGCTTTACTTTTTTTTATACATGGGGAATTTTGTGACGTATAACCCGGTCCCGTGAGAACAAAGACAGGTTATGCCGGATTTTCAATGACTGAAACTCCAGACTGTTCCGCCCTCGCCGCCTCGGGCCACGGGAACGCTTTCGTACACATCCATAAACCCACCAGCGCTGGCCGGCCTAAGCGGACTCTCCTTGGGAGAGAACGCATCGTCTTCCTCTTCCTCCTGGTTAGCCAGGAACGCCGGTACACGGACTCGTACATGCGAGACATATCTAAGTAGTTTGAAACCTTTGATTTAAGTTTTTCTATCAGTTACAGCATGGATATTGTCAAGAGAAAAAAATCTAGCGCCTGAAATATTGGAGACTGCTTATCAAGAAATAAATTCTCTGCCATTTGTGAGTACTGCATATCTAGAAACAGTGCAGCAAAATGAAGAAAAATGTGTACATCACTGGACAGCTCACGTGCAGGCTGAAGATGCTAAAAAAGAGGTCAATGATGAGTTATGAGATTGTCTATGACCTTATTTTTTTTCTAAATATGTTTTGCTATATATGATGACAAATGACAAGTTTAGCCGAAAATGTTATTATGAGTTCAATAGTTAAATTTTAAGAGAGATGTTTCTTTCTTTTTTTTGATACTGTCTTTCTAACGTTTACTTGGAGAAGCATTTAACTACTTGCACTTAATTAACGGTAACTTTAAATATGATGCATCTGCGTCTGAACGTTTACTATAGCAGAGTTACAGCGCTTAAAAAGCTCTTTCTTATTTTTATACAAACCTGTAGCAATAGATCTTAAGTATTTTTATGATCTTAAGTGTTTTAAATTACCATTGTCGTGTAACGTTTCCAAAGAAAATAATCCTAAATAATGAACAATAAATGTACGGAAAAATCATCTGTTAAATATCATTCTAATAATATATAATTGCGTCCAGAAGCGGATTAACTTAAAAAAAGTAAGTAACCAAAAATGTACTAACCGATTGTTATTAGCCTTATTATGCCTTGTAAGTCAGTCAACCAGCAGCGATTAAGGTGCTAGGCGTCTGGTACTGGGGTCGCCAGACCGCCTGCCAATAAGCGTGGCAAGTCCTCATTGGGAGGCCAATGTTCAGTTGTGAATATAAGATGACTATAATCAAAAAAATATTAGTAAAGAAAAATGAAACGATATTTCGTGATGTTTATTTAAAGTTTAAGTCTGAAACGAATTACCTTAATCAGTTTTGAACGGTGATAAAGTAACAAAAAGGTGTCAACATATTTATTGTGCTTTTTCAATTTTGCAATATATCTGTTAATAAAGAAAATGTTTTGTAATAAAATACTGTAAATAATGAGTTAATTATTTATTAGAACAAACACCATTTAAATAGGAACAGCGTATCTAAAGGTAATGGGTTCCGTGCCTTGACTATCATAATATTTTGGAATACACTTCGACCAATCATCTTTGAGTAATTTTGCACGATCTACACCTATTTGCGCCAGTGGTTTCAGCGCTAACTCTTTGGAAACATCATTCAATGTAGGATGACGTGACAGCAGCCATAGATAAACTGAAAAATAAAGTTAATAATGTAAAGACGTGACTGAAACGCGCTCTGACTTACCAGTCTTCACAACCAAATTATTGGACGAACGAAAGAAGGATTTTTTAATTGCACCATAACAGACTAGATTAAATAAAAGATAATTACAATATGTAAAAAATAAAGTAAAGTCAAAAGAAATTATTTAAGTTACATTTATACATTACTGCCTTTTTTTATGAGGAAGGGAAAGGGGCAAACGAGCCAAAGGCTTACCTGATGGTAAGTGTATACCGACGCCCACATACACCAGAGGCGCTGCAGGTGCGTTGCCGGCCTTTAAGGATATTGGGGATTGGGGAAAAGGGAGCGGGAGCAGAGATTGGGACTCCGCAAATCTCACTCACCGAAATAAACTCAGAAGAACCGGATGCCTATACTTGTCGCCGGTATTCTACGAGACCTTGATACTACCCAGTTCGTGCCAACGCATTCGAGCAGCAGCAAAAGCCGCCGCTTGGCACTTACAAAATATATAGAATCAATTGTGTAATGCAATAAAAACGTATGAGTTACGGAGAGCTACCAACTCTCAACACAATTTTTCAGCGCAGCTTATTTTCCATCATAGAGTGAGAAGAAACTTCAATCGAAGAAGGTTACAGATGCGTTCTCACCCCTTTCGGCTAAGGTAAATGCCTAACAGCCTGTAATTATACTGGCTCTCTATACCTTACAAACCGGAACAAAGCTGTAAATGAACTTCTGTTTGATTGTAGAAATGGTTAAGAGCGAGGTACTAACCCAGACGACTCACAGGCAGGGAAGGAATCCATCTACCACATATATTCACTTTACAAATAACGCAGATTATTGTTTTGGGTGTTGCAAAAATAATTGCACTACAATAAATCTATTTGGAGGTCATTATTAAGTCAGAAAAGAATGTTAATATAAACTAAAAAGGATTATTTTTAAATCGTTCCCATATACGAAACAAACTACATAAATATCCTTTGTTAGCCTATTTAAGCCCACCACTGAATATGACCTCGGCCAGAAAGTACAAAAATGAAAATATGAAAATATTTCTTAGATAGTTTGGCCATTCTCACCACGTGGGGTAATAGGGGTTGAGATGCATAATACTGACGTCACTGCAATATTGACGCTGATCTCTATCACAATAAATAAACAAACCACTGACAACTAAACAATGGTGAAATATACATTAAAATTCGCTGAACTCAAATTCCACAGACCAGTGATGGGAAACATCATCTATCATCATCATCTAGGAAAGATTTTCTTGGAGAGGGGCCTTCTCCAATAGTGGACTAAAATAGTCTGATATAGTGTTAATTATATACCAGGTGATTCAATTTCCTGTATCATGCAAATAAATAAAAAGCTGGTACGTACTGTAGTGCTTGTTGATCAATGGACTGTACTGACAAGTATAGACAGTCGCATAATAATTGTAGTTAGTTGCCAAGACATGAAAAGGGTATCTTCTCGTTTTCACTGAAAATAAGAGAAGCTACTATTAATGTATAATATCAAAATTCGGTTCGGTTAGGAAATGAGGAAAATTAAAAAAAAATAATCCCAGGATTTTTCACTCCCTCCATAGCAGCTCACTCGGTTGTCAGCATTCTAAATCGCCCATTCCTCAAAAACACCTTCACCTTCAACTATCCTTGTTCATCTAGTCAATTAGAATTATTTGTTCCATTCGCATACTCTAGGATAGACTATTCTCTCCCCCCAAATTTCAAGCATAAGCAGCCAAGCGTGGAAGTGCCGTGGGTTTTTTGTACGCTCCTTGCAAAGCAAGGGATCCCCTTGCAGCTAATGTTGAGTGTATGAATGACAGGAACTGCGTTCGCATGTCCCAAAGAGGGGGCCTACTAATGTGCAGGCTGCTTCGTAAGTTGAGATGTCAGCCGACAACCAATTTCTTACATTCTCTCAAAATAGCGATGGTTTTCTCCATCTGGCAGCGGGTACTCGAATCGATCTCTCGGTTGAGTTAGATAACAGCTACTTTTATGAATCTGTTGTCCCCATTAACAGGATCAAAGTAAATGAAATGCTAGGCTGCCGACGACGTGTTCATCATGCTCCTCTAGATCATGTCACTCTAGTACGCACTTTTACGGTGTTCACTTTTGCGACGAATGAGACCTTTGCTGTTATTGATAATTACAGTTCTCCTCATTGGATATACTTCCTATGTAAAAACCCCGAATAAAGAGATTTCATAATGAAGCCTCTGAAATGCTCTGCAGTCTAATTAAATTCTCCTTTCTAAAGTGGAAATAGTGGAGGACAAGTTTGACAACAAGAACAGTAATGAATAATAGTCGGATAATCTAATAAGATAGACGATTTCTCATGTTTTCTCTACTATATTAGTTAAAATAATAACGAACAAAAAAGCTTCGACACAAAAAGGGAAAAAAATTTCAACTGTCACTTACATCTCCTGGGTGCGTTTTCAAATTGAAATGTAACATCTAACTCTGCATGAGCTTCGCTTTTTGCCATGACAACTTTAAGTTTCCCCATACTATGTCTGTGGAAAAGTCCATAGTCCACTCTTGAGAAATTGACATATATTCCCGACGGTTTATACAAGAAATTAATCGTAGAGCAGTTGTTTAAGAGTTGACCGTCACTAGAATAACGGTAAGCTTGATACCAAGTCCCATCGAACTGAAAATTAGATACGATAAAATAGTTTAGTAAATGGATAGACAAATAGAAAGTTACTTTGATTACAGGCATTGATTGAATTTTAGCAATAATATTTTATACCATACCTCAGATAAATTGAAATGGTCTTGTAATTTCACAGTCTCTGGACATTTTCCTGGTAATGTAAAATACCCAAAAACACATTTGAAAGAAATAATAAACAATATTGTTCTAATTGTTTGCATTTTACCAATTGACCGCTACTTTTCAGCGTCTATAATGTAATCAACTGATTTGCAAGAGTTATTTATAAAATATTCAAGTTAAAAGGTTATCTATCTATGATTGTTGTTGAATGCTACATACTTATCAGAAACATTTTCTTTTTCTTTCTTTAAATAATTATTTCGATGAATAAAGTTTAAATAATTGAAGTTTCTTATAATTACAATCAAAACAAGGAAAACACTTAAAATTTACAATAGTTTTATGAAATAATTTACATATTACTTTATTTCTGATATTTTTATGAGGATGGAGGGGGGGTGGTGTTTTACATGTAACGGGCAACGACTCACCTGATGGTAAAGGATTACCGAGACCCACGTACATCTGCTACATCAGAGGAGCTGCAGGTGAGTTGCCGCCCTTTAGGGATATTTGGGGAGAGGCTAGGTTTAGGTTCCCTGGGGGTAGAGGGGTAAGTAAACGGGTTACCTCAATCATCGAAGAAAACGCAGAAGCACAAGACGCCTTTACTCTGGTGTTTTACTGGGCCATGGCACTACCCCGGTCGAGCCAGCCCTTCGAGCACGTATAAAGCTGCAAACTTGAGGAGGTATGAACGTGTATTGTGGGGTTAGCATCGACTATAACCCCACAGTGTTCAATATCGGCAGGGCCACGGGAACACCTACGTACACACCTTCTTCTTCACTGCAGAATATAGGCCTTCCTCAAAGATTGTCACAAAGCACAGTCCTGAGCTTTGAGCACCAACTTTAAGCTTCCGCGTACGGCCTGCATTGAAAGACCAAATACCGGTTCCGTAAGTCATCACTGGTTGTACACTTTAGTCTTGAGATACTCGACGTGAAGATGTGATGTTGTTGCCCGAACGATTTCCAGCCGAGTTTTATTGGTCATTTGACTGGTGAGCTGGTAGAAATTCGACTTACCTAGTCTAACAATTTGTTCCACGTACACGAATTCCTCGGCAACTTCTAGCGTTACATTCCAATAACAACCGGTATTGGTGTGACATGGACGTTAAACATCTTCGTCTTGTCCATGTTACATTTAAGACGAACATAGTCCTCGAGCATAGTGATAGCCACGGAAAGAAACAACCTTTCGTCATTTCACGTGCCCATGATGCACTATGGCTGCAGCATTGCAACAAGCAATGTCTTGTTAATTTCATGGCAGACAGAATAAAAGGATTGCACCACGTCTTTATCCGAAGGTTATAATCAACATTTTCTTACAATTAGATATTAATAACTTTCTTAAAGTTATTCAAAAAAATACTCCAAAGTTATGAACAATAAAGAGTAATAAGTTACTTTTATTTCTCGTCTACTTCGAATACACTTGTAATGTGTAATTAGGTATTTCTTGCGTATTAAACTTGTTTAAACATTAACAATATTATATCTCTATTAATTATTCAAAGAAGAATATAACCCTAGAAATACTTATTTTAATTTTAAATCTCACAAAGTCGATGGAATTCAATTCATTTGTATTTTTTTAATTTTCTTTTCCGATGTTCATTATTTCAATTTCGTAAGAAGTTTCAAAACAAATATTACTTTCAAAGGAAGTTTTTAAATGAAACCCTACACAGTAATATAATTCAATGACCAATTTTGTCGTAAATCGCCTTCACGAGCAGACTGGGGTCATATCATTGGATAATTATCGCGTGGGATGTGACTCGATCATCATTTCATACCACGGTCTCGTACTGGTTACTTGTTTATTTTTTATTTTTTTAAAGACAACGACAATGTTATTGATAGTTACTTATTTCTATTTGATAAACTCAGTAATAGGTGCCGAATTCACTCTTCCCGGAGAATGTCCTGTTGTTAATATACAGGAAAACCTAGATTACACAAAGGTAATGTTACGTTTATTAAATATTAATATGTTCTACTGTTAAATATCTGGTAGAAACCAAGATTATGTCTTGACGCGTTGAAACAATTGAAGTATATATACAAATATATATATGGGATAAAAAAGAAAATGATAATTATAACGATGCTTTGTACTATTTCGACAATGTAACTTTAGAGTTTTTCAAGCCTTATAGCAACTGTTTCTGCAACTTCTTAGGGAAATTTCAGTTCTAGAGAGTGTTTGTCAGCTGTCTTACTCGTAAAATTACAACCAATACAAAATCTTTTCTCCTATGTGGGACGTTATTAGGAACACTTGTCAATCCGCTATACCACAAAAATATTTCACAACAATTCCGTGTGCAGCCGTTCCTCGGCAAAATCATAACGTGTTATTTTTCATATTCAAAACATGGTTTCGTTTGTTGGTAACATGTCTTGGATAAACGAAACCAATGAGTGAGATACAACGAACTGTCTTTGCATTATGAAACAAGAAGTAGTAGTTTGTCATAATTTTAATTAGTTATGGATATAAAAGCGATAATAAATTTAAATGGACAATGGACATAAAACAGAACATTAGCTAATAATGGTGTAGTGAAGTGATTTATATAACATACATACATAATGTCACACCTGTTGGTACCGATACTTTGGAATTTCATAGTATTTTTTGCCATACCATTGTACCTTTTTGTTTGTTTGATTTTGTTGCTGCTCGAAAAGACAGGTTCGACCGGCGTACTATCACGGCCTCGCAGAATACCGACGTGAAGTAGAGGCATCTTGTGCCTCTGCGATGTATTAGGTGAATCAGCAGTGGCAGTCGGAGGTCCACTCCTCCTCTCAACCCCATACATCCATATCCCCTCCGTACCTTGCACAAATATCTAAAAGACCGGCAACGCACCTGTAGCTCCTCTGGTGTTGCTGATGCACGTAGGCGTTGATGATTAGGTAAAATCAGGCGATGTCCTTGCTCGTTTGTCCCTTTTCCCGTAAAAAAAGAATGTTCGCAATTTGCTATGCTCTGCTCAGTCAATCTCTTCCAACTCATCCAGCACACTCGCCTCGTATACAGATTTTATCATCTCTTCTATCCTTTTTCAAACGCCCAGACCAAACAAAAGGCGACTCATGGACACCTGCAAAAAATATATTTTTTTGCAGATGAGTAACTTTAGAAAAGCAATAGATCTTAATAATATTAATTCATTTATCATCATCATTAATTCATCCATTTAACTTTACTAGACTGTGTCTACTGGCTTTCCGTGGTTGCATTTAAGTAAGGTGGCACATGCCTTTTTTTAAAAAACCTTTTTATATAAAAAAAACATTTGTTATGTGTTAACCTTGTTGGTAATCCTTAATAAATAAATAAATATCAATCTAAGAAGGTTACAAATGCGTTGTCAAGTCAAATGAAGACTAAGATAGAATGTCTGCCCGTAATTATACTGGCTCTCAATGTCTTTTGAAACCGGAACACAACAGTAATTACACTACTATTTTGGTGGCAGAAGTATGGTAAGAGTGTGGTAATAGTCTGCCACCGGTATTTTTTTTATTATTTATACTTTTTCAATTGATATATTCGCTTACTGCATGTTTGGGAAATATGGGCAATTTAGCAGTGGTAGACCCCTCTCGGTGCCAATACTATCTCATATATTTGACGAGGTTTTTACCCACCTGTGGCTATTAACAGGCTTTACTCTACATTTTACAGCAGTACTTACATGAATTCATAGGGTCTACGTAGATGAAAAGTCCTTCACAGCTCGTATTTAACAAACTTACCCCTTAGTTTTCAGGAGTTTGGTACAACGTCGCCAGCTATGCAAGCGATGGACGTCAAATCTATGATTGTGCTACATTAGACTTTCAAGAGGATAACCTCGGTTACACACTTAGAGAAACATACGTGGATTTGGATCAAGGAAACCGCACTCAGAAATCCTATTTCGCTCGTGTCGACCCAACTTTTGACGCGGGGAATAAGGCTCAATTCATTGTGAGCCATGAAAATGGAGGTAAGTCATTCAAAGATACCAACATCTATGCCGATCTAATAGTTCGCCTTCTTATGAATGACATTGGACAAAAAGAAATAGTTAAAAAACGTTCTTAATGTAGTAAAGAGGGTTAAATAAGAATAGGAATGTACACCCGTGACCCAATTCAGTAAACAAGGTGCCACAAAATTACTCAACCGGCAGGTAAAGAAATTTTAAGGCAGACCTATACAGATTAATTCATGATATCATGATATTTCTCATACGTAAACGCATCCAATTAGTACTTTTATGGTTTAACAGTATTTCTAAATATATGTCTAAAAGAAATTTAAATTGCTTTCCGTATAATTCATCCTGTTTTGCACCATAAATTATAGTTTAATAATTGAACAATTTCAGATAAAGTGCTGCAATTCCCCTTCTTTATATTATCAACCGATTACAATGGCTATGCTATTGCCTATACTTGCAAGACATTAAAAAAGAGGCAGCGAACACATTACGGTAAATATTAACCAAATTTCTTTACATGGAAGCGCTAACGATCTTCATCCCTATGGTACGTATATATCACAGAAAGAAAATCGTGCTTTTATTTGCAAAAGGGAGCAAACGTGCATGCGGCTGACCTGATGGTAAGCGATTACCGACGCAATCGGATTAGTTCCAGATGCTTTGACTGTCTTTAAGAATATTTGGTGAGGGAGAAGAGAAGGGGGAAGGGAAGTGGGCCTTCGGTTCCCTCGAACACCGAACGAAACGCAGAAGCACAAAACGGCACTACTTCACGACGGTATCCTGCGAGGCCGTGGTGCTACCCAAGTCGAGCCGATCCTTTCGAGCAGCAAAAACAAAAAGCCAAGCGGCAGTTCATTCTCACAAAAATGATAAAGGCCCTTTCCCGCTGAGAGAAAATTACCTACCTCCATCTACCTCTTCTTGCCGCCTTGGCGAGATCGTTCTGTCGAGGTAACTCTTGTGTCATCTTTTTTCTCATCCGTTATCGACAAGTGGCTGGCCAGTTGCATCTTAAGCAATGTATAGACATTAAGTCAACTGTTTTAGTTCTTTTACAAAAAATTTTATTACTCCATCACATTTATAGATTTTGAGATAAATAAGTAAGTAATATTTATTTTCTTCCGTTATTATTTCACTTTATTTTTTATTATTTATACTTTTCAATTGATATATTCGCTTACTGCATGTTTGGGAAATATGGGCAATTTAGCAGTGATAGACCCCTCTCGGTGCCAATACTATCTCATATATTTGACGAGGTTTTTACCCACCTGTGGCTATTAACAGGCTTTACTCTACATTTTACAGCAGTACTTACATGAATTCATAGGGTCTACGTAGATGAAAAGTCCTTCACAGCTCGTATTTAACAAACTTACCCCTTAGTTTTCAGGAGTTTGGTACAACGTCGCCAGCTATGCAAGCGATGGACGTCAAATCTATGATTGTGCTACATTAGACTTTCAAGAGGATAACCTCGGTTACACACTTAGAGAAACATACGTGGATTTGGATCAAGGAAACCGCACTCAGAAATCCTATTTCGCTCGTGTCGACCCAACTTTTGACGCGGGGAATAAGGCTCAATTCATTGTGAGCCATGAAAATGGAGGTAAGTCATTCAAAGATACCAACATCTATGCCGATCTAATAGTTCGCCTTCTTATGAATGACATTGGACAAAAAGAAATAGTTAAAAAACGTTCTTAATGTAGTAAAGAGGGTTAAATAAGAATAGGAATGTACACCCGTGACCCAATTCAGTAAACAAGGTGCCACAAAATTACTCAACCGGCAGGTAAAGAAATTTTAAGGCAGACCTATACAGATTAATTCATGATATCATGATATTTCTCATACGTAAACGCATCCAATTAGTACTTTTATGGTTTAACAGTATTTCTAAATATATGTCTAAAAGAAATTTAAATTGCTTTCCGTATAATTCATCCTGTTTTGCACCATAAATTATAGTTTAATAATTGAACAATTTCAGATAAAGTGCTGCAATTCCCCTTCTTTATATTATCAACCGATTACAATGGCTATGCTATTGCCTATACTTGCAAGACATTAAAAAAGAGGCAGCGAACACATTACGGTAAATATTAACCAAATTTCTTTACATGGAAGCGCTAACGATCTTCATCCCTATGGTACGTATATATCACAGAAAGAAAATCGTGCTTTTATTTGCAAAAGGGAGCAAACGTGCATGCGGCTGACCTGATGGTAAGCGATTACCGACGCAATCGGATTAGTTCCAGATGCTTTGACTGTCTTTAAGAATATTTGGTGAGGAAGAAGAGAAGGGGGAAGGGAAGTGGGCCTTCGGTTCCCTCGAACACCGAACGAAACGCAGAAGCACAAAACGGCACTACTTCACGACGGTATCCTGCGAGGCCGTGGTGCTACCCAAGTCGAGCCGATCCTTTCGAGCAGCAAAAACAAAAAGCCAAGCGGCAGTTCATTCTCACAAAAATGATAAAGGCCCTTTCCCGCTGAGAGAAAATTACCTACCTCCATCTACCTCTTCTTGCCGCCTTGGCGAGATCGTTCTGTCGAGGTAACTCTTGTGTCATCTTTTTTCTCATCCGTTATCGACAAGTGGCTGGCCAGTTGCATCTTAAGCAATGTATAGACATTAAGTCAACCGTTTTTAGTTCTTTTACAAAAAAATTTTTCTATCAATAACATCTTGTAACATTTTTTATGTTATTGTTTTGCACCTGTTGAACATTTACACATGTTTTATAGTGTTCACCTGGGTTTTATCACGGAGCAAAGACAAGCTACAAGGTGACACCCTGAAAAATGTTGAAGATGCTCTATCAAAATACTCGGAGTTAGCTGAACACAGGCAATCGTTCGTGATGAAGGAATTCTCGGATCAAGAATGTGCGTTTTCCACTAAATACAAAACGGACTTTTTTACAAGTAACTTTTGGTAGTTGTTAAAATTTTTTCACTGTTAACAAACCAATTTTAGTTATTATTTACGTAATCTCTGAAGAGAATTACTGATCATTATTAATATAAACACACAAAAAAAATTAAATACAAGTTCTATGTGAGATTTAAGACAAAAAATTTTATTACTCCATCACATTTATAGATTTTGAGATAAATAAGTAAGTAATATTTATTTTCTTCCGTTATTATTTCACTTTATTTTTTATTATAAGTTGCGAATAAATCCACAAACACCAGTACCCCAGAAGTAACTCATAAACTGTTATCACCTTATATGTCGACGGCACCCAAACGCTAGTTATTCTCATACAAGTATTGAAAGAGGCTATGTGATTTGTGATTTTTTATTTTTAAATTTACCACCGTTTCGTAATGAGGTTCCTCTTACAGAGAAGAAACAGACCAAAGAAACTCCGTAGGTAGGTACACTTTATGACAAACACAAGATACCTCTACTTCACGTCGATAGTCGCCAAGTCTGCTAGCAAGTTTAGAGATATTGGGGGCCCATCGAAGCTTTGCATCAAGAGTAATTCCAAGACAAAAAGTGGTATCCACAAGGCTCAACTCTCCCTTACTTTTGTCCCCCAGTTTTGATTTTTTCATTTTGGTATCAACGTGTTTTAGTATTATTGCCGTTAAGAAACAAATTACCCTTAATCAAATAAATACTTTAAACCAATGAACGATTTATGACATTATTCACAACGTCATGTGAAACAGGTGCTCGTTTAATTTTAAATGACGTGTCATCAGAAAATAATACTATATCATGTCAATTAATCAATGTCCGTCCATGGATGCTGAATTGGAAATTATTATTGAGAAATTGCTGTGCAGTGGTGGTAATAAGAAAACCTGCCATACCATCTTATCCCCAGGTTGTTTAAAAAATTGACTTATGGAAATGCCAGACTTTCTCATGATCTCAGACACTCAATATAGTCTAAATAACTAATTTTTTTCACAACATTCAATATAATTATCCAGATCAATGACTGTTAACAGTGGTGCAAAATATCTGGTACGGCAAACGCCAATCTACATTACAAAGGTGGCTATTACGGAAAATCCTCCCTGTTAGTTGTGATATATCCAGAATTCTTCGCATCATCTTGTCGAGAATTTACTTTGTAATTCGACAAAACTATGAAGACTTATTCCGAAAACGTATAAGTTTCCCAACTATCTATCACCGTATCGTCATGCACTCTGGCTACTAGCCAATCTTTAAATGCTATAAAAGTCGTAATCTCAGGATCCATCCACAGCATTTTTGTAACATACATCAAGAATGCTCGGAGACCTCTTTCCGTATGAAGCCAATGAGTATTGACACCAAGAAATGCGTAGTAGCCTTATCGGCTGACCTTAAATAAGACTCAGGTATATCAGGTAGATACCTAGACCTCGAGGAAGAAAGCTGCAGATGTCTTCTCACCTCTAAGATGGAATGACTCGCAGCGGATAATTATAACCTTCAAACCAAAAACAGTGGTTCCATTGCTGCGTGGCGGCAGGAATATGCAAGAGCACCTTCCTAGTACTACTAGAACTGCACTGCCTCAAAGTGGGGAGAAATTCCAATATGGTAATCATGAGGGGTGGATAATATTGGTGAGTTTCTTATACAGAATGACGGCACTGATCTGTCAAATATAATTTAATACCTACTAGTTATTACTGAACAAGCGGTTTTTCTATTTACACCGTTGCGTTAATAACTATCATAAATTCTGTGTTCCTGGAGATAGTTAAATTACCTTGATCCTTTTGATTTATGAAATGAAATGAAAATACACTTTACTGTACACCAATAGCAAAAATAGGAAAAAAAAAACTTAAAGAAACACAAAGGTACAATTGGCGGCCTTATCGCTTAGAAGCGATCTCTACCAGGCAACCATTTTGCAGAGGAAATAATGACCAGTGAGCAAGGGTCAAGGATGTACGCAAGTTACACAGAAGTGAAAATATAATGTAATAAATATATATTAATATTTACACAAACATATATTTATACACTAACATATACTGATATATCTAAATAAATACACAATATATACCCATACATATACAGGAACATAAAGAGTAAAAAATATATAATATAATATAAGATTTATTTTAAGTATCTGCACCTGTAGCCAATAGATCAGTTTATATAGTCAATGACAGAACGTTCAAATATGAGTTCTTCGCAATCAATTATTTTTTAACAACATAGACTGACTATACAGGTGAATATAGGCCTCTCCGAAGCGCAGGCCAAGGTCGGCGTATATTTCTTGAAAGGTTTGCGCATACTCACCATGCTGGGCATGCGGGCTGGTGGGTTCAGTGCCGGTACCCTCGCACTAGTAATGCTGCTCCCCATCACTACTATGTGGGATTTGGGTTCGAATGGATAATGATTTCCACCATCATTTGGCCGCTAGAGCCTAATTTGGTTGCTAGCGGGGTGGACCAGGTACAGGTGAGATAGATAAAAATATATAATATTAAACCTCTTAACTCTAAGATTACAGTAAGATATTAGTATTGCTCCATGGAAAACTCCTAACTCTATCATAACAGTAAGATATTATTATTACTCCAAGGGTGCAGGTATGCAAAATCTTAGCGGGTAACCATTAACTACCATGGATGTGCAACTTGACACCGTCCACAACGTGGGTGTTCTTCACTTTGGCGGTGCTATTTTATAAATGTATCTCTGCTGATAATGATTAAATATACCGTATCCTTCCTTAACACCTTGTAAACGATCCACTCTACATCTACAGGCTTATCCCATAAGGTTGATTTGCCAGGACACGTCACATTTTACTCATTGCTCTGTTTATCTTAGTCTGGTATTTTTACCAAATGTTTTTCGCGCCATCTGTAGGTAGGGCTTTTCCTTTAATCGTCTTTTACGACTCCCATGGATATAAAGGGGGAGGCAGTTTGTTCAGCCGATACCATACAGCAAAACTGATAATTATTCGATTAGATTTTATAAAAATGTTGCTATCATATATCTTGTCACGTCACATGACGTCTATAATATGCCCTATGTAGTCTACAGTTTGCTTTTGATACCATAAAGAAGTGACACTTTAGTTATGCTACTCAGAAAAGAGACTCACCGCGTACCATGTTCTGTCTCCGTGAAAAATGGGTTGCAATCTAAGTTATTTATTGTTTTTATTAGAGGGCATGGTATCCACGGCTGAAGCATTATAATTACTATAATTTTAGCAATGTAAATGCCAAATGCGTACGGAACGAGAGTCGGTCTAATTCTGAATAATGTATTTACTTGCAGATCCATTTACACTGAATTTAGATAATAGGTCACAAGGAAATTTTACAATCCTTTTGCTATCTATATTGTTTATTATATTCTAGACATGTTATGAATTTCGCATGGTGACAGTTACATGGTTACTGTAGCTGTACAAATCGTTAGAGGCGTTTCCGAGAAACCAATTACACATACACAAGAATTAGCATAAAAAATCAATATTATGTAATGTAATTTATTTAATTTGGTGTCTGGTTAAAGCAGGTACTACGGATAACATTTAAGAGATTTGTTTCTTTAACACATCTGAACTACTGTTTATATACAAAAGTAAATCCACTTGATAATTGTTATCCAGTAATATTTATAACACAGGTGTATATATGCAGTGTACATTGGCAGTCTTCAAACGTCCTTAACTATCAAACCTATCTACTTAACATTATTTTCATACATTGACAGTTTCAACACATTTGTGTTTAATAATGGCTCTCAGAGCTTTCCACTTTGGCGCCACTTCTATGCCAACGTGTAAAACTATACAATAACTTGTCTTGCCTTTCCTGAAACTTTGAATAGAGTAAGTATGGGACAGATAGTAATTTTTAATGTATCTGCACTATCGCCAGGAATACCAACAATTCCTCTATAAAAGACCATAAAAAATCGGGGGCAACCCCGTGCTAGTAGGACCAGTTTTTAAACGTGACAGAGCCAAGCGGCGGCTTTTACTACTGCTCGAATGGGCTAGCTCAACCGGGTTGAGTACCACCGCCTCGCAGAATATCGGCGTGAAGCAGAGGCATCATGTGCTTCTGCGTTTCGTTCGGTGAGTGAGGTGTCCGGACGCCCACTTCCACTCCCCCTCTCCATCCCCCACCTCATCCTCTCTTCCATCTCCCAAATACCCTTAAAGGCCGGCAACGCACCCGCAGCACCTCTGGTGTTTGCAGATGTACGTGGGCGACAGTAATCACTTACCATCAAGTGAACCGCTTGCTCGTTTGCCGCCGTTCCCATAAAAAAAAATGAAACCCGACGGGATGTGTACGCGTAAACGAAACCATGTTAGAAAATAACACAGTATGATTTTGTAGGTGAATGAAGCAAGACACACGCAATTTTTGTGAAATTGTTTGTGGCAAAGCGGATAAGGTCCCAGCGCCTCGCGTCATTGGCCCCAAAAAATATAGTTCATCGTTACGTTATGTTCTGAGTTTTAGCAATTCCTCTATATTTTTCTGTTTGTATCAATTTTACCATTTATGTAGTTATGGATAATAGGTATATAATCAGTAGAAGGTTATATAATCAGTAGAATACATTGTTCAAAGCAATACTTCATATTAAAATTTAATTATATCCTTTCCAATGTACCTATTCTGTTATATTAAATTTCGAGGTTGTGTAATCCAATGTGCGTTTTTTCCCATTGAGTGTGGTTACAAGTAGAAAATCAAAAGATACCAACCAACGGTCAAGCTTTCAAATGAGATAGCCCGCCCTTACTTAGATCGTCTCATACATAAACCACTAATAGCCTCTTAGTAAACAAATTCTGTACTTAAACTTCTCCTAACTTAGGAAGATATTCCATAATCACCACTCTGGGCATGAGATTGGCGATCAGTCGATCACCTTATTAGAATCGCATGTTAGGTACTGCTGTCCGTTACTGATTTGTAATTTTCCAGATTACTTTTCTGCTATACATGGCAAAGTTAAACTTAATCATCATTATTAATTCAATCATCCTCATTCATCGTCCTTTACAATCAAACTGGATATAAATCTCAATTGCTTAGGCATGAATTTCTATCTATACACACCACTCTGGTCTGACGGAAAGCTGAGCGTAGACCTGCTACTTTTGTTTTAGTGGTGATTGCTCCTCGCTCAATCACTAGTATGCAGGAATCCGATATGGTACAATTCAGCGCAGTCGAACGTCTTAGTCGCGCAGTAGCAACAGTTTCTTGTACCATTGCTACGCGGATGAAAGGGTTGCTCAATGTACTAAACAAAATTGTGAACAGTGGCCATAATCAAACGCCAAAATCTTACATTATTGTGGGAAATCGAAATTCAAACAGACGTATATATCACATTATGTACATTTAATGAAAATAATCATTGAATTTCCAGAAACATGCTGTATTAGTAGTAGTATGTACACTTTCATTATTTACATATTTGAAAATTTCAATCTATTTAATAATTCTTTTCAAGATACAAGAAAATTAACTATTTGAAAAAAAGTATTTATTATTTACATTAATTCCTCGATGTTTTTTTTAATTGAAACTCAGGATCTGTTTGGTGATAGTGGTTTTGCAAGTCTGTTCAGAATGGTCGTTGTAAATAAGTTTTGAAACATCGATACCGTTGAAGTCCTTCAAGAAGTTGTCCACGTTGGTCTTTGAATCACCTTCCAAGGTCTTGGTTCTTGACAGGATCCACGCAAATACTGCTTGCGAATAACACATATTTTGTATTTGTATTAACTTCATAATTTTTGTGAATAAAATGAGATAACAGAGCACAATAATTTCTTATAATTTCCTATCACTAGCCTAGCTATGCAGGTTCATCTAGATAGTCGAAACTCTAACACCAGAGAAATCACACCATTAAGCATTGGTAAACACAAACTTATCACGTTATTCATGTAGTTTTAAGTCCACTTCTGAATGAAGGTCTCACCAAGATCAAACGCTAATAAGCCGGCATACAACATTACTTGGAGCGTTTAGCCATACTCACGACGTCGGGCACACGGCTTAGTGAGTACAGCAGCGAAACCATCGCTGTAGCGACGTTGCTCCACATTATTAGCCTGTTAGAATGGGGCCACGGTCCATTTGGATCTATCTTATCCCATCAGTAATTACCCGGAGGCACCATGTGCTGGTGAGGTTGACATTTAAAAAAAAAGATGGTACATTACACCCAAAATACCAGGTCTTTTACGGTGAATTAAATTAACAACGTACCTTGATGGTTATTGTTCTTCTCGAAGTATTTGCAGCTGTAGCAAACGGCGTAGTTAGTGTAATCAGTGTCCAATACAGTTACATAAGAGTTTCTGGATACACCTTGGAAAGTTTAATACGATTAATTTAAAATTTTATTATAAAATGTACAGGATAATAAACGTCATCTTTTTCTTATCCTAATTGGAAGACTTTGAAACGCTGGGTAGGTGGAGTGGTAAACGCAGTACCAGATATTCTACACCGTACATTCTGCTGTCATTGGTCTAAATTATTTACGTCTAGGACACTTTAAAAATTTTAAGAAAATGAAAGATCATCTATCAACGCTACCACACCACAAAAAAATTAAGATTATTTTAAAGCAATATAAGCACTTTATTTCTTATATAGTACTTTAATTAATTGAATTAAATTGAAAAAATGTCTTCCACATCGGTGTTCTTCTAAGTGGTCATCTTAGTATCAAGATGACAAGACGCACATGGCAGACAGATCACATTCATGTGACACACACCCAATATTCCCGGTGCCCCTTAAATGTAGTAGGAGATGCGAATAATCTCCGGGAGCAAACTCTGGGACAGGGCGCCTATCGCGTTCTATCTCTCAGGGAGGCCAAAATTGGGTTAAGGTTAAGGGAGAGATAAAAACTGGTAAGGAAACCTTTTTGTCTTAAAAAATAATACCAGGATATGTGAAGTTTGCCACTCAAGACCTTCGTCTTTGGCCATCTGTGGTTTATTCATTAACAGCTATTTCCCATTTTTGCTATTACAAACCAATACTTAAAAAAAATCGAATATTAAAAATAGCTCTCGCTTTTATTCTTACCTCCGAGATTGTACGTTAACATATATTTGGCAGGTTCAACAAGAGTGAGATCGCCCTCAACGTATGATTTCACACCGTCAATAACGTGGGAATTCTTCACTTTTCCTTTGTCCGCTGAAGAAACAGTGTATTCAGCAGTAGTACACTTTCCTTTCCCTCCTTTTTCTGAGTCGTTTGGGAATCTGGCAATTTCATACCAAGTTCCTTGGTACTGTGGAATAATTTTAAGATAAGGTTATTAGTAGGTCAGGTGCTTTCTGTTTTGAAAAGAAAGCAGCCTGATATCCTACAGTGCTTTTAAAATTATAGGTTATTAAATTCTAAGTATCTGAGCAGTAAGAGCGAGAGACCCTTTTAATTTCATTTGAAGTAAGTGTTGTAAGTAAGATTTGGGTTCGGATTCCGTTTTTAATCGGGAATGAAATGCTAAATTTACCTCGTGCTTGGTGGCGATATGTGAATAATGATAAAATAAAGCGTCTGGGAAGGGACTCTTATGTGTGAGAAATAAGAAAAAAATGTCGAGGATATGTGAAGTTCGCCAACATACACTGGAGTGGCGAAGTGGATCCTACCCGGCTCGGAGACCAGACTGCTACTTTTACCAGCGAGGACGTGCATGACATTAACAAACATTCTGATAAAAAGTAAATAGAATGGAAAAGGGCGTTAAAATTTTAGTGAAAAAATAATTATCTTCGCGATTTTTTTTTATTTAAAGAGGAACTTTAAATACTTGTGAAATAAAATGAAGAGGACATTTCAGTATACAAAAAATGTATGTTACACACATACTTACGGCAGAAAAATCAAAATTATCAAAAAGCTTCACTTCGGGACATGATCCGTCACCGAAGACTTGAGCGGACGCCACCGCAAAGAATCCCAAAACAAAAAACCTGAGCATTGTGATGGAAGGACGCTAGACAACTTTATTTTTAAAATCTTACTGAACACTACAAAGAACATACGCAATCTCCTGTTTTTATAGTTTCTAGACTTCTTTTATCACCGGTCTTAATTAACTTTAATTTGATAAAAATAAATAAATAATCTCGTTATTATAACGGCAACTACACTTTTACTCTTTTAATCGAAAAGTTTACAAACACTTCGATTATTAAGAATCAAACTCAACAGATAAATAGAAGATATTGCAATTTTATTATACACGGTAAAAAATAAGTTACGGCAAGAAGTGGACTTAAAGTTGTAATTTGTCCCGCGTAAACCGGCAGAGATGTCAAAACCCACTTATATCCGAAAGCAGTTTTGGGAGAGTAAGGATAACGCTAATGAGTAAGGAGAATGAAAAAACTATATGCTCAGGAAATTTGAATGAAAATGTTTAGGTTCAGAGGACATGTTTGAAAAAAAATTTCTTCTCGCCCCAAAACACTTTCTTTCGTCATAAGAAAATTCACATGTATTCGTGGGAAAGAGGAAATGATAGGAGCATGATCAATTCTTTCCTTTCGATGAAAGAATGAAGAGCACAGTTCCAACATAGGGACGGATCATGACTTGGTGTTATGCCGAATAAAAAGTCTGTCGAAGGGTTGGCGGTATCAGACACCCGTGGCTACTTAGTTACAGCGTAAAAGAGTAGTAACTTTACTAAGTGTGCCTTTGCAAGAGTAGAATGAATGTGTGAAACAGAAGTATGAAAAAAATAATGGTTTTAATTATATGAGTATAAAAACTTCAGACTTGAAGACTTTGTGGTATAAAGTTAAGATAAGGTTAAAGGGATACATCTACTAAAGTAAATATAAGTAAGTGAAATAATGTCAGAAGGGTTAAAGCTTCTGATATAAAACACGTGTTGTAGATTCATAAGTATTTGAATAACTACCTTCAATATAGTTATCAGTTCTCTCGAAAACTTGAGTGACAATTACAAACCAACTTCGCTTTTAGGTGTCGGGGCGCGCGCGCATCGTAAAAATTTACTCTCATAATTTTTTCCAAGCAATCGTAATTATGCCAACTTTATTAAAACTGTTCTCTTCTATAAGTATGTAAGTTTAGATAGATCATTGATCATATAGATACATATAAGATTGTCATATAGAAGACATTAAACGACGCAAAATCAAACCGAGTATATCTAACACTTTTCCAGAAGTGCATTATAGAATTTATGGCTTACTTAGAAACGGTTCGACAGACACCGCGAAATTATCGGAAAAATAAAAACACGTGATAAACATAACATGTTTATACAAGTTTTTCACAAGAGAATATTCGAATGTCAAAAAACATACACAAGTTTAAGGTCAAATGCAGGTTAATCAACAATCAAAGATAACTGTTAACTTTTCAACGTTATTTGTTAACAGTGACGAGTACTGTCAAACTGAGTTTGACAAATAAAAACATAGACAAACCAAAACCATACAAATAAAGATGGTTTTGTGTTTATTTTTGACCATTTTTGTAATGTCTTTTATAATATCAATGATTTTTATGTTTTTTTTCTTTTCGTTCTTTAAAAAAAACGTTACCTTCCGCTGTAGGAATTTCTCCTGTGTCGCGGAGGCAGTTTACATACATGAATTACACATGGACAAACACCCAGACCGGGAACTATTATTTGTAGTCCATACAAATACTAGTCCCGTGCGGGAATCGAACCCGCGACCCACAGCGCCGCAGCTAAACGCTTAACCACTACGCCACCGAGCCGTCATGTTATGTGACCATTACTATTGCATTATAATATGAGTAAATTGTACTATGTACCTGGTCTTCCCCTATTACGCATTTAATTGTATCCACATCGACTTTCAAGTCCCTATATTGTTTAGTTGTTCTCTCAGATAGAGTCGTGGAAAGTTTTTAAAGCGTATTTATTATTATTAAGTGATTTCTTATATAAAGATAGTTTCATAGACATTAAAAGTAATAATGCCTTTGGTAATTACTTCCATAAAAATTATTAATGAAATAAGTCGAAAATTATTTTTTAAACATTTCAAACATATTATCCTTAACCGCATGGGTACAGAAATACAATTATCAAATTTCAAATCACTTTCACATTTGGTTGTCGATATAAAGTAGAGAAAAATTTTAAAAAAACTTATTGCATGCGGAATGTAGACTGAATTGGACGAATTAATGAAAATGCTTTGTACTTTGACGTAAGAAAGATAATTTCGTTTATGAAATGTCAAATCTTATTATTTTTTTACAATCTACCACCGTTTCGTAATGAGGCTCCTCCAACGGAGAAGAAACCGGCGAAAGAAACTCCGTAGGTATCCACTTTTTTGATTTTTTTTCAATAGTTACAATGTACATCAATGCACAAGACTTGCACCGCGATTTAAATTTGTTCTCTCTGACGGCCCGTTTTAAATAATAGTCGTAATATAGCCAAGCGGCGGCTTTTGCTGCTGCTCGAATTGGCCGGCTTGACCGGATTAATACCTAGACCTCGCAGAATACTGGCGTGCAGTAGAGGCATCTTGTGCTTCTGCGTTTCGTTCGGTGAGTGAGGTAACCGGAGGCCCACTACCCCCCATTCCCTTCCTCATCCTTCCTCCCATCTCCCAAACACCCTTAAAGTCCGGCAACGCACCTCCCACACCTCTGGTATTGCTGATGTATGTGGGCGACGGTAATCACTTACCATCAGGTGAACCGCTGGATCGTTTGCCGCCTTTCCCATAAAAGCAAACACAGAATTTCGATAAAATTAAGGATCACCCTAACCCGTTAGTGGCGGCACTAGGAAATTACACCCCCGCGCGAAACGACACACCTGATCAAAGAGTCCCTACAAATGTCATCATCACCATTCATAATAATGCGTTCGAGGCCACTTCCCCCGTACACATTAACATACACAACACACAGACAGCTTGCATGTCGCGTGTAACGCTCCCGATCCCAGGTACACGGCCTACACGAGACATACTCTAATGCAGGTCGGTTTTAAAATTCGATCCATGCAACGACAACCCGAGCCGAGGTCTTACCTCCACAAGACGCCCGCCCTAACGTTGTTGTCATTGATTTCTATTTGATGTTTAAACTTGGACATCCATTTTATACTAAGCTCGGAACAAAGGTCAAGTGTGAATTTCTCATTGCCGTATTTACACATCTCCGGTTTTCATATTAAGGCCTGAAATAAATCCTTGCACGTTGGATGCAGCTGCGTCCGAATATTTTTAGTCTGCCATTTTTCGAAACGGTTTTTGCGCCATCTGTCGGAAGACGTGAGAGTTTCCAAGTATTTCCCTTACTCTATTCGGGTATTAGTTACGGGACGAGATGCCTTGACAAGTTTTATTACGCCGCCACAAGATGGCATCGGTCTAGTAATTTCGATAAAACGAATCAAAAATCAGAATCAAGGGACACGAGTTCGATCCCTTACATCGAGGCTTCGTATCAATGAACTTTTTCAAAATGTATTTACACTAAGACGCCTACGGACTCACCTCCTGTCACGTTGTCCCAAACTTATTTTTTGAAATGTGGGTGGAAACGACAAAAGTAAATGTGTGAACCCGTATTGCATATACGGTCGTGAAAGCTTTTTTTAAAATACCAATAGTGTTATTGGTTAGGAACCATTAATGATATATGCTCTTGGGCAACCCTGGACCTAAACTTTGGAGTAGTTAACATCAGTAATGTAAACTTTTTAAAAAAATATATAATCTGACATGTTTTAGACAAGTATAATTAGTGATTTGCATTTACTTTTTTTGTACGTGGTAGAGCCAAGCGGTAGCTTTTGCTACTGCTCGAATAGTCTCTACGGGGGCAGTCCACGACCTCGACCTCGTACGGCATCGGCGTACAAAATAAGCGATCGTGGATAATAACAATAGAACAAATTTAACGATTTCTTGTATATACTCGAACATTTTACACATTCGAAATTAAAATATTATATACGGATTTTCCCGTGCCTCGTTTGTATATAATATTTCCAAAAAATTATCCAATAAATTGTTATCTATTTATATTTAAATCCAAAAAGTAATGTTAAATAAACAGCATGGACATATTTTTCCGATTCTCTGCCAACTTTTAAGAACAAACTATTAAATAGTGTTGATAAACCTAATACTCTTAATTTTTTATCTTCAAATAGTATTACCCATATTGCGGCACATGTCGAGGTTGCCTTTTATCAGGGTGCAGTTACGTAAAACTTTTATCTATACGAGCATGCTATGAGGGAGCTCTGAAAAGTTTCCAACCTAACAAACATACAGAGACATTTTTTCTTTAAATAATATTTTTATTCCTTACATTGTCTACACACTCCTCCTGGCGATGCTGCCATCTCTTTAACCCGTCCAAATAATACACGGCGTCTGTCTCTCTCTCTGCAAAATTGTTTACGAAGATGGCCTGCGCATTTGACGCAAATCTCTGTCCTACGAGAGTCAACAAAAAGTCGCTTGGAGCTAAATCTGGTAAGAAAGGAGCTTGGTCACCCCAAGCAGTTAAAACCATAATTTTCGCCATGGCAACCGTTGAGGTGTGAGACGGCGCATTGTTTTGGTGAAACAGATTTTTTTTCTGCAAATGTGGCTCTTTTTCCACAAATTCTGTCTTTAGCTTGTCAAGTTTGAATATAATCGATTAAGATATCTCCACCTACTATCCCAAAAAACAGTCTCCATCACTTTCCCAGCCGAAAAAGCAGTGTTTTGGTTTTTTTAAAGCCGATTCCACATTCGCAGTCCACTATTTTGACTATATTTTGTTTCGTGCGTATAATGGTGTATCCAAGTTTCATCTACAGTAATGAATCGCCTAAACTGCGCCAACAGAGATTTGGAAATGATCATTCGAAAACGTTTCTGGTCTAACGTGAGCAAACGCGGCACCTAAAGCGCGGACAGCTTTATCATACTTAAATCTTGATTCAATATGTGACAAACACGTTCTTTGGACATATTCATAGCCTCGGCTATCTCTCTCACTTTAATTGCAACTGTCGTTTCGAAACGGTGAACTTTAACGACGTTATCGTCAGTGGTTTCTGTTTTTGGGCCACGCGAACGTTCATCGTCTCCCAAGCTGGAAGGTACTCGTTTATATTCAGTTGTCACCAAAATTACACTGTGGTATAACTGGCGGTGCAGAGTCCCCGTACACAGCGTGCAACTCATTTTTGATTTTCGTGGGCCTATTGCGTTTCAAAAGCAAATATTTAATGATAGCTCGCAATTTATTTTTTACCATTTTCACAAAAACACCCACATTGACTCATTCAAACGATTGTCAAACAACAACTGTGCGTCCAAAATTTTGTGAAATTTTGGTAAGTACCAGTCAAACGAAGCGCATTCCCACATTCCCATTAAGGTCGAAAACTTTTCAGACCATCTTGGTATATTATGAACGATTATAAACTCTGATGGCGATAATTTCAATAAACTTATAGAAAAAGTAACTTCAATAAACTACTTATTTAAAAAGTTTGTGAAACAAAAGTTTAGTTTCAAACATATTAATTAAAATCCTACACGGTAAAATATACCTAATATTTTAAATAACCATGAACAATATTCAAATTGAGTACAGACGAACTAGGGGTCATTCAATTATTTACTATGATAAGCAAAATTAAATGAGACAAGACTACATTACATGGTTTTTAATACAAATTTTGTAACAATCAATTACGACAGAGTCGGGGTTCACGATTACAACATTGTTGCTAACATTTCATTTGAACCTTGCTTCGATATTACAACGCGATTCTGATGAAATCTACATGTCCTCCTTAACCATTTCAACCAAGGTGACAACTTTCGGCAGTTGTCAACTGCGCAGGCAGTTGAGTGTTGCACAAATACCAGCGCTAGACGCCCTAGGCCTCTTCCTCCTCCTCCCGGCAAGGTACGTCGGAACACAGGCGCAGCACCCTACAAGTCACACGTCGCTCAAATGGACGCAAGGGACCCCCGGTATCCGGAGTTCATGGGAGTTAGGTAGGTAAATGATTTTGACGTGGTAGTGTAGCAGCGGCTTTTTTCTACGGTTCGAATGGGCCGGCTCGACTAGGGTAATCTTGTGCTTGTGCGTTTCGTTCGATGAGTGAGGTAACCGGAGGCCCACTCCACCTCCCCATCTCCACTATCCTTTTTCCATCTCCCAAATATCCCAAAAGGTCAACGCTTGTTGTCAGTGAGTGACGGTAGTCACTTACCATCAGTTGTGTCTCTAGCGCGTTTGCATATAGCACCATTGCATATAAAAAAAGACTTGGTAGTACTAACTCTGTCAGACCCCAGCAACGGATCAGCTCAAGGACTCTGCCAGCAGCACGAGTAAGCGTTGCTATGCCAAAACTTTGCTCCAAATAAAAGTTAACGAACTCATTACGATAAATTTCAAGGGTCAAGACCACATCGTAATGATAACCTATTGTGTACAAGTAAAATAAAAGATCGAAGGTTCTTTAAATATGTTTCACATATACGTATATGGTAACAGTCTATAAATGTCAGGTAGGCAAGGAGGCCTTTGGCCTTTCTCAAATATTTGAGACAGTGTCCGATCTGGAAAGAGTCTAGATCACTCCACTATGAAATTAAAGCGAACGCCCTGATCACTAATCCTCTACGGCTCTTAAAAAAAACCCATTTTATCTAAATGGGCTAACTTAATCCTCATAGATACATCGTGATGAAGTCCGTATCCTCGGCTTTGCAAATAGTAGTGTTTTGCGCTTTTATTTGTTAATTAACAAATAGTATTAACAAAAAAAAAATTTTTACATACGATTTTAAATTTTATATTATTTATTATTCATTCATATTTAGGAAGTTCATACACAAACTGTGTGTTATTTATTTAATCAAACGCGCTGCAAACTGCTTCGGACTGGTCATCGGTCACGTATTTAGAGCTGGTGATTAATTTCGACGAGCTGACGTAGTTGTCAACCGTATCTTTGGCAGCGCCCTCTAGAGTTTTACTTCTCGACTTGATCCATGAAACAACTGGAATGAAAATAAAAACAATACACTATACTCATTAAAATAAAGCTACGTGTAATGATTTCTTGTATTTGGGCGAACACTGCACATTTGAAATGAAACTATTATTTACGGATTTTATCGCGTTTCATTTTATTTTTATATTCTCGACGTTTCGATTTATTTACAGCAGTGGTCGAGGGGGGACTAATAAGGGTATATAATAGTTTCATTTTAAAGCTACGTATGTTTGATTGATGTCCAATCTAAATATCAAACCGAGGGTAAGATTCTTGACGATGGGAACATAATTCTGTTTGTATAGCTGATTCTCGATGATGGGGGTAATAATACTGTTCGTCTATATGCTTGTCAATAGCAACAGACTCGATCTGATCACTTTAAACTTTAAAGTAAAAGTAAAGTAGCAATCTGTAAGTGTCCAATGCTGGGTAAAGGCCTCCCTTTCAAATAATCTGAGAGGGTTTTTGGAGCCGTTAAGGGTCCGCCACGCTGCTCCAGAGGGGCGGCTGTGGCACGGAGGCTTAACATCTCTTCTCGAAATTCTTGATTTTTTCTCAGACAAGGTTTCCTCTCGATGTTTTCCTTCACCGCCGAGCACGTGGTAAATACAGCAGTGAAAATTGCTATTAAAAATGTTAGTGATGCCGGCACCGTGGATTGAACCCAGGTGGGTGGGTCCTTAAGTGGAAGTCCTGACCACTATTCACGGCACGATCGGTATAAGATAAATATAGAGATATGTATATAATCTAGTATACCTAATTTATAAAGAACTGTAACTCGTGTACAAACTTTTATATTCATCATACAAAGATTAATTCATAGCTCCTTTAAACTGTATACATATTAAACTCTATTTTTATTATAAACATAACAAATATTTCAATTCCGTCTAACTGCAAAATCTGCATACTGCTGTCTCAATATGGGTGTCGTTAAAGTGAAGTAAATGACATCGGAAACCACTTTTGGCCACATACATACATCAAATATCATTTCTTAATGCATGTATCATTGTAAATTACCCAAGGACTGTTCACTGGATTATTAAATGAAAGCCAATCGAATAAAGTTGATCATAAGCATGTCCCAGTAAGGTGACATGCATTTATTTCTCAGAGGATTTGCCCATTCTCTTCACTCTAGGCTCGGTGGGCACAGTACCGGTTCAAGCTTGCACTAATGATGTTGCTCCTCATCATTTGATAAAAGATGTGAGATTAGGGTTGGGCAAATTCGGATGGATTATTCGCTATTAGAGGGTCGCCAGATCTTTTGGTCGTCAGCGTTCGTTAGTTCGCGTTGACATATTCGAGAAAAATATCTCAGGGTAACAGGCGTGAGAGTTAGAAAACGAGAGAAAAAGAGAGACGGAAATAAAAAATCTAGTAAAACTATACCCAGATGCTTGTTGGTGTCACTGTTGTATTGACAGCTGTACGTGATAGCGTAGTTCTTGTAGTCAGTGTCTAGAACATAGACCGGGAAGGGCCTTGCGATACCTTAAAAAAAAGAAATATATTAAAACTTTTAAACGATAAGTGTATGTATAAAAATTACAAATACATTTAACTTTTTTTTTTAATGTTACATTTCGGATAATTAAAACAAATAAATTACAGACGAGCGTTAAAATAATACGTACCGTTAACAGCGTAAGTCAGCGTTAGTTTTCCAGCTCCGGCCAGTGCTACGTCACCTTCGATATATGACTTAACTCCATCAACAACCTGAGAATTTTTCACTTTGCCCTGATCACCGTTAATTACGTAGTCGGCAGTAGAGCATTTTCCCTTGTCACCTTTTTCACCTCTGTAAGGGTATCGTGCCACTTCATACCAGAAACCTTGATACTGAAAATTAAATAAGAGGGACATTAATGTGCGTGTTCTTTTTGGTGAAGGTGACCGGGTGAAGAGGGGGAGGAAGATACTAAATTCTTCTCCAATAGTCAACTTTAACTGTACGCGGTACACTGTGTTGACTAAACTATTGTCTATTCTGTTCTTAACGACTACGTTCGTACAACCGACTACTGACGAATAACACAAGTTAACAGAAAAATTTGGAGTTTCTATTTATATTCATAATTTCGTCAAGACATCGAATAAAATAACTGACATATTCCTTTATTACTTTTAAAGTTTGCTTACAAATTTTTGTATTGATAAGGAAATTTGGATGGAATTTACATTATATGCTCAGTTGGACCAGTTCGAGGATAATAAGGATGGAAAACTAAATTGGTGCTGACCCTGTAACTGCTCACTGTTGGGCAAAGGCCTCCTTCTCAAATATCTAAGAGGATTTTGGAGCCGGGAAAGGCCCACCACGCTCCAGTGCGGGTTGTCGGACTTCACATGTCTTCGAAATAATATATTTTTTATTACTACTATACTCCGCCAAGCAGGTGGACTAAAATTTGCTATATTAGCAGATAATACAATATTATTAATAAAAATGAAGTATACGTAAGTACTTACAGCAGAGAGGTCAAAATTTTCCATGGGTTTGACATCGGGACAGGGACCGTCGTAAATAACGTCCGCATGCGCGACCGCGAGCAGAGCCAGCGCCAGGTGTCGGAACATGGTGTATTGTGTGATGTTCAACTCAGCGAACTAACACTGTTAAAGTGACGGCGTTTGAATAGTTCATCCTGTTATATTCTAACTACAGACAAAAGGTCAAGATGAAATATTATCTCAAAATAATATATTTATCAATATTTTTAAAATTAAAGAAGTAACAATCACTTTAGAAGTAATAAGTGCCATCAACGAATAACAAACGAGATACAAAAATTAGATTTCATTTGTTTTGCCGCTGAGTCCAACTCCGGCTCGTGAACCTACTTATTCCAGCCTATCACAATTCCTTTGAATTTATGTCTTTATTAGAGAGTTCTTCCCAAAAAATGCCTAAAACTTGTATACAAAAATTCAAAACAAAATATCGTTTTCAATACAATTTTCAAAATATTTAAATAATATATTTGTTTCACATTCAATTACTTTTATACAATAAAATATAACTCTCATCGGTTTGCGTCAATTTACAAGTACTAACAGACACCTTTTTCACATAATACAAAGAAAATATGAAGTACTAGTGGGGTGCCGGCGCTACGCTTATCAATCTTTTTTCGCATTCTTAGATAGATTTAACTTACAAATTGCTGAAGCCACTTACGTAATGTTTTCACAGATGTCGGAAGGTCGCCTTGACCTTGAACAAATTAATAACTTTATTAGAAAATGTGTATAAAATTGAAAATTATGACAAAATTCCTACGACGCTGTAGTGACTTGACACATTGAGATACCCTTCTCTTATCTGAAAAAAGTATTTTTGTCTGTTACTTGGGCTATATATATAATGCTAACGAATAGTCATCGATAGAGAGCGCTAAAAAATATCTCGCTCGAGGCGCCTGGATAGCTAAAACCGGCGCTGACTGTTGCAATGCCATCCTCGCCTTCGTTGCGCCCCCGGAGGTGGTGGAATATTGGTTTTATTCAACAACACCATATTATCTATGACAGAAGTAATGCTTGCAATGCCATTTTTTACATTTTGCTTTAATTTAGTCTTTAAGAACGTAAAGTATAAGTAAAGTAGCAGCCTGTTAATATTCGACATGCGAGTAAAGACCTTCCCTCACTATAAAGAGTATAAAAAACACACTATATCTGCACATAGTATATTCACTGTTGATACGCAATCTTGAGAAAAAAAATATTTATAGATTTGCAAGTCATCGCCACATAAGTAAAGCAAACATTCTTTTATGCATTTAATGATGCCTGAGGTATACAGAATAAACAAAATAGGACGTAGGATAGATCCCTGTGGAACACCGCGAGGACCTAAAGATGGATCAGACACAAGTGTTTCGCAGTCTAAAAGTCAGTGCAGTCTCTCTAAAACTATACATAATTTCTCATTGTCTATCTAAGTGTAGTAGAAGAGTATTGGTTTTATAGAGAATCACGGAGGAAAATCTTCAATTATAATGAGACGGCCTTTGCCTAACACCTGGGCAATCAGACGGGGTCAAACGCCACCTCTGGCCACTCACCATAAAAGAACGCATCTGCCCGTGGTTGTGGGCCACGATCATTTCGAATCTTCTGCTGTATGCATTGCTGTTTTGCATCCCACGCGTGTGAATACATATTTTTTTCTTACGAAAACTATCAAATTAAATATTCATAGGAGAAATTTTAATTTGTAATATTGGAGGTATTTTTATAAAAAATATCTCACCACAAATGTTTCTCGGCCCTTGTGCAATCTAAATGCATGTATTTAAACGTGCCCATTTACATTGTATGATAGCACTGCATTCGTGACGAAAGGAATAACGGACGTAAACATTTAATAAATTCCTTAATTATTTCGTAATGGAAACTTCAGCTCTTTCAGTTTATATTTATATAATATAGCATAAATTACGTACTAGATGGATCTTAATGTTTGTTTACAGTTACACCCTGCTTGCTCCAAGGGTAAAGCGGAGAAACTAGCGATTTAGTTATCTAATATAACTCGCCGTCTTTTTGCTTACATAAGCACATACAAACTAGTTTATTTATGTTATAAGTTCATAGAATATCAATATTATTATAAATGTCGCTACCCAAAGTAGAAAAAGGTTCATGTAATCTAATCTAATCACGCTGTTCTTTGGATTAGTGAACTGGGAAACAAAGAACTCGCGCCCTCATTCTTGAGTTCTTGGTTTTCATCATACCCTTCATAGGTAACATTGTATTTACACACAACCACACAAACCACACTGTTTTCACTAGTAGGAAACCAGTAACTAGGACCATCTGTCTCAGTTAGTAACACCGAGACCGTAAACACTTGGCCACGGAGTTTCAGCATGTCAAGCAAGTACTGCACGACTACAAGCTTCGGGTTCCTCGCCTCCGTCACAGTGACCGAGTGAAACCAGCCACAGTCGAGGGTGTACCTACTGTATTACCGTATGTCAAAGTTGTACAGGGCTACCATAAAAACTTTTTTCAAGCCGACGAAAAAAATAAGCAAATTTTTATCATCTGCATGTTATATGCGAAACGTTGTTACAACTTTACTGAACATACTTATAATTTCTACGTAATTATTTACAATTTTGTTTAAAATTCAAATTACTCTCTGAATAATATTAGCGTCACATTAACGATTGTATTGTTAGTGTCAACCTGAATGTGTTATCCTAATCATTCAAATAATCGTTCAAATTATAGTAAACATAGCACAAACGCTTTTTCATTTAATTTTTGAATATGAATTCCGTTAGATTTAGTACATTTTCGGGAATTATATTGTAGCGAATGCCCAATTATGTCTTATCAACTCTTACGTCTTCGAATGACAAGCTAATAATGTATAAATTATCACTCGATGGTAACTAGGTCTAATGTTAAATAGGTAAATAAGGGTAGCTGTACACTGGTTGAAATATAAGGCTACTTTCTTCAATAAAAATTAAATACTGTTTCGGGAATATTCTGGAATAATCGAAAATAAAAAGACTATCACAATTCGGAAGGAACAATTCTGAAGTAAGTGGAAGAGGAAGATCATGAAGAAAAGTAAGAGAAAAAGGAAGGAAAGAAGAGGAAAAGGAAGAAACGCCAGAGGATTGGTTACTATCAGGAAGACCCGTGGAAGAATACCTGCGAGTGTCAGCGTATTTAGAAGAAACTATGCACCCTTTGTAAGTATTAGAAAATAAACAAATAGAAGTTTATGAAACCGGCCTTTTTACTCTAATCTCGCAACACGCAGCTCATAACAATATAATAGATGCGTACTTTGACCAACAAAAGTCCACCCAACAAAAATCAAACCCAAATATTTGCTTACCTGTAATACAGGTAAGTAAATATTTGGGTTTGATTGATACATCGTATTGATGATATTGATGATAGCGATGTCCTTCGAACTCGATTCAAAAAAAAATAATTATATTAGAGCTAAGGATTTCATAGAACGTTTCTGCTATATTTTGTGATTTTCTGATGAGACTTCAACTGATGCGTGAATGTCCTCTTGCTGGCATAGTCATATTCTAGTATTGAGTGACATTATGTCTTTCCAAAAAGTTTTATTGTTATTAATTTCATTTATTTAATTTCGATGAATTCTATTTTACTTTGACCCTTGACTAAAAGTCAGTAGGTAGATACGCCGACTGAAACTACTACCATATCTTAAACATATTAGATAAACTTTGATACTATAAAGATAATATAGTCTTGACCCCAGGACCCTCGGTTCGTATTTAGAATATATATAAAGTGAACTATTCAAACACTGTCACTTTGGCAGTGCTTATTCTCTGAGCCGAACAATCATAAACTATGCTTCAATACCTGGCTTTGGCTTTCCTCGCGGTTGCGTCCGCTGATGTAGTTTACGATGGAGTCTGTCCCGAAGTGACACCCTTGGAAAATTTTGACCTTTCTGCTGTAAGTACTAACGCCTACTTTATCATTTTCAATTTTACAGATTTTTTTGATGTATAATATACATCACTTACTTAGTTTATCTTTGAAATCGAATTAAGTTTATTTTATTCAAAGACAATTTCAGTGTATTATATAACAATCACATTTACAATAACTGCAATGTTTACAAGATCTTTTAGACATTGAGATTTAAATACCGCCAGCAGATCAATTTGAAAGGGATACAATCGCCTCTAAAGTATCTTGGAGATTTGTATGCACTGGCATAACAAGTAGCATATTAAGAAATTTCTTCTTTAATTTTCAGTACCAAGGTCTCTGGTATGAGGTTGCACGATACCCTTACAGAATTGAACAAGGTGCAAAGGGTAAATGTACGACTGCTGATTACATAATTAACGGAAACCAGGGCAAAGTGAAGAACTCTCATGTGGTTGATGGGGTCAAGTCGTACTTCGAAGCCGACTTAGCACTTGCAGGACCTGGAAAACTAACGTTGACTTACACTGTAGACGGTAAGTATTGTCTACAAATTTTAAATATGAATTATACAGGATCGATGCGACTGAGCGACATTGAATTTAACGGCGTACATCATAATTATATATACTAAATAAGATCAGTAATTTAGTCACAGAATTATATTATTAATCATAGATTCATCGCTATAAACAAACTTTGTTATAAAAAGCTGTTGGTGTGTTAGTTGTATTGTTATAAATTCATAGTCTGCATTTGTAAGTCCCGTGGCTACTGATATATTGTAAATAAAATAATTAAAACAAACTTATTAATATTTATATGAAATTGTATTGAATTTATTACGAATTGTAACATTGCTTAAAATAAACCCCGATTTCTTGCCGGTTCTTCTGAGAGGTTATGTTTGGCGAACCAGTGTAACCAAAATAAATGCGAACCAAAATTTAATAAAACAGTTTTGACTTTGACTTTGACTTGTAGTTATAAGTGTAGAAAAAAAGTTTTATTTGATTTTTTTAAGTTATTAATTGAACGTTTTAATTAAAGCATAAAACCTTTTAATTTAAGGTAAGAGGATACCCTACACGATCTATGTACTGGATACTGACTACAAGAACTACGCTATTACCTACATCTGCAAATACTTTAGTGAGACGAACAAGCACCAAGGTACAGTTTTACCAATTTATTATACATAAATATATATGCATTGTATATAAGTAAGCAGAATATACTATGGATTTTCGTTTGGTACGCATGTGTAAGGACGCTCACTTCAGTTTCATAGAGCACGAGTGACCTGGTTTCTATCCTCAGTGCCACTAAAATTGTTACTAGCAATTTTAGTGCCACTACGTGCTCGGCGGTGAAAGAAAGCATCATGAGGAAACCTGCATATCTGAGATATTACAAAAAATATAGATTTGACCCGCATTGGAGCAACTCTCAAAACTCTCTCAGATATTTGAGAAGGAAGCCTTTGCCCTGCTGTGAGAATTTAATGGCTCTACTTTTACGCATCTATCAACGTGACGGCTGGAGATCGTTGTCGCCGGGTCGGCCCCCGGAGATTTTTTGGTGTGTTTAATCCGTCATCTGTCAGACGTCATGAATTTTTATAAACACCATTCCTGACTGAGCACATATACTTTTGGCCATCGTGAATCTTATCACAGCTTTATTCGATTGGATTTAGATCGTAGAACAATTTGTTACTAGTTTCGGTCTGCGGTTTCTGCTGACCCGTTTATGCATGATAAAAAGACAAGCATACTATCACATTTATAATATTAAATAGGATAAGATTTTTAATTTTTATGTAACGTAAATATAAGAAATTTTATTATTTTATTTTCATTTCAGTTGTTTCTTGGATCAAGTCGAGGAGTAAGACTCTAGGGCCCGCTGCCAAAGAAGCCGTTGATAACTACATAAAATCATCGAACTTAATCAAGAGCTCTGATTTCGTGACTGACGACCAGTCCGAAGCAGGCTGCAGCGCGTTTTATTAAAAATCAAAATACCGGAGATCTTTATATTTAATAAACATTAACCATGTAATTAAATAACATAAACTATCAAAACTAGGATAAATCATGTAGTACCCACTAACGTAACGAGAACTCACCATGCGATGTAATAGATGACAATCATTATTATACTTCTGATTTTGCTACTATAACTTATTTCGAACTGTTCGTTAATATGAAATTTCTAAATAAACAGAAAAACGTTAAAGTGTTTTTTTTTTTTTATTTGAACATCATTTTGTTTTAATGAAATAAGTAAAACTACAGTCAACTTTAGTTCCCCAATTTGGCTACCACCTTCTTCTCGATATGGCCTTTGAAGGAATCAAATAATTTAGATCGATTTCCGATCTCTTTATTTCTAATTCGTTTCAATCTTTTGAAAAATCCCATAAATAAACTCTTGTTTATTTATGGGATACAGTAAAATGTATCATTTGTTTTTTTAATCAAATAACAATTATGTCACAAATTCTAAATAAATAAAAATGTGAGCTGAATGAACGAATATTATTTCTTATATTTGCCACTCTCCTTGTGACCACGGGTGTTGTCAACAAGTAAAGCAGTTAAACTTAAACCCGATGAATCCCGGAAAATCAGTTTCATTTCGATGGGTGTTAATACATTTTTGAGTTGTGATCGATATAGTAAGATAAGTAGACAACTGCACAAAAACTACTACAGCCTCCTGATCACCTTCATCTTCATCATCTTAATACTAATTCCTTCTGAATACAGGGCTCGCCTAATGGCACGAATTGCCAAAATCTTGTCACTTGGCCCGCAGGCTGGCGTCGCAGTATCAAACACCTCGTCCTTCATTATGTATTTAGTCACTCGTTTTTAGACATGGTTATTTTGATTTCTATCGGATGCCATGAAATTTTTAAGACTTTTCTCTAAATGACTCTTAGTAAACACACGGGATATTTTTTTTTTAGTTTTATTTAACGTGGGGGAAAGGTGCTCTCACCTACCCGTCTCCGTCTCCAGTGACTGGTTATATCGGGATCAGCATTTTGAAGAGAATGGGAAGGAGATGGGAGGAGATGGGGAGGAGTTTCATGTAGTTATATCTGGCTGATATCACTACATGAAAGGTAAATTTTGGTGACTTGGACACTCACGCTCCCTGCTCGTGGTAGCTTAGCAACCGCGGGTGTTACTACTAACTTAAATAAAAGGTCGAAGGTAGAAAATTATGGCAGTCTACATGTAAATATCCTTCTATCGTACATTCCACCATAGATGCTGCGTTGATTCTATCACCATAAATCAACGCATCTGTATCGATGGAAGATCTTCGTAAGCGTCCATGGGTTGAAGTAGCCACTTAACCTTATTAAACGATTTATCAATACGATCCAGAAACGAAGCCCTTCGATGGTTTGGCTATTTCAAAATGATCCAACGCCTATCAAAGTGGAGCAATCGCGAGGCGCAGAGAAGATTTTGATCGCGAGAAAAGTGGTACAGGCGAGTGAAACTTTGTATAGGTGCTGGTAGAGAGTTTTTTGAAAAGGATTAATAATGAAAATTTACCATTGCACTTTTATTAGTTTCACAAAACTTTCTGTGTGCCCCACGTATAGTATGAGTTGAAGAAACTATGATAGCGCAATGTTTTCCTGAACGGGTGTCTGCCATTTTTAGCTTCTTATGTAGTGATCATAGACCACATCCCTCTGCCGTTGAGACTAGAAGTCCAATAGTAGTGAGCGTGGTGTATGTGATAATTTCCTGTGATTATGAGCAGACGGGCAGCGCGGTGATCACTATGTTTAGGGTTTTCAATGGATTGAGACTAATGGTACACAGTGGTGAAGCCGCTTGATGTCATGGTGTTAGCCTGCGACATTTGAAGAAACATTTGACACCCCATCACGTTGTTATGGGTATCATAAATATAATTTACATTGTTGTAACACGTCATGAAATTATGTATTCGTCTAACACGCCAGTGAAAAATAAACAAACAAGGAAGCTAAAATTAAATTAAATATTATATTCAAATTAAAGTTTTATTTCAAAATATTAGTCTTTGAACACAGTAGAATATACATATCACGGTGATTCTAAAACAGTTTGTAGAACCTGCGTACTATACAATTCTGAAAGGACAGGAAAGTACTTGAATATTTTTGATTTTACATTCCTTGAAAATATTATATTATGTTATGTGATAGATATTTACGTGACAGTTTAGGTTCCCGGATTATTGTAGTTAGTAGAAAGTTCAACAAAATGTTAATAAATTTAAGAGAAATCTGTTATTGGTTTAGTTTCGGTTGCTTTACAGGCTTCCTCGGAATGGTCATTATACACGAATTTAGAGCCTTCGACAATATTCGAGGTTTTCAAGTATTTTTCCATTGTTTCCTTGACAGCGCCCTCCATGGTCTTACTCCTTGCCTTGATCCACGATATTACTAAAACATAATTAAACATAATGCTTTATAACATATCTATCTGCCAACATGTATTTCTTTCTCACCCTGGGTCAACTGGCAGAGAATACCAAAAGGCATAATGTCCGCCCATTGTATATCTTGGTATCAGGTGTCACAATAAAGAATATAAAAATATCTTGAACTTCAACCATAGAGGTGTAAGGGAGAATACACCAAATTTTTGGTGCACACTGGTAACTAACGCCACTGGTGATCAAAAAATAACGGAAACTTAATTCTAGCTTTAGCTTAATCAGTATCCACTAAAAGAAAAATTCGTCATTACTTATATTATGTTTTAGTAATATCGTGGGATATTACTAAAACATAATTAAACATAATGCTTTATAACATATCTATCTGCCAACATGTATTTCTTTCTCACCCTGGGTCAACTGGCAGAGAATGTCAAAACTACGACTAAATGCTCTTGGTTTTAGGTATTGCAATAAAGAATAAATAAATATCTTAAACTTCAACCATAGAGGTGTAGGGGAGAATACAGCATATTTTTCTCCAACTACCTCAACCACACGCTGTGCATTGTGGTATCTAACGCCATGATGATCAACTAATAACGGAAACTTCATTCTAATTTGCCGAACCCAAATCACAGACTAGTGATGGTGACTGAACTGAAGCGTATTTGTAATTGATCTTGAAGACGCCTATTGTATTACTTAGTACTTGATGCATGGAAAGGCAATAGTGAAAACTGTAACATGCGAGTATTTATAATTGCTCTTGAAGACGGTTATTGATACAAAAAATTAAATGGACGTTTTTTTTTGACTAGAAACAAACCCAGTAAACAAAAAAAGCTAGGAGTGACTAGGGCATTTTGACTTTATCCAGCATGTGAGCAGTGAATCAAATTAAGGTTTTAGCTCGATCAGTACACTGATAGAAAAAGTCGTCGTTATATATTCGTAAAACGATCAAGAAACTACATTCCTCTTATATTTTATAGTAAATTAGAATTAAACAGAATATCCGAAAATATTGTACCTTGATGCTTGTTGGTATCCTGGAAGTACTGGCAGTTGTACGTAATGACGTAGTTTTTGGAGTCCGTGTTCAGTACTTTGATCAAGTAGGGTTTCTTGGTGTTATCTAAAAATAAAATAATTTACATAGCCAAGTAAACTAAGCTTGCGGTACCATGCTGATCCAATACCTTCGTATGGGTGTACTTTAGGCTTTATTTTAGGATAGCAGAAGTATTCAAAATGTCTCATTAAAAATAAATTCTAAATTGATACTAAAGTTATTGACCGTAACCTTTGCTATTGTTATATAAGTCGCTTCAATAGTTAGTAAATTAAATACAATTTTTTATGATTATGTAAGTTATATAAAGTTACGGTGAGATTTATTTATATATATATGTATATTACAGATCTACCCGTTCGAAGCCAACGCTATTCACTAGTTTATTTTAAGTTAATTGAGAATTATTTGGTCAAAGCTTTTAAATCACTGTTATCATTCGTCAACAACATGCTTATTATGCAAACCTTTTAATTTGTAGGTGTATAACAGTTCGCCAGGTCTAACAAGAGACACGTCGCCTTCGATGTATGACTTGACACCGTCAACAATACGGGAGTTCTTTACTGTGGCCTTGTCGCCTTCAATGAAGTATTCAGCGACGGTACACTTGGCGTTGTCATCTTTTTCGCCTGAGTAAGAGAAGCGTGCTATTTCATACCAGGTACCTTGGAGCTGTAAATAAAATCAGAATAAGTCGTGTGGGAAAGAAAAGGAATTCTGTTGTAGCAATAATCAAAAAAATATTAAGTGCCGTGATAGATCGGATGCTTCAAGTTTTGTAGTCTCCGAGTGACCTGGCAATCCACGACGTCGATTCCATTAAAATTTGTTGATTGCAAATTCAAGAGATGTTTTTTTACCATATGCGTAAGGAAAATAAAACGACGAAATCTTAGAAATTAAATATCAGATATGGAAAATAGAATGAGAGATTATCTAATTCACCAATTCATCTATCGATAGTGGAATGGCGCGTATTCTTAGTAGCACCAGCATCACAATCGGGTGTGGAGCCAATGAGATTTACATAATTTGAGGAGGACAAGATATTGCAGGTTACATACACTCTGTAAGGTACAATATATCACATCTTTCCCCAGATGCGGTGCATCCAGCTTGGCAACTGACGAGGCCCGGGCGACCAAATTATAGCCTAATTAATATTCATCCCAAGTTGTCCAACCCAAATCCCACAGACTAATGATGGGGAGCGCATTACTGGTATACGTTGCAAATATTGTGCAAGGTGCAAAAATAAATGGCTAACAAGTAAGGAAATTGTAAGAAAATCAAAGGAAATTGTTTTGTTATAACACCCAAGGTGAAAATCGTAGATGCAAGGCTTCTAGTACTTTCACAGCTCTCATTATGGCATTGCATCTCCAAGAAAGCGTCCGCGAAAGTCGGCATACATTTCTAGAAAAGGCTGGCTCATAATTACTACTCCGGGCAAGCGGAATGGTGGCCACAGGGCCGGTACCCATGAACAAGTAATTATTCGCTCGCCAGAGCCTCGTTTGTTTTCCAGACGTGCAGGTGCGAATGGCAACTGGAGAATGAAATGGTATATTTCTTACCCCGTCTGGTACATCGCGGACCAATCCGTGAAAACGTGCGGCACATTCTGACATGCTTTTGTGTAGATGTTATGATGAAATACTTACAGCAGATAAATCAAAGTTTTTCGCGAGTTCCACTTCGGGACAGGGTCCGTCGTAAAAGACATCAGCGGACGCAACAGCGAAGACAGCAAAAACCAGATACAGCAGCATACTTAACGATTGTTAAATTCAACTTCTTATTATGAAAGACACTACCAAATAGACACTACTACGCAACTTGAATATTTTTACCTTTTATATATTAAACCCCCGGGCCATAGAGTAGAGATAAAAATGCATTGATAACCTAAAGTGCATTATTTATCTTTATGCGTCTCTGACATTGTTTCAGGGCAGGTAACAAAAAACTAACAGGTTAAAAGGGTGTCAGGAGTTCAATTCTGAAATAAACTTAATGTTATACAAATATACTGTATTTACTCTAAAATGTTTTAATTACTATTTAATGCTCTATCTAAAACTTAAAACCTAATCATAAACCTATAATCTAAACGATTATAAGCTCGTAACAGTTTTAAATAGATTCCTCGCGAGTGTCGATTACTTGGGTTACCGATATGCTTGGTCACATCTCTAGAAGGTTTGCAATATTAAGTGTCAAAATAGGCCTCTTATTTTGCGACGACTGCAATGTTCACGAAACCACACTGTAGTCATTTCAAAACTTTTAAAGATTCAACGTTTTATAGCGGATTTCTTACGGGGGTTGGGTCTCAATAGAAACCTCTGATATAATTAATAAAAGACGATACCTTAAAAGATCTTTTAGTCACTTTGACAATGTCATAATGAAACGGCAGAAAAGTGCCGTTTTGAATATTTAAAAAAAAACCGTTTGTTTTCCTTCAATTTGTTCCTATTTGTACCATGAATATTTACCTGGATTATTTGCGCGATTCAGAATATTTACCTGCAATGTTTAATGACGCGGAGTTCAAAGAACGAAAAAGGAATCTAACAATTAAAAAGTGCCTGTCACAATACTTACACACATTTGATTAACATATAAATAATAGAAATTTCGTAGTCACGAATGTTTATTTTTTTAACCTCTTACAACCCTAAGCCTTACTAACTATTTATAGTAGTAACTAAATATAAAGTGATTTTATGTTATTATGCATGTAAAACTATCTAATATTATCTACCTAATCATAATTATTTTATAGATTCTTATTATTATTATAACGTCCATACATAGTTTGTAATAATTTGTATGGATTTTGTAGCAATCTCTTCTTGTTCAGTCTGTGTATGTCAAACACTGGAAATTTCCAACAGTTCAACAAAGCCGCTTGGCTTTTTTAGATTAGCTCATACTCAACACACTGGACTTTTCAACCAATGACCGTCCACCTGTCATTTACGCATAAAGTACTTATTTTTATCACAACAGGTTATCAATGCAATTTTATCTTAACCCTTTGGCCCGGAGGTTCATTATATAAAAGGTAAAAATATTCAAACTACGTCGTCTATTTTGTAGTGTCTCTCATAGTAACTTGTTGAATTTAACAATCATTAACTATGCTGCTGTCTCTGGTTTTCGCTGTCTTCGCTGTTGCGTCCGCTGATGTATTTTACGATGGACCCTGTCCCGAAGTGGAACTCGCGAAAAACTTTGATCTTCCTGCTGTGAGTATTTCATCATAATTATCACCAGCAAAAAAATATTCAACGTCCCCACAAGAACATTTCGAGAAATTCTCGAAATCCAATACTCTCTAGAAATGTACGCCGAAATTCGCTGACTCTTTCTAGGAGATGCCTATGTTCAGCTGTGAACGAATGTAGGGTGATGATGATGAATATATACCAAAAGCCTTGGATCTACGATTCTCCCCTTGGGTGTTATAACAAAACAATTTCCTTTGATGCACGCTTACTTGTTAGTCATTTATTTTGTACCTTGCACAAATATTTGCAACGTATACCAGTAATGCGCTCCCCATCATTAGTCTGTGGGATTTGGGTTGGACAACTTGGGATGAATATTAATTAGGCTATAATTTGGTCGCCAGGGCCTCGTCAGTTGCCAAGCTGGATGCACCGCATCTGGGGAAAGATGTGATATATTGTACCTTACAGAGTGTATGTAACCTGCAATATCTTGTCCTCCTCAAATTATGTAAATCTCATTGGCTCCACACCCGATTGTGATGCTGGTGCTACTAAGAATACGCGCCATTCCACTATCGATAGATGGATTGGTGAATTAGATAATCTCTCATTCTATTTTCCATATCTGATATTTAATTTCTAAGATTTCGTCGTTTTATTTTCCTTACGCATATGGTAAAAAAACATCTCTTGAATTTGCAATCAACAAATTTTAATGGAATCGACGTCGTGGATTGCCAGGTCACTCGGAGACTACAAAACTTGAAGCATCCGATCTATCACGGCACTTAATATTTTTTTGATTATTGCTACAACAGAATTCCTTTTCTTTCCCACACGACTTATTCTGATTTTATTTACAGCTCCAAGGTACCTGGTATGAAATAGCACGCTTCTCTTACTCAGGCGAAAAAGATGACAACGCCAAGTGTACCGTCGCTGAATACTTCATTGAAGGCGACAAGGCCACAGTAAAGAACTCCCGTATTGTTGACGGTGTCAAGTCATACATCGAAGGCGACGTGTCTCTTGTTAGACCTGGCGAACTGTTATACACCTACAAATTAAAAGGTTTGCATAATAAGCATGTTGTTGGCGAATGATAACAGTGATTTAAAAGCATTGACCAAATAATTCTCAATAAACTTAAAATAAACTAGTGAATAGCGTTGGCTTCGAACGGGTAGATCTGTAATATACATAAATATATAGATATATATATATATAAATATATATAAATAAATCTCACCGTAACTTTACATAACTTACATAATCAAAAAAAAAAAATATTTAATTTACTAACTATTGAAGCGACTTATATAACAATAGCAATAACGGTCAATAACTTTATTATCAATTTAGAATTTATTTTTAATGAGACATTTTGAATACTTCGGCTAGTTCACTTGGCTTAGTTTACTTGGCTATTTAACTTATTTTATTTTTAGATAACACCAAGAAACCTTACTTGATCAAAGTACTGAACACGGACTCCAAAAACTACGTCATTACGTACAACTGCCAGTACTTCCAGGATACCAACAAGCATCAAGGTACAATATTTTCAGATATCCTATTTAATTCTAATTTACTATAAAATATAAGAGGAATTTAGTTTCTTGGTCGTTTTATGAATATATAAGTAATGACGAATTTTTCTTTTAGTGGATACTGATTAAGCTAAAGCTAGAATTAAGTTTCCGTTATTTTTTGATCACCAGTGGCGTTAGTTACCAGTGTGCACCAAAAATTTGGTGTATTCTCCCTTACACCTCTATGGTTGAAGTTCAAGATATTTTTATATTCTTTATTGTGACACCTGATACCAAGATATACAATGGGCGGACATTATGCCTTTTGGTATTCTCTGCCAGTCAACCTTGGATGAGAAAGAAATAAACGTTGGCAGATATATATGTTATAAAGCATTATGTTTAATTATGTTTTAGTAATATCGTGGATCAAGGCAAGGAGTAAGACCATGGAGGGCGCTGTCAAGGAAACAATGGAAAAATACTTGAAAACCTCGAATATTGTCGAAGGCTCTAAATTCGTGTATAATGACCATTCCGAGGAAGCCTGTAAAGCAACCGAAACTAAACCAATAACAGATTTCTCTTAATTTTATTAACATTTTGTTAAACTGCTATAAATTGAGATCGCTTACCGAATGCCGGCAACCTAAACTGTCACGTAAACACCTATCACCTATCATATAACTTAATATGATATTTTCAAGCAATGTAAAACCTAATATATTATATATATCCTTCCAGAATTGTACATCACAGTGATATGTATATTCTACTGCCCTCAAAGACTTACATTTGAAATAAAACTTTAAGTTGAATATAAGATTTAGTATAATTTTAGCTTCCTTATTTGTTTATTTTTAAATACTAATGCATCTACTAGAGTGTAAGATGAATACATGATGTCATGACGTGACACAACAATGTAAATTATATTGTGATAGCACGTGAAGGGATATCAACTGTTTCTTCTTATGTCATCCTGCTAACTGATCCATCCGACTAAGCCTAACCCAAATCTCATAGACGAGTGATAGCCAGCAGTATCACGTATCTGAGGGTTCCGGCACTTCGATCTTGTAACCAGGGGTAATACCACAGCCTCGCAGAATACCGGCCTGAAGTGGAGGCATCTTGTGATTCCGCTCCCCTCTCCCCTCTCCCCTTTATCCTTTTCCACTAAACAATGTTACTTAAAACTGTATTTCAATTGTAAGACATTTTTGCTAATTCACTAATTTAAATTTATTAATTGATTAGAATTGTTAATAGCTTCACCCTCATCAATGAAAGAAACAGACACATTGTCCTTTTAAGCTGCAGCCGCGGTTGGTGGACAGTCAATGTGTACATCGTAATCGGCGAAGTTTTAAACATATTTAAAGTGTGTAATGTAATAAAATAAAACATCCGATGCGATTTTTCAATACCTTAACCATCGACACATTATTATTATTTGACGGCTCGATGGCATAGTGGCTAAGCGTTTAGCAGCTGCGGCGTTGTGGGTCGCGGGTTCGATTCCCGTACGGGACTAGTATTTGTATGGACTACAAATAATTGTTCCGGATCTGAGTATTCGTCCATGTCCAATTTATGTATGTAAACTGCCTCCGCAACACAGTAGAAATTCCTACAGTGGAAGGTTAATGTTTATTTAAAGAAAAGTAGAAAAAAAAGTATTTAAAAATACTGAAAGTTTATCAGCTGATCAATCGAGCTATTACTGTGAATATTTAACCTAACTCATGTGAAATTAAGGTAAATTTCAAATGTCAGCCTCAAACGAAGCGAATTCGATCTTAAACTGTACTAAATTGAAAATCTATTTCGTCTAAACTTTGAATACTAGTAAGAACTATTTCATGTATAATTATAATGTTTAAAACATTGTTTCATGCACATTATGCCTTGCGATATATATTTTTCCATGCGGCTTTATAATGCATCACGTTCGGCAATTAAGATACCAAGTTGATTGGTGTTGGTTAAAATAATTTGAACAAGCGACAAATGAAAATTCAAATAGCGGGTATTCTTTGGGAAAGGGAGCAAACGAGCAAGCAGCTCGCCTGATGGTAAGTGATCGACCGTCGCCCACATACATCTGCAACACCAGAGGAACTGCAGGTGCGTTGCTAGCCTTTAAGGTTATTTGGGGAATGGGATGGAGGATGAGAAGGGGGATAGGGAAGAAAGAGTGGGCCTCCGGTTACCTCACTGTACTTCACGTGGAGGTCATGGTACTGCCCCGGACGAGGCGTCTCATTCTAGCAGTAGCAAAAGCTACCGCATGGCTGTGTGCGTTGTTTATATATTTTAAATGAGCGTTCAGTACCTATTCTACATTACATAATGCGTAGGTACTTAGATACTGAAAATATAGAAACTCTACGCAGTTTCTATATTTTCAGTTTTTGCATTTAACGTGAAAATATAAATATTTTAAATAAAGAATGAGTAATTAATTTATTAGCGAAATGCGAAATTATCCAATATTTAAATATACATAAAGTTGTAACGTAACACGTCGGAAAATGACGCGTATAAAAGTGGAGTAATTGTAAAAATATTATAATATTTGTACGTAAAATGTATTTTTGAAATACTCCAATTACTGCTTTTCTATGCGAAAAGTAATCAAAAGTGATTTGAATGGTGCGTTTGGGATTAAAGTGCGCCTCGTTTACTACTAATATACCTTACTGTAACCTACATCATGGACTAGTAGATATTCTTGGAGTTGTACTGTGTTTCGATTGGGGTGGGATTATCTTCATTACGGTAGCATTAACGCGGCACTCTGTATTAGTGTATTATTTATAAGATATAATAATATCGCTTTGAACTTTGTATGTATATTATATAATATTAAAGTTACTTTAATTAATAAATTAAACAGAATTAATATTGTATATTAAAGTTACTTTAATTAATAAATTAAACAGATTTATTTAGCGAGAGCTGCATGCCCTTCGCATTGCGGGATTTTACCTTTTTTTTACGCACTTATTCGTGACGCTGGAGTTGATTCTTATCGATAGAATAAACGATGCGTTGCGTCCTCTCTTAAGATGAAGGTGGAAATTACGAAAATCAACAATATATGGGACATATATAGGAATATTAATTTCACATCATTTAAATACAAAGCTATTTATTTTTTTAGCATTCATTTTAACATAACTTACTTTTCTAGATAGCAGTGAAAACATGAAACATTCATAATAACAATAGACTTGATCCGTCGTACTTCATTCATTTTCAATATCTCAAAAATGTTTCCAATTCGGGGATTAACCAATATATCAACCACATATATTGATTCCGAGAATTATAATTTATAAATGACATCATGCTCCACTTCAAATAAGGCTAATGTTTCTTGACTATCAAATATCTAATCTAATGTCGACGTCTAAAGTCGAACATTAATTTCCTGTCGCGAATTAAAAAGATAAGGACAATGTAATCTTCAACAACTTTTAAGTACTACAGATCACATACAGAGTCCAAAGTTTTTTTACTTATAAATCCTATTCAAAAAAATGGAAAGATGTAAATAGAAAGGGAGTGCACTTTCTGTAGCCTCGCTCACCAAACGAAACGCAGAAGTACAGGATGGTTATACTTCACGCCGGTATTCTGCGAGGTCGCCGTACTATCCCGGCCCATCCTCGTCAGAATAATCTTAAATCGATGTTGGTCCGTTTCAATCAATCCACCGCCTAATCAATCAACAATCCAAGCAAACCCTTTTAATTGTTTGAAGTTTCTGGATGTAGGTCATACATTTTCTGAAGATTTAACTTCATCTGTGTGTTTGCCGAAAATGTAAAAAAACACATTAACCGCCAAGATTGAGCTTTCGTTCCAAACTAAATGTTGTTAAAAATGTAAACTTAAGCCAAACAATGACTCTTCATAAAATAAAACTAACATGGAACTGAAAGTTTATAAAACATTCTAGTCACAATTATTCATGAAACTAGAGGAATAACATTACTACACATATTTAAATAGTACAAAACAACGACGCATTCCTCAATTCAAAAGTCTAGATATACAAAAAAGCTCGTTATTTATGTGTCACAGTAGTTCACTGAAAGAAACCTAATGAATGTTGTACTCATTCGCGATTCTCTATTGAGACGTGTAAAGATTGATCATTGTTGATGGAAAGTGGATTAACTACGACAATAACGTGCAAAGAAGATCATGGTCAAAGGACAAGGCGAAACCAGGATTAACTAGTAACAATGTAACGTTGTGTGTATGATAGGATTGAAGGGGCATCCGTTTATTATGAGTTTTTATCGCTGGAGAAAACCATCAATTCGTGTCTCTACTGCCAACTTCTGAAAGTTTCAAGAAAGAAATAAAGAAAACTCGGCCGGAATTGATCAACAGAAAGGGTGTGATTATTCATGATAACTCCGGACCACACACCTCTTTAGCCACTCATAAAACATTGAGAGAGATTGGTTGGGAAGTATTAATACAGCCCTGACCTTGGAACCTCAGATTAACCTGTTTTAGTCTCTTCAGAATTCTTTAGGTTTTTTCAGTCCTCTCTTAATGTTAATCTAACACTGGGTTAACATCAAGGTCCTCTCTTGTTGTCAAAACTCTGTTTTTGGAGCCGGGAATGGGCCCGCAATGCTGCTCCAGTGCGTGTTGGCAGGCTTCATATAGGTTTCCACACAATGTATTCCTTAGCGAACCCAGGTCCCTCGCGCTCTATGATACTAAAGTGAGCGCCCTCTCCACTAGACTACCACAGCTTTCTTTTAAAAACAGATTTCTAATTGTCACTAAAAAAAAGGATTTACTAGGAGGTTTTTTGGTCATTTCATTTGTGAAAATGGTTTTTTTGACACCCATCTTGAACCATGAAAATATTTTGTAAATTTTAATTGAGTTGTATAGACGCCAAAACAAGAATGTTTTATTTTCATCTTATGAAAAAAAAGGCAATACACAAAAGCTCTCCCCCAAAAAGTATAAACAATGGTAAAAAATTTAGTACCTTGAAAATTAGAAAATTATTCAATAGAATCCCAGTAGAGATTTCGCGCACTATACATATATATAACACACAAGATCACGCAGTGTTTGTGTGGCAGATGTACGTGGGCGACGTTAATCATTTACCATCAGGTGAGCCGTGTGCTCATTTGCCACCTTTCCCATAAAAAAAAAGAATGCATTGTGCTTTCCAGTTAAGTTTTCTTTAGATTTTAGCTTCGTTCAATTTTTATTATACACGTTAAAGTTAACGTGTATTTTATTCAGTTTATGCAGTGAAAAGAGCGCTGCCGAGCTGCAGCATCCTAAAGAATAAAGGGTCGGTTTCTTTAGCGATAGTGTGTTGTTTGAGTGATAATCTTGACGGCTTCTCTTTGAGTTTTACATATTAACTCATTCATGATTCCTTGGTAATTTCTTGTAATAAACAAAATCTTTTCTTTAAGTTTTCTCTCGTACTCAATCTAAATAATAATATATTTATAGTCTTAGGGACCCTATCAGTAAATTTTATTTTATTCCATGAACCATTACACAAATAATTAACGTCACTGCTTTACGAACTTTATAGAACGTTAACAAAGTAGTATAAGAATAAAATTAAAGATGAGCAATATTTTAGTCACATTTTTCGAACAGTACTGTATCGAGAAACAAATATACAAACATTAATACATAAGGTGGTCCCTTAATACATAAAACATAAGCCTTGTCCAATATTAAAATTTGTGCAAAACTCGATATTCATCAACGACGCTTTAACTAATTATGAAAAATATATTATAGTAAAATAGAATAATTTAATATAATGACATAGAACTGCCAGCGCTGCGAGATCAGGAGCGACAGTCAAGTAGGACCTACGCTCGAATCCCAAGTTCCAAGTTCCAATCCCAATTTCCAGACCGAACTCCAAGAATAAGTATGGGGACGGCTCATAACCAATGACTTTTTCGAATTGTATGTACGGTGATACACTGGTTGGCCGAAGGGGTGACAAGTGGTTAGAAAGAACTAAAATAAATATCTGTACTTCTGACCATCCGAGTATGGAGTTTATAGTTGTGAGAGCTTATCAAAAAAAAAGTGAATTCTCTTGGCTAAGACTAGCCGACTTCATGGCGAGGCATTCGGTTAAATTGCACGACGACCGATATCATAACTATGACTGGGCCATTTCCCAAAGTTGGGCAAAGATTTCTTTTCTCCGTGACATTCGACGCGTCTGAATATTTGATGTATAGTATTTTGTGACGATTATATTTCTTTGTAACCTTATTGACAAATCGCTATTTGGTCAACATCCGTTATCGGTAGAACAACACCACAACAAAGTAATAAAAGTGGTAAGTCATCACACATTGTCATCGCATGGTACAAGACCTTAAACAGAGTAGGTTATCTTTTAGCGATAAGCGTTGCCAAAATAACTTATTTGTTGTTCTCTCCTTATCTTTCGTAACAATAACAGTTAACTATACAATTTTTGTTGCCTCTGTAAAAAACATTCCCATAAATGTAAATGAATCAAAACAGCCACATCCTATTACTAGACATCTATGTAAAAAGTCTTTACTCAAGCAATGATTTGATCTTAGTTTACATAGATATGTTCATGACCAGGCTTGATATCAGATTAAACGAATTTCTCTTTTCACCAAGAATAATTGTGTCCATATTGATACTGTCGGCAATTTTGACAATACTTTATTTCACTTTCGTAAAAGAATTACATCTTTGTGTATAAAAATCATGGCTGTTTGTTAGTCATCGTGTACCTTTTGAACGACTTTGATGTATGAATGTATGGTAAAGATGAACAAACTAAAGATGCGCGAATATCATCCCAACAAAATCATAGCTATCAGCAGCGGTTGGTACCACTAGCTATTAGACAGACAAACTAAAATAAAATTTAAAACGTGCTTTTGAGTTTTGGTCTATTGCAAATAACCATGTAAGCTACGGAAACGTAGTTATTTCGAAACCGCAGACACATTTAATTTTTTTTTGTATATATAGAGATTTATCTGTGCTAAACCGTTATGGTTTCCTAGTTAAAAATAATTGGATGTAGGAAGATTATTAATCAAACAAGAATTTATCTAATGATTTCTTGTATTTACGCGAACACTACACATTTAAAATAAAACTATTACAGAAACACCGTAGCTCTAGGAAGTCTACAGTCTGTGATGATATCCTTGATCGCTCCAACCATTACATCAGATTTGCCACAAATCCTCTCAAAAGAACACCGATTCCTGCCAAGGCTATTGAAATTTAAAAACATCCTAATTTCAATAGAGACGATGTCTGTGTTCTACCACCGGCTTGGGATTTTGTAATAAATAAAATTAAATATAAAACCTAGCTTATCACTGCACGACCTCAAGATACTGAGCACATTTTGCGGACCAAAATTAATAAATAAAACCTGAAGATAGCCTGAGTTAACTATGACACCTGGACGTCTAACACCTCAGTCCCCCCGTGACCACGGCTGCTGTAAAGCACCCGAAAGGTCGGGAAAATAAAAACAAAATTAAACGCCATTATAAATCAGTAAACAATAGTTTCATTTCAAGCGAATTTATCTGATGACAAATGCAATGTCCACTTATACTCAAGAAAGTATTAATTGCCATGTTATCTTGTCACCTTATTGAGATTACGCAAAACTTTACTGCAATATATTCAACAAACAACATAGATATGCATCACAGTGAGGAATATGAAAATTCATATTATATTTGGAGTAGGGAAAGGTCCGCTACGCAGCTTCATGCAGTCGTACTTCAAACCACTTCGAATTATTTTTTTATTATTTCTTAGACACAGGTTTCGAACGATGTTTTCCTTTATCGTTTGTGATACTCGTATATCAGTACTTTAAACTGCAATTAACAATTTGCTGACATACTTGAATAGTTTTAATATAATTCTATAATTAGTTTGGGGTATGATGATCCACCTGCTGGTAGAAGGAAATTGAAGCGCACGGACACCGGCATACAACTTCAATCGTAGGAAGTTACAGATGACTGTCACTTCCTAGGACTAAGATGTAATGCATCCCCTACAAATCGGAGTACAATAGTGGTTGCTATGATGATTAACGGCAGAACTAGTTAGTTACTGCCTAGTAAATAAATTGTGCATTCTGCGTAAAAAAATATTGTGCATTCTGCGTACGGCAGCAGATACAGAGAATTTGAGAAATATTAAAAAAATATATTAATTTTCAGGATGTGTGAAGTCTGCCAACCCGCACTGGAGCATTATGACGAAAGGGCCCTGCCCCTCTCTCAAATAAAAGAGTGAAGGCCCAGCAATAGGGATTTGCAGGCTGCTACCTCATTTTACTATACTTGACCACTATCTCCTTAAAGCAATGTGCTATATATCATCGGAAAGTTCTTTTGATCTAAATAAAATTTTGCTATGTCAGCTACTATCAAAACAACAAAATGATATATTTTTTTAATAAGAACAGCAGATTTTCAACATCATACCGGTACAGAAATTTGTACGTACACATCATTAAGCGCTGTATACATAGCTCAGATCTCGAATTTAGCGTATGCTTTGTAGTCTTTATGATTCTCTAATTCTTTTTTATTTGTGCCATCGTCATCGTTTCCATCATCATAAGCGTGTTCACTACTGAATATTGTACCGGGCCAAAAGATTTGGGAAAAGCACGCTCCTTTGTCACGTGCATCCATCGATTCACGCAACACTGCCTAGGTCGCCCATTGCCACTTTAGCAAGGTGATCCTAAAGGCTATCTCGGCTACTTGGGTACACGTTGCAGATTTCATTCCACAGAAGTCTCGAGCATAACCCTCTTTTTAGCAAGTCTGAACTTCCTCATAGTACGACATGTAGTGTAAAAAATTCTCGCGCCTCCGTTAATCAGCATTAGCCACACGCAATGGTATTTTTTTTTTATATTTTATTACACAATTCCCTTACGATTAGGGTGACTGTACTGTACTTTCTATTTATTTCTTATATTAAGTCCAATTCTCGGTATCATTATATCTCCTCTCCTTATAGTGATGACCAAGAGACAGACTAGATATTCACTGAAATATCAAAACATCTGTCAATATCATAGTACTTCAAATAAAGATAAGACATTGTATGAGTATGCATAGGAACTCTGAATTAATTAGTGTCACATTGCACTTCTCTTCTCTTAATTATAAATAAGTCCACTATTGGACCCTTCTAAACGCTAACCGCCCTCCATAGCGTAGCATTCATGAAAGATTTGCCCTTTCTCATGACGTATCCTTAAGCAGTGGGTTGTTGAATACAGCCTTCACACTATATTCACACTAGAGATCCTGCTCCCCATCATTAGTCCGAGAGTTTCGGGTTCGGATGAATTGCTCGACTTCGCTCGAGATAGGTTTCACTAACTTCATGTTTACTACTGTGTAATAAACTTATTGGTTTTAATAGCTTTTACTATTTTTAATATTTTAATGACATATAATAACTTAAATACTTCCTTACTTACTAACTTCTTTGCTCAGCGAAGGTAAAACTAATTAAGAATGATTAGTTACTCTTTATTAGTAACTTCTGCGACTAATTTGACATTTTAACTTTCTTTTACATGAGTTTAAAAGATAAAAGATATGGAACAGGCTGTCGTTTATTTAAGACTGACCGAGATGATTCATATTTTGACTAATTAAATATTTAAAAAAAACCTATGATAAATGGACTGATACCATTAAAAGCTTATATATCGAATATTGATTTAACATTGGTTTGAGATATGAATTGCGATTAACGTATGATTCTCGCTGAAGATAAATCTATTGATAAGATTTCATATAAATGTGATTATTAATAGAACATATCGCCATTTCCCTGGGTTAACTGCTTAAAGTGCTGTGGTCGATGTAAACTATGATCTCAACATGAGTAGGAGCATATTTATAGTTGTTAGCCTTCTAGGACTTTTAGGTTTAAGTAGTGCACAGTTAATACAGTTTGGACAGTGTAACCCCAATATTGAACTGGTGGAAAATTTCAATGCATCACAAGTAAGCTCATTTTTTATGTTACTTTTTCTTGTACTAAGCTGTTTGTTTTATATAAAATATATAAGCGAATATAACGTAATGTATTATATTTGTTTTGTTATATTTTAATTCACAAATATGAGTTACAATTGCTAATGTAAATTAAAAATGTGCATAGGAAAATGTTAAAATATTACGTGATATCTATAACAGAAAAGAAAAAAAATATTGTTAAAAAATGTTGTATGCACACTTATAATACCCAACATTACCCGTATGTAATTTTTTTTTAATTATTTAAAATTGTTGGTCGTCTTCGTATTCACGTAATTTACTTCTTCAGTAAATAACAAAGTACCTGAGCGCTTTATAATGCAATCGGCCATAATTACATTACTAACAGAGCGCCGTACTCTGAACATACTGGAGCTTCATTATTCCATGCGAGGGCGTTTTGATAAATTTTAATTAATACTCATTTTAATTATTCGTCATTAATACTCATTTTAATTGCGTCAACCAGGGTCCTATACCTATCTAGATGAACTTGGAAAGTAAAACATTATCTAAATACCAAAATGCATCCAAATCGTAAGAGCCGTTTCTGAGAAACCAATTTAAAAAAAAAACGTATGCCCAAGTATTGCTCGCTTAAAGTATTAAAATTTTATAATACTTTTTATGTCTCTTTAATTTTATTCGAACAAACATCTTATCTGCCAAGTTATGTGAATAAAATCTTTCCTTGTTATTACAAAAAGGAAAGTATGTGTATGTGTATCATTAAGTGAGTGTGTTTGTGTACGTGTACATTTATATATATCAGAATTTCGTGTTGATATTAATAGCCTTACGAATCATCCTTGTCAGAAATCGGTGTTCTTTAGCGAACATTTGTGGTCTGGTGGTTGGGCGTTCTAGAATATAATTCAAGCAGACTTCTGCCAAGGATGACACGCGGTGCTATTAAAATCAAAAATAAAGAAAAAATAATTATTGCTACCACCGGCTTGTGTTGCCATAATAAATAATATTAAATCCAAACCCAAGCATTACACTGTATGGCCACGTGATACTATGAGTGCCTTCTGCGTAGGTCGGACTAAACACTTATAATTAATGAATCTGACGATAGACCGTATTAACTTTTACATCAGGACGTCTAAGACCTCTACGTGCTTCAGCACGTAAAACGTCGGGATATAAAAAAATTGCTATTAAACGCGATGAATTTCGTAAAATTTGTTAAATTTCAATGTCTAATATTCGCGTAAATTGAAGAAATAATGATTATTTACCTACCTAATTATTTGTATGTTTTGTTATACAAAACAGTGTAATGGAGTGCACTGTTTTGTTCTTCTTCTCTCTACCTATAAATAACAAACAACTGCTATAACCTTTAATCTGCTGCTTATCGTAGGTCTCTCCAGTAGAAGCCGGCATTAGATTCTCCGAAGCTTTGTCCTTACTCACTGGACAAGCGATGGAGTGCAGCGCCGATATCCTCGCTGCGATACTGCCCAATATGCCCCAATCACTGGACTGTGGCGTTAGGGTTCGGAAAATTCGGATGGATATTCCATGATTCGATCACCAGAGTCTAATTTCTTTGCTATCAGGATGCAGCAACTACAAGTGCCTTTTGCATTTGGATAAAGAGACGTTCTAATATCCATTTAATCCCATAGTGGTGATGTCCTTCTATCCGTTTTCGACATCTTGAAAATTTCATCGCAAAATGTACGTCACTCGGTCGTCTTTACTTTCTCATGTAACTTATCTCATGTAACGCTTACGAGATCAGATCGGAGGAAGCATCAGATAGAGTATAAGAGAATGGGCCGGCTCGACCGGGTTAGTACCTCAGCCTCGCAGAATACCGATGTGAAGTAGAGGCTTATGCTTTTGCGTTTCGTTCGGTGAGTGAGGTAACCGGAGGCCCACTCCCCCTCCCCATCTTTCCTCTATATATACTCTTAAAGGCCGGCAACGTACCCGCAGCTCCTTTGGTGTTGCAGATGTACCTGGGCGACGGTATTCACTTACCATCATGAACCGCTGGCTCGTTTGCCGCCTGACTCATAAAAAAAAAGAACACAACCAACCAGTTACGAACACTAATAATTCGTCTTTTTTTTTATTTGAGAAATATAGACTGCTGATTCGAAAACTACGGTCAAGGTTTCTGACGCGGTCGTTAAACTGCTCAAGACCTCTCACAACAAACAATAATTTCTCTGCGAGATAGACATCGAAAATTCACATCATCGCATGCTAAGTGATTCATATTAGATGACATCACATTTGATGCAATCTAATATGAATCACTTAGCGGTGCGATATCAGCTAAAGCTATTGGTGTATACAGTAGAAATTATTGTTTCTGGGTATGGCAGGATTATCTTAAAAATTCCAAACATTAAATACTAAAGAAAATTATGTTAAGTGTAACTACATTACAATGCATATAAATTATTCTACGTACTATGAGTGAGTGATTCACTTTCGCGAAATTGTACATTTTGTACATATTTGCCAATAGCTAAGATATTACTAATATCTATAAATGGTATCTGATATATCATATCTATACTACAGCATCGGATTCTTCTTCCTACAGTGTTCCTTGTACACAGATGACTGTCCTAAAACTTCCACACAGGATATTATTATTATAATCCTTATCAAAACCATGTTATTTAAGCTTTCACGACACTAGCTAAAAAAATAATTCAGTTTCCCGAAACTTCTGTAGCAAGAGTATCGACGATACTTAATAATTTACTCGTAAAAGTGTTATATATATTTCATCTTCAAAAATCCGTTGCTCTGTATGTAAAAAGAATAACCTGTAATGTATACGTCATTCTTACGATATAAAAATATAAAATATAGTAAAAATAATCATTTAGGTTGTGACATAAAACAATTGCGGGTATTTTCTTTTTAAATACAAATTATTTTTATGATTAGATCCTGAAAGTATCGCAAATAACATATCATTATCAGCAATTTCCTGTTAAAGTAAATTTTATAACATAATTATCTTTAAAGGGAACAATATTAATTAGTTACTTTAAAATTGATAAGATTGTATGTTTTTATCATAAGCGATAACATAATATGTGAGAAGGAACATACTAACACGTTGAAATAGGTCACCCGCGTCATTTTAAATTTTGTCCTAAGCTTTGTCTTATTACTTAATTTGAAATTAAAATATTATTTACTTTTAATTAACTACTTTATATTTCCGACGTTTCGTGTCCTTTACAGCAGGTCATGGGGGAACAGAGGTGTTAAACATCCAGATGTCATAGTTAACTCGGGCAACCTTCAGCTTTTATTATATTGGTCCGATCTACGCAGAATGTGCTCACACAATGTGGTTTTAGATTTAACTTTATTTACAACAGGATCCTAAGCCGGTGGTATCGGACACAGACACACAGACATCGTCTCTTTTGAAATTCAGATGTTTTCTAATGTCAATAGCTTCTTGAATCATCCCTGGCAGGAATCGGTGTTCTTTTGGGAGTATTTGTAGTCTATTAAATCTGATATAATGGTTGGCGCGATCGAGGGTATGATCACAGACTGCAGACTTTCTAGAGCGCCGATGTTTCACATCAGCTTTGAATTATTTTTCACGGGTCCTTAGAGATTATTTATTTGCCATATGTAAGAGAAGCCTCATTCACAATTCAGATTGGACCCTCCTGCATCTTGAATGACTTAATTTGCCGGCTCGAATAATGTTTTATGGAAGCCTTCATCATCATCATCATCATTTTAGCCTATCAGAAGTCCACTGCTGAACATAGGCCTCCCCCAAAGATTGCCACGAAGCTCGGTCCTGAGCCACCTGCATCCATCGACTTCCCGCAACACTGCGCAGGTCGTCACTCCATCTTGTGGGGGGTCGTCCTACAATGCGTTTGCCTGTACGTGGCTGCCACTCGAGAACCTTTTTTCCCCAGCGGTTGTCAGTTCTGCGAGCTATGTGGCCGGCCCATTGCCACTTCAGCTTGCTGATCTTTGGAAGCCTTATTCAAGATATATCCAATTTTGTCCGTTACGTCTCTGATATATGGTAATACAGCATGCACCCGCACTGTGGTCTCCTTCATTCGGCATAGTTTAATTTCAAATGTGCGGTAAAAGAATAAAATAAAATAGCAGCCTGTAAATGCACACTGCTGGGCACCTTTTAAAAAAAAGTAGTAAAGTAACAGCCTGTAAGTGCGCACTGCTAGGTAAAGGCCTCCTTCTCAAATACTAGTATCAGAGAGGGTTTAAGAGCCGGGTAGAGCCCCCCACGCTGCTCCAGTGCGGGTTGGCGAGCTTCACATATCCTCGAAATAATATTTTTGTTATTTCTCAGACATGCAGGTTACCTCACGATGATTTACCTTCACCGTTGAGCACGTGGTAAATACAGCACTTAAAATTGTTATTAACAATTTTAGTGGTGCCGGCACCGGGGATGGAACCCAGGTCACTCGCGCTCTATGACACTAAAATAAGCGCCCTGACCACTAGGCTACCACGGCTCTTCACTAGGTTACCACGGCTCTTACGCTGGGCACCTCTGCCCAATATTTTTTCTCCTACTTCTCAAATATCTGAGGGATTTTTGAGCCGGAAAACTTTCGCCACTCTACTTCAATGCGGGTTGGTGGACTTCACATGTCCTTTAAATAATATTTCCTGATATTTTCCTTAACCGCCCAGCACGTGGTAAATTCAGCGTTTGAAATCGCTATTAACAATTTTGATGGTACAGACATCAGGTATCGAACCAGGATCAATCGCGTTCCATGAAACTAAAGTGAGCGCCCTGACCACTGGGCTACCACGGCACGGCAAATGTGTAGTGTTTGCGTCAAAATAAGAATACAAAAATCATTATTATGTAATACAAAATCTACGTTACTGCGAAATTACATATAAACCGTTCAATCATTTACTTGTGATTAAGTCTGAACTTTGACATTTATCATATTAGTTATCTTAAGAATGAGTATGCATTTTTATTTGCAAGTCATGTCTTACATCCTTGAGTCGATTTTAATAATAATACGATTCTGCGATGTTGTTCAATACCTGCAACTTTCCTGATGTTGTGGATGTGGGCTTCTGTAATCACTTCCAGCCACTCGCTCATTTCACCCCTCATCTATATAAAAATATATTCGTACACAGGTTGGTTGCAACATTATTGAAATATAAAAAAAAACTTGGATAGTACGGGTGGTCAAAATTTTTCTTAACTTAATAAATAGCCATAGTAATCCAAATAAAATGCAAGCGTCATTTGTCAATATTAATAGTTTATTGATCTCGGAGTGATGTCATCCCAAGATTTATTTGTGGGTGAGTCGGCGATTTATAACACTGGCGTGCTGGACTTCTTACCTGGCTCTCTTTGACCTAGTTAAGTAATAGCACAAATAGTTATATCTTGAGTCAAAGTAACAGAAGCTAATAAAGTATCCTGTAACTAAATTACCGTACTAATATATAACTGATATTTGAATTTAATGTCGTAACGTCGCATCCATCCTGAAGGTACAAAAATTATAGAGCAATGGAGCAGTCGTTACCAGATATCAGAATTGATCGACTAGATATACCATATGTACCATATGTATTGATTAAGGACTGTGCAGTCACGTAACTTTATAAATGGACTCAGATATCATATTATGATAGCCTGATGTGTGTTGTTATCACATAACTTACTGAGATATCTATGACTCACAGTATTTACAAGTATCTTGAATTCACATGGATCTAGACTGTTTGTTGGATCTTCTAGAAGTTACCAATATCCATTTACATAATATATATAATACGGCATTTTTCGATGTCCCCTTAATACTAACTTTCTACGCCCAGAATTATATAACTTGCAGAGCGCACAGAGTTTACAATAAACATTTCTAAAGTGTTGTTCTTTTTATAGAATATAAAGCTGTTTTTAAAAGTAATATTGTTGATATTTTGAATAGTTTACAATATAGGTAATCAGTTTTTCTTCTCACCACTCAGTAAGAGCTAACATTTTAATACATAAAGACTTTCAGTCAATACACTTCCCACACACTCACCACACTTACATTTAAATAACCTTATCGCAACAATAGCATACGAAACTACTCCTTTGTTATTTCCTTTTTTTTAATCCTTGCTAGAAATGTATGATTTTGTGATATAGATACAAATTTCTCTATAATCATATCATCATGTTCTTTTAATTGTTCATTATTGTATTTTATTTAATCTGTATCATTTCCTTTGAGTGGTGTGTGACTTAGTTTCCAATAAATAAAAAAAAATATTTAAATATTTTTCTTTTATCTGTATGGTACTTGTGATTTTAACAGGTTAAGCATGATTAATGTTTTGTTTGCAATATAGAGTAAAAGACAACAAAACAACAGTTTATCAAAAATATTACCACTAAATTAGGGTTGTCGTACATCCAGATAAACCGGGATAGCTTCCCTAGTTTTAACCCCATTTCAGTAATTCTGTAGTCCCGGTTTGTGTATTGGGTCGTTCTGACTTATTTTGAACCCAATATAATTCTCTTTAATATGATTGAGGAGGGCGATGGCTGTCACCTGCGTCATACTTGTGAACACGTGCTGCTGGTAGAGTCTGCTCGAGTTTGCAGTGCACTTGTGCTTTTATTTGACGGACCATACCCTTTATTTTATGATGCATATTATAATTATTGAAAAAAATAATCAAAAACGAGAATACTTTCGGAATTTCTTTCACCTTTTTCTTCTACGCCAGAGGAGCCTCATTACGAAACGGTGGCAGATTGTAAAAAAAAAAAAGATTTGACTTTTGAGAAACAAAATTTTCTTTCTTACGTCGACGAATCAAGAATTTCGGTTATTTCATTTCCCATCTATCTATTCAATTTGTAGTTCATTGATAAAATAAATTGAGCTTACATTCATTACAGACTTTTTAAATACAAATATTCCGGTCGATGTTCCGACATTTAGTCCGAAAGACTAAACCTTGACTTCCTTATCGAAGATACGATAAGAGTTGGGTGGGGTCCTAATATGTAATAAAAATGGTCATAATGTTCTAATGACTATTATTTCTAGATAATGTACTCGCTATCTAGGTACAGCGATCTAGATAACCTCAAACACTGCATTTTGCCCAAAGCTGTAAAGTAACGAGAAATTAATACTTCACCGCATGTCATTACATATGTGTTGTTATATGCAACTAAGGGAAAGGGTTAAAAAAATGGACGATAAAGGGCAGAAACACCTCGATTTAAAGATGTCAAAAACAGCTAATTTGCACAATTCCGTTCCGAATTGTACAAAGTAGCACTTTTTAATATTTTTAAAATAATGAATTTCCGCAATATATTCTATCAACTGACGGAATCATCGATCCTCCATAACCATGCACATTAAGGTTTATTAAAAAACTAACGAATCCTCCAATCACATGCTACTAAAGACCAACCAGTTAAAGATAAGTGTAGATTGAGTTAAGAATTAAAAAAAAAACAGTTTTACTTACAAATATTGACTTGCAATGTCGATTTATTTAACAGTGGATAATTTTTATACAAGTTCTTGCCGTTGTCGTGGTCAGGCTGTTATAAGTAGTATATAAGAACATAGACCGCCATATGGTCGATTTGCCTTTATCGTCACGATTTGCAAGCGGTTTGGCGATTGTAGCAACAGTTTCTTCGCAACTTGATCACATTACGCGGAGAGAGATATTTATTGCTTATTGCTTGTTAAAGATGACATGTGTTTTCTTATGAAGAATTCATAATTAAATTTTAATTCCATTCCGAGTCGTTTTTTTTTTTAATTTTGCTATAATTTCTTTTTAATAGTTCCTAGGCACCTGGTATGGAATTCGAAGGACCGACAATCAACTACAAAGTGGCGACTGTGCCACATTGGAATTAACCCAAGGGAGTAATGGTTTCAATGTCAGAAATAAAGCTGTGAATAACAACTTTTTTGAAGAAATTACCGGAACGGGTACACTCGAACAAGGAACTGCCAAATTCAGGCTCAATGTGTCTGCCACACAGCAACGTAAGTATTTCGTATTGAATCCGATTGTTTCAAATTGTTCATTATTTTACACACTCACGCACACACTCGCGCACGCATGAATGCACACACAGACACCCACATACACATATTTTTATTATTAATGCTGTAAATAATAGTATTAATAAATAAGAGCATTTAAAGTAGTTTGCATAAATATTTAAATACGCTATCACAAAGACTTAATATTCATGAGTTAAGTTTTGTCAAATTTAATTTAATATTTTTATTGCAGCAATTGATTTCTGGGTCCTGTTGACGGATTACAATAATTTTGCCGTCGGATACTATTGCGAAAATCGAGGAAATGTACAAAGAAGTGGTAAGTTTTTAAATCAGAAAGCCACAAGTTTGAGTAACAAAATGTAAAAAATTTTATACCAATGCACGAGTATATTATGTCAACACTATAAAAGTTTTGGATGTTAGTCTCTGAATTCCTCCTAAAAAACTATAGTGATTTATCAGAATTTAGTTTAGAGCTTGCTTCACCTTGCACGCCTTGCTCCTGTGGGCGTAGTAGTCCGAAAAAGGGCTTTTAAAATGTTAGGGCCGAAGCAGCGTGGCTGACTGTTGAGAGAAACCCTATCAAATATAGAGAAGCCGCATTTGTCCAGCACTATTAACTTTACTTACAGGCACACTGCCTCTGGTACGACACTAAAGGACAAAATATGCTATGTACTTCTTACAAAAGTCATGCTGAAGCTGTCCCATAAAAATCTTCTAGGAAATTAAAGAACGCGCGAAAAAGCCGTTGTTTTTGGTACCAAGTCTCGAGGAATATGACTCTGTAAAAGAATTGTTATATTGGTTCCGTAATTTAACTAACCTAGATAATCTTTATTACAGTATACATCTGGCAATTGGGTAGAGACACCTCATACCCCACAGAGATGATGGAAGCCCTTGTAAACACAACGATGAGCTCCCTCCTGGGTATCAACTCGGCCGATCTGCGACGTATCGAGCATACCGACAACGCCTGTTACGTTCTGCCAGAAATACTTGAGAACGAGCCCGTCATACTTCCTGGACAATGTAACTCAAACATGACAGTTGTTGCCAATTTTGACCCAGCAAGAGTAAGTTATGTATAAATTAAAACATAAATTGTCTGTATCTCTCGTTTCGTTAAGTTAAAAGTCGAGTGGCAGCCACTTATAGGCAAACGTAGTGTAAGGTGACCTGCCACAAGATGGAGTGACGACCTGCGCAGTGTTGCGGGAATTTGATGGATGCAGATGGCTCAGGACCCAGCTTTATGGCAAACTTTGGGGGAGGCCAATGTTCATCAGTGCACTTGTGCTATGCTGAAATAATGATGATGATTATGTTTCCGTGTGGCGGTGGCGTAAGACGATCGATTACTCTGTCTCCTGGTGGGTGTCATAAGAGACGCCTAAGGCGCAAGGCGTCTGGTCCATTGAAAATCCTACCATTGGGAATCTATGTCCAGCAGAGGACTACTAACAGGCTGGCGAAGAAGAAGCTGTCTTGCAGAATTAAATCGATATTTTTTTAAAAATCCAAATGCGCAATTTATTATCAAGTTTAGGCAAAAACGACGTGGTTGATTTCGTCAAATTTAGCCAAATGTCATTGAGGTGAATTTATCTATTTCACAAATATACACAAACACAAATTAAGTCATTTAATGAATCGTTATTTTAATACATATTTAAAAACCGACAGACGTTTCCATTTATTACAAGTTTTATGCTATAAACAAAACAAGTTTTGTTGTGTCTGATATTCACAATAAGTCCAAAAAAAATAATTGACCAGATAAAAAAATCTCAACGACCGCAATTTGGTACCTTTTATAATTTTTTACTCTGATTAGATCTGTAGTAACTCAGAAGCTGTGTGCTTGGGAGCTCCTTCTTTATTTTTCTGAAATTTCACTAATGACCGAAAGCATAATTTGAGACGTTTGAGACAGATATTCTACAATTCGTCTTTATAATGACGATGTATTTAAACAGATCAAAGTATAACACTTAGGGAATAGTCAAACAACTTATTCATCTTATTCGGATGAATAAACATTTCCTATATTTTTGTAACTTTTAGTTTCAAGGAGTGTGGCACGAAATCTCCAGGTACCATACAGAAAACGAATACGGTACTTGCAACAGAGCTGAGTACACGCTAATAGATGGGGTGGTCAGGGTACTTAACAGTCAGGTGATCAACCAAACTTTGGCGTCGATTCCCGGCACGGCTACAGTCAACAGTACAGACAACTCCGCCAAACTGTGGGTCACATTGGAAGTTACACCGAACAGTAAGTATCAAATGCTGGTGTAAATGTGAAAAAAAAAACATATAGTAGACTTCTTCTTCAACTAAAAGCCGTCTGGGGAGATGCCACACAGGTGCTGATATTATTGTGTTTCGGTTTGAAAGATATAGAGAGCCAGTATTATCATAGCTGTAAGGCATGCCATCTTAGTCCTCAGGTGTAACAACGCATCGGTAACCTTTTCACATTGTAGTTGTTTGTAGGTGTCCATGGGGTGCAGTACCCCCTTAGCTGATTGTTAGCTCGTTTTCAAGAAAATCTAATAAAACAAATTATTATTATCTCTACCTTGATGTTGCGAGTGCTGCTTTAAGAAAGGTTTATTATAATACGAAACATATAAGTTAAATACTCGTATAATACGTTTTCGTTCGTTGTAGAGCCAAGCGCCAGCTTTTGCTGCGGCTCGAATGGGCCTGCACGACCGGGTTAGCACCACGGCCTTGCGAAATACCGGAATGAAATAGAGTCATCTTGTGCTTCTGCGTTTCGTTTGATGAGTGAGGTAACCGGAGGCCCACTCCCGCCTCCCTTGCCGAACATAGGCCTCTCCAGGAAAGCGGCAGCAAAATCAAGTATACATTTCATGAAAGATTTACCCATGCTCACCACGCTGGGTTGCATTACAATCATGTGGGATTAGTGTTCGGAACATTTGTGTGGATTTTCTACCTAAGCCTCGATTGATAGTAAACATATTCGTCCTATCCCCCTTAACTGAATAAAATATATTTCATTTACGATTATCGAAAAATACATATCGTTTTTGTACGTTTACGTAAACATATTTGATACCTTTATCACTCGTTGGACATGAGTAATGGCTTATTAATATAGTCTAGTGCGCCTAGCTACAGTCGCCTCGTATACTTCTAAGGTTCACGCCAAACTGTGTCATACACCTGTGATTATAAGAGTGATTAACAGTTGTTACTAAGTTGAATCGTTGTGCGATACCGTAATCAGTAAAGGCAGAACATAGGCTATCGTAATATTCCGCCTGAATGATTACTAAAAGAAATCGTATATTTATTGACACGAACTAAAACCGTAAAACTATTCGAAGTACCAATAACATACAAAAGTATTCTAACATGAATGTTTCTCTAGTATAGAAAATATTCAAACACGCGCACACGTACAAGTACAAGCGCACACATGCACACGCAATCTGTGATAGTATGGGAAGATGTTAATACAATTCAATATTTTTCATTCGTTCTCGAGGCATAAATATTTGTAATATGTTATTGGTCATAACTATAAGGATGGTACAATTCCTTATTATCCCAGTATTTTAATAAATAGTGATGTCTTAGCGCCATCTAGCGAATACTAAAACTATTACATTGGCATATAGATAAAATCGCAAATCCTTATAAACAGTACGTGAACATTGCAAATTGAAGTATTCTTTTTAGTATTTTTGAATATGTTAAAAGAGAGGAATGAAAGTTGTATCATACGAAAAGTATTGTGCCATAGATGTGCACTAAATAGAACTAATGTGTGTAGGTTGACATTAAGATAGGTAAACGTGAACATACCTACATGACTTTTCCATAAAAAACGCTTTAACCAATTAAATGAAAGCATCTGATTATCTGAAAAACAGTTTGCACTTAAAGACGGTATTTTACAGACACAATTAGTCACATTCCGACCACAAGTTTGTAATACTTGTAGTATTCAATAAATTCATGTGTGGTATCGGCGTAAGAATCTGCCATTCCTTCATTCCCATAGGTGTGGTAAGAGGCGACTATAGCAAACCTGGTGATGACGCTCGTCGCCTAACATGCACTGCGAAAGCTTTTTTTTTTTTATGGAAAAGACGGCAAACGAGCAAGCGGTTCAACTGATGGTAAGTGCTTACCGTCGCCCAAGTACATCTGCAACACCATAGATGCTGCAGGTGCGTTGCCGGTCTTTAAGGATATTTGGGAGATGGGAGGGAAAAGGAGAAGAATAGGGAGGGGATGTGGGCCTCTGGTTACCTCACTCACCGAACGAAACGCAGAAGCCTCTACTTTACGCCGGTATTCTGCGAGCCGTGGTATCAATCCGGTCGAGCCGTCCTATTTGAGCAGCAGCTAAAGCCGCCGCTTTATAGGCTATATAGCCTATTAAGCGCTTTATAGCGCTTTTGGCTATGCTAAGTTGTCTTAAATAGTAATCTTTACACTCTACCCACCCCAATGGTAATGATTGTGATGGCAGGCTTGAGTGACTCTAATCTAATTTTAAGCTTAAACTCTTAATTCTATTTAAAATGTCCGAGTTTTTGGTTTACTTTCCCTTATTTGTAGACAATTTCAAAAGATCTTTACCATTAAATGATATGTAATCCTTCTTACAAGATTACATTGAATATAGGCATATTTTTAATGTAAGGAATGTGCACATATATTGTAAGCAAATATTTTATTTAATCCTGACCTGATAAGATATAAAGGCTCTTGAAAAATATCTTTGATATGTATAATATCTATTTTTATCATAAATTCTACAAAGTTTAGATCGCCGCTTCTTTCAGTCTGTTACAGATTTTATTCTGGACAAATACAGCACTTTACGCGATTGTCTATCTATAATTTTGATTACTTACCTTCATGTCTTTACGTGATGTACCTTATCTGATTTTGCACTTTGAAAATGTTTTAAACTGATGTATTTAAATATATTAATTTCTTATATTTCTTTTTTAAAACAATCGTATTTTAAGCGTTTAACTACATCGTAACATTTGTATATCATTTTCAGTTTTCCATTTGAACCCCTTTCAGGATATTACTATTACTTATTTATCTAAAAAATGAATACTGTGTTTTATTAAAAGTATATTACGTGACTTCATTCATTTACATAATTTGTGACAAAACATCTGTTTTCGTATAGTAAATAAGTTGATTGAAGTTCTGTTAATTTGCTGTTAAACTCCAGGCTGAGTGTATATTTACGTTAGATTATAGATTCTAGCGTCAATAATACATTATCCGGGCCTTAGTATTCTGACATGATGATCATAGTGCAAGGGTTAAAACAAATTCAGATTGTTTTAAGTAAGGATTATTATAGGAAACAACCATAATAATCCTACTTTTAACAATCTATAGACTATTGAACTTTGTCCAATGAACGAGATAAGTAAACGATGATATCTGATACAGCTTGACTGACACCAGATAAAATTATAAAAGAAATGACAGCCTAAAACTTATGTATTTGTTATGCGGTTAGGTTTCAGTTTCTAGGTAGACGGGTGAAATGACCTTATGTATATAATGCAAATTTTTTCTTACAGATTTTATTAATGCAGAACTTTGGATATTGAAAACCGATTATGAAAATTATGCTGTCTCTTACACTTGTGTCAGTCTCTCAAATAATCAAAGACGAGGTAATTCATGTGTCATCGCTCATAGTTATATGATTATTAATAAACAAAAATAAATTGTAATCCACTTACATTTATTAATTTTAGCTGTAATTGTTTCTTATATTTTTTAAACTCGTTGTAAGCTCGGCCTTAAAATTACAATTGTAAATTATAGTGATGTCGCTACCGAGTATCGAAACACGTCGTTCGCGTAATATGAAATTTAAGCGAACGCCCCTATCACTAAACTATAAGAGTCGTGCTCTTTTATTTTTATTACCAAACTGTAGTTAAATTCAAATTATTTTTCAGTTAACAGTTGGATACTTAGCAGAAATAGACAGTTATCGGCTGCTTCACAAGTAGCTGTGGATGAATTGATCGGATCTGAAATTGACCTTAACGAACGATTCTACATCCAAAGTAACCAGACAGACGAAGGATGTTTCTACTTCCCCGACCCAGTGCCAGATCAGCCGGTGGTGTTCCGTGGTCAGTGCAATATGAACATACCCGCCATGCCTGCTTTTGATCCCACCAGGGTAAGTATCTAATTAGTAAATTATCTGATTGTACGATCATAATGACGCTAGTACATTTTTAAAAGAGGCCTTTTTACCTTCAGGGGCCTTATCAGCTATGATACTTAAATATTCACAATGATTTCATGTGTGTCGTTCCCTGATAAAATCTAACCGTGTTATTTTTAACATGGTTTCGTTCATTCAAAATATGATTACCAATTAACGAAACCATATCCTGGATGTCGTAAATAACAAGGTACGATTACATCGAGTAATGACTTCACAAAATTGTTGTGAAATAAATATGTGAAAAATAACAGATGAAGAATAAACCTTATATGCGTAAAACAATTCTCGTGTGGAAGCGGCGTAAGAATATGCTTTTCCCTGTCTTTCCAAGGGTACCCTAATTTTAATGTTGAAAATCTCACAGTAATCTCCTTGAGCTAACTCGGCGACGAGGCTAGCCTATCATGTTCTATCATGTATACCGGAAAGGTGAAAAGGTGATTAACGTAACCAGTAATAATCGCCTACTCGTATGGGTGACAGGCATAAATAGTATCAGATATATAGGCGTAATTTTCTCACATTATTAATATTTTTTTTTCTATTTTTACAGTATATGGGTCTATGGCATGACATCGAATCCTATCCATCCATTTTTCAAAATGGCAGTTGTAACAATGCCTATTATACCCTGACTGACGGATCTGTTCTCGTGTATAACACTCAAGTAATAGACCAACGGCTAGACACTATCAACGGTATAGCTGTTTCTGCTGCCGAAGACGGAAGTGCCAAACTTAAAGTTACATTTCCCGTAGCTGGCACTAATTGTACGTGACTTACCTTTTTTTTTTAATTTCTGTCTTTCTTTCTTTTTATATTACTAAATAAACTTTTGTTTACAGTCAGCATTACTACCGACTATTGGGTTCTGAATACGGATTACGTCAGTTACGCTATAGTATATACGTGTACAAATATTAACAACGATGATAGAGAAGGTATGGCGAACATGTTTACAGATTATACTGGTCATTTATTTATTATCTGTTTATGAACCAAAAAATATTATTAATTATGCCAACTCTCACTAAGTTTTTTCTTAATTTCAGTTTATGCCTGGAAATTAAGTAGAACAAAACAAATGCCAGCCCCTGGCAATGCGGCAATCAATGCGATTATAAATACCATACCAGTATTAGATCAAAGGTATTTCTTTACAAAAAATCAGAGCCCGGAGGGCTGCTTTTATTATCCTGAGCCAGAACCCGGTGTACCGGTAGTGTTTCCTGGACAATGCAACGAAAACATAGAAGTCGTTGCAAACTTCAATTTACAACAGGTAACATACACTTACTTTAAATAAAGTTCTCTTACAGTTAAAATTACAACATAGCAAATTTTTATATCAATAACAAATTAAATGTTCTTATCAATCATTTCAATTTCTTTCACCAGTTCGAAGGTGTATGGTACGAAGTGCAAGCATACCCTAAAGACCAACAGACTGGACAATGTGTTGCCCACAACTACACAACCGGAACTGGCAGTACATTAAACTTACAATCTTCTAGCGTCACAGACCAATTTCTGGGAATTTCTAATGGTACTCTAGTAGCCACCTCTACAAATTCCAGTGCTAAGCTGACTATTAGGATAACAGCTAATAACGAAGGTAAGATTGAATTTACTATTGTGTTATAATTTAAGTGTCAATAGCCAAATGGATTAGGATGCGGACTAGGAAACATCACGTCGTAAGTTCGTGCCTTCCATTCGACTATTGTCGTTAACCACTACAGATAAAAACTGTAAGCTTAATTGGAGGGTTGACAGGAATATTAGTAATATTATTTAATAAAAACCATTGCTAGTATTCTTAAAAACAAATATTATTATTATATTAATTCATTGGAATATGGTCCTGCCAACTTTCTCAAACAGTTGTTGAAAATCATCCGTTTCAATTTCAGAGATAACTATCCCATTCTGGATTCTCAGTATAGACTACAACGATTATGCTTTGGCGTACAGTTGTATCAATCAAGGAGCTGACTTCAGAAGAGGTAACCTCATTTTTTAAATTTATTAATCGCTTTTAATTTGTATAAGCTGACGACTCCGTCAAAATCACCACAGAATTTCAAGTCGAAAGTATCTAACCAGTAAGTGTTGCCAGTGATGTAGTAGACGTATGAAGTTGTACTTGATAACATCACAGAAGAAAACTTGATATATATATTTTTTTTACTTACCGTTATGTATAATGTTTAACTTATTTTATTAACTATTGTTCTTTGTTTTAATGATTTAATTATTTTTTTTTTTGTGAAAGGCACGCTAAAGTTTTCTTGTTTTTGTTTTGGCTATATTTTTGTTTAATTCTCTTTTTCGAGATATGTATCCTGCTCAACGGTTACAATGATTTAAGAACTGTCTATCTTTTGTTTTTTACTAATAATGCTTTTTTTTTTTTGTTTTAATATACTTGTCCGGATGTTCGTGAAGTCAATGAAGGACCCGACTGAAAAACAGTGCTGTGATATCACTGAGACGGGAACCTTTTTTTTGACATCGCATAACAAATTATTCTTTTTCATGTTTTATTTTATTTTTGTTTACTTAATTTGTTTTTTATTTTGTGTTTTGTTGTGTGATTGCCAAATAAATGTGTTTCTTTCTTTCTTCTTTCTGGTGAGCAAAGAAAGATATTCAGTGCAAACCTTATAAAGAAGATTAAATAGATTTAGCGGGCTAAAGGGTTACAGTCTGAAATAACTAGTATAACAAACATAGACTTAGGTATAAGGAAGCTGAAGTGTCCATGAGCTGTCCACGTAACGCGTAAAACCTATAACTTTTGAGAATGAAAATTAATTTTATGGCAGCCTTATACGTGACAAACAAAAGCGGTGTAGGGCCTCCTACGCAACATTTATTGAGGCCGATAGATGCTGTTAACTCAGTACCGTGCTACCTATCTATGGGAAAGGCCAGCTGTGGACTTGTGATTGGTTGTAATGATGACGATGTATCGGAGATTTAAATGATTAGATGAGTCCATTTCATACTTTATGCACACGAAATAAGTTCATAATATTACAGTATATCTGTGCAGATAGTTATTTATAAACTTTCTTCCATTAAATATTTTACTGTGCAAGTAATTTAACATATGTTAAAGTAACTAAAACAAAAATGATTAATTTACACAAAAATGGTAACCCACACTAAAGCAAAAATGATTATTTTAGTGTTTAGCTGGAAACTCAGCAGGACGAAGCAATTATCACCAGCAGCGAACACAGCTATCAACAACACTATTTTAAACTCCGACGTTGTTCTTGACGAAGCTTATTATCATAGCATTGACCAGTCGGATCGGGCGTGCTTCTCCTTACCGGACTTAGCTCCTGGAGAACCTGTTATTTTGACAGGCCAATGTGATCCTAACGTTCCTGTGGTACAGAACTTCAACGCTAGTAGGGTATGTTACAATTACATATTTTTACCATACACTTCAACTTCAATATTATTATTAATTTATGTATGTATATTTTCACGCCTTGTTCCCAACGGGGTAGGCTGAGACAATCTTCTTCCACTTGCTACGGTCCCGACATAGGTCTCCCACTTTCATCAATCTTCGCATGCATACTCGTTGGTTTAGAGTACTCTTGACCTGGCCTTTTTTCAGAACGTCTTCGATTTGATCATGAAATGTCCGCCTAGGTCTTCCTCTCCCAACTCTACCATTTACACTCGCCTCATAATTAATTTAATAACAAATAAATAAATATCAGTTTCATTCCTTTCACATTATTATCATTATTAGAGATATAAACAGTAATATGTTATTACTCGTTATAATTTTTAAATGATTGAAATCCCTTAGACTATTTTAGACAATTATTGCTTACTTATACTTTCTAAACTTGACAGGTCGGTTATAAATCGAAATGATTTGCACAAAAGTTACAGCAACTCATCCCTTGATCTTATTATTTCCTTAATCGTAACTTACGAAGTCATTCTAATTATTTTCTTGTAATTGTTATACCTATCTAGTTGTTAAGCTAAGGGGTTGCATGCATTATGAATTTCACTTTTTGCATTATAATTTATCAACAGTATAGCGGTCGATGGCGGCTCATTGAGAGCTACCCTGAGGAAGCACAAACTGGAACTTGCAATGACGCTACATACACTTTAAATAATAACACAGTTGATGTTTTCAACACTCAAGTGATCAATCAACAATTAGATACAATCGCAGGCACTGCTGTTGGATCAGTAGACGGGAGCGCGAAATTACAAGTTACCTTTCCTGGAAGTGAGTACATAACTGTCAAATAGTATCATTATTAAATTCGTCAAAAGCTTAAGAGCTTTACTGTCTCAAGAAATTTTATCTATTTAACTTTATATAGCAACCTGATATACACATTCCACAAGCCGCCTTTATTAGAAGGTATCGCAGTGTACTTATAGCAGGATCGTCTTATCTCTAAACTGAAATATAGTTTGGCAGACCACAAAGATATTCCAAATACAAACATAATGAAACCTTTCCTTTTTCAGATTCTACTCCTGCAGACTATTGGATATTAGACACTGACTACGATTCTTACTCACTGGTCTACAGCTGCAGAAATATTAACGCCCAACAAAGAAGAAGTAATGTTCCTCATTAAATAACTCTCCAATAATTCATTCTTCTTCATCATCATCTTCTTACTTAAGTCCATTGTTGAGCAAAGGTCACTCCAAGAGAGAGCCAAAAATCTGACTTGTATTGCATAGGTTTTTCGCTATCAGTTGGTAGACTGACCCTAACATTTTAATTAAAGTGTACGACGTACTGGTGAGATTGACATTTGTATAAAGATTAGGATAGTAATCCCAAGAATACCAGCGTGAAGTAGAGGCATCTTGTGCTTCTGCGTTTCGTTCGGTGAGTGGGGTAACCGGAGGCCGCCCTCCGCTCTTCCTCTACTCAATTAATGGCCGGTAGCGTACCTGCAGCTGCTGCTCGTATAGGAAAAAGCACTGCAGAAGTATCCCACGAGAGGGAGTGACGACTTTCACGATGTAGCGTAAACTCTATTTTTTTTTCTGTGTCGGAAAAAAAGTCTACGGATGAATTTCGCACAAAATTATGCTTTTTCTTTGTAGAAGGCCTATGTTCAGCAGCGAACTTACCGTAACGATAATGATGATATTGATCATTTGTTCCTACTTTAGTCGTAAATTATGTTTATATGTTACTAAAAGACACTGCTAACCACACCTTTATCTATTCTTTTACACTTTTTTATTATGCTAATACATCATCCACAAACAGTAAAAAATAAGTTACCAGCCTGTAAATTATCAATAAATTATTTTGTGGCCTTATTAAGAGAAAGCCTTATTAAATAACTTAAGTCACTTATTTAATATAATAAGTAACAACCTTCACAAATTGTTTCTCCACGATTGATATACTACATAACCGCTTTTATTATAAATCAAAAAATAAGGCTTACAAGTGGTATAAGTAATGATTATGACTATGTTCTCTTGGCCGGGCCATAAGTGTAGGCACTAGTCACTGCACACGAGATGCAGTGTCAGAAACACGGGATGAACACAAAACTACCAGACTAGACAATAATTTGTGTGTTTTCCATAACTATTGATTTCGGTTGGAATTCGAACCCAGGGCCCATGGTTCTGCAACCAAGCCGTAACCACTTAACGGCGCGGTTCTCATAAGGTGAGGGCAAAATTAACAAAGAAAACAAATCTGTTAACAGTTTACAGCTGGAAACTCAGTCGCGCCAGGGACTTGACAACAACTGCGATCAACAACATCAACCAAGTCATAAATAACATCGAAGTTCTCAACAACCGCTTCTTCGAAGTCATCGATCAGTCTGACGACGGATGCTTCTACTATCCAGTACCCGATGGCAACCCTGTCGTTTTCCGTGGCCAGTGCGATCCGAACATAAGGGTCGTAACGGGTTTTAACGCGCAAAGGGTAAATTTAATTTTTTTTTTTTTTACTTCTCAATAAAACGTTAGCCACACTGTAATCCTGTGGCATGGACGCCTTTTTCAGACATCACAATTGTGTATGAAAAATCAAAATCCGGAACAAGATCTATCGTTGATCGGACGGATCCTTAATGCCACAGCCAAACACTCGGCCACTGCCAGAGCCTTTGTGTTACGCGCGAGCCGTTATACAGACACTGATACACTTATCCCTTAACGTGTCATAACAATAAAATTTATATTGTTGCAACACGTCATGAGTTAATCGTCTTTACTTTCCCGTATCCGATGTAATGCTAATATCGCAGGAAAGAGGAAGACGTGATATCAATAATTTGACTTTTGAAAATATTTGAACTAAGGGACAATTCTAGCCTAGTCGTCGGGTAGCTTAGTCGTCAACATGCCTCAGTCAGACGACTAAGCCACGATAACGTGCGTCCTTGAAGCCGCAGGCGCAAACCTATGAAGCTGTAAAAGCCAAAACGGCTAACAGCAATAACTTCATCGAATAAATACTAAGCCACGCGGTAGACATACTATTTTTTTAAAATATAATTTTCTCAGTCTCATAACTATTACACGGTTTGAAATTAAACTACAATTTACGGATTTTATCGCGTTTAATTAGATATAGCAGATGCGCCAATACTACGAGGCTTACGTTCAAAAGTGGACTAAGCTACTTGATTTCTATTAATAAGTTGATGATCAAGAAGAGGTTCAAATACTTCATTTTTATTCACTAATATCGAAACTACGTACAATTTATCCATTGTTTGTAGTAAAACTAAGTTACGATTTTTCATAGTTAAACACTTATTTGTTAACGTTTATTGTAAATAAACAAATAATTACAAATGAACGAATCGTTAATTTCAATGTTTTGTCTACTTTTAATTTTATTCCTATTCTGTACGCTTCATATGTTTCCAGTACATGAATTTATGGCACGATATAGAGTCCTACCCGACACCATTCCAAGGTGGAACATGCCCTAATGCATTATACGATCTCGTAAGTGAAGGAGTAGATGTTTTCAACACCCAAGTTATTAACCAAAGATTGGATACTATTAGAGGTCAAGCAACTTTGCGTCCGTCCAATGATGACAGCGCGAAACTCATTGTTACCTTCCCTATTGTCGGAACTAATGGTAAGTAAACTCTATTGATCGATGTTGCAAAATTCTTTTTTGGCTTTAAGACACGATGTTTGATGGTTCGACAGCACAAGTGGTCTTCTGTCTATAGCTGTCATACTGTAAGCAGACAACTATTTGTATGGTGAAATAAAATTGTATCAAACTTTTTTTTACTTTAGATGCTCATTTAATATAAATATATGTGTGAACATAAAAACAAGATCCGTCTAATAATCTTTAAATCGAAGTTTCGAATAACTCATCGGTACGGGCCTTCCTCGAGCGAATAGAGCTCGGGTCGCCTGATTCGGAAGCAAATCCCCTAATCACTTGATATGATAATCACCTACCGAAATAAAGAAGCGCTAGATCTTTGTAGATCTCCACCCAACACACCAGGCACATTATATTACTATTAAAATTCTTATAACTTAAGAATTGTGTATAAATATATTTGGCAATAACCTTTGATAAGTTGATAATTATGATGATAATTTTGATTAATTTATCTCAATCACACTCACTCGAGATACACTCTCACATGACCGACTTCATTTTATGTAACCTTTTTGTTTCAGAAAATATTACAACCGATTACTGGGTTTTAGCGACAGATTACACCTCCTACGCTCTTGTATACTCGTGCACAAATATAGACGATGAAAGAAGACAAGGTAACAACTTCCATTTTTTTTTAAACACGAAAATGTTGTTGCTTTAAAAGTGCCCAGATATTAATAAGTTTTTTTTTTACAGTATCAAGCTGGAAACTTAGTAGAACAAAACAACTGACGTCGCAGGCTGCAGCCGCTATTAATACAGCTATTAACACTGTACCTGTTCTGGATCCACGCTATTATGAAATTCAGAACCAGAGCATTGATGGTTGCTTTTATTATCCCGAACCTGTACCGGGAAATCCAGTAGTCTTCCCCGGGCAATGCGATGAGACTATACCAGCTGCTTCAAACTTTACTTTGAGTCAGGTAAATATTTATAAAGCCGTAAAGCTGTCCACTCCTGGATATAAACCTCTCCTAACTGCAGGAATTACAGCAATCGTTACGTTTCATAAGCGGGTCGACGCATATTAGACGCTGTTACATGTCTTTCGTTTGTACAATTTAAGTGTGGCACATTTTAGATGGTTACTCTGCCATCCATATTTTTCAATCGATGAATTTTTTCTTGTATTTTTCTAAGTCGACCTTTACGATGGAATTAGCGAGGTTGGATGGTTTTCTTACGCCGCTAATATAGGGCGGCTAAAGAAATGTTCTGAAAAAGTATTGGCCACCTTCGTGGATTCATCGGAGTAGAATTAATTTTTCCGAGAATAAAAAGTAGTCTTCTCCTTCTCCAAGGATCAAAGCATATCTATACAAAATTTCATCAAAATCGATAAAGCGGTCCACAAGTAGATAGATAGACAGAATTGCTTTCACATTTATAATATTACGTATTCTACACGCATTCAATAAAAATGTTCCATCATTATTTATGCCATAATCTTTTTTTGTTTTCTAGTTTCAAGGTACCTGGTACGAAATCCAAGCGTATCCAAAAGATCAGCAATCAGGACAATGTATCAATCATCAATATGCAGTCAATTCCTCTGACTCTCTAAATCTGCGATCGTTCAATGTACTTAATCAAAACTTAAGACTTTCTAGTGGCGTAGTTACAGACAACTCGACAGATTCTAGTGGACGATTAATGATTGCATTAACACAGGGCATTGAAGGTAATTGCTTGGCTTAATTCGAAATACGTATGTTATGTACTATTAAAACAATATTATTTACTATGTAACAATTTTTTTGCTGTAATTAAAAAAAAATTACTAACAGTAATCGATCTGATTGCTGTTTCTGCTAAGCATCACAGATTGGATTCACAAAATTCGTCTCATTCAAAAATAAATACTGTTTCGATTCTGTATTTGAGGCTGTATGTAATATATATTAATTAAATTCTTAACAAGTGTAAATAATACGTTGTAATGTTAGTTTTATATATTATTTCATACCCTAAATAATTAGCCTAGTGATACAGCATATATGTTATTTATATTTATCTAGTAACATTGTTTTCAGTGATTGAAATTCCATTCTGGATCCTTGCAACGGATTACACCAGCTACGCTTTAGCATACAGTTGTGTTAACCGTGGACCAGATTTCAGAGCGAGTGAGTGATGTAAAACACATCCTAGTTAATTTTAAATATGATAATTTACCATGTTATAAAATGTGTCATTTCCATTCAGTTTACAGTTGGAAGCTAAGTAGAACAAAGCAGCTATCGGCAGCTGCTAACACTGCTATAAACAATGCTGCAGAAAATATCACAGTACTGAACGAAAGATACTTTGAAACTATTGACCAATCAGACGATGCTTGCTTCTACTTACCTGATCTTGCACAAGGGCAACCCGTGGTATTCCCAGGACAATGTGATACTAATATCACCGCCGTGCAAAGTTTTGATCCAGTTAGAGTAAGTACTACTCTTTTTAACACACTAATTACATTAAAATATTATGAACCTCCACAAAGGAAACCTTGAAAGGTTTTAACTCCTGATTTTTATTTTTATTCACGTAACTTAAATTTAACTTTTTATGACGTCCTAAAATGGAAAGTTATATGACGTCAATTCCGTACAGTCGTCAACACTGAAGTTTTAAATAAAATAAGCAGAACATTACTTTTATGTACACGTTTATTATTTAGTTTATCCTAATGTTTACTAATTAAAACTGTTAAATATTTTTTAGTACATGGGCAGATGGCGCATGATTGAATCCTATCCATCCGATTTTCAATCTGGAACGTGTAACGAAGCTAATTATAATCTACTTCCCAACTTAACTGTGGACGTATACAACACTGAGGTGGTCAATCAAGAACTACAAACCATAAATGGATCTGCCGTACTAGCTACAACAGACAGCAGTGGAAAGTTATTAGTAACTTTCCCAGGAGGTAATGCACCCTAAAACTTATATACTGTAAGATCTTAATTATGAAACTCAGTAAATCAAGTTTTCTTATCTTTCTAGCTTCAGAGCCATCTGAATACTGGATATTAGATACCGATTACGATAACTACGCTCTAGTATATAGTTGCCGAAACATAAATAATCAACAGCGAAGAGGTAATATATCAAAATGAAAATATCGCTATCAAAACTGAAATAAATGGTGTATAACAAGCTAAAATAATGTAAATAAATAATAAATAATTTCAGTGTGGAGCTGGAAACTGAGCCGAGCAAGACAACTTAGTATCAACGCTACCAATAACATTAACGCAGTCGTCAACGGAATAAACGTCTTGAATAGTCGCTATTATCAGAGCATTGTGCACTCGGATGCGGCCTGTTTCTATTTCCCGGTCCCAGAGCCGAACAAACCTATTATTTACCGCGGCCAATGTGATCCTAATATTCCCGTGATATCGAATTTTAGTCTCATCGAGGTGAGATTTATATGATTTTGTAAAACTTTGCCAAACGCACAAACATTTACCCAATACATTCAGTAGAAATACGGTCAGATGTCTAGATACTTTTTTTATAATTTATGCGGCAACAAAGATTTATCTGTAGATGAAATATATTTTAATCGTTTCAACCGTCTTAGTTTTCAGGCCAGCGAATCAACTCATACATAAATTACAAACAAAAGTTTTCGAGTCTCTTGATTCAGACCCAGACCACTCGGATATTATCGTGGTTTTATGTAGATATTATATACATGACATAGTCGTATGACTTACAAATAAACACGCGCCTGTGATCCCTTTCGAGATAGATCGGGGTATGGCCGTAGAGAGCTAAATTTTGAAGTTTATTACATAAAAATATGACAGGTTTTCAGTTTATTACCTCTACACAAACATACATTGTGCAAAAGCTTTGATTCTAGTTAAGTTACCTTCTACAAAATCCATGGTCAGGTAAGGGCGGTGCAACACATATGGCGCATTGTCGTCACACATCGGCACCCAACGCGGATAAGATTAGCTTTCAGAGAAAAATGCCTATGAATAATAAATATTACATTCGCTTATATGCGCTATTTTAATGCTAAAATTACAGAACAATTCCTCGAATCATAGTACCTATATTGTATAACACTATTTCCAGTATTTGGGCTTATGGCATGACATCGAGTCGTTCCAAAATGTATTCCAATACGGCACGTGCAGCAACGCCTACTATACATTAAACGGCAGTGTAGTGGACGTGTTCAACACCCAAGTAGTGAGCCAGCGGTTGGACACCATCAACGGAATCGCCACTCTCGAAAGTAACGCGAAGATCGTTGTCACCTTCCCTATCGCCGGCACTAATCGTGAGTGTTACAATTTTTCTGTTCTGATTAAATCAATAAATGTTTACATTAAAATCTCTAAAACTATGATGCATGTAAATGACTTAGAGTATAAAAAACTTGTTAACGAACTTTACTTAGAAAAGGTCTTGTAACTAACTCAATTACAGAAAAAAGTAAAGTAAAAAAAAAGAGTAAGTGCAAAGGCCTCCTTCTCAAATACTAGTATCAAAGAGGGTTTAGGAGCCGAGAAGGACCCGCCATGCTGCTCCAGTGCGGGTTGGCTAGGATATGTATCCTCGATATAATAATTATTATATCTCAGACATGCAGGTTTCCTCACGATGTTTTCCTTCACCGTTGAGCACGTGGCAAATACAGCACTTAAAGTTGTTATTAACAATTTTAGTGGTGCCGGCAGCGGGGATCGAACGCTCTATGATTGCAGAAAAAAGTTGTGTGAAAAGAGCACTAACTCTGAACTTCATACATGACATTGATTTATTTAGAAATTGCAGTTATAGAGATTTATTAACATTCATATAAAATTGTAAACATCAGTGTAAAAAAAATCCTCTAGAATTTCTTGCCGGTTCTGCTATAAGGTCTTTTTTTTCGAACCCTTTGACGTTCATTCAAGAGCTATGATAAGCTATAAAGTTTGGACTTTGATTTATCGTTCGTTTTTTTTTCCAAATATTATAAAATATCTCTGAGCCCTGGCTTAACTATTGTTTTAGAAACAGCAATAACAGATTATTGGGTACTGGATACAGACTACTCTTCATATGCACTCGTTTATTCATGCACAAACTTAGACGAGGAACGCAGACAAGGTAAGAGTAACGTCCAATATTTTCGTATTGACATATTTATGAAAGAAATTTATGTTTTTATAATGTACTTTAAACCGAAGGAAATGTAGAAAGGTAGAAAGATAGAGTACAGAGCGTACTGCACACCAAAAACAGAAAAAATTAAATAATAAGACAAAAACCTAATTAAATACAGTGGGCGGTCTTATTCGCTAAAAGCGATTTCTTCCAGACAACCTTTGGATGGACAGGATTGTTAAAAATTAATTTGGAAGTTGCATAAAAGCAATTGATATACAATGAAAAAAGTACATAAAAAATAATATACACATATTATAGAAATACATACACATTTTAAAAATAATTAACATATACATAAATAGACTAAATCAATACATATATGCAATGGTGGCCATATAATTAGAAACACTTCTTATGAATAAAGAAAGTATAACTTCAATGTACAAATGTTCGTAAAGAATATACTCATTCAATAATTAACAATAATGCAATAATATAGCCACTCAAATAAAAAACTCATTAAATGCATAAAATATGATACATATCTTACTTACTTACAAAATGAGTCTTACACGTGTTGTAGTTTATTTTCTGTTACTGGACGCCTAATTAGAAATATTTTAAAAAAGCATCCATAGTTCGTTCTTTTTTTTTGAAATTGTAGAACAACATTTCTTTTCTTTATAAAATTAAATTCTTCTAATTATAAATAAACAAGGAGTATAGTCAAGCACGGTGGCGCTATCATTAAAGTTTGGGGGTGTTTTAAAAATTCTGTGCAGTAACTCCAAAATCCCTTCAATATACTTATAATGAAGGGATTTTGGAGACAGCACAGAATTTAAAAAAAACTATTACTCTCTCTCGAGCTTATTATTATTCAGTACAGTTCCGTTTAAATTCAGTAAATCGCAGTCTTTAAAATCTTTATTTAATTATTTTGCAGTTGGCAGTTGGAAACTCAGTAGAACTAAACAGTTGACAGCCAATGCAATTAATGCTATAAACAACGTCACAAGGACAATTCCCATTCTGGATGACCGTTACTACCAAGCCGTGGACCAAAGTACTGATGGCTGCTTCTACTTCCCTGAACCTCAACCTGGGGTACCTGTTGTGTTCCCCGGACAGTGCGAGGAGAATATACAAGCAGTTCCTAACTTTAATCTAAGTCAGGTAATTTGAAATACATTTTTAACCTCAAAGTAAAAAAATATTCTACTATTGCAAACATCTTAAATTATTGGATAACAGAACTTCCACGTATTAATTCGACCCTTACTCAGTACAGAAATAAATAACTAAAACATTAATGGAACAGTATTTAAAATAGATGTATTTTTACAGTTCGAAGGAATATGGCACGAAATTCAAGCTTATCCCAAAGATCAGCAAAATGGTCAGTGTATCAATCATCGGTATTCGCTCAACACCAGTAACATGCTAACTTTGCAATCATTCAACGTACTTGATCAGACTTTAAGGATCTCAAACGGTGTGGTTACCATAAACTCGACAGATTCTAGCGGAAGGTTAATGATCACACTCACAGAAGGTGCTGAGTGTAAGTAACCAAGTTTGTAAGACTCGGCTTTCAAGACTAAGGTTTATATACATCGTTATTCTTGTAGATAACATGTTGTTCATTATTTCAGTAATCGAAATTCCTTTCTGGATTTTAAACACGGATTACTCCAACTATGCGTTAGCGTACAGCTGTGTCAATAGAGATCAAGATTCCAGAGCAGGTTAGATGTAATTTATTTGTTTTCTTTCTTAATTCTTATCTCAATTACAATTACTAACATTGATTTATTTTCAACAGTCTACAGCTGGAAGCTCAGTAGAACTAAACAGTTGACAGCCAATGCAATTAATGCTATAAACAACGTCACAAGGACAATTCCCATTCTGGATGACCGTTACTACCAAGCCGTGGACCAAAGTACTGATGGCTGCTTCTACTTCCTGAACTCCTCTATTTTTGATAATCTGACGTATCATATAGTGCCTTAAGTATTTACTTACTTACTTAAGTCCCTTATTTATTGACCATTTGGATATTTTAGTATACAGGATGTTGACATCTAATAGCTACCCGTAAGAATTTCAATCAGGATCCGTCATTCTACCTAATGAAACTCTTTCTGACGTGAATAGATTCAAAGTTTTCTAAAAATTATTCTGTAAAATCGCAAACACTGCAGTTTTTAAAAAAACCAATCCGCTACTGCTATTAGTAGTTAGTTAATTAGTTATAATATATGATCGTAAAAAATAACACAAAAAAAGGGTTTCATAAACACAACAATGCATTTAGTATGCCTATAATTCAATAAGCATAAAATATCAGCAAATCTTTCATGCATACATTTTCTTATTATGTTTCTTATCTAACTAACGTATTATAATTATGTTAAGTAGCCACATACTCAAAGCTTCGCTTACTAAAGCAGTTAAATTGTTTATAGTACATGGGCAGATGGCGAATGATTGAATCCTATCCATCCGATTTTCAATCTGGAACGTGTAATGAAGCTAATTATAATCTACTTCCCAACTTAACTGTGGACGTATACAACACTGAGGTGGTCAATGAAGAACTACAAACCATAAATGGATCTGCCGTACTAGCTACAACAGACAGCAGTGGAAAGTTATTAGTAACTTTCCCAGGAGGTAATGCACCCTGAAACTTATATACTGTAAGATCTTAATTATGAAACTCAGTAACTCAAGTTTTCTTATCGTTCTAGCTTCGGAGCCATCTGAATACTGGATATTAGATACCGATTACGATAACTACGCTCTAGTATATAGTTGCCGAAACATAAATAATCAACAGCGAAGAGGTAATATATCAAAATGAAAATATCGCTATCTAAACTGAAATAAATGGTGTATAACAAGCTAAAATAATGTAAATTAATGATTATTTCAGTGTGGAGCTGGAAACTGAGCCGAGAAAGACAACTTAGTATCAACGCTACCAATAACATTAACGCAGTCGTCAACGGAATAAACGTCTTGAATAGTCGCTATTATCAGAGCATTGTGCACTCGGATGCGGCCTGTTTCTATTTCCCGATCCCAGAGCCGAACAAACCTATTATTTACCGCGGCCAATGTGATCCTAATATTCCCGTCGTATCGAATTTTAGTCTCAGCGAGGTGAGATTTATATGATATAAGCTAAGCTCCCACGACTCACGGTCAGATGTCTTGACATTTATTTTAATAGTTTTCGCATAAGCTTATTTGTTACAACGTGAAAAGTGGTGAGCCTGACGAGGTCCAGGCCAGCGATACAAATCCTACTTAAGTTTCGAACATGATTCGGAAAAACAAGATTCCACTTCGGTTAAAAATTGTATATGATATCACAATGTGATAGTTTTGAAGGCCAATTCCGTTTTTATGATACTTTACAAATGCATATATTAATGTTGTTTTACGACACCCATGACAGGGCAGTGACCGTGCGATACTTAAAAGTATAAATACCGGCAACGAATGCATGGTGCTCGACGTACAGTTGACATTGGCTTTTGAAGAAAAAGGCGAATATATTAGATCATGTCGGGATGGTTTCTGCAACTCCACGATTATGTGTTTTGCGTTTGGACAAGAATATTATCTATTCGAGTCAACCATGCAGCACATTGATGTTATCAAAGACCGAGGAGTGACCATCGGACATTCCGAGTTTCAAGTCTGTATTTCAGTAGGACTTTCTTCGTCCTCCATTCAAGATCTGCCCAAGGAGTTGTCTGTAACATCTGTAGCACACATATGTTGATTATACGATCAATCTCCTGTTAGACTGTTGGTTATACGCCTAATTATGAAATTGGTTTAGACGTAGCAGTAAATTAGTTATGCGTCTAAGAATTGCTCTACATCCGTATTCCTTCTGTAATCTGCATGATTTATCCAGAGTTGAGAATGTTAGACACAGCATGAATACGTATTAGATAACAGATAAACCCAAAGGGAAGTGAGATTATGGATTCAGGTCCGATAGTACACTAAGTACCGGTGTAATTGAGAATATGCATAATAATAGAATTTAATACAATCACATCTAATATATCTGTGGTTCATAGTACCTACATTGTGTGACACTAATTCCAGTATTTGGGCTTCTGGCATGACATCGAGTCATTCCCAAATGTATTCCAATACGGCACGTGCAGCAACGCCTACTATACATTAAACGGCAGTGTAGTGGACGTGTTCAACACCCAAGTAGTGAGCCAGCGGTTGGACACCATCAACGGAATCGCCACTCTCGAAAGTAATGCGAAGATCGTTGTCACCTTCCCTATCGCCGGCACTAATCGTGAGTGTTTTATAAAAAACTTTTACAATAATCTTTAAAACGTAGTGCAAGAAACTGACATAGAAATCAATAATAACTTTTTTAGCCCCCCATAGTACACATTGAATAGATCAATTTAAAGACAGAGATATCTGGTTATATATATGGTTATATATCATGGTTCCGGTTATTTACCGAGAAGATCTCTTTTCGAACCGTTTTGAAATTAATTCAAGTGCTTTAAAAAGGCGAAAGGCTTTAACTTTGTATTTGATTTGGATTTTTTCAGTCATGTCATAACAATTTTATTTCTAAATTTTGTCTTTACTATTATTTTAGAAACAACAATAACAGATTATTGGGTACTGGATACAGACTACTCTTCATATGCACTCGTTTATTCATGCACAAACTTAGACGAGGAACGCAGACAAGGTAAGAGTAACTTTCAATATTTTCGTATTGACATATTTATGAAAGAAACTTGTTTTTTATAATGTACTTTAAACCGAAGGAAATGTAATGACCCCTCTTTGACTTTCTTTCCTAATATTTCAGGATAAGCAAAATTAAAAAAATAGTTATGTAGTCTTTTTTATGCATTTTAAACAACGTTCGAATGGTCCGAGGTAGGTAGAGGCATCTTGTGCTTCTGCGATTCGTTCGGTGAGTGGTAAATGGATGCCCACTTCCCCCTTCCTCGCCCATTCCTCCTCTGCCATCGTCCTCTCCTATCCCCAAATATCCTTAAAGGCCGGCTACGCCCCTGCAGCTCCTCTGGTGTTATAGATTTATGTGGGCTATTAAATATATTAGTAGTAATATATATATGACCTATGATCTTAACATTGTTATTATAACTTTATCTTACTTGTCTAACACTTACTTATCATCCAGGGAACTAGCTATTATCACAGTAGCAGCATGTGTAATAGAAATTATATTTTGCAGTTCCGTTTAAATTCAGTGAATCGCATTATTTAAAATCTTTATTTAATCTTTTGCAGTTGGCAGTTGGAAGCTCAGTAGAACTAAACAGTTGACAGCCAACGCAATTAATGCTATAAACAACGTCACAAGGACAATTCCCATTCTGGATGACCGTTACTATCAAGCCGTGGACCAAAGTACTGATGGCTGCTTCTACTTCCCTGAACCTCAACCTGGGGTACCTGTTGTGTTCCCCGGACAGTGCGAGGAGAATATACAAGCAGTTCCTAACTTTAATCTAAGTCAGGTAATTTGAAATACATTTTTAACCTCAAAGTAAAAAAATATTCTACTATTGCAAACATCTTAAATTATTGGATAACAGAACTTCCACGTATTAGTTCGACCCTTACTCAGTACAGAAATAAATAACTAAAACATTAATGGAACAGTATTTAAAATAGATGTATTTTTACAGTTCGAAGGAATATGGCACGAAATTCAGGCTTATCCCAAAGATCAGCAAAATGGTCAGTGTATCAATCATCAGTATTCGCTCAACACCAGTAACACGCTAACTTTGCAATCATTCAACGTACTTGATCAGACTTTAAGGATCTCAAACGGTGTGGTTACCATAAACTCGACAGATTCTAGCGGAAGGTTAATGATCACACTCACAGAAGGTGCTGACTGTAAGTAACCAAGTTTGTAAGACTCGGCTTTCAAGACTAAGGTTTATATACATCGTTATACTTGTAGATAACATGTTGTTCATTATTTCAGTAATCGAAATTCCTTTCTGGATTTTAAACACGGATTACTCCAACTATGCGTTAGCGTACAGCTGTGTCAATAGAGATCAAGATTCCAGAGCAGGTTAGATGTAATTTATTTGTTTTCTTTCTTAATTCTTATCTCAATTACAATTACTAACATTGATTTATTTTCAACAGTCTACAGCTGGAAGCTCAGTAGAACAAAGCAACTATCCACAGCCGCTAACACAGCCATCAACAATGCTATTGCGAATATAACTGTCTTGAACAATGTGTACTATGAAAACATTGCCCAATCGGACGAGTCGTGTTTCTACCTGCCTAATTTATCGCCTGGCACACCAGTTGATTTTGTCGGACAGTGTGATCCAAATATTACAGTAGTACAAAACTTCAATCCAGTCAGAGTAAGTGACCGTTCCAACATTCTTATTCTTATCAAACTCCTTAAAGCAGATAGCTTTACCAGACTTCTCTGTTTTTGCTTATCTGATATATCTTAAAATGATACCTTAATAATTACCATTCGAATATTTTAGTATGCAGGACGTTGGCGTTTAATCGAAAGCTATCCATCAGAATTCCAATCAGGATCATGTAATGATGCCACTTATACCCTTCTACCCAATGGAACTATCGAGGTAGTGAACACTCAAGTTATCGACCAGTCACTTGACGCAATCACTGGTTCCGCTGTTCTTGCAACCACTGACAATTCTGGAAAATTGTTAGTTACTTTCCCTGGCGGTAAGTAGTTTAAGGATTGTTAAAATAAAGTTGAGAAATGCATCTGTTTACTGATTCTGGGGTCGCAAGTTTTTAAATACTCTGTTATTACCTTCTTTTCAACAATGAGTTATTTTAATAACGTTTTCATTATTATTCTATATTTCGTTTCTGTAGTAATATTTGATTTGATAAATAATTTTTTTCAAATTCTAGCAACCGAGCAAGCGGAATATTGGATTTTGGATACTGACTACGACTCGTATGCATTAGTTTATAGCTGCAGTAATATAAGCACCGAGAGGCGAAGAGGTATATTGGATTACTTTATTACTATTCAATTGTTTCATAAAATAAATATAATATAACGAGAAAGGCCCAAAACGGCTATTAAGAGTGTAAAATACTACAACAATTTTTAACCGAATTCAGAAAAGGAAGGGGGTTATCAATTCGATAGTATTTGATTTTCATCCGACTCTTCCAGAATAAGCCTAATGTTTTTCGAGTGTATGTTTCTACTCGTATGTATATTTCTTTGGCACGCTCTGTACATATGAGGTGTCGTCAGATTTATCTTGATTGTAGGAGTGACATAAGGAGTGTGCGAATCATAAAGGTGAGCGGAAAATAAAAAAATAACGCTGTCGAATTTTCGTTCTTTTAACAATTGCATTGCTACTTAATAATGTATGTTCATAGATTATTGTGGCATTTATATATTGTTTTTTTTATATATCTAACATTCACCAAAATCATCCAGTCTCTAATTAAGTTTTTTTTTTTTTTTAATGAAAAATATGCCTGCGTTTTACCTCAATCTTGCCCGATGGAAAGCGAAGATGAGGCCTAGGATGGTACACGCTTAAGTTTCCCCTATATCTTGTTTTCTGTTATCCGGTTGGTGATAAGCTGATCGTATATACAAATATATAAACATCCATGACTCGGGTACATGCATTTTGTATGCGCTTAGCGGTATTAGATCATATATAATGGATGATATGATATAAAGGATAAAAAAAATTCAATAAAAATACAGTTATTTTGTGCATGCAAGTTCTATCAAACGATTTTATTTTTAGTATGGAGCTGGAAGTTAAGTCGTTCGAGAGAGTTGTCAACCTCAGCCGTGACGAATATCAATCGAGTCGTTGAAAGTATTAACGTTCTCGATAGTCGGTACTATCACAACATTGAACACTCTGATAGTAGCTGTTTCTACTATCCCACGCCTGACTCCGGCACTGCTGTTGAATTTAGGGGGCAATGTGATGAAAGCATCCCCGTAGTTATGGGTTTTAATGTTGCTGAGGTAAATGTAATTCATTATACTTGTACAATTCTTAAAACGTAATCACTGTTCTACAAACAATCCGCCATTCTCCCTATACTTCACGACTCTGACGGGGCCACAACCGCTGACGGGGCCGTGGCCGTGGGGCTGCGGGAGAAGATGAGTGTTATGGTGCGTCTCTTTCCTTACCCTATGGGGCCGAAATAGGGTCGGCGGCTGAGCCAGACCAGATCCGACGCTCAGTGTATGAAGGGCTGGTGCATCCGAGCTGTGCGCCTTCCTCCATGGCCTCCGGGAGCCGACTGGCACGAGTGGGGTCGTGTATATGTTTTCGCCTCTCTGAGATATAGAACATGGCAAATTGCGAAACTGGTTGCCATGATTACTCCCGGAGATTATCATAAGATTTGACATCAACGATACCTACGAGTAGAACGGGAGTGGTAAGTTCAAGTTCAATAAAAAGCATAAACAGTAATGTACCAGTGAAAGCGATAAATGTAAATATTAGATTTATCTTTGGTTTACGTAAATATGATCACGTCTCTTCTTATCGTTCCAAGCTTAATTAGCTGCCTCGTCAAAGGCGTAGCTCTAGAATTCTGTGTTTATTGTATTCTGTATTAATCGATCTTAATTCTCCTTCTTATCTTAAGAATAATTTCCAATACCTTTATTCTGCTCATGACAGAGAGCCTCGGTCCATATCCCAACTTAAAATTCGCATTCCACAACATAATACAGGATACTATAACTCTTCTTTTACTGTTCAAGCTACACTCTTCTGGAACGCCCTGCCCGATGAGATAAAACCAGCTCCTAGCAGGAAATCATTTAAGAGTCTAGTTCGTGATTACCTAATAGATCATTGACAATATTCGGCTTATCTATTTTCGATTTTTATTATATATTTATTTATTTATCTTTTTATATATTTGTATACGTATTTGTGTATTTTATGTTATAAATATTTATTTAATTACATAGTCTGTTTATATGTTAGTATCAACTTATTATTATTGGAGTCTACCTATAGTTTTTTTTATTCTTTGTTTTATACCTGTTTTTTTTGTCCGTTCACCATAACAAGGGTTGACTGGTAGAGACTGCCACTTGGCATTAAGTCCGCCCATTGTAACTTTAAGCTTAAGGCTAACAATAAAGAATAAATAAATAAAATTATGCACCCATGCTAAATTCCTCTCTTCCCTTGGTCAAGTGTGTAATGATTACTTCATATTTCAGTACATGGGACTATGGTATGACATCGAAGGTTATCCGCAAGCGTTCCAAGTAGGTACCTGCGCCTCTGCTAATTACACCCTCACCGCTGATGGTGTGGAAGTTTTGAACACACAAGTCGTTAAACAAGAATTAGACACGATAAGGGCTTCTGCCGTGCCTGCATCAAGCGACGGCTCTGCGAAGTTCAACGTGACTTTCCCCATCGCAGGCACTAACGGTGTGTTCCATTTATAAAAATTTACTTTTTTTTAAATTAAGCTTGAGATACTAGCAGGTAGTTTCAAATGAAGAATAAAGACATAGGTGAGGCTGTAGGTGTGGTGTAACCACTGAGTGGTGGGCGTAGTGGGTTAGGTGGGCGTGGCTAGCATTTTTTTCAGGGATGGGCACTGGGATTAATATTCCCCAAGTTTTCTACGGGGGTCACTCAACAGTGCCCCCTAGGCTTTGCACTCCGTACCTCTTTACAATTCTACAATTCTAGTCATTCGCCATATAAAACGCAATGGGATTGCGTAATCTTAAAAGACGACTTAAGTAAAAACAAGTAGAACTTAAACGTTATTTTTTTTTATGGGAAAGGGAGCAAACGACCATGTGGCTCATCTGAAGTGATTGCTGTCGCCCACGTTTCAAAATTAGTACAACGGTCATACGCAATTACGTAGGAAACCCAACTAAGACTTATCGTACAATATAATGTAGGTATTCTATGAAGGTACCGCTTTTTTGGTCGAGGTTAGCAGGTGAGCGATATGGGTTCCAATCCCGACGCCGGCACTACTAAATTCTTAGTTGCAATTTTAGTGCAGAATTTACTATGTGCTCTACGGTGAACGAAAACAATATGTGAGAGAAATAATAAATAATATTTCGAGGACATGTGAAATCTGCTTACCGGCACAGAAACCTTTGCAGACCGTTTCCGACTTAAATAAACCCAGATGTATTGAGAGAAGGATTTTATCTAATAAAGGGTCATTTGAGGCTGCTACTTTTTTTTTAATATGAGTATTTACGACGCGCCCAAAGGTGTAGGTAGAGATCACGTATTTTCTTTTGCCACCAAACGTTGCGAAACGGCCTTTCGCAACTCACGTTTTACCTCTCCGGTTTACAAAACTCGTCGTCGGGTTTAATCACGAAGTCATTAGATTTTCGATGCCTTTACCTTAGTTCCCTCTTACGATATCCATTGTGTCTTAAACAATTTCACAATAATTCCGTTTGACATAATGCCCCGATAAAACCATACCGTCATGTTTTTAATATGGTTTCGTTTAACCAATAAGCGCCACAAGACCACAAGAAGAATCGTGGTTGTAGATTCTTACGGCGCTACCCTACGTATATTCTATTTGTGTAATTCTTACTTAAATTCTATTTTTTTTTCTTATTTACGTTTCAGAAACTGTCACTACTCCTTACTGGGTTCTGTCTACTGACTACAGCAGTTACGCATTGGTTTACTCGTGCTTCAACATTAATGATGAATATCGCAGAGGTATGATTCCACCGAGTCATTTTATTTCTTTTTAATCTTACAAAACACTACAATACTTTTAATTTAGGTCCAGATCAACCAAAACTATTTTCTGATTTAATATTGACGGTCTGTTAATTTGTTCGTAAACTTATACCAAAAGGATAATAAAATACATACTTTTAAATCGATCGAACAATGATCTTTCATATCGTTTTAATTTTTATAATGTATGAAGTAATGAAATTTATGAACGTCATTTTCTAGAGTTTCTAGATAAAGTCTACGATGATGTTACGTTGTTTTTGTTATGTTAATGGCTGTAAATAACCATTTAGTGGTCACCAAAGTCTAGTCATCAAAAAGTCTTGATTTTGATCTTCTTGACCCCTGACGCATAAAAAAAACATGCGTGTGTACTTATGTACGCACGTAAGAAGTAATACTTCTCTAGCGTAACTAAACAAATGAAAAGAATACATACCGACACTTAACCACAAATCTTTAAACCCACTTAAAAAAGTTTATTACATAAAAAACCACTTTCATCACTCACAATAAATTATCATTCACCGCCATATATAATTTAAAATTACACCCAAATGCACATGTATATTTATTTACACACAAATATATATGAATATATATTTTTATCTCCACTGATGTATAACGCGTGTGTTAGAAATTCATAAATATTTGAATGACCACTTTGAATATAGTTACTATGGAGATATAGTCTCCACTCCACTCGATAATAGTGTATAGTCTCCATAATAGTTACCAAGTTAATTTAATAGACATTCAGAAACCAACTTCATCCTGTTACTTTTAGATGTCAGTGTGCGCGCATCGTAATAATTTAAGAGACATTTAGAAACCAACTTTATGCTGTTCATTTTTGATGTCGGTGTGCGCGCGCATTGTAAAAATCACTCTCATCATTTTTTCCAAACGCACCAAAAGACCTTACCTATAACTTCAAAAAATGGTATTTATTTTTCTAAATGAAAATAAAAAATCTTTTACCTTTAATTAATTACCAAAAAATATTTTCTAATCTCCTTATGCGAGCTTAAAAATATTGTATATAAGTAATATACAATATTTTTTAAGCGTAATAGTTGCCAGTATTTATTAACCAAATAATCGTATCAACGCTATACTTAGATAACTTTCTTATTTGCGAATTCAAAACCGTCGATGTTTACATACGTCTATGTGAGATCGTCGATGGGACAATTTAAAATTCGAATTGTTTTTCCATCAGTGTCCAGCTGGAAACTGAGTAGAGAACAGAGCCTCAGCCCCGCAGCGATTGCAATTATCAATAACGTCACGGCTTCCGTCCAAGTGCTTCGCCAACAATACTACGTCGAGCGGAATCACACCGAGCAAGACTGCTTCTACTATCCCGATAACAATGACGGCCCCGTCGTACTGGATGGTGTTTGCGAAGATCAGGCAGCCGTTACTGGATTTAATTCTGCCGCGGTTCGTAGTCCCTTTCATAATGCAAAAGCGCCAATACCCTAATAGGTTAGGATGAGGACTGCGAAAAATGACGCCGCAGGTTCGGGCCCACCATTCGACTATTGTCGTGAACCGTTAACAGGAATATTAGTAATGTTAGTTAAATAGCATTGCTAGTATTCTTTTAAAAAAAAATTATCGCATGGTGACAACATGGTCTATCTCAGCCGTATAATCAGTTGAGGGATGGACGGACGCAATACTTCCAACTCTCGTTCAATGGCGGTTTATAGTGTCTTCCTGTCCTAATAGCCTGATGACTCACCACCAAGATAGGGTTTCGTTTATTGGTAACCGTGTATTGGACAAACGAAACCTGCTAAAAAAATATAAATTCAATCACAGTGTGATTAGTCACACGTAATTTTGTAATCTGTTAAGAGATGGGTGGAAGTAATACTTCCAACTCTCAAAGAGCATCTCTCTTTTCTTTCATTGATAGTTAGTAAAGTCACTCTTGTCCGAAATTGCATATAATATCAAAACGTAATCGGGTGTCAGCCCATCGCAGGTCTTATAATAAGCAGAGCCAAACGCTCCCTACACCATCTTTTCGCGTCTCCGGAAGATAAAACGTGATGACATGAGATTTCTTTTCCCCCTAGTCGCCTGTTAAGACACATACGCGAAGAAAGGAAATGGCTTTATACTCAGTGTGGACTTTTCATTCCGACGTAGAGCCAAGCGGCAGCTTTTGCTGCTGCTCGAATGGGCCGGCTCGACCAGGTTGGTACCACGGTCTCGCAGAATAACGGCGTGAAGTAGAAGCATCTTGTGCTCCTGCGTTTCGTTCGATGAGTGAGGTAACCGGAGGCCCACTCCCCCTCCCCCTACCTACCTCCCTTCCTCAACACCCTCAAAAGCCGGCTCACCCAGAAATGCACCTGCAGCACCACCGGTGTTGCAGTTGTATGTGGGTGACGGTTATCACTTACCATCAGGTGAACCGCTTGCTCGTTTGCCTCCGTTTTCTTAAAAAATGTATTCATTTTAGAAGTACTGCGAAGTATAAATTAATTAGTGAGATGACTTCGTAGATCTGTAAAATATAAAGTAAATGTGTATATATATATATAAATATGTTATACATATAAACCTTCCTCGCGAAAGGTTCTAAATGATGACGAAAAACGCATTGAAATACTTTACTACTTACCTTATGTTAAGGATGTTGAACCTTCACATTATATACAAATATGTGCATGACCATGAGATTTATTTTTCAGTTCGGCGGTACTTGGTTCGAAACCGCACGGTTTCCGTCCGAGCTGCAGACGGGTCAGTGCGCCGCCCAACAATTTGATGCCAGCGGCCAGAATAGTTTTAACCTTTCGCAAACCATCGTCTACAACGAACGATTGACCACTCTCACTGGAACCGCCACACTCTCCTTGGATGGTAGAGGTGTTTTGAATGCCACCCTTACTGACAGTTCTGGAGGTAGACTTAATTTTCAATCATTCATAATTTCTTAGAGACTTTGAAACTTGTTTCAACATTGACATTTATCATAATGGCCGAGCGATCGCTTAAAATTTCATACTAAGCCAGTCACCTAGGTTTCATTCCAAATGCCGACACCTGTAGTACAGGAGAGAAAAGAAAAAAGATGCTGAATTTTAAATACACCATTAAAACAGAATTACTATCCTCTCGTAGGTAGAGTCAGTTAAAAGGAGAGCCATTTGCTTTTTAGCCCAATCTGGGGTATTTGTTACTATATATGGCTATTATTGCGCGTGTGACCTAGATTCAAATCTCGGTGACGTCAACAATAAAATTATTATTAATTGCAATTCGAAGTGCTGCATTTACCTCGTGCTCGGCGATGAAGGAACACAACCCAAAGAAACCTGCATCTCTGATAAATTAATATAATTTTATTTCATCTGCTTACCTTACTTTCTTCAAAACCTTTTCATAAGTACGTATTGACTGCTTGGAGACATTTACCTAGTACTACTACGTAAATGCCCGCTGAGAAACTCCTGAACACAGATTATATCTGCGAACAGTCCTTTAACGTCTAACCCTGGCCGGCTAAACAGTGTACAGAGTAGTGTACTCTGTTTTTTTTTTTCGCTTATAAAACTACCAGTGTGACCGAAACAATTAAAAAAAATAATATTCATTTGTTTTTTAATTTTCAGTTTCATATAATACAAATATCTACGTACTGGCCACCGATTACACCAACTACGCGCTATTGTTTACCTGCAGAGACCTTGGGAATGAAAAGAAACAGAGTATGTTTGATATTAACTTCTTTTTTTTTATTACGAACATTTTCGTTGGTTTTTTTTTTAAACTTTAATTGAGTTCCCGCTTTACGTAATGAATTTATCATTTCAGTATACAGTTGGAAACTCAGCCGAACTCAATCTGGTCTCTCACAATCCGCTAACAATACTATAAATACGATTGTAACGAATACAACTGATTTGTTTGAGGGCTATTACGAGAACAGCGATCAGAGCAATTCAGCTTGTTTCTACTACCCCGTGTACGATCAAGTACCGCCAATCATAACTCTACCAGGGCCATGTGACGAAAGTATACGGGCTAAGCCCAATTTCAATGCTACAGCGGTGAGTTGATTATTTTTAATACATTTCGGTCGTTTCTAAACTTTTACTCTATACCACAGGCGCCGGTGTTTCTAGTCGTTTCATCTCCGAAACTGTAGGATTTAGAATTCTCCTATGTCGCGGAGACAGTGTGCATAAATTGCATATGAACAAACACACCCGAAACTATATTTGTATATTATTTGTAGTCTGTACAAATACTAGTGCCGTGATGTAATCGATCCAGCGACCCATAGCGCCGCAGCTAGACGACCATTATTAGTTCTTCGTATAAAGAAAGTTTTGACTTTGACTGCGCGAATCCAAACCCCTTCAAAAATGATAGCCTTTGGGCCAACAACAAAGGCACATTTAAAGGCCGTTTGGCTGTGATATTCCTGTCTCCGTTAATTCCCGTGCTCAAACATAACATAACTAGCTGCGCGCCGCGGTTTTACTCGCGTTAAATTTGGATTATACATGCCTACCGAATGTTAGATAATTCAAATGTCATAATATCATGGGGAGTGCATGACGAGGGTAACTGCTCCGTTGGCTGACGGACGGTTGGCGACGACTCCGTGGGTCGTAGAGTAAAATTATATAACCTATAACCTTCCTCGACGAACCGGCAATAATCTAACGCAAAAAAAGTTTTTAAGTTTTTGCGTTAGATTGGACGGTTTTTTCTATTTGTATTTTCTGAGATTAGCGCGTACAAATATATAACTTAACCTTACTCTTCAGCGTTATAATATTAGTACAGATGTATTTATTACTATCACGTAGCTCAATAATAATTTAAATATCCTTAAGTTGGAATCGCTGTACTGCAATGTTGTGTTCTTCTTTTCTTTGACGGTAGCATTCTCCTAGGTTAATTCAAATGTCATAATAACATAGTAATATTTTATTCTCGATCCCCTTGTAGTATCTAGGAAGGTGGATTGAAATTGCCCGCTTTCCACAATCGTTCCAACAAGGCGAGTGCAGTCGCGCCCTATACAATCCAAGTGACAATGGAGTTGAGGTTATTAACACACAAGTCGTGAATGGCACACTGGACACAATGATTGGATCAGCCGTTGTAGCTTCAACGGACGGCAGCGGAATCTTGGAAGTGACGTTCGTTTTAGATAACGGTGGTGTGTATCATTTGGTTATTTTTGAAAAAAAAACAAAACTTTATTAGTTATTATTCAGCCACGATTGCTTAGGGGATGCGCCTTGTTTGTTGTTTTTTTTTTTCATGGAGAAAGGAGGCAAACGTGCAAGCGGCTCATCCTATGGTAAGTGATTACCGTCGCCCGCGTACATCTGCAACACCAGAGAGGCTGGCAGATGCGTTGGCGGTTGGATGGAAGAGAGGATGAGAAGGCGGATGGAGGAGGCGGAGTGCGAACTAAACGCAGAAGCACAAGTTGTCTCTGCTTCACCCCGGCAGCATAGACTCCACCTCTCACGATGTTTCAAATAATCTCTGGTTTAAAATGGGTGGCGGTAATCGAATATAACGGTATCAGCGTAAGATTCTGCCACACCCTTTCTTCACGTGGGTGTCGTAAGAGGCGACTATGGGAAAAGCCTTGAAAATCACAGATGTTACCGACAGAGCGGGACAACCATCTCGAACGTTACCAGTCCAAAATTGAAAGGACCGCGTAAGCAGCGTGTAAGGTGATTCTGCAATCGCCAATCCGCTGGCGATTATGACAAATCCTCCTTGTGGGAGAGGCCTGTAATAATCCTGCTCTGGACAATTTACAGGCTGGTAAAGTAAGGTAATGATTATATCTTGCTAAAAAGTGTTTGAGAATCTACAATGTTCTCATTAATTAAAACATTGTTGACGTTTATCTTCAAGCTAGTCAACACGTCGACAGACTTTTTCTTCTTTTAATTAAGTTTTATTACAAACGGCACCCTGCCTACGGGAAAGCAATCACTATTTTTTTAAATGTTTGGGAACCAAATTTACTGCAACTTGTAGAAACTAAAGGTAACATAAATCGGTTGTTAAAAATATTAAAAAAATATATTAAATACATAACAGTTCATTTATTTATTTAAAATAAATAAGTTTCTTTTCTTTTAATTACAACATATTTTTTTCGTTACAGTTGTGAATGTCGCCAATTATTACATACTCGAAACCGATTACATAAGCTACGCCTTGGTGTACAGTTGCCGAAACCTGCCTGATGAGAAAAGACAAGGTATTTTGTCTACTTGTAGATGTTGATTATATTATAGATATTAGTTAAAGCCACGATAGCCTTGCGGTTAGGGGACTGCCTCCGAATCAGAAGACTCGAGTTCGATCCCGTAACGATACGTACCATACGATTTGTACGGGAACAGGCTCAGGCTCCTGTCACGTTGTCGCGAATAAGTTCCGGCGATAAGTGGGTAAGCATGACAAATATTTCGTGACATCTGGACATCCAGTATTGTGTATACGGCAGTAAGAGCCTATCTACATATATGCAGATACATTATATATTTCTAACATTTTACACATATTAAATTATCTATTCCTTAAAAAACGTTACAAAATTTTGTTAATAAAATTTTACTAAATATTAAGTGTCATAATATTCTCGTTTTACAGTAAGCAGTTGGAAGTTAAGCAAAAGCCGAACTCTCAGCGTCGAGGCAAACAACATAATGAACAATATTATCAATAACACTCGAGGCCTCCTCGACGAATATTACATCGAGAGTGACCAAACGGACGAGACGTGCTTCTACATACCAGAAGTTAAACCAGATCAAGCGCCGGTGTTTAGGGGACAATGCGAAAATGTAACTGGTGTCCAAGGTTTTAATATTCAGAGGGTAAGTTTTGAATTTAATAAATATGAATATGTTTTATTCATTTACACTACACAAAGGTACATACTTACAAGAAATACAATAAAACAGTAAAGGAATAAAAGGTAAAAGCAAAAAATTAATAATTTAAGAAAAGCCTCATACGATTTATACTTCATGACCCCTGTCGTGTCAAAGGTAAAGGCGAGGACAACAATAAAATAATTTTTAATTGCAATTCGAAGTGCTGCATTTACCCCGTGCTCGGCGATGAAGGAACACAACCCGGAGAAACCTAAATTTTTAATACATTAATAAAATATTATTTCATCTGTTAATTCGCACTGGAAAAACATGGCGAACCTTCTCCAAAACCTTCTCAAAAGTATTGACTGCTTGAAGACATTTACTTAGCAAATGCCCGCCGTGGAACTCCTGAAAATAGATTATGATATCTGCGAACAATCTTTAAGGAAAAAGACGAGCCGTACTGTAGTGGCTGAAATTGAAAAGGCGGTCTTGCTCCAAACAGCGCGAATTATTCGTCAGTTACTGTGCCCAGAGCACTCCCTTGTGCACACCATCCTAATTAAATATTACGTATTTACATAGGCAAATGTTATTAATTTAACACCCATTTCTCAGGTAACTCATGTGTTACATAGAATGGATTCCACTAGCGGGAATCGACAAGGAATCTTATACCTAATATGTCGTAAAAGACGTATTTTTGAAAAACGTTTTCGTTAAGAATATCATTAACGAAAAAGAAAACTAAAATTGACTATAATATTGATAACAAATCTTGTTCCATGCTTTTATTTCAAATTCAACTGCATTGTAATTATAATAATATTTTGTATGCTGTATGTATATATATATATATGTTTATATGTATTCTTATTTGTTTATATGTATTTATTCCGTCTTTATGTAAATAATTGTAAGTGTATTTTATATATTTATTTATGTATTTTTTTTTTTTACAAATTTAATGTTTGGCACCCTTACTATATCTCTCCACGCCCCGGGTTGACTGGCAGAGAATGCCAAAAGGCATTAAGTCCGCCCTTTGTAATACTATGTTTAAAGGTATTTAAATAAAGTTTAAATAAATAAATAAAATAATAGTTTTTGCAGATATCTCTAGTAGCAGCTATAATCATTCTGAGGCATTAAAATGATAATTAAAGTAACCTCAGAGAGCTATCCTGCATACATAGTATTTAAATGTTAATCATTAAAAAAAAACATTTATTCATTAAACAATGAGATGAAACCTGAAATGTATATCTAAAATAGAATCGTTCTATTTCTGTTTTAGGTATCGTTCAGAAAAGTATTTTACTATTTTAATGCAAATTTATTTCCAGTATTTGGGCTGGTGGCACGAGATCGAACGTTATCCATCGGAGGGCAGTGTTGGTGATTGCGTCAGCTCTGAGTTCAGAGTCCAAGGTGACCAGTACCAGGTTATCGATACCAATATATTTGGTGTTGCTGCCCAAGTCAACACGAGCACACTAACTGTGAGCAATGATGGCAGGCTGAGAAAGACTTTGAGCGATGGACGGGTTATCGGTGAGTAATTAAACCATCGTTAGTGTGACGTGTGAAGTGCAAACCAAAAAAAACCAGCAGATTGATTTCTATCGTGAAGAATTAGGTTGCCGTGGAACTAGGGTACCAACATAGCTTTAAGGATCATGAAGCAGCAGTGTTCACCAAGTTTCATAGAGCGCGAGTGACTTGGGTGACTGTCCCTGGTGATGGCATCACTAAAATTATTAATAGCGGTAAAGGAAAACATTGGAGGAAATAAGAAAAGAAAAATCATAAAAAAAAATGATTTCGGTAATATGTGAAGCCCGCCAACCCGCACTGGAGCAGCGTGGCAGGCCCTACGCAGCTCCAAAATCCTCTTAATTATTTGAGAAGGAGCCCTTTGCTCAGCTGTGGGCACTTATAGGCTGCTACTTTAAGCTGAAGTGGCAATTGGCCGGCCAGATACTTCGCAGAACTGATTAGGGAAGAAATATTCTCGAGTGCCTACCTCGTACATGCAGTATAGGGTGATCCCAACAAGATGGAGTAACGACCAACAGCTGCAGGAAGTGAAGAATAGATGCAGTTGGCTCAGGACTGTGATTTGTATTGGTAATCTTTGGAGGAAGTCTATACTGAATTCCATCATCTTTCTTTGTTTTGCACCTGCCACCTATTTTTCACCATGACAAGGGTTGACTGGTAGGGAAAGCCACTTAGCATTACGTCCGCTAAACTTTAGCTTAAGGTCAACAGTAAAGAATAAATAACTAAAACAATGTACGTCTATATCTTCATCATCTTCATCGGCCTATTTAAGTCCACCACTGAACAGGCCTTCTCTCCGAAAAGCTCCAGCCAAAGCCAGCATGCGTTTCCTTAAAGGTTTGCTGATACTCCAGTGTGGTTACTGAGCAAGCGGGCAGGTGAGAGCTGCTCTGGTATCCGCGCACTAACGTTACTCCATATTACTAATCAGGCAAAATTCACTTCAACCAGAACATACCTTTTTTTATTATACGTGGTAGAGCCAAGCGGGGGCTTTTGCTGCTGCTCGAATGGACCAGCTCGACCGGGTTTGATACCACGGCCTCGTAGAATACCGGCGTGAAGTAGAGGCCTCTCGTGCTGCAGCGTTTCGTTCGGTGAGTGAGGTAAACGGAGGTCCACTCCCAATCCCCATCCCCCTCCTCATCCTCCCTCCCATGTACCCTTAAAGGCCGGCAAAGCATTTGCATCACTTCCGGTGTTGCCGATGTACGTGGGCGACGGTACTCACTTATTATCAGGTGAACGGCTTGCTCGTTTGCCGCCTTTCCTATAAAACCAAGAACGAGCTTGAAATTTAGATTGATACTAACTGGTGTCATTTCATTCCCACAGATATCTGGGTGCTAGCGACCGACTACGAAACCTATTCCCTTCTCTATACGTGTGAAAATGTCAATGATGAATACAGACGCGGTATGTGCTTATTTAATTTTCGCACCTCGTTATTCTAAAATCTCTGGAATATGTTATGATAAAAAGAGATACTATTGTTTTAGTATGGAGCGCTAAGCATAGCAAATCACGTCAGCTGTCTCAGGCCGCGCAGAATGCAATGGCGTCAGTCATAACGAACAACCGTGTACTCTATCCTCAATTCTATCAGACTGTGAACCAAAGCGACGACTCGTGCTTCCACTATCCTGAGCAGACCGGCCAGCAGATCATTCTACCTGGTCAATGCGACACAAACATACCCGTTGTACGAAACTTCGAAGCAGTTCAGGTATATGCAACTTTTCATCAACGCAATATTATCATCACTAGGTGTTACGAGTCCTTTTCAGTTAAGCAGTCGTCTGGGTAGGTAGCATATTTTTACCTATTTTCACCACCATACTTGTAATCGACGTAGTTGTACCTTTGCGTGTTGATTTCGGGTCAAGGGCCGATTTAAATTCACACAAGATTATAGCCAATATTTGTGCAACACACAAGTTTAAGGTTTTCAGTTCTGGTTGTGCTGTGCCTACGACTGTACATCTGATAATTCTAAGAGTTATCTTCTCTTTCGATAAGGAAAGGTAATGATGAGAGTGAGTTCTCTAGTTAACGCGAACATCAACTCTGTAATAACTTCTGTGCAGTTAACAACCGCCGAAAATATTCGTAAATAATTGTCGTGGTCGAAATCGGCCAGGAGAACATCATCATCAGGCAGTTATTGTCAATAGCAAATAAGATTAAAAAAAAAACATTTTTTCTTAAATATTTCACTAATCCTTCGCATGGGTTATTTTTGTACAACAAGCTATTTTTTTTATTTTTTTATCCTAAGCCTTTAGAGTAAAGTGTCGAACATAACTCATAGATTTGAGCTCAATCGTATGCATGGTATAGGAAAGCATAGATGACGAACAAACATATATTAATTTTTATATATTAGATTACGCAACAACAAATCTTTCCACAAAGCACGGTTCTGAGCTATAAGCATTCATCGACTTCCCGCAACATTGTGCAGATCTCGTCTTCTACTACTTGTTTATCATTCTAATACCTTTCTTCCCCAAAGGTTGTCAGTGCTGCGAGCGAATAAACAATATAATAAAATAAATCCATTATCTATAGATACCGCAACAAACATCATTAACAACAAATATATCACAAAAGTTAATGATACCTTTAATCCTTATTTTAAATATATCCTTTTGTCAAACAGTACACCGGTACGTGGTACCAAATTGAACGATACCCGCAAATACACGAAAACGGTTCCTGTACCGGCGCACGGTACACGTTAGATGAATCTACGGGCGTCATAACTGTTCTCAACTGGGAGGTTATAGACGGAGCACTGGACACGATCGGAGGCACAGCGACCCTCAATTCTACCGACGGCAGTGCAAAGTTGCTCGTGAATTTACCGGATAGGTTAAGTAACGGTGAGTTGTTTTCCATTCAGGAGCACATTTCCACATAGAGCGCCAATAGCTTAATGGGTTAGGGTGCGGACTGCGAAACATGACGTCGCAGGTTCGAGCCCGCCATTCGAGTATTGTCGTGAACCACTCCAAAAACAAGCTCTAATGCTTAGATGGAGGGTTAACAGGAATATTAGTAATGTTAGTTAAATAGCATTGCTAGTATTGTTTTAAAAAAACATAATTAAGTTTTAACTTTAAATTTTATGGAATACGACATTGATGATGTTCATTTTAAGTGTTCATGTATCCCGTGGTAGACAATAAAGCAAAGCATAAGCAAGAAATCTCTGTATCTAAAAAAAAGTAGACGGGAGTTTTTCTATATTGTACCTTCAAGTAAATATTCCGAGTCTGAGTCCGTGTGCAATTTATGTCTGTTAAAGACCTCCAAGACAGAAAACACATGCCGCCTTGGATTGTTACAAACTCTCCTTAGCTCCAACTTTTTAAAAAACATGATGTTTACTCCGTATGACTAGTTACTACTCTTTTTTTTTTTTTAAGGAATACTAGCAATGCTATTTTTTAACTAACATTACTAATATTCCTATTAACCCTCCAACTAAGCATTAGAACTTGTATTTGGAGTGGTTCACGACAATAAACGAATGGTGGGCTCGAACCTGCGACGTCATGTTTCGCAGCCCGCACCCTAACCCATTAGGCTATTGGCGCTTAAACTCTCTCGAGAAAGTCTAAATATTGACGATAATATAATATTAACATTAATATAAATATAAGTGAAATTCAATCCAGATCCAGACGCAAGGGTCACCACAAGGCTGTACCTCCTGACAACTGACTACGTCACTTACTCGTTGGCATACAGCTGCGTCAATGTCAATCAGTTCCAGAGATCTGGTAAGCTCCACACTGTAAATATTATAAAAGGTGCATAGAAACGGTTGAAGTGTACATATCTGCCAAAAGGCAAAAAGTCCGCCCATTGTATTCTTTTCTTTTTTTAGGGACACAATAAAGAATTAATAAAAAAAAAAAATATTTCTAACAAAACCCTATTTCCTATCTTTGTTAATTGTTCAACGATGTCTTTCTTAGTGGGAATATGGAAGCTCAGTCGCACGAGAACAATGCCCGCGGCGGGAACGGCTGCGATCAACGCCTACATGGGAACGAGGGACGAACTCCACCAGCCCTACTTCGTTCAAGTCGAGCAGAACGACGACTGCGCGGAGCCCAGCTCGGCGATTTTCTTCAAAAGCAGTATTATTGTAATGCTACTTTGTATTACTTTACAATTATTCGTATAATTAACCTAAGATAAGACTTATTTCGTAAATTATTTTGTATTTTATTTGTACATAAAGTTTAATTACTTATGTCGTTTATTGTTAACAATGAAGGCGACCATTATCAAAAACTTTTTTTTTGGTACACATTGTACGTGGCAGAGCCTAGAGGCGGCTTTTGCTGCTGCTCGAATTGGCCGGCTCGACCGGGGGTAGTATCACGGCCCGCAGAATACCGACGTTAAGTAGAGGCTTTGTTTTGTGCTTCTGCGTTTCGTTCGGTGAGTGAGGTAACCGGACACTGCTGCCTGCTGGATATTTTAACTCTCAACCCTAAAAACATTGAATAAACTTATCTCAGTAACTGCTAAAAACCTTGGGGATAAGACCGCCTTATTGTGTTTACCTACCTCTTAAGTTTTTCATTTTGTAATAATATTTTTGTTTAATTGTGTATAATAAAGTATACATACAATATACGCGTATTACAATTTCAATGCATAATTTTAACCCACCTTTTCCTTTTAATCCTTTGAGTTACAGATCTGCATCAGGCACCATAGTACTTATATGTATAGGTTTGATCAAAAAAAGAACCAATTATTAAAACAATTAAAATAAAAAAGAAACTAAATTTTGACATTAATTACATAGGTTCAGAAATATAATCAAATTTCAAGTCTCATTTGCTTGTTGAAACAAGCGGTGTGGTATTGTTTAAAGATTCACGTTCCCTAAAAAAAATCCCTGCAATCGAACAGTAATATTAAAAACAAGTAAATGAATAAAATTTAAAATAAAAACATTTTTGTTGTCAACCGATTGGTCCAATTTTAAGTTTCTATCTCATTAAAAATTATGGTTGTGGAAAAAAAATCCACGGGGATATTATACCTATATACAGGGTTACTTTGCAAAATTGATAGATAGTCGTGAAAAAAAAATTATTATATATTCTGCCATCAGTATTTTTTTTAATTCAGAATGTAATACATATATAGAATAGCTAACATAGAATTTGATTAGATTATTCAATATAGTTGCCTCCGAGAGCGATACAACGATTATGGCGATCGTACAATTTTTCAATTGTCATTTTTATAGTACGATTTGTCTTTAGACTGAAAATAGGCTTCAGATTCGTCGATTACCTCTTCATCAGCGCAAAATTTCTGTCCAGCGAGCATTCTCTTGAGGTCTGAGAAAAGGAATAATTCGCTGGGGGCCAAATCTGGGGAATACGGTGGATGCGGAAGCAATTCGAAGCCCAATTCATGGAATTTTACCATCGTTTCCATTGATATGTGTCATGGTGTATTGTCTTGATAAAACAGCACTTTCTTCTTGTCTTTAATAGTATTTTTTTTTGGCAAAAAGCAATGCTTTATTAACACACGAAATTCCTTTTTATCCATTTTTTAAACAAACAATAGTTCCTTCACTCAAAATATTATATCTCACAAAGTAATAGTACGACAGTTGTCAAATTTATAGAAGTGTCTTTTGAAGGTTAGGGCTAGCTAAACATCATTTTAATATAATACTTGTAGCGCCATCTATGTGTCAGCCTACGAACTTTTCAGCCCACCTAATATACGCCTTTGTTGGCCTGGAAGAGATCGCTATGCAGCGATAAAGACCTTTTTTTTGTGCGAGACTACAACAGAATTTATTACATTTTAGCTGGGTTAATTAATAATTTTGCAACTAATTATTGTTAATACGAATAAAATCACATAATATTTATGGGACAGTATAAGATAGAAAGCGGCAATTGCAATTGTAATTTATACAATGAATATATAGCCGTGGAACCCTAGTGGTCAGGTCGCTCACATTAATTTCGGGAGAGAACCACTTTTTACAGCTTCCTTAGTTAAATGATCTGCAATTTCAATTAACCATGGGATCCCGCGGTGACCAGGAATCCATGCCAAGACAAACGCATATTTTACGTAATATATTATACTTTACAAATTACATTGTCGATGAAAGAACAAATGTGCCAATAAATCACATAAAAATATTACATGAGAGCAGTATAATCAAACGACATTATTATAAAAAAATAATGTTGCTTATTAAAGAGTTTGGTATATAATTGTTACTAAACGAAGGTGGAACAAATAACAGAGATGCTCAGGAAATTATATCATAGATAAAATAATAGGAGAATTAGTAAAAAAAAGTTAGAATATTAATTCTCACTTGGAGGGAAAGGCCAAATTGGCCTCCAAAAAGCTTGGTGTGCTCTGCATTGTGGGACAGTATTTCATGCCGGTCCACTGATTGCAACTTTATAAAGCGCAAGTTCGGCCCCACATGGAATACTGTTCTCATCTCTGGGCAAGGGCACCCCAGTACCAACTCCTTCCATTTGACCGCATCCAACGTCGAGCGGCTCGAATTGTCGGCGAGCAAGCTCTCTTTAATCAGCATGAACCTTTGGCCTTACGAAAAGATCTTGCTTCTCTTTGCATTTTTTACAAAAATTACCACGGGGAATGTTCTGAGAAATTGTTCGGATTGATCCCAGCCGCAGAGTTTCACCATCGTACATCGCGACAGAATTCCAAGTTCCATCAATTCCACCTAGATGATTGGCATTCCACCACAGTGCGTTTTACTCGAAGTTTCCTGCGACGCACTTCGACTTTATGGAATCAGCTGTCGCCAGCGGTATTTCCGAACAGTTACGACTTAGGGACCTTCAAGAAAGGAGCCTATTCATTCCTTAAAGGCCGGCAGCGCATCTGTAGCTCATCTGGTGTTGTGGATTTTCGTGGGGGTCGGTGATCACTTACCATCAGGTGAGCCACATGCTCGTTTGCCCCTCTTCTATGAAAAAAAAATCTGTTATTAAAATCAAGCATTTTGTGTCGGCGGAAGTAATTATCTAACCAACAAGATTATAGAAAAATAAGAAAACAATTTTGATGCTGATAAGGCCAAACGCCACATATGCAGACACCTCGGTCGCACAGTAGCTAAGCAGTGGGCTGGGGCGTTGCGGGTCGCGGGTTCGATTCCCGCACGAGACTAGTATTTCTATGAACTACAAATAATTGATCCGGGAAAGAGTGTTTATCCGTTTGCAAGTTATGTATGAAGGTAGTTTATTTTCCTGCAGAAACCTAATGTGAAACGTTTTTAAAAAAAGTAATCAATTTTATAACTACAATAGTTTAGTTATATGATATTTTTTTAGCTTTTGTTATTTTGACTCGAGATATATTTGCACTAATGCCTACGAGATACAGGCGCAAGACCTCATCGAAAGTTCGGCGGCGTTCGCTTCCCTCGTTTTAAGTCGGCGACTCAATGATGAATAGTGCTAAAAGCTTTTAAATTAAATAGTGCCTATGTTCGTATCTTTTAGATTAATTATTGTAATATGTAATGTTCTCTAGCTCAAAAAAATAACAGTATTTTTTTATTTTTCTTCCGACAAATATGAGCTTTTTACTGTGTTTTTTAATTGTGTGCAAACGGCCTAAGAGAAATGAGAAAATTCTTCTGGCGACGTAAAAGAGTATACATTTTAAAATACAATAGCTATAATACTGAGGAAATTCCTCCAAAAATGATTTAAATACGAATTTATCATGTTTTGTTATCTCGCTTATTATACAATTTAAGGATTTATTTTCATTTACTGGAGGATTAGGAATCAATGATTTGTGAGGCTAACTCTAGTCCAAATAGTATTTAACCTCTACATTGTAGTATAGTCTGTGAATAAATTTTATTAAAATAGCAACACAGTCTTCAATCAGTCATTCACAAATTCGTTCATTCATCATCGTTCTATAGGATTTTATCTCTTGAATTTTCTTGAATTACGGATTTCATTTATGTCTCCGGGAAAATAGCGTTACTCTCGATGATTAATGTAATAAAATCTAAATAAATTTAATTTTACCAATTGTTTAACCAAAAAATATGGCTACAAACGCTGAGGTAACCGGGCCTGTCTCTCAAGAAGATATAGAGGCTGCAGAAAAACTGAAAAATGAAGCAAATGAATTCTTCCAAAGTAAGTTTTTGATTAAATAATCATAATCTACGTTAAAGTAGAGGATAAAGTGATTCATTATTGCTGTCAGTAATGTATTACAATTGATTACAAGATGAAAACGTATGTTACAACCTAACCTCAATTTTGCAGAGAAAAATTACGACAAAGCAATAGAAATGTACACAAAAGCAATAGAGAAGAACCCAAATTGCGCAGTTTTCTATGCAAATAGGAGCATTGCGAACTTAAGGTTGGAGAACTTTGGGTATGCACTCACTGATGCATCTGCTGCAATAGACCTCGATAGGTCTTACATTAAAGCCTATTATAGGCGGGCGGCTTCTCACATGTCTTTAGGAAAGTACAAATTAGCCCTTAAGGATTTTGAATATGTAAGTATCATTTATATTTGATGTAAATTCTGTATGGAGTAACATCTTTGTGATTAACATAAATAGGTAAAAATCTTTCTGGGTTTGAAATGAAACTATTATTTACAGATTATTTCAGGATATATGATTTGCATAAATACAAGAAACCATTATCTTTCTGGGTATTATGAAATATATCAGTGATGTTTTATAATTTGTTTTAATACATAAAGTATGTAAAGGAAGTTTCACATCAATCAGATGTGAAACTTCCTTTACATACTTCTTACTAAGATATTAATAGGTATTTTCGTCATCACTGGTGAATTTGTCTGATACTCCATTATTTTCCTGTAGCAGTGTCATTGTGGTCAACTTTTTGACATAAATGATACAGTAAATGTAGTTATTATTCACACCTTTGTGTCTTTAGTACCAATTATTTGAATGATCTTGTAGCTACATCCATATTTATATTTTAGGTTACAAATATATCTAACTGTAACTTTTTACATAATAAGATATCGGACTTCAAAATTATTTTTGTGGTACTAGGCACTGGTGTGTCAATGAATATCATAAAGGCATACTATTAATATATCAATGTTATATCATTTTATCACTAACTGGTGCAGATTAATCCTAAATTATATTGAAAAATGTTTTCAACTACTGTTAACTATATCTTGTCTATTATGAACCACTTGACCATATGCAAATAAATATCTTTCATGACTTTATGTTGACATATACAATATGATGTCATAAATAACCATAAACATATGACTAAATATTAACTTGTGAGTGTAAATGGTAGAGTCGGGAGAGGAAGACCTATGCAAATATTTCATGATCAAATCGGAGACATTCTGGAAAAAGGCCATGTCATGAGTACTCTAAAACAACGAGCATGCATGCAAAGATTGATGAAAGTAGATGAAGCGAAAGACATATGTCAGGACCGTAGCAAGTGGAAAGAGATTGTCTCTGCCTACCCCATTGGGAACAAGGCGTGACTATAAGGATTGATTGATTACCGCTAGAGTGTGGGATAATCATATTGAAAATGACAGTCCAAAAATAAGCAAACTGATAAAGGGTAGTAGAGTCTAGAGTTGTTAGGTGTCTGGTACTGCGATCACCAGTCTGCTTGCTATGCGTGGTGATTATGGCAAAGCCTCCTTAAGGGAGAGGCCTATGTCTTGCAATGGACTGTTACAGGCTGTTAAAGAGGGGGTAAGGAAGAAAAGGGGAAAGATTGATATAATCAAATGACTGTTTCTGTCCTAATTTACACCATTGATTAGTTGCTCAGAATTTTGTGAATATTACTATTGAACAAGGTGTTTAGGAAGGAAGTTACCATTTTTTTCTCTTAATATCTACCTTATCAGCATGCAGTACATCCTGCTGACTTTTGGACGAGGCTCGGGCAACACTGATGTCAAAAATCCTCTGAAAATGCCAAACCCTACTAGTAATGGCCATCCTTCTGCATATGATTAGTCTTATTAATTCTCAAGTAGTATATCACAATAACATACTAAGAGGAAATATTTATTTATTTATAATAAAAGTAATAAATAATAATTAAAATACAGTAACATGGTGGACATTTCCGCTGGCCAGGCAAATCTGTCTGTTCTGCAGATCATTCCTTGCATTACAATAACAAGTCACAAATTTGAAAAGAACTTAAAACAATATGTGTTGGGAGTAGTCATGTACCTGGTGCATGCATGACTCAAATATCATGTTTAAGTAAAGTTCATGCATTTTCTGTCATGAGTGCCCCTCTGCCTTACTTGTGGTAAGTTGTGTACACAACTGCAATGCGTATTGCATTAGTGTGTTTGAGGAGTTGTTAATAGCGAGTGCACACATACCAATGTCATTATTGTATGTGTTAGTGTATTTATTACAACTAAGCATCATACATGGTTATGCAAGAACTGTATGCAATCCAGTGGAGTCGAAGTGTGTCAGTGTAAAGAAACACAAAAATTAAACTAATACAATTTTTTTTTTTTTTTTATAATTTTTCTTTCCGATTTTAGGTAACCAAAGTTAGGCCAAATGACCAGGATGCGAAGATGAAATATAATGAGTGCAATAAGATTGTGAAAAAGATTGCATTTGAGAAAGCAATATCAGTAGACCAGAAGGAACACAATATATCTGACTCCATTAACCTAGATGCTATGAGTAAGTCATTAAAGATATCTTTTTGTTACTTTATGAAAATCAATTTGGGTACATAAAGCACACAATATTAATTCTATGTCATAATCTGTACCACGATAACACAGATGTATACACCTTATTAACACCTATACATAATATCATTTTAATTTGCCTCAATTTCTTTGCAGCCATTGAAGATGAATATGAAGGTCCTGTGTTGGAAGATGGAAAAGTAACCCTCAAGTTTGTTACAGATCTTATGGAGTTCTATAAACAAGAAAAGCATCTACATAAGAAATATGCTTATAAGGTTTAACCCTTGACATTCTTTATCCTGCGGAGGCAAATTCGCATGGACATGCCTATTTGGCTGAGTGCCAAATGGAAATCCACAGCCCTCGCACAAACCCTGTGGATAACAGGCATTAAAGCCTAATTATTAAAAAAAAGTTTTAAAGTTTCTCACTTACAGAATTTTCTTTTAATACTTTATTTATTTACAAAGGAAAACTTACTTATTAACTTATTATTCAATCAACTTTCTTAATCGAAATAGCTAAGAGAAACTATGATCTTAATGTAACTAAAACTTGGCGTCTGGCAAGCGGGTTCACAATTGCAATACCATACCCCTTGTAGCCTAGACAAGACAACGCCAACTGTTATAGTCAGACTTAAAATTTGCTCGCAAGGAAGTGACGATAGGCTGGCATTGCTTGCAGAATTGATAACCATAGGGTAAGAAAGATTCTTGTTTGGCAATCTCTCAAACTCAGTGATGCAACCCCTTACAAGATGGAGTGATGAAATGCGCAGTGTTGTGTTTAAGACTGTGCTTTGTGTCAACTTTTTAATTGTAAATCACTTTATTACAGATCCTAATCGACGTAAAAGCATATCTGCAGAAACAATCAACGCTGGTTGATATAAAAGTACCAGATGATCAGAAATTCACTGTATGCGGAGACATCCACGGCCAGTTCTATGACCTCATGAATATATTCAAACTGAATGGTCTACCATCAGTAACAAACCCATACCTGTTCAATGGAGACTTTGTTGACCGAGGGTCATTCAGTGTCGAGTGTATTTTCACGCTCTTTAGTTTTAAACTGCTTTATCCAGATCACTTTTTCATGTCTAGAGGTAAGAATTTTTATTTCTATTTACAACAAGTGTTCTGAATTTCTTCAAATGCCCATACTCTTCATGCTGGACTGGCGGGTTGATGTTTTCAGTACCGCTTGGCGAATATAGTAAACATTGCTTTAAATGTTATAATTTTCTCCAACTTTTCCAGGCAACCATGAAACCTTGGACATGAATCGCATGTACGGGTTCCGGGGTGAGGTGACATTCAAGTACACAGCGCAGATGGCGGATCTGTTCACGGAGGTGTACAACTGGCTGCCGCTGGCTCACTGTATCAACAACCGCGTTCTGGTCATGCACGGTGGTCTGTTCTCGAGTGATGAAGTCACATTGGAAGATATAAGAATGGTTGATAGGAATAAACAGCCCCCGGAGGATGGTAAGACGGCATTTAAGATTGTAAAAGATTTTATTCTTTTGGAAACTGAAAGATTGAAGTTTTCGAATGAATTCGAGTATTTAATTTACTAGGTTGGTGAAGGAGCAAAGAACACAGTATGATTGTATCGTGAAATAAATTTTTGTGAAATATTTATGTGACTCAGCAAATAAGACATCATTGTCTATGTAATACGTAATTTCACAAATTCTCAGGTATAATGTGCGAGCTGCTGTGGTCGGACCCGCAACCGATGCTGGGACGGTCGCAGTCCAAGCGCGGCGTCGGCTGCCAGTTCGGGCCGGACGTTACGTCCAACTTCCTGGAAAGGAACGGGCTCGACTACATCATAAGGAGTCACGAGGTCAAAGGCGACGGGTACGAGGTCGCCCACGACGGAAAGTGCATCACGGTGTTCTCTGCACCCAATTATTGGTGAGTCATGTGTAGATTATCATCCCATGACTATGGTAAGGAAGGATTTAGGATTGACATCTGGCTTTATCCGGACATAAAAAAAGGCGTGGCGATTATAAATGGTAGAGTCGAGAGAGGAAGACCTTGGCGAATATTTCACGATCAAATCGGAGACGTTCTGAAAAAAGGCCAGGTCGAAAGTACTGAAAACCAAAGAGAATCCATGCGAAGATTGATGAAATTGGGAGAAGCGAAAGACGTATGTCAGGACCGTAGCAAGTGGAAGAAGATTGTCTCTGCCTACCCCGTTGGGAACATGGCGTGAATATATACATACATCCGGACATATTAGAGTTTATAGTCTTATCTGAATTTTTATAAGTTTAAGTATGTTAAACTTTGATCTCTCATAATAATTGATTATTAATCAGAATGTTCGATCAAATATTACCCGGTTATAGTCCGGTTTTTTGTTTTATTTAACCTGATTATATGTCTGTAAAATGTATTGTTTTGCAGTAGATGGGATTCCTATGTCCATCCAAATAAAAAATGCCAAAGCACAAATCCGCCAATCCGCCTGCTGAGCGTGGCAATGTCAGAAACAGTTGTATGATACAAACAGATGGATGGACCATCCGACTGTTAAAGAAAAAGATTCGAAACACCCATGGTTCTTTTCATCTCTTGAGAACCTTTCTTCACCAACGGATCTTAGCGAGGTTCATTGCCACTACAGCTTGCTGATCCTTACGTCTATGTCGGTTATCCATGTTCCCCAGCGTATATCGTCGTTGCAGACTGTAGCGCATGTTTCAATAATTCGTAATAAATAATTTTATCCACGTTAAAATCGACGAGTCAGAAGTAATTCACAATTAACAGTAACCTAAAACTCATAATCCCCTTTTGAACAAGGGGGTAGGCAGAGACAATCTTCGTCCACTTGCTACGGTCCTGACATACGTCTTTCGGTCCTTCCACTTTCATCAATTTTCGCATGCATACTCGTTTGTTGAGAGTACTCTTGACCTGGCCTTTTTTCAGAACGTCTCCGATTTGGTCGTGAAGTGTTCCCCTAGGTCTTCCTCTCCCGACTGTAACTGTAACCATTTACACTCGTCTCATATATTTGTTTCGTCAACCTACTTCCATTCCAAACCAGCTCAGCATCCCATTCTCAATTCGTGTCACTACATCGTCTTTCACGCCACAACGCTCTCTGATCACATTTATAGATATATATTTATATTGTAGGCAGTAGGCACTTGTACAGAGAAAGGTCAAAGTAAGGTGCGCGTAAGCATATAGCTGTGGCTCTATATCGTATCCCACGCAGATGTCAAAATCGGTCAGAAGGATACTCTCTAACTCGAAATCACACTCAGGATGCTGAAGTATTTTGTAACACTAATTATTTATTTAAATTTCCAGTGACACAATGGGTAATCTTGGCGCTTTCATCACGATGAACGGAAAGGACTTGAGACCCGAATTCACAACTTACGAGGCTGTGGTGAGTTAATAACTTTGTTTCTAAGTGAAGCGTGGTAACTTGACAGCGTTAGAAATCGAAGCGTCAAGAAAAGGCCCCTTCTCTTCACACGACACTACATAAGTGAAACGAGAAGCGACGCCATAGGGTTTCATGTTTCGTGTTATCTACCTACCCTGCTGTTTTATTATCATCATTTACATTGTATATTATATTAGATATCTATATTATTACAATATATGTAACACGTGGTAGAGATTCAAGCGACGGCTTTTGCTGCTACCCTAATGGGCCGGCTCGCACGACCACGTAGAACGTCGGTGTGAAGTAGAGGCATCTTGTACGTGTCGTTCTCTCTCTCTCTCTCTCTCTCTCTGTGTCCTCCCTCCATCTACTCAAATATCCTTGAAGACCGGAAACGCACGTCGACGTCGGTAATCATTTACCATCAGGTGAGCCGTGCGTTCGTTTGCCCTTCCCAAAATAAGCACCAATAGCCTAATAGTCGATTTTGGGCTCCGACTGCGACACATAATGTCGTATGTTCGAGTCTGCCATTTGACTTGTGTCGTGAATCTGTGATCTCATCTCATCTCTGTGAGGTTTTAAAACTTAGTTGGAATGATAGTCGATATTACTAATATTAATAATATTGAATATATTATATTCTTAACAATACGCTTAGATCAAGGTTGACATGTAAAATAAAAACTAATTTACACTGGTTATAAGCAAGGTTAGCATGTTTATGATTTTGAAAGGTTATACCTTATTACCACTGTATAAGGTTCAAAAATATTTAAAAACACCAAATTTATAAACTATCTGTGTTATTTTTATTCGAATCGCAAAGTTTCAATAAGATAAAAACTCTTTCCAGCCTCATCCGAACGTGCGACCAATGACATACGCACATTCACTCTTCAGCATGATGTGTCAGTGAGCGGCCCCGACCCTGCAGACTGTTATAAGGACTCTGTTGGGAAAGGGGTATCCAATCACCCTACCATATTTTAAATAGATAAAACAGATACCACGATGCCACAGCGATTATTACTACTTAGTAATATTATCAAGATCCAAACGCGACATCACAGTACCAGTTGGGACATTACCGGTGTCTCCCCCACATGTACGTTTTTATAAGGTGACTATTAATACAATCGACAAATTAATATAGATGTTTCTGGAACGGAATTTTGTACTGCAATTTGGTAAGCAAAGCAAGTTTACGAATAACAATAGCATTTATTTACATTTCTAGTTACAATTTATCATTCAATCAACATTTTACTATGTGAAAATTCAAAAAATGGAATTTTTCATAAATGTTAAAATATATCAAAAAGTATTTCCGAATCCCTCTATATTGTTTTGACCAATGAAAAAAATCATCCTGTATGTATGTGGGTGTGCATGGCTACATGTACACATTGTGTATCATATTTTTATAAAGGCGCACGTAATGAAGCCGTGCGCCGATCGACTATATGAAATTATTAAAAAAAAATTGCTACCGGTTTTTTTTATTTTGTACAAACTTAAACTTACCACCGCGGCGTGAAGCCAGCCATTTTACACTTGCTCAACTTCTTTCTGGTATTGTTCGAATTCTTTCAAGTTTTACGCCACTGTATTTTCTATAAACTCGTGCACATGCATTCCCCGTTATTTGAAGTGACTGACGGTTACCTGAAAAAAAATGACAATGTCAGTTAGTCAATATCTCAATTGCAGTTACATAAAGTTATTTGCAATCACTCCTGATTTTTTTACGGGGAGTATTCATTGAATTGCGTTTGTTCAACGCCACTGCGGAATTACCTGCAGTCACTTTCGTGTACGCAAAGTGACACGCTGATACGAAAATATGCAATCACGGAATTGTTTGTTATCTACACTAGAACCATGCCAGGTAAAAATTATCCATTAAGAAAATAGTTTTTTTTTTAAGAAAGTCAAACTTAAGTATAAATTAATTTTATTCGTATTCGAAAATAAGTTTTAATCTGCATGCTGTTTCATATCCCTGTAAATATTTGCCTGGTAATTTGTAATAATTTACTAAGAATCATAATTAATAATTTTATCGATATTAAAATCGTGCGAATCACTAGCAATTCACAACTTAGGATAACCTCAAACTCACAGTGCTCATATTGAGTGATCTGTGTTATCTACACTTTAACAGTTTCTTTGTATGAAATTAAATGATTAAAGAAATACTTCATTCTTTGATTTCAAATTCTTTATAGGTTTTCTGTACGCTTAAAGTGCGATCTGCTTAACATATTTGAATCATATATCCACGCATTAAAGTTCAATGATAACTATGACCTATGACTTCAGCCGAAAATCTATCTTACACCTCACCCAATGCGACCGGTCTTGTTAACCTGTTGCCGCCATTTTGTTTACGTGATACATTCGAGTACTGTTAACTCGAGCACCTTCTAATATAAAATGATAGAGCTAAGTAAAAATATACAAAAACTAAACTTTCCATTAAAAAAAACCTGATTATTCAACGAACTTAACTTAAAGGTTAAATTCATGTTTCATAGAATAGATTATGATTCGTGTCGCTCCGTACTCTTTTGGCCAATTTTTGCCATTAAAATTTTGTTAAACTCGAAAACTCTTCTTGCCATTACCATAAAATCATCAACACCCTTCCCCAGTCGTAACCGACACGCTTGGCAGATGGATTGGCAGTATCAGACGTCTCACGTCTTAGATGCTGCTCTCGTCACCGATCGTTGTGGTGGTGGGATACAATGGTGGTAGTTTAATTGTTTTTTTTTTTTCAAACTTACACTTAAAACATCGTCATGTGGTTGGAGCTACGTAAAATTATATTAAGGCCAACAAAATCTCGTGGCTGAATAACCATCTACAAAAATAGGCGTTCGAAAATACGACACGCAAACCATCAAGGCTAACGGGAAGCAATGTCTGTGAGATGTACTGCGATAGAAAACACGTACGGCAAGCTTGATGATATGTTAAATCCTCTCATCGGCAGAGGCCTTATCCAGAAGTGGATAGGTGGTGCGTATTTCGAGGCTGCTGAACAAGATGAATCTTATCCGAGGCAGGGTACCTCTTTAAGGCAACAGTTATTTACAATTTGCCAGTGTCATAATATGTAAATATATCGCAAATTGATTGTTTTTTATTCTATTGTACAAGAATATTGCCATTGCAATTCCGATGACTTAAAAGCTTTTAAATATCATCAGTAAAATTTTCTGATCTTGTCGTCTACCTCTGGCCTCTTGAATCGGATTTTACAATCACAGTACTCTTTCATGTGCACTTGCTATCTACTCTGTCAATACCTATGCATCAAAATGCGAAATACGTAATAATAAAATTAAAAAAGCATCACAACAAACCAACTGTCAGAGTACGCGCCAAAAGTCATAAAATAATAAATACATCATTTATCCGCGGTATGATTTAGCAAAATGGTTGTTTTGTTTTTGTTACTTTATGTTAGTAAATATTTTAGTTTTTAAACGCATTTATTTATGCAATTATAATACTATTTACAATATGTATATCATTTTGCTTGTTTGTATTAAAATATTGTTAAGAAACAATAAAGTACGGTTGAATACAATTACATTCATAAAAAAGTGCAAATTACAGACTTCTTATTTTAGTTACCAACGTTTACAATTTCATTAAGTACTTTTTAATTTTCAATGACAGAAAAAATTACCTTTGATAATTTTCCCTTTTTTTTCTTTTGTTTTAATTCGTCGTGCTGTGAAACGTGCTTCTTAGATAGACCAGCAATCAACTTTGACGAATTATTGTGACCAACATTGAGTTATGAGTTAAAACTGACTATGCATATCCCAACTGTAGAGCTAACACAGAGAGACTGAGCTACACAAAAATAATAGAAAATAGGTAGATGACTGTTATTTCGTATAGCTTTGTCCCTCTTAGTTTAATATTGTGGCGAACGTAAACTATTTTACCCTTATATTATTGGGGTAGACAAACACTCTGAATGTACATTATATATATATATATCTATGTTTATAGTAATAAACAGCTGTGCGTAGCCTCCATTTTTGACTTGTATTTTAGCAGTAAATGGAGTTTATAAAATCTTCAGTTTAAAAAAATCTAATCAAATTACATTTCAGTTTATTGTAAAAGTACTTAAAAAAATTAAGACATAGCTACAAAGTATTGGAAATGTTAGTCAATTATTGCTCTAAAGTTAGTGCTCTTAAATTTTTTTATGCCGCTTAAAATATTTTGTGCATTGAAGGCTACGTGCCTACGACACGTCAGCGACATCCATCTCGCGGCCATTTTGAATATAGATTCGAATTAATTTACCAAATATAATTACGGAATTGGGCACAATTGCTTCGACGGGCGATAGAGAAATAAAATCATGAGAAGAGATACGAAGAAATTTTACCGCATCGTAATTAATAAGCTGCTTCTAAACTGTCAGTCGGATAGTTATAGAGATGTGTTTGTAAAAATAAGAGATAAATTTTTAGTCTAAACAAAAAAGTTAAACTGTGACAATATCAGATAATATGTCAACACTTAAACTTACCTACAGCTTACTCAGCCAATACTATTTCAATAGCCTGGATTTTCACGACCTCAATATATATGTGGGATATTTTTTTTATGCATAGTACACCATATAATCAACCGCGACACTTCATTATAACAAATATGCATCTACAGATGCGCATTACAAACATTTATATTCTTGATTTGGTGCTCTCTGCAGTACAAAACAGCATGGGTTCAGTTCCTACCCCAACGAAAAGTGATGTACTAACCTAGCAGACGTTAAAGCTAAAAATCGATTTGATTACAATTTCTTTTTACCGACTATCAGGAATCCTTTCCTGATAGTCGATTTCTATCGCGGACATATTATGGCTTGTCGGGTTCAATCAAATGAAATTCTATTGTTATAACAATATAAGGGTAATTTTGTTGTCTACGGACAGACTAATCATCCACTTACCAATTTAAACAAACGAGGTGTCCAATGATTCGTATCAATCTGGGGTACAGGGTACATGACTTCAATAAATCTAACATAGCAAGCGAACATCAGAGGCCAACTACAATATACAGCCTAGACGCCACCTAAACTGATGACTGACACCCTAACCCATTGGCGACATAGCCAAATGGGTTAGGGTGCGGAACTACGAAACATGACATCGTAAGTTCGAGCCCGCCATTCGACTAATGTCGTGAACCACTCCAGACAGAAGCAGTAAGCTTAGTTGGAGGGTTAACAGGAATAATTAGTAATGCTACTAAATAGCATTGTATTCTTTAAAAAAAAACTACAGACGGGTTTTTTTTGAAAATTTTTAGAAAAAAAGTTTTTTGAAAATAAATAGCATATCCTTAATTATTTGAATTACAAACTTAAATACTTTTAGGTTCATTTACGATTATGCAAAATATTTATGAAATACGTTGCTCATATAGTTGTTGAAAAAACATTGAAATTTAGACAATAAATACGCGGGAAACAATGTAAACATAAGTGATAGCTAATAGGTGCTATTGGAGTATTTTCTGTATGTAAAAACGGACGGCAGCGGGGGCCTTAAATTTATTAAGTAATATTAAATGTGAGGAACTTTATTACCGTTTAGTTCAGTCAGTTTCGGAGAAGTTGGTGAAGACTTGCACAGATATATGAATCGAGAGCGCCAAATCAAAGATACCACACATTCGTTTTATATTTAAAAACATTCTAGGATAAACAAAATAATTAGGTACGTTAAATGTAAATCTAAGTACACCCCTCGTTCCTCGGCCGCTACATTCGTTTCGAGAACATTAGGGAGTAAACATTGAAATTAGTGGTGATAGTAAATAACAGGTAAACGTCACATCAACATCAGACGGCAAACATTCGCGACTAACACCGTCCGAGGACGTTCCGGGAGTTAAAGTGAGATATTGTAAGAAAATGTTTCATTTGTAAATGATCGAGTTGCCGAGCATATCAGATGTAGATAGGATTTGGTGTTAAATAAATAAAAATTGTTAAATTTGTATGTTTGTTGTTTTATTTATGCTCGAGGAACGCCAATTACAACTTAGACTGTTTTATTCGCTTAATAGTTGGATATAATCTTATACTATTGCTACTTTTGCAAGCGGTAGAGCCAAGCTTTTGCTCCTGCTCGTATAGGTCGGCTCTACAGAGGTAGTACCACGACCTCACAATATACCGGCGTGAAGTAGCTACGAATCATGTGCTTCTGAATTTTGTTCGGTGGGTGTGGTGACTGGAGGCTCTCCCGTCCCCTCTTCCCGACCTACCCTCGAAGGCTGGCAACCGCACCTGCAGCTCCGCAACCCAAGTGTTACAGATGTATTATGGGCGTCGGAAGTTACTTAACGTAAGGTGATAATCGCTTGCGCGTTGTTCCCAATTCGCATACAAAAATATTGTATTATCGTATAATATATTAGTAACGTTGTGATTCGTCATAGAATAGGTAATAGAAACTACAACATGCATTCGCTATTCTCGTACAATCACATGCACTTTAATATTATTTATTAATAGAATTTAATTAAATAATATTATAAAAGAGAATTTGAATTCTTCACCCCTGTTCGAATGGCTGGTCTTAAAAACTGCTTAAGTGATGTTATCACGATATGTAAACTGTGACAGAGGCAGCAATATTTTAAAAATAATTCTAACTTATAATACGCAAATAAATGCCAAATCTTATATAAAATTAAGAAAATATCTGGTAAAAAAATTAACAAATTTACGAAGGTATCAATTGTGACATAATTTTTATAACAGTCTTCTTGTCCAATTTACACTTGGGATAGAGAATCTGACAGTCTGTATCCAAAGATTTGCCAGCAGCCATTGCTTCAAATATAGACGTGCCTTCCATCATACGACGTATTAGGGAGTTACTGGAAAATAGATATAATTATAGTAATTAATATAACGGTACATATTGATGGCAATTCTAAAATTACATTATGTACATATATGTAAATACAATATTACCAAAAAAAATAAGTAATTTACGGTTTAACGACTAGAAGTTGCGTGTGTGGTAAGTATTAGGTCTTGTTTTGCTTTGATATTTCACAAAAATCCCGATTGAATAAGTGCAAAAAAGAAAGTACAGTAGCAGCCTGTAAATGCCCACTGCTGGCCAAGGCCTCCTCAAATATCTAAGAGGGTTATGAAGCCGGGAAGGGTTCGCCACGTTGCTACAATGCGGGTTGGTGGACTTTGCATGTCCTCGAAAAATTATATTTCTCAGACATGCAGGTTTTCTCATGATGTTTTCCTTCAACACGCCGAGCACGTGGTGAATTCGGGCGTCGGGAATCGAATCTATGAAACTGAAGCGAGCGCTCTGTCCACTAGGCTACCATACAAGTATAAGGACTTGGATAGCGAGAATTTCATACGCTGGTAGCTCAGACCCAGCGCTCGCTTTAATTTTACAGTACGCGTGCCTGCGGAACAAAACGTGTTATATTAAACTTTGAGTCTTGAATTAACCACGTGCTCACCGGTAACGGAAAACATTGTGAAGAAATCTGCGTGTCTGAGATTATAATTTAAAAAAATATTTCGAGAGCATGTGAATGCAGTGGCGGACTCATGCCGGCACCAACACTGTCTCAAAGTTGAGAGGATCTCTCGGAGCCCAGCCCGCGTGAGGTGCGATACGAAATAATCCTTGATTGAGTCCAATTAGAGCGCAAACTTACCGCGACTGTAAGAAATGATGCGGGAAAATTTCTGGTAGAAACGGGATCACGCTGCAATCTCACCCGAAAGTCGATTGTATGTTGCACAATTATTAACCTCAGGCGGGATTCGATACCTGGACTCAGTGAGCAAATGCACTGACTATTGAGCCCCCCTGTTTTTAATGTGTAGAACGCTACAGTGTTCGCAGCCTTAACACTTTCGGAAAATATTATATCTTAGTAAGCATAACGTCCGCGAGAAAGGAATACGTCACTACGAACATCTGATCCTTGTTAACGAATAAAACGATACTCCAACTAAGCAGTGCTTGCCTTGTAGTGAATGCGATGGGCTGTAATGTTAATGACTTAAAAATAAATCGTTGTCTATGGTTAACCAGATGCTGCTCCATTAATACTCTGTGTAATTTAGGTATGTACGGTAGGTTTTGAATTAATTTACCGCCATCATTCGGTCGCCCGAGCATCTGAGAGTCTGTTGAAGGGCCGCACACCATGTAGACGAGGTTGACTATTGGATAAAAAGGTATTATATTCCTCATTAAACCCCTTAGGAAGTTATGCTTACTTGGATAAAGAGTCCAACATTGTGTCAAAATCGGTCGCGTTGCCAGTAGCCATGTGCTCGTTGGCCAGCTGCACGTACGTGCAGGTGACGCGTTGCATGCAAGCCGCCGTGTCAATGTTGTATCTGCTGAGCGTGTCATCTAGTTTGCTGAACATGTCTGACACTTGGTGCATGTCTGTCTCCAGGCCTGTTGATGACAGTAAAACGAAATCAATATTCTCTCTCTAGGAAATATATTTGTAATTAGTTTTTTTTTTCATTTCCTCTTCATTAGCCTGTTAATAATAAACCGCTGGACATAGACCTGTCCCGACTGGATGGATTTGCTATAAGTCGCAACTAGACCCAGCTGCTCGTCCGTTTTTTTTTGAGATCTGTCATACGCCATGTGTCTCAAGGAATTTCTTTTAGACGACTGCCACGGGAAGAAAAGCGGGGGCAAGGAGTGGGAATAAAAAGCTCTCTCGACCGTATACCCTATACTGGAGGTCAGAGGTCTACATTTATTTTAGTCCTTACAACCGACTTTCCACCAGAGCTTATTTGGTACAGCATAACAGGTTAACAACAATGTTCGTAAATTTTCTAAAAATTCATGTCTAATATTGTCGTGTCTCCTCATTCATAGGCAGATTAACCACACAGCTATCGTGGCTTAAGTAGTGGGTATTTGTTTAATAAATATATATAGGACATGCTCAAACACAGACAAACGTCATTCGGGACTTTTCTAGTGTGCCCTGTATCTTGGGCAGAGGGATAGCGATATGATAAACATACAAACAGATTAATATTAGTATTTTTGTGGAGATGGGCGCCGATTTTACTTTAATACCAACAATTTTTTATAGATGTTGGAAAAGATTAATTTGCACAATTCCGCATGAAAAAAAAAACAATGAGTTGACATATATAACCTACTCCGTAGAGAAGAAGAACACCAGCACCACACTCGTCACTAGACAATGTATACCAACATGTAATACGCGACACATGTTCTTGGCTAGGCGGTTGTACGTCGCAAGGCGACATTTTTTAAAACATTTCCAAACAAAGGGGTTTGCCTCAAATTGACGCTCGATTCTATTTACTATGAGACTACCAACCAACATTTCATTTTCATTACATTATATTACGGTTTTTCAACGTCTTACTTCTTCCGTAACCCCCTCCATAGCCATAAGAAAAGGCGTGAATGATCTTCGGAAGTATGATAACAGCACCGAAACCCAAGATCGAACCCAGAAGCACACCTCCCAGGTCAATTTTCACAGGCCCGTAAATTCCAGGAGCGGTTCCCCCGTAAGGTGACTGAAAAGACAAATTGCGCATTGTTCGAATACAAATTGTACGTAAGTAAAATAAATTGAACACTTGATTAAAACACCACGGCAGTGTTAGCAGAACAGATATAATCCACACATCTTGATATAAAAAAAAATACTAAAGTCATAGACAACAGCTTTTTGATTGGGTGCTACTATAGATATTATTTTTTAAATATACTGAATATTTAGTTTAGAACACACCCCTATACTCGCAGGGGGATACTTGTGTTCTAATAGCATAAACGTTACATCGGATTCGGGAAGGTAAAGATGTGTGACTGCTTTTTCTTGCGCGAGATTGCGACATCATAATCCTGCGCTGTTGAAAACTGCCGATAATATTCGGAACCTGTCGCCGTGGTGGAAATCGTTCAGGAGTACATTATCACAGTTATCGTCGTATCGGTTGACATCAAGAAATGTTTATATGGCCTACAGATACTGCAGATAGAGCCGTGGTAGCCTAGTGGTCAGGACGCTCACTTAAGTTTCACAGAGCGCGAGTGACCAGGGTTCGATTCCCGGTGCCGGCACCACTAAAATAGTTAATAGCAATTTTAAGTGCTGTATTTACCACGTGCTCAGCGGTGAAGGAAAACATCGTGTGTAAACCTGCATGTCAGAGAAATAATAAAAATATTATTTCGAGGATATGTGAAGCCCGCCAACCCGCACTGGAGCAGCGTGGGGGGCTTTTCCCGGCTCCTAAACCCTCTCTGATACTCGTATTTGAGAAGGAGGCCTTTGCCCAGCAGTGGGAACTTATAGGCTGCTACTTTACTACAGATAATATTGCCGCGCCTGGATTATTGTGCATATTAAACTGACGAGACAATTAACTCGTATATCTGTAAACCTACAGTGGAGAACTTTTTAAAAAAAAGCAACTTACTCCTGTACTTCCGAAGGTCGAAATACCGAATCTTTGTGTTCTGTCGGGTTGATCGTTTCGCTCTTCTCTACTGTTCTTCTCCACTCTTGCAGATGGCTCAGCTAGTTGGTCCTCCGTACGTTGAAAGGCAGTGCTTGGCATAAAACCTCTGAAAACAACAACGTCAAGCACTAATGTAGGATAATCGCGCAATCTCCTTACTTTACATACAAGTTATATTTATTTATTTATACTTTATTCTGCACACCAAAAGGATTATATAAGGCGGACTTAATACTTAACCTTTTGGCAATCTCTAACAGTCAACCAAGGGCGTGAAGAAATGTTGTGATAGGTGCATTAAATTAAAAGTAATATAAATAGCAAAAAGACTAATCGAGACATATACCATATAATTAAAACATGTATAAGTATACATATCTACACAAACACATACAAATATATACAATTTATATAGGTATGTGTTTATATGTTTGTAAACTGCCTCCGCGACACAGGAGAAATTCCTACAGCGGAAGGTAACGTTAATAATAAAAAAAAAAAATATCTAAAGGAACAACTTTTTTAAATAGTCCACTGTAGCCCTCTCCCATAAGCAATTTTTGGCATAATCGCCACGCTTGGCTAACAGATTGGCGATTGCAGTAGGTACTGGAACTCGCACCTTACGACTTTGCTCTCCTATTTTTAGTCTGGTGTTTTATCTGCTCGGTTATCCCGCATCTATCGGAAGTCAATGCGTTTTACGAGGCTTTCCCATTAGTCGCCTCTTACAACAACCACGTGAAGAAAGAGGGTGGTAGATTCTTACGTAGATACCACACGGTAATGTATGTCCAGAAGTGGGGCATAAGAGACTGTCAAAGAAGAAGTATAAGATTAACTAGATGTTAGGAATCCTTTTCTGCATAGGAGTCGTCTGGATATTATTTTATTTCGGCCACCAATTGTCAGTGCAACCACTGCTTGAAGGATATAGAGTCATTATAATTTACAGGCTGTGAGGCATGGCGTCTTAGTCCTCAGAGGTGATAATGCATCTGGAGCATCCTTAGATTGAAGGTGTCCATGGGCGTCCAAAAAAGTCTTGTGTTTCCACCTGACGGTAAGTGATTACCGTCGCTCATGCACATCTGCAAGATCTACGAGCCGCAGGTGAGTGATCGGTCTTTAAGGATATATTGGGAACAAGGGGGTAGTGGACCTCCGGTTACCTCACTCACCGAACGAAACGCGTAAGCCCAAGATGGCTCTACTTCACGCCGGTATTCTCCAAGGCGTACCATGGGCCCCCGAACGAGCCGCAATAAAAGCCGCCGCTTGGCTCTACCACGTACAAACTGTTATCTAGTTTGTCACCAGATTACGATAATAAAAAATAGAAACATACCCGTCGCTCCTATAGTTTGCTGCCGATACATTTAAGCACGCGACAAGAACCACACCAACAGAGACCCATATCATGTCACCCATCTTGACCGAGCTTCGGATACGACTGCCGCCTTCCATACTCCCCATTAGTACTTTATAGGAGACGTTCCGAAGCTTGGCTCGGAACAATCGCATGGGGCAATGGGGAATCGTCATTGTCATGTGTTGTGGTCTTTACGTTTAAGTATTACATAAGATCAATTTTACTGGAACTATACGTTACGCCTGTTAAGCTGATGCTATCGAACCGGGAAGTATGTATAATATAAATATATTGACGGCCGATATTTATACCGACTAAGCGGTAGTAACCCTGACCTTCGAAGCTGAGGGTTTAAGGTCCGGATCCTGCTATTAGCAAACTTAGACATGATTAATATAAATGTTTGTAAGCGAAACATGAATGTTTACATAAGTATTAATAATATTTTATGGATGTATTATGTATATGTATTTTGTCCTCTGTAATACAGGTTCTTAACCTAGCACGGATGTCAGGGACTTCATACGAACTTTGTGTTTCAAATTCTAATGACAATAAAGACTATTATTATTATTTATCTTATCACCATCCAAGTACAGGATATCCTAGTTTGGTATTGGACGATGCGTGTGATTGTTCAATATATTATGTTATCTTTTCGTGCGAGTCACTGATTCCCTTCGGGAGATTGTCATGTGATTTTCAAGGCTTTTTTTAGTCATCTCTTACGACACCTACACAAAAGGAATAAGTAACTTACCACGCCACAACACGCCAAATACTTGGAGAGGATTATGAAGGTTTTTTAAGGAGGTACCTATTCAAGTCAAATTAATCATTAAAATCTTATACAATAACGAGCCCTGCAATTTGCGAAATCGTGATGGAACCGCCGTGTATTTGGAGCATAAAATTAGTGCATTGTTCACTTTCTGTCGCCTTTACTCACCACCTTTGTTTGGATAATTTCAAACACACGAAGACAGTGAGTATATATATAAAAAATAGAGTTACGTAGCAACCTGTAAACGTCCCACGGCTGAGCAATGGTATCCCTTAAATATTTGAAAGAGTTCTAGTCGGGAAGGTTCCGCCACGGTGTTCCAATGCGGACTTCACATGGAACCGTGCAATTAATTCCATAGTAAGCTTGAGACATGCGTTAGATCCCCGGGTGTCGGCATAACTAATAGTGAAATATCATTTTAAGAGCTGAATTTACCACGTGGGCGGCGGTTAGGCAAAACATCAAAGAAACCTCCGTGTGAATAATAAATACCTCATAGCTAGAGTTTTACTGACAGGAAGAGTCCGCCACGCTGCAGTGGACCGAAATTGTTTACCCGAAAACATCGTATCTTAATCTGCATGTGTCAGATTTAATTTACAGACGCTGGTTGGTCTAAGACAATAGAAGTATCATATGTCACGTGATCCCAAATAAGCTCTGGCGAAAAGTTGGTCGAATTTACGCTAGTATTGAAAATACTACCCTAAATGAGACGGGCGTGAGATATAGAAAAAGAAGAAGAACAAAATTGATAAAAAAAGGCTCAAGGTAGCCCGAATTGCCTATGACATCGGAACGTCTAACACCTCAGTGCCCCCGTGACCAGGTTTGCTGTAAAGCACTTGAAACGTCGGCAATATAAAGACAAAATTTGACGCTATAAAATCCGTAAATAATAGTTTAATTTCAAAAAATTCAACAATAATCTATTCATATCTTGTCGTATTTGTAATCTCGTTTTATTATGATCAAACACAGAACATCAGATAGTTTCACATTTTGTATTAGTATGATGTAAATATTCGTACTTCGGCCTAAGCATATAACTAAACATTAATCTTTCACTGCTGAGCCCACATGCCGCATCCAGTTTTTTCAGCCAGGATGATCTTTCAACGCTACACCATCCGCTATCCGGTTCGTCTATGCAGTTTTCCCCCAGATGTTTTACTTCAGCGCCGAGCAAATGACTAGTCAGCACTAAAAACTGGCTCTGTATCTAAGATTCATAGATTATCTATGTAAAGGATTATTGGTAGTGACGATATTTACGACATTATTTACATATTAAATCTGGTTGCTATAAACGTTTAATTGTGAACTATGACCTTCTAATTCATAATAATATTCGTATCCCGTATGGTCTAGTGGCTAGGATACCTGGCTTTCACCCAGGAGGCTCGGGTTCGATTCCCGGTACGGGAAATTGTATTTTGTTGCTCAAAGTTATTATTGATAATTTTTTTTTAAATAACTGTTTGTGTCCAGAACTTAGCATCTTTGAATGTATCAGGCCGAATTTGTATTCGAAAAATTTTATATTAAAACACTCTAGATTACGTTTGTTCCTAGTTTCCGTCGTACTTTAGGCAGACACGATTCATTATACGAGTGTAACATTTTTTTATAATAAACTATTATTGAAATATTCCAACGCCTTCAAAATACAGGCCGCATATTTAAATTTACATAATTTTATGTAAATTTATATATTCATTGATCGAAGGCTGTCTTAATCAATGCATCAGATATCTATTTTATTTTCAGATAGCATTTTGGTTAATTAGTATAATGCTTAGATAATATGTGTAAACTCTTTATATATCATCTATTCTGTGCTCCACAAGCCATTGATGTAACAGTTGTATATAATAATTATTAATAATTAAATAATAATTTATCCAAACAAGCGCACAATTATTATTGTAATAATTTATACTTGGGATTGTAGTCACTTGGTGAAACTACATCATGTTGACAATTATTATTATTTCTTGTACTATTATAATATACGATCGGGGACAGATATTAAAAAAATACTACATTAAATGTGTTGTGAAACTAGTACAAGATATAATAACAATTGTCAATGTTATTGTAACAACCAAAAAACAGATCGTCATGACGTCATAAAATATAAATTAAAATAATTATAAAATTATACATCGTGAATATACTTCGTCGCAGTTTTCCTCGGATTATTGACATAATAATAATAACCATTAAATAACATAATTGATAACCATTGACTTTATTAACACGAAGCATATTATATAATGAATCCAAATATAACACAAATAGATCGTAAGAAATGAAAACATGTTATTTTCTCGCTCTATCGAACAGAGATGACCAAATAAAAACAAAAAATAAAGAATGAATTCATTCTGAATGAAGTTTCGGGGCCAAAAATAATATTCCCGTACCGGGAATCGAACCCGAGCCTCCTGGGTGAAAGCCAGGTATCCTAGCCACTAGACCATACGGGAGATGATAATGATGATGAAAAACAGTAATAGTTGCTAAATTTTCCAGGCACATCTAATAAAAATAAATGTACAGGTAAATAATAATGGTAAATAAATCGATAGCTAAAATTTTAAATTATTAACCTTTTAACGTAAACATTAATCTTGTTCTCTAAATTATTGCGCATACGGACTTTACCCCATAATTGTTTCTAAAAATTGCAACAACAGTTGATAAACCTAAAATAAATGAATAACATTTAGACCTAAGTTATGTAACCAATCACAGATTGTTAATTAATTTGTTACTATCTACTTTAACGTTATACATACGCGAGTCTATCAGCTGTAGATGATCACGGAGTTTTTTTTAATAATTCTGTTCAGCGTTACAACATACGACGACGAGGTACGTCGCCCGAAACGTTCGTCTCTCGGAGCGTCAAAAAGTGAAAGTGAAAGTTTGGCTACGCTGAGTTTGCAAAATGGAAATCCATAGTCCCTATCTTCCGCAATGGCTGACAAGTTCTTATATATCTTGGAAAGAAATACTTTTATATTAGATCAATCGTTAGTGCTATGCGCTTGTGGATTTACCTGTAAACATTAGACGTGTTCATTAACATTTTCCTTCAATAATTTTCTTAAATCTCATTTCTTAGATTTCCAGCTCATGTTTTCCTTTTTACTTTTCCGTTTTATTCTCTGGATTCCGTTTATCCGTGCTTCTATTGATTCCATTCATCCTTTTATCTAGGGCTGCCACTGTAATGTTTTGTATTTGTTTTTTCGTATTATACAATTAAGACATAATCGTTACACACTCTTCTTGCCTCCTTTTCTCCTTGTCTTTAACCTTCTTCATCAATTCATCAAAGATTTTCTGCAACAGATCGCTATTAAAGTAATAAGAGATTATTTATTTGATGTATAATAAAGAATATAATAAATAATAACCTTTCGTGTGTCTGGAATAATACTCGTATATGTACCTTTAATGGGAAATGTTCAAATAGAGGCAAATAAAAAAAAAATTACAACAAAACCTGTGGAAATGCCATAGGTTTTGTTTGATCAATTTGTCTTCTTTCATGAAACGTTGAAAAACTTTCATGAAAGTAATTTTAAGTTAAACATACAGTGATAGAAATAATTTTAGATATCCCTAGTTATACAACATGTTATGGCGACGAAGCTAACAATAAAAATAGGAAGTATTGTAATGTTACAAAAGACAAAAGATTTGCACAAAGAAAAGAAATAAGAACATAAACCATCTAGTGTGAAATTGTTACAATTTACTTAAGCGTTCCGATTCAGGCCATAGACTTTCGACATCACAGACAGGATTATATTTAAAAGCTTAGCTTAAAATTAAAACCAAGTACTTATCCTTAAAGATATTTTATCAAACATGTAGCCATACCTCCAATTTGTCCAGTGTCTTAGTAAATCCGTGGTAGCCAAGAGATCAGGGCGCTCTATTTAATTTCATAGTACGCGAGTGACTTGGGTTCGAGCACCGTTGACGGCACCACTAAATTAATAATAACAATCTTAAGCGCTGAATTTACCACGTGCTCGGCGGTGAAGTAAAACATGGCGAGGATACATCCATGTCGGAGAAATATTAAACAAATATATAGTTTCGTGGACGTGTAAACCCGTGGCGGAACATTACCGGCTTCGAAAGTAAACAAATATTTGAGTGGAGGCGGAAATATTAAGATTGAGATTTTGTAGGCCTTTTCCTTGGTCGTCTCATACGATACCCGCAAGAAGAAAGAGGGACAGTCGGTTTCCTAAATATATCAGCTTTCTTTAATTGCCAGTCCGTTCTGGTTTGCAAATTCGCCATCATGTCTTATGTTCCATTATGTACTTTATGTTAGTATATGCTTCAATCAAATGTGAGACTATTCGTAGTTTTTTATTGTGTATTATTTGGTACGAAGAAAATCTGTTAAAAAATTATTACAAAAAGAAGGTGTATACCTACGGAATTTGTTCTATTTCTTCTTTGTTAGAAGAATCTCATTACGTAACGGTTGTAAATAAAATGTCAATCGGCAGACGAAATTAGATTTTTTTACGACATACATTCATCAAACGCTTTAAGAAATGTTTGCAAGGTTGTACGCCAGTGCTTTCTTAGAGGGCTTTATTTTTAGCAAAGCACCAAAATATGATCTGTTTTGGTCCGCTGGTGAAAATAAAGCATGCATACATTGGAACCGTCAATCACGAACCGCTGAACGAGTAACGGTTCAACGGTTAGCGATTCGGACAAAAAAATTATTGATATAATATTATTTTGAGTTATTATGATTGCCACGTCTGTCTGCGTCTTACTCTATTTCAATCATACGATTTCTAAGTCCTAAAGTAAGTTGTTGCAATTTTCATAATAATTTTCGTTATTAAAAGACAATACACGGAAACATTTAACAGTTACGCTCAATAGTTTCATGGTTTATGTATGATAATACGCCAAGTATACTGCGACAAACGTCTAAATGTTCTAGCACGCGAACGACTCTACCATTATTAGCTAAAATTATATTTATTAAAAAATCGAAAATATTTTTTTTAAATTCTGCGTCAACATGTCATCCATATATTTTTTCTTTTTTTGCTTGATGACTTTAGTTGCCAGTGATAAAAACAGTATCGAAAACCCCAGAAGACCAAGAATTATTTCGTTTGATACATCGCAAGACGATATTGCAGTAAGTACATTAATTTTTTTTTTGATGATTGAGAATACAACAATAAAAATTTAAAAGTTTTCAAGATTTTTTGTTTATTGATTTATTATTTGTTACACAGAGCGTAAACGATATGTTATAATTTTTTCACAATATTTAAATGTCTTTTCAGATAAATTTAGATTTTTCTTTTCCATTTCTTAAATTACCGTTGAATAAGAATTTTAATTCAGCTTTTGGCGTCGATCTGGTGAGTATTAAACCTTAAATTACTTCAAAATATATGTACATCGTTAATTTAACAGAGGACGGTACCATTAGTTTATAAGTTAATTTAACTTGAAAAATAATAGACGTCCAAACATACTTAAACAACTTATATCTCGTACGAAATGCGATTAGGAAAGGACCTTATGAAACTGCGTTACATGTAGTGTCAGACAAACAACCAGGTAAATTTAATCTGTAAATTCATTATAAATTAATACAATATTTACATATTGTAATTTATATAACGTACGTCGTGTATTTTTAATAGATTTTGTTTTCTGTAAAATATTTTTACTCATAATTCGTAAAAGTCACAATTGAATTTCTAACGTTAAATGAAGTTTTTTTTTCATATCATTTCATAATTATTTTGGCCACAATATACCATAAACAAAAATAATTCAAAAATAAATATTTAACCAAAACAATATCGTTAACAGCTCGATAGCGTTGCTGACGTTACTGACACCTGTCAGTTGATGTCAAACAGCGCTCTATTCTAAAAGAGTGTAGTTGGAGACGTGGAACAGAGTAGACGTGCATCAGACCTGGCTGTATGGACGAAATGCCTTTGCCTTTCCCATTAGGGATAAATTAATATCATCATCATCATCTATTCTAAAGGTCCCATCCTAATAGCATTTGCAAAGATTTCAACCACGTCGACAACTTTCGATTACTATCAGCAGTTGACAACTGCGTAAGATATATTATAGTGCCGCAAATGTACCAGCAAACACAGAGGCACTCACATGTAGTACATATGCGATAAGATCGGAGAAAGAGTCCGAAGCTATATCATAAATAGGTGTGTAAGTGCATGTTTTTTGCACATATATTGACTTCGGATGGAATTCAAACCCAGGACCCATGTCGAAGCAGTAAGGTACTCCAAGCCATTATGTCACGCAGTCCTCCACCGAGTCACATCGTAAGTAATGTTGTCAAATAAATATTTTTTGCAGGGTTTACCGAAAATTAATTTCAATCCATCGACCCTAGCGCTTGGAGGCGCTATGGTGCTTGTAACGAGTTTATTCGCCACTGCCTTCAGCAATAAAGGATTCCTGTCACACAATTATAACCGTCGATACGACAGAAGTAAGTAAAGCACATATTTTATTATGGTTATTTATCCGTAAAGGTCTAGTCTAGTGCAGTGGGAGGCGGCGGCGTAAAATAACAACCACGACTTCCCAGGGTGTCCGAAGTGCCTAAAAAATGTCGTGGCCATAGACAGTCCAGAAATGGATGGATAGTAAATTAAAAAAAACCTTTCAAAAATACACAAAACTTTTTTTCTTTTTAGTTTATCGTGGGGGAAAGGTGCTCGCACCTATCCGTCACCGTCTCCGGTGACTGATTATGTCGGGATCAGCATTAAAGATGCCGGACCTACTAAAACCCCCGCGTTATATATTCTGTTGGCCCGGTGGCCTTTACAAGCTTCAGCGGTAGAGATTCGCGAGCAGGAGGCCTATAAGTTAAAAACACAGAACGACGAAGGGCAGCAGCTTACGTACTAGACGCCTAGTACGTCCTTCTGTGCTAATAAGCTACAAAATGGAGCATTGCTGGCTGCAGTCCATACAGCGAATACAACCCGATATAAAGATTAGAGAAAACAAAAGTTAGCACACATTATAGACAGTCGAGCGCGCAGTGTTGGTACTCTTGCACTAGAGATTCTCTCACACAGCAGTTTCAATTCGTTTAGGTAAAGAAAATAATTACACAGGTTTAAAATTTTACTCACATAGAAAAAAAACTATTTCACACTAATATCCAAATGCACATCACGCCGGACATGGACCACAAATCTTCTTTACCTTCTTCTTGGGCTTCATGATCGTAGAGGATTTCTTAGTCGCCTTCGGAACGTCCGCAATTCCCGCATCCGCGGGAACATATTGCGTTTCCACATGGATGAAGTTCGGCCGTTTCCGTGGCGACAGATCGAAGCAGCCAAAGGGCGGAGTATACTCTATGTCCCACGTAGCGTTACTGGACAATGAACTCAATGACTCTTCCTTACAAATACATTCGGGTTCTTTGAACGCTGGACAGCTGTCGATTACTTTATCTATGGCCGTCAGATCATTGCAGTAGACGTCCATATACGCACATTTACAAATGTCTTCAACTGCCTCGGCCAAAGCCTTTCGTATATCAGCGTCTCTTTGCTTTTTGAGCTTGACCATTTTGCGCGCCTCGACCTTCGCTTGCTCTTCGGGACTTCGTTTTTTGATAATTTTAAAAACCATAGGATCGCAATCGACGTATGGATCTTCGTTCGGTTCGATCTCTGTCAGATTTTTTAACGGGTTTACCTAAAAATAGTTATATAAAATTATCTAAAAAAATATAGCATCGTCTTACATTTAGAAAAATGGCAAATCTGCGTTAGTTCAACAAGTTATTTTACATACAAAAATATTTAATTTCTAGCATTTGGATAAAACATCGGCCAAAGGCGTCCAGCGTTGGCTTTTATTACTAGATAAACGTTTAATAATTTGGTAATAATTCAGATCTGAAAGGTTAATAGTTTTCAAATAATCCTATACTTTTTAATGGAATGACACACATTATAACGTACAAAAGTAACAATAAGATAAATTAGAGCTTTCAATTCTTTAAGACCCATTTATTTTTTGTCTATTAATCTATCTATCTCCTATGTGCAAATGCAACATAATTTTGGTTCCATGTGTAAAAAATCTAGTTTATCTCCAAGAGGTTCGATATCGTCTTAAAGATATATCTTTAAGAGGATGCAAGGAGTCCACTACTGGACAATAGGTCTTTCTCATAAGCGGTTGACTGTTATAATGTCATAAATATACCTGTATAGTAAAAACATCTCCTTTTCTGTGCACTTTTAACGTTGGTTTGGGTTCAAGTGGCTCCTCCGGCTCCGAGTCCCCTCCTCCCATATCTGTGCCGGGTCTCTGTCCTTTCTTCTTTTTCTTTTTACTCTTGTCTTTATCTTGGCCGCCTCTAGCGCATTTGAATGTCATCATCTTAGCAACGCTCTTGCCAACAACACCAGGTTGCCAACCTCGGCGTAACTGTATATTCAATTTAAGTAGTTTAACAGTAGTACATAAATTTCGAGTTATGTACTAGATTCGTAACTTAACTTCGGGATAACTTTGGATTGATTAAGATTTGATTGTGTTTCCGCGGTAGAATTAAAAATAAATCTTTATTTTCTTCTTCTTCTCTATCAGCCTGTAAGCCAACGCTATACATTGGCGTTTTCAAAAAATACTAACAAAAGCTGTTCAATTTTAAACGAACAGTCTTCGTAGGAAAAATCGACGACGAGGCTCGCCAGCCACCACGTTTGCGAACTCCCGGAGAACTGAAAAGTGGGTTGCAGAAAAACCATTTTGTTACGCTAAGTTTTTCCTAAATGAGAAACTGTAAACTTTGCCGATCCCTATGAGTAACCGGCGCTAGTACCTATATAAAGATTGTTAATAGGTATATCAAAATATTACCTTCACTCCCGGTACGTCTGTCGCATTCCACAACCAGCCCATATCTCTAGGGACGCGATACCCCGGTTTCATGAATGGATTGCATGTCTTATGTCCGATCACGATCCCTGTCATCAAAGAGAAAGTAAACATAGCACAGAAGCCACACATATCACCTCACCTTCGAATGTTAGATGCGATAGATATAGAAAGAATACCGGGTGAGCAACATTATAATAATAAGACTCGCAAACAAATTATTTATAACAACGAAAATCAATTATTCTGCAAATATTATAGTACCAACAAACAAAAAACCGCCAAAGGTTTTTTTTTTCATACATTATCACCGTTAGACATCAAGAGTCGCGATCTCGGGTCATTGTCAGATGCCTTCCAGATACCATTGCAGAACCTTCCAGATTCCAGAACAGCACGAGATACTCTGCTAGATACAATTCGAATATTTAGGTAGTGGTGACAGACATTTTACTAGTGCAATCCTATGATTTGATCAAATTAATGTCTATTTGATTTGGAAACTACTGTGGTTTTTTTTGGAAGTTCTCAATTTGCTCCTAAATTCATTATTTAAACGGAAAAAGATGTAATCTAATTACTATTTCACCCGGGTCTATGTTTATTTACATAGGTGTAGGTCGTAGTTACTGAGAAAAACGTATGATATAGACAGGCAGATATCTAAGTAACGCCTTGAGAGTTCCTAAAACTTTTAAAACTAAATTATTGGTACAGAAAAAGTATATGTACTCACCTGGGTACTCATCTCCAAATGTATAATTGTATTTGGACGCATTTTTCTTTTTCTTCTTTTTGTCATTTTCCTCTTCTTCTCCCATTTTATTCAAAGTACGCTATGTTTGAAAAGAGGTAAATTCTTTTATACTTTTTTAAAGCACTTTCAATTTATATAAATTACAGAGAAGTATCACTGACGCAATTTCAAACTCTCCAAACTTAAATTTTACTAGGTATGTTCATGATAGGGTGTAGGAATACGCAAAGAAAAATGTTTAATTAAAGGGTGAAATAGGGGGTGGTTTAGTAATATTTGTGTGAAGTATAATACTTTTAAACAATAAAATACCTCTAAAGGGCTCTTTGAAAAACAACTCTTTAGAGGGCAGAACAGGGGATGAAAGTTTGTACAGGAGATATTTATTTAGCTTTATTATTAAATTGAAACTTAATGTAAATACTCTTCAAAATATAGTTGATTTGATTTACGAATGAAAAATTATTATAATAAAAAAATATACGAAAATTACGAAAGCGTATGAAGTCACGTGTAAAATACATATATGACTTAATATAATGCTACATATCTTAAATGCGTACTATTAAATGCCAACCACATTCACTTCTTTGAGATATTTAATTAAGTATGAATCCAAAGCTTCAAGAAAGAATAAACTATACGTCGTAAAAGATTCTTAATAATATATCTTACCACCGAAAGGTGTAAGATATTGTTGGTTAATCAAAAAATGCTAAATAAAAACATATTAATATTATCAAAGCAAACATTTTGGAAGGAGTTACATTATTATTATGTTTCTCTACAGATTTGGGTTACAAAATAAAATATCAACGAATTGCATTGTATCACTTCTTTTCCTCTCTGAATTTATCTTGAATTGCTAGTTTATGTGAGCCACAGCATCCTTTTCCCATTAGAGACAAAAGATGTTGCTCCTTGTCACAACAACGTCTCTCTGTGTCTACGTTGAATTTGTTTACACATCTAAAGTCATCGTCTTTTTCATATTTCATATAGTTTTGCAATGCTTTCTTTATCCTTTCATATTCCTTTGAACAGCAAATTTTACCTGCATCGCTGTAACTAGGGGGTAGAGTTGGTAACACTGCGTTTTTATACATCCTTGCGAAACCATCAGGAACGCTACAAGGTCTACCCATCACTGGACATGGCCCAAGTGTTATTGGAGGTAAACCGTAAGGTAAAGGTTCTGCCTCATCTTCGTCATCTTCTTTTAATGCTTCCTCTTCATTCATCATTGTAACTGGACAGCTGTTTTTGTGTTTGTATGAAGGGCAATAAGGTTTATGTGATTTTCTTGATGCTTCATCAGTCATCTCGGTAATGCATTCACAATCAAACGTCCTACACAATGGTGTTGGCTTTGGTGGGTTACAGCTGCAATCTTTTTCATCCCGCACAATGACACAATTATACACGGAAAAGTTACGCTTCGAATCTTCGTTATTCTTCCCTGGTTGGTTGCTAAAACATGTTGAACGTTTAACATCAACTGGTGAGGTGTCGATATTCTTTACTGAGTTAGTTTGTTCAGTATTAGAGAAAGGCACTTGTGAACAGGAACATCTTTCTTTAGTGTTGTTCGTATCCAGTCCAGCCTGGAAATAGTATTCCAACATTGAATTCTCAACAGTAAAATCCTTATTTATTTTTGCATATTTGTGGACTGGAAAACGGACCGTACTAAACACATAATTGACATGCGTTTTACTGCCCTTAGGAGTTGCACCGGTTCCAAAAAACCCTTGTTTTTTCTCTTCACATGTCTCTCCTGCAATGGTGAGGCCGCTGCAACCGGGGCATTCAGCTTTACTTGGACTTAAATGTAATTTATTATCCTTGTGCTTTAGTGGACAATCTTCTCTGTGCCATCTATCGTCTTTACAATCACACGCGCCGCATATCTTCCTAGTAATGTTTCCTTTTTTATTTCCCAACTCACCGGCTTCACGCTTGTAGCTTTCCAAATTCCTGATATACATTTTCACTTTGTGAGCTAAAGGGCAGTTTGTATTACCGCAGGGACCTCTTATGTCTCCCATTCGAATCTTATCTATAGGATATGATTTTTCCTTAGGTGCATCTCTACTTTTATTCAAATGACCGCAACTGTGTTCTGCATCTGTTCCCTTCATGCCACAACTTTGAAACTCTGTGCAAACTTCTATTTTCGTATGAGCATTTTCTAAAGTTTCCGGATCTTCCAGTGTAGTGGTCTCATAAGCACTGCCAACCATACAGAAATTAGGATTATCGCCTTCAATCCTTTTACATTCAAACATACTTGGAGCTTTATCCGTTCTAAATACAAACGAATCTGGATTCTGCATCAGTTGTTGGAATTCAGTAGTAATACTGTTACCTAAAGCGCTAAGTCTAAGAATAAAAGAGATTTCCCCAACTTGCTTGCAACAGCATTCAGCCATCAGTGGCGTATTTTCTTTGACAGATAAAGGTTCATGAACCTTGCAAACATCGGCTGTTTCTTTAAGCATATGAAAAAAGCCGGTTTGCCAGTGCATAGTACCTACACCAACAAATATGGTTACTTCAGTTTCATCATCGTTCCACACTTCAATTTCTAGAGGAAATTTGCTGAGTATCATCAATAGTGTGTCGGGGTAGGACGGAAAAAGGTATGATTTACCGACTCTTATTATTCTAGACCATTTTCTTCGCCCCTGTTCATCAGTTTCAATAACATCATCCTGTTTGCCATCGTTTAAAGCCAACTGACTTTCTTTAATGATAAATTCAAATTTGGGTCCAAATTTCACTTTGATGATAAATTTTTTATCAACTGCATTCTTTTCGTCTTCTTCGGTTTCGAATATCGTCACTTTGTCAATGAAAATCTCTATCAAGTACATTTGCTCCATCACCTGCCAAGTTCAACAGATTTATATCAGACTCTGTCCTGTGCCATCTGGAATGACTTCTCGCAAGGTTTTTATAAAATTTTATGAATCTATAGCTTGAGTTAAGTTAATAATTGGTAAGTGTAGTTTTTAATATTTTTTTTTTAAATTGGCTAAAAAACTTTAACATTTTTACCAGCTTAACTTAAGGTTAATCATTTTTAAAAGGCATTTTTCAATGTTTTTATTAAGTCCGCAGTTCAAATTGAAAATATTATAAAATAACCATAACTTGATGACGAAAAAAGGCTGTTTTCAAATTATTATCCCACATTGAGATAAAAATAAAAATGTATTATACTTACGGATGTAAATAATTTCAAACAGCTATTTGTGAGGTATATTTATTATTTTATAGACACTGAAATTTTATTTTGTAACCCCAAAATTCTTATTTACGCCATGACGTTTATGCAACTGACAATTTTGTAGTCATTTTTCAAGTATAAATTCACTCTTTGTTCAAATTAAACTTGGAACACCATAGCCAACTCATATTTGTTTTTATTTATTAAAAATTTACATCCAAGGTTTTATTTAAAGGGAAGATTACATAAAATACCAACTTTGCCTGCCACTATGCTCGCGAAGAGAAGAGAAATAAAAGGCAAAAAGATATAAAACCAGCCGTTATAACCTACTGGAATATGTTTGAACCAACTGTTTCTCCAAATATCAACCTTCCCTGCACACTTGCATAAAGCTAACGGGCCTGTTTCTGGCGTCCGACTTATAGTGCGAAGTGCAGAACCCAAATTCCACAGACAAGTGGGGGTCCCAGCACACAGTCCTAGCTTTGAACCATCGTCTCGATATTAGAAATATATCGTAGGTATATGACAACAATCGGTCAAGTTGTTCTAAAGTTACACGGTCACTAACAGCGTACTATAAAGCGTGGTAGAGCCAAGCGGCGGCTTTTGCTGCTGATCGAATGGGCCGGCTCGATCGGGTTGGTACCACGGCCTCGCAGAATATCGGCGCGAAGTAGAAGCATCTTGTGCTTCTGCGTTTCGTTCGGTGAGTGAGGTAGCCGGAGGCCTATTCCTTCTCGCCATCCCCATCCTCTTCCTGTCTCCCATCTTTCAAATATCCTTATAGACCGGCAACGCACTTGCAGCGCCTATGGCGTTGCAGATGTATGTAGGTGACGGTAATCACTTAGCATCAGGTGAACCGCTTGCTCGTTTACCGCCTTTCCAATACATAAAAAAAAGCGTCTGTTGAAACAAGATTAACAATTTTCATATTGAGTAATACGTCGTGGACCCTCAGGAGTCAGAGCGTTCTGTTTAGTTCCATCGTGCGGGAGTGTCCCGGGTTAAAATCCCGACACCGTGGTGAAGGACAATACACCATGAGGAAATCGGCATGTCTGGGAAAAAAAAACAATATTTTTCGATGACATGTAAAGTCCGCCAACACACACTGGAGCATAATGGCGTATGATGGTTACACTAGCGCCAAAATTCGAGATGTAACTGTAATATGAATTGAAATTCAAGCACTCGGCTATTTACCTTACCTTATCAGTAAATAGCCCACCGCTGGACATAGGCCTCTCCCATAAGGAGGATTTGCCATAATCGCAACGCTCGGCAAGCGCATTGGCGATCTCAATACCGGACACCTCTCACTCTAGACTCTGCTCCCCATCATCGGTCTGCTTAATTTCGGTCTGATAATTTCATCATCATCATCATGATCATTTCAGCCTATCTGAACCACCAGCTGAACAGTCCACTGCTGAACATAGGCCTCCCCCAAAGATTGCTACGAAGCTCGGTCCTGAGCCACCTGCATCCATCGACTTCACGCAACACCTCGCAGGTCGTCTTACACTGCGTTTGCCTGTACGTGGCTGCCACTCGAGAAACTTTTTTCCCGAACGGTTGTCAGTTCTGCGAGCTATGTGGCCGGCCCATTGCCACTTCAGCTTGCTGATCTTTGCGGCTATGTCGGTAACCTTAGTTCTGCTGCGGATATCATCGTTGCAGACTCTATCACGCAGAGAAACACCGAGCATAGCCCTTTTCATAGCGCGCTGATCAACTTTGTGTTTCCTCATACGGGCTGCAGTGAAGGACCAAATCCTTCACTGATAATTTAGTCCAAAAATATTTTTTATTTCAGAAGGTGACTCCGATTACGTGAACGACGTATTTTTGGGAATCGCGAACACAGTTATGTCCAACAGTCACAGTTGTCCATCACGCATAGCTTGCTGGGCCAGTCGGCGTTCTAGCAAAGATAGTCTAAGAACTTGGAAGCAAATAACTAGGTAACGTTTAATCTTTTTTTTATTTTATTTATAAAACAGATTACAAATAGAACAATTGTCACATACACACAGCCCACTCAAACAGATTAGAACACCGTGAGCACCTGTCCCTTGAACCAAACAAGATGATGGTGCACCTAGCAAAATAGAAAATTTCTGACATCTCTATCACTCTCTTGTGCCAAATGATATGTAAAAAAACACAGTTACAAATTTTGTGCAAGATACCATAGGGTAGTACCACGGCCACGCAGAATATCGATGTGCCGTAGGCATCTTGTGCTTCTGGGTTTGGTTCAGTGAGTGTGATAATCGAAGGCAATTTCACTCTTCCCTCCCTCTACCTTCTCCTCCCCCCGCCCCTAAAATCCAAAAGGTCGGCAACGCACCTGCAGCTCCTCTGGTGTTGCTAATGTACAACGACGTCTATAATTGGATTTACTGCTTGTAAATAATCAATGGTGGATATGACAGCAGCCAAAGCTGGCCTTTAATACTTTCCAAAAAAAAAAGATTTGGCTCGCAAATTTTAAGGGATTCTGTCTCTTCGGGAGGTACTTTACAATATACCATTTTACGAAGAGCAGTGTGGACTTCCAAACCGCTGTTACTTTTGAAAGTGAAGGTATAGAATTTTATAAATCTGATTGTACTTTTTTGTAAATATTCATGAAGAACATATAGTATACTCTAAGGTCACGCCGCCGACGCCTCCGCCACCGACTCCAAAAAGAGAGAGACAAAATACTTATATATGAAAACAAACTCCCGCTTGCACGCACGACAGGCACACACGACACACAAGCGCGCATGGGCCTAATCATAACTTGATCTTTAAAGTTTTTCTCTTATTGTATTATTCTTATTTATATAAGCATGTTGCCAGTGATAACTTACGGAACTGTGGCTTGAAACTTCCCTGCAGGCCGTATGAAGAAGCTCTTAGTTGCTCAGTGCGCTATGGCTAAAGGCTATCCTCGGTGTATCTCTGCGCAATAGAGTCTGCAACGATAATATTCGCAGTAGAACTAACATAGCTGTTAGTATTAGCAAGCTGAAGTGGCAATGGACAAGCCACATAGCTCGCAGAATTGTCTACCGTTGGAGGAAAAACGTTTCTCCTGTGGCAGCCACGTTCAGGCAAACGCAGTGTGCGACTACACTTCACGAGATAGAGGTACGACCAGCATAGTGTTGCGGAAAGTCGATGGATGCAGGTGGCACAGGATCGAGATTTGTGGCAATCTTTGGGGGAGGCCTACGTTCAGCAGTGGACTTGTAATAGTTAGACTTATAATACATTTCTCAGAGGGTTCTCAGAAGGTTACCTCCCCACGTCATTTAATTTCATATCAGGGTTCGGCAAATTCGGAAAGATTTTCTTTTGCGCCATCCTTTGGTCGCCGTAGCCTCGTATGTCTTCCAAGGTGCACCTCGTGTAGGTGACGTTGACTTAAAGTACCAAAAGCGGGCGACAACAAAGGCTTGCCGTACATCTCATACTAATAGATAGGATATTATTAGATACGACTGCATTAGTGTGATGACGCAAATATGGTAAGCGTGGTAGAGCCAAGCGGCGGCTGTAGCTGCTGCTCGAATGGGCCGGCTCGACCGGATTGATACCACGGCCTCGCAGAATACCGGCGTGAAGTGCCTCGTGCTCTCATTTCGTGCTTCTGCGTTTCGTTCGGTGAGTGAGGTAACCGGAGGCCCATATCCCCTCCCTGTTCCCCTCCTCTTCCCTACCATCTCCCAAATATCCTTAAAGACCGGCAATGCACCTGCAGCATCTATGGTGTTGCAGATGTATGTGGGCGACGCTAATCACTTACCATCAGGTAAATCGCTTGCTCGTTTGCCGTCTTTTCTATAAAAAAAAAAATATGTGATAACTGAAATGATGACTTGTTGATAATTTTCAGGAATAAACTCTTGACAACAATGTTCAACACAACTGCAGTAGAAAACGCTTACGTCATTGGAAGAAACGGAGGCGACTGTGAATCCTTTATGCCGTGTCCCATAGAGGAAGACCAATTTGCTCAAATAATGAACCATTTCTCTAAGCTGGCACACTCCCGGCATATACCGCCAAGTGTTTAAAATTGCCAACATTTGGCTAAACATTTCGAAAGTGTATCGTTTGTATAATAATTGTACAGAATCTATTTATAATTAAAAAGTAATAAATTAATGAAATTCGAATTAAAAAAGAATGTTATTTATTTGCCGAAACCCCTCTTACTCAAGGCATTAGAGTTAGATATTTAGAGTAAGTCACTGCTTTAGATAATAAAAAAAAGAAACTTCGAACGCCTTATTAAGTATACTTAACTTCCGGTCGACCTACAATAAACCATTACTCATCTACGTAGGTAGCAGACCTGCTGCTATCTCCCAATATCAGGTACCTGAGTTTTAAACTCATCGAACGGTTAGTGCCGCCATAGACATGAAGTCGAACTACAGACTCACTTGTCTTTATATCGACTGCTTAGAGGAACGAATACCAGTATTTTAAGGCCAAAGAACATTTATTTAGTTCCTTATTATATCATGCATCAAAACAATAAAACTTTAACAAATGAGTAATAATATATTTCATTGTTGCTTCGTTATGTCAGTTATGTAACCAATCTTAGGAACCAAACTCCAAGAGTTCGGTGGAAGCTTCTTTATGAATCGGGGACTAGATGGAAGCATTATAACTCTATATGACTCGATTATAACAAAACAATATTAGTGTATAAGTAGAAAAAAAAAATTTAAATTTGAATGAAACAACAGAAACTTCAATATTAATTGATTAAACTTTATTACTCAAACTCTCCACGATATCACTGTATCCTAATTTCTCCGCGTACTGCAGCGCCGTGTGACCGAGGAGGTCGACTTCGTCCATTTTAGCACCGTGCTCGAGTAAATATTGCACCACGTTGTGCTGATTGCAAAGTACCGCCTAGAAAACAAAAATAAATGTAATTTCCAAAAAAAATAAAACTTCTCAATTTTGATGTTTATGGTGTCCTCCTGATAGACAACTCCAACCACGGCGACCACTTCCGAATAGTTACGACTGTCAACGACGCAGGACATACCATGGTGCTTCTTTATTCGCACGTCTTTGCCTTCCCGTAATCCGATGTCAGTCTCATGCGATAAGATCGACGGAAGTGTCAGTGTACATTATCGCAAGACAACACAAACAAACCCGAAAACCAATAGCAATAACCTAACCTAACGGTTGGGTAACAACTCAGCGACCTCAGCTAATCCCTTCATCGTCACCTGTACAACATACCTAAAACTATGAGGTCAAATTTTCTGAGATAATGCAAGAGTAAAGCAGCCTCTCAAAAATAAAACATTTGCTAAAATATTGTGTGGCTTCATTATACTTTAAAACACGTATCGCGAAGTTGGTAGTGTGTATGAGATAGTGTCGGGGTGTATAGTAGTAGTAGTAATAGAAGTAGACCACGCACTGAGGAAGAGAGGGTGATGTCCTTCTTCTCTTTATGTTAGTTTATTACCTAGCCATTACTTACGTATTTATACAATTATACTTACTTAAATTTCCTGTTGTGTTTCTTTTATAATTGGGTTCATTTGCATCTACGATACATGTCAGCTTTCTACCTAACATATCGGTTTCTACCAAACATTCACACGCAAAAGTGTTGTTGTAGTATAAAAGTCGTGGAAGTAATAAAATAAAGTGCAATCATCGAACTTACCTGATGCAAAGGTGTCTGCTTAAGCTCATCGATAATGTTAAAATCCACACCGGCTAGTCTCAGCGACTCGAGTTTTCGAATATTGCCACTTCTAGCCGCGAGCGACATAAAAGTTACCACAGACATAGAGTCAACACTCGCTAGATGCGCCCCACATTGTAGTAATAGATTTATCACTGCGTCGTCGTCTTCCTTCACCGCTGCCAGAAGCGGTGACTCGCCACGTCTATTGAGATCAAATCATAATATGTTACAATAAGTATGAAGATATGTCTCCCTTTCTTCTTTAATGGCCTGTTATCAGTCTAGTGCACACATGCCTAAAATTGCTTGTGTTGTGAGTTTCATCGTGCTGAAGATCATATCTTAGTAACAAAAATTCTAGTTGATTTCCAATTCCAAGAAAGGAAAGCTGACGTCGGACATGGAAGATTAGCGTTTATAACACTGAGCAAACGGGTTGGTGACTGCAGTACCTATACTCTGACACTGTTAGTTCAGACTTCTCGAATTTGAATTGATTGGAGAAAACCACTTGAAGCTTTAGGTTCAATCAGTTCTAACGGCTTTTCCGTCAAGTTGTTTGGTTAAGCTTAATTGGAGAAATACTTGCATTATTGCTTCCTATCCTGTAAAGCTATTCGAATAAAAATTTGTCTAGGCATCTAAATGATATTGTATCAATACGAAAAGACAAGTTTTAAATTATTAGAAATTTATTGAAACTTGTGCACACACGATACATTGATCCTGTAATAGTAGAAGGAAGTATTACAATAGACAACCATATTGGCATATACAAAAGTGATAAGTATGCAGTAAAAAGTAATATATTTTAATATATAAATAAGTTTCTATTGGATTAAACATATTGTATTGATCTTGACAACATGATATTAGAAAAGAAGACAAAACAAGACTAAAACTTGATCCTGTATTCGTGATTGCTATCTCATTGATCTTGTTTCTTATTTTCACTTCCGATACTCTTAGAATTTGTTCTTTACCTGGGTATATTTTTATTATACGACCAACAAGGCCAATTCACCCCTTTCAAATTTGGTTCAGTATATTGTAAGTATTTGTATACTTGGGAAAGCTCTGAAGCATCTCAAAAGCTCAAAATTCGTCATTATATGTAGTCATACAACCATGGCTTCCAGAAGTCATGTTTATTCAGTAATTATTTTCCAATAGTTTTAAACGGTCACAGCTGAGCTGATTAATTATAGCCAGGTGTCAAATAAGTACCTTCACTAAGATTAAGATTAGATTAAGAATAAAAAGAGGCGTTTAATTCAAAACGTCCTCTATCTGGTACAGTTACAATATACAATTCTTCATACGTGACACATTTATTACTAACAAATATTTTAAAGATATGCTTATAGATTACACTTGTTAACCTGTCTCCCAGAGGTTACCTAATTCGGGTAAGAGGCTAAGTATAAAATTTTAAGTAATATAATTTCTGTTACAAAAAGTATAAACATAATTATTATGACTTTCTGAATAACTTGAATCACACAATTGTTTTTATTCGTCATATAATCTTTATATAGATTTTGCATAACCACAAAACATATTAAGCCTCCTCCATGTATTAAGCGCTTAAGGCATGCTAGAAATGCTTCAATTGAGAGCTTAAAAACAAACACTAGATGAAAAGCTTTGGTGGAAAAGTATAGAGATATAGCTACATAATTAACCACGCCATACATAAATACCCCTTAACTGAATTTCTGATTCTACAAATGAATGCTATGGTTGATGTACTACTACTATATATTCTCTAGCATGCCCCATCTATTTATATTTATCAATTAACCTTTTAGACTGCTGGAGCAATTTAAATTTTTAATACCTTTAAAATAAAAATAATCTTTGTAGGAGAACTTCATCCAACCTGTAATTCCTCTAACTTATTAATTTCAGGCATCTTTTCTGTCTCCCAGAACAACGGCATAGTATGTTAAAGCTTCAAATTACTATGATAATTGATAAATTGCAAAGTTAGACACCAACGTTTGACGTCAATAGCTATCTCCTTTATCATCTTGTTTATATTATACGTTTCTTTGTTCGTTTGTCCCTTATAGACTTGCATATCACTTATGCTTGCATATATACTTATTATTATGCTAAAATGTATGGATTTTGTTCGACTTATTACTTGAAAAGTTAAATGCTAAAAAAATAAATAGAAAAATGAGGTACTTACAAAAAAAGTTAACGAGAAGCGTGACAGGTTTCAGCCATTACTTTAAAAAAACTATTCCCAGACCAAATCTGTACAGTAAATATTTTTTGAAAATTGTAATTGCGTTGTACTTTGTTAAAGCCAAAATAAATGTTTTTTGTTCGTCTCTCTGTCCCTTTGAACACAATAGGGTCCGAAACTACTAGATGGATTTTGATGAAACTTGGTATGGTTATAGCTTATACTCTGGAATAACGTACAGATTTTTTTTAATAACGATCAACTGCCGATTGCAACAATCAATAAAGAAGAGTCTGTTTATACAATTGTTTTAAATTTATTTATGATATATCTTATAACAACAAAAAAGTATAAACAATAGTAAAAAAAAGTTATTATTCAATTGCGCGGTAAATCATCGCCCGCTAAACGTATTTATAATACGTCTATTACAGTTACACAATCTACGAGTACACAAGATCACGCTTGACCGCCGGGCGTTAGCTATATAGGTGCGACATAGGAACCGTAGAGAGAGGGAAGCGAAGCGCGGAAACGGAACATCGACCAGTACGTGAACCAAACGCGGGCAAACGCGTCAGTTGTCTATTAATACTAATTAAACAGAGAAGTTTCCAGCACGCGTGTGGGTTTATTGGGTTAAACCTGTTTTTTTTCTTTTAGCGGTTTCAAATATTTTAGGTAAATAATTATAGTTTACAGATAGTTTAATTATACGATGTACATCAGTAAATATAGTTTTCAGGTAATTTAGGTTAATTAGGAAACAGATGCTTACGCTAAATGTTTCAGTTTACGATTTTCGCGTTGAAATATAGTAATACATATTGTTTATCAGTTTGGTTTGGTTTTTGATATATACGTTGAAATTGACGTATATTTAATCAGTTTATTGAATTAATGGAGCGCTGCAGAGCAAAAAACATCGTAGAGGGTAAAGGCTTAATTTTTTTACTTTCGTTAATTGTATGTATCATGGCGTCTCTGCAGCCAAATTCAATAGATGCGGAGGTCCTAACCGGGGTGTGGTACTTGAGAGCCAGTCTTATTAAACTCATACGCAATTAGTTTACTTTCTGCTTTAAGCGTGGGCAATTTCCTGACAGTGTTTGCTTTCCGGTGACAAGTAATAAAGTGAAGCTGCGCGCAGCGGGCGTGGATCTTACCACGAGCTTAAGTTAAATTTGCAACGAGATATTTACGCACATCTCACATTAAACAAACAACAAAAAAGTAAATACGTATCGTGGAACGCTCGTTTGGAATGATGTTCCTTTCGAAGTATATTATTATTGATAAACGTATTATATTACTGATTAACAAATACAAATAAATGAATTACATTACATGAATTCACATTTTCTTACACTTTAACTCTGACACTTACCTAGCGCCATTGTTATTATCTTATAAGCCACTATAACAATGCATTATTCATGTATATTAACCAATAACGAGACTTATTGCGAATTGCTTGAACCAATAAGCGCGCACCTATGACTGGGCACAGCCAATAGCATACGCGCTATGGATAACCGTCTACACTAAAGAAAGGGTTGTGACGGAAAAACTTTTTTTCGTCTAGACCCCCGTACCGTGCGATAAGGAACTTCGTTCCAATAAATTAATAGTTCTAGCTACCATATCATTTAATATTCTTATAAGAATTCTTAACCATGATTCACATATTAACTCAAAGTATTCTTCACGGTTCTTTATATAAATAATTAAGGACAGCACGTTAAGAACGTCCACGTGGAGGAAGTCGGCGGATACAGCCAGTTATTAATAATTTTATCTGCTACAATATATCCAAACAAAGTGTTCTGCAATACAAGATAATTAGTTATTTTTATGTAGACATTCAGTAATGCATTAAATTAAACATCTGCTCCTCGTAGTAAGGATATTTCTGTAGGGATATTAAAGTTACTATCAGGTTAAATATTGCTGTGGCTACTTTAGGTGTCAATGTTAAATTTCACATCTTTAAAATTATACGTATTTATGTTAACTTTTACTTCAATTGGCGTATTACTAATTTCAATTATAGTTTGATCTCGTGGTACGAATATATACCTTTTCCTTAACTTGTTCACCAGAGCAGTTTTTACAAGAGGCTTGACTTTCACTCTCAAGCAAAGCTCTATCATAAATATCTCGACCAAACAACAAATTGACAAACTTAGTCGTAATACTTATGACAGACTTAATTAGACTCTTACAGTAATAAACAGTGCACGCGACATAGGCCAACATTACTATTAGTATTGCATAATAAAGTAGGCGGACCCTCCTCGAGGTTTTTGTCCCTATGTTACATTTAAAGTTGTACTTACATTTTGATTTTTCCGAATGTACCTTTAGGCACGTGTTGCATAAGCTACATGTTTGTCAACAAATTTAATCATGTCTATAGATGACACCTGAAATTCAGGACAATTATATAATCAATAATCCTGTTCATTACAGTATTTAAACATATCCTTAATGGCTACTATATTGGTAAAATTTGTGCGCATTTTTGAATGTTTGCCACCACCTTCATTTAAAGTGGGGGTTCTCGTAAGCCAGCGCCATGGCTCGCCTTTCCAAAAAAATTATAAACGCATTTACAGTAGGAAGGAAGTGCTTCGTACATCCTTTCAAGATGAAAGACTCTTTTGGTAAATAGATCAATTTCCAACTGAAAATCGTATCCCATTTATCGGTCTGGTTATTGCTGCTGTATTAGTCGGGCTGGTTTTCAGTGCATGCAATTGTTGCTACGCATTTGAAACTAAAAACCTTATGAAGGCTTCGGCACCTTTTTACATACATGAGAGGTTAAGAACGTTGTTAATATGACTACAAATTAACTTAGCCTTATTATAATAACGCCTTCTTAATAAGTCTAATGCTTATTTGTAAGGTTTATTCTTTAATTTGTACGTCGGATAATGTTTTATTATTGTCTATTACTTCAGTGAACATTTCATAAAAAAATCTTAAATTGAATAAAGTCCTTACCGTAAATCAATTGTATACCTACATCTGGTAGTTTAGAAGTTGACATACTGTTAGTGGACCCGTTTTCTGAATTTTTCAGAATCACGATGCACTCGTTTAACATGGCCATTGTTTCAAAGTACTTGTCCTCCAACTCGCCGATCTTCCTTGTCGTTCTCCTCGATGGTAAGGATGGCCAGCTTCACTCTCACTCTTTTACTCACATTATCCGCACTCACTCAATGCGAATTCACTTCATCAATGCGAAGGATTATTCACGATGGTCTCGGTGCGCAGGAGTCATCACTTGCATTGACTGCGCAATAGCCGCAGGCGTTTGTTTCCATATTTACGGATTTGATTGCTGGATTGCTCATTAGAATTTAAAGAAAATACACTTTTTCCGAATTCGCAATAGTTCCTAAAAGATTAACACTTGGATATCCGACACTTTTCTATTTGAATGCCCAATTCATGAAGTCTTTTTTTTTTTTTACAAAATTTGCATTACCAAATAAAGTATAATTTAAACGTGAAATAAATCAGAAAGGACTTATGATAAAAGAAAAAAAAATGTGTATGGTCTTAAAATATTCTTTATTATGAGCTAATTTGATTACAAAATAATTACATTTCTTGATAATAATATGATATTGAAAATCTTGGTCTTAGCACTAAGACCGACTATAATAATGATGGCTTAAATGTTCCGACACATGCTGTAATAGTTCTGCAATCTCTGCAACTTTCGCTGGTTTCTGTTTTAATGAACCGTCGTAGTGATCCCTAATCATTCTAGACACTCCAGTACAAAACATACATTGAGCTTGTCTTCATAATTGAGACGACAACAATCTTTAAACTCAAGACTCAAGCCTAAAGATTTTCCTGTTTTCGGCAAGCAGATATACCGTGCAAAATAGTTTCATTCGTTCTGCGAAAAAATCCTTATAATCTATTACTTTGTGGTCAAATGGATCGTTTCCTTGTCCTCATTACTTGACACTGTAATTGTTTATTAAGCACCATTGGCACAGAGTTGGTTCGAAAATGGGTATAAAAACCAGTTCCTATTCTGACTGAAGCAGTTGTCATAAAATAGTATGGGTTTAATTTAACTTACTTTTTAATATTTTATATACAATAACCATTCGAAGCTGAAATAATTTAATATCGTCCTTTCAAATCATATTTCTTACATTATCGTGGAGCCACGACTGACGCAGGGAATATTAGTAGAAGCTTTACCAACACCATTATTCAAGTCAGACATGATGTAAAAATAAAGCAACTCAACACAAACCTTCTTAATGTTTATATCGAAATGTAAAAAAACGCTTATACGACCAATTAACCTAGTAAATGTGTGACAGCTGTCTCTAACAGCATTATAAATTTTATCATAGCTTTAGCCGTACGTTCACTCTTAGATCACGTTAGTAAAATAATATGTAAACATGAAGATAAAAACTTCAAAAATGCATGTACCACAAAAACGTACCACGTATTTTATCCTTGTTGATGAGCTCGAACGGCCCGGCTCGACCGGGTTGGTACCACGGCCTCGCAGAATACCGACGTGAAGTAGAGGCATCTTGTGCTTCTGCGTTCCGTTCGGTGAGTGAGGTAACCGGAGGCCCAATAAGCTCTGGTGAAAATTGGGTCGAAAGGACCTCTGACCACCGCGGAGCTACGGTCGCGTGAGCTTATTTTTTTTTAATTATATGTATATTTTTTATGAAGAAACTTTTACATTAAACGTTCTTCAAATTGTTGACCCTAATTATCTAGGATGACACGGTTAGTTTTGGGTGTTTGGGTGACAAGTCAGAAAATATGCGCTAGTGCGCGCGATGCATTCACGCGTTGCTAGTTTTTAGTTAAGCCGCGACGCGCTTCGAGTATTCACGTGCTTGATGGGACCAAGAGAGCTTACCATTTTTTTTTCAATATCAAAAATAATTATATGCTCTCAGTATCATAAAAGCACTTCCAGCAATTTCTAAATCAGACATTTTCAAATTGTCTCTGCCTAGTGACTAAACTAACGTCATCTCCGACGTTTGGATGCCTAGCACAATTATCAACCGACGTTGGTAGCAACGACCAGGACCAACATATAGAGCCGTGGTTACACACGACGTACACAGCAAAGCTTATGCAAATACTACGTAGACATAAGACCGGTAATAGAAGAATAAGGAAGTAAATATTACAGTCACAGATTGTCAATTGTCAATAGCTAGAAGGAGCTATAGCTTGCTTGCTATACTGTTATCTTGGAGTGCCAGTACGTAAAAGAGATGATGCTCATGTGTTTGTAATTGTAAAAATCAGTGTGTGACCGAATAATCAGCGCAAAACATTGTTTTTTGGTGAAGAAAAAAGTAAAATATTATTAAGTTATTGGATTGGCTAAAATTTTGTAAAAATATAACGTGTGTGTCTGTGTGTTGTTCCTTCAGAACAACGAAAGTAGAAAATATTCAGAATTATTAACTAATTGCTAAAGACATGTAAGTATTTAGCAACTTTTTTTATCGTTAACTACTGCTATTTTAACTCAGAAAATCGATAAACATCACAAATTTAAGTAACTTGTCCTAAGTAATATATATATATATTCATGGAAAATTTTATATTCATTCAAAAAAATATACCCGCTGTTGAAACTCTCACTTCATCCAGCGTTATAATTATTGGTTCGAGGACGTAATACATCTATGATTAGACGACAATATTGCCATATATCTAAAAGTGGTAGATATGTGGTAAACATGGATATAAATTGTCTATGATACTTATGGTAAGTCGTAAGACTTAATAATATATGATATAATAATTTAGATATATTTTTATTTTGTTTTAAACATTAATAAATAAATAATGGCAGTGTGGTAGCAACATAACAGAACCTGTAACCGATCTAGTCCCGTAGGTGTCGTAAAAACCGACTAAGATTAGTGCTTTAAAAATCTCATGACCTCCAATGATAGTAATAGAAATAACATTTGCCAGATCTAAACTATTCAGACTTTTTCAGGCTTTTTCCGCTGTGCCTCAAAAATATTTTACAAAAATTCCGTTTGATATCATTCCTCGATAATACATACTCTTCTCTTTTGCTCCAGCACCAATCAAAGGAAGTTTGATGATATATTAATAATTCAACTAACGTAGTTACGTAACTAAGGAAACCTGTATGACTGAAAAATAATAAAAAAATATATATATTATTTCGAGAATATGTGAAGCCCGCCAACCCGCAATGGAGCAGCGTGGCGCGCCATTCCCGTCTCCTCCTATCTCAGATATTTGAGAAGGAGGCTTTACTTTTTTTTACTTTACAACTAACGTAACAAACGAAAATTTAATATTAAAATAAAATGCATAAGTTTTATGGCGTTTGCTTTTTATTAACAAAATTATCCTTTAACGTAATGGCATAAAGACGAACTTATTCAGGTGTCATTCGCCATTTTAAATTAACTAAATGAAACATCAGAAGTAGACTCTAAGCTAAACTATTGTTAGTTAGTGCAATCTGAAATTTCAACACAACAATACCACTAACCACTACTTTTTTTCTTATTAGCCTAGGTGTGAACCTAGCTAGCCTCTGAAAAGACCTGTAGCTAGCTGTGAAGCTAGCTACAGGTCTTTTCAGACTGCACAAATAAAGTTATTCTGTAGGTTTGCACATCAGCAACTCAGCAACCTCAGGTGGGTTAGTGAGTGCTCTGTCGGTGCCCTCGCACTAGTGCTGTGCTGTGTATATAGTCTGTGCGATTACTTGTCTCTCGATATACCTACTTCAGAGTTAGTTACTAATTTTTTTATAAAAAAAATTGTTGATTTCGCTACATTTGTTACGCCTGTTCACTTTTGGCACATGGCTATATGCGATCACTAGAAGCGGCATGTTTATAGACAGACTAGAATATATGTGGTAGATAAATCAAATCTGCCGATAAATGAAGCAACACCACGTCGGTACGTTCTCCTGTTCTTTGAAATGAATTTATATCAAATAGGCGTATGAGGAAGCTCAAATTTGCTCAGCGCGCTATGGAAATGGCTATCCTCGGTGTTTCTCTGCGTGATAGAGTCTGCAACGATGATATCCGCAGCAGAACTAAGGTACGTGCCATGTCCAATAGTAGACTTATAAATTTTGATAAAATGAAGCTAAAAAAAATCTTAGATACTTCTGGAGTCACGCGTTTTCCTAAAGTTCAGGGAAACAAAGTCGCTGGTTTAGCTCGTTAATGTTAATTCTACAGAAACATATAATGTATTACCTTGTCTTTAAATGAACGCTGGCGCCATTTTGCAATAGATACTCTATGATGGTCGTGTTCCCTTTTATGATTGCCTCGTGCAGGGCCGTCTTGCCCACGGAGTCCTGGGCGTTCACATCCGCTCCCATATCTGTGAAGAATCAATATTGCACATAATGTAGGTACGTAGGCATTCCGATAGTCGTAAAGAGATAACCAAACAAATCTCACGGTCCAGATAGGCACGCAAGTGCAAGAACGAATTGTGTCGATTTTGCACTGACTAAATTTATTTATTTATTTATTTAAACTTTATTTGGACATTACAGAACAAAATGGCGGAATTAATGCCAAGAGACATTCTCTACCAGTCTACCATTAGATTGAACAGAGAAAATGTAAAAGGGTGCACAATAATATTATGTTCATATATATATACTCGAATATTATACTACAAATTAATACTTATATATGACGGCACTAAGACATACATGTAATTATAGTTGTACATTATATTACACACATTACAGACTATACATACATATTTATATAACTATATATATATATATATATATATATATATATATAGATGATTTCTTATGTAATAAAAGAAAATCTTCACTAGAATTCCACCATTGCCGCATATCGGCAGTACACAGTAATGTCGAGCATACAGTCACGGCGCCACCAGCGCCGGCCCCACCAGCCGACCCTTTCATGGCCGCGTCTGCCTTTTTATATGGTCTAGAATCTGATCCCAAAGGCATCAGGTCGCTATTTTACGCTGATATTATAACAGCGTGACCCCATTGATATATACATTTGTCAATCGTCTGTTTTTAAATCTATTATATTCATAATAAGATTCTTCTGACTGAGATGAAACAGACGAAAGAAACTTCCTAGGTATCCTTTTTTTTGTAATTTTTTTTCATTATCTTTTTTCAATAAAACATGAAACAGAGAACGGCTTGGGAGCGATGAACTTTCTCAGTACTGTCATACTGTTTAATGTCAAATATTTATTTCTAGTAAGCACAATCAGGGGCTAAAATCGTTTTCGTTAACAAATACATTAAAGTCTATTTGTAAATCTTCACCATCAACATCTACCGTTATTCTTGTAAAACAAACCACATGGCATGAAAGACGATGCAGTGACACGAATTGAGAAAGGGATGCTGAGCTGGTTTGGACATGTGGAGTGGATGAATGAAAGTAGGTTGACGAAACAAATATATGAGGCGAGTGTTAAATGTAGATGTTCATGGTAGAGTCGGGAGAGGAAGACCTAGGCGAACATTTCATGATCAAATCGGAGACGTTCTGAAAAAAGGCCAGGTCGGGAGTACTCTAAACCAACGAGCTTGCATGCGAAAATTGATGAAAGTGGAAGAAGCGAAAGACGTATGACAGGACCGTAAGAAGCAAGTGGTAGAATATTGAAGCCTACCCCGTTGGGAACAAGGCGTGAACATACAAACCACATTGTAATTAATAGACAACTTTTGTTTTCTAATATTTCTAAATAACAAGCTTACCCAACATCTTCTTAACGCCACGGTAGTCGTTATTCTCTATCGCATAGAGAAGGAGAGCGCTGAAAACCTTCTCGGTTATCTCAACCAACTTCTTCGGACTCTGAACGTTTAAGCTGGTCGCGATTGCATCTATTATCGTGTTATCCTTAAAATAATTATATCATTATTGCTTTAATTGTACTTCGCCTAGTTTGTAATACTATAAATGAAATTCTTATGTGAACATAATGGATATTATATTTATAAATAGATCACATTCCTTATCCTCATAAAATATTAAAAAGACGTTAATATAAAATTTTTGTTAATTACGGCGCTTAAAGATTTTTAACTCATAAAGAACATGTTCACTAAAAAGTGTTACAAACAATAATATGTTACCGGATTAACTATGACGTCAGGACTTCAAACACCTCAGTCCCTCCCGTTTTTAAATATGTAGTATTGGCGTAAATACAAGAAATCATTATATGTCACGGTTTCTTTAAAAAAGGATATATATTTTAAAGTGTAACAGAACAGAACAGAACTTCGTCTAAAACATGTTTTTGGATATATACAGTTTAAGTTTCTCTTTTAAAACGTTAATGACAGTACTCTAATTAATCTTTAATTTTATTAGGTAATATGTTGAAAAGTTTTTAAATTAAGATGCATGTTGTAAGTTTTTTTTTTTACAAAATTGGCTTACGTTTGACCTCAATCTCGCTTGATGGAAGGCGAAGATGAGGCCTAGGATGGTACACGTTTGCCTAGAAGATGTCTGTTCACTATGGCCTGTAAGTATTATGTATGATCTACAAAACAATAATTGTTTAAAAATTAAAAAGTCACACTTTAGTCACCAACGGCGTTGCATCAGAAATATTCATATTAAGTTTTCAAGCCTTTATCTCATTTGGTTGTTGTCTCAAGACGCGTGGAAAGATTTTATCGTGTTTATATAATTATTTATAGATTTGTTTTACATAAACGGATTCGTAGATATTGAAAGTAATATAGAATGTCAACAAAACATCTACACTAATATTATAAAGAGTATTTTTGTAAGTTTGAAACGAATAACCTCAAACTACTGGACCGATTTCAAATATTCTTTCACCATTAGAATGCTAATTCCTGAGTAACATAAGCTATATTTATTACTAGAACAAATTAGGGATTCCTATTAAAACTTCAATAAATCAAAAAGTAATCTACAGGTATTGAAACAGTCTTGAATACGAAATGTTTTATTTCGACAGGGATTAATGTAAATAGTAATTAAAAAAAAAAACTACTTATGTGCTACATAAACATTACTGCTTACATTTACTCTACGTTTATCCCAAAATGTTTAAAAATAAATCTCCATCCGTGCGAACCCGGGACGGGCCGCTAGTTGTTTAATAAAATTGGAAAATGTTTTTTTTCGTACTTTTGACATCAACAGCATGTGTTCAGAAGTACACGTAGTCTAGTTATAGGTAATGGAAATAAAAAAACAATCGGGATTTATTTACATAAATTATATTATTAAAGAGGCGTTTGATGATTTATGTGAAATTTAAAAAATTGAAATTAGAAAGAGCGCATTAATTAATTATGAAAGGAATAGACCTTCGAGTAGTCAAATTGTAATTGCAGCGGGACGTATAAGCTATGAAGCCTGACATTTGTAATAATTATTACGTAAGAAACGTACCTTATACTGATTAAAAATAAAAAAATAATACTGAAAACAAATAAAATTAATAATGATCAGGTACCTCAATTGTTAAAGTAGATGTATTGGTCAATTCTCCTCTTATATTTGTAGACATCATCTGAAATATACAATCTATGTAGTGAACACACAAGTATACGATGGAGCATCAACTTTTTCTTCAAATATCAACCTCAACGTGCCGACTAACGGACCAGGCTTAGGCAATATATTGATGGCGTAAAATCTATATCACTATGCGCAACTCAAGTTCCACAGACTAATGAGCACCAAAGCACTGCACTCAAACACCAGCGTGTATATGGGCACATCTTCCTGGTACAGAATGTCCATCTTCTATTGACTCTTACATGGAGTGAGCTATGTTCAATGAACTTGCAGGCTAATAAAGAAATAAAAGAAACAACATAAAAATATGATAAAATTTGATATCACCTCTGTCTTTTGCTGATGCGTAAGTTCAGTCTTCGATAAAACGTATGAGAGCTTTGTGAGCGCCGCTTCCGGTGTCATGTCGAAGCCGGATACAACACCGCATTCCGCGATCAACTGATTTAAAAAATAATAAGTTACTGGGGCTTTGGGAGGTATATGCCATATTAATTGGTATCTAAAAACATTTAATAAGAATAGTGATATTCATAATGTAAATACTAGGAACAGACACAAGCTTGTGATGACAGTCACTAGACTTCATTGAGTCAGTAACTCGTTCATGGAGCAATGAATACGTTTCTCCAATAAAATCCCAGTAAATGTGCAAAGTCCTCATATCCACAGATTTAAAAAGTTTGCTAAACACACAATCTATATAAATAATAACCCCCAGCAATGAGTCGATGGCACCCAAACCCTTTCTAAAAAAGATTCTTGTAACATTGCACTATTACAACGTTTCGTTTCGAAAAAAATTGGGGAAAAGAGCACGTTACGGACCTACGGAGTTTTACTACGCCTGTTTCTTCTCCGTCCGCGGAAGATCATTACGAAACGGTGGAAGATTTAAAAATAACTACGTTTGACACGTGAGATTTACATTTCTTATGTTGATTTTTTGTTATTTGGCTTACTTGCAAGATGATGGACCCTGCAAGCAAATAAACGAGGCTCTGGTGACCGTATGATGGCTAAATCCCATGGACTATTGATGAGGAGCAGCAGCACTAGTAAGAGGGTGACCCCCGAGATGAGTACAGGCAAACCGACAGAAATATAAGCAGACTATTGCTGGCGCTTTTTAGGAGAGTTCTTACAGACTTCATCTTTGTTCAGCAGTGGACTAAGCCTAGCCCAGTTACTGCCGACAATGAGAAGACGCTTATATACAGCAGTGGGGAGATTTATAGTCTGAATGCGATATTACACGGCGCATTTTTAGCAGGGACTCAGAAATTGAGGTGTGTTTATTTATATAAACACAGGTTTCAAGCCTTTGTATGTCAGTGTGCGTCTGACTGTATCTATGTATTAAGTATGACGTCGTTACTCTCAAATGGATAGACCATCACCTGTGCCATTTCTTTTTAAGACTGGTTTAATCAGATAGTTCCATTATAGATAATCAGCTCTTTTTATAGTTGGCGTAGAAATCTCAGTCAAACCCAGAGCGGATTCTCTCGTTGTTACAGGAGGGGCTTAGGAAGTAACCTTTTAACCGTTACAGCAGATGCTTAGTAAACTTTTAACCGTTACAACAGGAGCTTAGTAACCGTGGCGTGTACACAAGGACAAGATGGATGTTGCCCCCATAGCCTCCTGGTGTTAAAACGAAAATAGAATAACTGGAAAGCTTCTTTCGGCTCCTACGTCTCTGTCAAAAGTACCTCATTAAGAAAAAAAATCACGTATAATAAATAATTTCCATTTCATTTCTCCAAAACACCCCCCGCCCCACATCGACCATGTTCTAACTTCAGGAGAGGCAAAAAGTAGGCTTGCTAAAACCAGCTTAGCTTAGTCGCACCCGTCCGGTCTCGTACAGCGGCGAGGCGACGGCGCCAGTGCTGCACTGCGTGATGTTCACGACGATGACGCCGCGCCGCACCGCCGCCGCGATCTCCTCGAACACATCCTGCCGATTGGACGGCATGTTGCCCGAGCCGTAGCTCTCCAACACCACGCCTGTTGATTCAGACATTCGGACACTGAGAACCATAAACCGGAGTGTTTTTTTTGGATCGGGTTAACAAACGAACTAATGGTACACTAATATTATAATTTTTAAAATTAGAACATGGCTTCTTACATTAGACAATGAGCAAACGGAGAACTTAATCCAGTGAGCAGATTTATCCTGTTCAATAACTAATACTATACAACTGTACAATAATTAAATTAATATTCATAAATAAACACTTGTGAGTCACAAAGTAGTGTTCGTTCATTATACACACACACACACACACACACACACAAACACACACATACACGATTCACGACGATTTCAGTATTTATATATATATATATATATTAGTTTGTTGTAGTTGAGAAGGTAGATCGTTCAAACACTTCAGTGCAGTTTTGTGTCTGTAGTATGTAATATGTACAAAAGCTTCTACTGTATTTCTTCGGAAAGGAAAAAAATGTAATCTTAGCGTAAAGATATTCCGATGCCCTTTTCTTCAAAACACCGAATAGTAAAGAAGCTAAATGAATTAGTCTACCCGAGAGTGATATTCATGTGACTTGTTGGCGGAGTGATATGACTTCGCGGTGGAATATCGTTCGGCGTTGTGCAGTCTTTGAATCGGACGGCGAGTTCTAGAAAGTAGCAGAGGTCCATAAATAATGCCACTGTTCAATTTTGTCAAAATAAAGAACCGCATAGAATTATACGGACTTTTATTGAAAGAAGATTACGGATCTTATATAAAAATGTTAAAAGCTGTTTCTCACAACATTCATTACATTTAAATCTATTTTTTGAATCAACATTAGACTTATTTAAAGTTTTGTTCCCAGAATCATATACTTTGCCTTCTAGGGATTTAGGAGAAGACCATACAGAAATTCTATCCAAATCTCCACGAAGAAAATACCAGAAAAATCTATTGGCCTTTGACAGTTGGCGGAATGGCCATAATTAATCAAGACTGGTAATAGGCCGCAGTACATGAGTAACTATCCCTATAGGGTCCAAGATCCACACAAACGGCCCACTGTAGGTACGTTCACTCACACATAGCGCGGCGATCTGCGTATGACCCTTCGCCGATGGGTACGCTCAATTATCACTTACCATCAGGTCCTTCTTATAAGTGTATGCTTATAAGTATATAATTGCCAAATAAAAAAAACAAGCATAATATGTAATAGACCGGCCACATAGTTCGTGGGTCTGATGACCGTTGGGGGAGAAATGTTCCCGGATCGCAACATCGTATAAGCAAACAAAGTGCGGGAAGTTGGTACGAGAAACTGAAATTAAAGCGAAAATAGCCAAATGGGTTAGGGTGCGGACTAAGAAACATGACTTTCTAAGTTCGAGCCCACCATTCGAATATTGTCGCGAACCACTCCAGATACAAGCTGTATGCTTAGTTGGAAGGTTGTAGTTAATAAATATCTATGCTAGTATTCTTTAAAAAAAATTGAAGCACATTATCGGAGAGGCCTATGTTCAGCTGTGGACTTATTAGCTTGTATTCTGTCGTTCTGGTTCGGGAGCATTAATGAAAACCTCTTTATGTGACATCATGCTGTTTATTTTATGACAGCTACTGGCAAAAGTATGTATAGATGTTTGTTAGTATATGTCTATATAAATATGAATGTTAGTATCTATATATGTAGTCCGTATGTATCTATGTAAGTATATATATGATTTTATGTATTACATTAGATTTTATTTAAGGAATATATGTACAAATATTTATTAGTAATATAGTTAGTAGTTTAGTAATTTTTCTCTTTAGTTCTCTAAATTATTTTTGCGCCTACCATAAAATCTCACCACACCATGGGTTGACTGGTAGAGAATGTGTATAGGCATTAAGTCCGCCTTTTGTATCCTTCTAAATCATCATCATTTCAGCCTATCACAAGTCCACTGCTGAACATGATCCTCCCCCAAAGATTGCCACGTAGCTCGGTCCTGAGCCAGCTGCATTCATCGTTCTATATAAAGGAATACAATAGAGTTTAAATAAATAAATAAATAAATACCCTCAATGGGCTGCTGGCAGAAAGCCTTTATAACCGACACACTGATGCTGGGGAATATTCTCAGCAGCCCCACGTTCTTGGACATCTTCCCGTGTAGCTGAAACTTCTGTATAACCGTCGGTTTGAAGATCACCTTCTTGTTCACTTCGAAGGCGATACCCACTTCAACTAACGGTACACAGTTCGGGGAGTCGAAAGCGTAGAAGTTGTTCACCGAGATCTTACGAGTTCTGAAAAATAAAAAAGGAATGTCCTCTAACTTTGGTTTGGTTCCTAATCATGTGAAATTGATAAGAAAACTAGCAAGCAGTGAACGTCTAACCGTTGGATTCTCTCATAAGGCGGCAAAGTTGCTCCAGTGCATGCCGATTTCAGGATGTCTTACTTTGCCACCAAGCACGTGGTAAAGCAGCTCAGTACTTACGTACGTTACCCGATTTCTAAGCTTATGCAGTCCGTCCGTCCGTTCCTACATTTAAAGGGCTGTATATTTTGAAACGTAATGGGTAGCTGGTTAAAATCTCTAATGTAACAAAAAAAAAAAAAAAAAAAATTAAGAACCGACTGCAGCTAACGGCTTGCATGACAAGCTTCACCGAACGTGTAGATAGATAACAGATAACGGCTTGCATAACAAGCTTCACCCAACGTATAGATAGAAAACAGATAACGGCTTGCATGACAAGCTTCACCGAACGTGTAGATAGACTACAGCTAACGGCTTGCATAACAAGCTTCATCGAACGTGTAGATTACAGATAACGGCTTGCATAACAAGCTTCACCGAACGTATAGATAGACTACAGATAACGGCTTGCATGACAAACTTCACCGAACGTATAGACATACTACAGATAACTGGTTGCATGACAAGTTTCACCGACCGTGTAAACAAACTACAGATAACGGCTTGCCTGACAAGTTTCACCGAACGTGTAAACAGACTACAGATAACGGCTTGCATAACAAGCTTCACCGAACGTGTAGATAGATTACAGATAACGGCTTGCATAACAAGCTTCACCGAACGTGTAGATAGACTACAGATAACGGCTTGCATGACAAACTTCACCGAACGTGTAGATAGACTACAGATAACGGCTTGCATGACAAACTTCACCGAACGTATAGACAGACTACAGATAACGGCTTGCATAACAAACTCTACCGGATGTAGATAGACTTCTATAAAATACACATGATGATGATACTGGCCCCTGCGGGGGGATTTCCCCTACGCTGGAAGCCTCCTAATGATGAGAATGAGACTATATCATAGTGCCACATGTGAGCGCGGAAACAGAAGCACTCCTCTTCATCACCCCACCTCCGATATTACGCTCTTGCAATAACATCACAACATGGTTGTGTTCCGAAAATGCCAAGGCCATGGCCTCCACCACTAAGAAACATATAAAGGTATTATACCTATTTCCCCTGAAGAGTCTGCTTCCGAAGAAAATGGTCACCTCGGGTATGTTCAAGCTGCCTGCAATCATTAGGGATGACACAAAGTTGTCCGCCCCATCACTGCGCGGTTCGAATATTGGTATCTAGATAAGTATATAAGTACATAAATTATGTTTATTTAGGGACAATCCGTATCCCTAAACAAATTAAATTCATTTGAAGATTAGCAAGATAGAGGCAATGGGCCTGTCTCATAGCTCATCGAACTTATGACCCGGAAGGAAAGATTTTCGAGAGGATCCACCCTCACAGAATGGGTGTGAAGACCTGCACAGTTTTAGAGGTCGATATCTATCGAAACGTCCTTTATGGAAACACGTGGTAACAGACTGTAGTGATGATGATCTTATGGTGACAATCTGCCACCCAGTCTCATCCCTTGGGAGTCCAGAGAGCCGGCTAAATAAATAGTGGCAATTGGAAAAACGAGTGGCTTCTGTTAGATGGCGGAATGAGAATAGGCGCGTCCTATCCCATAACCAAACCACGAAAATTAGACATAAACATACCTGAGAGCCAGTCAATACGACGCATTTTCCAATGTTCTCAAACATGAAAGACAGGGCCGAAGCCGTGTACGACAATGTGTCGGTGCCTTGGAGAACAACGAAACCGTCATATTCTCCATAGTATTTCTTAAAAAAAATAAGATATTCATTGCACTTTAATTTGACTTTCATAGTAAGCCAAGCGGCGGCTTTGGTTGGCCTATTTGGCACATGAGTGTTATAAAGAAAAAATTGATCATTACCATTATATCCTCAGCTATTTTAATCCACTCCGTCTCACTCATATTTGAGGAGTCCATAAGATTTTCATACTCTATTATTCTGTACAATACCCTCAGATCCAAGTCTTTGGCTTCTGTAAATTAAAAAAAAAATCGCTATCTTTATATCAATTTTTACTCTCGATCGAAGCTTGTCTTCTAATCGTGTTAAATAAGACTTGCCTTTCTCTAAGATTTATCCTGAATCGTGAGTTGCCAGTTCATTCAAAGAGATAAATGTCTAATTGAACTATAACACTATAAATAACTCTCTCACATTATAAAAACCCAGATCGGAAAAAAATGTATGTACTATAGACATAGGGAGATAATGTAATTGTTCTCGCATTAAACAACTACATCGTCTCGATATGTCTACAGTTATATCTGTAAGATAGTCAGCCACTGCACCGAGAATTGGATCGTCACTCCTCTCCCTTCGACATTAAGTTGGAATAATTTTAACTATACTTTTCTTATGTTTGTACCCGACCATAACAGCAGATTAGTTTGAATATAACGCATGCATAGAGTAATTACAAAAATAATTTGTTATACTAACCTGGCAATACCAAAAACGAAGTTTCAAACCCGGATTCGCTCAACTTTTGCTTCCATAAAGCGTTGTCGTGCAGTTGCGGATAGGTACGTATCAGGTTTTCAAACGCACCTTTCTGTGGAACCAGTACTACAAAAGACGAATAACACAATCAGTGGTAAGTTTAAGTGCTAGATTCCTTGGTTAATACCACACTCTTGCCCACATCTCCCGCAAAACAGCACTGCAATAATTGTTGTGTTCCGGTTTGAAAGGTAAAGGGAACCTGTGCAATTAGGGACTGTGAGGCAAGCCATCTTAGCCCTCTGGAGTGACAAACAACGCATCTGTAAACATCTTCAATCGAAGTTGTTTGCAGGCATATGCTACAGTAACCACTTACCATCGAATGGACTGTTAGTCCGTTGTTCAACCCAATCCAATATAACTAAATATTACAATTATGTTGATTGTTTGAAGTAAGCATGATATAAATGTAGGAAGAGATATGGATTACATTTATTTACCATCTCGTCTCACCACCTACAGTCCGTCGCCGAAGTATAATTTATGTTAGGTCGGTGAAAAAGCTTTTTCGTATTTTATAAGTAAAAAGCATATTCATCAAATCTCTTTGGCTTTGATACCATTAAATAGATATTTATTATTTTGACATTAAAAACAGAAAACAAAGTAAAAACAAACGTAGGAAGCGCAAATTTTTCTGTTATTCATCTTAGTCGAATTTTACATCACGAACGTGATGATTTTTTTTTTGGATTGACATGACAAACAAGCTTACACTCCACCCGATGGTAAGTGGCACGTGGAAACCTGCAGAATACGTCGATCATTTTACAGATGCCTTGTCACCCCGTGGACTAAGATAGACAGCCCGTAATTATATAGGCACAGTATTCCTTTTCCAAATCGGTACACACCAGTGGTTGTCCTGCGGATTGGTGGCAGAAGCATGCAAGAGGTTGGTGCTTACCCAGACGACTCTTAGGCGGAGGAGCCTACCACTCAGACAAGACATTCAGACAAGAAGACAAATTCTCCGACGCCACTACCGTACGACATTTACTAAAACACAGTGACATTTCATTCTTATCATCATTACAGCCCTTCACATAGACCTCCTCCAAAATCGCCTTAGAGCACGTCCCGGAGCCACCTGCATCTAAATATTATTTCGAGGACATATGAAACCCGCCAACCACTAGAGCACCGTGGCGGAATCCTCCCGTCTTAAAAAACCCTCTTCAAGTATTGAGAGGTGGCTTTTGTTCACCCGTGGGACATTAAAGACTGCTGCTTTACTTGGCGTAATTTTCCTATTACAGTTATTAGAACTCTTGAATAGTCTATTGTTTAACTTGATGTAAACTTGTACTGTTTACAATTGCATTTAATCTCACTGGAATAAAGTTCTCAGAACAATGTTATCGAAATAAACGCATGCTGTTTATTTTATTGCCATTTGTTTGAAAACGTGCATAATACAACAATAATATTATTTTCACGTGCATCATCGGTCAGTGTATTTACAGACAAAGGCAATAAAAAATAAAGTATTCGACATATTGCTTTTCGTACCCGGCAAGCGTTTAACAAAGTTAAAAACAAAATTTAAAAAATTAGCAGCCTGTAAGTGCCCACAGCGTGTCTGAGAGGGAGTTTTAAAGCCGGGAAGGGGCCGCTACGCTCCAGTGCGGGTTGGCGGCCTCCACATGTCCTCGAAATAACGATGGTTTTCTTCACCGCCGAGCACGTGGTAAATACAGCACTTAAAATTGCTATTAACAATTTTAGTGGTCCCGGTCACCGGGGATCAAACCCCAGATCCCTCGCGCTCTATGATACTAAAGTGAGCGCCCTGACCACTAGGCTACCACAGCCAACCATTTGTAAATAATTCCATTCATCGACACACACCCAACAAAACTGCACTGCATTGTAGCTCTAACACGTAAAATACCTTTCATTACTTCTAGATAATATATAATATTAAATATAATATATGACAAATAGTAATTCTGCTTTTCTAATGTTCTTCTACTTGATCACAGATTGGCCTTGTACCGTGGTGCTCGAATTTTGAAACGGTTACCGTTTACCGTTCCCTAACGTGGTAGAGCCAAGCGGCGGCTTTTGCTGCTGCTCTAGTTGCCCGGCTCGACCGGGTTGGTACCACGGCCTCGCAGAATACCGACGTGAAGTAGAGGCATCTTGTGCTTCTGCGTTTCGTTTGGTGAGTAAGGTAACCGGCCCTCCCCAAAACCCCTCCTTATCTTCCCTCCCTTCTCCCAAATACCCTTTAAGGTCGGCTATGCATCTGCAGCACCTCTGATGTTGCAGATATATGTAGGCGAGGGTAATCACTTACCATCAGGCAAAACGCTTGCTCGTTTGCTGCCTTTCCCATAAAAAAAAATCGTCTATCGTTCGTTTGCTGCCTTTTTTATTTTTACACTTTTATTTCCTGGCATTATTACTATATCGACGAGATGAAATAGCGCTGGCACATTTTTTATGCCGCCGCCATATTCTTTCTTTCTTATATCTTTTTTTATCAGCCTGTGCAAGTCTGGATCATAAACTTTGCCATGCAAGCGCCATCTGTAACTGGCATGCCATGCGTACTCACCACGCTGTGCAGGCGGATTGGTGAGCGCAGTGCCAATACCCTCGCACTACAGCTCCCCATCACTACTCTGTGTGATTTTGCTTCGGCATAGTCGTATGTATGGATTTTCCACAGTCAGTCTGTGTGATTTGGCTTCGGCATAGTCGTATGTATGGATTTTCCACAGTCAGTCTGTGGGATTTGGCTTCGGCATAGTCGTATGTATGGATTTTCCACAATCAGTCGTTCGCCAGAGCTTTGTCTGTTAGCCTACAGTCGTGCAGGTCAGTTTGATTGGGTGAAACTGGTGCTAATTATTTTGTATTATTTGTATTCAACCATATTTATTATAGAGGACTACAATATCGTTTCTATCATATGTAACAGCAATTATCGGTCATTGTTCCATTGTCATAAATTTGGAACTCAAGTGTTCAAAGAACATAGTCGGCGACAAATTACGTAATAACATGTGAATTGTGCATGACCTCTGATTAGTTATCAATAAACTTTATACAGTTACGAGTACATTCTCCTGTAGGACAGAAATCGCCGATTACTGATTCTTCTCCTTCTTCATCGTCAATCTTCAGACAATTAACTTCTTGAAATCGTAAGGATCGTAAGGAGCGTAATCGTAGGACAAGACGTCTGTGTATCTCTGGTTTTCATTTATATTTGCATTACGCAAGGCACAATTATCATAAAGAACTGTTACCGCGACTGATCTTCTCGAAATAGTCATTTTCTCGGTCAGAGGTTAAGGTTAGGTCTTGGTACAATATCACGAGGAACATAATAATTTAATTTAATTAGATATACGGCCAATATCGATCTTTATTGAGCAAAACGGACCGTAGACAGCATGCTCATTACATATATAATGCCCATAACAAGCTAGGCAAAGACCTCCTTCTCAAATATCTGTAAGTGGTTTGTAGCCGGGAAGGGTCCGCCATTGCTTCAAAGCGGGTTGGCCGACTTCACGAAATCGAAATAATATTTCTCAGACATGCGAGTTTCCTCACGATCTATTCCTTCTCCGCCGTGCACGTGGTAAATTCAGCTCCTAAAATTGCTCTTAACAATTTTGGTGGTTCCGGCACCGGGGATCGAACCCGGGCCAATCGCGCTCTACAAAACTAAAGCGTGCCCCCTGACTACCGCGCCCATAACTGTTACTAATCATTTGTGTCGATTCGTGCGTGTTACATCGTCGTAGTTTTGTTCAAAATTAGACAGTAAATATTTTGCAAGGCTACGTTTATAAGTATAACAAACAAACGTCATAATGCGCGTTAGTTAGTTCTTTGTCTGTCTCGACATTCCTGACATCACTGAGCGGAACGACGTCAAAAAGTAAATCATTTTTATCCCGCCATTACGATAACAGAACTCCATCGTTAGTAACATAAATAAATTGAGTATAATTATAATATAATTCTGGATCCGCACGAAAGATTTCACCGATTTGATGAGGAATATGAAACCATTAGAGTCGTGGTAGCCTAGTGGACACGGCGCTCACTTTTGTTTCATAGACCGTTTATCTTCAGTCTTCTACTTTACTTCGTTACATTATGAGTGAAAAAAAAGGGGCCATCCCTTTTTTTTTTTTATTGACTTTCTAGAGGAAAAAACCGAAACAGGACTCATATACGATACGATACGATTTATTCATTTACACAATACAATAGTTACAAGAAATACAATTATACAGAAAAAACAATAGATATGTAAAAACAAAAAGAAATAATTTAAGAGAAAGTCTTTATAATTTATAATCAGTGTCGTGTCAAATGAAGCGGTGCTGACTCAGCATAGTGTCGCGGGGTTAACCGCAACGCTGATTTTCAGTCAGCACCGACCCCATTGTGTATATATGCCTATATGTGTTTTTTATAATTTTATCTGGAGGAGCTCACCAGAGATTATATGGAACGACGTCGTTATACTAGTTCAGGCCTTTTAATTTCCTGTAGTACAGGCCAACGATACAAATCGTATGAAAAACTTATTTGTACGAGCACACCACATAGAGAATAGAACTCTGGTGTGAAGATTCGAATGTATTTGTACATCTGCTGACCTTATTGGGACGCGATTTTAGAAGATACATTACAGCACATTAGTTGTTAAATAAACTTCCGTTTAAATTGACATATCACTGTCAAACGGTCCCAAGTGGATCATGACAACGCGACAGACAGACAAGTCACAGCCAATTAATGATTTGTCGCTTAGTAAGCGTTAGAAATTAACATAACCTTTTATTCTACGTACTGGAAAGCGTTTATGGTAGGAGAGTGACAACATTCTAATTTGGATCTTTTTTTTTTATTGGTTTGGTGTGAAAACTCGCTAACAGTCGCTCTGAATGGTAATTGCCTACTGCAGTCCATCGACACTGCATGTGTCAGTACTTTGGTCGAAGAAGTTTACAGCTGCATCGATGGTCACTCCAGAGGACTAAGATGAAATGCCTCAAAGCGTGCAGCTGTACAGACTCCCTAAACCCTTCGATCCGGAACACAGTCGCGGTGGCACTGCTCGTTGGGAGGCAGAAATAGGTCATACCTATTGCAGAGAAGGAGCCTGTGATATCTATAAATTTATATACGAAATATAATTTAAATCAATCATTCACCAAAAAAATCATTTTGATTTAAATTAAATGGCGAGAATTCAGTACTAAATAATAACAATTATCAATCTATCAAAACATACCCGTTAAGCTGATGCAATTACTACATCTACTTTCTGTACCGTAACTCTCTTGAAAAGAACATTTTATTGCATCAACATCTTGCGTAAGTTTAGTTGCAAAAGCTCTACTTTAAAAATGTTATTTACGCTACTTTATATTCTATATCAAAAATTTCTTCATATTATACACAGAAATAAACGAACCATGTCATGAAAATAATACAGTGAGATTTTATCGTGGAACAGCATTTTCATGAAATATTTTTGTGGAATAAAGTGTATGTATTTACTGACAGAAATATTTATCCGTAAATATTTGTTCCGTGCGCGAATCAAACCCGCGACCCGTAGCTTTGAAAGAGATTATTTTATTGCAACACGATAATAACACTTATTGTCTTTAATTTTTTAATAAGAACATTTAAGCTTCTTTAGCCTTTATCACTTCTCCCCTGAACGACAAATGTTTGCTTATATGATAGAGTGTGATAGACAACTTACCTCCTCTTCTATTTTTCACCATACCAATTGTTCCTCCAGTATATATAACGAGTACCCTTCTCTCATTTCCAGCCAAACTCTGTACAGAACTCATTTTACTGAGCTCGAGATAACTCCTCGATTTCTTAAACTTCGCTACTACTCTTGCATCTCCATCACTTTCATTTATACTATTATTAAACTCCGCATCATTTTTCAAAATTGTTTCGTTTATTTTGTTTACGTTGTCATTACGTTCTGAAATATTGTTTCCGTTATCCATTTTTTTTAACCGTACTCGCGTTTTTATTGAGAGTGGCTAGGTATTTCATTCAAATGATATGTTTCAGAACATATTAGAGGCGTATTTTTTAATCTATCGCACTTATCGCACATACTTGCGATGTTGTATTCGCGACATTGAACGGCGAACTGAACTAAAAGTGGATAGAAGCGGGCAAAGAAATTCATGTATAGATCAAAGTATGGCGCAGAATGGCCAATATCACTTTAACCAATAAAAATAATATAACTACCTTTATACAGTTATAATGAAACACAAAGCTCTGTCCAGCATGTCTGTTGACCTATAAACAGTGATAACAAGGTTAAAAAATCGATGTGAATGTGGTAAGACCAATTAAACATCACAAATGAGTGAGAAACACTGCATAATTAGATATTTTAAATTAAACATCTGGAAATGCAGAATCAGAATAAAAAGAATGGAATAATTTGACATTCACAGATGAGACGGGAATAAATAAAACTCGATTTTTTTTACTCTATTTGACTTGTCATATGGTAAGACGATCTGCTATCTTTAATATAAATAATTAATCCTAACTGATATTGTAAGGCTGTATGAGGGAATATAATATATTATTAATTTTATTAGTTTTTATATTAATTTGTTTGTTCCTCAATCACGCCTAAAAGCCTGAACAGATTAAAATAAAATATTACCGAGAATTACATTATGCCTATGACATAAGATACAGACACTTTTAATGAAATAAAGAAAAAAACTTATTACAGTTTTAATAGGATATATATTTTAATAATGTGACGTTGTTTCTTTATAAGTTTGTTTTCACTTGTTCTTTGACGGCCATGTCTGGCGGCTATATGTCAGGCATGGTCAAATGACCATCTTGAAGATTTATTTTATTACACAAGCAAAATTGTTTAATTTTACGAGAGTACAAGTGAGTTTAAACAAAAATTTTTAGAGAAATAGTAGACTTCAATCATTTCAAATATCCAAACTCTGACTCTTTTGTTAACAGAGGTTCAATATGAACTTCGAACATTGTTTTCTTACCTAGAGGGGTGGAATATCTTTTAATATAAATGGTATTACCCTCGAGGTAAAACTCATTCAAAAAAAAAAGAATAATTATAATTATAAATATACAGGATATTTTGAACCTAAATCAAACAATTTAAGAAGATCACGCGAATGAAGTCGCGGGCAGTCGTTAGTAAAATCACAATTGAACGGAGCCCGCTCTCAACACGATGCTATATTGGAGGCCAAGGCCAACTTAATACAATTGTAGGGTTCTTTATCCACCACTTGGCAGCTCGATTAATCAGCTATATTGAATTTACTTTTTTTATCAGACTTGAAAGTTCCCGGCTGGATATAGACCTTTCTATGACGAGCCTACAAACTACCATGCCATGCATGGAAGATTTGCCCATACACGCCAAGTCTGGGCGGGTTGGCGAGCGCAGTGCCGTCCCAACAAGTAGAATTATTTACGACTTTCAGTCATAAAGACGTATTTAGTTCATAATCACTTTGTATAGATATAGTTTATCTTACGACGTTTTAGTCGCATGACTGAAATGATTGCATACGTTGAATAAACATCGTTGCATGTTGAACAGGTTTTCGTAGGACTGTCTACGTCTGCAAAACCTTAACATAACTTATATAATTAAACCGTCACTTAAACGTTTGTCCATGAACCTTTAAATAACGTTTTTGATTTTATGATAGATTAAGCAAACACTTGTATGAGACGGTACAATTCTGTGACAACTGTCATATTATATCCATAAGTAGTATCAAAAGCAATTAGAGGTTTAACTCGCACTTTAATAAAGCCATCCACCATTTTGTTTCGTGTTATGTTTACTCCATATTTTACTCAAAAATAAAACGAAGTAGGACCTTTAAGCGAAAAATGTTCAAAACCAATATATTTTTGATAATATTTATAAAACGTGTCTGTTCTATTCATTTATGTTCATGAAACAATGCATATTTTTCTATTTAATGTGGAACCCTGAAGTCGACTGTAACGCCGTACCTAATAGTCTCTAAGAAACTTATATGCGTCGTTTGTATTTTTAAACGTAGTAAAGAGGACGCATAATAACTTAAACAAGATAGGTGGAATGCGCTTTTATATGGTAACATAAATTACATTAAATAAATTGTCAGTAATTAAATTTCAATGAAATAGGGGAGAGCGTTAAAAACTTCACAAAAACGCATGTACATGATCGATAAACTGAAGTTGTCTGAGGGATTAACATACTCGCTATTTCTATATAATTCTATAATATTAATAAGTTAATAACAGATGTAAACTAAATTATAGTTAACCATTTTGTACTAACTCACGTCATAAATCATAGATTAACTAATAGTTCCTATAATATTCCTCTAATGTAGTTGTATAAAGCGACATACCACAGACCAAAACATCATATCTCATAGACCCTACAGACTTGTGATTTGGTAATTACGCTCCAGACAGGTTACGTAGACATTTGCAGGATTTTACGAAACACTACTCCTAAAAGAACTTATCAACAATAGCCTTTAGATTGCTTAGTTGATAGTGACCCTGCCTTCGAAGCCAAGGGTATTTGGTACCTTGTTCGAATCCCGCTCGATGTAAGCATTATAATGATGACAAATATTGTACCAGTCATGGATGTTTATATGTATTTATGATTATTTATCTAAATAAAGAACTTTATTTGTTACATCGATAAGAACAATACAAAGGAGATATACACAATTGCGTAAGTAAATACAGTTACCAAAACACGGGGTATAGGGTACCAAACTAGGATAAGTTTGGGACCGGAAAATATTTTTAATTAAATTTATACGTTTATATATATATATTTATTTATTTATTAAACTTCATATACATGAAAATGTATATAGGCGGACTTATTGCCAGAAGCATTATCTACCAGTCAACCATTGGACGATGCAGAGATGAAATGAAGTAGGTGTAGGTGATAGAATAGAGAACTAAAGAGAGGAAAAAAAAATTATAATAAATGTAAATCTATATGTAGATGCAATACTTAACTACGCATACAATAATAAATATATATGTAATAATAAATACGCTCTCACGTACGTACATACATTTATAATTTTTAAATATATTAATAAATTAAATATTAAATATATATAAACATAGACTATTACTGAGATGATTCTGCCATGTTTTTAAGGATATGTTCCTTAGCTTTCATTTTAAATATGTACCGACTGTTAGACGCTCTGATTTCGAGTGGGAGCGCATTCCAAAGAAGTACGGATTGAAGAGGAAAGGATGAACGGACAAAGTATGAGGTATGTGAGGGACACTGGAGTAGGAGATTATTAGACGAACGTAGGGTTCTGTCGTGGTTTGAGCAAAGGTAACGAAAGTAGGAAGACGAGGAGGAAGGAGCAGTAGGAGACATCAGGATAGAATAGAGGGTAGTGAGAGCGCGCAGACTTCGACGCTGACGAATAGGTAACCAATGTAACTGTGAACGATAAGTAGATACATGATCATACTTACGAAGGTTAAAATATTATATATATAAATATATATCATGTTCGGGAATTTTAAATAATGCAACTGGATTGTTACTTTGTACGATTGTATTTCGAATACAACAGATAAAGTCGGGAAAGGTATATAAAGATTTTTTTTATTAAGAGGCACTGAGAGGTGCTGATGAATAATATAAATAAAACATACAATAATTTTAAGTTTTATTTATTCCTAATGATTATTATAATTCATTACGACATAAACTTATTTTAGTTACAAAGTAAATAAAATTCTGCTTAATCGATTATAAATTAAACTAGATTTTATTCATACCCGAAAAACTGAACACTTTTATACTTGCGGTATCAAAAGTAACGTAATTAATTCCAAAGTACTAACATATATTCTTATAACATTAAAAGCAATTTAAAATAGAAAGCATTAAAGTCTAGAATCGAAATATTAAATTTAATGGCTATATAAACTTCCTCCTTAGACTTCTGACCTCCTAGAAGTTTTTAAGTGGTAGCCGATAAATTCATTCTTGATTACTTTTTCCACATAAACATTATATCTAAATATTTCGACCACGGTTTTACATATGACAAATCGAGGAATAACTCACCACATTCGAGAGTACATTAATGTTGATTTCCTTATTAATATTAATGATATTTTACTATGGCAAAGACTAAGAATTTTTTATAAAGATAAGTCACTATAGAACCAAACAAAGCATATATGCATGTACATTTTTTTTCATTACTTACTAAACTAAAGTATTAGAATGGTCAACTTATTCAGAAGATCTTACACTAATACACGTAGACATTTATTTGTCCTTATGGAATATTTGAACTATCAAAACTATTATTGTAGGATGTATGTGGTTGAAAACAAGTTCTACTAATTGTAGATCATTAATGAGGACGTTGCAATTTTCGGCGTCTTCCTTGGACGACCGACCTTTCTCTTTTGTTTAATCGCCTGAAAATATAAGTATTAATAACCTTATTGAAGGAACAAAATAATGCTTGTTAAAAAGTTATTATACAGTTTTACTGTATTAAAATGCCTTTTTTTTCTTGGCAGCACCAATACTTGCAGTACTTTTTCACTTTATGTGTCATAACTGCTATGATACCATTATTTAATAATGGATATGGGTTTGTGTAAAAAAAGACAATTTATAATGCCACTAAGATGTATTAAAATTTCAATATTTTTTTCTTAGCACCAACACTTGCTGTCCTTTTTCACATAATTTGACATTATTGCTATGATACCTTTAAAGGTGAATATTAAATAATGTTAAATGGCCACAATGTCAGGCCACTTGTGTGGTCACAATGACCATTTGGGTGTGTAATACTAATAACAATTACCGGCCCCAATTTTATACCATCTACTAGAAAATTAAAAAAAAATGGTACATACCACTGACATAACTTTCTGTCTAGACAAAAGCATAGTCATCATATCCTTTGGCAGACGTTCCAATGTAACTTCCAGCAAAGGCAAAGCTTGCTTCAATGGGGCCTTTTTTAACATCTTTGCTACAACTGGTGGCTTCAAGTTTGACATGGACTTTGATGTTGCAGTGTTATCTGATAGGGGCATCTAAAACATACATATCATTGCGCCTACACAATCATAAGGCTTAGACTGAGGGCCTGAAATTAGTAAAACTAAGCATAAAGTATTTCTTTCGAGTCTAAATGCAGAAAAGTCATTGAAAGTCACAGCTTTCACTATCAAATACACAATATTCTTTACAGAGACATATTTTTATAGTTGACCAAATTCTGGGAGCTTAACAAAAGCTAGCACCCCATCTCTTCCTGTGGGCGACATTAAAGCCAACTAGTAGGAAATACCAAAAACTCATGGCTATCATATCATATATCCGATCTACAAATTTATATAAACTTCAACAACACACCCTGGCTGTAAAGCCTTAAGGAGCTTGGCATTAAGACAAAAACCTTAAAAATCGCATGATCTCGACAGATAGCCAACATCTCGAAAAATTTCCATACTGATGACAAGCTGCAGGATCTAAGGTGTAGGCATCTGATACTGCAATCACCAACCCGACTGCTAAGTGTGATGACTATGGTAAATCATCTAAATAGGAAAAGAATATCCAGCTGTAAACTGTCAATAAAATAATGGCAGAAAAGAAAAAAGATGAAATTCTCTGAAAAATGTGGCTAATTACTGACTGTAATCATTATTTGTTATTTCCTTCAACTAATTATAATTTGATGAGTTGGGAGTTCCCAAGTCAATATGTAAGTTATCCACAATAACCATTAATAACCATTTATAAGTTTATAATTAAATGAATGAAAAGAAATCAAGGACTATGCATATATTTATGGGTAGTGTATACATTCAATTGTTTATTGTTTTCAATGAGTTAACAAACAGCCAACTGTTGTAAAAAATCATTTATATAGTTATTTATAAATTATGATAAGAATTACACAATTCTTACCTCAACTTTCATAATATATTATTGTACCAATGTATCAAATTTTTTGTGTTTCAATAGATTTAACTTAAAGTGATTTCGCTGATTATGATGGAACTTTTTAAAATGTTCCTCATGATTCCAAAAGTGCTTTATTTTATCTAACTATTTACAAATGCAAAAGTTTTTGTATGAGTGTAATTCCAATATGCTTAATGGACTGAAACAGTAGTCAAATAATCTGATAGAAATGTAGATTATGCCGTTGAATAGGAATGTCTTTTTGGGCAAGAAAACATAGTGACCACACAAGAAGCCACAGTCAGCCACTGGTGTTATTTATTAAATTATATTATATAATGTACCACTATACGTCTGTTTCTTTGCGCCACCAATGAAGACATCAGAGGCTCTGGTAATCTCTCTAACACAACTTCCATCAAGGGCATTGGCAAGTGTATAGGAACTTTCCTCCGCAGCAACATTGCTACCGTGGACATGCCCAATGGAGGCAAAGACTGGAGCGATGCAAGGTCTTGCTTCTAAATCAAAGAACAAACTTTAGAACCTAAGAAAAAAAATATTTTCAATTATTTTTAACTAAGAGGATATATTTGTTTGTGTTACACTGTCAAAGATGTTGATATTAACTATGGTAACATACATATAGGCAGCTTAAATTTTAAAAATAATCTTAAAAAAATTCATAATTGAAGATAACAAAGAAAAGAAAATATGAGAAAGGGAGGAATAAATCTAACACTGTAATCATAATTGTGAATACTTAATATAACTATCATGATTTCTATATCTTATCTTGTTGTAAAACACCCATATGGTTACTAAATATTGTCAAAGAAAAAGTCAATTTAAGATACCAGAAAAGGCAAATCTCATTAAAGGTTGTATTGCAATATTTAATATACAAAGAAATAATATGCTCACAACAACTGGCCCCTGTAGACCAGCTATCACAGCTTCTGGTAAACGCTCTAGCAATACTTCCAAGGAAGGCATAGGTTTAACTTGATTTCGCATCTTTTCACTGCACCAAAGAACAGCAGAAGAACCTAAAACATGTTTATATAAAAATATTGTAATGAAACTTACAAAGTAACATAAAATATAAAAACTCACAAATATTAATTTCATGTTTAGAATTCATGCACTCATCTTTGGAGATAGTGCCTGCACTACATTCCCAACTATGGAGATGACCAGTTATAACAAAAATAACCATTAACTATATGACATAAGGACAATGTATGGTAATATTGTTTATCTTATGTATTCCTACAAAAAAGCCTATCTCAGCATCACATGTCTGTTGGGTTTAAGTTGGTTTGTAACTTTAAAAATAGATGTTTTATTAGTATTCAATTTATTTTTTTTGCAAACAAGTATTTCACACTGAACATATTAACAAAGAGAGAACTCAGGGTGCTACATTGATGCAATATCAAATACAAGCCCTGCTTCAGATAGATAGCTTGCGGTTTTCTTGCTCATAGATTAATTAAAAGATATATTTCATGTTGTTTAGGCTTTTGCGTTTCTTACATCTTTCGTTATTTATCTTAATTCAAAATTAATCAAATCTTTAAAAAAAACTTCTTATAAAGTAATAAATTAAAACTAGACATATTGAATGTATATATGCTTAATTGGAATCATACCAACAAAAATCAGCTAGCATTGAAACTAATACTGAAACTATATTTGTTTTGATAGTGGTTTTAAAAATGCAAAGATGTTATAGCTATATATAATGTTAAGCTGTCTGAGAAAATATTAATGAAATGCAATAAGCATTTTAAATAAAATATAAGTTAACCTTCAATCAAAGGAATATACAAAAGTTACCTCATTAGAACGCTTGACTAATGGACGGGACAGTGGGGACCAACGGATGACCAAATATCCATCAGATTATGCCTACGACGAACTCGATAGGGAGCTGCGTCTCTAGTGCGAGTAACTATGGGCAAATCTTCCATGCATGTCAATGCATACCAATTTTTGGTGACGCTTTTACGAAAAGGACGCTTTTAATATCCAGCAATGGACTATAAAAAAAAAACAACAGGCTGATAAAGAAGAATCTACAGTATACGATCCCAACACACAAAAATCGATATAGAGTTATATGTTAATAACTAACCATGAACATAAAATAGGACGCTTTAGCTTTTATGCGGTTCTTTAAAATAAATTACAAACAAACAAGATCCACTTTTTGTTTTTTTTTTATTAGATTGACCTTGACTAAATTAGATTATTCAGTGTGACCGTTTCGGCCAACTGCTTGTCTACCTATTACTACTAAAATCTACTAAGAATGCATGCTGCCTAGCGTCAATTTCTACAAAAAACTATTAAAATTATATATTTCTTCTACATATATATATATTTATGTATATAATAATATCATAATCACAGTCACGCTTTGATTATATCAGGTTTGGGTCTCCAAACTACATCCCACGAAAGCGGGTACGAAAAACAGGCCATCAGACTGCGCGCTAAATGTAGTTTAAAACTATGTATAGAACTTACATTGTGGAAGAGGCCGTAGAGGTGGGATATAGTGCTGCAGTGGACTAATTACATGCTGTTGAGGTATATTATATATATATATATATATACAATGCATGTCAATTTTCCGGACAAAAGAGGGCCAGAGAATAAATTGTTTTTTATAATTTACATACAAACTTGAGTGTACAAGAAAATGTCGATAGTTGTAACAATGAACATGGCTAGAAGCATGAAATTGGATCTATCCACTGTTCACACTATGTAAATAATAAACATTTACGTAGTGTGTGTGAAATTTGAAAATTTAGTAACAAGCACTAGCTTGTAACTAAATTTTAAAATTTCAGACATTTGATTCAAAAATGATTAACTAATGTTAAATAATTAATTAATAAATAGTTTGAAATTATAGAAAAAGTTGTCCGTTGAAGTAACTGCGTCAATAATAAATACATTTACCTTATATGATCTTAAGCTGTCAAGGCCAACGGGCCAACAGCGTATCTACCGTGGGGGTTTTAGTCGGTCTAATATCTTGATCCCGATCCGATCAACAAATGTTGATCCCGACATAACCAGTCACCGCCTTCGGTAATAGGCACTTTTCACCATTATTTTTGATAGTGGTATAAAAATTTGGTGATTTAATTAAAGAAAGGATCAAAGTCATATTTTTATTTAAATTATCTTCACATTAACTTCCTAACTTCAACATCATATTGAGGTTAAGGCATTTCAATTTAAATAAACTGATACACCATAATCAATTTGGTTTTACAAGGGGTCGGTCTACAATTGATGTTGACGAAGAGCTGATTATAGGATCTAGTAGCTTTCAAATGATGACTTGGGTGTCTTTTGTAATTTCTTCGATTGAGTGCACCATGAGACACTTATCAGGAAACTTCATCATTATGACATAAGAAGTACAGCGCTTGAGCTCATTATATCGTATTTTAGTAACAGAAATAAAGTATGAGTAATATAGATAGTTCAAAAAGATGTTGTGGTAGAATGTAATGGAGAGTATTCTTTCGGATCGATGGTATCAAGGGGCGTTCCGCAGGGCTCGATTCTTGGTTCATTTGTATTTCTTACTTACATAAATGACTAACCTTATTTCGTGGGGATAACATGATTTAGTATTATTTGCTGATGGTTTTATTCATAATTTTTTTTAAAGTAACCGACAACTTGTAACACATGACGAGGTCCATAATGTCAAATATAGTTAATTGCTTTAACGTTAATAATTTGCTTCTTAACGATAATAAAAGTAAATGTATAAAATTCACAACACCTAATGTTAATCGTTTGTACGACTGTAGTTATAAATAGAGATGAATTAGCCCTGTGGATACCGCTATTTTTCTTCGAATAACTCTTCTTCAATATGGCTCATTGTCCAAACTAGCTTGCAGATTTAGCTCTGCAGCATAAGCTGTAAGACAAATAAGATAACTACTGAATATTTCCAAAAGAAGCTAGTATATATGTGTATATTAAAATTAAATGCATTTAATTAGAATAGTGGTGTTCATAATATAAAACTAGCAACAGACGCAGGGTTGTTATGCCCTGTTATGTTACTAGACTCTATAAAGTCAGCAACTCGTTCATGGTGCAGTATATAAGTTTCTTCAGGAAAATCTCAGTAAGTGCGCAAAGTCATCCTATCAATAGCAGGCATCCATAGCTATATGCGTAAGTATGAGTCAGTTTACTACAGCGGTGGTGAAAATTCAGACTGGCTGTCACACTCTCGGGACTTACACGTAACTTGACGTTTTACCCGCTTTCGTTTAGTATTTTCAGGTCCTTAGCTACTACTTCCATATACTTTTTTATTCTGTATTTTGAGTTTCAATAACATGGTTATTTTAATCGATTACGTTACTTTCGTATTTATTATCGTTATAATGACGAATCGTAGATAAATAAATAATCTGCTCGTTTTACTTAATAATACCAGTTGATTTCATTACTAAGGAGTAATCTTTCCCATGCTTTCTCGATGCATTAAGTGGTTTAGAGATTTATATAGCCTACATTTCGGAGAAGGAAAAATAGAACAGACATTACATCAAACTATAACAATGGTAAATATACTTTGTATTGATTTATTGATCACATATTATAAATAAACTGTTATTATTTTATTATTATCTCCAGCAACAGCAACAGCAACCCCTACATTCGACTATATAGTCACAAACAAACAACATACCCTAACGCACGATTTTAAGTTGGTTGTTTTAGTATATTAAAAGGTTGATTTCTTCTAGATCAAAGGCTGCTGGGAATTACGCCGATAAATCATTGATTTCTTCGAGACTATTTACAATATTTACACTTTTGTACATGATACTTACTGTTCGGTCCATATAATATACACCATAAGCTTCTTGGAATGAAGGAAAATAATGCAAAGCAGTTATTTTTTATTGATTGACTATTGGGAGTTTGGGCTAGACCAGCTGCCAGACTACAGCCAGCTACTGGACCTGGGGTTTGGGTACCTATCGTTCCAAAAAGGATCTTTCACTCGTACAGCTGTGCCAATCGTTCCAAATATTTATTTTTATTTTTTTGTTGCTATTTATAACCAATTAAGACATTTTACAGATAGGTTGTTTAAAAAACATAAGAAATGTATAAAAAAATGTTGTTTCTGAGACGGATTCCTTCTCCGCCGAGCATGTGCTAAAATTGACACATAAAACTGTAATAATCGGCACCACTAATGTTGTACTTGTAAACAACTTTAGTGGTGCCGGCACTGGGATTCGACATCAGGGCACTCTGGTAGGTACTATGAAATTGAAGCGTGCGCTTTAACCACTAAGCTACTACGGTCTAGAAGAAATATTTGAAGTGAATTCAGTGTTGTAAGTTATTAAATTACGAATAAAGTTTAATGCAGGGTAAAACTTATAGTTGTTATTATAATTTATTTTTAAAAAATATACATAATTTCTTTGATTCCTAAGATCCAACCTAATAATGAAGAATAGTATGAATAACAGAATTATACGTTCATAGCAATAATATAATGCAACCATATGTAATTTACACTTAGTCGATCGTGATTTATAAGTAGCCCATTTTATGACTAAATTACTATAAATAGTAGTGACACGCACCTGCAGCATCTCTGGTGTTGCAGGTGAACGTGGGTGACGGTAATCACTTACCATCAGGTGAACTGCTTGCTCGTTTGCTGATTTTCCCATAAAAAAAAGTCAAATAATTCGGTTATTGCAGCGGGAAGTGTGTGTAACGTACCAGGCGCCAACTCGTGGTCACATACCGAAAAGGAACGCTGTCGCACGTGGTTATATCCGAAAGATGGACCTCTCGCCTCTGCTGCAGTGTGCATTGCTCTTTGTGCGTCAAACGTGTGTGAAAACCCCTTACGTTTCCTTATAAATGCACCGGGGGCCTGAGTTTAAACTAGCGATCATGGTAACAGCAGTGGCATCACACAAAAGACTACACTTCCTTTCTTACCGCCGAATCTGTGAAGGCCACCGGGCCAACGTATATATCTAAACCGTGAGTTTTGGTCGGTCACCGCCCCGGTGACTGGTAGATGCTAGCACCTTTTCCCCAGGTGATACCAAAAGTAAACCGGGAGCCTGATTTGTCTTTCGTATTACGCAATAATTAGTTGCCCCCAGCGCGTGATGTCACTCGCGGACACACTACCAATTGGTAGTATAAAGAACACACTCGAATAAAAATAATATTTTACTTTCAAAATGTTAATTTATTTACTTTATCAATAAAATAAAACAATTAGTCAATAATTCGCAATTTCCTTAATTTGTCTTCTATTCTTTTTCTTGCTTCTTCTGATATAGGTCTTTGTGGCAAAGATGGAGGGCCCACTTTGATACCTGTCACAATCTCCATGCCGGCTTTCATTATAGGCACCCATGCCCCTGAAATATTAATTAAATATTTAATAGTTTCTGCTGTAGTATAACTCTCCTCAAGGTCGAGCGATAATCAGCACAGTATTATTAATATTTTATCAATTTATTTTTAAGAAACTTGTAATGTTACTGAATGTATTATAGGCTACAAAATTATTAAAATACCCAGTGTTGTTTTTTTAATAAAATGTTACTTCTCTAAGATTTACTTATGTGTTATGGATGCGTTTTACAAAGGTAACAGTTTTAAGCTTTACCTTCAACAGTATGTGCTTCGATTGCTAAGCAAAGCTTCTCCTGCAAAGCTCTCGCTTTAGCGATGTCGTTATTCTCCACGGCGTCCAGTATATCCTGAGCTAAACGCGGGAATAGGTTCCAAGTTGTGCCAATGCTGGACTTTATGCCTAGTAAAGCTGCAGGCGCGATCAGCTGGAGAATAACAAATAAATATTAGTTATATGGAGCGGTAAAGTTGTTATAAAATATATCTATTTTCCTGTGGCGAAGGACCTTGGTTTGTGGCAATCTATGTGGGATGCCGATGTTCAGCAGCAGACTTGTGATAAGCTGTAATGATGATGATGATGATGTATATTTAATTGCACCGCGTGGTGGCTCTTAGTAATCTCTTAGTCCAAATGCCAACCTGCACGTGCACGCCGCTAGCAAACAAACGAGGGTATGGCGGCCGAATAATAGCGGAATGTCCATTCGAATTCTCCGAAACCAAATCCCACAGACTAGTGGGAATGGAAAGCAGTAGCACAAGTGCGAGGGTACCGGCACTACGCTAACCCAGCACGCTTCCCCAGCGTGGTGAGTATGGTCAAAGCTTCCAAGAGATGTATGCCGGCTTTTGCTTGCACTATCTTCATGAGGCCTATGTTCAGCAGTGGACCGAAATAGGCTGTAGTAGTAGTAGTAGTGTAGTAGACTGTAGCTTCAAAAAATAGCAGCCAATACAGGACCCGCAATGGATCAGCGTTGCCGTCACTTCCCGACAACAAAACCCGCCATCCTTCACATTCTTTCTCCCGGAGAGGGGAATAGGTTGTGCGGAAACTCGTTTATATACGCTGAGTTATGACAAATGGAAACCCGTTACCTACCCCTATGTGTGACATGCTTGAGTTAATGTTTTACTGGCGGATATCCGCGTCTACACACCTGCGCTATCACAAAGTTAGGCCCGGACGACTCTTGAAAAAAAATACATTCTCGGCCGTATATTCAATACCGTGTGTATCAGAGGTATAGACATCGTAAACCTTTCAGACCTTGGACCTTAGACCCCAGAGTTTACTTGGGTAACGCGATTGGCGAAGTGCATGTCGCTTAGAGTCCAAGCCAACGATACAAATCGCACATAAGTTTCGAATAACTCATTAGCACGGGCCCTCCACGCAGGGGATCGAAATCGATTCTCCCGATTTGAAAGCCGATTCCCCAACCACACTGCTTTAAGCGTGATTGAATACAAACATACAAACTTTCACATTTTTAATTTTAAGTAAGATCAAAAACTACAGCACATTTAATAATAAAATCTTTAACAGTTTTCAAAAAAAAATCATTAATATCCATGAAGTTGCTTTAAGTTAAATCCATTCAACAGTACATACACTCAAAGAATTTTATGTACCTAATATGTACAGAAATAAACTTAAATATAATGCGATGTAACGCCTGACTCTATAAACTAACAAAGAATATTATTATTAAATACCAAAGATTATCTTACTGTATCAGCACCAAGGAACATTTCCTGGTCATCCTTCAGTACCCTCAGCACTTGAGCGGCTTCACTCAGGTCGTTCGACGTGAACTTGATGCCTTTGAAGTTGGGAATGCGAGCGGTGGCCGCCGACACAAACGCGGGCATGTTCACTGCGATAAATATTAATTGACTTCCTTATTTTCTCTCTTTCTATCACATCTTTCTTTTATTAGCCTGTATAAGTCCAGTGCTGGACATGGGCTTTTCCACGAGAACACCAAAAAGGCTGGCATGCCATGGCTGAAATATTTAACCATACTAACCGCGTAGGGGAAGCGGATTGGTGAATTTCAAGAGCAAGATTCAGCCAAATAAGCATCACGAGATTTTTGAAGACGACCTAGTCCTATAAAAAAAACATCATCAAACATAATTTACGTAGTACTCACTTTCTACCTTACTCATGCTTGGTATGTGGTAATAAAGAACGGGTAGCCCGGGAGCGGCCTCCGCCACCAATTCTACATAATCAACAAGCTCGTTTACATTCTGCGGCCTAAAATATAACTCCGGAAGGGTTAGGAGGGAATCTGCACCCGCCTTCTCGCAATAGGAAGCCTAAAACAAATGAAAATTGTTAATTTAAAAAAAAAAACTTTAACATTACTAACTGGAATAGTTAACCACACCAACTAAGCCCAGGAGATTGTATATGGAGTGGTTCAAGCAGCGGCGAGTCTGGCATTGGTTGCGCACGGTGCAGATGTCGATGGTGATACCCCATGAATGAAAACGGACATAATCAAAATCAGTCCTCAAATGAGAGCCATTAAGTGGCAGCCTTCGTCCTCCACAACCATATTAAAGGGAAGTGGACGCCCCCCCCTGCGATTTCAAAGGCACAGACAGTACAGCCGCCTCTTTCAACACCCTTGGTTAGAAAGGGATGCCAAATTCAATAGCAATGAAAGGCATCGAAAGAATTTACAGATAAGACACACAAAATATATATAGACGCTGTTGGAGAGTTCTTTGGAGAGATAACATATGAAAAATTTATTTTCGCTATTATGCGAATGACTTGTTAAAATTACATAACTGATAAAGACGAACGCGATTCAAGCGATATCAGTTTGATCCGAATGGCCTTCAAATTCGTCAACACGTAAGTGTATGATAATACACACATAAAAGAAATGTTGTTAATGTATTTGTATTCAAATTACAATGGTAAGTGATCACCGACGCACGATCATCCGCAACATCAGAGGAACTACAGTAATTAATATAATAAAAATTGATATCCCAGTTACTAGGGTTGTGTTAATCGTCATCTGCCCTACATCGGTAACCTAATGGCGGATAAGCTAGGGTTGCCAATGAATGGGGTGGTGCGGTAATTCAACATAGGATGACACAACTTTTCTCGCGTTCTTTTTATACCAATTCGGGTGCCAAAAGAACGAATAGTTCACCCGATTTAATCAGATCAGATAAGATACAGTGCCAGAAATACGGAACTCAACACAGCACAATCAGAACCGAAAACCGATAGTTTGTATTTTACATATATATTGGCTTCTGCTCAGCTCATTAAGCCACACGGTCATCAAATATCACTAATGAAATTGTGCTTACCAAATCCAAGACATCGGCTAATGGCGCTCCGCCCACTTGCACCTGAATGTGTAACCCAGTAGTTCTGGCAGCTTTCACCCACGCGTCCACAACTTTCTTTCGGTCCCCGACGCTTAAGGACATGTGCTCTCCCGTAGTGCCGCCCACTTAACAAAATAACGAAGCCTTATCTACAGGTAAGTTCGTTAACACTTTTTAATACATTTTTTTTAGGACCAGCCAGTTAAAAGATAGAAATAGAGGAGAAACAGGGACCACTACTCCCAACACTTCTCTATGATGAGAAATTCATACATGTGCCCTGATATATTCTTTTTCATCGGCGTGGTACAACTCTACAGTTGGACATAGATTGTTCCAAGAGGTTGCAAACAATAGCAGGGATGGCATGCCTTACATATGTTTCCGTATTCATCGCGCTAGACAAGCACGTAAAACTTTGGTCTGTTCATCGAACCGCACAATCGCAGAGTACATTTTAAAGGCACAACGCTGCGATATTTATCATGCGATGTCAGACATATGTAATAATAGTTTTATTGATTAAAACTTCTATGCACAAAGGGTCTATGGCGCTTCCGAAGCACACGCCTTGAGTAGTAGTAGTATAGGGCTGTGGTGGGTCAACGGTCAAGGCGCTCGCGCTCACTTTATAGTACGCGAGTCGCATGAGTTCGAATCCGTATGCCGGCACCACTAAAATTGTACGTACCTACTCGGGGATAAAAGAAAACATCGTAAAGAAATAATATTTCGAGGGTATATGAAATCCGCTCTCACATCATGGCCCTACATGATGCTTCGCTCACAGCAGCATTGTGAGTTCCGATCAACGGACCGAAGATTCAAATCGAGTAGCTTTCCGAAAAGCGAAGGTAGCATGCAAAAAATAACGATCCCGCTTAAAAGAGTTTATGAGGGTCAAATTCTTAAATATAGATTATAAATTTGAAATTGGAACATGAATGTTCCACTCAACTCAACATAATGTAATTCTACTCACCGAGAACTGATTTGATTCCAGCCTTTGATAGATAATCGGCGTAGCTGGGAATTACTGCATAGTTTACAGTTTGGTCGCCATTGAGTGGCGTGAACACGGGTGGCATTAAACCACGGGCATTAAAGGCCACCTGTGTAAAATAAAAAAAATCTATTTTGACTGTTGTCACCTGCACACAGTATATTATCGACCAGCAAATACTGGCACACAAGTACCTGCAGTTTTTTTTTTCATTTTCAATGTTACTCTTTTGTTAATAAGAATGAAACACTGGACATTCACAGAAACATTCTGACACGAAAACCATTAAATCTTGTGTTCTACAAATGGTTGAACTAGAGTCCCACAGTCTAATCAAATTCATGTTTTAAGAGCCTTAAATGCTGTTAAAGAAGATTTAAACAAAATACGCGTAATATTTAGGTTTTACTCCTTAAGAATTAAAAACTTTTCATAAAATTTCATTTAATAATCCACTGTCAGCCCTATAATATGTCGATGGTGAGTAACACAAATAAATATATATAATATGTATAGCAATGTCAATACTTTTAAAATGTAAAATTATTAAATAAAAATTCACATATCTTAACGTAAGAGTTATACAAAATATGACCTTACCATTTTAATAAATGATTATCACAATTAAATTCAAGACACGTTAGCGAAGCGACAGTCTTCGGTCATAAGTGTTTACCTACATTGATACAAACGGTTCTTATCGTAAAATAACTTCACAGACATTTCATAGTTATCAATTATTTAATAACGAACAAAACGTATGTGTCGTGTTGCGTGTTGACTATAGTAAATTTCGATATGTTCGACAGAAAAGACCACAGAATAATAATACTCTAAAGAGGCAACAACTCAACAACAGGGCGATCCGGTTATTTAAATATACGCCTCACATCAACTAGGATTGTATTTCCGACTTTTTGTATTTGTATATGGCACCGCGAGATTTCTTTTTATTTTAATACAACTCCAGGGAATATTTACAGTTCATGGACGAGGTGTTCCGGATACTCCCTTCGACTTCGAAATAATTGCTGCAGCGTGAAATCAGTCACAAGAAAAAGTTGGACTTTTGTCAGTGATAACATCGTATACAACAATGAGCAATAGTATTTCAAAAAATCATAGTCATTAAAGAGCCTTTAAGAAGAGTAAGTAGACCTGTAAATTTGGCAAAGGCCTTCTCGCAATATTTGACAGAGACTTGGACGCGAGAAAAAAGGGAGAGAATAGAGTAGAGTTGTTTTCTTTTAGATGCAGATTTCCTCACAAATATTTTCCTACAAAGCCGAGCATGTATTAAATACAGCACTTAAAAATTGTAATTAACCATTTTAAAACGTATTAATGAGTTTTGTACGTTCATTTGGATTAAGCTTATCGTAGGAGGAATATTTTCCACTGTGCAGCAAAAGTCGAACAACAGCAACTATAATTAAGGACTGAGTGGGGCAGGTTTGCACAATGCGCTCTGCCTTCAACAGGTGATTAACAATGAGCCTGATTTAGCATCCTTTTTGTTTTTACATCTAGGACCGGCTTTGAGACGCGGTAAAAGATGCGACCGCACCAGGTATCAGAAGTAGTGCTACCCACTAGTTCTGATACCTGTCAGAATAAGATTTAGTCGCGGGCCGATTCGCGAGTTCTTGCTCTTCCACCGAAGTTATAAAAGCCGCAAAGCCAACAGGGTCCCATGATCACGGCCTACACGAGACATACTCGTGTGCAAGACCTTTTTCAAAATTCGATCCATGTCATCCCATTTTCGACGCGAACACGAGCGGAGGTGTTGCCTCCTTAAGGAGGGCTCTTGGGTAGTTGTCAGGCCACAGTTTCTGTCGAAAGTCTTTCTTTCGTCTAACTGGGAACCGAGCTCGATACAGCAGTAGGCAGCAGCGTCGTCGGTCATTCACTACGTTGATTGGCGTAGCAAAGCTACAACCTTTAAGTTTTGCAAAGATTAAAGCCGCACAAAACCTAAAGCCTAATTTGTGTATTACCCAAAATAGCAATAAATCTCTTTACAGACAATTGATAAATCAGTGTACAAACCTCATCTGATTTTTGTGCAAAATTATTTTGTTGGTGTTACGTTAAGTACAGATTTTTTTTTTTTATTATTATTTATTACATCATACAATTTATTCAGATCTATCATTTTATATTGCTTTACATCAGTAAAAGTTATAATATCTATGTACTTGTAGTCTGTGTTAATATTTATGGCATTATACTCTTATATATAAGGCTTTCAATTTAATCATCGCAGGTTCAAAGAAACAAGGAACTATGATTAAAAAGTCGCAAGCGTTGTAGTAGGTACGTAACTGATACCTAGGTAGGTTGTAGGTAGTAAGTAGTTCTGAAATGAAGATTTACTCTTGAGCTGTGCTTAATTGTCTACCTTCTACTGTTAATTAAGCCTATTTTCGTATCTTTCCAAGGAAGCGCCATCTAAAGGCCAGCATATAATTTTGGGAAGTTTTGCCCATACTCACCGCGATGGATAAGCGGGTTAGTGAGCGCGGTGCCGGTACCCTCGCACTAGTCATGCTGCCCTTTTGTGCAGTGCAGTTGCAGTGATTGGATCACTAGTCTGTGGGATTTGGATTCGGTAAATTTTTTTTTTTTGTTGGCACGCAGGCTGCATCACATGCAGGTGAGGTTGCCAATTGTAGAAAGATAATGTATTCTCCCCACTACCTTACTTACCTATCTAGCTCCTACCAAAATACCTATATTTTATATTCAATCTGAGTAAAAACTATAATTGTGAAAACTATGGTATTTAATTAATACGACGTCTATGTTTTCACCGTAGTTTATTTTAGTAGTTTTATTCTCCAGCAAGAAAGGCGTCTAATATTTAAAACCAGCAAAATTTCTGAAAAATGTGTTAAAAGGTCACTTTATTTTAAAAATAATAAAATGTTTCTTATATTTAAGCAACTGACATTTTTATATTTCTAATATCTATAATAAGTGTGCACCCAAACTAATTTTAAAAACAATTACCTGCTCATGCATTAAAATTTATAAACCACATTGAAAGCAGACACTGCTTGCTTAAATTTTCCTAAAGCCTTTAGTATCATATTCTCATGGATATTTTATCAATTTACATATAATACAATTTACGAATAAGCATCTATCAGATAGTTCATGAAACTAATGCTCAACTGGGAAATTCATATAAAAATTTGTAGATTAGAATTATTATGATTGATATTTATTTCATAATCGGATACATATATTTCTTTTCAAAATTTACATTAATTATTTTTGTATCACATGGGTATGTACGAATGAAAAAATAATTATGATTTTAAGTTTACATTTTAAGTTATCATGTTATGATAAAGATCAACATTTTTTAAAACTAGCGCCAGCGCCTGCTCTTACACACATCAAGTGATACTACCATGGGCTGATAACTCAATTAAACGCCAGTGATTGCACATTTTAATCGAAACAAGTGTGTGGTTGGAGGTGATCATAGGTCGTGGCGGTCCCGAGGCTTTTCCGGTGCAAAGCCTAGATTCTTTAACCCTTATTTTCCTACCAAAGAGATTTGTTAATATCGACTAGTAATTTATAAAACATTATCCTTTTGACTTATTCGAAGACATAAGAGTTGACAAGATTGATAGTGTATTAGAGCGAAAGTGCTCGTGAATGTGTACACTGTCAGGAAAATTCAATTTAAGACTGGAGGCCAATGATTTTGTAATAAATATACGTTATATGCTCTTCAACCACCCGAAATAAATATTCCCGACGCAGCGGCAGAACAGATACAAATTTTTTAGTTTACTTACATTGCATACAATTATTGCATTTTCGCATAACACATGACGGGATTTGAGGCTATAAAACGAAATCTAAAAACGGTTATCGGGCACTGGGAAACATGTGTATATCGCCTACTTATTTGAAAGATTATTAGAAAACCATTTCCAGAGTCCCCAATATTCGTTAAGGTTCGAACACTCGAACAAATCTCCAGTAAGGGAAGACTATTAATTAACTGCCGATATTTTAACACGATTTCAAGCAACAATAGTAATAACAAATATTATAAATATAAAAGTATGTTTCATTGCATGTTTGTCTTTCAATTATACATTATTGCAAGTATGACTGACCTGATTTTGATGAAATCTAGTATGGAAAATACTTTACCACAAAAAAGCCGCGGGGAGCATCTCCTCGCTGGTGAAACCGCAGGCGGAAGCAAGTTATTTTATTTTGATTGAACCCCATATAGCCTTGCCTCAATGCCACAATTAATTTTAAAACCACTCTATGGTTTAATAGTTTTTCTTTACTCTTTGCTCCACAGAACATACCTACTGTCTCCTTTGGTCTCTTTGATTTTCGTATTCGCACTAGTAGGTATTTTTGTACTCTTGAGGCGATTTAAAGAATTAAATAATTTAAAATGAATACAATTTCAAGTGAGCTCAGTATGAACGACTTAAACAATAAATTCTTTGAAATAATGCAAAATGGGACTAGTGCGGAGGAGGCGGCAAATTTTATTTTTGAAAGCGTATGCGATGATGTTTGTTTAGGATTTATCTTCGAGTTTCACCATGGTCTTAAAACTGGTCTAACAGATCTGATCGAAGGAGAAAAAGAGGAAGATGAAAATTTTAAAATAGTTAATTCTCCAGAATGCGATGTTTTCGGTCTTTCTATACTAAAAAAGACTCAGGATTCAAACTGTGTCTGCCCAAACTGCGAAAGACCTGTATCGGCTACAAGATTCGCTCCCCATCTGGAAAAATGCATGGGTAAGTTAAAAAATATACGAACAAATTGTAGTAATTCTGCAGCAATGTGCCTTGAAATATTTTTAAACATTTACCAGTAGTCAATCATAATTTTTATGTACAATGAATGTAAATTAAAAAGAAAATATTTTGTTTTAAAAGCATATTAATAAAAATAGTTTTATTTAAATATGCTCTGAAGCCTTGGAAGAACTTTAGAAGGGGTAATAATACGGTGGGGGAGGGGAGGAGGAAGGGGTTTCGAAGTGCAGAGCAGCAGTATTCCTAAAAAATGTTACTCACTTAAGATTGTAATTAGTAAAGCCCCTCCGACCTTGTGTGAGTAAGCACAGGCACCTGGATTTTTTACAGCAAGTAGGGGAAGCTCCTTCAATCAAAGTGGCTCCCCATGGAACACTGGGTCCATATGTTATATGTTATGACGGGCTGGTATCCGCAACTCCATGACTGTATGCATATTTTGCATGTGGGCAGGAATATGATTTAATCGAGCCAACACTGGGTCTATTGGTGATGACATAATTGCCAGACAGTGGATGGGTCTATCAATTTCACAAGTAATATCAAATAATAATAATATATTGAACAATGGAACATATCCTGTCCTAAACTAGGATTGCCTGTATCTATAACTGGATGGTGATAATATCGATATTCATTCACCAATATAGATAAACTATACTAATAATAAATGTCAAGCGAAATTGAATCTGTTAATTGAATATATTCTGAAAATTTTAATTGGATAGTCTACACTACACTACACTATCAGTACAGAAGCTGAAATAACAATTTCTAGAATAGTTGTCTGCCTCTTACTATGCATCATGCAAAAACCAGTGGATGGATTTTAATGGGACTTTCACTGTTGAGTTTCTTGGAGGACCGAGCTACGTCTAGGATATACATCATCAACTCGTATCTTTTATAGGTGCCAGGCAGTGAGCATAATTGTCTTGATACCTATAATGTAGAAACCACTCAACAAATTTAGATGAAGTTTTCAACACGATATTACTAGAGTCCTGCCAATATAGTAAAATAATATCTTCACTGTATATTCTAAAGCAGGTGGGCAGTAGTCATGAATAATCTCTACACTTTATTGATGACATAATAATATGTGAATGTGACTTTCAAAATTTTGTAAAACTTATTTGACATTTGATAATATGTTTTTTGGTATTTGTCATATTTTACACTGAAATTTTCTCCCAACTACAACAAAAATATCAATCCACTATTTATTGTTGCGGTTGCTATAACTGAGTCATAATTATAAATGAATATAAATGTAAAATGGCAGCCTATAAATGCCTCTCAGTTGGGTTATGGTATCAACATATTTTGTATAAAATACTCATTATTCATCAATTCACCAATCAGACTAGACTATAGCTATGTTAAGGTAGAGAAATCTTTAATTAACACATTAGCAGCAACCGAGCTTCTAAAGGAAACTCAGTAGACCCTTAAAGCTACCAGTGAACTCAGGGAGCGATCTTGGAGGGCCGATGTACTTACCCCTGTATTCCATCTGCATTCAGGCACAGAGGACTGTCTGTAACACCTATAGTAAACAGATTTCTTAGAGCCATTCACAATCTAAAAAGAAACTGGATTTTTCTTCAATAGAACTTTCTTTGAATTGATCTTATTTCTCAGGCATGGGTCGCAACAGTTCACGTATAGCGTCGCGTCGTATCGCGTCAAACAGCCGAGAGCCAACGTCATACGCAGGGCTGCTCAGTGACGACGAAGACGACGCAGACTGGGCTGGCGGCTCACTGCACAATGAGCGTCGCAAACGCAGAATAAAGAACAACAACAATAGAAAATCCAACAAGTTGCATAAGTGAGTTGCTCACAAGATTATTAATTTGTAACTGAACTAGTTTATTTCAGTGCCATTAAAATTAATTTCTTTTTTGTTAGTGTATTTAATGTTAACATCTTTTTTCCGATTTTGAAATTGAAATACAAGACTAATGCTGTAGTGAGTATGTAACCCTGAGCTTGCATGCCTACTTACACCTGTCCATTTTCTTAAAAAATATTAATAAAGATAATTACTATAATTATTATTTGTTTAAACAAAATAAATAACTACACTATTACTTCGGCCAATTTTAGGCCACTGATGAACATAGACAAGAAAGCGCTTTCTACAACCAGCATAATTTTCTTGAAATATCTTGGTTTGTCCATACTGGCCAAACAGAGATCCAAAAAGATACAAGTGTGAATAGATTAGCATCAACATTGTCTATACAAATAGTCTCTAAACATGATTATGTATTCTAAATCAGAATGAAGCGTTGCTGGGTTTTTTTTTTAATTTTACTTAGTCACCAGTTTCAAAGAACATCACTCTAGTAGTAATCATTTATGTTTTAAATTGAAGTGGCAACAGTAGAAATAACAATGGGACTCATAATTCTGACGCCAACGACGGCGGCGCCACCTATGAAACAATGACAGCCAACGAGAAGAAGAACCTGCTGCTACAGATATGCGGCGTGGTCTCAGAGCACACCAAGAAGTTATGCACAAGGTAATGCAACATATGTGCTTGCACACAGAAACTCACATGTAGGTTTGAACTGTGTCATTATTTGTAAACAGTTTGATGTTGTATTGTATGAGGTTCACAGCCCACCGCTGTCTTTTTAATGCTCCACAGAATATGTTAGGATGTTCAGCTGCTCCTAATGACTAGTCTTTGGGATTTGGATATGATATATTTCAAGGGATTTCCACAGTCAGTGGCACGTTAAAGCCACGACTGTTAGCCAGCAGGGTTATCTGCATGCAGGTGAGGTTGTCGTCAGAAAAGACCATATATTTCCCCTTATACTCATTACTAGACGCGTTACAATAATCAATTATAATCAAAGATTTTATGCATCGGTCTATATGTACTTACATACGTAATGAAGTATTCAGTAGTAACCACATGCCACTCAGGTTCTGGAACCACAACTCATTTCACTTTGTACCAATGACAGCAGAGTATTGAAGTAATTATTCGGAAACAACGTTGCCAAAAAGATTGAGGTAATAATATTATAACATTATACCATTTTTAATTAAAATTTAAAATAAAGGGATTAATGCAATATTTGACAACTTCATCAACATATAACTCAACATTTCAGTGACAACACGTGTAACAGAGGGCACTGGTGTGACCTGACCAATTTCCATGTTCATTTCTTATGTACTATGCAGGCTAGGTAGGGTACTATATGGAGTTACTGGCACAAGTGGAGGTAGTTGTAACATATTGTTTCTCTAAACATTCTTCGTAATCATTCAAAATCATAATACCATCAGGTCCACACGATGCCCACAACATACAGAGGAGCAGCGTCGCGCCTTGCGTAACAGCGTTCTCGAACCTTCAACACCAGAGTCCCAGACTATGGGGTTAACTGCGGACGAAGCCGGCTCCCCACCAGATTCGAGTCCATCGTCATCTTGCTCGTCGTCAAGTCGCAAACGCGATCGCCACCGCGCACCACCCAAAATGAAGAACAAGCGGGACCGGAATATGTCACCTAACGGCAGGGATTAAGGGCGAGATTTCCTCGCAAGCTTGATTGTTTGATATATCATTTCAGGTAACATAAGACTAGACCAGTATTATAATTTATGGTACCTTGAGGCAGTGGAAATATGAAATCACGTGATGTGATGCATTCCATCTAAGTCCTCGGCACAAAGCATCTGGTAGTCTTCTTAAATTGAAGTTGTTTGCAGGTGTCCATGGACTGCAGCAGCCGCTTATCATCAGGTGGACTGCTAGCTTGTTTTTTTCGTCATATAGTTTGAGTTCAATAATGTGGCGAAATTTATTGAATATGTATTCATATAATAATAGTAAATAAAACCCACTATTATTTTCATTTTCCTGTAAATATATATGTAGTATAAATGTGGTCGAAATGTGCATCCTTTTGGGCTATTATAAGTCTTAAATTGCTTCGTAGCGTTAAATATTATATATTAAATTTTCAAATGGAAAAAGAAAGAAACAGACCAAGGATAAAAAGAAAGACTTCAAAAAAAAATTCTGTTTAGGTACAAAATAAATTATATTTAACAAGTATATATATATATATATATATTGGAATATATGCCTTAAGAATAGATAATACAGTTTAATTTACTTTATTTAAAGATGTATCAGAGTCTATTCAAGTCTGAAAATGTATACAACTGGCTGAGATGGCAAGTTATTTAAAAAAAAAAAAAAAAAAAAAAAAAAAAAAAATTTGTTTAGGTACAAAATAAATTATATTTAACAAGTATATATATATATATATATATATATATTGGAATATATGCCTTAAGAATAGATATTACAGTTTAATTTACTTTATTTAAAGATGTATCAGAGTCTATTCAAGTCTGAAAATGTATACAACTGGCTGAGATGGCCAGTTATTTAAAAAAAAAAAATTTGGACTTGACGATTTGTATTATATAACTATTTAGAACCTTAGTTATTAACTATGTGCGGCAGAGTAAGAACATTCTCTATCCTGTTTGTTTATATCTATTGGGTGTTGTAAAAGTCGTCTAAGGGAAATTTCAGATAAACTGTAATGGCCAATTCAACTGCCAGACGTGGCAATTATGGCATGTCAACCACAAATAGACTGTATAGTTCTATATGAATATCATTCTCTTCCTATTTTGTTTATTGTACTGTGGAGTTGGAAGACGTATAAGAAATTGAAGTAAATTAATAAGATGTGATGTATCATTAAATTGTATTCCTTATATAAATACATTTGTATATAACAATGACATTTGAATAGGCCACTTCTGTTTGCTTTTTATAAACACCTTAACATAAGAGCATAAAGTAATTTAATACTTAATTTTTCAAATAGCTGTCTCTCTGGCATGGCTTAAAAAAATTTAGCTTTCTTCTAGTAGCATTAAGACACAATTTTAAATGTTAATGAGGCGTCAGAAGTGGTTTTAAAATTATTATTTGACTATTTTGTAATATATAACTATTTAGAACCTTAGTTATTAACTATGTGTGCAGAGTAAGAACATTCTCTATCCTGTTTGTTTATATCTATTGGGTGTTGTAAAAGTCGTCTAAGGGAAATTTCAGATAAACTGTAATGGCCAATTCAACTGCCAGACGTGGCAATTATGGCATGTCAACCACAAATAGACTGTATAGTTCTATATGAATATCATTCTCTTCCTATTTTGTTTATTGTACTGTGGAGTTGGAAGACGTATAAGAAATTGAAGTAAATTAATAAGATGTTATGTATCATTAAATTGTATTCCTTATATAAATACATTTGTATATAACAATGACATTTGAATAGGCCACTTCTGTTTGCTTTTTATAAACACCTTAACATAAGAGCATAAAGTAATTTAATACTTAATTTTTCAAATAGCTGTCTCTCTGGCATGGCTTAAAAAAATTTAGCTTTCTTCTAGTAGCATTAAGACACAATTTTGAATGTTAATGAGGCGTCAGAAGTGGTTTTTAAAATTATTATTTGACTATTTTGTAAATAAATTTTAATTGTAAATGTTATATATTCTAAACTATAAATACACTAGAAGTCGCTTCTGTTATCTTATTAAAATAAAAGCAGGTCTAGTTGTATGTGATTGTAAAAGTTTATAAATACTTTGTCATTTAACAAAATTGTTTCAAAGTCAGAGTCTTATGTAACTCAAGAACTAGTGAAGTTTTTAATATCGAATTTGATTCTTTGGAGAATAGGTTTTGTAATTTATTGTAACATTTTATTAGAAAAAACTCTGAAATTGAACAAACTCCTAAGTTGAAATAATGTAAATACTCAATACATGAAATATTGTGTATGCGATTCACGAATGTGCAGAAATTCTGCAATGATTATTTTCTTGCGATCTCTTCACTACATTTGAGAATCATTGGACTGATAGTTAAATAAAATTATTTAAGGTAATTTTTAGGTTTTGTTTTCTGAATACGATATGTTCATCATCATCATCATCATCATTTCAGCCTATTAGAAGTCCACTGCTGAACATAGGCCTCCCCCAAAGATTGCCACGAAGCACGGTCCTGAGCCACCTGCATCCATCGACTTCCCGCAACACTGCGCAGGTCGTCACTCCATCTTGTGGGGGGTCGTCCTACACTGCGTTTGCCCGTACGTGGCTGCCACTCGAGAACCTTTTTTCCCCAGCGGTTGTCACTTCTGCGAGCTATGTGGCCGGCCCATTGCCACTTCAGCTTGCTGATCTTTACGGCTATGTCGGTTACCTTAGTTCTGCTGCGGATATTATCGTTGCAGACTCTATCACGCAGAGAAACACCGAGCATAGCCCTTTCCATAGCGCGCTGAGCAACTTTGAGCTTCCTCATACGGGCTGCAGTGAAGGACCAAGTCTCGGATCCGTATGTCATCACTGGCAACACCCACTGGTTGTATACTTTCGTCTTGAGGCTTTGCGGTATACTCGACGAGAAGATATGACGTAGTTTCCCGAACGCAGCCCAGCCGAGTTGGATTCGTCGATTGACCTCTGAGTCGAAGTTGGACTTACCTAATCGGACAATTTGTCCCAGGTATACGTACTCGTCTACAACTTCGAGCCTATTGTTCCCAACAACAACCGGTATTGGCTATTTTGGCAACAACAACGATATGTTGATAGTCGATTATTGTGACACTAAGAAATTATATAGCTCCGATTTCTAAATTTGCGTACGTTATTTATTGTTACACACGGCATTCATTAAAATACGGTGTCGTTCGCATTAAGCTATTGTGGCCATGTGTAGAAAGAAATAAAAAATTATTACAATAGCGCAGTTCTGTAAGTATGTAACAAAAAATAGGATTACTTGCAAGTTATTATCTGTCGTTTTCATTCAGAGTACGACTGATAATTAACTATTTAACAGATACCTGACTAAATTTCAAATAAAATGGAATTACAAAATAACGGTTTTATCATTTTGGCAACCCTCGTTATTTTCTACCAACTTCTCAGGAAAAGGGGTACAATAGCAGTGTCCACGAATCGGGAGACTAGTGCGTACCCGGATACAGAGCTCATACAAATGAGTTTTTCGAAATTTATTTGTAGAATTTTGTAGATGTGTTATTTGGTAATGTAACAGTGTTTGCTATAATTATCTTATCTATGTGTATTGTAGACTTGAGTATGTCGTGCTCGCTTATAGGTCTCTGCTTGTGGCGGGTCGTCCATTTAATAAGGTCGAGGAGGGCGATGGCTGCCACATGCGTCTTGCTGTCACTTGTGAGTAGGTGCTGGTTTCGGAGGAGTTTCTGCTCGAGAGTACGGTGCACTTGTGCATTCGTTTGGCGGATCATTGTATTCTTGTGGTATGCTTTCAGTAGCCTATGGGACTTTAACTTATATTTTATGATGTACATTATAATGATTGAAAAAATAAATAAAAAAAGAGAATACCTACGAAGTTTCTTTCGCCTGTGTCTTCTCCGCCAGAGACTTAACGAAACGGTGGAAGAATTTTCATTGACATATAAGTTTTATTTAGTTGGTCTGAACACTGACAGGCTCTTCACCTGTCACATTGCCCCCAATAAGCTCTTGTGAAAAATGGTTTGAAAGGACTTAAATATCTAGATATTTGACCACCCCATAGTGGTTATACAGTCGCGAGACCTTAATTTCTTATGTCTTACACAAAATCTGTGTAAAAATAATGCACTATGCTATTTAGGTTGAGAGAATGTGTGCCTTAAATAATGAGTAAATTCATCGATTATATTGCAATAAAACAGTCTGTCCATTTATGTCTGTCACTATTTTCTTTGAGTAGGCCTTTGCCCAGCAGTGGGCGTTTACTGGCTGCAACTTAATTTTTTTTCTCTTCATCGGCCCTTTTAAATCCACTGCTGTGCATAGGCATCTTTAAGACTGCCAGCATGCCGGCATACGTTTCTTGGAGGGTTTACCCATAACTCATTACATTGGGCAGACGGATTGTTCAGCGCAGTACCGGCACCCTCGCACTCGCGATCGTGTTCTCTACCACTAGTAGATTTAAGAGTCCGGTAATCTAGTTACTGGTACTGGTAGAGCCAAGTGGCGGCCTTTGCTGCTCATCGAATGGGCCACCTCGACCGAAGCAGTGTACCGGCGTGATGTAGACGGGTCTTGAGCATCTCCGTTATGTTCGGTGACAGAGGTAACCGGAGACCCACTTCCTCTTTCCTTTTCTTTAAATATCCTTGAAGGTATACTAGCAGCAGGTACGTCACCTACCTGCTGCTCCTCTGGTGTCGCAGATATACGTGGGCGTCGGTAATCACTTTCCATCAGGCGAGCCGCATGCTTGTTTCCAATAAAAAAAAAACCGCATGCGTGTCAGTCTGAAAGGATATCATGTAATAAACCTATTAATTAACTTGATATTTTCACAGATTATAAATAGTAATCCAGAATCATTCGTAGTATCTTTGGGTCTTAGATTCAGATGCCGCAGTAATAAAATAAGTATCCCGCAACATTTTACCCATTTTGTTGGTGGTTCCTTCACCATTCAGGCTACACTTCTCTGGAACTCCTTGCCCGAAGACATTAGAAAAGCGCCATATAAAATTTCTTTCAAACGATTGGTACGCAAACACTTTTTAAAACCATCTGATACTTGTTAGTTTTTGTTCTGATTTATTATATATGTACATATTAATGTGTTTGTATGTATGTATATATCTGTGTTGGTATTTCTGTATATATTATAGTATGTATTTTTATAGCTATGTGTTTGTGTAGATATGTATGCTTATACATTTCTATAAGTTTTAATTATGATGCACATATCACCACATTTCTTCACGCCCTGGGTTGACTGTTAGAGAATGCCAAAAGGCATTAAGTCCGCCTTTTGTAATCCTTTTGGTGTACACAATAAAGTATAAATAGATAGATACGATAGATGCGAATCGTGAGCAAACGCTTTGCGACGTATACCAGCACCCAGCCACTCGTAGAACCTCGCATTCAGGAAAATAAAACAATACCATAAAAGAATAAACCATTATATTATTGGCATAATATAGTAACGGTAGTGAAAATATTTACATTAAAATAGTATAGATATCACATAAAACACACCATCGAAATATTTGTAAAAGCGAAACAATGATTTCGTTAAACAATGTAAGTACATTATATAAAAATGTTTATTGGAATGAGACGTCCGTTTACAAATACAGTATTCTAATTTTTAATAGCTATAGTATAATGGCTGTAATTAAAGTGCGCTGTATAATTGCCTCAGTTACCTAATATGCATATTATTAACAGTTTAAATCCTTGTTCAGCAACTGCAACATTCCACTGTTGGACTTAGAAGACATAAAAATTCTAAAAACCGAAAAATGTAACTGCACATATTTAGAAATTATCTATGTATTATATTAATTAAGTAATATTATAAGGTTGAAAGGCATTTAGACGTCTATTTTGTTAGTGATTTGAATGTACTGACTTTTGGTCTGGTACAAGTAAATAAAATGTAATGACTGTTTAAATAAGTTTTAGGAAATAATTATTATTGGTTGGATTGGATTATTCCCGCTAGTTGTGACCTGCGTATACTCGATCATCGATAATTCTGTCAACTATGATACACATTTGTATGACCGTGCTGCTCTGCCATAAACACTGTTTTATGACAGACTTCTCTACACTTGAACAGATTATACCCTCAATAAATTCAAAATCGACTTGCTATCAATTTGTGCATCTAAGTATATTATATCATATTAATACTAAATTGCACTCCATTTATAATGCGTATATCTATTTAAAAAACGCGCCGTTAGGAACCTAGTCGTAGTCTGTGAATTTGCTCAGTTTAAAGCATAGTAAAGACAAATATATAAAATATTATTTATGGTTACTCTAACAACGTTTTTAAAAAATTATTGCTGAAGTTACATTACACTTTAGGAGCAATAAGTCTCATCCGTGATCACCAAGCGGTTGTAAAGATATGGCTTGGCTAACAAATAAAAGTTTAGGCCCGTTAAAAGAGCTGAACACGGTATTATTAACTTTCAATTCCAAGCACTGGCTTGAGATAAAGATTTTATCCAAAAGCCTTTAAAATTAAAAATAAAAATATTGTCAAGAAACAGAAGGCAATCGGGAATTGGAAGGAAATTCTAGAACAAAATATTTTAAAACGAAAAACACTTTGATACATGACAATTGTATATAAATAAATTAATTAATGATTTGTGTATGTAGATAATTTATGTTTTTTTTTAATAAAATATTTTTTTTTAAATTCGATAAGGTAATGTGATATGGTCAGCAAAGTCAAAGTATTAAAAAATTCAAAGACGATTATTTTAAAAATTATACCAAACTCAAGTATGTTAGCTTCCATTTGCTCATTATAATACTAAATAGAAAAAATACTGTCATATGATGAAAAAAAAATTGGCACCTTATTTGAACATATTTTTAATATTGACTAAGCAAAAGACACAAGTTTGAAGATGTTTATTTGGAATCGATATTAAAAAGACACACAAAGGCGAAACGTGTGGGCCATTCAAATGCGGCAAAACAATACCTTTTCTCTCTCACAATGGTTAAACATAATTATAGATATAGATGATAGGTTTCTCACTTTTATCAATAAGTTTATTTCCCATAAATTTTCAAGCATTACATAACACAAAAATTATTTTTTTTTGTCGCCGAAGCTTTGCTATATGCAAATTTTAAAAAAAGAACACGATTCAAACGATTACAATCGTTTAAAAAAATAATTGTATATTTTTAAGTTACAATGTATGGAAATAAAGTTATAGTAAAGTCAATTTTGCTACCGAAGAACAACTAATTGTTTAAATGGAATACCATCTACCGGCAATAATGTTTAAAGGTGTTACCACATCGGTGTTTACATGCGTACGCGAACAGATTGTAAAACGGTTGGTGTTCTTCAAAAAATTACTTCATTATAACGACCGAGCGTCAGCAGTTCAGTTCAGTGATGTCTCTGTGATCAGTAGGATGAGAACCGGCCGTGATCACTGGCTCTTAAGGCCAAGAGGCTCACTGAACCTTAACATTAGGCTCGGGCGGTCAGCTTCCAGCTCGAATTGCTCACTTTCAGTGCCTAGATGATGCGGTAAGAGCTAACTTTTGCAGGTCCCGCCGCAGAAGAAAGCCCATCACTGATGCATCAGTATATTGAAAGCTGAATAGGCAGAACTCCAAATGTATGAGAATACACAGTACGTTTTGAAGAAGCGATCGAGCGGAACCAAAGCTCCAAAGTTTTCGCCAGAGATGCATCGGAAAGACCAAGTTGAAGACCGAAAGCGGGGCACTTATTTCGGGTGGAGCTGATATTTTGAGCCACACACTAGTGTGAGTAACGACCCATAAGCCAAGCTTATCCGACACTGTTCCGATGACATCCCGGACGTCCAGTCTGAGCGAGATTAGAATGGCTCTCAAACCAGCTTTAAAACGACAAAGCGCCGGGTGAAGACGGAATTACAATACCGATTGTTATTGGGAAGACTACGCTCGAAGCCGATGTATGCAGGTGGCTCAGGAGCGTGCTTTGTTGCAATCTTTGGAGGAGGTCTATATTATAATACCGCGAACACACTCTCGCCACACTAGTGTGTTAGCACGTTTATATTGAACGGTAGATTTCATTCCATATAACTCTAACATTAAGTGAAAGATACAATTCGCTAACAACGCACGAAGCAGCTGTGCTTTAGTTTAGTAACGTTTATAGAAAGTGACACTAAGCTGTTAAGTGTTGCCCGTCGTTAATCGGCGCTGATGATCGATTCCCTGCCTTGGCCTACACCGATGTATTTCACTGGAAAAGATTAGATAATAAATTTTAATCAAGATATTTACATGTTAGAAATTTTGGATGTAGCATTTTTTGTTAATTAACATATCCCCTGATAATCTCTCCCGCGATCCCCTGGGCCGGCCAACCGAGAAGTGCTATGTCAAATCTTACTCACCAGGAATCTGTAGGAAATCTTCGATGGCTTTCACATAGTTTCTCGCCTGCTCCGGCAAGTTGTCCATTTGCCGGACATTCTCTATACTGCAAGCCCAGCCTGGGAGTGTAATGTATTCCACCTAAAAGTAATTCTTTAATGTTTTAATGGACTTATGAAATCATTATGACAGTTAAATGAATAGAATCATTGGTTATCGGGTCTGGTTTTATTGTGGGAGCTCCATGCCTCTGATACAGCATCAGAACCTTCCTCTAATCTTAACACATAAGCGTTACATGAGACATGGGAAAGTTTTGACGAACGAGTGTGTCTCCGTGTTTACGCGTACGCATACGGCACTATATGCGTACGCGCATCTCCTGCGCAGTTGACAACTTCGCAGCGTTCGAAAGTTGCCGCCGTGAAATCGGCGAGGAGGACATCATCACTATTACAGTCATAACTTGAAAGATTATAGGAAAATCTTGACACCTCGGACAGACGGTCATAACCATCTCTAACATCTGTGCCCTTAAAATACCCACACGTTATCTCCATTCATCTTCACCAGTCCCAAAAATTAATCCATTGTTTTTGTAGGTTTATTTATTTACTCACAAATGTGAATTAACAATACCATTAAAACTACGAATGCTCCGTATTTTTTTTTCATTTACACGTAATATTTCATACGCAATGGAGGCGACCTTACGACATTGAATTTAACCTCGTATTCTAGTGGCTTATTATAAGTTGTACACCAAATATCAATTATATAAGTACAGTAGTTGAATCGCAGGATAATTTTACAGTTTTTGTAAAACGACCTTAACGAGAGTTCGCTGCCCTCATTTAAAGTAGCCGACGCGCTGACAATGAGTTCCTGCGAGGTCGCTGCTCTTACCAAGGTCGGTAAACTGTTAGTCATGACGGATAGAGCTTGGGTTTTATTTGGATTATATAGAATATTTAATTTGTATGCAAAACAAATATTATTTACACACTTACTAGTGTACTAATATTTTTCACTCGAACCTGTATATTTATATATTATTCAAGTTAACTCGAAAGTAACTAAGTTTTAGATAAAAATACCCTGTGACTTTTTTCCTTTTTTTTTTCATTTTGAAAAACGTTACCTTTATCTGTGTCACGGAGACAGTTTATATAACTGTTCTTATTTCTTATAAAATGGATAATTCGGTGTAAGATCAAGAAAATGGCATGAAGAATATATCAGGTTTAATTTAATATAGCATCCAACCTGTATTTAGGCACTGGTAGCTGGTAACTACAGCTAAACACATCAGTCACTAACCTCGACGTTGCTCAGCTCTGTCATAGCCGAAGGGAAGTAGTCTATCACCTTGCCGTTCAGCTTGTACGCGATGCCCACTTTGATCTCCTTCAGTGTGTCCAGGATGTCCAGTTTTGTTAGGCATAAACTGAAAAAAAAATAACATAAATATAATCTAGCTAGAATAATAATTGATTACTTCTTATCGCATATAAACGGTTTTCTTTTCCATTGCTGCTCTGGTCTACATGTTGACGTCTACACTGATCTATACAATAATAGTGTGGTGGTCCAGACCAGGTCAGGTCTACACGTTTTTAGTCTTTAAACAAAGTTTTTACGTGATCTTATTTTGGGACAACATGACAGTCGGTGAGCATATCGCCGTCCAAGCCAACGATACAAATCGTACATAAGTTACGGGCTAAAGCTTAAATTTAACAAAAGCTATCCTGATTTTTACTCACTTCTAACCTCTCAAATCTTTAAATGTAACTAGTAATATTTACGGATTTCATCGCGTTTAATTTTGTTTTTATATTCCCGACGTTTCGATTGCTTTACAGCAGCCGTGGTCACGGGGGGACTGAGGTGTTAGACGTCCAGATGTCACAGTTAACTCGGGCTACCTTCAGCTTTTATTTATATATTTTGGTCCGATCTACGCAGAATGTGTTCACAGTATCTTGAGGCCGTGCAGTGGCATGATGGGTTTTCGATTTATTTTGTATATTACTGGATCTGTAATGGTATTGGGTATACGGTCGTAAGAGAATATTTCTGTTTTATTTCTTACTTAAAAGTGTGTGTATACTGACGCGGTGTATCCGGCGACGAGCGCGGTGTTGCACACGAAACCTTGGCATGCGTGTGTACTGTACTGACGCCTCGTGTGTGTGCGCTTGCGTGCATACTGACGCGGTGTATCCGGCGACGAGCGCGGTGTTGCACACGAAACCTTGGCATGGCTGTGTGTGCGTGTGTCTATGCGTGTGTATACAGAGTCGCGGTGTATCCGGCGACGAGCGCGGTGTTGCACACGAAACCTTGGCATGTCTGTGTGTGCGTGTGTCTATGCGTGTGTATACAGAGTCGCGGTGTATCCGGCGACGAGCGCGGTGTTGCAGACGAAACCCTGGCATGCGTGTGTACTGTACTGACGCCTCGTGTGTGTGCGCTTGCGTGCATACTGACGCGGTGTATCCGTTGACGAGCGCGGTGTAGCGCACGACGACGAGGTCGAGCCAGCCGCAGCGCCGCACGCGCCGCGTCGTCACGCCCACCTCGTGCCCGCGCTCCTGCAGCAGTTGCCCTGTCTCCTGCAACGTAATGGAGATTAAACGTAGAAGAGATATGCTTGTGGTTGAAAACGTCATGGCGGCATTGTCTGAGCATGTGATGTGACGCATCAATAGTTTGGAACGTACAAAATATGCCCAGATTTGTAATACGGTAAAAAGCCACGATGGCCGGGTGGTTAGGAGATATGCTTCCGAATCAGAAGATCTTAGAAAAAATTAAGAAAAATTTTTGAAACAATAAAATCTTCGTATTGTTGTAATGTTGTAATTGTTGTAATGATTGCGGTCAATGTTTATTAAAAAAAACAAAGTTTTATTATCTAGACAACATTATTTTGTTGTTTTGTTTTTAAATACTAGCAATGCTATTTATTAGGTAACGTTACTAATATTCCTGATAACCCTCCAACTAAGCATTACAGCTTGTATCTGGAGTGGTTCATGACACTCCATTTGTCAATGGAGTGGTTCTCGTGGCCCGCACCCTAACCCATTCGGTTATTAATGAATCTTAATTTCTATGATTCGTTGCCCAAAGTAAGACTAAATTTTAAGTATTTATTATTTTTGTGTGGAGGAGTCCCAGTCCATTTAGGAATAATGTTCTTTACATAAATTAATTATAAAATAATGTGCATTCACAGTAGTAATAGCAAATATCAGTTTATCCCTTTCTAGCATACTCGTATAATACGAACTTTGGTGATGAACATGACAATTGTTAAGTTATATATGTTAAGTAATAATTGCAAGATTTTAAATTTTTCATCGGCGCCATTTTATTCACACCAATTGGCACACATATATATTTCTAACTTAGTGTATATCTATAAAGAAAACACACTCACGTCGTGCAGCTCGGTGGGGAAGGGCCCGTCGCCGACGCGCGTGGTGTACGCCTTCACGACGCCCATGACGTCACCGATGACGTTCGGCGGCAGTCCCAGCCCCGTGCACACGCCGCCTATGCTGCAGTTCGATGACGTCACATATGGGTAAGTGCCTGCAACGAGAAGACAAGTTTTATTCACCGCCAACCCGCTCGCCAACAAACTAGGCGCCGGCGACCGAAATACAGCGCAATATCCATCTTATTTTCCTGACTAGTGATGGGGACTAGCATCGCTGGTGCGAAAGCACCGTTACCTCGCTGGTGAGTGTGGGCAAATCTTTCAAGAAATATAAGTAGGCCTTTGCTAGCGCCTAGGTTCAGCAGTGGACTAAAATAGGCTGATGTGATCCTTGTAGAGCATGTAGTGGTAAGGTATATCAATTTAATTCTCAAATTTCAACTTAACTGTAGTAATGGAGAAAAAGTAACTAATATAGGAAGAAAGAAAAGAGTGCCTAATATGGGTTCTTACGCTTTCGGAGAGAACACGTTTTTCTGGACATTTCCTTTAAGCCTTCGTTTATCGTGTTTCATGGTTATATTTGGTACAACTACTGTACACAACACAACATAAAAAATAAACTCTAACTAAAATAAAATAGAAAGAACATTTTATATAATTTACATTTTTTCGTTTGACTTTGAACGTCGTCATGCTGCGGTCAAATCACAAAGGAGATTTTCATATATTTTCAAAGAAGTAAATAACAAGTAACAGACTTTTAATGACCCTCGGCCGGCCAAAGTACGCGACGACGTGAAGTAGAGACATCTTTAGTTTCTGCGTTTCGTTCGGCGAGTGAGGTAACCTGAGGCCCACTCCCACTCCCTCCCATCGGCCAAATATCCTTAAAGGCCTGCAACGCACCTGCGGCTCCTCTGGTGTTGCAGATGTACGTTGATAACGGTAATCACTTACCATCAGGTGAGCCGAGTGCTCGTTAACCCCCTTTACCATGAAAAAAAAACTCCTGCTACAGGCTGTATACAAGGAGCGATTCAAAATTAATGAATTAAAAATTATAATATCTTTTACAATCGCTGTAATGCTACAAGTAGATGTACAGAAAATTATTTATATACACAACACAATAAGAGTACTAAAGTGAGAACCTGTAATATAATTTGTGTTTTCCAAATTAGACTATAATAATTCCCGCTGTATACTAAAGAACAGAAGCTGTAAACTTTCCCGTCCAGCTTGCCACATCGATGTTTAAGAAAAATATTGTTGTGGCGGTTGTTTTTTCTTTTATAGAATAAAGGGGCATACGAGCATGCGGCTCACCTGATGATAAGTGATCACCGATGCCCACGAAAATCCACAACACCAGAGGAGCTACAGATGCGGTGTCTGTTAATATGAGCAAATACAGACATAACATTTCGAGGATTTGTTAAGTTCGTAAAACTGCACAACAGAAGCAGCAGCAGCTGTTCCCAGCAGTTGGAACTATCAAAAGAGGCTGAAAATTAAAAAAAAACACTACGTACCAAAATCGATATCCAACATGGCAGCATTAGCGCCCTCTACCAGCACTTTCCTGCCGTTTCTGATTTCCTTGTGCAAGTACGAGACCGTGTCGCGTACAAACGGTCGTATCTTCGCGGCGTACTGTCGGTACCGCGTCAACTCGCTTTCTATTTCCACTTCCAAGGCGGGGAACATTCTCTTGTAGCCCGCTGCAAGCGTACGGAATCTGTGGATGAAATTTAGCTTATCATAATTGGGTCTTAGAAAATAATATTTTAATCATAAATGGAAACACTGTGAAATAGTGAAATTAAAATAAATTTAATGAATCGAACGGTCTAGAGCAGCGGTGGCCAACCTTTTTCAAAGCTAGTGCGAAATGAAAAATTTTTACAGCGTGGAGAGCACATGTTTTTTTTTCGTTGGGTAAGAGAGAGATTAAAAATAAACACGGTACAATTATAAAATAAAATGAATATAGTTCACGGTAAATGGTAATAATAATAATGGAATGGTCGCCCGGGAAACGAAGCAGATGAGGAGCTTGTTAGAGGGGACGATTCTGAAAATGCTCGAAACGCTGCTCGAGTGCCTACCGCGACTCGTCCGCATGCCCCTTAAGCAAGCGGAATCGGGCTGTCTGTATTCTGGAAATCTTGCAGCGGGCGCATTGCAGATCAACCGTGTGATCACTTGCGCCCGCGGGCGCGGGGTTGGCCACCTCTGGCCCTGATGAAACATGAGAGCATGTGACGTCACTGTGTTTATTTAAGGACTATGACAATATCCAATCTGTCGCCGGATTTGCTTACTAAAGATAGCATTTGATAGAAAAATGGTGTAAGGCGACACCGATCGGCTCTTTATAGAAATAAATGTAACGTATTGTGAAACTAGAACATGAGTTTATAACAATCGCCAGACCTTAAAAGTTATTTCAAATAGCGACTCGATCGCAAATTGACAACTGCGTTTTGTTGACAAGCTATTAAATTGTTTTTTTTTTTTCAATACGTACGTATCAACATGATCTTTCTGTTTGTGTTAAAATAGATTATTCTACTAAATTGGCAGCTTAAATGTGCCATAATTGGGTTTGCACACTGCACTGCCATAATTGGGTTTTGGTTGTTCATCCTTGTATTTTTAATATTATATTTTCCTTCCCGTCACTATCACAAATTGAATAACTCACTTTTCCTCAAATATGGCGAAGTCACCGAGCAGATCTCCGATTCTGATGCCGTTACGCGTCGCCTTCGAGGAGTAGGTCGGGCCGATGCCTTTCTTGGTGGTTCCGAGGGAGTTTTTGCCCTTCTCCGCCTCTTGTAAACCATCCGCCTGTGAACAGAATAAGACTATTAAATGAACATAACTCTTGATTGATTTAGACGCCGCAATATCCATCCGAATCTACTGACCCGACATCCTAGAGACTGGTGATGGGAAACAGCATCACTAGTGCTCGGGTATCGGCGCTGCGCTCGACAACCCGCTTGTCCAGCGTGGAGATTATGGGCAGACCTTCCTAGAAATATATGCCGGCTTTGGCTGGCTCTTCCTTGGAGAGGGCTATGTTCAGTAGTGGACTAAAATTGGCTGATGTAGTAGAAGCTGTATTAATTTTCACTTATTTCAATGTAGGACCTTCCGAATTGCATTAGGATTTTCGTGTAATGGTTGTATACTTTAATGGTTGAAAGGAATAAACAAATAAAAAAAATCGCATCAGGTGCGTTATCCGCTATACAACAAACAATTTCATCATAATTCGTAACGGTTTTTTTTAACATAGTAACTTTCTTGGAGAGACCTATGTCCATGAGTGGACTAAAATAGGCTGGTGCAGTAGCAGTCTTCATTTATTCCAATGCAGGAACTTCTCTCAGATTTTCGCATCAGTGGCCTTATCCGCTATGCCAGAAACCATTTCACACAAAATTGCGTGACGACGTTCCACTATAAAGTCCTACCGTGTTTTTTTTTAACTTGTTTTCGTTTATCGATAAAATAATCAATAAACGAAACCGTGTAATGGATGTGAAAAAATAACGCGTTTAGATTTTCGCGTGGAATTATTTCTCACGGAATTGTTGTGATATATTTTTATGGCATGGCGGAAAACACCTCGGGTATTTCATCCTTTATGGATAATGAAGACAAGAAGAGCATTCTGCATGTCCGCTTTTACAACTAGGGATTTCTTTTAGGCAGTGGTTGATATTGTAAAAAAAAAGTAATCCCTGGTCGTAATCGACGTCTTCTATTATGTAATTTCGGATTTTTTTTAATGTGCTATCGCTAAATGCGAAAACAAATAAAAACTAATGATTAGCTCGTTAGTGTAAGCTGTTCGACGTTGGATATTGTTACAGGAGAGGGTAAAAAATGTATATTTTGGAATTTGCGCTTATTTACATAGAGAAAAGACGAAGTATGCGTTTATTTACAATCTGAAAGAAGAGTCCTCAGTATTAGAAAAATATCGCCATGTTCAAAATCAGCAATTCGCAACAAAAACGACGACATAGACCATAAATAACCCAACCCCGGCTTATTTATCACTCTTACATAACATTGTTTGATATTCAGAGAATCGTGCGACTGAAATGTATGAGACCATTGTTTTAGTGTTTTATAACAAATAAAAATCAACGATCGACTGTAGCTAGTGATAAGTACAAATTCACAATTCAGAGTTGGCCCTTCTCGGACGCTTTGTCGTGACGGGGGTGCTCCAGAGCCGTGACTTGGTTACTCGCGGTGAACTACACGTAAAGAGCCATAAACATGAATCATAATATTGTCGTGGTAGAGCCAAGCGGCGGCTTTTGCTGCTGCTCGTATGCGTCGGCTCGACCGGATTGCTACCACGGCCACGCAGAATACCGGCGTGAAGTAGAGTCATCTTGTGCTTCCGCGTTCCGTTCGGTGAGTGAGGTAACCCGAGGCCCACTCCCCCTTGCCATCCCCCTCCTCATCCCATCTCCCAAATACCCATAAAGGCCGGCAATGGATGCATACGGCAACGTATATCTGCAATACCAGAGGTGCAGCACCTCTGGTATTGCAGATATACGTTGGCGACGGTAATCACTTGCCTTCAGGTGAACTTGGCGAAGTCACATCGATGGGCTGCTGGTGGAGAGAAGTGTCGGATCCTAAAATAAGCCATGGCTCCCATGGATCCCAAATAATCCGCCGCGGGGTGCCGATACGCTGTTAGCTGCGAGAGTGCCGTCCTGACCTCCGTGACCTCCTAGTAGTGGATGCTGGCCGTGCCCATGTGGGATTGGAGGCCGAGTAGAAAGGTATGTCCGTTTTACGGCGCGCCTTGTCAGAAGGGAGATTCTTTTTTCCAAGTGGGACTGCTTAGGACAGCGGCTGTCATTACTTTAAAACACCTGACAAAAAGAGGTTAGGTTTCCATGCGTCCCGTATATACACGCTACTTACCGTATTCCATTCGACATGGTATTACTATTGGTCGCTTTTTGGTTCCTGATTATTTTCGTACTTTGTATAATGATATATTTTATATATCGTAGAAAAAGCAAAATCAAATTCAAAATATAGTTGGGAAATAAACGAACTTTTTAAGAATATGCACTTTCTGCAAAAGATTTTTAATTTTCTTTAAAACTTTATTGATCTTTTATTTAAGATAAACCACTACCATTTTCTCCATACCTTATTTATTTATCTTCCTGTATTATTTTATACAAGTAATGGTAAGACAAGCCCTGGTTGTGTGTTGAGGTTAACTTCGTAGTCACGTTCAACTATCTAATGGACTAACGATGGGTTAAGACAGAAATACACAATAGTTGAAAATAGACTATTTCGTTACACATTTTTTTTTATATTTGTATTTCGAACAAAGAAACTTAAAGTTGTTTAATTTTGTTATTAATGATTTTAGCCTTTAACGTCACAGTAAAAAAAAAGTCTAACCATAAATTTTATTAGCAATTTATATTCGTATCGATATAGAGTATAAACAGCAGCGTCACTTAGATAAAAAGTTTCCCGATTATGTATCTAGTTTTTTTTATTAATGCCGTGAATAAATTGGTCACAGTGAGGAACGCTGAAATAAATAAAACCGACATAAATAATTTTAAATTAGTGTGGACTGGATTGTTTAATTATTATTTTATAAAATGTTGAATGATCAGAGCATAAAATTGCTGTGCACTGAATTGCAACGTTAGAGAGGAAACTTGTTACACCCAGTCATAGCAACTTTTAGGTTTACGTTACATTGTTGTCATTATAAAACAATCAGAGATAAGCATCTCTATTGTTTGTTTATGGAACGGACATATAATTTCACTGCTACTTCCATACATTTATCCATCCTAGTTTAGTCATGAATTGAACATGAATGCAGTCATCCATGGCTCATATGGTTGATTGCGTCGACGTATTATCATTCCTGGTGGTGATAATGATAATTACAATGCTAATAACTTCACATCGTATATTCAATTAAAACGCTAGCTAATTACGGTCCCAACGATTGCGTGGCTTAATGACAAATAGGTATTACTAATTTACACGAAGTTGTAGCTCTCTACTCGCACCGTTTGAAACTGCCTTAGAAGGAATCTTCAAAGTTCTTTTACTTCTGTTTCCACGAATTACGGAATTACAGAGGGAAGTGATTATAAACATATTTTCTAGAATTCTGCCACTGACACTTATGATAAACGTCCGATCTTGATAGGATACCGGCGTTGGCTGCACCTGAGGCCAACACAATCCTGAGTCTTGACCCTATCTGTTCATCATCGTCAAACATAACTAATAGTGTGTTAGCATTTTACCTTATGTACATAGTTATTTCAATGTCACATTCGTACCTATGTACATACATAGGTAGGAATGTGGCATTGAAAGGAGAGTGATGGCAGGTAATATGGTGGATGGGGCATTGCATATGTTTATATATATTTATGAACAGCCAGACGATATCTCACAGAGCTTGTTTGGCTGTGCATAGAGGGGTATTGGTACTAACACTATCATATGGAAGCGACAGCTGGGTATGGCAGAAGAGGCATGAAAGCAGGATAAATGCAGTAGAAAAGAGAGCGTTATGATTGATGTGAAGATAACTGACAGGGTTCGAATTAATGTGATCAGAGAGCGTTGTGGCATGAAAGACGATTTAGTGACACGAATTGAGAAAGGGATGCTGAGCTGGTTTGGACATATGGAGAGGATGACTGAAAGTAGGATGACGAAGCAAATATATGAGGCGAGTGGAAATGGTAGAGTCGGGAGAGAAAGACCTAGGCGAACATTTCACGATCAAATCGGAGATGTTCTGAAAAAAGGCCAGGTCGAGAGTACTGAAAACCAACGAGTATGCATGCGAAGATTGATGAAAGTGAGAGAAGCGAAAGACTTATGTCGGGACCGTAGCAAGTGGAAGAAGATTGTCTCTGTCTAACCCGTTGGGAACAAGGCGTAAATGTAAACATATATACATACATACATAGTTATTCTGATTATTTTTTTGTTCCCTCTCTTTGTACGTTTTTAACTGTTCGTAATTTTTCTTATTAGTTTTTTATTACTTAACTTGTGTCGTGTCATGCTGAATAGACTAAAATTATTTCTTATTATCATTTAATGCAACGAAGATGTTCATGAACGATCGGGATCCATGAACGATTAGACACGTTCTTCATACACTGCAATGCTTCGAAACATTTTTTTTAATTTAATGATCATGAATTATTATAAGTTGTAAATTGTTTACAACAGTTGGAAACTTTTCATTAACCTCCATTAACTATGACACGCTAAATAGGTAAATTAGATAAAATATGTACATAAATAACAGGTCAAAATATACCACTTCTGGAATTACATGGATTTTTTAATTAACTAAGATCCGTTCAAACATACAAACAAAGAACTGTATATAATAGTATTGATAAAATCTGTTTACAATACCAGTGTTGGTTTGGGATCACCGACACCACAAATTGTAACAATAATATTATCCGATATCGGAATCGTATAGAAAAACATCACTCTGTTCTATGCGCCTACAAAAGGAATACGACAATCAACGAAATTATATCTTAATTTAAGGAAACTTCGGGTACATTGTTTGATTGTGTGAAAGTGATCTTATCGCAAGAAGTGAAGAATATTTAAAATTTATAAGTAAATGTGTCGTTTTCATGATAATAAAAAAAAGAGGTAAATTTTATTTTTATGCAAATACTAACTACTATATAATAGTATAATGTTTGACATCGATAATAATTCTCTAATCTACGGCACCTACAGCTACAATATATAGGGTTGCTAACGATTAAAAAAGTAAGGAATTTGTTTCGGTGTTGCGGAAAAAAAGGTTGATCCATGACATCCAACTAAAATGTAATTTTAGCGTACTACATATCTCTTCACTTATATAGTACGGAAGTCCGATATACAGTACATTACTATAAGTGGTGGAGCCAAGCGGCGTCTTTAGCTGCTGCTCGAATGAGACGGACCGACCGGGGCAGGCGGGCCTCGCAGAATACCGACGTGAAGTAGAGGCACGTTGTGCTTCTGTGTTTCGTTCGGTGGCCCTCTTCTACCTCCCCCCTTCAAATATCCTTAAAGACCGGCAACGCACCTGCAGACCTCTGGTGTAGCAGATAATATTGTTGACTTATCTTTATCCGTATCTAAACTGGGTCAATTAGGACGATAAATAAATTTTCAATTATATACATCTAAACGTAACTGTCATACTAAATCAGGGCCGCCATTGTTTATCTCTCGGGTACAATTACCGCTGTGATTATTGTTTATTCTATGAATTAATAATGATTGTAGTTCGTTTATTTATATATCGTGAATATTGTAAATTTCCATAACTTATAAATAAGTGGTACACATAGTCGTTTACACTGTTAATAACAATGGTCCCTCAAGCCAGATATTTAGACTTAATATTAAGGTACCTGTTGATGCAAATCGAAGACGATGTGAGCTCTGTCGGAAATGATAAGCCGCTCCTGCCAGCCTTGCATGCCCTTTAGTTCGTTCTTCTTCAACTCCTCGAACAGCCCGGGGAGGTGGATAACCACACCGTTACCTGCAAATAGTGATCACTAAATGGCTAATCGTAAAAAGTAGGTACAATCTCTCGAGAGTATACGAGAAATTTAATCTCTCTTAAGTATAGAAGGTTTTCTTTTTCGTTAATCTTTTAATTTTTTAAACTATTATTTTACTATAATTATAATGTATTACTGATATTCTTCATTATTATCTTGCAATATGTTTTGTCACAAAATACAAGGCTCAAAATGTTTTGGAGCGATAAGAATATTCCTAACAGCAGCGACGATAGATTTATTGGAGGCCGGATACTACAAAATTAAATTTAAATTTCTTCTGTGGTAAGAACTGAGCTCCTGGAAGTTCGACAAGTGACAGTAAATAAAGTTGAAATGAGACAGAGCCTTGAGACGAAGTGAGAGTTTGGAGTGGCATATGTGTAGGAGCTTGTACCCAACTACATGGTATGATTGTGATGCCTCTTGAGCCATATATATGAGATAATTTTCTTTTAATGCAATATAGCCTTAGAGAATATGAAATCGAAGTTTTTTTGTGACCAGCCCGATCGCCAGACATAGAGCAGATATAGAGCATGTTTGGATTAAACTGGGAAGAGAAGTTAAACAAAGATATCCAGTACCAGCAAACATTAAAGATTTAAAAATGCATTAGTAGAACAATCGATTCCAATGCCACAAAGTTTTATTAATGATTTAATAAAAGTATGCCCAGATGAGTGTGCCAAACAATAGAAATCAATTCTGCAGTTTGAACAAATTTAAATTTTCTCTAAGAATAGTAAAATACCATTGTCCTATAAAAAAACTGGCTTCGTTTTGTTTCTTTTATTCAATTCAACTTCAATCAATCGCTTAATTTTTAAAAATGAAAAAATTTAAAAACCGAATCTTTTTGGTTTTGGAGTAGAAGGACAACACGAAAGCCGTGTCCGACATCCGGCTATTGTCGTGAACTTCTAATGCTTACATGCAAGCTCTAAGGCTTAGTTCAGTGGATTACTGGAATATGGCATGGCTGGTATTCTTGAAACACAATCTTTAGGTATGAATTAAAATATGGTTTAATCTCGATCATACAGAAAACACTTCTTAAGATATTTTCTTTATAGAAAAGATCGTGACAAATATTACAAATGTATAATTTAAAACATTTTCGTCGCTTGTATTTCTGTCTCATGACATTCAAATTACTAATAAATTATTGTTGCACCTTTTTAAATTGTGTTCTTTCGTTTTCATATGAAATTGGTTTAGAGTAATAAGTTGAGTTAAGTGTAATAAGTACCTATTCTTGCTAGTCTCTATTATTATTATTGTTAGTTTATGGTTAGCACTTTTATAATCGGCGTAACATACTATGAGGCGTCCGTTATGCCAATGTCAAAGTTTTAAGGTTTTTTGGCTGAAAATCAGCGCTGTTTTCCTTTTTTTTAGATTGTATTATTTATTTCATATTTATGTACTTGTGCTGAATAAATGTTTTTTGCGAGTACATATTACAAGCGAATGAAGTCGCCGCTCCAGCACGTGATCAATAAATTCCATGACCACATCGACCAGGAAGATATCGCTTCATAACCAGACAGGGCTGCGTCATACTACATCAATCGGTTTATACTAGAAGTTGTCGGCGGAGCGGGACATTGTTATGCCGTATGTGCTCATGCAAACTGAGTCACTCGCATCCAATTGATCGCGTCTGATGCATGTAGCATAAAGACGACCGCTTAGGACTGTGCTTTAGCCGAGTCACTGGGTTTGAATCACAGCTGAAGCAAACATTTGACGGACACACATTTTATTCAGATTAGGTTGTAGCGCGTTGTACTGTGTACGAGATAATAATACTTCTGATAATATATATATATATATCTAATAAATACAACACTCACATTCGTCATAGTCTCAAACTTGGATGCCCTGTGTCTTGGTAACAGGATGATGATGAAATACATTAATAGACATACTTATATTTATGTGACTCTGGTACAATCATTCATATTCATCATACAATTATTTGTTCCTATCGAGATTTACACCCACGAACCACAGCTTCGAAGGCATGATGATTACAAGCAATTAGGCTAGCGGGCCGTCAAATATTTACTGTGATATTATGACTTATGCCATAAAAATATTTCACAACAATGCCGCGAAAAGTTATTCCTCGATAAAATCATACCGTTATTCTTCACTTGCGTTTCGATTATTGGTAACATATATAACATAAAACATAACACGGTATGATATTACAGGTGAATTTTTGCATCATTTGGGATAAAGCCCCAGGTTCGAGGTGATATCGAGTGTGCGTCGTACTGCATACGTTTTTATTTAAATTCGTAGTACGCAGTTGCATGTAATAAACCAAAAAAAATATATTTGTGCTGTCGCTGCGTTCTGAACATTATTTTCGGTCGGGTCAACGTATCTTTATAATATAATTATAGGCGTGTACGCGTACAGGTGGCAACAGCCGGTTATTGACCTTAAGATAGACCTGATCCAGGAGTTCCCGGGTTCACTTCGATCACGTGCACTAATCGTGTTTTAAATTACATAGCAGGCAACTAGCCATTCCCTTATCTCCCCTTGTGACATACATAGACATTTACACATTACAGTTATATTTCAAGCAGACAGTGTTTTTTCCCGCGAAGTCTTTATGTGAATTTAGATAAGAACTTTTATTTATTTTTTCTTACATCTTTAAGATCATCAATCTGAGCTTGGGATTGTCCTATATTTGTTTTTTTAATAACTCCACGCTAAAAGTACAATAGACTATGGCAAGGTGCTACTGCACTCTATACACCTGCAAATGGATCAATCTAGGAATGTTACAGATGTATCTTCACCCTGGACTGATGTTTCTAAGGACGTTGCCAAGGATATAGGCTAAATACAGCAGCTATAGAGTGGCAAAGAGATAAACGTTTCTAAATAGACGTTCTGGAAAAAGGCCTCGAGTACTCTAAACCAACTAGCATGCATGCGAAGATTGATGAAAGTGGAAGAAGCGAAGGACGCATGTCAGGACCGTAGCAAGTGAAAGAAGATTGTCTCTGCCTACCTCGTTGGGAACAAGGCGTGAATATTTAACAATAATTCTGAATAAAAAATGTTCGAGATAGACAGTCATTGTTATCTATCAAAACAAAACTTAATTCAGTTGAATATTGTCAAGGGACGCTTTACTGCTTCGGCAAATAAATTATTGACGACAAACGTCGTTTTAACGAATAAACCAAAGGAATCTAAAACGATTCCAATGTCATTAACCATGGTACCCCGTCGTACCCCGGTACAGTATAACTTAGCCATCGCTTGGTTGTTTTTTGTTACAAAGCCCGAGTAATAATTACTTTTACTGCAGGGCATTAGTTGCATGCAATAAAAACATAGCAGGTCTATGAAGGAACGGAATGTTATTTGCGATTGGAATTGAATAAATACCATCATCGATTCTGATATGGCTTATTATTGCACGCAATGCTTTAGCTTCATTCAATCAAGGAAACATATATTATTTGTAACTACAAAAGCGGGATAAGAGTCGTGATGTCATAGTGGTCAGAGCGCTGGCTTTAGTTTCATAGAGCGCGATTAACCTGGCTTCAATTCCCGATGCACCTCTAAAATTGTTAATAGCGATCTTAAATGCTTAATTTACCACATGCTCGGCGGGTGATGGAAAAAATCGCGAGAAAAACTGCATGTCTGAGAAATATTATTTCGAGGATCAGCGTGACCCTTCCCGGCACCAAAACCCTCTCAGATAATATATTGAAAAGGAGGCCTTTGCTCAGCAGTGTGTATATACATGCTACTGTTACTCATAAAACCGGTCATATTATTATTGTTTTTCGGGTTGCTCTTAAGCACCCTATTCAAGCCCACACCTGAACTTAGGCCTCTTCTCAAGCTAGCGCTAACAGAAGGCATAAATTAAGACTAAGAAACGTAGATTAAGTCTTCCAAGAAAACATTTCCTCAAAAGGTTCTCCTAAGGCCAATGCCGGTCCTCCCGCACTTGTGACGCTTTTCTCCGTCACTTGTCAGTGGGATTCGGGCTCGGTAAAGTCGATGGATTTCAGCCTCCATGGTTCGCTAGCAGGCTGCACCACGTGCCGGTGAGTTGACAATTATTATTATCTCTTGCACTAGTTTCACAACACATTTTGTCTGTTTATGTAATTGAATACCCGGAAGATGCCGTATCTTTAAGGGTATTCAATTATATTTATTTATAAAATTGAATACCCTGAATATCCCGTAAGGCGAAACCCGTCGGTTACTAATATATATAAACAAAATTTGTTGTGGCAATTTTGCTTCGGTTTGGATGTCTGTATGTTTCGCGGGTTGATGTTGCCCTTGCTCACCATTGGTCCATTTGAACTGTAGAGAAAAAAATGGCTTCTAATGGGGACGCTCTCGAGCTAACACTCTATAATTGCTGCGTCCGAAAACAATTCGTTTTCCGAACATTATTGAACCGTTATCCGTTGAAAACTGCGCGTGACCCTCGCACGTGCCACTGTCCTCCCTGAAGAATACTACATGGAAACGGGAGCGTTCGCCCTCCTATATGCAACGTCCGGCCTTACCGAGTTTCATTAGTGCCCTCGAGTCGAATCAACCAGCACCTCGGTTAATTACAGCCTTAACTCCGGTATTTCCAACCTTTTCACATCAGTGTTGTGAAACTACTACAAGAGATAATCATCATCATCATCATAATTTCAGCCTATCAGAAGTCCACTGCTGAACATAGGCCTCCCCCAAAGATTTAGATAATAATCATTCGATATTCCGTATCATGATTGAGGCAAACGCTTCCGCGGTTTGATGTTGGAAGGGTGTTAGCTTGGGCGGAGTTCATTCTCGACTGACATATGTATGTCTTGAAACCTATTATTATGGTAATTTGAACTATGGATTTCTTGTATTTACGCGAACTCTACACATTTTAAATGAAACTATTACTTACGGATTTTATCGCGTTTAATTTTGTTTTTATATTCCCGACATTTCGAGTGCTTTAGATCAGCCGTGGTCACCAAGGGACTGTGGTGTTAGACGTCCAGACACAGTTAATGCGTCGGGCTAGCCCGAGATATATATAATTACAATCCTATAAGCATTTCGCAAGTCAAATGCAACCGACAACATACTTTACTTATATATCGCCAACCAACCAATAAAGATGAACAGTCATGAACAGAGCCGCGTAGCAATATATATTTTTTTAATAACGTATTTTTGTACACGTGATTTTTGTGCCAGGTTTTTACAGTATTTTTTTTTTTGTTATCTCACCGAATTTATAGTGTATTCGACGAGATCAAAAATACTTTTTGGCACAAGAGACATTGTTTTTTTTTTCAGCAGGTCGTCACGAACTACACGCCCTCCCCGTCAATACCTAGGTCGTGCTTATTTATAAGCGAATAACGTTGTTATTGTTAGCCGCGGTTGTAAATCTCATTGAAGCCCGATACAATGTACGCTCTTGCATAGTTTATATAACGCGTGATGCAATCTTCTGGCGCGAGTTCAAGAGCACCGAACGTTATCGGTCATAAGCGAATTCGCTATCGATTTCCCCGTTGATTTTTTTTTTTTATCAACACAGTTTTAAATTATCCCGTGTGGTAAAGGCATGAGAATCTGCCATCACATTTTCTGCTCGTCGGTGTCGTAAGAGGCGATTAAGGGAAAAGATGTGAAAATCGCAATGCTTGCCGATAGATGACGGGACAACCAATGTCTGCTATGACACAACAATTCCGCGCGAAATTATTTCTCGATAAAGTTCTTTTTAACATCCAAAATATGATTTATTTTCTTGGCAACCGTGTCTTGGGTAAACGAAATCGTGTTACAGAATAACACGGTGTGATTTTATAGAACGATGTCATACGTAATTTTTTTTTGTAGCGTATCTAACGAAACGAGCTATCGGTTAATCGTCCATTGCATGGTTTTTATTTATTAATAATAAATACTGGATTTTATTTATTAATTAATAAATACTGGATTTTATTTATTAATAATAAATCGTGAATACTGATGACCTTAACGACATTTTGTGGAATGATATCTCCTGGGATATGGCTACGAAACAAACAATAAATTACATTATACTAAGACCCCGCATATATCCGATGTCTTATCTCGTTTCAATTAGACATAATGTCTAGATATTAGGTAATTGAGATTATCGGTATGAAGTCATCCACGTACGTAAAAATAATTAGATAATCAACGTAAATTAATCAACAACTTATGTAGTAAGAGATAGACCTCAAGATCCTCAGAGATAATAGTTACTTATATAATGCCTTCTCTTAGCACCCTTAAATTAGGTTTGGATTCTTACAAGAAAATGTCAAAAAATGTCTTATACAGAATAATATAAATTTATGACGAGATAAAATCTAAACGATCAATGATCATTTGGTTTGAGGTCAAATTTCTAGATTGACCTTACGCTTTTTTGGGTTGCAGCGAAATATTGTAACACAATTTGCTTTCGACGTTTTGTAATAATATATCCTAAGTCAAAGGCTCGCCCTAGTTTAGAGGATAGTGATTAACTTAACCCTTTACGCACGGATTTTCTATTTATATATTTATAGTTTATTAAACTTTGTTAGAATTGGTGTTTAATTTTATAGGTTAAGTTTGTAACTTTATTGTATTGAGTAAATAATAATAAATAGATAGAGCACCATTAAGAGCAAGTTTATTTCACGCACAAAATAAGCCGCGCATAATGTAACTGGCCGATAATAAAAATGGTGTTCTTTTTTTTAGTAGAAATATTTAATCATATACTACTTTATAAATTAAATCCTTCCTAATTCGTCGTAATGCGAAAGGAGATCGGCGGAAAGGTCAGATGCAGTGACAGAGACACGCGGTGCTAGAACCTGACAAGAAAACCAATAATTTGTGTTCTTGCACAAACATTGATTTCGGCGGATATACGAACTCTGGTACACTAACGATGAAACCACGCGTACAAACATACTCATATTATAAATGCGGAAGTAACTCTTCTTGAATCTCTGTCTACTTTGAACCCTGGTCAAGTACTGGCAACTTTTTTCCTAATACTAATTGTCTACCGTAAAAACACACATCAAAACTGCCAACAATCTGGCCACAGACTTTTTAATTTTTATTTAACAATAAAAAGAATTATTAGGCTAATATCTTTGGCTCCACAACTGTCAGCACACAAAACCAATTATACGTAAATTGCCTTCGCGAAAAAAAAGCATCACGTCAACGTGTCAATGTCGGTTTGGAGCGGTGTACGCTGGCACTAATCTAGTCGAAGCTATTTAAAGTATCGCGCGTGCCGCTATGTCTCATTTCAAATATTACATATAAATAAAACTTGAAGGTTTGTCTGTGATATCGGAAGAACTTATATCCATATAATTATATGCATAATACAATGACAAATGTCAAAAACCGGTATGACTGTCTGTCCATCAGCCTGTTCGAGCTAATCATGGAAATGTCTGAACGAACTTTGACGATTCCACACTGGAAGCAGCTAACAAAGCTATGAACGGAAGTTTTGCCCATACTCGCCACGCTTGGCTGTACGGCTTCTCCCAGAACAACCGTTGCCCACTCGAGAAAAAAAATATTAAATTCAAATAATTGATCATATATATTTAATATTCATGTCTATAAAAGTTACTCTTTCATAAGGTTATAGGAGAAAGTGGTCAAGTGTCCCAAAGTTTTTTTTTTTTAAGTCAGCGTTAGGTATTCGGCCAGTGTTCCTTAATCGGAAGGGTGCACTGCGGTTGGCATTAAAAAAAGATCTGGTAAATTTTCTCTCAATGGGCGGTGAGGTATTTTGTAGTAAGTTATTTAACCCTGAAAATATTTAAGGTTCCTGTGAGAAAATTCAAAAATTCGCACGAATTAAATCCCGAGCAACAGCTGTAAAATCTGACAGAGTATGCCGGACGTGTGCGAAACTTCTGACACGGACGGAATCATTCGTTGTCAGTTGTGCACAAAAATAAAACGTGACAACAGGTCGTCTAACCATCAACGCTTTACAATGAAAATGGCTGACGATAGGATACAATGAAAACATAACGAGTTTAAATAATGGTAAAGCATAACCATATCGCCTATCTACCTAAAGTAAAGATGTTGGAGAAACAAAAAAAAAAGAATAACAGCTTGCCACTTATCGACTAATGAACATAGGCAACACCAAAGATTTTTTTTATTTAAAAAACTTTATTGCTTACGTATGCTTACTATAGTTCGAGGTGACAAAGGTCGGACTTAATGCCTATTGGCATTCTCTGCCAGTCAACCCATGGGTTGGTGAGATAGCCGTAGCAGGTGTATTTATTTAACTAACTAGCAAAAAATATTTTAAAACAACTATAATAAAATAAATACGTGAAAATTAAAAATAATATTTAATTTTTAATTTAAATTTAATACATAATAATACTTTATTATCTATTTAAATAAATATAAATAATATATCAATAATAAATAAATAAAACAATTTTCGAAATTACCTAGCATTTAAATAAAAAAAAATTACTTAATAACGAATTACGTTGACTTCCCGCGATATTATCTAGGTTCTCGCTCCATCTCATGGGTGGTCGTTTTACACACCGTTTGCCTTTACAAGGTTCCCTTTCGGGAACCTTTCTCTTTCCCAATTTGATTGATTGATTACTCCATTAATAACATAATTAAGAAACAACGTAAAAGATACACAATATCATACACTTACCGATGACAGAAGTACACTTCTGGTTGATAATGCCGCTGGGAAGTAGATGGAAGTCGAACTCCTTGCCGTCAACCACTACGGTATGGCCAGCATTGTTGCCGCCCTGTAAAAAAAAGAATCATAAATAAAATATTTATCTTAACTACTACGACTGAAACCCACCACGGTGCTATTTATTTTTTAGTACAAAAACGTAGTAATCAACCAAAGCTAGGAAGACGTATTGTATTTAATTCTTTTTCATTTTAATTTAATTAAAAAAGATTTTGTAACTATTTTTTTCATTTAAATGTCACTACGATTGGGTTACCATTAGCTTGACCTTAGTTTAGGTTCTAGAAATGTTTCCGGGGTCAAAATCTAGTAGATAAAGTAATGTATGAATCTTCTTAAATGCGCCAGAAAATCAGCATCCAGTTCTTGGCGGGTTTGCGTATATTCGCCACGCTGGGGCACACAGACCAGTAGGCTCGCGCTGTACCAGCACCATCGCACTAGTGATGCTGCTTTTTATTTAGTGAATTAGAAATAGGTAGTTCGGCAATTTCGAACGGATATTCCGCCATTTATCGGTCGTCAGAGACTCGATTGTTACTCTTAGCAGGATGCACCACCATGCAGGGGAAATTGATATCGAAATGAAGGATCATTTGGCGCGAAACTAAGACGTGGTTCATTTAGATATTTAAATACGAAAGAAAAAATAACACATCCGCTTTCAATGAAAATGCTTACATAATTTAAAGTTTGTGTGATAAATATGATAATAAAGGCGCATAATGGGAAAAAAAACTTATGACAAAAGACGATGAAATGTTAATTCGCCAATTGGTTACATAACAATTCAGCAGGTAGGTAGATATACTCGTATATAAGAAGCTATTACAGTTATAATCTCATTCGGGTCGTGAGTGTGCTATTTTAGAGACCTTCTAAAAGACATTCTATTAAATACTTTATAAAAAGTAAAGTAGCAGCTAGTGAGTGTTCCGCGGCTGGTCATAGGCCTCCTCTAAATATTTGAGAGGGGTTTGGAGCCGAGATTTGTCGGACGCGGTGCTCCAGTGATGATTGGCCGGACTTCTCATCTTCGAAATATATTTTTAATTATTTCTCAGCCATACAGTTCTCGCAATGTTTTCCCCCTTCAATTGCAAATTGAAAATTTTGTGTGGTTGGTACCGGGTTCCGGTACTAAATTACTAACCGGTATTAAATTTAATGTAGGCTCTTGATTGTTTTGACACAAAAAAAAACTAATTACATCCATACATAAACCTCTTATCCCTCAGATGAGCAATGCTCAGCATCACGCTCATGGGCATCGCTAATAAGGAATTTATAGTCGTGCGGGGACGACGTATCGGAATCCATGTTCATTTTATGTACTAAAAGTCGACTAAGGGTGGGTCCACTTTTGGGACAAATCGACGCACTTGTTACATCCGCGTATTGCCACGGCCACGGACTCACCTATGTGGACCAAACCCTAAGGGAACGTTTGTCTGTAAACAGGAACACAACATTTTGCATAATTAAAGCTGTGCATGCTAGGTGCATTCACAATAGTTATTTCTCGTAACTCATGCGGGAGTGAGCAGTTGAGAAAACACTAGAAACAGGGACAGTTTATCTTTACACTTAATGAAAATGTACCAAAGCAGAGTCGTGTTTTTTTTTATAGGATAGGCGGCACGAACAAGCGGTTTACCTGATGGTAAGTGATTACCGTCGGACACGTACATCTGCAACTCCAGAGGTGCTGCAGGTACGTTGCTGGCCTTTAAGGGTATTTGGGAGATGAGAGGGAGGATGAGGAGAATGGGGAGGGAAAGTGGACCTCATGTTACCTCACTCACGGAACGAAACGCAGAAGCACAAGATGCCTCTACTTCACGCCGGTATTCTGCGAGGCAGTGGTACCGACCCGGTCGAGACGGCGCATTCGAGCAACAGCAAAAGCCGCCGCTTGGCTCTACCACGTTAAGTGTAGGTAAAGGGGTGTAAGAGAGACAACATATATTTTTTACCGATTACGCAGACTACTGTAACTGTACTGTGTACTAACTGAAACTCCACAGTATTAGCACCCCAGACCCAGCAAGAAGAAGTTTTGTTAAATTCAATTATTATTTGTGGCGGTATAAAAATACTACCACCTTTTTCCTTGTGGGTGACGTAAGAGTCGGCTAAATAAAGGGAAAGCCTTGTAATCACATGACAGAAGGAGGGTCAGATAACATCTCTGAAACGCGTTACCGAAAATACAGAATCTGATGACGCGCATGGTGTCTCGTACTGTCATTATGGCGAAACCATTCTCTGGAGCTGTCAATATTCAACAGCCATAATTTAGTAGAAATCTGACACAGCGGACCTTAACATAAACACTCAAACATGTTATGCAAGACTGTTGGATAACATCCCCTTGCTGGACTGAGGTGGGAGAGAAGTTTTTTAAAAAAATTGTTACAGCTGTTAGATAACAAAAACATATAGAATGTTTTGTTTAGTTGTGACGAAATGGTGGTAGATTTAAAAAAAATTAAGTTTGTCACGTGAAATGAATCTTATGTGGAATAAATATTTCGATTTGATTTATTGCAAATATGTTTGGCCTACATGATTGAAAAACCCATCTTTAGATTAACTTTTGTAAAATCACTTGGTATATTCTCCGCACCTCATTAGTCTGTGTTATTATCAATAAGTGATGTAAAAATCAGAGGTCCTCTCTTCCTTAGGAAAATATTTGAAAATCACCAATCTATGTTCCTGTTCTATTTACTTCTATGTTCACAGTATTCATACATAACTTACATTGTGTTTGTAAATTCTGAATCAGTATTCTTGTAAGCAATAATAAATAAATATCTAATAACAATGGCATGCTTTGCTATTATACTTCTACATTAAATAGATTCACAAGTTGTTGCAACAAAGACCTCAATACTATAATTGATTTGAAAGCTAACCTTGGAATAGTTTACTTTTCTCTTAATGTTGCATGTCTGCTACAAAAACATTACCATTTACATAATGTTTCTTTGTAGAGTTTTGTTATCGCAACAAGGTTGCCACTTATCTCAAGTTTTTAATAATCATGATAGTTGTGATAAAAGATTGCAATCAGCAAAGGTTGCTTGTTATTAAGAATACTAGCAAGCCCACCTGGCTCCACGTGGATAGATATGTGACTTTAGGTACCAACATTGTCAGTCAATAACACTTTCATGATAGCACCAACTAACGCTAAAATATCATGCATGGTAGTATAGGAAGATTTGCCCATACTATGCAGTACCAGTGCCCGCACACTATTGATGCTGTTTCTTTATTACCAGTCTGTGATATTTGGTACTGGCAAATGATAGTGAAAAATCCAACAATTCCAGTTGACATTTGAAGAACAAGATGGTTTATTCCCACATCATGTCCATCATTGAGTCCAAATAAAACATAACCCTGTAAATTTACCACGCTTTTTCTTCCCATTGGTTTCGTAAAAGTCGACTAATGGACAATGACAACCTTGAAAATCTCATTGCGTCTGACAGATGCCAATTAAGAACCTAAAAAAAATGCAAGACCGAAAACACACAGACGGATGGCGGATAGAAGTGTCCAGGGTCGAGGCGCCTGGCACTGCTGTTACTGGATCGCCAATCCACCAGTGTGCCAAGCATGGTGATTATGATAAATTCTCCAAAGAATGAAGTCTACCACTGGGCTTTTAAAACCTTTCTAGTGTCATTACTCCTGATATGACTAACAATTAAGTTTCACTCAATTCAAAGTTATATCCTGGGTTAACAGGCTAATGTTTTGCATTTCCTTGCAATCATAGAGCAATGACGATTTTCAAAAAAAGCAACTCCACCAAGTGTGAGTCTGACTCACGCACCGAAAATTCTGTACAAGCACTAATTATATCTGTGCTATGTATTTACCAAAAAAAAATTGTGTTTTATTTTATTCAGATCCAGAGAGCAAGCCCAACTAACATTAACAATTTTTGGTTTTACTTTAGAGCATGCACTATAATTCCACCAAGTTTGATACTAGTATGTAATACAGTTTTACAATAGAGCAAAAAAAAAAGTCTTTGATTGTCCTTAATTTTTATTTCATAGAGGATATCCGCCTTAATAACACATTTTGCGAAAATATCAACCATTATTATTCAAAAGATAAATATCAAAATATATGACATATAATTCAACAAATTAAAGATTTAAAGTGAGAGCAGAGGGCATAGGCTTGATAATAGGGAATAAGAAAAAAAAAATTGTCATTGTTCTATTCTACTATGGTTTACCATTATACATGCAAAGGTTTAAGTATGTAGGTAAAGGTAAAGTAAGTAATAATATATACTATTTGGAATCATATTCACAAAGTGATCATCTCTCTTGTCTAAATGATGACAGAAAGTGTCATCTTGTAGACAAGGTCATCTGCCTCTTAGAGATAAAAAATTTGAAGTCTCCATTGTCTGTCTAAATATTGCTGTAATCTTGTATACAAGGTCATTTAACCCATTGTGATAAAATTGTCGGGAACATGGTTTAAGTCTTTAAAGGCAGTTACTACTTCCGGGCAACCAAATTTTTCCCCATTCAGAAATTCCGAAAAAGTTGGTATTCCGTTGTTCGGGGCCAAGTCCTGCTTATATGAAGAATAACAAACAATAATTTCTAACTGCAACTCTTGCAATATTTATGTCAATCGCACAATAACTGGTCCTAATTGTGTCACTGTATAGGCATCTAGGGTGGTTGACGACTTCGGTGCATATGAGCAGTCTGGTACCATCCTCTTAACAATTTCCGCTGCCAATCAGCAGTGCAGTAAATTTTTTACCAATTTTAAAAGTGTAGTGAGCCAGTATAATTACAAGCTGTGCCTTCTTTGTGCACCATTTAACCTCCTTCAATAGTTTGCATGTGTTCCATAGGCTATAATTGCCACTTACTATCAGGTAGACTGTTTGTTTATTTTCACCCCAATCATTTAGCAGGCTTTGATGTATCAGATATTAAGAAGCTATGGTAGTTTAAGGCAGCACAGAACAATTATGCTGGTGTCTCCTGAGTTCAGCCATAGCATATTAATTTGCAATTATCTTAAATCAATCCACTTATCATCTGATGTAATAAGCTAGTCCAAAATTCCTTAAGCTTCCACTCAAGTATATCTGCAGATCAGTCAATTTGTGGGATACTCATTTTTCTAGTTCATTGATTTTTCCAATATGGTGCAAATAGATCATAATCATAGGTATGCTAACATCAAAACTTGCTGATAATTCCATACAGATTTGCAACAGATTGGCTTGCACCATACCTTGCAATAACTCATGATTTACCTGATTCTGGTCTTCCCCATGGCACATCATGCAAATTGGTAAACCACTGTGAAACAGACACATAACCAAACAGTGTATTCTTTAAGAGAGATTTTTCCAAATGCAGCAGTCAGGTTTGCTCCCAGATTTAAAAAAAATCCTTCAATGGCCTCTTGGAAAACCCATGGGAAGAAAGGGGGTGGCAAATTTTATGCTTTTTCTACACCGCAAATTATTTTATCATCACAATCACAATCTGTAGTTGATGTAATAATCATCCCTATGCAAAACTTCCTGTACAGTCAGATACACTATCATGTATATGTTAACAACAAATAGGATGTATGCACCGCATAGTAATAACTGATTAAAACCAGTATAAGTACAAGTTCAAGTGATAATCATTCAAGATAAACTTTAACTTACTGAATGTAGTATAAAGCAGTTTAATCTGGTTATTATAAAGCAAATGTGGAAGTTTGTAATGATTCCCCAGATATGTACTCTTAATTATATGTATAGTATACCAGCACTCACATCCATTACCGACATTACAGAATTTCTCTTTGACAACTTCTGCAATCCATTTTTCTCCTATCTGGGAGGTAGAATGTAATGTGAGATGAGTATTGTCACCTCCATAACATATATTAAGAATTACATTAAGGCAGTTATCAATTTATAAGCTCTGTTGTATATGATTCTATGGAACCTCTCAGTAGGTTGATGTATACAATGAAGTAAAATGAAGTACACTTTAGAGGGTCTTAGGGTATCTTTAAGGATAATATTTTTTAACAATTTCATATTCATTCAGGTTAAAAATTTTAGCCAATACTAGTGATGGTAGTCAGCAGTGGCATATCATAGTGATGCAAGTGTATACATACAAATACAGGCACTTGTCGAACTTTACCTTCCCACATCCAATGCATCTGATCTTATCATAGAAACATTTTCTATGATAAGATCAGATGCAGTATCAGAGACTTAGAACAATACAACACAACCATACCACAAATATTAGCTATGGCTGATATTCCATTATGCTAAAAATGTATTTTTGATTAATAGATATATAGAAGATATACAAATGTTTGGCATAGTAAGCCTTAATCATAACCTTTTTTATATTTAATTATAGCATCAGATCAAAAAAAGTTAATTGGAATATATGATGCCATTAGTGTAACCATGACAATAAATGTCCGAGACCTTGGCAGTAATCCACATTTACCGACTATACGAGGTTTATTTACGCGACTAATAAACAGGCAATGGACATTGATCACATGACAACTGAAAAAGTTATTAAGCAGCGTTTGCGAGAAATTTGCATGATTACTGTTAGTGTTACGTAAGTTATTTAACCACGTACATTGCTTACGCAATTTTTCGCTAGAACTCTTGGCAGTTATATGGAGAATTTATAAAAAAATAATGTTCGCATGTTTTCAAACAAACTGGCGTTGTGCCAATTATGTTTTTCCTTTTAATAAAATTTGAACTTTAATAATGCTTTAACAGAAAGTATTATTTATAATCATTAATAAAAATAAAAATTAATAGTTTTATATAAAAAAAAACACGTACATTATAACCTCAATTTAATTCGTCGATACTGTGTTTATTTATGAATTTTATTTACAACCGTTTCATAATAATCATAATATTTAATATGGGGATGCAAAAACTCACTCAATTATATATTAATTACAAAAACTAACCTGACAGCGACACACGATGTCGGAGTTAACAGCCAATAAATCCACCACTTTGCCTTTTCCTTCGTCACCCCACTGAGCACCCAGCACAACAGTCACTTTATTAATAATTTCCATTTTATATTTTTTTGGGGAATGCGTAGTTACCTCCCCGTTTACCTGCGGCTGCTTTGAGTTTGTAGCCGAAGCCATTATTCTGCGAAGTGCAAAATTCGAAAATTTATGCGAGCTACCGTAACCTGCGCGCGCAACAACGGAATAACAACTACACAAGGTCACAGAGCACAGCAGAAGACAGAACAGTATAAATTATAAACAGTGTTGCCAGGGCCCTAGAGACGAAAGTTTGGTTTCGTTCCCTTACGTAAAAGTAGCAGATAAAAAATAAAAAAAGCAGATACAAAAAATAATTCAAGCAACCAGTTATTTATTTATTTTGCTGTCTGCTCTTTCATCATCATCATCATCATCATTTCAGCCTATCAGAAGTCCACTGCTGAACATAGGCCTCCCCCAAAGATTGCCACGAAGCTCGGTCCTGATCCACCTGCATCCATCGACTTCCCGCAACACTGCGCAGGTCGTCACTCCATCCGGTGGGGGGTCGTCCTACACTGCGTTTGCCTGTACGTGGCTGCCACTCGAGAACCTTTTTTCCCCAACGGTTGTCAGTTCTGCGAGCTATGTGGCCGGCCCATTGCCACTTCAGCTTTCTGATCTTTACGGCTATGTCGGTTACCTTAGTTCTGCTGCTGATATCATCGTTGCAGACTCTATCACGCAGAGAAACACCGAGCATAGGCCTTTCCATAGCGCGCTGAGCAACTTTGAGCTTCCTCATACGGGCTGCAGTGAAGGACCAAGTCTCGGATCCGTATGTCATCACTGACAACACGCACTGGTTGTATACTTTCGTCTTGAGGCTTTGCGGTATACTCGACGAGAAGATATGACGTAGTTTTCCGAACGCAGCCTAGCCGAGTTGGATTCGTCGATTGACCTCTGAGTCGAAGTTGGACTTACCTAATCGGACAATTTGTCCCAGGTATACGTACTCGTCTACAACTTCTTTGCGTCTGACGTCAACGTCTGCTCTTTGCGCTGTTGCAATTATGTTGTTATCCGCTATTATTCTTCCGCTTACCCGACTAACCAAAAACGATATCTAATATGAATTATTGTAATTCTGTCGACTGTCAAGTGTGTCCTATGGAACAAAATGACATTGTTCCTATAGTAACACTTATAATCAAACTTTACTGTATTAAAATAACGTCGAAAATCAAAATGCATATTTACCGACAACATTTTAACGCTATTTTGACCTGCTGTCTGCTTATGCAGTAGGAAATGTTTTCAATTGAAAATATAGCATTATATAATGAGTTATAAATGTGATCAAATAAGATATAACATAACTTAAAAAAGATATACGTGTGAATAGGTAGTCTGCGACAATTATTATTAATATTTATTCCATAATTTGAAGAAAATAAACGCTTCAGAACGATACTTTAATGTCCGTTTGACATAAGGTGATTTTGACAGATTGTCATTTGCAGTTCTACCAATGGATCGATTGATAAAATTAAAATGTACAGCTACTACTTTCTGAATTGTAGGTGCCACAAGCCGTCCGTTTTGTTTAATATAAAGTAAAATGGTGTGCATGATATATCTAATATTTTTACAGTAATAAAGTAGAGTACGGTGGTAATATATTTATTTAAAATCTACTACACTCTAATCGTGTTTCAAAGGTAGGAGAATTGTAAATAAAATGAAAGTTTACTATTTTTTGTTGCTGTATGTGTATTGTGTGACAAGTAATAATGATAAAGAATCAGAAGACGATAACAAGAAAAAGAGGATAATTGAACAATTGACGAAAACACGGACGGTGATCCTCGATAACTATGATTTTGTAACAAGACAGATTGCTACTGATGTTTATATGTACAGAAGCTATCGCACTGTTTCCGTTATATTTTACGATATCACAAGGGACGTTACCGATGCTCGTTTTACATTCCAGTCCGAAGAACTTCATTTAAATAACATTGGTAGGTTTTAAATTTGGTCTTAATTATTTATTATATAAATCAATACAGATCAGATAAATCAATGTAGAGGATACTCACTTAAGCATACGAAAGCAAAAAAGCAAAATGCAAAAAAGCATAGAAAAATATCTTAGTGTGAAGATAAAATCTTCTTTTCTTAGGAAGAAATAATAAAAACAGAGTTAAAGCTTAGTTTTGTTTACTTTCGCTGTTTTTGCCAAACTTTTAATTTTTTTATTATAATATTGTTAAATAAACAATAAGTTTTGATGTGTTGTAACAATTAAAAAACCATTGTTTTGGCTCGTGGAGGTATCTTATCTGCGTATCTCTAATCAGAGATTTATTTAAAAATTATTATCTTTTTTAACCCTACGATAGCTTTCTGAGCCTCCAAACAAAAACCAAACCCTTTATTACCTTTATTACAATACTATAATATTGCTTTTGTAATTATACTGGTTCAGCATATACCCTTACCCTTCAAATCTGAACTCAACAGTGGTTGCACATTCTTACCACCTGGTAAAAATATCTACCTGTCTTTGTGTCCATGAGAAAAAAATGATATCTAGGTAAGTTATTATCACCTTGTCTTAACATGTCCATATATGTTACTTGTTTTGCTTATTTCAGTCCACGGAATATAGAAATCTCTAAGAAAGCACCAGAAGAAGCTGGCATGCATTTCTTAAAGGGTTAGCTATACTTCCCACCCTGGGAAAGCGGGGTTGGCAAGCATAGTGCTGGAACCCTGCATTATTGATGCTGCTTCCGATTACAAGTCTAGGAATTGGGCTTCAGCAAATTTAGACACATTTCCCACTATCACTTGAATATGTTAAATTCGTACTATTTCCAGGTTCCTGTAGTCCACAAGATGTGGTCATCAATATCAAGCATGGCTCGTACCCTGCTCTAAATCCGGATGGCTACGACTTCCCTAAGAGCTTTGTGGATCCAGCATCGAGGGAGCATATTCACACAATAGAACTTGTGTCTGACGGCAAGAACAGGACTTATTCGATAAGGAACCCCAAACCGGGGAACTGGTACGCACTGGTATATATAAAATGGGAAGACCCACGGACGCAGAAAGTTGAACAACAAGGTAAATTATTGAGTAGTAGCCTAATTGCAATGTGTGGTTATTATTCACGTACTATCTACTATCGACTTTGGCTTCATTCACGTGATTTTAGTTTTAGTTGATCTCTCCGATCAGTATATTCCATGACTAACGCGTATGTCAGTAAAAGCGCTATTTGGTAGAGAATTAAGTATTTAGGACAGCGGGGATGACCAACAGAAAACACTACTTACTTAACTTTGTCTATACGCTTAAAGATACTAACAGAGCAGAGCCGTGTCATACAAGTACATAGTCCTCCCACGGGAAGAAAGGAGGTGGCAGAATCTGCTGCTACTACACGACAATTATTGTTCGTGTCTTTGCTAAGTTATATTTCAATAGTTGCTTACATAATAAGTTGTAACCACGCAACCGCGGTAACTGTGGTTAGCGATAAAATTAATTGCAGTGAACGAATCTCGGCGAACGCGGCGCTCGGGCATATGAATATATAACCTGGCTTATATTCTTTGACTCGGGGTCGGCCCCGATGCGCACATTAGCTTCATTGACGCCGTTTCCTGTCCTACTTGTGCTACAATTGTCGTATTATCGCCTGACTAAAGATGGATCTTTTGGTTGACTTTAAACAGGCTTATTTAAGAATACCGAAACAAATTGGATTTAGCTTAATCATCCCGTGTCTTTGATCCTTCCCCGCTTGTATCCTATAGTTTAAACCGGTGACAATGGCTACGGGATGAGCTAAACTGTAGTTGCGATATTTTAATCGAATTAATGAAAATACTTTAATTATACACCACAAAAGAAAGTACAAAATTTGGCAATCTTATCGATCGAGTATATCCATCTCTGTCAGGCAACCAAATGAATATCTTTGGATAAAGACGAATCATTTCGTTTAGGTTCTTATTTTAATGTAGTTTCTAAAATAGTCGTTAAGTATGTGTTATAGCTGAATACATTTTATCTACACGTACAATGTACAGTGTTCAATTGGCTCGGTTCCATCTAATACGCTTAGTGACCCGGTATCGTAATAAGTCTTGGCATTGTCATTTCAATCTAAATTATTAGAGCAGGGATTCCCAAAGTGGTCGCCTTGGGGTCCTCTCGGGGTCGGTATCGATTTCCCAGGGGTCGACTTAAACCAAAACTGAGTCTGGGGATCGACGAGGTTTAAAAATCGACCCCTGTTAATTAACACAAGTTCTTATTTCATACTTTCAAGATAAGATTTTAGTGGGAATTATCAACGTTGAACTTTTAAAAAAATTTACGCAATTGTATTAATAATTTTTAATTACTTGTATTTTGAATTTTATGTCTATTTATTTTGTTAATTTTGATGAGAAAATGATGTCAAGTCACTTAACCGACTGCAAAGTTTTTAAATTGATAAGTATTTTGTGTCTATAGGAAAAAAACTAGATAGGATTTTAAAAATAATTTGGCTATGGGCTGAGGTATCAGATCATTTTGGAAAAGGGGTCTCTTGTCCATAATAGTTTGGGAATCCCTGCATTAGAGTATAATTTATGAGCTTCAGCAATATCTTAACAGTCGACTATTGGTTATAAATCTCTCCTAAAGTAAGGATATGCCATAATGAATACGCAAGGAAAGTAGGCGGATTTTCGGTCGCAGTGCCAACCACGCTTACATCGGGATACTTTCCTTGGAAGTAAAAATTCACTTAGTCTAATTAAACGACATGCACGGGATGAAATAGATTGGCAGGTACAAGGACGGGAATATCAAACAAAATATGATATTCCCGTTTTAAAGTCTTAGATTTTAATCTAAGACTTTACCTAAATGTATAATAATGATATAATTTATACTATTAGTTGATGAAACTTCAACTTCATATTGACAATCCGGTTCCGCCTGAAGACGCCGTATGTAAGTTATACTTACGGCGTCTTCAGACGAAACCGGTCGGTTACATATATAATAATATACAAAAAAAAATTGTTGTGAAACTAGAATAGAGATATTAATAATTGTCAATATAATAATGATGTTTCGCGAGTTCAGTGCGTTATGCTTACTATCATATTTGCATAGCGAATATTATAAAATAATAAAAAAAATCTTCACTAAAGATGCATAATAAGTGTTAAGGATGAAGATATTTTCGTAATCTTTCGAAACGTTTCTTAATTAAATATATTTCTCTTCTAGGCCTGGTTGCAGACTGCCACACAATACTTTATACAGATTTGCAAGTAAAAAGGGAACTGAATATTGGACTTATCGACTGCTACACAGATATAATTCTGGACTACGCCAATATACCACACGCTCTCAAATGTATATCTATAGATAGCACAGATCCGATTAGTTTAAATATAACTATCAGAAACACGTCCATTAATAACACAGAAATACTGTTCAGAGTACAATCCTTGTCCTTGCCGACTGAGGATAATTATCTAATATCCTGCGCATTTGATCCCAGGTTGAACAACGAACAAACCATTACGTTCAACCCGTATCCTAATGCCTGGCATTACATACAGCTTGATTACATCGTGGGCAATGCAACCAGGTATGCCGATTGCGAGTCTTATTACCTCCGCTCAGATATCGAGGAGATCGACAATCAAACCACTTTAGACCTTATGCGCGACGACAAAGGCAGGTTTTTCACCTTCGACTACGGTCTACCCACGACCGACCTTCAAGACGCTACTAGTACGGTGAATTTGACGTCGGGCGAAGTGAAAAGTTTGAGATTTAAGGTCAATGAGTTTCTAGATATAGGCGGCAATTTGGCGATAGAAGCGAGCCTTCTTATGAGTCTAAAATATTATATGGGGTATAGGAGAGAATTGACGAAAGGCGCCTTGTTCGCCTTTACCGAAGATAACCAGTTTTTCAAGGTCGTTATTTGTTTGGACATCGGCCACGCAAGTACACCATTAGAGACCGGTCATTGTAAATTTAACGATCACGTAAAACCAGCTCTATTCGTTTTGAACAGCACAGACTCTGTAACGATCTACGAAAAGGTGTTCATACCGTACCCCGACAGCGGGACGTGGTATGTAACGTTGCGCTTGTTCTGTGACGAGGTTGTCTGTCCTTGTCGGACATCAGACAACGGGACCAAATATTACGTGGACCCCGACGCGTTAGACAGAGACGACGAAGTGGACGCGAGTTCTGTGAACAACACGCGGCAAGGAGAGAGTGCGTGCAATGCAACTGTACTTTTGTCCTTGTCGTCTACTTCATGTGTAAGCGGGAGGTGCAGTAATCATGGCAGTTGCGGCTTAAATACTTATGGAGGGTTGGTGATGTCCTTCTGCTCCTGTTCTGCTGGTTACGGAGGTAGGTCGATATAATATTTTAAGTCATATAACACTGTTTAAATAAAGCATCCTGTTATCTAACCTTTGGCATTAGGAAGCGTCTGATAACAGTTTTTAATATGTAAGATATGAGTGTGGTGAACGATATTAAGGAAATCGAGGAACAGCTCTCCTGTTAATGTTCGTGATTTAGGTAATGTTTTTTTTAATATATATTAGTAGTATTGATAATGATTGGCGATATTAAAATTTTGATCTTTCTATATACACTTCTAGATGCATCTATATCTTTTTTTTTTTAATTAATCATGGCTGAAGTTTGAGGTGGAATTTGATATTCAAAGGTTATTACGCAGTTGAAGTCACTAAGGTAGTCTCTGCTGTCCTGCTGTAATGTTGGTCCACGGTTCGAATCCAAGTTGAAATCAATTATGTGCAATACAAAATTTATCAGTTTAAGGGTCCGAATGTATAGTCTGTCTCCCCGGGAACTGCATCCGATTTTTCTCTGAAAATAACTGCCACCGTGCTGGGATGGCGAGTTGGTGATAGCCAAGCACTTGTGATGGTGATACCATCATTAGTCTATTGGGTTTGAGTTCCACTTAAGTAACTAAAGCTCATGGGCACCTACAGACAATTTCAATAGACGTAGGATAGGCTAAGATGGAATGCTTCAAAGCCTGTAATTATACTCTTCATAACGTAGGGTACTTGAGAGGAAAGGGGGGGGGGGGGGCTACAACTCGTACATGCAAGTGTACAAGATTGTCGAGAACAATTCTTCCACAATGTCAACGTTTAATATTCTCTCTTTTTATTAAAAATTACTTTAACCATCAAATCTTTGTTTTCCAGGCTGGGACTGTTCAGATCAATCCAGAATGGATAGCAAGGGCTACATGCTGGTCTCCATTCTCCTGCTTACGCTGAGTAATCTTCTCTTTCTATTCTCTATCTATGTCGCAATCATCCGTCTTTATTACACAGAAGCGATGATGTACACCTTCACTATGGTTTTCTCCACTTTCTACCACGCGTGCGATGCCCCCGCCCAAGTCGCGTACTGCATCACCAGAGGCAACATTCTCCAATTTGGAGACTTCTATTGCGGCCTCATGTCTTTCTGGGTGACGTTGTTAGCCATGAGCTTAGTAGGCGACAAATTAAGATCCTCGTTTCAACTGATCGGCGCAATCGTCATAGCGTTACTGACCACTTGGAACATGCATTCGTTCGTCGCCTTCTTGCTGCCAGTTGCGATCGGCGTCACCGTACTCATTATCTCCTGGTACTTGGACTTCAGAAGAAGACGCAGTCTGAGATATCCACGCTCGTATTACACAACATACCTGCCTCTGGGCGTAGGTCTAGTCTCTGTAGGTCTGATCTGTTACGCATTCCTGCAGACCGAGCAGAATTACAAAATTGTTCACTCCTTTTGGCATATGATTATAGCAATGAGCGTTGTGTTTTTACTTCCGGACGTGAAAAGGAACGGCGTGAATCCCTTTCTACCAAGTCCCGATTACCTCAAGTCGCCATTTTGTAGAATTTTTGACAGATCACAGACACCTATAGCTACCGATTGAGTGAGGAAATAGACGGACATTTTTCATGCAGTCAAATACGGCGGCGTTTAGCATAATTAACAAAATAACCTAGAAAATGGAAGGCCAAATATATTTACTATCGGCGGTTATTATATTTTAATCGCATCTGCAGGTAACGACGTTTTTATGCCAAAATACCACCAACTACTCATAAATAATTTTTTTTTAGTAGTCTGTACAGTCCTCGCTGGGCATGAACCTCTTCCAATGGTATTATTTGCCAATATGGTAAAATAGTACCATTTGGCAAGCAGGTTGGTGATCGTAATTGGCACGAGTGTTTGGCAACTTAGACGCTGCTGCTCGTCACATGCCTAGATAATAAGGTATGGCTTGCTTGAGATGCTTTTTCCCCTACATGTTGGAGGACAGAGTTTTTGCTGGCCACTCTCGTAGTCTGCTTTTACTCCACCTTTTGGTATATGAATTGTTATTTATGTAATACTTGTTTAACCTGTTATTCCGGTTAAGATTCTAGTTAACGTTTTGATTTCCGATTTTACAAAAATACTACCAAAGAATAGACATTGGTTATCTGTGATTCTTAATATAAATAGTAGAAAATAATTTCGTAGTATACGGTTCCTCGCGTGAGTTCGCTCCACGCGCTCGTAGACTAAATAACTCAATTGTGTTTTCTAATAAGATCAAGTTCTATCATACGCTAACTTCCCGTTTTGTACGGTGCAATTCCTTTAGTTTGTAAGTGATAATTTACAATTATAATCCTAGTCATCGCGACGAACAAGTACAGAACATTACAGAAATATAATTAATGATGTTGTCATAGTTTCTAATAGTTTCCATTGTTAGTTAATAAATTAATTTACCGAATAGACATTAACTTAGTTTAAACGCTTGTTAAAACATTATAATGTTACAACATTTAAATTACTGTAGTAAATATTTAAATTAATAAGTTATTTAAGTATGTAGGAAATAAATCTTTAATCTTGGACAACTCTCCGGAATATAATGTGTATTTTTGCGAAACTTATAATATATCGCACTCTTTGTTAGACTCTAAATTCAATATTTTTATTTTTTTAACTTCTACTTTTACGTTATGATTGTTTTCTAAATCATTATTTTACAAATTTTTGGTAATCGATTGGAAAGATGAATTCGGTATTGAATTGTTTTTAAAAGTTTATTTCCAGTATCAGTCCGAATATTTATGACAAATTTCCTTATTTTCTCATTTCTTTAATCGATTTTTTATTATGTTGATACAATTACTCATTCATCCTCCTTTTTGACATGCTCTCTTGAAATCTAATGTTTCCCGAAGTATGGAAAATATATCTATATATGAGATTGGATGACTGTACGTACGTACCGTCAATCTATTGCTTTTTAATGTTCTTTTAGTTATTTTAATAGAAATTCAGACTGCCTTAGTTTTTAATTTTTGGCGACTACGTGTGATTTAGATGTTGGCCGGGATTTTCATTTGGGCAGTAGTTTATTTCTGCGTTTGTTTGAGGATATGATTCACAGGAACGGATGGCAGTTCTACAATCGCTGATTGTTGAATATAGCATATGCGTTAGTAGTATACGACTATTGGTGCAAACAAAATCTTAGGAAATGAGCGTCACAGTCTAGGATACAGCGACAATGATTGTAACGTGGTGTTGAAAACTTGACAATAGCCATATAGGGTAAATAATAATTAACTATCTATTCGCATGTGTTAATATTAAATAATATGTACCAATTATGAGAAACATTTAGCCTTAATTGAGCAGTAAAGGGTAACATTTATTTTGACCGATTATGCCTTAGTTTTAACCTTTTTTATTTTTTTATACACGTCGATAATTTAACTTTTTGGTCCTATACGTGTTTTATATTTTGTTGGGATTATAATTAGGGAAAAAAATATTTAGAATTTAATTTATAAGGTGTATTCTAGTTTTTAACATAATTAAAGTATACATTAATAGCTTACATTTTAAAAAAATAAGGCAAAAGCAATTAGGAAAGTGGCATTTTTGTGTCATAGGATTTTTATTTCAAAACTTATTTAAAATATTCGTATGAGAATTTAAAGTTTGTACCTTTACATAGTGAGAGTAATTTTTAACCATAAAAAAGTTATGACTTGACAACAGTATGAAAATACTCATTAACTTTTATAAGAATCTTGTTATTAATAAAAGTTGTTTTTAGATTTATGTACCTCTGCTTTATAATAGTAATTTGTTGTACTCGAGTATATCCAAGCAAATGTCGTTGTTACTTATTTTATCACAATCTTGCAACATTCCCTAGATGCGTTATAATGTTGAGATCGTTTTTAATATGTGAAAATCGTTTTAATTTTATAAAAAGCAACTATTAATGTAACTGACATTAAAATAGACAATTTGTACATATTGATTATATTAAATGATAAGTCTTAACGTCCATCACACATAATTGTAAATACTCTGTGCCTTATAAATTCTACTCTCTATTATAAAGAACATAATAATAAATAAAAAAACCAATAGATCAATAGCTATTTGTGCCATTCGAACAGTGTAGATGATGCAGCAGCATTACATTTTATATAGATTAAGAAATATTTGTATGCCATTTATTACGAACTTTAGTATTTGTAATTTATTGTTAATCTATTTGAATTACCTTCGAACATGAAATGTTGGGGACGTTTTTTTGTCGTATTACTATAACAACTAAAACATAAATTGTAAATTAACCGAAACGCTGCCCGAGTCAAAACTAATTACAATATGAAGTCAATTCATTGATGATGACATGACATTAGCTAGCTGTAATTACAATATGAAGTCAATTCATTGATGATGACATGACATTAGCTAGCTGTAATTACAATATGAAGTCAATTCATTGATGATGACATGACATTAGCTAGCTGTAATTACAATATGAAGTCAATTCATTGATGATGACATGACATTAGCTAGCTGTAATTACAATATGAAGTCAATTCATTGATGATGACATGACATTAGCTAGCTGTAATTACAATATGAAGTCAATTCATTGATGATGACATGACATTAGCTAGCTGTAATTTGACATTAGCTAATTCTAATGTTCGACATTCCAATATTTTTTGTCGGCTTATAATTTAATTATTTTTATTATATACACCGTGAGTGAACGTGTGAATATGTTAAATATGTAACCGCTATTTTAAGGAATCCTTTTAATATTATGTTGTTATTTAATTGTGTATCAGTTTGGGTTCCGTATCTTCAAAGGAAGGAAGAACGTCAAGATTAAAATCTCTCACACGTATCTTTGTATGTCACAATCAAATCATTTAGAAATAATGCGAGATACGGTTTTAAATTTTCAATAGTAATACTTCTCAAAATCCTTCTAGTGTCATTAGTCCTGATATGACTCATAGCGATAGAATTTTGGTCATTTGAAAGTCATGACACGTGAAGTGTTAAATCTTAAACTTTGTCCTAAAATGTATATTACGTGGTTTTCTAAATTCAGATTGTTGTTGGGACCATTTTTACGTTAAATAAATTACTTTTTTTTTTTTTGATAATACGGCAATGGTGTTATAAGCTCTTTAAATCATTATATTACGCGTTAGCACAAAAATGTTAAGGACAAAACAAAAACCTAAGCGCAGTACGAAGGATAGACGTACAGTAGTTCGATCAGATGCATTTGATCTTTTGTTAAATGCCGCCTAGATTCTTTTTGGTGGGAAAGGGGGCAAACGAACAAGCGGCTCACCTTGTGAAAAATTAATATCGAAGCCTACCTACATTAGCAACCCCAGCTGAGCCAGAGCTCAGAGGATATTTGGGGAGTGGGCATCCGGTTAACTCACTCGCCGAACGAAATGCAGAAGCACAAGATGTCCCCTACTTCAGTCGGTATTCTGCGAGGCCGTGGTACCACACCGGTGAGGCCGGCCCGTTCGACCAGCAGTCTACTACGTACCAACGTCTTGGCAGTGGCAATGGAGGCTTGGGTTGTCAAGAGTAAACAATACCTCTAAAATTATTTATTTATTTCAGATCAACATCGCCATTAGGTTTACTGTTATATTTATGACTATATTATATTAAAAACAACAATCAAAAACTTGAAATTGAAAATACATAACGGTAAATGGGAGTTAGACGAGCATAATTTTTAATTTATTTATTATAATTTTTAATTTAATTTTATTACATATCAATCTGAATATCCACATTATGGGATAGAACAACCCTACAGATAGAAGCTATCAAGAGCTTAATCACATAGACACCACTAAAATAAGAAGTCTGAATACCACCAACATGTTGGAACTGCGTCCCCTAGTGTCGGAAATGCAAGCTTTTATAATATTAGGTTGCTATCTTTTACTCATCGTGAAGCATCCTGAAGTATGCATAATTAGCAAATGAATTGAAAATTCTTGATTCGAATTCCAATTTCGTTTGTCCAGTTTTTATATCATTTCGTAATGTGGTTTCTCTAACGGAGAAGAAACAGGCGAAAGAAGCTCCGTAGGTACTTTTTTTTAATTTGTTGTAACAAAAATGTAAGCTGTCAATTTTAAACAGTTCGGAACGTGCCGATTAAAAATTTTGTGTATGTATATATTCACGCCGTGTTCCGAACGGGGGAGGCAGAGACAATCGTCTTCCACTTGCTACGGTTCTGACATAAGTCTTTCGCTTCTTCCACTTTCATCAAATCAAACCAGCTCAGCATCCCTTTCTCAATTCGTGTCACTACATCGTCTTTCACGCCACAAAAAAATAAAATTTTTAAAATCTTTGTTCTGTATATTAAAAATACGTCGAATTGCATCACGTAAAATTAATAATTAGAAAGGATCAAAATGTAAAAAAAGAAGGCAAGTTTAAAATTAGTTTAGTTGCCGAACAATAGAATCAACACTGATACCTTTTAAAAAATGTAAAAAAAGCTGAATGATGTAGTGGCTAAGCGGTCTGTCTGTAACCTATCTCTGTATTACAACTACTATCCTTACTCTGTGATCTAAGTAAGTTTTTGGTTTATCCTCTACATTCTGCACCTGAGAATAATTTGTTTGTTTTCAAATAGGCACTAAAATATCCAAAAATTGTCATTGTCGGAAAATGTTTGGACATTTTAATTCCTAAAATAAATGTTGTCATATATAATACACAGTCACAATACAATACATTCACAGTTGCATACTATATGTGCAATGTTAAATATTATGAATTGTTTTATTATTATTAATATTTTATTTTTATTTTCCAAAATCAATATAGTCTTTTTGCTTACGCGCATATTTTATCAAATAAATAAATGTACTAATTTAACCTTTTTTTTTAATTTAAATTTAATAAAATATTACCCCTACTGATTTAGGGTTTTCTGATACTCAAGACAAAATGCAGTAGATGACAGATTAACAACAATTATTCTGGCGAAGAATTTATCTTGCCTGATGAATAAATTAAGAGTGTTTTAATAATATGTATTGCTAGTTCAAGTTGAATTTGTACTATTAGGTAAATTATAATAAGGGGTAGTATTAAAATGTTTTTTATCTCAAAACATGAGACTATCTGCAAAGCTAAAATAGCTATTGCTATTTCCCCGACAAAGGTTTTAGTGTTTTTTTGGGTGCATTGTGAGATGTACTTATTGATTCAGCATTATTTTCTAAATTTTTGCTTAGCCGAGTTTTCGTCTTTTGCTCCAAATTTAATAATGACTATTAATTAAGAAATATTGCCCCAATTACGAATTTGGATTCATGATGCTATTGATGTGTATCTAGCTTTTTTATTGAAAATAATCATACATCTAAATACAACACTCAACCCTCTAAGATTTACCTGTGTTACAGCTGAAGTGTATTATTGAATTTTGGTAGCAGTTACGTTTTAATTGTTGTGCGTATATAAATTAAAAATATACTTGTTGTCGATCTGTTTGTTTATTAAAGCTAAATTTTACTATAACTACAACGTAATGTTTTAATTATAATATGATCTGAAGGGGTAGGGCATGCTGCGGAAATTCAGAAGAAAAGCGTTCGACCCCATTAAACGGACTTTTCACTACCGTTGGCGGCGACTCCAAAATAGTTATTTGTCCTTAATCTCTAGTGGAGAAGCTACGTGTAGCATTTATGAGAAATAAAATAAATTTCGAGGGCATTGCAAAGTTACAAAGAACATTTTAAAGGAAGGGTAGTGCCTAGGATTCATAATTTTGTTCTAGAATTAATTTATTAAATATATTAAATTAAAGTAGGTTTACTGTAGTTTCTGAATATTCGACACCAATAAATACATTTTTGATATTTGGTACATATTGGTTGTTAAACAATTACATGTATGCATGAGGTGTTCAAGGCCTATGTTCAGCAGTGGACTTGTGATAGGCTGAAATGATGATGAGGTGTAAGGGAGAATACATCACCATATCTTTCTTCAAATGCCTACCTCTATTCTCCAAATGTCTACTCTGACAAATGTGGCCCAGGCGACCCAATGTAGGAGAAATATCAATCCATATCCTACAGACTAGTGATTGGGAGCATCATCACTACAAGACACTAGATGAGGAGATCATCACAGCCCTCACCTATCTGTTTGCCCAGTGTTCTGAGTATGTGCAAAACCTTACATGCAGGCCTGAAACATATGCCGGGTATCTTGAAGTCTGTTAAGAAGGATGCATTCCACGCAGATGTGATGTGCTGCTAAAATATAGAATATAGACGAAGAAAGATTAAACATGTCAGCCTAGCATGTAAACCTGAAACACTGTTCAGCCCCAATATTGCGTAATTCTGGTACTCGTGATCTGTATGGTTATGTTGCGTCCTGCTTCATTAACACTGCATCAGATCTTATCGCACTTACATTGGATTGGGGAAGGTAAAATCCCAAAAAAAGGTGTAGTTATATTCTCTGCGAATACATCCTATGATATAATATAAAATGAAGTACATTAATAAATCGCCTTAACATGATATCCCTTACCTTTACCGCCTGTATAATAGTCCATGCAATGCAGGACATAGACCTCTCCCATAATAAGGAAGAAAGGGAGTAGCAGATTCTTATACTGATACCACACAATATCACAGCAATATATCCCTAGTGGGATATTATTCATTGAGATATAGTTTAAACACTAGCAATACCATCAGCACATAAAGGATGTAGGTGATGGGGTGAGCAGGGCTTCATTTATCCAAGACATGATTACCAATAAATGAAACCACTTATTTCTCAGAAATCTTGTCTTGCCAAAAATTGCTTGTGAAAAATAACATTGTAATATTTTATTGATATCTCACTGATTTTTGGAATTTTGAACAACATTGACAAAAATCAACAATTGAAATTAAAGTTTATTATGAATAAACTCCTTTACCTTATTGAATTTATTTAAATATTACAAATTTTTTAAGTAATTTTAAAAAAAACTTTTATGTTACAATGATTTAAAATAATTAGTGTAAAGTGCATATTATTGTCAAAATAAATTACTATACTTATTTATCATTTTACATCTTATATTACCTTACACTACCTGCTCCATATCTTATTTCTCTTTCAAATTGCTCTGCTTTCAATGTGCCATCTATACTGACACAGTTCTCATTAAAAACACTATATGCTGAAACTTCTCCCTTCTTCCTTGGTCTTGTTCTTGTGTTCAGGTAAATACCAACTAACACTGACAAAATAAAATAGACTGCTCCAAATTGTAGTTTCAAGAATAATATGTACAGTGTAAGCCAAATGATGACGTAAATTGCCCATTTTATAATAAAATATTTCCAAGATTCTTGTTTTGCTTCCTCAAATGACTCCAATTCACTAACTTCTGAAGTAAGATCCACATTTTCTTCTGGCTGTATTAGTAACTTGCTACTGGAAGGAATTTCTTCATTCTCCAACTGAAATAATGTTTTTGTATTATAACTGAACAGTGTTTTGTAGCTAATTGGAATTATTGAAAAATTTCTAAATGTAACCACTAATAATGATTGGACATTTAATATAACACTGAAATCCTATTATAAAGAATAAAGAAATATTAAGTGTTAAGTATAAGTTATAAAGAATTAACTTAGATTAAAATTGGTAAGAATGACAGAAGTTTTTTAATAATTATAGTGTTACATTATTTCTGATGAATATTGACTATTTAATTAAACTAAAAATATGGTTGATACTAATCAGTAAATGTCTATCCGAGACAAGGTTAAATATCCCCATCTGTTATGTCATGGGTTGTGGGCTTGTATACCAGCCTATTATTATAAGATTATATTGAATATGCAGTGTCAGCACCCGAAAACTGATAATTGTCTTGTATAACAGACGATTATTAGTTTTTGACCCTTCCTCAAATCTTATCGCATAAGAAATTACATTGAATACAAAATATTGAAGATCAGTGAGTGCCTCTGAGTTTGCTCATGCACTTGTGGTTCTGTGATACATCCTGTGTACTTGACAACTGCCGATAGTATTCGTAAGTTGTCGCTGCGGTAGAAATCACAGTCCACAGAAATTTAAAAACTTACCAAAACAACTTCATCTTCTCGCTTTTCTTTGTCCATTTCGTTAAATACACTTGGAGTTAAAAAGTTTATTATTTTTTCCTTGGACTTTGTTAATTGAGCCTTAGCATTGTCAATTATTTCTTTTCGACGTCGAAGGGCACGGTATTCTTTCAATTTTGCCTCCATTCGTATCGTCCGAAGGGTTGTTGGAATGAATTACCGAAAATTTGTCATGAAAATATTATTCTAATAAGTGTTAAAATTTGATTAAATCACCCTATACCGCAAGTTAATAATATAATATAATATTTGGAATGTATTACATTACGAATTTAAGAGTTACCATAACAACATTTCTGTAGTGTCATATCGTTGAGTAAAAAGGTATTTCGTAATTAGCAAAAATTTACAGAACTCTAAAGCGTTAAATTCTTAAAAACATATTTTTTAGATGTGTTGGCTAACAAGTAACAACAACTGATTAATCTTTTGTAACTATCACTGTCAGCTGTCTCCAGATGACAGGTGCCACTTACTGTCAGTCACTCAGTAATCAATACAATGTCGCCAACGTTCCCCTACTTAATTATAATATAAACGTTTGTAGTGAGAATGTAAGGAAATCTTGAGAGTTTGTATCCCTAAAGAACTTGTACCCTGATGGCGGATACCCATATACGTCATCATTGTAATTATGTATGAAATATAGATATTTCCTTTCCTAAAATATTATTATCATCATTTCATCATTACAGGCTGTCACAAGTCCACTACTGAATATAGGCCTCGTCCAAAGATTGCCATTAAGCCCGGTCATGAGCCACCCGCATCCATCGAGCTCCCGCAACACTGTGCAGATCGTCAATTCGTCTTGCGGGGGATCGTCCTACACTGCGTTTGCCTGTACGATGGGAACGGCGGCAAACGAGCAAGCGATTCACCTGATGGTAAGTGATTACCGTCGCCCACGTACATCTGCAACACCAAAGGTGCTGCAGGTGCTTTGCCGGCCTTTAAGGATATTTAGGAGATGGAAGGGAGGATGAGGAGGGGGGTGAGGAAGGGGACGAGGAGCCCCCTCCCCGTAGGCCACCGGATATTTCACTCACCGAACGAAACACAGTATTCTGCGAGGTAGTGGTATCAACCCGGTCGAGCCGGTCCATTCGAGGTAAACGTGGGTAAACATGGTAGAGCCAAGTTTAATTACTCGACAACCATTCTTTTTCAAACATTGTCAGTTCTGCAAAGCTTAGTTCAGCTGAGGATGTATTCGTTGCTGATTCTATCACATAGATAAATACCGAGTAATATAACCCTTTCCAAAGCCATTGAGAAACTTTGAGCTTCCTCATACAGCCTACAGTGAAAGACGTCTCGATTCCGTATGTCATCACTGGCAACACGCTCTGTTTAATATTTTACACTACTGCTTTGCTTATCCACTGATAAAACGTCATGATCAATAATGAACATCATCACTTTTTGAGTTTAGCTTAACCATAATTCCTACAGGTAACAAAATGTTACCAATCCCTTAATAATCATAGTCCTATGTATCGATATATTAACGCGCACCAATAACTATTTCAGAACCTAGTAGGTTTAAGTTCGAAAAAGTTTCCGGTCCCGATGAATTGTATTTTAGTAAAATTAATGTGTGTACGCACAATTTTATTAAATATTTGTACCATTTTCACTGAGCATGAAGTGAAAACAACTTACACGTGATGACATAAGTCACTTACAGGTTTTTAAGCTTAAACTACTCTTAAAAATACATACAACAACTTTGTCTAGTTTATTATAAATGCTTATATTATGTTTATAAAGTCAGGTTGAATAAAAACAGAGAATTGAATTGAGTTATCATAATAATAACAAAAGCTGGCGGCTGTAGAAACATTTTTAACCTATGGCGCGGAATCGATCGATATTTCAATGGTTGCTTTAGCTTTATTACTTTACTCGTGTTATACACAAACAATGTCATAAACGAAATAAAAGAGCATGGTATGATTAATAAGTTACTACTTGCTTAAAAATATATGGACCGCCAGTCAGACATGGGAGCTTATGGGGAAAGTTCAAGTGTGCAAAATAGCGGAAATTATATTACAATAATTCCGGTAGATTACTCACGGCGCGGCTATCCGATTCAAGCCGAATACCAATACAAGTAAGGTTTTTATAAATATATACTGTACATATTATACGTGGTAGAGCCAAGCGGCGGCTTATTCTGCTGCTCGTATGGGCTGACTCGACCGGATTGTTACCACGGTCTCGCAGAATACCGGCGTGAAGAAGAGGTATCTTGTGATTCTGCTTTTCGTCCAGTGAGTGAGGTAACCGGAGGTCCACTCCTCCTCTCCATCCCCCTCCTTATCTTCCCTACCACCTCCCAAATACCCTTAAAGGCTGGCAACGCACCTGCAGCTCCTCTGGTGTCAACACCATCTACAAAGATGTACGTGGGCGACGTTAATCACTTACCATCAGGTGAGCCGCTTGCTCGTTTGCCTCCATTCCCATAAAAATTAATATTATTCAGAATACTTAGTAATAAGATGATAAATAAAATATCTTTGTGTACTCCAGTGAATTTAGATCGCGCGAAGAATACTACAGTGTGCAAAGTCAGAAGCTCCAAGCTGAGGTGAATGCGCATTTATATTCTGTGTCGCAGCGGCTTCCACACTTGTCGTATAGCCCATTGGGACGCCACAATGAGTGGGACAAGCACGACCCTCACAAATCCCTCCAGCCGGACTCTAAGGAGAGCAATAGCTCGGATTCCCTGGAAAAGAGTGTTATGGGTAAACATTTTTTTTTATTGGTGACTTATATTTCACTTTATAATTACTTTTTCTTTTTAAGCCTTTTCCTTGCACGCATTGTAGATGTTCTTGACACGCATGCTTAAGTTCTTTCTACAACTATTTAATATAGAATGTAGAATGAAGTTTCCCTTTAAATATTCATAGATTTTCTTACCGTCATATACAGTTTTAGCGTACGACAGGGTTGACAACACAGGAGATTAGAGATGCTGCTCCTAATCGCTAGGTATTAGGGTTCGGCATACGGATCTCTGTTATAATAATTACAGTACAGGTTCGGCATATTCGGATTGTTGAACCGCCATCAATCGGTCGATAGATCCTCGTTCTTTAGTCAGCAGAGTCACCGCGTGAAGGTGACGTTGGATGACCTTCGGAGATAAAGATGGTATATTCTCTCTTACTAATATGATGATCACAGCGGTGTTTTAATGTGTATAAAAAAAAATTGTATTTACGAAAATACTGCACATTGATAATGGAACTATAATATTATTTACAGGTTTTATAGCGTTTAATAACATGGGAATGTAATAACAAAGATATGAAACGTAATAAAATCCGTTAATAATAGTTCAATTACAATGTTTAAAAAAGTTATAAAATCATATTGCAGTGCATCAGACTTTACGTCATGTCTTTGAAATATTTATACATGTTCCTCGATTCAAGCGAGCCATTCTCACGATCTTTTAGTTCACCATCGAGACTGCAATTAACTAATAATTTAGCGGTGCCGGCACCGGGAATCGAACCCAGCTGAGGTTTTCAATTTCATAAATGGAGAAAAACATGCGGTGGTGGCTGAAGAAAGCCTGTCACTCTCCTTCTTCCCGTGGGTGTTGTAAGATTTGGCCAAGGAAAAGGTTCGAAAATTTCACCTAATTACTCAATATTTTATTGCATTCCATAATGTATGTACATAATAAAGTATAAAGGATCTATATCGTCCGACTGATGGCGAATTAACTATACATAGACCGATGATGGATTTTAGTATTTAGGAGTATGATGGTGCTTCTGGTGTTACGAACGCTAACCCTCCACCCAAGCATTGCGACTATGGCAAATCGTCCATTTCGGAGACGCCTGGACATAGGCATTGTGAGAGAGGTACAGAAGAGATCTTCCCGCGAGAGTTAAAGAATATGTATCGTTGTTTAACATCTGTCGTGTGTGTTGGGGCGTTCCTATTTTCTTCAATAAAACGGATCGTTACATTTTATAGGCATAATCCATTTTTTGTAAGATATACTTTTTTATGGGATAGGTATTCGCATTAGAGTTATTAACATCGTACGATTGTTTGTCTATATACTATATACCTATAGATACCATCAACTCATTTCAGGTTCGAATCTCAGCAGTTGCTCCAATCAAACTGGCTCGAGTAGTATAGCTGCGGGATCATTCAGCACCACGGAACCAATCACAAGTGGTGGCAGCTCCTCCAGTGCTATATCACCACCGCTGCCAGGTATGATGATAACAGACTCGTAGCTGATAAATTTTGAAAGTAGTGAAAGAAGACGCATTTCGGTTACATGTAATACACGTTGATACCTGCGCGAGATATACAGAGCAATTAAACAACAACCTGTATAAGAACCTGCTACACGGAATTGCAATGCACCAGCTACTGTGTTGTGCATGTGTGGCGTCGGACATATCACTTACCATCATGAGATCCGCTCGCTCGCAAACGATCTCCCTCCTTCCCTCCTTCTTGTATAAAAAATTTCATGAAGCAAAACCGGCGAAGGGGCGCATCACATGTCACGTTATTTTTTTCCGGGTGTTGTAAAAGTCGTGCCAAACGATCGTCAACGTAATCTCCGCCTACCCCCAGCGGTTGACATGCGATGGTGGCTCTCTATATATTCTGTCCTGACTGTTATACCAAGTGCCAATCGGACTCGCGCACCGAGTGGTTCGTATAACGACACAACGTATCAGTGTTACGTATTTCCAAAAAAAAAAAAGTTTATCTCTTTTATTCTTGGCCTTCCCCCACTTGGCCGGTTGTTTTAAGGTTTGCTTTGTTACAATACAGTATATCTAGCGTGCCAATAATTTAGCCATTTCTGCGGCCATAATATTATTTATTTTATGAAATATGCGCTACACAAAGTAAAATCTAATAAGAAAATTATTTCGAACTTAATGTTTGAATACAAAAAATATTGTCTATTTTTGAAATAAGGATAAAATAATCCACCGTGTAATTTCCACCTGTCGTATGAATACTTAAATATACATGGGTATTTGTGTCACTTTACCATACACCATATACCATTTAAAACCACATTGTATGTGATTTTAAATCATCACATTGTACATCAACATTATAATCACATCGTATGTGGTTTTAAATGATATATGGTGGTGAATGATAATTTATTTAATTAAACAGATATTAATTGCATTTAATGTCTTTTTTTAAAAAAAAAACATAGGGTACTGTCTGATAATTTTTTTTTATTTTTGTTTTAGTTCGCTTAAGAAGTATAACTTATTACGTGCGTACATAAGTACACAGACATTTTTTTTATTGGACTGGGGTGATAAACGAGCTAACAGTTCACCTGATGGTAAGCGGCTACAGCAGGAAATGGAGACCAGAAAACTATTTCAGGCGTAGAAGGTTACAGATGGGTTGTCAACCAAGCCTGTAATTATATTTGCTGATAGGTGGCAGAAATAAGCAAGCTATTCCAAGTTAAGGAATCTATCTTCTTTATTAGGATAGGAATTTATTAGCTAGCAGGCGAGGTTAGCATTTGAAGGATGAAAAGGTAAATATTCCCTTACTGGATGTAATCACACATAACATGTAATACACATAATCTAAAACTAAAAGTAATACCTCAACATAATCTTAAAGTAAAACGTGTCTAAAACATAGTCTATCATATCTAAGATCTAATCGTTTCAATAGTTTCTAGTTAATTAAGATAAAAAATGGAATCGTAATTTTTTTGGAAGTTGTCGCTTTCTTATATTTCTGATTACATCCAGGATCTTCCGGCAGTACAGCCTCTTCTTCAACAGTATCTTCGAGTCCTGTAACATGTGTATACCTGATGTCACGGACCGCAATAATGGTCGAGATGAGTTCGGAGGAAGTGCCGTCAAATGTAACAGCGGCCAGGTTCCTAAACGCGGTGTTAGGGGCAGAAGAAATGGGACTAATACAACCCAGCACGAGGAGCCTGGCCTCCAATGTGTTCGCGTTGTGGATGTGTAGTCCTTTGGTAGGTGAGTGGGGTTTTAAGTTGTAAGAATGCATAAAGAAACATACACAACAACATACATATAATATCATCATGTCAGCCCGTCACAATCTAAAAGATTGACAAAACACGGTCCTAAGCCTGAGTTTGCATTAACTTCATTCAACATTGTGCTGGTCGTCACTCCATCTTGATTCTTGATAGAGGTCGCCCTACACAATGTTTGCATGTACGAGGCTGCCAACATCCCTTTTCCCCTTTTGTGGTGGCGGTGTAAGAATCTGCTAAACTATCCCTTCCCGTGGGAGTTCTTGTAGTTCGTGGGAGTACGAGGCGTCTAAGCTCACGGGATTGCAATAAAGTGAATTGCAGAAGTACGTTTGGCTGTACTGAAATGTGCTGATAGCCTTATGTACTTATTAAAAAAGATTTTTTCGTCTGACTTTAACCAAGAGTGAAGCACATGTATTTATTCTAGAGATCCAGCTGAAACCGCACCATTATCCTTGGCGTATCTGGGCGGGTTGGCAGAAGTTGTTGCAACGCTATGGCCACGGCTCGGACTCGCGACGTGCCCGTGACCATCCCATTTTAAGACTACAGAGAAACGTGTTCTTTCCTAAGCATTTAGAAGAAGGAATCAAGTAAGTTCTCTAGTGGTATATAAACATAATTCTGAAAGATAGTGCGTTTGAGTAATAAATGATAGAACCGTGAGGTGAAGGAGGTCCACTTACGAATTCTTAAGTTCAATTTCCTATTCCGGACTTAGGACAAAACATTCTTCTTGACTTTCTTCTTTAGCAGCTTGTGTAAATTTACTGCTGGATATATGCCTTTGCATGAAAGCCTGGTCTGCCAACAAAAGCTGGCATGCCGTCCATGAAAGCTGTCCATACTCATCATCCCAAAAAATCTCACGCAAAAAATGCTGCTCTTCATCATTGATTTGTGGCATTTGCGTATGTGTGTAAAGGCTGACTTCTCCAAATGTCAACCCGTACACGGTGAACCCTGATGAATAACGAATGAGGCTCTGGCGACCAACTGACGGCGGAAAATCCATCGGAATATACAAAAACAGAGTATGATGATGGGGAGCAGCGTCATTAGTGCGAGACTACCGGCACTGCGTGGCGAGTACAGGCAAATCTACCATGCATGATACGCTGGCTTTTGTTGACGCTTTCATGGAGAAGTCTTTCTCCAGCTGTGGAATTTTACAGGCTGATAAATTAAAAAGTAAATAAGTCTTATTGTTACACAAACATGCAAATTTTCTCAAGATGTTTTTCTTCAGCTCGAATCACGTGGTAAACGTTTTATTCTTCTTAAGTAAATAATTCAAGACTATTTAGCCACAGAAGAATATAGGCCTCTCTCAGAAGAAGAATTTTCTATAATCGCTACTGTTAATGATGAACTAAGACCACGTGATGACGAAAGACCGACTGCAGCATTCTGGGACCTTAGTTTAAAAACATTCATATACTAGTTATACTAGTAATTGCTGTGGTCTAAATTGACCTAACATTATTTTTTAGCGGTCAAATATATCAACACTTACCTTGCCAACCTTACCACGAGGCTTTCGCGACAATCTATTGGCGTGAATTCGATTAAAGCTCCCAAAATGCAACAGATTGATGAAAGGATGCAGCGTGATCCGCACTAGGATACCAGCACTGTGTTCACCAACATGCCCAGCATGATGATTTCGGACAAATCCTTCAAAAAGCGCACCTTTATTGAAGCTTTCTTGAAAAGACATCGTAGAACAAATTTTTTCTTTTTCTGATAATGAGTGAATGTAGTGTTTTGATTTGAAAATGGTAAAGAAAACTTTATGGTACCAGTAAGCCTATGTCATGTTCTTTCAGGGATTCCAGAATCCAAGAGTTACTTTATGAAGAAGCGCGATATAATGTTGTAAACGGAAGATACCCTCTAGAGAGTGCTCAGGCAGTAATGTTGGGAGGCATTCAGGCGAGGATACAGCTTGGTCCTTACGACCCTCATAGACACACTGCTAAATTCTTTAGGTAAGACAACTGAACTAGTAGCTCAAATATGGGTTCCATATCCGGTGCTCTGAGGCCGGTCTGATGGATTTTAAGACGGCAGTAAGAGTGTAAGAATGATCAGGGAAGCTTGTGGAGACTGGTCTGCTCGAGAGTGCAATGCACTTGTGCTTTAGTTTGGTGGAACATTGTATTATTGTGGCATGCTTTCAGTTGTGTATGTTCATTTATTTCCATTGCATCTACACGTGGTGCACCCTATTGGCTGACCAACGAGGATTTGCCAATTCCACGTGACATTAGTATTAAAATAATTGCACCATTCTTATACAATCATTGTGCAGATGGTGACTGATGCCAGTATTAAAAAAAAGGGTAATTGCCCATTTTTGTGCTGGTTGACAACTACCACAATTTGATATTGTATACAATTGTTCTTGCACCCTTCCTTTCCCGAGAGTTGTATGTACGTCAATGTGCAGTGTGGTCGTGACTCTTGTGTCTTGTCATCTTAGAGAGAACCAAGACAAGTATCTGCCGCAACATGCGCGATCCGGGCGCTGGGCCACGCTGCTGCCGGCCGGGCGCAAGGGCAGCCCCGAGGCGCGCCTGCTGGAGCAAGCGCAGCGCCCCGCCGCCGCGCCGCCTCGCAAGCTGCGCCACAAGTACCTGGCGCACACCAGAATGCTGCCCACGTACGGGTGAGTGCAATGGTCACACCACAAATACTCATTGCGATAATTCACGTTTGAATTAAATGTCCTTACTTGGAGCAGACGATTATTTACAGAAGCACACCGGCCAAGGTGTCATCATAAATGTCATCAACCTTGGTGTCTGTATGGTGATGGTATATGAGAATCGACCGCTCCGCTTTGTTGCGTAGGTGTCGTAAAAGTCTACAGAGGAAATTTCTAAAAGAATTTCATGGACTCCGACAGATGGCAGTAATAACCATTGTCAGACTTAAGCTATCCAGATCGGTCGAGCGAGCCAACCAATTAATATTCGCGCGTGATGTTCAGGCTAACGCTTCCAACTCGGGTGAGGATTACATCCAATAGTGCATTATTTTAAATGGGTAATTAGATGGTGTGGAGAAGAAGGTGTAAATGGAAGGATGAGTAAGTAACTCTTCCTTGTTTCCAGAGCGGCCTTCTTCCAAGGACAAATTGAACAGCCGGTACGGAGCCTCACCAGTCTACTGACCCACGAAGACATCCCCGTGCTGGTGGCTATTAACTCCAATGGGGTGTACGTCATAGATGATACGGAAAGTGTAAGTTAAAATCAAACAACTTCTTTCTACGTCTTTAGGTTTACTCCAAGATCAATAAGTTTTACGAATTCTTAAAATATTATGATTGAATAGAACTGGGTGTAAATTTATTACAGACGGTTCTTTTGGGTCTTCTGTATGAAGAATTATCCTGGGACATCGGCTTACCATCTGACGACAACGAAGACTGCCTTCCGTGCCTTTTCCTGCAATTCATGGTAGTCGAGAACGGTCTGCGCGTGTCCAAAATTTTACAGGTAATTGGTAAATGTTATTCTTTATCGGTCTTTCTTTGATAAACGCTCCAGCAAGTGGTGAAACATTTTTTATAAGGGTTTGCCTATACTCAGTTGGGCTGGGGAGTTGGCACAATACCGGAACTCGCGCACCACAAGTGTTGTTCTCCATCATAGGTCTGTAAGATTTAGGTACAGCGAATTCGAACGGGTTTTCCGCCAACACTCGGTGGCCATGGCTTGGTTTGTTGGTAACCAAGTGAGGTTGATTTTTGGAGAAAGAGACGGTATTTTCTCCTAACATCCTAACTGGGTTAAGGTTAAGCGATAAAATACAATATGTGCCACCCAGAAAGTGATCATTTGTTTTCTTACTAATGTACTTTGTTTAGTATCATGAGTAAAAAGAGTAGACTGTGAAGGTCCTACTGCAAGACAGAGGAGGTCTAGGAGTCGGGAAGGGTTCGCCACGCTGCTCCAGTACGGGTCAGGCGGATTTCACATAAATAATATATTTATTATTATTTTCCTTTGAAACCCAGACCTTCTCACGGCCGAGCACAATATTATTACAGTGGTACATTCAGCACTTGGAAATGCAATTACTACGTACTACATAAGTAGGACACAGAGGTTAAGAAATTTTAATTAATTCGATGCCGAATGCGAGGAAGCCTCTCCTTCCCTCTCGAATGAAGGACACTTTTTTTAGAAGTAATTTCAAACTTCCACGCTATCTATTGGGCTGAAGTAGCCAGTCTATGGTTAAAGTTTGTGCCAGTAGTCGCTGCGAGCTGACATTAAGAATACAGTGGTACAGATCGCTTTACACCGTGGCCGTGTAAACTTAGCCAACGATCTATGTATGGTTGCAGATTGTATGAAAATATCTACAGCAGCTTCCGATGTTATCCCTTTCAGCTTCGTTTTGCTCAACCGTGGTTGCCGATCTTTTGTTACGCATCGAGACCCGACGCTCCACTCGTATTTCTTCTGCTTAGCATTACGTTGGTGTGCGATTTTGTGGATACACTTTTTGGTTTATGTAGTACACCATCTATAATTGGTTCAGTCAGAAAAAGAAAAAACCTTTTGTTGGTTCTTAGTACAACGCCGTTCCGCATTTAAATTATCCGTCTCCTGCTAATTTTTGAACTTGACGACCCCAATTTGCGATCATATTTGTGATCCACTATGCATTTAGGGGTTTTGTATTTTTATTATAATAATTAAAATCCGTTGCTCGGTAGGACGAACTGTAACTTAATTGAGTTCTTTGCCACTTATCAGGTTTTTTCAAAGCAAGCAGTCATGATGGACACACTGGTCGAGCACTTCGCTGGTGAATACCGTAAGCGGCTGGGCCAGGAAACTCCAAGCGATCACGCCAATTACGATTATCATTCCGGTAAATATCTAATGTTTATTTACTCTAGTATTCTTATACGCAATAACAATTTTATTCCTCTAGGTTTAAGGTTCAACTTAAATGTCATTTTAGTCATTCTCAACTGTAAGTTATGTCGTTATGGATTAGAATTTGAAAATAAATCTTAAGTATCACTGTACTCGTACTCTAAATTGCGGATTTTTGGTCTTCTTCATCAGCCTACTCAAGTCCACTGCTGAACATAGGTCTCTCCAAGATGGAGCCAGTGATGCGGCATACATGTCGAGGGGTGTTTGCCCTTACTCACCAACCCGCATTCATCGTGGTGACAAACCCTCCAAACGCAGTGCTGGTACTCACTCACCGCAGAAGTTGCTTACAATAACTACTGTGGAGTTTGAGTTTCAATAAATAAAGTAAATTGGCATATTTGCATGGAGCTGCTGTCATCAGTCGGTCGACAGAGCCCAGTCTGTTCGTATGCTATTTGCATGCACGCATGTGCGTGCTAACGTGCAGGTGCGGTTGACTGTTGAAAAAAATATAGACATGATTAAAGTAAAATATTAGCCTTTACAAAGGGCTGATTGTAATCTTAAAAGACGATAAAAGATAAATATTTCTTTACGTCAATGTTTGTACAGTAACGAACTATAGATGGATAAAATAATGTAAGCAAAGTCTTAAGTTTACTGTGAAGTATAAAATTTAAGTTACATTGTGTTACAGATTCAGGCAGCATCTCTCTGCCGCCTCTGTCTCGACCTGATTCTCCTCAGCGAAGATTGGCAAATAAATTATCCCGTTTGGCTCTCGCCACGCATGACGGCAGGGGTAACCTACTGGGCGGAGCGGGCGACTGGAACACGGATCTTGATCATCCGCAGCCATCCTGGATACTGCCTAAGCACTAGTATCTCGAAGTGAACACTGAATTGAATGCTCAATGATGTATACCTCGGTGGTTTAAACTAAAACAATGTCGCCGATCACAGTTATTTTAACAGATGAGATTATGATGATACATGGGATGAATACTCCGTGGTTAGCGAGCGGACAGAATATGAAACATGTGGTTTCTATGAACGTCGTCTTTTCTATCGATGGAGTGATCTCCTACCACATGTGTAAATGCCCACGGCTTCACACATATCTATCCAACTCCCTAGTTTTTCCTTCACCGCTGAGCACGTGTTAAATACAGCACTTGAAATTGCTTGTAACAATTTTTTGTGATGCCGGCACCGGGGAACGAACCCAGATCACTCGCGCTCCGAACACTAGGCTACCATGTCTAGTGGTAATATTTACGTATTTAACGATTATCAATTACTGCTTATCTTTAACCCACAACTTTCGTACTGCAATACAAAAGTATTCTACGTTTATCTCCAACTTGCATTTTTTAATAAGGATTTATGCGTGTAATTATGTATTTATGATTCACTTATCATTGCCGAAGTTGTTTGGGGGACTTTTTTTTTATTATACTCTCTTGTCTGTGTATATTGTATCTCGCGTACTATGGAGGCTAGAGGTAAGGCGAACCGTCTCTGTGTATGAGTGTCCGTTGGAATGTGCTATATAAGGGTGGAGCTACAGTAGCCGCCAGGTAAAAAAAATGAGGGCTAAAAGTTATTAGAAAAGGATAGAGAAATAAACAAGGACGGAATACTTCAATACGTTAACAACTGCTACATTCATACCACACAATTTGCCTACGCTAGCGCCATTTTGGTGGGTTTTTGAACTATAATTTACTGGTTATAGCTGGACACTTTTTCAACTTTCCCCCTCTACCTCTACCCTCCATATCGGGTAGGAAGCTACGACGCTACCACAGACAATACATTGCCATAGATCATAAATACTTAAGGCGGAGACGATGATTTCATTTTTCATTAACAACATTTGAGTAAATTTTATTAAAAAACACAGGACAGTGATTATTAAAGAGGATATTAAATGTTTAAATTTCTTTTTGTAATAATATTGTTGCATCCAGTAATAAAAAGATTATATTATCTTTAGATTTGTTTTTCCATTTTAACATTTTTTCCTCACTTACTGGGTTCTTCAAGTAGTTGGCTATGTTACACGTATACTAAGTTTTATCCACTCTGCTGCACTAATATTACAAGAGAGAAAATTTGTATCTTTATACAATGTTATGTAAGAAAGTACTGAGGAAACTTCAAAAATTCTTTTGCAATTATAAAGCTATGTCATTTTAGATATATTTCGGGGCGCGGCAAGTATCTAGTCGAAGAAGGAGAATAAGTGCATTCCGATAACATGTAACCTCTGTATGCGATTATTGGCTGTAGCATTTTAAGTGCGAAAAGACTTATCTTCAAAACTCGTATAAAAAAAAAGAAACACAAAAATGTTGCACCGAAGAAAATAGCTCACCGCTCAGGTAATTGTTCGGTTCCAGTCCACCACAACACTGATTTTCAGTAGAGGCAAGAGTACAATTAAGAAAGGTCTACCAAGGCAGACAGTACTAACTCAATTTTATATACTCGTAGCTATAACCGTTTACGTCCAAAAGAAAAATTATTATCAGTAAGATATTTTTGAGTTGTTATTTCTTACACTAAATAAGCAAAGAAACTTCATTACGAAATGACAGGTATTATTAAAAATGTCATTTGAGAAACGTCACTTGAATTTCGATCTATACGACAAAACTAATTATTTAAATTATGTTACTTGAGATTTGTGAAACTACTGCAAGGTCACTTTACTGCAGTAGTTTCACGCAATTATTATTATCGTAAGAATTGTAGTAATTGTGTTTTATTCATATTTATTGTATCATTTTACAAGACTTTTAGTGACTAAAGTTAGAAGATGCCATTAACAAAAAACAATTTCTATAACAACACTAAATTCCCAGAATTAACCCCTCATCTCGTCATCTAGCTATAATTAAATTAATTTATTTTTCATCGTTCAAATAATGCCTTCTCATGCGATTGTACTCCTTGAGCAAAGGGTGCTTAAACAGGTAATCCTCAAGGATCCTGAACCTAGGGCCGGAGAGATCCCTGTGCCTGGTGAGTCTGACTTCTAGAGCATGAACTCGGAATGCTAACTCAGCACTGGAAAAAAAAAATTAGATCTAATTAGTTAACTGTTACCATGTGGTAACGGCGTAAAAAAGATGCAACACCATACGCTACCTCAAGCTACGATGTAAGATCCTACGCTGCAACACGCCACGATCCAACACGCTACACATTTTCACTATAGCATATATAATACGCTACGGTCCACCATGCTACGCTGCATTACTGCCGTGCAATACGCTACGATTCAAAACGCATCGCGTTAACACGACGCATTACAATATGCTACGATCCAACACGCTACACATTCTCAGGATATATGCTTCAATATATCCATCATGCTAGACTATAAGATTCTGCCGTGCAATACGTTACGATTCAACACGATGCATTACAATATGCTACGCCGCATGATCCTACGATGCAAGAGACCTACATTAACTGGCAACGAGTCATTACGAGTTAGATGTCATCAACAAATAAGATGTGCCTTGTCACATAGAAGTATTTTATTATTATTTGTTAATTATACTCCTATATCTATTATATGGTACCAGGTACGGTATCAGGAAGACTGCGTTATTTACCTAACCTATAAACATTAAATGAAAAGAAGTTTGAATTTACCTCGTAGCAAAATAGGCGCTTTCTTTCTGCGGCGTCAGGATGAACTGATTAGCCAAGTACCATAGACGATTCGCTTTGTACTCCGAGTTGAGCTGCAAATTAAAAAAAAAATCTTTTAAAGTAATTCTTGGATGTGGTAGTAAGTACCTTGAAGAAATAGGAAAGTTATATGATCATTTTGCCTTTCGCTATGGTACTCCGCCAACCCGCATTGGAACAGTGCGGGGGACCCTCCCCCAGCTCCCTAACCCTCTCAGATATTTGAGAAGGAGGCATTTGCCAAGCAGTGGGCACTTAAAGACTGCTACTTTATAGTACTCTTATGTAGACAATTTTTGTGGTTAGGTAGTTGATAACTCTAGAATGTGTGAAGTAAAATGATGTAGAGTTCTCCAAGCATCCGGAAGCTGCGGACTGAAGCTGTTATTTAACAAATGCGAAAATAAAAGAAACACCTTGTCATATCTCTCCTGAATGAGATTTTGCCGCGCCAGTTGTTTCGCTTTAAAGTCGTTGATGCATTGCTCTCGCACGAGGCTCGCCTCTTTCAACGTCAGCGGCGCTCCAGAGCCGTGGCCGGAGGCGAACATTCGCGCCAAATACGGCGCCAAGGGATCGATCTCTGCCTCCTTTTCACGCTCAGTTATTTCAGCTTTTTGTGTTTCCTGGAGTGACATAGAATGGTTCAATAGCCAACATCAGCATATTATAACGTATGCTAGTCGGTAGGACTCCTTTTCTAGGACTCGTCTGGCTAGGTAACAACCTCTTAATGATTCCTGCTAATGAACAGTGCTATCACTGCTGTGTTCCGGTTTGAAGCACATAGAGAATCAGCATAATTATAGGCTGTGAGGCTTCCATCTTAATTCTCAGCCGTGACAACGCGTCTGTTACTATTTTCGATTGAAGGTGTTAGCCGGTGTACAAGGGTTGCCGTGTCCTACCACGTACCCTCAGATGGACTGTAAGCACGTTCGTCACTTCAATGTTATAAAAAGGTTACGTGTGATGGTGGTGGTATGAAAAAATCTACCACCCTCATTCTTTCCGTTGGTGTCGTAAGAGTGGACTATCAAAAAAATGTCAAATAGATAATACACTAACCGATGCCGATCAGCATTGTCTATGGTGCGAACCATTCTGGTAACCTGCCTACCAAGCGTTGCGATTATGGTAAATACACCCATAGGGAGAGACACAGGTCAAGGACAAACAGCGGAAAATTAAAAGAATATTTTTATGTATTTTTTTCTTTTTTCTCGTGTAACGTGTGATAACGATTTATATCTAACACTATATGAATTTCACCTGCACCGCGGACACAGTTTGACTCACATAAATTGCACATGGACAAACACCAGGGCCCGGAACAATTATTTGTGGTCGATACGAATTCTTATCACCTGACAACTTTGACTGATATGAATCTTGCACGACTTTTAGATTTCGTGCAAGAAAGGTGTAAGAGAGAAAATATAATCTTTTCCTGCGATCTCTCCTTTCCCTGTCTAACGGATGTGGCTCCCACGACCGAATTATATCGAAAAATCTATGGTCATCCCACTCACAAGGGATTGGAAGAACATTGCTATTCCGTGGGTTTTGGTACTGCGCTCACCCATATGCCTACCCGGCGTAGTGAGTATGGGCAAACCTACCAGATTTTGTTGTTATTAATATACATATATATATATATCTATATATGTATTTAAAGGCTGATTAAGAATGAAAGTAACGAATTCTATAGTAATAACGCTCTCACCAGTTCCTTCCAACCTTTCTTGGCCTCCTCGTTCCTCTCGGTGTCAAACAGCGCCACACTCAGCTGGGGCTCCGTCAGCTCCCGGTGCCTCTGTTGTAAGTACTCTCCGATGTCGGACTCTCTATCCCGTATGTGCTTGTTGGTGCGATTCTCCCACTCCATGTTGTCGCAGAGTGATAAGTAGACGTCGAGCGGGCGGGGTGCTTTGGCGATCGGGTCGGCCTGTGTGATGTAATGAAATATTTTTGTTCCTCGACTTAAGAAACGGAAATGTAATTGGATTACACAGATAGTCTAAAAAAGAAATAAAGAAACATGTTCATTCGCGTTACTTTGTCCTTTGCGCTGTTCTGTACGGGAAAAAAACAATAGAAAAACTCATCCATATACATCCATTTTCAATAAAGAATTGATCTTTAGAAAAATGGATGTGTATGGTTAGGGTCATAGTGTGCAAATTAACTATTATAGCTCGTCGTTTGCATTAATTTTATTCCTAAATGTATTTAAAAAACTTGTTCAATAGCAATCTAAAAAATTACAGACAATTAACATTAGGTTAGTACTTTTTTACTCTGCGTAATATACTATGCGGTGTCCGTTATGCCAATGTCAAGGATTTAAGTATTTTTGGCTGAAAATCAGCGCTTAGTAAAATTTTTCTTGCACAGCAAATGCTGAGCCAACCTCCTTTTGGTACAGGCGATATTCTTCGTTTTCTTTGATTTGTGTATTTCATATTTATGTACATGTGTTGAATAATATTTTTTTCTATTCTATAACATTAAACAAGCTCACCAGGTACCTGATGAAAGTGATACAAGCTCATCCCTTAACGTGCCCCTCCATCCTCATAAAATGATAAAGCCTTGGTTTTTTTTGGTGCGTGATTTGTCGGATTTACTATCTTGAGTAATGCCAGACCTATGGAGGCAACGGCGATAAAGTTGCCAGACGTCTGGTGCTGCAATCGCTAACTCACCTGCAAATCTTGTCGATTATGGCAAACACCTTTCTATTGGGAGCTTATGTCCAGTAGTGGACTAGATCAGACTTCAACCTAGACGTCTGTGGACGAAGTGGAACAATGAACTACTTACAATATAACCCGAAGTCTTGTCGGGGTAGAAGAGAATTTTTCCCCCGGTCTCAGCCAAGTTGGGTTTTATGAAGCTCCTCGTGTCATCCGTGACGAAGTTATAGTCGTAATGGTACAGAAGTTCTATCGTGTTGTCCTGGATGTGGAAGATCCTCTTCCACGCGTCTACCTTTGCTGGAATTTCTGGGTTCCTGCCGTACGTCTCGATGACATCTTTAATTTGACGTCTAGGCATCTCTTTATTCGCTTCTGTGTATACAATTAGCCTCGATTCGAGTCTGTAATTTAATTAAATTTTTATAGTATTGACTCTGTTTTATTACCCTCTATCCACCATAAATCCACTGATAGAAACTACGCAAATGATTTAAATAAGCTCGAAATACATAAACTGTGTTTTAATCAATAAGAGTAACTGTTATTAATTTCACTTGAAAAGTATTTAGATGGAAATAAAGTGCAAGAGTGTAAGTTTTTTCTTGAAATGCCTGTCTCATCTGCGACCGAATGAAGACGGTATATATCCGAATTTTCTAAAACCATATCCCATAGACTGGTGATGGAAAGCAGCATCACCAGTGCGAAGGTACCGGGACTGTGCTCGACAATCCGCTTGCCCAGCAAGGTTAGTGAGTAAACCTTTAAAGAAATATATTTTTTAGCTGGCATTTTCTTGGAGGCCTGTGTTCAGCAGTGGACTAAAATAAGCTGAAGTAGAAGTAGTAGTAGAGTGTTATATCTAGTTAATTTTAGTTGTTTGCATCAATTTGAATTCGTTTCGATGTACTTTTAAAGCTTTTTAAATATTGCTTTTTACCATTTCCTATATCAAGTGGTAATTGCTTAACTGTTATAGCTTCCACAATGTGACAAACAGATAAATGGAACGTTCTATTTTTATTTTACGGAAACTGTTCATTGTTTAAACGATCTGTAGACAAGCTAGTTATACAAAAATGCTTCATGCTGATTTCAGCGCCATAAACGGAAACCGTTGAATAGACCACTTAAAGCGAACAATCATTCCACAAGTGCATTTATCTATGCCTAACAAGATAGTGAGCATAGACACTAGGTACTCGTACCAAACTGTGATCATGATCGACTCACCTATCGCTTCTGTCGGTGTAGTATTCGTCGAACGTCAGAGGTGTGCACACAACTTTTGTGAGATGGTCGAGTCGTGGGTAGTAGTTAAAGTGCAGTGTGCGAGCTCCCTCTACTGACGTCACTGGGGCATCAAAGGAGTACTCGTGCTCTAAAGATATAATAATAAATCGATAATCTATTATTGATGCTTTGGAAAGCCGTCAGTCTCATATGGTTGCGGCGTAAGAATCTGCCTACATATAATTATCCTTTCTTCCCGTGGGTATCGTAAGACGTGACTAAGAAAAACACCTTGTTAATCTCGTAGCAATCTCTAGCGACAAGGTTCGCCATCTGTTTCGTTGTATATCTTAAAGGCGATATGTGCCAAAGGGAAATCCGCAATCTTTATCTATCCTTATGGCTTACACCATGCAAGTACCCCGGTACTTACCCGGTATACCATAAAAATATTTCACAACCATTCCATGTTATATTGATAGTAATGCTACTTTTAAGGGGTCACGGGTACAGGCTCTGGTGATGAGACATACAGGCGTTACCTAGCACTAACATCAGGTTTTCACAAGAAATTGTTGTTGATGTTAGATTAATCTTTATAAACTAGAAGAACAAATTAAAAAGTAATTATTATTATTATAAAAATTGTTATTATAGAGATAGAGCCGTGCTCGCTTTAGTCTCATAGAGCGCGAGTGACCTGGTTTCGATCCCCAGTATCCGGCACCACAAAAATTGTTAATAGCAATTTTAAGTGCTGTATTTACCACGTGCTCAGCGGAATAATATAAAATATTATTCGAGGATATGTGAAGCCCGTTAACCCGTACTGGAGGCCTTTTCCCAGCCGTGAGCACTTGTTTTTGTTTTATACGCCGTCTGTCCGTCCCTGATGTCAATCAATCAATGAACTTACTTAACAAATGGTCCTTTCTGCCAATGGCGAACGTTTCCCGAACCTCTCTCTTTACATGATCTATTCGAGCGGTTTCCATTTTGTCTACTCTGTTTCTGTACCATTCATATCTGCAATTAACTTTGAAACATACTAGTAACTCTTATCAATATCGGTAATAACTAACTTCTGCATGGAGTAACTACCTCAGTAGTAGTAGTAGTAGTCAAATACCGTCTGCAAAACTTTTACTATAGTAACGTTTTGCAGACGGTACTCCATGGCCGGTGGCTTAGCGAAGAGTCTGGGATCGATTCCTAGAGTTATGATAAACTTATGACAACAATTTAAATTCTGTCATTATGTGACGATAGGGTAGGGAAGTCACCAAATTCAAACGAATGTTTGGAATTTTTGTTTGATCGACCATCACATAAAAGCTGCTGAATAATATTTAATTCTGTTTGAATACCATATTATCACGCTGTGTGAACGTGGCCCAGACCAGTAAAAAAAAAACTTTTCCGACCGGATCCGAAGCAGAGCTGGTATAAAAGGATCCTTACTTACGCGAGCAATGGTAAACTTAAGGCATAGTCTTCGAATATCTTTATTCTTTTCAAAATACCATCTCTCTGGGAGTAAGGAGAGAACTTCTCCAATAACACCTTCTTGTAATGGATCACCTTGTGACTGCCCGGGTAGCGTTGTTCGAATTCTGCAGAAAGAGTTGAATATTAAGATGTCTGTATTATTATAATTTTATTTAAACTTTTTCCATCCGAATTTGCGAAACCTAAATATGACAGACTAGTGGTGGGGAGCAGTATCACAAGCGTCATGGTATCAACGTGGCCAGTTACTACACTCATCAATCCGGCGCGGGGAGAAATCGAGGTACAAGAAATGGTTGGCTTTGCTGGCGCTTCAGAAAGGCTTATGTACAGCAGTGTCCTAAATAGACAGATTATTTATCAGACGAAAGAACCTCTGTGCTCTAAAATCACACAAAGACAAAGATATTGTACAGACAAACAACGCTTTAATAAATACTCTTTGAAATAGCCCACTACTGAATATACGAGTAGGTCTCTCCAAAGAGGAGGAATAGTCACCATCATCCTTGCACAACCTTGCATCTTAGGAGCTGCTGCCCGTCACAGGTCAGGATTCTTTAGATTAAGGCTTTAAACGTGGTAGAGTTGGTGGGTTGGTACCACGGCCACGCAGAATACCGGCGTGAAGTAGAGGCATCTTATGCTTCTGCGTTTCGTTCGGTGAGTGAGGAATCCGTAGGTCCGCCCTCCCCCTCCCCTCATCCACCCTCCCATCTCCTAAATACCCTTAAAGGCCGGCAACGCACCTGCAGCACTTCTGGTGTAGCAGATGTACGTGGGCGACGGTAATCACTTACCATAAGGTGAACCGCTTGCTCGTTTGCCGCCTTTGCCATAAAAAGAAAAAAAAAGTAAACACGTGTCCTGGGTACGATCCCCGGTGCCGGCACCACTAACCTTGTTCCACGTTACCACGTGCTCGGCAGCGAAGGAAAAAGTCGTGAGAAAACCTGCATATCAGAGAAATAATTTGAAATATAATTTAGATGACATGGAAAGTATACCAATCCGTACTGAAGCACACTTACCGGCTCCAATCTCTAGTCAAAAAATATTTGAGAGGATGCCTTTACCCAGCTGTGGGCATTTTGATAGAAAACCAAGAGATTTTGTCATATTATCCTTGATCTATTTTCATTCATGGAATGTTATGGAGTCTCTTCAATTCTGACTTACCACACAATCATCATCATCATCATCATCATCATTTCAGCCTATCAGAAGTCCACTGCTGAACATAGGCCTCCCCAAAGATTGCCACGAAGCTCGGTCCTGATCCACCTGCATCCATCGACTTCCCGCAACACTGCGCAGGTCGTCACTCCATCTGGTGGGGGGTCGTCCTACACTGCGTTTGCCTGTACGTGGCTGCCACTCGAGAACCTTTTTTCCCCAACGGTTGTCAGTTCTGCGAGCTATGTGGCCGGCCCATTGCCACTTCAGCTTGCTGATCTTTACGGCTATGTCGGTTACCTTAGTTCTGCTGCGGATATAATCGTTGCAGACTCTATCACGCAGAGAAACACCGAGCATAGCCCTTTCCATAGCGCGCTGAGCAACTTTGAGCTTCCTCATACGGGCTGCAGTGAAGGACCAAGTCTCGGATCCGTATGTCATCACTGGCAACACGCACTGGTTGTATACTTTTGTCTTGAGGCTTTGCGGTATACTCGACGAGAAGATATGACGTAGTTTTCCGAACGCAGCCCAGCCGAGTTGGATTCGTCGATTGACCTCTGAGTCGAAGTTGGACTTACCTAATCGGACAATTTATCCCAGGTATACGTACTCGTCTACAACTTCGAGCCTATTGTTCCCAACAACAACCGGTATTGGTGTGACATGGACGTTTGACATGAACTTCGTCTTGTCCATGTTCATCTTAAGACCAACCTGTTGGGAGACGTTATTGAGGTCATTGAGCATTGTACTAAGCTCCTCCAGCGATCCTGCCATAAGAACTATGTCGTCGGCAAATTGAAGGTGAGTGATGTATTCGCCATTGATGTTGATACCGTATCCTTTCCAGTTCAGCTGCTTGAAAACATCTTCCAATGCAGCGGTGAAGAGTTTCGGGGATATGACATCATCCTGTCTTACACCTTTCTGCAGTTGGATTGGTTTCGTACTCTGATTCTGTACTCGGATAGACATCGTAGCCTCATTGTACAAACACCTCAGCACTTCGATATACCGAGAGTCTATCTGGCACCGCTGGAGAGACTGTAGCACCGCCCAAATTTCGACTGAATCGAAGGCTTTCTCATAGTCCACATACGCCAGACATAATGGCAAATTGTACTCCTCGGCCTTCTGTACAATCTGGCGAAGAGTATGTATGTGGTCTATGGTACTGTAGCCTTTTCGGAATCCGGCTTGTTCGGGAGGCTGGAAGTCGTCAAGTCTGTTCACTAGACGATTTGAGATGACTCTCGAAAACAGCACGTAGACGCGGCTTAGAAGCGATATCGGTCTATAATTCTTCAAAAGGCAGTTATCCCCTTTCTTGAAGAATAGGACAACCACGCTTCTACTCCACGCTTTCGGCGTAACATCGCCATGAATGACGGAATTAAACAGCTTCTGAAGGACAACAAGTATCGGTTTTCCACCCGCTTTCAGAAGCTCAGCTGTAATTCCGTCCTCACCCGGCGCCTTGCCGTTTTTAATCTCGCTCAGACTGACGTCCGGGATGTTATCGGAGTAATGTCGGATAAGCTTGGCTCTTGGGTCGTTACTCACATCAGTGTGTGGTTTCAACGACGTTGTGTACAGCTGTCCGTAAAATCTCTCGATCTCACTCAAAATCTCGGCTCCAGCGGAAATGACTGCGCCGCTTTCGGTCTTCAGCTTGGTCAGTTGGCTCTTTCCGATAGACAGATCTCTGGCGAAGACTTTGGAGCCTTGGTTCCGCTCTGTCGCTTTTTCAATACAGGCTGTATTGAATTTGCGTAAGTCTTGCCTCATACATTTGGAGATCTGTCTATTCCGCAGCCGATACGCTGACGCATCCGTTGTAGACTGCAGCTTTATCTCACGCCTGGCTTTCATGAGTTTAAGAGTGTGATCGGAGAGCTTTTGGGGCTTGTTCGTGCGGCGGGTCCTGCAAAACTTAGCTCCTACCACATGGACAGTTTCCACTAGCCTGCTATTCGTATCGTCAACTGTAACGCAATCGTCTAGGCACTGAAAGCGATTATGCAATTCGAGCTGAAAGCTCTCGGGGTTCTGGATAAGGGCAAGTGGTGGGCGGAGCGTAGACTTCACCAGACGAGACCGCTCGAGCCTAATGTTAAGGTTCAGTGTGCCTCTTACCATTCGGTGATCACTGCCGGTTTTTACCCTAGTGATCACAGAGACATCACCGAACTGCTGACGCTTGGTCGTCATGATGAAGTCGATCTCATTTTTTGTGGTACCGTCCGGGCTCATCCATGTCCACTTCCTGTGGGGCCGCTTCTGGAAATAGGAGTTCATCATAAAGAATCCCTCCTTTGCCATGAAGTCAGCCTGCTGTTGCCCTCTTGGGTTCCGTTGCCCTACTCCAAAGTTCCCCACTATCAGCTCATCGCCTTTTTTCCTACCTAGTTTTGCGTTAAAGTCTCCCATCAACACCGTGTAGTGAGTCTTAGAGCAATGCATGGCTCTTGAAATATCCTCATACATTGCCTCCACTTCATCATCAGGGTGTGTCGAGGTTGGTGCGTATACCTGTATGACCTTCAGCGAATACCTCTTGGTTATTCTGAGTATAAGGTACGCGACCCTACTCGACACACTTCCGATCTCGATCACGTTGTTGATGAGAGACCTGTGGACGATAAACCCGACACCTCCTTGGGACAGATGGTCACCCTGCCGGTAGTAGAACAAGTTACCGGATTTTAGGATTATAGAGTCCTCTCCCTGTCTTCGGACTTCAGACAACCCTGTAATACTCCAGAGTAACTTGCTTACTTCTTCTTCCAGTTCTAGTATCTTCTCGTCGGTCCTCAATGTGCGCGCGTTATATGTTGCCAGGTCCAGTCGTTTGGGTTGGCAGCTAGAAATCAGTCGGTGATTCTTCGCACCCCCTGCCACGCCGTTACCATGGCTGCCACCATAGCCAGGACTAGCGAGGCCGCCGGGGACTGGGGGCCATTGCTTTCTTTTACCTCTCATCATGGGGGGAGGGTTTGCCTTAGTTGCCACGCCTGGCGAGCGGGTTGGCAAACGCAGTTTTTTTTTTGTTCTAGTGCAGGAAGATGCTGCTGCCCATCTCCTAATATAATTTTTACCATTAGTCGCCTTTTACGACACCCATGGTTAGACAGGCGCTATTCTTTACTTCCGACAGCCACACGGAATCCAGCTACCACACAATCCAACCACACAATCGCACAGCTTTAATTATATATTTATATATAAGTTTTTTTACCATCAGCACTGATGTCAAGTTTCTCCACCCAACTCGCGGGAGTGTCCAGATGCTTCTCAGTTAACACAGCGGATGCCTTGTCCGTGATATCCACACCCACCAGCTGACGCCTGTGGAACGGCTCTCCAGCCAGGAGGTGTTCCCAGCAGCCCAGGTTGCCCAGGTCATAGTTGAGAGAGCCCAAGTCGCTACAACTAGACTGTATATTTACCTTAAATCAAATATTAACTATAACGTTAAAGCTCTGTTGGTACAATGGCCCAGCGATTGGTTTGAAGCTAAGTATCGCGGGTTCGACTCCCGCACGGAACAAATATTATTATGGCCAATAGGTATGGTACAGGGGAAAAAACGATATGCAAAATTAAAGAAATATTTGATAAGTGACGACACAAATAACTCGATAAAAAAAGTGTAATATTCGGGCAAAACCGTAAAAATATTTAGTAAATATATTGGATCCAGAATCTAGACTCATAATTCTGTAATCAGTTATATTAAATACTAAGCCAAGCGATGTCGCCTCATACCAGGAGATAATCAACTCACATAATAATTTTCATTATTATAAACTGAATCTAGTTGCTGATACTGCTCTGTGTTCACGGGGTAACCGTTGCTTTCGCTGGGCTCTATGAAGAAAGGCTCCTCGATCCCCATGAAGCCCGGGAGCACCAGCGTCCAGGCGTGGGTACGCCACCCATTTATTTTGTCCGATGGTGGCTTCTCTAATTCCTGGGAAAATAAACTTTATGGGTTTTTTTTTATTATAATTTTGAGCAGCAGCAAAAGCCGCCGATTGGCTCTACCACGTCAAAGATGCGATCGTTGTCTCGTCTGCTAAGCGTGGCGATTACTGCAAATCCCGTGAGGGTTTTGGATTTGAGAGAAGCTTATGCTAAGCAGTGGACTGTTATGGGGCTGATAAAGAAGAAGAAGAGAGATAAGTGTAAACTTTTTCGGCTATTAATAGGATCTTTGAACAGTGGCACGACACTCCGGTCAGTCAATGAGTATGAATGGTTTAGAGCGGTGCTTTGTGTCAATATATAGGGGAAGCCAATGTTCGGTAGAGGACATACGACAGGACGTAATGATGTTGATTGATTTATATAATTGCAGAGGTTTAGAAAACCTAATGCACATTCCCGTATGTAGTAGATCGATTTACCGCGATTCTTTCTTGTCGCGCACGTTCGATTTTGTCAAGCTCAGCTTGCTTCCTGGCGGCTTCTTTCCTATCCATCTCTTTGCAGTACTTGGACGTTAGGTCTGGTAGTGGCATCAGGTGATAGCGGGGCTTTTCATCGGGTGGCGAAGGTTCTTCTATAATCTGTATTAGAAGTAACGAAAACACATGTTGAATTAATATTTGACAAATTCAGTTAAATGGAATCGGATTGATACATTTCCGGTAATTTCAAGCTCATTGACAAGATGGAGTTATATACTCCAAGCTTTTCAGGCTTTGAAAGAACCCACGAAGTTTTTATGTTAAAGACAAAAATCTTTATAGTTGAGTTTCGAGTCCCAGCTGAAATTACGTCTATTATTTTTGCAACACAACCGTCGCTTTGAGAAGCGTGGCGGGTCCTTGCCGGTTTCAAACCCCTCTCAAAATATTGACTAAGGTTTAGATGTGATGTGATGCCTTCCTAATACTGAATCGGACATTCCTTACCTCTAATAGTAACTAGAATCAGGCTTTAGTTTACAGAAATCCATGCGGAACTGTGCAAAGTAATTTTTTCTAACTTACAGGGGAAGAATTATATTTTTAACGGAAGACGTAATCGTTTTTGGATAAGGTCATGATCCCATGATGACATCAAAAAAATTTATGTACGGATTGCAAAATAATACAATGTACGCAAAAATCCGAAAGAAATACGCTATACGAAAAAAATACATAGCGTACTTCCAGGGTTGTCGTCCGGTATACACGGACATGCCATCCGAAAGAAATTATCCAGGCAGACGTCTCACTTAGCATAACCGATCAGCAAGTACGCATAATATCAGGCTCCGACCACCCAAGCCACAAACAAGCAAGCGTGTCCATGAATTTACGCAAAGGTTGAAAATTAGTACGCTGTACGGTAAATACTAAGCCAAGCAAGCCAAGACCACAAAGCGTACTCACGGGATTCTCATCCGGAATGCATGGGCATACAGTCCGGTAGCGGACCGCGTTGCAGACGTCCAGCTTCGCACAGCCGACTACCACGTACGCGTCATACCCGGCGCCTATGAGCCAAGACACAAGCACGTGAGCCAGCTCGAAGGGATTGCCGCTGCGTCGGATGATCGCCGTGTAGGGCGACATGATGCGTTCAGGCTAGAATTAAAAAAAATGCATTATTATCAATTATGAATATTCTGTTATTTAATTTCTTCTTTATCAGTAATGCAGGTACTTTTGTTTTCTAATGGATTCTTTCCTGGAAAGCGCCAACAAAACTTAGCCTGGAAGAATTCTCGATACTCTGTTTATCTCGCATTCGAGATGCTGCAATCCGTCACTTGTTTGTGATAAGGAGGCATATACGGTATTCTTGTCTGTTAATCAGCAGAGTATACCGTGGGCAGGTGAGGTTGAGGTTGTTTTAGAAAATGTTGGTGCTTTTTTAAGTTACTACCTATTAGAACTGACTTGGCACCTCGTTGGAATGTAGCCACGCAGTGCATGGCTGTGGAGCGCTCCACGGACGTGCACTGTACGTGCACACTGTACTTGGACATGAATGTGACGTGATCAGCTAGCTCGATCGGGCTATAGTCTAAGTCTACACATACAATGGAACAGAGAAAATTAATATGTAATAAGATTAAGAACCGTATGCAATAATAAAATTGTGTGTATTACTCCGTACGATTGGATCCTTGTATAATTTTCTGCACTCCTATCAATGCCACGACATCAGACACCACAATCACACTAATCACGAACACACAATAAAGTGTTTTTTTTTCTTTACAAAAGGGGATAAACGAATTCGTGGCTCACCTGTAATAGTAAGTGATTACCGACACCGACGTACGACCCACATGAGGATATTTGGGGTGGGGGAGGAGGAGGGAGTGGGGAGCAAGCACACTCACCGAACGTGTCGTGGAAGCAGAAGATGCCTCTACTACACGCCGGTAATCTGCGAGACCCACGTACGGGTAGTGGTCCGGCTCGACCGGGTTAGAGCCACAGTCTCGCAGAATACCAGCGTGAAGTAGAGGCGTCTGGTGCTTCTGCGTTTCGTTCGGTGAGTTAGGTATCCGAAGGACCACTCCCCCTCCCCATCCTCCCTTCCATTTCCCAAATACCCTTAATTGCCGGCAACGCACCTGCTGCACATGTGGTGTTGCAGATGTACGTGAGCGACGGTAATTACTTACCATCAGGTAACCGGAGACTAACTCGCAAAGGCACAGTATGGCCGACACTTTCCGGCTCCAAAACCACTTTCAAAATATGGCATATGCCAGTCCAAAATTATCTAGACTGCTGACGGACTTTAACATATACAGTGCGCTTGTTGTATTTCAGAGACTTTGTGGAAGAAAAGGGATAGGATGTACTACAAAGGGGACCTCTACCTCCGAATCAGGAGTCCCAAGTAGATCATACTATATAGCCTATGTGAAGGGCACGTACCAATTAGTATTGTGAAATTTATAAACGATTTTTATCGTTTGCGACAGTAAGTTATATTGTTCCAAATAAACTCTGGTGAACAGTGGGTTTATTGAATCGTCCAAATTAAATATCTTAAACTTTGACTATTAACGAAAAAAGAGAATACATTTACCATTACATCGTTTTAACGCCATCTTTTTCATGAGGAGATTCTTCTTTTCTCTTAAACATGCCAGTGTTCTTCTACAAAATCTAGGCTCTAGTCGAATACGTATTTGTTGCTAGTTCGACAAGTATACACTAGATGACGCTATGCATAAGTTTGTGTTTATAAATATTGTGCATTTCATATTGTTTTTTTTTTACAATCATTATGTATTTTACAATTTTTTCTACGGTATGACTTTCCTGAGAATCTTCGGTTTCATCTTTATCAGCTTAAGTTCCACAGGTACACAGGTATTTCCCAAAATGCATTAATAAGTTCTGTCTATATATTACATGAAAAATTTAACAAACATTTTTCGTTTACTCGTTGATGAGCAAGATGTCGATATCTTCTACCTAGGGATGCTGAACCCCGACGCTAGATTGTAGGAAAAGTATTTCCTCTAAACAAGAAAATCCGCGGTTTATGGAGGAGTATTTATGTTCAGCAATAGACTGTTTGCAGATCGTTTAAGAAGAAAAAGAGGATAAGGGAGTATCATAAACTTTGAGCAAAAACAAGCTGCGCTACAAAGGTTACAACGGTTTTGAAAAATTTATTAAGGAGGAATTAGAGTCTATGGCCTGATTACCATTGCAAGTCCAGTACTGTGTTAGGATTTATATATTTATATAATGTAAATGTTATATTTTATATAACATTTACATTTGTGTTTAAAGATAATTAGGCTGTTTTTTTGGATGGGCAGCCTTCCTTTTATTTCGCGGGCTGAGTTTTTACGATAGACCAGCGGTTTGGAAATCTGCCTCGGAATCAGAAAAAACTCGATTTGGTTGTGGAGGGATCGCACTAATGAGTTGTTTGAAACTTACGTACGATTATTTTATGAAAAGTGACTGACAGGGACTAAAATTGTCCCCAAATTCGGAGGTTCTAGAATGCCAACCTCGTATACGAGATAGAATGACCTTCATAAGTGTTTTACGTATATACTACCCTACTCTATGGTGCCTTGGTAATTCAATGGATGCAGGTGGCATACGACCATGGTTTGTGGCACTCTTTGGGGTGTACTTATGTTCAGCAGTGGACAGGTTGTAATAATAATCATGTTAATTAATTTGTTTATTTATTTATTATAGTAATTAATTAATTAATTATAGCAGTACTCGCTACGTCTTGTTTCTTTTGAGGAATTTATTTCATTTAATCATTCATCAAGTTTATGCATAAACTCATTAAGTATCTTACACATACGAGTAGTACAAAAGTAATTCACATTTAGAAATAAAAACGTTCAAAACATTATTGGGTTAAAATTCAAACTCAGTCTTAACCGCGCAATAAAGACAAACAATTCTCGACACTCGTTCTCGAATAAAACAAAATCATAAACGGTTTATTGTTGCGTGAAAACGCCGGGTGAAGAAGTAGGGTGGGTGGGGGTGGTGTGGCGCACCCGGTGAATTGAATCTAAAGTTGAGTGAAAACAAAGTCCCGCCGCAACTTTTGCGACTTCCGACTTTCGCTTTTCGCTGAAAACTTTTGATCACTTTCGCTGTCCGCGCTCTTTCTTCCCTTCGTCGTAGTTTCTTGCACTTTTATTATTCATCGTGAACAGCGACATCCATTGAGTGAACTTTATAAAATTGTGATACTAATTGTATTTTTTAATTCACAAGATTTTATTTCAATTGCCATCAAATGTGACTGGTAAGTTTATATTACGTAAAAAAACAGTTATGTAAAGTGCTTTTTTGTTGGACTTTTGTGCCTTAAACCACTTTAAGTCCATATTTGAGCCACATATAAGTGATTGGTTTTTTTTTCTAGTTGAATCGCAAAATATGACTTCCCTGCGTCTGAGTGGGAATGTAAAGATTTTTGTACTTTGTATTTATATTCACATAAAAATGGACAATGGACGAAATTTTGTTTCTATTTATTCAGTAGTGTTTAGAACAGTTTAGACTCATCTAAACATACATTACGAGATTTTCATCTGCATTCATTATTTGAAGTGTCGAATTTACCTTTACTTGTTTTTAATTTATGAAACTAACTACATGCTCGCAGGGCTTATTCACTGTTCAATGGTTTTATATATATAGTATTTGAGATTATGGATGGGACATATATGAAAATACTTAAAAATCGGGAGTTATTTAACGAGATCGCCCTTCATCTAGTTTTTTTTGGTAAATATTATATTTTTAAATACTTCCTATTTATGATTAAGCTTTGTGCTTATTTTTGAATTAATAAAAAATATAAAATTATATCAAAAAATTCATTACCATCTATTTCCGTCACCTAAAACGCAGAAGATAATGAGGATAATCTAGTGGCAATGAGAATTGTATGTTTGTTACCTTCGTTTACCAGAGCAACGTAATCTTTGTAATAATTGAACTATTTTGTAAAGATTGAAACAATGCATCTTACTCCTCAGGGGTGACAAGGCGCTTTCATTTTGATTAAGACATGAGCAAGCGTCTACATTAGTGTTATCGAATCGAGTCCTATATTTCGAAATCCTGCTACCCTGGTAACTGGTCACAGTATATCTGGCCAATTGTTTCGTAACGTTCGCGATTTTTTTTATTAGGCTACCTGGTGTTAAAATAAAAATAAAAAAGTTTAACTATTTTTGTGTTATAAAGAGTGCTTTTTATAAGAGTAGTTAATACCTCCTACCCTCGGCTCCTACCTCATTTGCAATGAGCTTAAAGAATACTTTATTTATTTCTACCCCTTCGCGATATTGCGAGGAGCTTAATCGCTAATACAACGTATTATACATAACCCACAAGGTATTTGATTCCCCATTACATGGAAATCAGAATTAATCTCTGTGTATTTTAATTAGTAAAAATAAATATTAGAATGTGAATATTTAAATGACATTACTTACATAATTTTCGTATAATATACCTATGATGATGATGTCCTTTAGAACCATAACGTAAAGGAGCAGACTGAAAATACCCACTGTTGCGTAAAGACCTCCTCTCAAATATTTCTGAAAGAGATTGGTCTCGGGAAGGGTCCGCCCCTCAAACTAAATTTAAAAATGGAATTAAAAATTTAGTAGAGCTGTCACTGAAGTCACATTTTCTCCCAATGTTAACTTCACCTTCAAGCGGTGTACCCTGCTGAGTTACGAACGAGGCACTGGCGAACGAGAGATGGGGGTAAAAACCATAGGAACATACCGTATCCGAATATTTTTTAAATTAAATAATATTCTATCTAGATACATATACCTATAAATAATTTAAAATGGTTATTAAAATTAATATCATAAAGACACGGTAATATAAACTTTGGACAGTGTTCAGGGGAAAAAATTATTATACACAACCCATACACAATGATTAAAAAAAGTATTTGCCTGCAATATAATTATGTCGGATTGAATATATAGAAATGCTATATATTGAAAAAGGAGGTAAAAAGTTGATCCATAATATTTAATCGTATACATATTATTACATCTTCTCATCAATAGCCAAATTATTGAGATCAATATACTATTTTCTCCTTCCAAATATCAATGTTTAAAACAGATTAAAAATCAAAGTATAACAATCATACTACAATGCAACAGAAAAAAAGCGATTTAAGAATGAGTCGTTCAGCTGAACCGTTTTAAAAGCACAAAAGAGGCAGGTAGGCGGCTGCACGTAGCGCAGCGCTCGATTTTATAGCTAGGTATAATTTCCGTAAGTACGGACTACGGGAAACACGGGCGAGGTAGAGCCCGCGCAAAATGGAGTAAGATACGTTGCACGGCTTTATGGAGGAGGGGCGACCGTCGGGTTAGTGCGAGAGGTGAATTCCCTGCAGTTACTTTATATGCGCTAACAGTGCAGAAGAGTACCAACTGGTACCCCATTGATTAGTAAGTACACAAAAAATATGGAGTGAGGACATAGCAAAGACTGCAGGAAAATTATGGATTAGGTCGGCGCGGGACAGGAAAGCATGGAAAGCTTTGGTGGAGGCCCTTACACCGTGTCAGACTAATTAGAAAAGATTTTCTTGTGTAATTTTAACTGTGTAAGGATGAATAAAGCTAATATATATAAAACTATAAATATTTTTTTTAATAATAATAACATAATTTAAATCAAATCAAATAAACAGTCTCGAACCAAATTATTTGTTATTTAAATAATCTCTATACCTCAAAGTAACTTTGAATATCTACATATTGGAATGTGTAGATTAATAGTAAATAGTAGGTAATAGGCTATTTGCTGTTAATGCCGTTTACCCAATAAAGTTTTAAGCCACTTTTCACCAGAAACTTTGGAATAGCGTGCCATGCGGTGAGCCTCTCGCCATCTTAGGTGTTCAGGTTCAGGCTAACGAATAGTAATTGTACATAAGTTTCGTAAAAGGCAGATCTCCAACCACTCGGTCATCGTTCAAAAAGTAGCATAATCTGCAACTCCATCTCATCCCGTGGGTGTTGTAAAATTTGGTTGCCACCGACCGACTCATCCGTTAATCAGCAGAATGTATCGCACGCAGGTGAGATCGACATTTGGAGAAAAAGTTGTTGTAAATTGTAGTAACCTAAATTATTAAGACTGGGGACGGATTGTAGCGGCTAAGGTGAGATGTACCTGGGTTGGCAATCGCCACCTCGCCTGCCACGTGCCAGAAATTTAGTGTTCAAATATTAATCAGTTACTTTTTAGGATTAGAATTAAGTTAACAAAACCTTGTAACAAAAATCTACTCCTAAACAAAATACACTTACATTCTAGTATAACATCATCACATATATCTCTTAAGACGTAAAGACAAAACGTCACTCCGAAATTAGAGCTCGCGCACGAATCTAGAGTACATAACGGTGCAGGTACATAATGAATGCAACCGGGGTATGTACGTCCGTGCACATAGTACCTAGTGTTCCGAGAATACGGGCACCGCAGAGCTGGCGCAAATTAGACCGTGCCGTGCCACGTTCCCCGCTTTGAGATGCGCTTGACCAAGCGTTATTCGAATTTCGAGCAAGACGCCGCCGGTGCGATAGTGCTGTGCGTGCTTGCATATCGTTATCGATGCCCGCTACGTGATAGGGATGTCGCTTGACCTAGTTCACTTATACCAACGTTTCAGTAAAATAAATTGTTTGCATTTATTCCATATTTGGAAAGTTTTTAAAATAAATGCTTTTAATATAATCAAGGTTGTAAGTATAATATTTATTACGAAAGAGCATGTACATGATCATCTTTGAGTACGTAATTGAATGTAGAAGGCGATCATATAAAAAACTTTTCCGGATTTGTGGTTAAGGCGTTTTGAAAAGTTAATAAAATTTTAAATATCATAACTATTGAAGTCTGCTTTCCCCTAATGAAGAATTATCTGACAGTTCTTCTTTAAATCTTGTCGCATGTCCAGTTGGGAATATTCAAATAAACAAATGAATATCAAAACAAATTATATTTTGACTGTGGCGCATAAATAAACGCTTGTCATACATAAATATGATCCGTATAAATTACTGAAGGTGGTACATCGAAACCGATCAACACAAATTGTTTACGATAAACGAGAGGTGTGTGCGCGCGTTTTATTGAAAAAGTAATGAAATTCTATATTTATACGTAACGTGACTGCTATAATAATATTTCTAAGATTTTATCTACGATACTAATTAATGAAAATATAACAACTTATTTTTCGGTTATAAATAAAAACGCATTTCGTAATTGTCGAAATAACCAACAAACTATTGAAAGCATTTACAACCGTGCCGGCTAGATACTAGATACCGGATAGATGAATTCACACTTTTCTTAAAGTAAATTGTAAAAAGATGGGCCGACGATGGTTGAAAGTCAATCGCACCTGTTGATTACTGCTGTTAATGTTAACCCGTAAACATAATAATTTAAAGGGACTTGAACTAACGACCTTTATCTCAGGAGGAGGTTTGTTGGCAGCTGAGCAAACCATCAAATTCTCGACTTATCGTAAGTATCGATTCCAGCGAGGGTCCAGCAGGGGGCGCGAGGGAGGTGGGCGGCTTTAGCGCGAACAACGCCGCCGGCGACGCGCACAGATGCCACTCATGCGAGACCGTGCTGCGCCTCTAATTGAATGAGCTGCGATTTTCTGACTATCGACTATCGATATTTGACGGAAATATTTTTAACTGTAACAAAACACAAAAAGTACTCAAAAAAAAAATACAAATCAAAATACGACTTTTTAAACTAGAGATTTTTTCTTTATTTAATTTTGACGAGGAATAACAACACTACCTACGTCTTACTATTAAATTAAAACATGATTTTAATTAATATGACTGTAAGTTAAAAAATTGTTTATTCTAAATAAATTATTAAAATTCTCCATGTGTGAAACACTGAGGTAAAGTAAAGTAAGGAATACAGAAACGGAGATAGTATAAAATAAGTTATTCCCCTAATAAAGTTTAGAGTTTAGATAAATTGTAATATATTAAATATATAGTTAGAGTCATTACATTCCACGTACTATATCTATCGCATTTAATACGTTTAGTCCATATATTATATATATTGTTATTTACACACAGTTTACTTTCGATAGATAATCCAAATCACAATATCTTTCGAAACATTTCTGGTGCATGACGTATTTATCGATGAATAGAAATAAAAATGCGAGCAAGCGGTCGCAACACAAGCGGGGGCGCTCTCCAAGAACGGCAGTCCGCGCGACTGATTTGCACCACCCGCCACCAAGCGCTCGCGAATTAGTGACGTGACTTTCAAAGTCACGTTTTTTTATTGTTATCGATATATAATTAATTGAATTTTTTTGTGCTACTATTTTTCGTTTTGGTAGAACCGAGTTTATATTAAATTTCTTGTTAACGTATTACGTGCTCATAATGTACAGACGTTGAATTAAATATGCATTTAGAAAGCGTAGTTTCGACAAAAGGTAACCACTTCGCTTAAGATTGCAAAGCTGTTCAAACATTGAGCCCTTTCACTGCGGGGTTTCGTGTCACGTCGGCGAACAAAGGACTGTTTTTGTCACGGCGCCACCCTCCCGCGACGTGTCCGTGGCGTCGGCCGGCCGCGGATCGATATCGCTGGAGATGTCGGCCTACGCGCCCGCCTCGCCGGCCATTTGCCTACCTCGACGCCTCGGGCTCGTGTGTACATAACCCGCCACCCACCACCCGCTCCGATACACCCCCGCAGATTACCGCCTACAAAGCAAACTTCATTGGTACGTGCATGCAATATGCGCAAGGAGCACTCCGAATTGCGCCTACAGAATTGCTTTGATATCTGACCCGGCCCCGTAATTCAGCATATTGCTCTTCGGATCTTGGCGGATGTGCTGAACGGTGTTTCGTACATACGACTGGTCACGAATCATATACATTACACTAGTTCCTACCAATGCTATGTCACCGACGAATGGGTGAAAGAGTCATCTTAGAAACATTAGCAACGGAGGAATTAAGCACGGAACAATTGTTCTATTTCTTTTAGCATGCTTTAAAATCTGCGTACTCACATACTCCTATGTTGGATATCGATGTGCCTAAATACAATTAACAATTACAATCTCATAAGCCGATGCTTATATATAGGGTTACCATAATAACATGGGGTTAATACAGACAGGACCTTCTTAATAAATAAAAGACGGAAAAGTCAGATAAAAGAAGTAATATCAACCAAGTAAACCACCATGATTTATTTAAAAAAAAAATCAATACTATTTAAGAAGTTATTGACTGCGAATAGAAAAAAAATATTTACGCTACGAACTCTATATTTTAAGAAGACAGACTATTAGGTGCTAATCGTAATTCTCAATATATGAAGTCCATTTTATTTTCTTAAACATTAATACATAGGAGTATATCATTACGTAGAGTATGAATGTAACGGGACAAGACTGGATAGTATAATGCGGTAAGAGTCCTGTATAAGAGACGTGTAGCGACCCTATTAACATAAGACGTTCCCGACAGAAAATTCTAAATATGTATACAAAATATATCAAAATGTCTGTGTGTCCGCGAGGACAACAAGCGCTGGGACACTTAATTATTGCGGCGGAATTCCAGATGGTGTAGGAAACATACGGAAGATAGCTATGCTGAGCTAGAGAGTAGTTTTTAATTAATTAGATTAAACATTATTTCTGTAGCACCGAATCAGATTTTTTTTGCTGTTGACTGGTAGATAATGTCCTGAGGCATTAAGCCCGTTGATATACAATTAAAGCCTTAATGGGAGTGCATATCATGCTTTTTGTCAAATGTTTGCATATTTTTTTTTAAAAGACATACAAGACATAAGTACTCTTAAACAATATATTACTAAAATATAAGTAGTACGCATAACAAATCGAACATAATAAACGTAATAAAATGGGTTTCGTGAAAGTCATGAATTTCAATTGAAAACTCGGCAGTATCATAAATCGGCCAAGTGCAGCGCCCGGTCGGTAGCCGGCAGCCGATAGCAAGTAGCCAGTGGCAAGTAGGTACCTTCCATTCGGCCGATGCGATGCGGAACAGGGAAAGTTCACATTTGCATATTGGCCTCCGTCGCCAACTCCAACTCGAAACGAACTAACCGTTGTACTAACAGTGCTGGCAAAACTTCAATGCTCGAATAAGGACGGACGTTTGTTACGTGTATAAGTTTGTGTAAAACTAGCTGTTGCACGCGACTTCGTACGCGTGATCGTCGTTATTTGCATATAATATTATTTTAAAATTGTCAGAAATCATCAAATAATGGTAACATTAATTAAACATTTTCCATACAAATTTTCCTACTCAAACCTTATGTAGTTTTTTTTTAATTCATTTATGTAGGTATTTTATTGCTTAAAAGTATTTACATAAATAACGATTTTACTTGCATACTGTTTTCCAACGACCATTTCACCCCTTTAGAGGATGTTTTTCCGAAAAATTCTTTTGAAGGTTCTACACTACCAGAGATTTCGCTTTCATAAGTAACTAAATATTATCATAAAGGATAAATCAAAAAACTTGAGAAGTAATAAAAGTGGATTTAATCAATACGTTTTCAGTTTCATAAAGAATCGTAATGTTTATCCTGGACGTGTATGCCAAGTGCATCTGCCAATGTTAACGAGTTAAAAACTAAACACCGGGTTAAAGTAAAAGTCGTACTCATTACGTTATCGCACTGCAGCAAGCCGTAAAACAAACAATAAAGAGATGAATGAAACGTGTAGTAACGGGGAGTGAATGGGAATGAACGGCGTGCGGCAGCGGCGCGGCTGTCGGCTGTCGGCTGTCGCCCGCTTACTTCGGGAATATTTTAGCGTATTTCAATAAAGGCGCGACATCTTTAATCTAGGCGGGATCGGGCAGGGGCATAAATCTTGCAGGTCCGGGTGAGTTTTGAATCATTTAGCGTGGTGCGGCTCGACGCCCCGCGCGACTTCCGTCCGGCACGTGCTTCGCCCCCGCCCCCCCAACCCGCGTTTCGCCACCCCGCGGTTCAACCCCACGCTGTGCCACCCGCGCCACGAGCGCGTCTGTCTTGCCGAGACAAAGGGGCGATAGTGTTGTGCAACCATCTAAGTTATCGATATTTTGATGTATTAATTTAGGAGTAATATATAACTTACTTACTATAGTAATCGAATGCGTTTTCGTATCTCACTAAAATTAAAATAAAATACATGTTCTGTTTATGACACTTTTATATGATATGGCGTGGACTAGAAGTGTGCATTTCAGTAATTATGATTTTTTATGTAAATAAGGAAAGGAAAGGCCAAAGAGTTCACCTATCGGTATAAAACGATCTCTGTTGCCAATTTAGAACATTGGATATCCTCGATAAAAATCCAGATTAGATTACCTTGAAAGCCTTGATGACTTGGTGAAATACTTCATTACCAATAATGTATGTAAATATTAGCCTAAGCAAGTAAATTACATTTCTTATTATTAAAAGTTATCAGCTCTTGTTTTTATAGATTTTCTATAGTAAAACTACAATATAGTACTATAACAAATACTATCTATGTCACAATGCTGAACTGTGATCGCTGTTCAGAGACATTTGTCCAGCTGTGAACTAGTTACAGGTCGATAATAACAATATATAATTTTGCTTCAATTACACTGTACCTACTCGTGAGGTACATATAAACATTAATGAATTGTTAACTTTTAAGAGCGTGTTTTGCCTCACGGCTTTTCATGCTAACTCTCAAGTCCCCAATCTACACAATGAAATAAACCGATTTTAATGAAACTTTATACGCATAAGGAGGATACTTAGTTCTGATAAGTTTGTTGAGAACGTTTTCGCATAAGATTATTTAAACTAAATGACATTTCGTAGTTTTTGAACTTGAAAGTTTGTATGAAAAGTCGTGGGGCGTGAACGCTCAGTCGATAAATATCGTTAGGCGTCCAGCCCTAGAGCACGACGTCCGAGCCGCCTCTAATTTGAATTCACGGAGACTCCGCGACGCGTCCGCCGCGTCGGCCGCGCCCGACTTAATGAATCGCGAGGGGGGGGCGGTGGGGGTAGCGGCGGGGGCGCACGGGGTGGCCGGGGGGCGATCGGACGGCCGCCGCATCCTCCGCGCGGATAAGTGACGCCCGTGTTGCTCCCTACATAGGTACATAGCTCCTTATTAGGGCTCCCAGCCTTCGTTGCTTTCCATGGAATTGTCCGAGCCTCGGTCAGCGAAGACGTTTGACAGAACTGTGTTGCCATTAGATTATTATTTAGTATTCAAAAGTGCTTCGGGCTTGACATCGATTCATATCCGATGAAGGTTGAGAAGTCGTTCTGTTTTGCAGGTCAGATGTCGGAGTTTTCGGAGAACTTTGTTCCCGATTTTGTCGATTGGGCATATGGGAGCCCTACCCTTATGTACTGCGGCTATGTACTATAGCCGGCCTGTACCTACGCAACGTTCGCCAAATTTATGTCCCGCACATGTCTGGAGACCGCGGCGTACCTTTAGAGGGATTTTGCGTGTTTACGTACAAACGGGGACCGTCGAAGATATTCGAGACGGAATTTTGCACCGACCTTTATTGATGAGTCTTAGTCAGGATTTTGTACGTTCCACGTGATTCAAATACGCTTATATTGTACCTAAGGATACATGTAATATGGGAAGGGTATAATATCCTGACCCTTTCCAGTATCTGTATAATATTAATCACTTGACGAATCATACACTTATTTTGACAAAAGCTATCTTAGAACTGTGATTTTTAATCAAAGAAGCAACCTGTAAGTGTCCAGTGCTGTGCAAAGGCCTCCTTCTCAAACATCTAAGAAGGTTTTCGAGACTGTAAAAGGCCAGCAACGCTATTCCAGTGCCTGTTGGTGGGCTTCACGTCGAAGATAGTTATATCTAACGATGTTTTCCTTCACCGCCGAGCATGTGGTAAATACTACACTTAAAATTGCTTTTAACAATTTTAGTGGTGCCGGCTACTGGGGTTCGAACCCAGCTCACTCGCGCTCTTTGAAACTAAAGTGTGCGCCCTGACCACTAGGCTACCACGGCACTTTTAATAAACTTACAAAATACTATGATATTTTTTATAAGTGAAAAGTATAATCAATATGTAACGAAAGCAATACGTTAATAATCGCAATTAATTCTAAATTCCAACAAATGCCTAATGAAGAGAGTACATGCTACATTGTTAAACATACTACGCAGGAATACACCGGGCTACTCCAGAAAGAACTGCTATTCGGAGCTCTGTCTTAATCACACTGTCTACGTGGTAAATGGTTTCCTTATCCCGCTGTGATATCCTCAAACGTTGGTTTTTTTCGCAATCTTTTTGCTCTAATGTCATAGAAAAAATAAAAAAATGTATCTCTATTGAAAATAAATACGCATTAGGTTACCACACAAATATTAATAATATTACATTCTGAAACATCTCAAATTTAATACATTAAATAATTACCAAGTCATTACTGATTGTGTAAATGTTTCGGACATCGTAATCACTAAGCTTTTAAAACTTATTCAACCACTTTTACTACAAGCGAAAGCGCTTTATTTGCTTTTAATAGTCATACGACGATTAGGCATTAACCATTATAAATTTCTTAAAGTTGGTAACTTTTTTTTATAAACAATACCATCGAAAAGTTTTTTAACAGATTCAAAAGAGCTTTGTCACTGCAATGATGATTACTTTATTAAAACAACGAAAACATTTTAATAAATAAATAGAGTGGAACGATATAAAAACACACGACGCATACAACACGATATTATTAGACGACACAACAAAACTTTTCGCTGTCCGCGTCCCCTAATGGGCACGCGGACGTGGAATTATCCGGCGTCGGGGGCTGGAGACCGTCAAAGAGCCCCGTGGGCAGCGACCGTGGCAGCGACCGTGGGCAGCGACCGTGGGCAGCGACCGTGGGCAGCGACCGTGGGCAGCGACCGTGGGCAGCGACCGTGGGCAGCGACCGTGGGCAGCGACCGTGGGAGCCCCGCTACCCATTATCCTCGATAATCACGCGATATCGATTGACGAAGTGCGTGCCTCCCTAATCTACAGACGAGCGAACACGAACGATTTGTCTCTAATAATACATATGAGGTCTCTTGCTTCAATGCATTACATACATTGTTGAGACAACATTTGGGTTTACAACACAGCACTACAAAATTCTAAATTAAACTATTATTTACGAATATTATCGTGTTTAATTTTGTTTTTATATTCCCGACGTTTCGATTGCTTTACAGCAGCCGTGGTCACGGGGGGACTGAGGTGTTAGACGTCCAGATGCCATAGATAACTCGGGCTATCTTCAGCTTTCGTTTATAAATTTTTGGTCCGATATACGCAGCATGTGCTCTCAGTATCATCAGATACCCGTAGCCCCAGTTAACTATGACTTCTTGACGGGAATATAACTAATAGGATTGTACTAAACTAAATAACTACAAAAAAAGAGCCGTGGTAGCCTAGTGGTCAGGGCGCTCACTTTAGTGTCATAGAGCGCGAGTGACCTGGGTTCGATCCCCGGGGCCGTCACCTCTAAAATTGTTATTAACAATTTTAAGTGCTGTATTTACCACGTGCTCAACGGTGAAGGAAAACATCGTGAGGAAACCTGCATATCTGAGAAATAATAAAAATATTATTTCGAGGATATGTGAAGCCCGCCAACCCGCACTTGAGCAGCGTGGCGGGCCCTTCCCGGCTCCTAAACCCTCTCTGATACTAGTATTTGAGACGGAGGCCTTTGCCCAGCAGTGGGCACTTACAGGCTCTTACTTTACTTTACTTTTACGTTGATACACATGTTCTGGTAAAATCAGTTTAGTCTTATCACAAGTTTTTTTGGAACTATTATATCTTTTTTTTTAAATATTCCCTGACAAAAAAAGGCGTCGACGTTAGTATAAAACAGTCATCATAATCAATTAAACACACGAATAGACATTTTTTAATATCCTCATCGGAGCATTATTTCATGAAGTTACAAATTTCGAAGAAGTTTTAGTATTAAGTTTTAATTTCAGTCGGCTGGGACTATTCATCTGCTAGTTGACTTGAAATTGTCGTTTGAACTCGTACTCGTGAATACTGGATGTAACATTCGCGTACGGCACAAAAATAAGATTCACATTCAAATTACTAAAAGTTAAATGCGATAAATAGTAAAAACATCACTCTGGCACGACTCAGCGTAGCCAAACGGGCTTTGGAAATACTAACCGGAGGATTCAACATGTCAGGCTTTTCTCCTTTCGGAGGCGAGGCTTATCTAAGAGTTTTCTCCTAGATAGTTCCATGATCACCAATATAATCATCACGTAATTTATTCTTTGCGCTTTTGTATATTGAAACTCCATCCTAGCTAATCGAATTTTAAATAGACAACAAAGAAATAATTTCACTTCCAGTAGCAGTGACTCCGTGGTCGCTCGAACTGAATGTTTTGTTACTTCTCCCTCTGGTAGAAAGATAAAGGCAACAGGTGTTAACATTACCAGTTATTTTATTACACTATGCGGAATGAACGCTCGCTAAGTTTTTAATTATGGTGTTAAAACTTCGCGAGTCCTTAAATACATCTATGGTATGATATATGTATACTACTATACCTACTAATATTATAACATTACAGGCATCACGGGCTCAATAAGGCATAAAAAGTTATCAACAAACGTGTAATAGTAAAGTAGCAGCCTTTAAGTGCCTCTTCAAATATCTGAGAGGGTTTTGGAGCCAGGAAGGGCCCGCTACCCTGCTCCAGTGCGGGTTGCCGGTTGACGGACATAAACAAAACTGTAATCAGAAGAAATTGCCATCGCGTAGTCTGCCATCCCATGTCATCTCATCGTAAGGGTATAGTAAGAGTCGACTAGAAAGATATAAATCCCATGGCTTTTGACTAAAATAACCACTAGACATAACTACCAGGGTACCATGACTCTGCCTACACAAATTGGGCAGTTTTTAAAGAAATGCGATAAGGATATCATGCGATAATGTTATAAGCGAAGGTATACAATATCGACAACAATACAATCCAAAAGATCGCTGATGTGGACAGATTTTTCATTGGATTGAACGAACCAACGGGCTGTTGCTTTGGCACTTGCAACTATGCTCGAAGAGAGTTACAGATGCGTTGTGATGTGAGATATATGATAGGTCCAAAAAAAAAAAAACAACCAGAATTTTCTCAAATGCTGTCCGTCTGTTAAAATTAAACCAAATACATCGACGCGAAATGTACGCTTTGTGAGTAAGTACATACTGCGTAATTATTGGTTGTCATGTTGAATACAATTTCACCGTCTGCCAGGTGCGGCGAGGCAGCGCCAGGCGAGGCTACCGCGGGAGGCGGGACGTGCCTCCCGGGTGCGCGGGCGACGCTCCGCGGTACCCGCCGTTGCCAACGGTCAGCGATAGGAACGTGTATATACGTTATCGATATTGTTACGAGTTACAGAAACGATGCGTCACGGGCGCGTGGATAATCGATTAGATACATGGTTGATTAGTCGTTGTCTGACATTGCACATTGCAAGCGAGATTAGATTGTGTTTATGACCGTGTCAGATCAGTTATACCCTGCATCATTAATGCTTTATTGATTTCATGCGAGGAAGAAGACGTTACGTAGTACGTTTCTCTTCTAAGATGATTACAGAAGGTTACGCTGGTAGTTTATATAATTTCAAATATCTTCTTCTTCTTCACCGCTGAACTTGGGTCTTTCCCAATCCGAGGATAATGGGATAATCAAGGGATTTGCTCTCAGTTTTAAATTTCAAGCATCCAATACCTGTCATCGGTCTGCGTATTTTAGGTTTGGCATATTTTGAGATCGTTAATCCACCTTCTGGCGGAGATTTTCAAGGCTTTATCCTTAGTCAATTCTTACGACCGATCCACGGAAGGAAAGGGGAGTGGTGGATAAGTTGATATTTATTAATTTGTCAGTATAGACTGTCGATATAGATCGATTGAATTAGCAATTTTGCATCACTACTAGCACTACGCGGTTGCTCTGCGACAGTGTCGCGTGAGGCCGCGTTCCCCGGCGGGTGCGATATAATCTCGCGAACGTGCGTGACCACATCCTGCCCCCCCCCCCCCCCTGCGGGCTTCCTGCCGCGCTGGCGAGCCACACATGGTGCATCCTTCGACTTATGTTACTTGATTGATTCCGAGGTCACGCTGCTCGCGCACATAATCGATCGATGACAGAGACAATTGTCCTACACTATTGAAAAGATTTTTTGCTATATCGTTTTTTGCGCTGTTGGGTTAACGGTTAAAGTGACAAACACCTTTGAAATATATTACTTATATATTAATATATAACTTATTTGGCATTCTGTTAAATGTTTCTTACAATACCTCTGTACATAGATCATTACATGCAAGTTACCCGCCAACGCGCACAAAAGCAGCGTGGCGTTCCCTTACCGGCTCTAAAAGCCTCTCAGATATTTGAGAAGGCATCTACAGTTTTACTCTCATAGTAATTTATATACTAACGCACGTACTTAATGTTATCTCTGCATCACCCTTAGGTAGACTGGCAGCGAATACCACAGGCATTATGCCCGCCTATGTACACAACACTGTACATAAATTTGAACAAATAAATATGTTCCATTTTACGCTCATCAGCGAATTTAATACGACAATAGGATTATAATTATTGTTCACATCGGTACCGCGTTGCGTGCTTGATTTATTTAAGACTTGAGTTATGATTACATAAAAAGTTAATTTTAAATCGAATATAAGAGGTACATTGATTTATGTAGTATCGCGATAAAGTAAATTTAACACTATCATGTAAACAGTAATGTTCAATTTTCATTGCATAAGGTTGCTTAGATTCTGTGTAGCTTTGCGTATTCATACGTAATGTTGCTATGGTCTAACAGTACCAGATGTAGTCATGCGTTCGATTTAAATGACAATTTTTTCGTTTACTTTCAGATCAGTTTCTTAGCTTGTGCTCTAATATAAATAAACAGCAGAGAATCTCTATGCATTAAGTTAGCCCCTTGTTGCCTTTCTTTTAAGACGTGCAATTAAAGTTTAAATAAATAATCTTTTTTTCTTTATGGGAGAGGAGGCAAACGAGCAAACTGCTTATGGACAATGATTACTGACGCCCACGTTCATCTGCTACAACAGATAACACGGCCTACATGGATATTTAGGGAGAGGAGGGCAGGGAGAGTTGACCTTCGGTTAACTCACACGCCGAACGAAACGCAGAAGCACAAGATGCCTCGACATCACACCGGTATTCTGCGAGGCGGTGGTACGCCGCATAGCTCTATCACGTATAAAAAAATACTTTCTTTTCATTTCTTATCATCATTATTATCATCATCACCGAATAAAATCTCTCTTCGTTGACAGTTGGAAGTATCTGCACTTCTGCCTAAACCGTAAGGGATGTCAGATACGAGTTTATGTGTTGTTATATAGATAATAGATTTTCAGTGTACGCTCTGTGATTTTGCTTTACGTAGGACTCTGAACTCAATATTCACTGCCTCAGTTTTGGCTATCATCTGCCTGTGCCTTTAATGGATGCAAAAACCGCCCCCGGTAAAAACGCATCCACCGTTGTAATTGACCGAAAATAATCAAGAGAGAGTCGCGGCTTTTTTCACCCTTACCAGGGTTCGCCCTTAGTAAGGTATGTTATATTGTACAACAGTTCATGTGTTAAAAAACTCAGTATAGCACTGACTTTCTTCGATTCAATGACATATGAAATTAATATCTAAGCGTACTAAGTATTTCACTGTACTAAGTATTTTATTTCGAATAAAAAAAGGTTACAAAGTATTGATAAGTAGAATTTATTTTAATCTGAGAAATTTTGTAATAATTTTCCAGTAAACTTCGAGTGAGGAATTATGATCCGTGTTCTTTTTTTAAATTATTAAGAGCAGTTATTTTAGTATTAATTGGTGGGAGAACATTTCTTCGCCAATTTTATAGATATTTTTTTTAAATATGCTATTCAGAATTATTAAGATTATATACAAAATATTAACTTATATACAAAAATTTTAAACGGCTGGTAAGTTGTAAGAACCCGCTTTGCGTCAAAAATTTCGTCTTAATCTCTCGCCAAATTTCCTAGGAACCATTGAAAACATTACGAAGAAATTTCATTCCTTTAGAGGCAAAATCCTCTTTCCACTTTTTTTTTTCTTTTCCGATTATGAAGCCGCTTAGTGATTAAGCGTCGGCTTATTTACTGCTAGACTCCTTCACTACCGAGGTGTCGTCTAGGATATCTCATATAGTAGTATCTTCTTAACTATTTCGTAAGGCAAGGTATAGAGTCAATCTAATTACAGGCTATGAGGCATTCAGTGTTAGTCCTCAGGACTGACAACGCCACCTGCTGTAACATTCTTCGATTGAAGTTTTCTTTTTTTTTAAAAAACTTTACCTTTCGCTGCAGGAATTTCACCTGTGTCGCGAAGGCAGTTTACATACATTTGCACATGGACATACACTCCAGACCGGGAACTATTATTTGTAGCCCATACAAATACTAGTCCCGTGCGGGAAACGAACCCGCGACTCAAAGCGCCGCAGCTAAACGCTTAGCCAATACGGCATCGAGCCGAGGTGTCCATAACCGCTAACCATCAGATGGGGTACCGGATAGGTCGTTTGTCACATCAAATCGATTAAAAAACTAAATAATTTTCTTTAAGCAGTTAAAATATCTATACAAAAATGAGTGAAGTTAGCCGTAACTAAAAACATTATCGATCGAAATCTGTTTGATTGCAAAAAAAAAAAAATTAATTCGCGCGCAAACGATCGCGAAGCAAGCAGGTTGAGATTAAAAAAAATAATTTCGACCTGGGACGCACCTGCGAGTCGCTAACGGCTCCTGACGTCGTAAATAGATCGTAAAATCGTGACCCTTTTTAAAAGGGGTCACGGCGGGACACGCGGACCCTTTTGGATTACGTAGTTGTGTATTAGGAAATTATGAGAAAATTGATAACATACATACATACACACGCTGCTTAATAATTGTGCTTTGAAAATACTGATGGTTGATACAAACGTAGTTATCTATCTATATGAAATGGCAAAACTAAATTATAAAATTGTGCCTTGATCAAAATTAATCTCACCTTACCTTAATAGTCTGTAAATCACTGCAGGACATAGGTCTATTAGGTTATATAAGGTGGATTTGCAATAATCGCCACGCTTGACAAGCGGATTGGCGATGGCAGAATCGTAGACGTTGCTACCCGTCATCGGTCTGTTTAATTTTTAAGATGGTTATCTCAAAAATACCATGGTGGACCTCCGTTTACCGCACTCACACCGAACGTAACGCAGAAGAACAAGATGCCTTTAATTCACGCGGGTATTTTACGAGGCCGTGGCACTAACCCGGTCGAACCGGCCCATTCGAACAGACGTTTCTAACATAAGCATTACGGACACCGTTTCACTATATATAATAGGTATTAATAATTATATACAAAGCAGAGGTCACTTACTACTACGAAAACTACAGAAGTTAACATATTAGAACACTTTATTGTAGCATATGCGAAATTTTTATATTATGGAGCATGGTTGACAAACCATCTTACTGGGACATTATCCGCTAAAAAGTAGTAAAGTAGCAGCCTATAAGTGCCCACTGCTGGGCAAAGGCTTCTAAGTATCTGAGAGGGCTTAAGAGACGGGAACGGCCAACCACACTGCTCCAGTGCGGATTGAGGTGGTTCATATATCCTCGAAATAATTTTTTTATTATTTCTCAGACATGCAGATGTTTGCACGATATTTTCGTTCACCCTCGGCGGTGATGTGGTAAATACAGCATTTAAAATTGCTATTAAAAGTTTTAGTGGTGCCGGCATTGGAGATCGAACCGCGGTCACACGCTCTCCTCGACGCTCTGTGAAACTAAAGTCAGCGCCCTGACCACTACCTTACCGCGGCTCAGCTATACCACAGAAATTTCACAAGAATTCCGTGTGCCGGTCGCAAGTTAAGTCTATACAGATATATATAGATAGTCTATGAAGTTGTGCAAATTTAAGTTTTTGATTTGGCGCTTAAAGTTCCTATGATGTCACGAGGAAATCACCTCTGACGTCTTTTGTTCAAAGAAAACGCAATAATTTGGTTTTAATTTAGAATTTGATTAATTTAATATAGAACTGTTGTGAATATTAAAAAATTCACGAAAGCAAATAATAATTCGGGCGGCGTGACACAAAGGAAAAAGAAATAAGGCCGCGGCTCAATAGACCTGCACTCGGCGCACGGAATACTTGAAGCCGTCGCATCGCGTCTCGCGGGAGTCGCGCGCATTTTTTACGTCGGGTCAACCCCCCCCCCTTCCCCCTCGGGGGGTCGAACCACCCGTGGAGGGTCGGGAGGGTTAATTAGTCGCGAACGCGGTCCGGCTCCGTTCGATCCAACTTGTTTCCTTCTTTATTTGCCCACTTGATACAAATGTGAAATGGGGATTCGCCGAGTTCGGCCGATAGCAAAATAAGCATGCGGAGTTCGCTTAAGCTTTATATGGCGCAGTCTTGTATTAAATGGACTGTACAATTTAGTGAAATTCGTTAGTTAATTTACTTGGTTCTGTGTCTGATGCAAATGCATTAATCTGATCACTTATAGTCTTCTACCGTCTTTATATTATCTAGGAAAAGATGGTTCCAAGACAGTGGAATAATCAAGGGACCCACGTACTCCTAAATTGTTGTAATATCAAACTATAGGAAAAAGAAACAGGTATTAATTTCCCCTGATTCTTCTCTGTTAGGGGAACTTGATTAACGGTAGACTGTAAAAAATATGAAAGACAAACAAAATTTCTAAATGTTATTTCCAAAAATAAATTATGATGATTCATTCATTGCGAGGACAACCCTCACAAGATGGAGTCACAATCTGCATAGCATTGCAGCAAGTCAATGGATGCAGGATGGCTTATGACAGTGCTTTGTAACAATCTTTGGGCGAGTCTTATATAGAGCAGTGGATTTTTCATTCTTCACTGAATTTCATAGGTATGTTATGGTGGCATTAGTTAATCTAACAACTCATCTCGTCCCGTAAGTGTCGTAAAAGGCGAAGGCATAAACAGATGCAGCAGCATCCTTTAGTGCAAAGTAATTTATAGCGATTGCCATCTGCCAGTAAAGCGTAGCAGCAGCGGCAATACCCCTTCTTGTGTGGTAGGAGGTGCTATTCGTATATCGAGTAGTGGTCTATAACAAGATGACATTTTACCTACAGTGACATATTGCAAGGCTTTGCTACATATCATATGTTTCAGTTTTTTCGGGTTCGTAATATTACTTGGCAAGGGTCGCGGAAAGGGCTAAGGTGAATGAATGCGACACTTTTCCGTTTTATCAATTTTGTTATAAGTGAAAATTTAATATGGGTTCTAAATATTTGATGTAAATAAATACAGCAAAAAATGCACACATACACACACACATCAACACACACACCACGTCGTGCCTGTCCCACGAAATTATAAAAATCGTGGAAATTATAAGGTGTCGAGAGATCGTTATGGCATTTTTGACGTCGGCCTGTTTAACAGATTACTGTACCTGACTGTTTAAACATTGATACTTGGTTCGAATCCCAGCCGAAGCTTAATATCTGTCCAATGCACAATTAATATGTGATTTTTCGGATCCGGTTATTGGCACTGTATCCGTCTCTTCCTCCAGTCTTATGGCGCGAGTTAACTCAACTACGAGAAGATGGAGACGTGTGAGCGCTTCTGTGTTAACACTTGCGGCCACTACAACATATGGTTTATTGTTAAAATATTGAGTGTTTGTACGATGGAAGGATGGTTGAAGTCGACAAGAAGTAGTTGAAGCTTGAACACTAAACAATTAATTAAAAAAGTATTCGTGTCTTTGACCAAGTCAATCTTATTAGTGGATGGAGTACACGAGTGAGTAGCTCCTGTTACTAATGTAATTATAGTTGCACTAATGATGTGTTAGTGGCATGATGAGTACGAGAAATATTCAGAAACACGTCTTTACTTGGAAAGGCAGTGAACTAAGACAGATTGATGAGTTGATGAGGTGAATATAGTAATGGAGAACTTAACGTTTTTAACTTGTTTTTAAACTAAAAAAGTTTCATCCGTTTCAGGATTAGCTCCTGATTTGTGCAGGACAAGACATCTAAACTCGGAACGGTTGTTTTAAATTTTCTTGACCACATGTGGCCGGTGCGGGAATCGTACCCTAGTTCCGCAGTCCTACAACCAAACGCATATTAGCCACTGCGCCTCCCGACACTAGTAACTGGTCAACACAACATTTTCTATATTGATTATGCTTTGTGAAGGCTTCATCGGAAATACAAAACGAACTGACCGGTGTACCCAAAAGCTGTTCGTTGAGTTCTAGATACATAGCGGGCGGAGATAAGGGGTCTCGTCGGGTTCCGTCGGGCCCCGCGGGGTCAGTTGCGCCTCGCATTAATGAACGGCGATCTTCAAAGGGGCCTCTGCCCGCTGAAGTCGCCCGCGGTGTTCTGAATCTTTAAAAGGGTCGTAGAGAAGTCCAACTGTATAAACGTTGGCAGCGCTGGAATATTTTGCCGGTATTTGTTGTCGGTTGTATTTTTAGGTAATTTGAGGATAGACAGGGGATTAACAAGGCGATTTTTTTTTACCGGCTTTAGTATGCGCGGCTTCATCAGTGTTGACCTTCGCTAACAGCTTTAATTTTGTGTAATATTAAATTTAGAATAAAGTAGAATACTTTTGTGCATATAATTAAATCTGTAGAAGAATTATGATTCTAATACGAGTTTTTAGCATTTTCCATAAATGCCACGCCATGCAAGTGGAATGGTGATCGCAGCTCCAGACACCTCGTAGATTATGTTATCCTGTTCGCTGCTTAACTTTAGTCTTGTATTTTTCGAGATGGCTATCCTGTCATCTGTCGGTAACTTTTGACTCAGTCGTCTCACCCACGGATGGAAAGGGGTTTTTAGATATTTATATCTGACGTATCTACGAGTAAATGAAATGGCAATTCCGTTTGTCATGAAACGAAACTCGCGGAATGTCGAAATGGCCGATGCTCTCAAGCACACAGTATTCTCTATAGTTTCCGCTGTAGACAATAATTAGAACATGCACTACGTATGAAAAAATAATTTTATACATTAATGAAATGGTCTCTGGAAATGAGTTCTCAAATAATATATATTGATATTTTGAAAAAGAATACAAAAAAGAGGATAGGCAGTTTAAACAAAAAGGTAGTTTGTTTCTTATGTTGATGAATAAATAATTTCATTTGATTTGATTTGATCTGTTGCACTTTTAGTGAGCATATTTACAATAGGTAACAATAAGCTCTCACCCAGTAATGGTTTGATAAATTACATTTATGTTAGTCGTTTCAGGCCAACGACAAAAATCCTTAAGTTTCTTAAACTCATTGACATGAACTCCATATATTCGAACCACGATCTCCTTATTCTGAATACCGGCGTGAAGTAGAGGCATCTTGTGCTTCTACGTTTCGTTCGGTGATCGAGGTAACCGGAATCCCTTTCGCTTTCCCCTTCCCATCCCCCTCCTCAACCTGGAAAGGATCCCATCTTCCAAAAACCCTTAAAGGCCGGCAGCGCACTTGCAGCAATTCTGGTGATGCAGATTTACGTGGGCGACATAAATCACTTACCATCAGATGACCCGCTTGCTCGTTTGCCGCCTTTCTCATAAAAAAAAAGATAACCACTCGGCTATGGTGGCTTCCGATTCTAGTTATCATGTAGTATACATCCCAAACAGTTCATTTGCGCGAGTGCAACTCGGCAATATGGCCGCCGTCTCACGTTCCCGCTTCCCGCTCAAAGGCCGGAATCCCCGGGCGCCTTTTATAAACTGTGCAGCTTGCGATGCGGACTCGAATCGAGAGCTCGCTATTCTGGAAAAGGCTGAAAATTACATGAGGACATTTCACCGGTCGTTCGCAGGTATCTGTAACGTGTGCTATTACGTGACGTTTTTGTTTTTTTTTCATATAATCTGTTAAGAATTGGCAATATTTTTTTTTTTTAATTCACGTGTTTTTTTTTAATCTCGATAGATATCTGCCTGTTATAGATAGGGTATCAGCTTCCAAATCAGGTGACCCGATCAATCCCCTATGTAGAGTGCACGTAACATTGAGTTTTTGAACCTACGTACTACGACCTACTACGTACGATTTGTTATCGATTTCTATCGCTCTGGTGAAAAGTGGTTTGAAGGACTGAATCTGTCCAGAACTCAGTCCACAGCAGTAGAGATACCGATCTTTTAATCGATTATTTTGTTTATTTAAATTTTTGATTTTCTTTTTATTTATTAGAGCATATTATTTATTATTATTATTGACCACGAGCACGTGTTTTCAGTAAACATGATCCATGCATGCCAAAGCAGAATCTCAATAGAACAGGAAGCCTTTAAGCTAAGACTGCCTACGCTACCAGCAAACTGACTAAATCTTTCTGTGCCTGAGATTAAAAAGTAAAGCAGCAAAATGCATTGTCCCACTGTTGCGTGAAGGCCTCCTCTCATTATTTTTGAAATTATTTAATATTTCGGATAGTGAAATATTTTTTAAGAAGTGAAAAATTAATCTGTACTAACATTATTACAGGAATAATATTAGTATAGAATAATTATTTATTTTAGAAAGTTGAATATGTTGATGTATACGGATCAGTTTAGTATTCATCCCTGAACATTTATATTATTGTACATCAACCGAAAATTATAGTCCGGTCTCACCGAAGACGCAACAGAGCGAACTGTCTCGTTCGCATTCATTGACGTAGGAGCTCAATAGATCACAATTCTCGGAACACACCTCGGGTTCTCCTTCAGACAGAGTTAGAGGAATAGCTGGGGGGAGTAGGGGGAGGGGTGGAAGTGGAGAAGACATTGCAGCTCACAGCTGACGTCGACCGGCCATAATGTGCCTTACATAGCAGATAAATATGACTCATGTATATAGAGCGCGGACCAATTTTACGTCATGTGTCTTTGGATATACGATTTATGCCGATGATGTGACATAGAGTGTGTCAAAGATGTAACGTTGCTATAAATTTACGCAAGCAATGTTTCTTACTTGAAATATTAAGTTTGCATTACTATTTATCATGATGGAGATATATGGTGGGAGCAATGATTTTGCGAAACTTGCGATACTGGTAGTTTAAATGAAATTGTACTGTGGGTGTTGTAAGGATCGACTAAAGGAGAGCCTTGAAAACCTAACATGGCGTTAGACAGATGCAGAGGTTATTAGTCATATTAGGACTTACGACATATTTCCTTCTTTCGGATGTATAATGAGGGGAAGGGGAGGGGAGGTGTGCCTTTGGTTACCCCACTCACCGAACGAAACGCAGAAGCACAAGGTGCCTTTACTTCAGGTCATTATTCTGTGAGGCCGTGGTACCACCTCGGTCGAGCCGGCTCATTCAAGCAGCAGCAAAAGCCGCCGCTTGGCTCTGCTACGTTTAAAATTATTATACAAAATATACAAAAGAATGAGAACATATTTCACACTGTCGTATACAAATATAATGTGATATTTAGACAATTATTTTCATCTGAACTATCTTTTCATTGGAGTCTCTGATAACTATCTTATCTTATTTTTTTCATATTTATTGTAATTTATAGGTAACGCTATTACAAGTGAGGTGGACTTTTGAAATTAAAAGATCATTCATTCCCACCATTACTTTACTTTTACACAAAACTTTATTTTCCGACATCATGTTCAAGCCAGTCTACTTACGTACTTCTCAAGTTAAGTGTAATCGAGGTGGAACGTGATCCATAACGGTTAATTAAAACGGCAGGCCGTGGATGCTCTAAGTGCGTACAGACGACGTGTACGAGTGAGTGGATGTATGGAGTTTTACGAGGCAATCTTACTCGCGGTGCGTGGCTGTCCTTTTTTACATCGCCGCTGGCGGGGTGGTCGCTCCCGACATAGATTATTATGCAGATACGCTGTTCGTATATATTAAAAAGAAGCACCCGAAGCATAATGATAACGGGGCACGTGGAAAGAGTGAGTGAGAACAGAGTGGCGATGCAAATTTATGATGCAAAAGTGTATGTAGCAGTGCTCCGGAAAGTGGCGGAGTTGGACGTACATCGATCAAATTGATCAAGATCAAGATTTTTTTGTGTTCTTTTAAAAAATATATTAATTGTTTTATGTGCTAATATATGTATATGTATATTTATATACGTACTCGTATTTTCTTGTCTACTTCTTCCTTTTACTAGTCTATTCAAAGAATTTAAGAAAAGGTAGTTGAATGATTTGATAGTCGAGATTTATGCTCCTTACATTGAAGACTTAATTGTCTCCCGTTTTCTTCCCACCAACCCTTCTACCTTACGATTGTAATTGATCTTTGCTCCTTCGGGTGGCAGTGGGCGGGTCGCAGGGTGTTTTAATTAGAGCGCGGACCGCGGCCGGACTGCAGCCTGTCGATGTCCCGAACTCCCCGTACACGCGGCCCCGCTGCCCCTTTGTCTTGCCGCCTCTTTGTCCTAGGTCTTGATAAGTACGCAACCACTGCAGGATAAACTCCTCGCAACAATACTAGTCTTTCTAATAAGCGCTCCAAGAACGCTTCGCTTGAATCACTCACACAGTTGAGCCGAGAAACGTCCGGATGACTTGGAATTGTTAAAAATAGTGAGATATAAATATACTAAGGCATTTTGTAGGACCAGCGAATCCCTGCGACTATACTCGCGTGAAGTTCTGTTAACTTGAAAAGATAAAAAAAAGTCTTCAATAGATTACCAATAATTACGAAAAAAAGGATAACACAATTATCATAGCCTTCTGACTAGCGGACATGGCTCTGGCGAACGATTGATGATGAAAAATCGATACAAATATGCCTACCCCAAATCTCACATATATCATCTCTAGTGCGAAGATGTGACGCAGGTGGTGATTCCACTCATGGCAGCTTTTGTTAGTTCCTTCATAAAAAGCTAATTATAATTAATAATTGCCCGGCTATGAACATAGGTGTATGAAAAATAAGCTCTCTCGTTCCAATACTTGGCTGGTCAGAGATTTGGGACGATATTTAGGGAAACGTGACATACATAAGTTTTGAAAAATCTCATCGGTACGAGCCCCCCACATTGGGGATCGAACACGAGTCTCATCATACGCCACCACACATTCATTCATTACGCCGAAGTGTTAATTATTTTCATTCCATCAGCAGTAGATTTGATATGAACTTTGTTTTGAACTGCACGTGCAGTTGATACGCTCATGTAGTGGAATAAATAATTGCAGACTGTAGTAAACTTTTTTTTTATTGGATTGCGATGAAAAATGAGCAAACAGTCCACATGACGGTAGTTGTACTACAGCAGGGCATGGACACCTGCAAACAACTTCTATCGAAGAAGATTGCAGATGCATTGTTACCTTTGAGGACTAGGGTTTGATAGCCTCACATCCCGTAATTATAACGGTATTATCTCTGTACCTTTCAAACCACAACAGTCATTACCCTGCTGTTTGGCAGCAGAAATGGTTAAGAGTGAAGTTAGTACTACACTGACGATGCACCGCGCCCAAGTGAGGTGGACTTTTGGAAAAAAGAATTGTATATTCAAGCCATTATACATGCGCTTTACTTTATTACTTTTACACAAAACTTTATTTCCGACGTAATGTTCAGGCCTGTCTACGCTTTTACTTTTACTCTGAAAGAAGGAATCTATCACCTGTTGAAATTGTATAAAGTATATTGTATAAAGAGAACTATTTATAGGTCTTTTTATGAGACAGGGGGGCAAACGAGCAAGCGGCACACCTTCTGGCAAGTGATTACCGTCACCCACGTACATTTACAACTCCAGAGGAATACAGCTCCGAGCAAGCGTTGCCAGCCTTTAAGGATACTTGAGGGATGGGAGGGAGGACGAGGACGCCTGTACGGGGAAAGAGGGTGTGGGCCTCCGAAAAAGTTACCCCTACTTCACGCTGATATTTTGCGAGACTAGTACCTAACTCGGCCGAGCCGGCCCATTTAAGCAACTGCACAAGACGCTACTTGGCTCTACCACGTATGAAAATGGTACTGATATGGAGCAACACACAACATGTGACCTCACCTATATGCACGCGGTGCGTCCCGTTGATGAAAAACAAAGCTCTGGCGTCCGATTGATGGCGAGCTACTGCTGAATGCGCCGAACCTAAATCCCTACATCTAGAGATGGGGAGCAGCATCACTAGTGCGAGAGCATCGGCACTGCGCTCATCGCCCTGCCTAGTGTGTCCACCTGCAAGTATTGACAAATCTTCATCAAAAGGGATACCAGCATTGTTAAGCGCTTTCTAAGCAATGAACTAAACAAAGCTCTTAAGAAAACAAGCAAACTTACAAGCAATTTTGTTTCCACTCATTGATGACGGCTCTCATCTCTACATACAATTCTTTGTATGTATGTATGTATGTATGCTTGAACGGATTTAATAAAGAAATATTTGATGGACTTTGATGACAATTTTTTTAAATATGTCTTATGATTCCAAAAGTACTGTAGGCTGTTTCATCCGACTTAAATGAACGACAAACATACAAATGGGAAAGTTTGGACACTTAAAGGACTGGGAGTACATGAACGAAATTTGGCAGAGATTTAGATTATGCAATGGAATAGGGTATAAGGATTATTTTCTGTTTATGCATGATTAAAGGATAAACATACAAACATACATTCCTTCTCATTTATAATATTAGCAGGAAATACTAATATTTTTACAAACAAAAACATTGTGAACGTAAGAACACAGCACTATATGCAACGACCTGCTATATTATATTTTGCTTCGAATTTGTCGACGCACTTTTTTTGGTATTATTATTGACGATAAACTAAAATGGAAATAACAAATAGATTCAGTTTGTATAAAATAGTTTGTAACAAATAAAATAAACTTATCTACGCTCTATGTAAATTAACTAAAGTTGTAACATGGCAAACAGCTGTTATAGCATACTTTGCATATGTAGAATGGGTGTTAAGGTATGGGGATTCTATATATATTTGTGTGTATATATATATAAACTACTATTTATACTCTGGATTTCCTCCCCTGCCATGATTATATTTTTTGAAGCAGAATCACTATCTTTAATATTAAGAATAAAGACATGGGCTATAAAAGTACAAAGATTTCCAAATGCATCATTAGTAGGGTACCCCATAATTCCAATTTAATAAAACATATTTCAATAAAATGCTCCAAAACATAAAGCACTCTATATATATATACATATGGTTTTTGAACAATATTTCTAAACTGTTAAAGAATTTTTTGACTACAAGACACTGTAGAAAACTTTCTTCAATGTAAAATTATTACAAAACTTATAGTATTACATTAAAGGAACTGCACCCATTTAAGTTAACCAAAAATTTCAATAAAGGTCATTAATTAACCTATAAGATAAATTAATTTGCATCCATTTATTAATGGCTAAACTTGGAGATCGGAATCTAAATATTACTGTCATGTAAAAGGTATGTTATTATTATTATGATATAGACAGCTCCGAACTGAGCTTTGGGTCTAAATATAATAATGATGAAAATGATGAAATGGCCTCGAAAACGGTGAGCCATTTATCAGCATCTGAACAAGACGAATAGGTTAACTTTTTTTATTGCAATGCGGTGTCACGCGAGCCACTGTTAACTGCAGCCAACGGACACTTGCAAATAACTTCAGTCCAAGTTGGACATACATTTTCACCTCCGTGGACTAAGTTGCTATGTAATTATACTAGCTCTTTACCTTACAAACTGAAACGCAACAGTTTACTCTGCTAATTGGCAGCAGATATAAGTGTGAGAGTGTCTACCCAAGCGTCTCGTAGGCAGAGAAGGTGTTTACCATCTAGCAAAACTATACGTGCATTGCGACAATATTTTTTTTTATGCGAAAGGCGACAAACGGATCACCTGATGGTGATTACCGTCTCCCACGTACAACTGCAACACCAGAGGTACTGCAGTTGCGTTGCCGGCCTTTAAAGGTATTTGGAAGATGGGAGGGAGGATGAAGAGGGGTCCAGTTACCTCACTCACCGAACTAATCCAGAAGAACAAGATACCTCTACTTCACGCCGGTATTCTGCGAAGTCGTGATACCAACCCGGTCGAGCCGGCCCCTACGAGCAGCAGCAAAAGCCGCCGCTTGGCTCTACCACGTTTAAAAAGCTAATAATCACCACTTCCTACTTGAAGGCTAAAAGTTTGTGTATTTTAATACTAAGTAGCTCTTGCTAGGGTTATAAGCCATACGCGGTTTTAAGCCATAAAATTAAATTGCATCAAAATACATACGGAAATACAGATATAGAGAAAGCTAATATACAATACCTAATACGTACATAAATGTTACATTCAGCCTGTTAGTCGACGTAGCAACATACATTTCAGGCGCTAGATGGCAGCAGTTACGCGCGTGGGTGCCAAGTGCCATCGTGTACAGATAAGGGTGGGGCGGTGCGACCTGACGTAGCGGAAATTACCGCGCATAATCAAAACCCACTACGACGTAGCCAACCTCTACGCCTCTACGCCTTGCATTGTAGAATAGGGGTTTATCGCGCTCTTTTTCCTTGGCGACTTAGAGCAAAAGTGTACGATATTTTAGGATTAATAGAAACGCTTCAAACATTTTTGTTTATCAAAATATACTATTAACTTGTTGGCACTTTAAGTCGTAAGTAAATTCAATGAGATATAAAGAAAATATCTCAAAGTAGAGATGTTCTACAAGTATTAGTAGTAAGATAGAAACTTTCATATTCAGAATGTAATAAATGTGAAACTTTGTATGCTTAGATGTTTGTCGCACAATCCCACCTAAAGGTCTGAATAGATTTAAATGAGAAATAAATAGGTCATGGAATGATACCAGTGACTAGTAACACTAAAGACACGCGGTTGAAGCGAAAAAGATAATACACCAAAGACATCAATAGATCAATATATCATATCTTTCTTCCTCGTAGGAGCCATAAGAGGCGAGGTCTTGAAAATCGCAATGGCTGCCGTCAGATGGCGGGATAACCACCTCGAAAAATATCCCACCAAAATTAGGCAAACCGATGACCGATCGCCAATCCACTTTCCGAGCGTGGCGATTATGGCAAATCGCCATTATGGGAGATGCCTATGCCTTCCCTTGGAATATTCACAGGGTGTTAAGGTAAAGTAACAATGAACACATGCATACATAACATACTTTTTTATTTATTCTTGTGTCAAAACTTAAACTAAAGATTACAATGGGCGAGCAGTTAACATCTCGTGGCATTTTCTACCAGTCAACACGGCGTGGCGGAGAAGAATATATTAGGCAGCTTATGATAAGCCATTTTTAAACTTTTTCAAAAGTAAATCTGAAGTAGCAGCTTTTGTGCCATTAAGGAATGGCCATACCTCATTTTTAATTGGGATTTTCTGAGATTATTTTTTTATTTTTCCAACATGCAGGTTGTCTTATGCTTTCATTCACCGTTGATCATGTGGAAATTCAGAAATCGAACACAAACCACTATTGTTTAATGTAACTTAAAGCAAGCGCCCGCTCCCTGTGCTGCCACTGTAAAAGCGTAGATTAAAATGTTCTATGATATATATAGCTTTTCTAATGAAAATATTTTTAATAACGCTATTTATCTGTATAAAGAACAAAATATATCTGAACGTTGCGAGTTCTGTAGTACATATACGCTATGTATATATGTGCGAGGAGCCGTGAGGTCGAGTAGGAGACAAGGGTCGCTCGTCGAATCCCGCTGATGAGGGCCGCGGCACTCCGCGAGAGAGACGTTACGAGGGTCCGCGTCTACATCTACCGATAACACGTACGTACCGTTTTCCGTTCTACGAATATATTCTTTTGTGTTTTAGGAAATTTATGCGGATTTTGAGTTAACACACTCGCTCAGATGGAATATTTTTTTAAACGTTCTAATGACTAGAATTATCACAAAATGGTTTCACAAGCGTTTACTTTGGGATTATTACCTAGCGATGCAATAGTAGTGCAGTTGAAGAATATTTTTTTTTCGTTTAATAACATAAGAAATCATCTAAGTTTACGTATGCATTGTGTATATATATAGTTATATAAATATGTATGTATAGTGTGTAATGTGTTTTATATAATGCACAACTATAATTACATGTATGTCTAAGTACCGTCATATATAAGTATTGTATCGTAGTATAATATTCGAGTATATATACAAGAACATAATATTTTTGTGCACCCTTCTACATTTTCTCTGTTCAATCTAATGGTAGAATGGTAGAGAATGCCTCTTGGCCCTTTTTATGCCCTTTTTGTTATGTAATGTGCAAATAAAGTTTAAATAAACAAATAAAATGGTATGATTAAGTTGAGTAAGTGGTAATTTAAACATATGCACTCTCGTATGTCATCCATAGGCTTAGGCTGAGATTACTTTTTTACATGTTACACGTCTCAACATACCCATCGCCCAATTGGCTTATCACCTTTCCGGGAAATAGTATTACGAGTATTTAATCGGAAATTCGTTTAGCATTTATTATGATTTTTAGAATTAGGAACCTCGCGGTTTTTACAATTGCTATTCACGTCGAAAAAAACGATTCGGAATCCTCGGAGTACAACTCTGAATTATACTAGACCAGGCTTTTTTTATTGTAGCTGACATAGTTGTCGTAATGGTAACCGTAGAACGTGTTAATTAGTAAAAATTAGCACACTTTAAAATGGAACACAACATTTAAGATGTGTGTGGATGTGGCAAATAATAATTTTTAAATAAAACCAAAGTTTTTTTTTTACACTTTCTTATTATTTGTCATACACTTCTGAGCTATGTATAGCAAGTTTCAAGTGTCTAATTTGACGGGATGTTAAAATCGATTGTAAAATTCGTACCGAACATACAAACAAAAAAACAGACTTCTTGTCTGTTGGGTCGTTTGTCGAGTAGATATTGCGTTGTCATCCAGTTCTAAGCTATCTTCAAAGTTTCAAGTCTCTAGCTCATCGGGTAGTTTAAAATCGTTTGCAAAATGTGAACAAAACAGATAGACAAGAAAAAGAGTTAATAAAATGGGGGTAAAAAGAAATGTAATGGAAAATCATATTTCTTTTACTTTGTAATAAATTTAAATCGTATTGTGATTATATAACTTTACACCGACTTCCTACAACTTATGTTTGTCTGTTAGAGTGTTTTTGTCGCACAATCACACCTAAAATGGTTTGGAATGGAATTTTGTACAGAGTAAGACTATGTAAAGATGCGTACTTTGTATTTCTATAATAGTTTCCTTACGACAATATTTAAGATTACGCGAGCAAAGCCACAAGTAGTTGCTAGTACAATGTTAAATTCATATCTTCTTATTCATCAGCCTATTCAAATCCACAGCTGAACAAAGGCATCTCCAGGAGAGCGCCATCAAAAGCCGGAATGAATTTCTTAAAAGATTTGCCCATACCCGCTACGCTGGGCAAGCTGAGTTGTGGGTGCAGTCTCGGTACCCTCGCATTAGTCTGATTTATTTGGGTTGAGTAATGTCAATATATGGAGGCTATGGTCAATAGAATGGGTTGATTTTGATGACCCTATCAGTCCGTGCGGTCGTTTTATTTATAGTTTTACGTCCACTTTAATAAGAATGGTATTCAAAAGAAAAACAATTCATTTGATATTATTAATATTTTAAAATATTAAAATTTTGCTTTTTATTGTTTTCAATGATCGCGGACAATGCGTTTACAGACTGACAAAGAGACTGCGAGCGCATCCATTTTTTTAATAATTTTCATAACTTCTACTTCTACTTTAAGCGATAGTAAAATATTCCAGAGTTTATTAGCAATAAATTAGTGTTCCCATTTGAAGCATTAACCGCTCGTCGACAGTTTAATATATCGCCGGCTACGTGCAGACAGCCGTTGATTGCGAGACCAGCTCTGCGAGGTGGGTTCTAGCTAGAAAAGAATTTTTCTAAGTCGCCTGACTCATGGGAGCGACGAGGGTTGTTTACGAACACTCGAGCCATCCCCGAGGCGCTCCGTGTACCTCCATGGCCCTCCTTGGCCCCTCGATGGTCCCCGCGAGTCCGTGATCGATACGACGACACGGCGGGCCCCCGGGGCGCGTCAATTTGGCCTCCGCTTCGTCAGCGCTAAATTATCCCGACATCTTTAAATGGAATTTCGCGAGCCGCGCGCCCAACGGTCCCCGCACGTTTGCGTAAGGATGCCTTCACAGTGATTATTTTCGGGGACGATTGTGTTAACACTTTCAATGGCCATTTTATAAATAAACATTGATAACACAACGATTATTCGAAGTAACACATGTTATCTCAAAGATTATGAATGTCAAGAACAAGTTGGAAACTAGTATACTAGCAATATCCTTCTGGTTTTTATTTATAATAACAGTATTTCATATGCCTATGAAATACTGTAATGTTGTACTTTGGGAGGTGTTAAAGGAAAACGTCTGCTTGCGTGTATTCCATGTTTAATTATCATCTTAATCCTAGTTTACAATTATGAAGAAGCCTCTGTTTCTGGGTGGTCCGCCTTATTAGGGGGACATACGAGATTACACCTATTAATTATGTTATATACTAAATGGTATGCTATACTATGCTAAGCTATGCTATAATATATAAGTATACGCACTTCATCTCCGGGGTGAAAAAAAAAATGTAAATACATTTTTTTTATATCCAACACATTTTTAGATGCCACAAATTTCTTATGTACTCGTAAATCACGATTTAATAAAAAAAAACACAGAGACATTGACATGCTCAATTTTTCATAACAAAAAAAATAGCACGTCTACAAAGATGCAACTTTAACAATTCCATGTGAATTCAGCCTAAGGGCTTTCAGAATGTAACGAGGGTAGATGTTCGGGCGGCGAGTCCCTCGTCGCAGCACGCGATGCGGCACCTGGCTTTGGGCGTTCGCTTTCCTATGCTCTCGTAGTTTCTGCACACCTAGTATATTCCGGAATTTATTAGTGCGTCAGGAACGTACAAAGTTACATGGTATACCTACTGGGTTTAACGGAGTTTGTATTTGGATTTGCTTAAACTACCTCGGGTTCGTTCGGGTTAGTTTTTTTTTTTTAACTAAATACGACAAGGTACTCTTCTGTGTGTCTTCTGCGATATCTGGATACTTAATATTTGGAAATATTGCATTGCTGTATTTTCGCTTTACTTCGCACAAATACACAGGGACACTCTATTGTACTCCCGTAGCTGGTGTAAACTTACCAGTTACGGTGCAAATTTAACAGCAACGTTCTCGTGTGTCTCCCTCAAATACTGTTTTCGGGAATTATTCGAACTCACTGGCTAATAGTTATTCTCACCATTGAGCCAACCCGGTTGCCCAGCGTGGTGAATGTGGGCAAACCTTCCAAGAAATGCATGCTGGATGCTGCTAGCGCATTCTTGGAGAGGACTATGTTCAGCAGTGAACTAAAATAGGCTATGTATACAATATAATGCAGGTTTGAAAATTTTAAATGTAAATGACCTTCGTCGTCTCATAAACGTACTGTTGACCCCTGCAGAAGTGTTAATAATTCCACGTGCAGTTACCAAAAGTTTGGAGCGCTTACTTCGATTGCAAATAAAGTGAAAGTTACTGAGCGTCCAGTTCAAATACCGAGTTCGAAGCTACCAAAGTTTCGTATAATCCACATTACTTATCAATGTCGCATATACTAGATAAATATTCATCGCGCGCACTAACTCCAGTTGAAATGAATGTAACGTCAGGTAACATTCTAATATATGGTAGATTCCTTCTCTACCTAGGAGTCGGCGGTGGTACCGCATACTTCTCTCTCTTGACTCCCTTATCTCTCTTGTTTATTTTCCATTTCTGCCGCTATGCAGCAGAACAATTACTATTGCGTGTCAAAGAATCCTACGGACTATGAGGCATTCCATTTTAGTCCTCGGGGGTGATAGCGCTCTCTCTATCTCTTTAACTTTCTTCGATGGAAGTTGTTTACAGTTGTCCACGGGCTGGAGTAGCCACTTACCGACAGGGGGGTTGTTAGATCGTTTTTCACAGCAATCCAATAAAAACTGTTTTATCAAGAGTATGAATTAGTCTGTTTCCGCCCGTCAGCCGTATCATATGTAGCCATAGATATAAATGAAACGAAAAGAGTTGTTAAGCTTTGAGCAATATGATCGTATATTACTCCATAAATTCTTTGTATGTATGTCTGTGAACGGATTTAATCTAAAAGCGCATTTTGATAGAACTTTTTTAAATGTCGTCTTTTAGTGCTGGGCTATGTGTTATCCTATTTGATATTACAAATGTGTAATCATCTATTTTGTATGTTTGTCACGCTTCAAAGATTGAACGGGTCTCAACGAAATTTTGCAAAGATGTAGTTAGGATAGATAGTAGCCGCGGAATATGATAATAGTATAATAGGTATCGTGTATAGTTATTTTTATCTCAATTAAGAGACTGGGACTAAGATATTTGTGTCCACGCGAGCGAATCTGCGAGCAGCCGCTAGTTATATAATATAAATAAATGAAAATGGAGCCTCCAACAAGAGACAAATAAATATAATTTTCTTGTATTATTTTTCTGGCGTAAAATTCATCAAGCACCGACTATGTTATAGAAGGAAATAGCTATGGAGACAACTGCTTATGATATACAGAACATCTTGCAAGCGAAATATAGCCATGAGCTTGAAAATGAACTATGCAAAAGCAAACACTGTTACGTGAGACTTTTATAGGTTCGAGCAAAGGCTACGATCGTCGAATAGTTAAGGAATCCGCCTCCGGCTCACCGCCTGTCACGGTTTTTCAAATAAGCGGCTGAAAACGTAAAATTAATTACATCTGGTAAATACACAGGACATTGAAAGAAATTGTGAAAAGAAGAATTTGTTGTGCGTAAGACAAATACCTAAAACGATGGTTAGAATGGAAGATTCCTGTGAAATTTAATTGTTTGCAAATTGAACTCTGTGAGACGCCGCACTAAATACATTACTGTGATATATCGCCGGAGTGACAGGTCGGCGGCGACTTCGAACGGCATACGTAATTAGGGCAATGGTCGAGTTTAAGGGAGCGAGCGCTGTGCACGAGATTAAGCGGAGAACGACGAGCGATTGTGTGCACGGAACTTATCGTTTGATATTTTGAAGCTACTCAGATCAAATCATTTATTCAGCGTAAGGAACATACATTTCACTTTTCGAACGTCATTTTTAGTTAAAATCTACAACCGTTTCGTAATGAGGTTCCTCTGACGAAGAAGAAACTGTACAAAGAAACTTCGTAGGTATCCTCGTTTTTTGTAATTTTTTTAAAACAAACTACGTTTTAATAATCTAATATTACAATATTCAATATATTTCAATATATTATACCAGCGAGAATTGACAGAATTAACTTTTAACCAAAAAAAAAAAATAACCGTTATTAAAACATTAACCTTTCTTACTTATCATTCAACGCATCTCATTTATTGGGTGTAAAATAGTGTAAAATTCGTTTAGTTTAATACCACCAACAGATGGCGTTGCGTTAGATGCTCTGGTACATTTGTCACTTGAAAGATTTAAAGTACTCGGTCTGCTGTCCGTCGCCGGTCTTCATAGTCCTAAAGACGAGGGTTGCATAGGGACATGGTTATTCCATCGGTCGGTTGGAGCCACGAGAATCTTTTTTGAATTTCTCTTCTCTACGTCACCCTCGAAAGAGTTGTAAATTCTACGGCGTCACCTACAGACTATAGTAAACCACGAAGAGACTTAGATTGATCATAATTGCAATCATGACACCTAACCGCTGTCACTACAGTTCTCACGCCGCACCTGAAAGCTCGTTCAACACATACAGCCCCCATTCTACTCTCCCCCCGGCCGCGGACGCACACGCGCCATCTTAATGACCCGCGTCGCTAAGCTGGAGCCAATATTCCAATAGCGATATCCGCCACATCACCCACACGCATCGGTTAAGCACGCCATTATTAACCCAGTCGGATGTAAGCTTGACAATTTCGAATCAATTTATTTTCTTTGTTGTGCCGTGAAAATATTTGGCGCGAATATCATTAAAGCGTTTTTACAAGTATTTTTAGAGCAATCCGAAAATTGCAAACTCAAAAATAATTTGAAGTCGTTGAAGATAAAGGCTGCTACAGACTGATTTTTATAAGTGCGCAATGGAGAAAATGTTCTTATTCTTCGTCATCAGTCATCATGCCATCATCACGGCAGATTTTCCCATACGGTGAGTATGGACAAGATGGCTGGGTGCTACCACGGGCTTGGGATCTATTAATAAATAAAACTAAATCTAAAACCAAGCATACCACTGTACGACCTCAAGATACTGTGAGTACATTTTTCGTAGATCGGACCGAAATTTAATAAATAAAAGCTGAAGGTAGCCCGAGTTAACTATGACATCTGGACTTCTAGCACCTCGGTCCCCCCGTAACCACGGCTGCTGTACAGCAATCCAAACGTCGGGAATATAAAAACAAAATTAAACGTGATAAAATCCGTAAATAATAGTTTAATTTAAAATGTGTAGAGTTCGCGTAAATACAAGAAATCATTATTCCTGCACTCACTTACGATCAAGGACTTAACAGTTCTCAGCTCAATACTCTGAAGGGGGAATATGTCGTCTTTTTCTTCAAATGCCAACCTCATCAGCATGTTGATGCAGCTCGCTTGCGCTTTCTTGGAGATGTACTTGGAGTTACTTTTATAAATTCTAGGCTATTCTAGGCTAAAATTATCAATATACCTAACCCCGTGGCTACTTTATTATCAGAAGCTGGCCCGAAACGTTTACTGAAAAAGCATCAGCTGTAATTACACCTGGCAAGCATCGCCAGGTGTAATGGTATGGTATAAACGTATGGTGAAAGAAGTGAACCGCCGTTCAAAATACTTTCAACGACGCGGCCCACACGGTGCCTTAGCGTGACCACGAAGATGTTGGTAGTTATAATCCGTAAATAATCCGAAAGGTGAAGCTGTAGCCGTTTTTGGTATATCTTCAGAGGTGACATGGACCTCGACAGAAGGTGGCATGGACCACTTCCTGTAAAGGTAAAAGCTAGTCAGGACTTTTCGCAGCCAGACACAATAAAGGAGCTTGGACGTTTTCTCGTTCCTGCTCAACTTCTACCGCCGATTTATACCGCATGCTGCTCATGTACATAGCTCGCTTAATTGGTTCCTTGCCGGACAGCAGGACTTTCCAAGGTCTTTATGCAATTCAAAAATAGCCTAGTTAACGCTGCACTTTTTCCACATCCACGTCCGTAAGCTCACCTCGCGCTTTCTCTGCCATATTGGTGACCCGACATGATGTTACCACCGGATAGTTACCCTTTTCTTTCACACCATTATCGGCCATAGTTTCGTTACAGTATAGTATTCGCGTAAATACAAGAAATCATTATGTTGGAAGTGAACTTCTTTTTAACATTCGCATTTACGTACCAACAGGAGGGCTGAATTGTTACCTTCATTAATTAAAAAAAGAGCGTTTAAAATTATTCAAATCTTACCAATCACATCTGCGCACATCCGTCATAAACATCTAGTTTAAAAGCAATAATTGAAATAGTCGAATTCGTGCCATGCCAGCTTTATCTCGGAGTTCAGGCACACTTAAACCACTCGGGTTATCAGGTTCGGCCAACGTCGGCAGCCAGCGAGCTTAATCACCACCGACGGTGACCGCTCACGCGTAAATTATCAACAGAGACCAGCCGAGCGTGCACCGCCACACCCTCGCTGTCCCTCACGAGACGCGTCACAAATCCGCCCGCGCTGAGGGAGGGTCGGGGGTCTAACTAAACTGGACACTTGCGTCCTTTACTAATGCCCGCTTAGTACTCCGGCCGCGGCGCGCAAACATAATACTGTCGCCTTCAGTCCTGACCCCTGAGGATGGGATGTGACGTTTCTTACGGACAAATTGGTTGGACGTGGTTTCAGCAAACGGTTATTTCAGCATTACATGATTCAATATGTACGTTTGGCAAATAGAGTTAATTAACAAAAAAAATTAACGTAAGTTGGACAAAAAATAAATGCCTAGTTCACAACAAGGATGCGAGACCTCGACTCCTGAAGTTGTCGAAAGGGACTAAGATTTTACTGGCAAATGGTTTGATATCGTAACGAATTTTGGAACAATAATAAATACAGAGTTTTAAGTAGTACTACGCGTGGTAGCTAGTGCAGGGTGCTCGCTTTAGTTTCATAGATTGCGAGGACCCGAGTTCGATCCACGGTGCCGGCACTAGTTAAAAATGTTAATAGCAGAATTTTCCATATGCTCGGCGTTGAAGGACAACATCGTGAGGATACCTGCGCCTCTAAGATATAATAATAAAGAAAAATATATAAAAATAAAAATAAAATGTTATTTCGAGGGCATGTGAAGTCTCTTCCCGGATTTCAAAACCCCTTACAGATATTTGACAAGGAGGCCTTTACCAGGTTGCTACTTTACATTTAAAGTAATATTTTTGAGATGTCATGGTGAAGGAGGATGGTGTGGAAGAAGTTGTGTACTTAGAGGGGGGGAGGGAGAGTAGTAATCTTCTTCTCCCGGAACTAGGCAATACATATTATAATGAGTACTAAGCATAATAACTTAGCCCTACGACATAATACACCTTAAAGATTGCCTAGTCATTCTGTTTAAGGTGATTCTCTAAGAAGATATCTTCCATTTTCACATGGAGCCAATTCGATTCGGCGCTGGCTCGACGTCACCGAGCATCATCTGGCTCGCATTATCCCGCGACGTCATCGCGGGCCAGATCCGGTATCCCAACGTGTAATAACAGTCGCGACGTTCTATCGGACGCTAGTAAATTATGCACGATATGTGCGCAGTCTGCGATAAAGGCAGGACACGCGATTATAAACTCTTCCTTCCAAGAAATACGAGATATAGCGTGTGCAAATGTTGGCTTTGTTGTGAACATTCGTCGAGGACACCGCCGTGCTAATGGCTCAGGGCCCCTTCCCCTCTCGCACTCCCCTCCCCTCCTCCCACTTTCAAGCACACTTTCCAAAATAAAGGAGGAGCTCTTAATTGTGCATCGAATCGGTCCGCTTGTGTCCAGTACCTATTACAATCAATATGCAAGCCACTCTAGTTCTTAACGGAAAGTGATTTAACCTACAATGGCGCGTACGTCTAGCCTCTGTCGCGGCGTGTACTCCGCCATCGATATTGAATAATAAACGAGCTCGGTTTCCAGCGTTTATTTTAGGGTGAGAGTACCTTAAACTAAATCAGATAACTGGAAATGCTGCGAACCAAGCTATCTGTCCGCCGGAGGATATCTTTGTTACTTATTTAGCAACAAATAAAGCTAGAACTATTTCCAATTTTATATTTGTCAAGCTCTTGAAACAGTTTTGTAATGAAAAAATTTCTCTATATGATGTTAGACTCTCTTCATCCTCTATGCTGTTCGATTTCTCGTTGGGGTACATTTCTTTTAGAACCATAGGAGCTCAATGAATGAAACGTTAATTTTTAGTTAATTAACACCAGTGTACGTATCTCTTGTGTATCAGTATACTTGATTAAGCTCTAAATTTTGTGCACTGCAGAAATCGTTGTCAGGTAAAGCTGTTTCTCATCACAAAAACCACGTGACTTTCTACGTTGTCATCATCATCATCATCATCATTATGGCCTGCCACAAGTCCACTCCTGAATGGAGCCACCGGCATATATCGACTTCTCGCAACATTGTGTAGGTGGTCACATCATTTGTCGTTTCATCCTACATTTCGTTTGCCTTTATTAGTAGATATCATACCTTATTCTGCTATAAGAAGGCTTCGAATGTACCAGTGTTATCTCACAAATAATCTGAAAAACAAGTCAATAAATATTTGTATGGCCTACTAAGTTTCTTTCGCCTGTTACTTTTCCGTCAGAGGAACCTCATTACGAAACGGAAGTAGATTCCAAAAAATTAAAAAAAATAACTAGCCTTATGTCAAATGTCAATCATTTGACAGTCAAAATTATCTTTATTTCATTTTATGTTTCCGGGTCCGAGAGTAGTGCATGAGCAGTTTACGTCAGTAAACACAATTGATATACAAGGGGATCTAAGGGTAAAAGTGTGGCAACTATTTTTTGAAGAGTAAAGAATCTAGCCCAGCGGACTGCGATGTATAAGCATTTCACGCATTTAAAGCGACACTTTATTATTATTATTTTTTTGCGTCTGGACGCATTGTGTCTCTCCACTCCTTACGCCGATCTTACGCATTATCTTATTATATACTATGATGAATAAGTAAAAACATGAGCACCAACCCATGGTACTGACCCAGATGACCACTACGCAGAGAAGGTTTCTACCACCCGTTAACATAAGGCATATATTTTTTGCATGTACTGAAACTCAGTTAGTTTTATTACATTTAGAGAAAGTTCAATTTTCCACAGAACATTAGAATAATTTTCATTTAATTGTTACCTTGGCGCATGTGTCTTCATATTAACTTCTACAATACATAGTTGACGGCCACGTGGCATAGAGATTGGCGTACCTAACTTCAGAGACACGGGTCCAGGGTTCAAAGCCAATATTTGTGCAAAAATAATAAATATTACTTTTCGTGTCTGGTGTCACGCGATGCTTCTGGGGCCTTATTCACTATGCCATTAAATAATTTTACAACAATTCCGTGCGAAGTTATTCTTCGTTAAAATCATACCGTGTTATTTTTCACAATTTTTTTATAGGTTCGACAGTTAAGTTTTAATCGTATGATACCTTGTGGATGGTTGCATATACCGGAATGCACTCGTTTAATTAAGAAACCCGATTAATCGACTCGCATTTTAAATCATGCAGAAAGCGCTGTAATATTTTACAAGCTGTCATTCGACGTTGAAAATAGAGTTGCTGGTTAGGCAAAAAGCGGTAAAATGATCCAGCAGGAGGCAGCGCAACATCGCTCCCTGCACACGAGGGCCGCGTACACAAAGAGCGGCGCTCTAATTCCCGCTCTACCTACCAGGGGCTGCAACGAATGGACGATAATATGCTTGACAACGTCTCAACATCGAACAAGTACAAGTGTAAGTGTTTAACTTGATGATTTATAAGTATTGGAAAGTTTTGAACATGTAGATCACGATTGTTATTCTTACAATGATATTTAAAAAAAAACGTATTTAATTTAAAAAAAAAAACAAATTAAAATCGGTTGTGTTAATTATAGTGTTCTCTTAGCATTTGTATATTTTTATTTATTATTATTAATATTACCAAATGTGGCATGAAAGTCGTAGGGACGATTTATAAATGACGTGACCTTGTCAAGTCGATAATAATGCATTCCCTCAAACGCTTTCGCGTTATGGGGCGTGCAATAATTGTGTGTTTAGGAGTACTATTTCTGTATTAACAAACAACAAATAATGCCTGAACATGTAATATAAAATACAGTTATCAAAATCCACGCACGAAATGTAGTATTAGTAACAAGATTCAAGGAACAAAGATTCTTCAAAAAAATATTACGGTAGAGATTTTAATTTGAAATAAAATCTGATAACATTTGTAAAGCTAAAACAATAATCTAAAAACTTTGCGTTTCATTCAATAGAGGTCCATTAAAACCATCTTGAATATATAACATAGGTAACTATATATTTTTTAATGCAAAAGCGAAACAGTTATTCGTAAAAACCCTATTCACAGTGACAGCCCGCGGGTACGGAGAAATACACTGCCATTTGTGCAGAGCTTCTAAAGCCGCTGCCCATGTACATATCTATCCAGAAATATGTATGTGCGTTCATGTACATGCATATATACTGTATACACAAGCGAAACAAAATATAAAAAAAACTAACTAACTCTTATTAACTCTGATAACCGTATATTCAATACTGGGTGTCAGTATCAGGTGTTTAGTAGTAAAGTAAAGTAGCAGCCTGTAAGTGCCCACAGCTAGACAAAGGCCTCCTTCTCAAATACGAGTATCAGAGAGGGTTTAGGAGCCAGAAAGGGCCCGCCACGCTGCTCGAGTGCGGGTTGCCGGGCTTCACATATCCTCGAAATAATATTTTTATTATTTCTCAGGCATGCAGGTTTCCTCACGATGTTTTCCTTTACCGCCGAGCACGTGGTAAATACACTACTGGTGTTTAGTACTAGACCTTTATTATAATTTAGTAATTTAATCCATTCTTCACCAGAGAACATTTTATCTGGAACAATGCGAGACTGGTGGTGAGCCGATTGCCGTCTAGTGTTCAGGCCAACGACTTAAGTTTCTATAAACTCATTGGCACGAGTTCTTCTCACAGGGGATCGAAGTCGGGTCACACTAACTACTCGGTGGTCACTGCTGCTTGGGGGGCAGAAAAACACCATGGCGGGGTCTATCTAAACGAAATTCTACCTATAATCTCTTTCTATCTTGCAAAAGGAAAGGAATTGTATTTAATCTTCAGTTCTACAGCAATCTTTAAACACTCCACTGCTGGACTTAGGTCTCTCATAATACATGGATACATACAAATAGCAACACTGGGGCGGACAACAGTATCCACCACATTTGACATTTGAAAATGACTATTCCGGCATCTGTTGGATGCCAATGAGATTTTTCTGGTACATCTCTTAGTCGACTTTCACAACACCCACGGATATAGGATGAGATAGGTAGGGTGACAGATTATCTTGGACCGACCCACACGGCTAAAAGAACTCAATAACCTATTTTATTGGTTTCTGGTTCCGTAGGAACGTGTCACGTGTCGTTGGAATCGTATTATCGAATACGTGAACGTAAGCTCGAGTGGCATAGTGTCTGAGGTTTGAGCGAACATTCCGGCACTACAATATATTCTGCACTGAAATATCAACTTTCGGTAGCAGCTGGGAACTTCAAAGAGCTGAAAACGGGTGATTTAAAATGGATAAGGTAGTTGAGTTAATATAGAATTTTAGTGAATGAATGCAATGGAGAAACTTGTGAAGGTGTTATGGAATATACAATTTTAAATCGAGCATGGAAATAATACAATGTTCTCAAGTGGCCTATAGTTATTCATTTAGACGATACGTAGACATGGCTAATGATTATCTTCTCGTAGAAAAAAATAATGTATTTATTTTATAACTGTTTTATAGCGTTTATAGCTAAACAAAACGAAACGTAATATTTTTTACCGTCGTACAAATTTTATCACAGTGATGTAACTGCCATAATCAAAATAAAAAGAAACCCCGACCCTTGAAATATTTAATTACCGCAGCAGCGCACTGGCTGCAATGATCGCGAAAAAAAAATAATAACTTTTTTGGCAGCGCATTTGCGCGCCTCTTTAAAATAGTGACGGGCAACCTTGTCGCCAACGTTAATATCGATAAAGCCCCGAACGGGTCCGCGGCTGTTCGCCCACATAGCTCGCATGTGCCCGCCGCATAATCCGTATAATTCACGAGGCCAGTGTACACTCGCAATTTAAGTAGGGCTGTCCTTTGTTAGAGTTTATTTTAGTTTTTAGTTCAAATCGCATTATGCTTTCGGCTAGTGATTGAAGATATGACTTTACATGTACACTATAAACATCGTTTATTTTTTTTGTAAAGTTTATTTTATGAAGAAATAAACATATTTGTAACATTTAGAAAGGTTCATGATTTCTGAAATGGTGTACAACGATAGATAATCTTACCTATACTTTGACTACAAAGTAGGAGATTTAAACTCGAATCGACAAAGCAACAAGTGGATTCCACTAAGCAACGAGCTTTTAAAAATGGTATTGATGAATTGACGACGGATCCTAGTCCCTATCACTAGTCGGTGAAATTTGGATTCAACATAATCGTATTTATTGTTCACGAACAGTCAATCGTCAGGGCCTCGTCCATTAATCAGTAGGTTGTCTTACCATCTTATTGGTAAGAAAAATTTAGCATCTACTATGAGCCAATTACTTAAAACCCAAACATAAATATTTATTAGGGTTTACGTAACCAACCTACTAGTATAAAAGTGAAGAAAACAGAACAAAAATCAGAAATAATTAAACAGTCCAATGAACTTTAGTTAAATCATATTTCGTTAATTTAATTTTTACGAGGTTTAATAAAATTATTGTAGTCTCATTATTTAGCAAATTTTAATACAATCTTCTACTATGCGAATCAACAATATAATTCGGTGTGAGCTCAACAATGCAAAATAATACTATGTATCTGGAAGTTCTGCGCTTAACATTCATGTTTCGCAGGAAATAACTTATATTTTTTCTTTTTCGCTACACAGCCCTGCCGTGGGCGCTGGAAGGGGGACGGCCGGGCGGCGCCTTGACAGCGCAGCGCCGTTAATTCCTGAGCGCTCCTCGCGAGCGATTGACAACGCGGTCGGAATTTATCGACGCGCACACTCGCCGCTCCTGTTGACTAGGCATGCGGTAGGTTTATCGATAAATTAACATTGCAGTTATAATCTCTGTTTACTAAAGTTCTTTATATTTATCAACGAATATAAAAATACGTGTTACTATCGGCGATGTTGGTCATAGATGTATCATAGATAGTAAAAATATGTTTTATCATAACTCTATACTGGTAATATTGACACATGGCCGTTCAAGATATAACGAATATTTTTATTTTAAGTTTTGCTAAAGCCCTTCATTCTTTTATAAAATTCTGAAATCACCGCACAGGTCTATTAATATTAAGTTCTATAAACTACCCAGTAATTATTATTTTGTAAATAAAATATTGCAGTATCATATTATATATTGCTGTGGCTTTACTTCCTTGTTGCACCAAATTAAGAAGTCGGCAAAAATTGATAAAATAAATATAATAATTTTAAATGAACGCTTATTATTTAATGCAACATTGGCATGTAAACACTAAGTACACAAATATTTACTTAAAATTTCATTTATTTAACTATTCCAATGTGCAATTAAAATCAATATTCAGATTGACAAAATCGACATTGACTTTCGAAATACAATAAACAATTGTACATCACTACGCCGCGTTTCTGCGTTCAGTTCACCGTCGAATAGGTATATACTGACTATGTGGCTGGCCGGGTAAATAGGGGCACGCTGCCTTTTAGGTCCGACCCGGGTTACCTAGCCTTCTGCCTCGGTGATGCATGCTCGGTACGCCTAAATGCTTGCGCAGATTAAATGATAAAGCTATGCCGCCGATCAAAACTGTGGCTCTGTGGTTAACGAGGTATGCGCACCTGGGGGAAAATATTCAATGATTACTTCCTCTATCTCGATACTCTACATGGCTTATTATGAAAGAAATAAGTTCAAAATATAATGGGGAGTGAAGAGTTACACATCTGCCGAGGTAATGTCATTTAGAAACAAAGACAAAAGTAACATTTTCTAAAAAAGCTGTAGAAATTATTAAGACTCTCGTCGGCCATCGGTGCTCCGACGCATCGCAATTTAAATACGACGCATCACTGGCCCACCTGGAATATATTGACGCTGCCAATCCACCTAGAAAAGTAGCAGCCTGTAAAAGCCCACTGCTGGGAAAAAACCTCTTTCTCAAATATCTTCGTGGGTTTTGGAGCCGGGAAGTGCCCGTCGCGGTGCTGTTTATTCACGATGTTTTCTTTCACCGCCGAGCACGTGGTCAATTCAGCACTTAAAATTGCTATTAACAATTTTATTGGTGCTGGCACCGGGGCAATCGAACCCAGCTCACTCGCGCTCTATGAAACTAAACTAAGTCTACGTTTTTAATTCATTATCTAATTTATTCAGATTTTAATATATCCAAGTGTCCTGTGTTCGAATACTGGTGCCGGCACCAAAATATTGCTTTCCACAATTCCGCCACAAATAATTTCAGCAAAATAACCCTTATTATATTTACAATTTTATTCTAATTGTTAATTGCAATACAAAAACAAAACGTACAAAATTAAAATTTCTAGTCCGAGAAATTCAGGTCACTCGATCTTGATTTTATCCTGGTGCTGAATTTCTCCACATGACGGGACCTGCATGATTATAATATCTTGGATATTTAAAAAAAAATATGCAGCTTACTCTCACAGTGATGGAGGACGACTTAATTCGGTAAGGTTGGTTGAGAACTTTGTTGATTACTTTTCAGACATTTAGATTTCCCCACTGTGTCATCCTACACCAACGAAAATCCGGTAAAGTATTGAACACTTAAAAAGGTATTTAACAATTTCAGTGGCGCCGGGGCCGAGAATAATCTATCCATGTCCTGTGACCTGGATTCCTAGTACTATGATGTTTAAAATGTACGCCCTGTATCTCGTCTACCACGGTAAGCCGAATATTAAGCGTGGTAGAGCCAAGCGGCGGCTTTAGCTGCTGCCGAATGGGCCGGCTCGACCGGATTGGTACCACGGCCTCGCAGAATACCGGCGTGAAGTAGAGGCTTGATCTTGTGCTTCTGCGTTTCGTTCGGTGAGTGAGGTAACCGGAGGCCCTATTCCCCTTCTCTTCCCTCCCATCTCCCAAATATACTTAAAGACCGGGAACGCACCTGCAGCACCTATGGTGTTGCAGATGTATGTGGGCGACGGTAATCATTTACCGTCAGGTGAACCGCTTGCTCGTTTGCCGTCTCTTCCATAAAAAAAAAAATTTTACGTTACATAATAAGGAACGAAACAGAACGCAGAAAGCGTATCGAACGGTAGTATTCACGAATAGGTAGATTGCAGGAGGAGCACAGGTACCTGTGAGCACATGCATTGCCGTCAGTCGCTACACGCTATAATACGTCTTAATAAACATTGTTTTAGGTTAATTTAAAAACAAATACATTAGCCCCGCTGTAGGACGTTTTCCTGTGTCGTGGCGCTAGTTTACATACATAAATTGCACATGGAGAAACACCAAGACCAGGAACAATTGTTTTGTAGCTCTTACAACTGTTTGTCTAATGCGGGTATCGTACCTGCGTACCGAAGCGTCGCTGCGAAACGCTTAGCCACTACACCACCGAGCCGGCAAAGGTGCCGTGTCCTAGATACCTACGAACTTCTGCCTTCCACATTCTTGCCGTGAGTATCGTAAGAGTCGAATAAAGGAAAAGTCTTGAAATGTCTCACATGGTGTCCGACAGAGAGGATTAAAAAAAAATACCAGACCATAAATGCGACCAGACTGGTAACGGTAGCTGCATGAAAGGTGCAATGTTGGATTAGCGATTGTCAACTTGGATGCAACACGTGACAATTATGGTAAATATTGACTGATACCATGGTTTTCTTTGAGATTTCAACTCACACGACACCCACGGAAACAAAGGGGTAGACACATATTCTTTCGCGACACACGATTAAGGGAGAGACCTTGTAGTAGGCAGATAAACTGAAAGAGAGGAACTTGCAGGCTAAGGTATGTAAAAGTGCCAAGAATATCAGGCATGTCTTATTCCATGTAAGATAAGATAATTATATAAATAAGCCTTCAACCGACCGAATACTCAATACTAGGGTGGTCAGAGGTAATTGTAGATATTTTTATTGTATTCACAGAGCTCATTTTTCATTCATCACTTTTCGCAGAGCTCATTTAGGACGTGACTGGATATTTGGGGGATGGGAGGGAGAATAGAGGAGGAGGGGAGTAGGACTCCACTTACATCACTCACCGAACGAAACGCTGAAGCACAAAAAGCTTCTTCTTCACGCCGGTATTCTGCGAGGTCGTGGTACTAACCCCGGTCGATCCGGCCCATTCGAGCGGTAGCAAAAGTTACCGCTTGGCTCTACAACGTACAATAACCTTCGCACTTATGTGTTACTGTGCATCAGTGACATTTGCGTTCCGCATATTTATGCGGTAATATGTACCTCTGTCAGATAGTAGGGGTCTGACAGTTAGTTGGACAACGAGGTCAGTCGCGAAACACATTTATCGTTTCAAAAATATACTGTTATGTGCCCACTTACTTCCCAGTATTAATAAAATAATAAATTACTAATAGTTAAATTAAAAAAATAGTTTATAGCTATCTTTAAATCAGTTTAAATATCTTATTGCCCATATGGAGTTCAACATAGTTCCTTATTGTACAAACTACAAAGTTTGCAGGTAACCTAATGGATACTGCAGTGTCTGCAAGATGCCTAATCGCTATCGCGTGGCTGACGCGAGTGCTGGGATTAAGATGGGATGGCCACCGGTCAGCCACCCGGTCCCCCGTGGGGTGGTTCGCCCCCTTTGCGGATATAGCTACACTAAAAGTGGCTGTATGAAATGACTATGTTTCGCAACGTAAAACACTACGGAAAAACGAGAACAGACAGAACTTCAGAACATCATGAACGGGATATACTCGTGCATCCGTGAGGATGGTAGCTAAAAGAGATCTTGATAATCCTTGAATATTTATTTCTGATAAACTACAGTGTGATAATACACACTGAAACTTCTCTTGACGCTGTAGAATTATTTGCCATGTTGAGAAAAGAGCAGCGTCACGAAAAGTGAAACGAATGCAAGGGAACTTTTAATGCACGAGGGAAATCTTGAACACTATATTCGTCCAATTATTTGTTTACTCTACAAATCTTTATACTCTCTACTAAAGTAGTGAATCTCGGTAAAGTAAGAAAAGTATCAACTTGAAGATATCATACTGTTGAACAAAACGCTGCTTTAAATTTTTGCGCGGCATGCTAGCGCTGTCGGCGAGGTCTATGTTCAGCAGTGGACTTCAATAAGCCGATGTAGTGATATGCCACGTCCAGGCGTCCAACATCTACGGACAATACGTGGGCTGTCTCTAACGAGCGGCGACCGCGCGGGACTCGCCTAATGTCTTCATTTGTATTCAGATTTACCTACGCGGACACGTGTGCACTGTTATAGCAAACAGTGTGTACCGGATACACAAACACAGCCGCACACTACGTACATATAACTAACAACTGATTATTTCGGGCGTAGGAATAGTAAGGGCGTAAGCGACGCCATTTCTATTACTTTTAAATAAAATTTCGTGTACAGATACAGTACTTATGTACAGATGTAACAAGTTATACTTCATTTCTTTAGCGTAACTAAACAAATAAAAAGAACACATACCGTCAGTTAACCTTAAATGTTTAACTCATCTTAAAAAAGTATATGTAAATAACTTTTTTAAGATTTTTATTTCATCACGAATACTCACAATAAATTATCATTCGCCACCATTTATAATTTAAAATTACACACAAATATACATGTATATTTATGTGTGAATATATTTTTTTATCTCCACTGATGTAAAACACGTGTGTTAAAGATTCATAAATATTTGAATAACCACTTTGATAGTTACTATGGTGACTATACACTCCATAATAGTGGAAAGTCACCATAATAGTTACCAAGATAATTTAAGAGACATTTAGAAACCAACTTCATCCTGTTATTTTTAGATGTCAATGTGCGCGCGCATCGTAATAATTTAAGAAACATTTAGAAACCAACCCATCCTGTTAATTTTAGATGACGGTGTGCGCGCGTATCGTAAAATTCACTCTCATAATTTTTCCCAAACGCGCCAAAAGAAGTATAACTTCAAAAACGGTTTAATTATAAGAAGCATATAGAAGTTAGATTTCGATTTTTTTTTCTTCTTAAGCAGTCTGTGGACAGTCCAATGCATAACATAGTCTTTTGCAAAGGGGAGCATTAGCCACATTCATCACGCTAGGCAAACAGGTTGATGACCGCAGTACAAGACACCGCGCACAGTAGACGCAGCTACCCGGCAATGATCTGATTAATTTATAACAAGCTCTCACGACCGTATACATATTAGTTCTCTCAACTCACTTTTCATCAGTTCTTATTTGGTACAACGTGACATGTGGTAGGCCTGTCGCCTTCTTAGTGTTCGAGCTTGCGAATATTTGAAAATCATTAGCCACCTGTCACGAGACTTTTCTGGCATTCCCTTGAAAGTCGACTTCAACGACACCAAAAGAACGAGATGAGTTAGTATTAAGTCTCTGTTTGTGTCTGTCTCACTCGCTCCGAACATCACAGACTCTACCGAAATGGAATTTATTAAGATAATAATACTGTGCAGTTGACGTAGGTTTAGTTTCTGAGCAGTATTACAGAAGGCTGTAGAGTTGGATGAAATTAATAGTGTTTAAACGTTTGCGCCTAGCTTTGCGGCACTATTATATATCTTAGCCACGTGCCAAATCCAAATCTCACAATCTAGTGGATGGGATGGCGAGGGGAAGAAGGCCTCCGGTTACCTCACTCACTGGACGAAACGCCGAAGCACAAGATGCATATACTACACGTCGGTATTCTGCGAGGCCGTGGTATCAATCCGATCGATCCGGCCCATTCGAACAGCAGCAAAAGCCGCCGCTGGGCTGTACCATGTGTAGAAACGTGTAGAATAGATGCAGTGACTCACTTTCTGTGTAGAAGCCGTCTGGGTAGTCACCATTCCTTTATCTATGTCTGCCGCTTATCTGCAGTACAACTTGTGCAGTATTTCCATTTGAAGGTCCGTATAGAGTTAGTATAATTACAATTAATGTATCCATAACCTTCTTCGATAGAAGCTATTTGCTGGTGTCCATTGGCTGCAGCAGGCATTTGCGCGAAAACAACGATTTTTACCCTGCACGAAAACCTTCTCAAAAATTTAGAGGAGGTTCCTCACTTTTAAACACAATTTTTTTTGTCTGAAAATTGTATATTAACAGGTAGAATTATCGTTCTACTGGCAATATTTCATTTTTCTTTAATAACGATCAGAAAAAAAGATTTTAAATTCTTTATCAGTTGACTCATCACGAAACAATATTACAACATGTGATTATAACTGGCCGCTTTAAACGATAAATGAAAATCAAAACGACGTAAAAGTTTTCACAAAACGACCCAAAAGAAACGTCATAAAAGTCATGAGCCGCCAATTAAAATTATGGATTCTCCGCTCGTAGTATCGCAGACGGTCGGGCCAGACGCCGCCCCTGCGTCACAACGCCAGACAGACCCACTTACATATATATTATCCACCCTCGCAACTTTGACCCACTTCGCGCGGCCCAACAACTTTTATTGTGCCCAACTTTTGCTTTCCACAGCTCGCTGTTATTAATGTAATTTGTTGCAAATGTTTGCGGATTGCGACCAATGTTTGTACTGAGGTCGGTCAGTTACCTGGTGTTGTGGAGCGTAATGTAATGCTACTTTGAATATTCAATTGCGTTTTAAATATTTGATTTTGTTGTGTGACAAAATTTTGATAAAATATATTTCTTTAACTTACCTTTAACTTATAATAGTAGTAGTATGAATTTTCGGCTTAATCAACGTTTAATAGCCCTCTGCTGGAATACGCCTCTCCTGATGGGAGAGGCGGAATGGATTGCATTTGGTACTCTAACCAAACGAATCTCTTATTAGACGTCTTAGTCATTGGTTTGGTATTTTTTAAGGTGATTCGTCCGCCATCTGACGAACTCCATTATTTTTCAAGGCTTTTACCCTATTCAACTCTAACGCAAATTCTTACAGACTCACCGGATAAAAGGCATAGTTTCTTACTCCTAGGCACGCTAAATGTTCAGTTTTGGGTCCAAAAACATTGGTTAATTTTTACCGAGAACTCAACAGACCGTTACTCCTTGAACAGTCGTTTTGCGAAACGAAAATTAAAATAAATTAAAATGAAATGCTTGTTGTCAGTAAATATCTGTTAAAATGTTAGTGAACTCGAACTAAATCTAATGTAACGTTTAATTGTTTAATTTATTTTAGGTAATCTACATTCCTTTCCCCGTTTTTTTCGATGTAAGAATGAAAGGAAATATATAAATTATTAAAAGTGTTACTTACTCGCATATACGTCATGGTTGGTCATCGACCAACTGATTCATCAAAAATACTAACAACACTTACATCGCGCTGACTTTTAATTAGGGGTAGCTTTCTTGTAACAACCATTGTTTATCCATAGACTTAAGAGGACACGAGTAATTTAATTTCATACAACAATGCTAGACTTCGGTTGGCATTCCATGATCAAGTCCCATCACGAGTCTTGCTTTACAGTAAACTTGCAGCCGGTAAGTGCCTACTGCTGGGCAAAGACGTCCTTCTCAAATACGAGTGTCAGAGAGGGTTTAGGAGCCGGTAAGGGACCGCCACGCTGCTCCAGTGCGGGTTGGCGGGCTTCACATATCCTCGAAATAACATTTTTATTATTTCTCAGACATGCAGGTTTCCTCACGATGTTTTCCTTCACCACTGAGCACGTGGTAAATACAGCTCTATGAAGCGAAAGCGCCCTGACCATTAGGCTACCACGGCTCCATGGCTACCACGGCTCCATGCTGTACAGTGGTTTTGAAAAAGTGCATATGACAAAGTAGGACCAAGCGGCGGCATTAGCTGCCGCTCGAATGGGCCCTCTTAACCGGGTTAGTAGCAGGACCTCACACACTACCGGCGTGAAGTAGGCCCACTCCCCTCCCATTCCCCAGATGCCCTTAACGGCCGGCAACGCACCTGTAGCTCCTCTGGTGCTACAATTGTACGAGAGCGACGGTAATCACTCGCCATCAGGTGACCCGCTTGCTAGTGTGCCCGCTTAACCATAAAAAAAAAGCTCAAAAAACAATATTGCGTGCTGAGACCAATACCGCGAAGAATTCCACAATAATTCCGTGTGAAATCATTCTTCTATAAAATGATTCGGTATTAATTTTTGTCATGCTTTCGTTTATCCAAAACATAGTTACTAGTAAACGGAACCATTCTGGATGTTAAAAATAATAATTTTATTTCACATCATTTCTTTGTCATAAATTCTTCAATATTATTTAATTAATTTGTATGTTTTGAATTGATGTAAAATATTATTAGGGCTTATTGTATAAGGTTACTAATGTAGTCAAGATAAAACTGTGTAGTAAGGAAATAATGTTCGTATTCAATAATACGAACATTATTTCCTAACTTCACAGGTGACGATTTATGTCTTAAACATCCGTAACGTTGTGCAATGCGGGTCGAGAGCAGGACGGACAAGCGGACCGGCGATCAATAAATTAGGTTAGTTTCTATATCTACAAAGGAGGTAGACCTTAGTACGAACCAGTTAAAGATGAGAACTCGATTACTCAAATCTACACCATGGACGAAATACAAAAATTAAAGTTAAAGTAACTTCATCACTTACACAGTAAGGCTTAAGAAAGCTGCCACCCTCTTATAAGAAAACTGCCACCCCCTTACGTGCCGTGGGTGTTGAAATAGGTGACTAAGGGAAAAGTATTGAAAACCTCATGCCAATATCCAAGAGCAGCAGTCTCACCGCCACTCATGTTCTATCTCCCCGAGTCGTCCCCTGATTATGACTAAGGATAACATGCGTGAGAGCTTATCACCACTCGTCACGAACTTAATGCCTTAATCAGTACAACACGTGTATAGTTTTAAATCGGCGGCTCTTCAAAGGCATTACGCACAGATCGCCTCCGAGAGATTCGTGTAAAAATAAAAGAAGACGTGACACAAATACGCAAAGGCGAGCCAGCGATAATCGTAACGAGGGAAACGTTCGCCGTTTTACATTCACGTTGCCAGACATTACTGATGAAAAAAGCACCTAGTCAGGGTTGTCAATTCACAGTGTAAATACTACTTTAATATCCAAAAAAAAAAAGTTACACATATTACATACATAAAAGTTATTTTGCATTTATTGTACAACTGATTGTACATAGAGTGAATAACATAAAAAAGAATGGGTTATTGTTTTACTACTGCTTAGTAGTACAAGTTTTTGTGGGAGGGAGTTGTGCTCATCTTCTCTTCTGGTTATATATACTTCATTTTATTGTAAGTTTTTTAACAGAATAGTGCGATTTTTTTAAAATAACGGATGTACGCAAAGTAACGTGTGAATGTATTAACTATGACAAAAGGCAATTGATATTGTAGTGTCAGAAATATAAGAGATTCATCCGTGTTAATACATCAATTTTAAATTGTTTTAAACACAAAAATAAATATCTTTTTTCTTTTTCATCATTATCTCCCTGTTGATAGTCCATTGCTTGGCATAGGCTTCTCTACATGAGTAGTCTTTTCAATATATATTTTGAGGCTGGTTTTTTTAGAGGTAGCTAATCCCACCCGCGCTCGGACTTCAAAGAATCTCCTTTGTCCGCACTTACGACACCTACTGGAACAAAAAGGTTGGCAGATACTTTTACGCCGTAACAACTAGACGGCAGACGACTGCCGAAGTGTAAGGATAAAACCACCTAATCCTGTTGTTATTTGGTGTTAAATCATTAGCAAGGGAATGGGAAGCACATTTGTTTATAATACATGGCACATACATACGGCATCTCTCACAAATGATCGAATCTCAAAAATAAAAATTATTATAATTCTTTCCACTTAATTTTTTTAATATTTCGGTCGCTTTGCAACCCTAGCGGCCTCACGTGCCGATACCAGCTCCCCAGCGTCTAGCGAACCGCCTATTTCTACAACCGTCCGCCGCCAGCATAAACAAGCTTCGAGAAAAACTCCCTGAATAATAATCAGGGGTTGAAGATTAGGCCGGCGACGATACGGTTCGGGCTCGCTCAGTATTAATTACGGCCCAAGGCGTACGCTATGTGCTCTGTATATAGGCTCGAGTTTCCGGGCGTGTACCTAATACGTGGGCAGAGCGGCGTCTCGCGTGCCACCCTCACCCTTCCACACACCACCCCCTCCGTCTAATTGACGCCGGACTACGACGCCCGCGGGGACTGCGCCCCGCCTTCCGGGCTCCCGTGCTCCGATTTACAGCATCGGCCGATAATCTTTTCCTGATGACGCTACACGACTAGGAGATAGCGGTGGACCGAAAAAACATCCCGCCCGTAATGGCCGCGTTGTTACTTTTCGCTGATGTTATCTGTCGACTTAGGCTCCGTTCGATTTATAATGCCCTGGTACTTAGCGGTCCAGTCAGGCAGGTCTTCGGTGTTTATTGACCCATTATTGTAACTTGCCGCGACATCAGTATTTCGGAAAAGACTTTCTCTTTTTGACAAACAAGTATTTAGTAGTAACATATTTAGTTAACCTCATTTAAATCAAAGCTTAATTAAGAATGTGTGTATCCTGCAAACAATAAACGATAATGACCGAATACAAACATATTTTTTTTGCTGAAATATTGAACTGAGAATAGAACCCAGAATCAACGACTCAGCAATTGAGTCCGTTGACCCCCGCAAGATCGCTTGTACACAAAATAGATATCTTAAGACTTTTAACAGCGAAAGTCTGCAAAAAATAATTGTTCTATTTCAATTTTACCAACACGAACAACATTTATTCTTTTACTAAAAACGCACATCTTTAGCAAGGCCCGGGGCTCTCGCAATCCCACCTTTATTAAGTCTTAGGTGTCAACAGCGGTAGCGCGACTCGTTCGCTTTGGGCTCCTAATTAAAAACGTTCATCGCAGCAGGCCGGGGGGCAAGGAGGAGGCCAGGAGGCCAGGGGGCAGGGAGGACCGCGAGCGAACGCACTAATTAATAAGGGACCGTCGATATTGATTTACGAGGTACCGCGTGTGCTGAGAGCGGGCCAACTCATCGACAAGTTGAAATGGACATGGTTTTGACCGCACTGTAGCGTTAGCAAAACAATCATCTACCTTGTCGGGTAACTCATAATGAAACGTAAGAATTTTCGTTTCAAGTTCATTTTAAAATTATAGCTATGTTTTGTATTAAATATGTTATATTAATGTTAATGCAAATTAATGATAAATATTAAGTCCCTCAGGCCGATTTCGAATAATATAATAAAAAAAAGGTTATAGTTGATCTAGCATATATAATACTACAGCTAAATATAATATAAAAAGGTTATAATAAAAAGGTTATAGTTGATCCAGCATCTTAAATGTTGATTTCGACATGAACTAATACTTCCTTCAGTGACACGTTATGTCGGGATCAACACTTTCCCCCCACCAACACCTTTCCCCGCACGAGATATAGAATAAAAGTGTACACGCAACACACAGACATTTAGACAGAGACAGAGACACACTCGCCTTTACCTTTCCGTATCCGATGTAACGTAAAGCTTTTAGTCTAGAATACTTAAACAGTAGCATAATGCTGCTTCGTTTCATACGGTGTCTACAAAAAATCAAAGACCTATGCCGGAAATGTAGCTTCAATATAGATCATAAAGTTTTTTTTTATAGAAAAAGGGGGCAAACGACCAAGCGGTTCTCCTGGTGGTAGATTGGAACACTAAAGGAGTTGCAGGTGTTGTTCCCGGCCTTTAAGGATATTTGGAGACGGAGACGAGGTAGAGACGGGGTGGGGAAAGAGGGGAGAGGGTATCCGGTTACCTCACTTGTCGAACGAAACGTAGAAGCACAAGATGCCTCTACTTCACGCCGGTATTCTGCCTGGTCTTGGTACTGCCCCATTCGAGCTGGCCCGTTCCATAAGCAGCAAAAGCCGCCGCTTGGCTCTATCACGTAAAGGTATAATATTATGGTCTTCGGAGGTGATAACGCATCCATCTTGATTGTAGATGTACATTTACAACAGTGACCGGTTACAATGAACGTATGACCGGCATATTTGTATAAGGGCATTTAACAATAAGAGAAACTGAGTGCCATATGTATCGCACTAAATACAATGTCAATTATCTTATTTAATTTGAGTGGGTTTCTTCTTTTTCAGCTATCTCCAAGTAGTTCACAGTTGGATATAGGCAACAGCAGCATTGACATTAGATAAAGTGTGGCGATATCAAACGCCTCCCATCTGCTGCTTGTCATGGCAGCTTTATTATCTGTAGCGGCATACATATCTGTATCAGCGATTTTACAGTTTAATTACAGCATAGAGATAGTGCTATCTAATTCCAAATTCGTTAACACCAAACTGTTTTCGACTTTCGACCTATATTCACATTTCAATCAATCGCGAGCGGAGAATAACAGATAAAGTCCTCATTGTAGCTTGGAATGGGGACGTCGATAAAAGAGCGTAATTATCAATGCACCGAGCGGGGCGGATATCGGAGAGATCCTCTTAAAAGCGTGCGCGTTTCGCGGATAACAAAGAATGCAGTGGGCGCATAATCGAATGTGGCTTAATTAAGTTTTCTTTGTTCCAACGATACTGATATATCATAGAGTTATGGTGAGTTAGCAGCTCGGTTATAAGTATTTATAAGGTTCATATGGTCATAAGCATTAAAAACAATCACGATTTTTTGGGTTCCCTTGTCCGTCAAGAAACTATTATAAGATCGTTCACGACATTGATCTGTCGCAGCCTCGTATCTTCTACATTTATGATCCGAAATTGTTGAATTTCTCCGTGTATTAAAAATAACTATTACCTCTTTACGTGTCACAGCAATAGAATTTCTTATTTTCTTATGTTAAAACTTTTCGTGACATAATGTACAGGTTAAAGTACGCGGCGGCTTGTACAAGAAAGCGTTATTATAACGCTACTAAAGAGTGCTTTCCTTTAACTACGAACACAGCATTGCCTTAAATATCTACAGAAAGAAAAATACTAAAAGAATGCATTTAATTAGGCATCCCACAAATAAACGTACAAATACGCCAACGCTACCTCGGCCAATGGCGAAACTAGCCGAAAATGCATTGCCGAAAATTCTCAATTCCAATTCCCGCGCCGGCGTTACCAGCGACGGCGAATTTGCATCGGAAAGAAACCCAAAAAGAGCAAGAAGGTAGCGGACGTCCCCTACCCCATCCACCCTTCCACCTCACCCAGCTACATTTCCTGGACACGACACATACATTCGTTTGTCCATTACGTTTCTTTCTTGCTCGTATATACAAAGAACTCGGTTGTACTTAGCACGGTTGTCTGGGGATCCAAACCTACTGGGTGTTCCACGTCTCAAAAAAGAGAAGTAGGCAAAACTTCTCTTTTCTTGAGTGCCACAACAAAGTCATCATGAAATAAATATTTAAGTCTACAAAAAAGATAACAAAGTTTGTTAGAATCTAAGCCCCGCCCTTTCATAGTACGCGAGTGACCTGGGTTAGATCCCCAATGAAGCCACCACTAAAATTGAGCAGTGAGATAATTAAAAACGTCGGGGTCACATAGACGGACATAAATTGAACTCTAACCATAAGAACTTATCGAAAAAAGATAAGACTTCTCTTCTCCACAGACTAACTGCAAATAAACAAACAAACGAACACTCCGTCCCCTGATGGCAAGTCATCGCTGAAGCCCATTGACGCCTGCATCTATTCTCGATTAGGAATCAAACTGCAGATACGTGGTAACATCGGAGGACTGAAATGTAATCACTCGTTACCAATAAATGGGTCTTAGGTTCAATCACTAGCCATACGAAACTTAGCATTATGCCGCGTTTTTGTACATCGGTATTCTGTGAGGCTTCCTCCCCGTCCGAGCCGTCCCATTCGTGCTGCAGCTATAATACAGCTTTAGCGTAGCTCTAGAAGGCTTTTACTAATCTTGTGTAACGAGAGTAGCAGTTTAAGATTTACGATTTACGTTAATCTTTAATTGTGTTACATTAACTAAACGAAGCCAGATCACTTCCATTACTAGAGCGAGCGATATTACGCCAAAGCCCGATTTAGCAGCTGATAATCGCGGCGTAAATGGTTTTATTTACGCGACGCCTTTATGATCATGGGTGTACTAGTTAGCCGAGTCCACTGGTAAACGGAGCCGGCCTCACCTGCCCCATCTAACTTACGCTATTACGTGTCATGCCGCCGTGTCTATCTGAAGCTCCAACGTTGAAGGACATAGAACACAATTCACTATATTTGTATGGGGGTCGGCGGAAAGAGACATTAAGAAACAAGGATTTATGTATGAGTTTTTCCCATTTTGTCGTCCTTCTGAACTGATTACTAACTTATTAATGGCCGATTCGTGATTCTTTGTTTTAATAAACTTTATAAACACTTTAATTGTTGATTTATACCGCATTAAGCGGTGATAGAAAAAAGTACAGTAAAAAAAGGGAAAAGGTCAAGTGAAGTTCCAAGAAGTTCCCTTCGAAAAACCTTTCAAAAATGAGAAGGTATATAGGTTCTCAGATCAGAACCCTTTTTGAATCGATGAGCATTACAAAATGTCTACCGTTAAATAATAATCCTGTTCATTCCACTTGTCTTTGTGAATTGTTCTCTTCGTTTCACATAATGTGATATTTTTAATAGACAGCCATTTTGGAACATACCAACAAAAGCGTAACACGTAATGCAACCCGACGGCCACTAACCAAACACAATAAAGCGGTGCAGCGTTCTTGCTCATAAACGCCGAAGCTGGAACGAGCGCGTGGGTCCCGCGGAAGCGCCCCCGCGGGATCATCACTGTATTACCCCATTACCGATAACAGCCGAGCTTTTTAGCGAAGTAGGTCAGGAGCAACAGCAGCTCAGTGCTTTGTTGAGGAAAAAAATCAGAAAATATCACATTAACGTGAGATGGGTCAACAGAATATATCGTGTGACAACAGACAAACACAGGTATATTGTTTATTAAGACTTATTTTTATACGTTCACTCTATTTATAAAGATATCTGTCGTAAAAATAAACCAACGATCATGCATGCGAAGATTGTTGAAAGTGGAAGAACCGAAAGACGTATGTCAGGATCGTAGCAAGTGGAAGGAGATTGTCTCTGCCTACCCCGTTGGGAACAAGGCGTGAATATATGTATGTATGTCTATCTGTCGAAATAGAGTCTCATTTAATACACTTAAGTCATTCCTTTTCAGCAAATTGACAAAGACGACGCTACGGCAGTTTTCAATGAGCATAAATTATACAGTCGTGAGACGAGAGCTTATTATACCTTAACCTTACTAAACGACCTGTAAGTGGTCCACTGCTGGACACAGGCCTCTCCCAAAAGGAAGACTTGCCACAATCGCCCCGCTTTGCAAGCGGATTGGCGATAACAGTACCAGATTACTGGCACCTTAGACGTTGCTGTCGACGAAAATACTCGAATGGGCCGACTCGACCGGGTTAGTGCCACGGCCTCGCAGAATACTGGTGTGAAGTAGAGGCATCATATGCTTCTGTGTTTCGTTCCGTGAGTGAAGTATCCGGAGGCCCACCCCCCCTCCCCATCCCCATTCCCCCTCCCCATCCCCATCCCCTTCCTCATCCTCCCTTCTATTACCCAAATCGTTAGCCGCTTATCCAATAGAAAATAAAATATCCGACCGGTTTTGCCTTACAGTATCTTCTCGGTAAATGCAACGTATCTTACCTTTATAACCTACCCCTTGTGAACAATTATCGTCTAAAGACTGTGTGCCGTAAGTTCTTTACCCCAGTGTACATCTTTATTTATCAGAGCTTTTGCGTGGCGCTACGCCGCCGACTGCCTCTCTGACGACGACACTATGCAAATGCAGAATACTGTATTCGGACCGCTTCCAATAGTTCCGATATTTGTTTCAGTCGTGAGAAATTCTATGCTCCGACTAGAAAATGTTCCGTCGATTGTCGCGAACGGCTTCCGAGCTAAAATCATTGCCGAAATATTATGCGCTGTTCTACTATTTGAAGAGAGTGCAAAAGTAATGCAAGCCGCTTTGATCGTGATTAGTATGTGTACTAAACACGCGAAGAAAGTAGCAGTACCGTACTTAATTTTTTTTTTTTTTATAGAAGAAGGGGGCAAACGAGCGTGCGGCTCACCTGATGGTAAGTGATCACCGACGCCCACGAGCATCCACAACACCAGAGGAGCTACAGATGCGCTGCCGGCCTTTAAGGAAGGAATAGGCTCTTTTCTTGAAGGTCCCTAAGTCGTAACTATTCGGAAATACTGCTGGCGACAGCTGATTCCACAAAGTCGAAGTGCGTGGCAGAAAACTTCGATTAAAACGCACTGTGGTGGAATGCCAACCATCTAGGTGGTATCGATGGAACTTCGAATTCAGTCGCGATGTACGACGGTGAAACTCAGCAGCTGGGATCAATCCGAACAGTTCCTCAGAACATTCCCCGTGGAAAATTTTGTAAAAAATGCAAAGAGAAGCAACATCTCTTCGCAAGGCCAAAGGATCAAGCCGATCAGAGAGAGCTTGGTCGCCGACAATTCGAGCCGCTCGACGTTGGATGCGGTCAAATGGAATTATAAGTAGTAGTAGTGAGTAGTTCAAATTGCCTTTTCAATATTTTATTCGTCTATTCATAAATCTGCGATCGATGTAGTCAGAGTCGACTAATGGGAAATATCATAACGTCCGAAAGATGGTGGATTGACCCGTCTGGTGACTTAACCGTCTCGAAAAATACCATACTTAAAATAAGCCGACCGATGACGGGTAGCAGCATCTAAGGATCGAGGTGCTTATGCTGTCGCCAGTCCGCTTGCCGAGCGCCGCGATTGCAGCCAAGCCTCCGTACGGCTATTTACAGGCTGTTAAGGTAAGGTTTTAAACGTGGTAGAGCCAAGCGGCGGCTTTAGCTGCTGCTCGAATAAGCCGGCTCGACCGGATTGGTACCACGGCCTCGCAGAATACCGGCGTAAAGTAGAGACATCTTGTGCTTCTGCGTTTCGTTCGGTGAGTGAGGTAACCGGAGGCCCACTCCCCCTCCCCATCGCTCTCCTCGTCCTCCTTGTAGTCTCCCAAATATCCTTAAAGGCCGGCAACGCACCTGCGGCTCCTTTGGTGTTGCAGATGTACGTGGGCGACGGTGAGCACTTACCATCAAGTAAACTGATTGCTCGTTTGCCGCCTTTTCCATAAAAAAAAAGGAAAGATGGTACTTTCCTGGTCGGTTAAACGAGTAATAGCTCAGTGTAGCTCTACCAGATACTAAGGTAAAGATAAAATACATAATTAAACCAGGGTATTAGAAATTCAAAACCTAATTAACCTAAAATGGAATTAAAAGTAGTAATGAAAAAATCAAAGTCAAGAGACCGCAAGTTCTTTTTCTCTCTTTCCAGCTTTCGAGTAGAAAATTAAAGAACCGGTTTTACAGAGCAAGGAACGTAGAATAAAAAGAGCTTTTAATCAAAGATGAAAATTTTCAAATGTTCCGAGCGTGGAAAGTTCGTTAACGCGAAATATAAAAGCAGCCAAAATTCCGTGCATTTGTTCAGCTTTAAAAAGCTGTATAGCTTTAGAGTCGTAGCGGGCCACATAGAGTAAATAAACTTGTCTCTACACAACCTACAAATGAATAAAAAAAACAAATAGTTTTTATTTAGTCGTGACGTCACTATCATAAAGATTATTACAAAAGCCTCCCTCAAAGATTGCTACTAATTTCAATCCCATGCCGCCTGCACCAATCCGCTGCCCGCATATTTCAGACACATTGTGAAATAAATAACAGCAAATAAGATAGATAGCCAGCAGTTAATAGGTCATTGCTGGACTTAAACCTCTTTCAGTTGAAAGACCACATTTCGTAGACGAATGCGACGTAGAAGATGGTAGGATTTTATAACATATCGCATAGTCTTGACTAGGATTATCTGTGTTGGTAACTGGATGGTGATAAATCAAATGCTGTGAATCCAATACAAACATTTATATTCATCGTACAAACGTCTGCCCCCAGCGGCATTCTAACCTGCTGCCCTCGGTTACGAAGCTAACGACATTACTATCTATGCTATCGGGCCGACAGGGCAAGAAGTCTCATACTCCGATCGCCACGGACAAACTCTTTACGTCTTACATGTACGTAATGTTACTGACTATATTATGTACGGTATATTCGTGATGCTTGACGCCTGCGGGGAAAAGTGGTTAGCGTACCTGATTGTTGAGCTATGGGTCACTGGCTCGATTACCAGCCGACAAGCCCAACGCTGCACAACGCACAAATTATTCTTTTATCGGGCCTGACTTCGTTTTGTTCATTACTAATTTTGTAGCTTACAGTAGACAAATGAGCTTCCATAACCCTTTTTTCGCGTCTCTAGGAGATAGAACGTGACGTCACCGGGAGATATGAAGAAGTTGTTAGTAGTGGTAGTATTAGATACTGATGAGACTATAAAACGGTATACATATACCGTTAACGGTATATATATATATATAGATAGATTATCGTTTCCTTTTCTCAATCTACTCAAATTTCCGGAAATTTAACTATTAAGGTGAGTGTAAAATACTATTTAACTTCTATAAGAATTGCATATTTCCTCACCATTTCCACCCACCAGAATCATAAAATTACAATTAACCATTCTAGTGGTGGCTCCACCGGAAATCGATCTAATTGTAGCTAATGAACCAGTGCACGCCACTATTTTTATAACCGACGACACAACTTACGCTAAAAAAATCACAATAATGAAACAATACTCTATCTGGTGGCATTATACTCTCATAATGAAAGGCTTGTGTCAAACAGTGGGACTTGTATAGTATAAGATTTTACTTGTAAGAGTACTGCAATTTAAGAAAAAATAAAATCGTTGCAATCTCGTACAGGCAGAGTAGGACGACCCTTTACAATATGGAGTGATGTCCTGCACAGTGTTGCGGGAAGTCTATGGGTGCTGATGGTACTGAGCCGTGCTTGGTGGCACTCTATGGGGGATGCCTTAATTCAGTAGTCAAAATGATATAATGATGTTGAATATCATTATTGGACTTAAAAAAAGGTGATAAAGAAGAGAGAAAGAATATCGTTAAACGACGAAACAAATACATTTAAGCGATACATACGAAGAATAAATAGCTACGGTATCGTTTTTTGATTGGCATTCGATTCCCGGCTGTGAGCGAAACGATAGGGATGTTTATATAGAGAAAGATCGTAAAACGGGAAGTCCTCTCTACAGTCGACACCGACTACACGAGCTCAGTGCTAGTAGGAAAATAATTACAATGCTACGACACGACCACGACTTGAGGAATAATTATCGGAATTATATTTAATGGTCTTGATTAAAAATTTAAATAATGTTGATCATAGATATTTCTTAGTTAATCGTTATAGTCTTATTCTTTAACCCATATAAGTTCACTTCTGAACATAGACTTCTCCAAGAAAGCGCTAGCAAAAGACGTCATGCACCTTTTGAAAGGCTAGCCCATACTCACCACGCTGAGCTGAGGTCTCGTACAAGTTTAGCACTTTCTTCTATTATCCTACACGAATATACAAAGACACCTTTGTTGTTTATATCTTATCACTTTTCCAATAATAGCCGCGTTAGTTATCTCGTGTCGTAGCCGTGTCGTAAGTCTTTAACGGTCCTCTCACATGTCGCTAGTCGCTCGTCCATAAAACCGGGGAATGGAACGAGTGGCGTGGGCGGCGGGCGACTGTCTTCCGCGTCCAGATTCAGGCGCGGCTCTAACGAGTCGAGAGAGCCATCTGTCGCTTATGCTCCACGTTACGTCGGAATTATAAAGCTTCAAAACAAGTTCATGATGATGCTGTAATTTTTTCAAATAGATTAATCGAGATGATATTCATACCAAATTACGGACGTGTCGTTCTTGATATGTCAATTAGGTGTCAGCTTTTTTATATTAATTAAACCAATTACCACATGGTTACTGACGGGTTAACTAAAATGTATATTCTTCAGGTTCGGATGAAACTGGAAACTGAAATTCGTGTTTTGAAATAAAGGGAAGAAATATATATGTAAAATATTCAAATTTGCAGATACAAAGAGCAGTTTGTGTAGAGCTGGACAAAGAGACACTTCTTAAATTCTAGAATAAATATTTTCATACTCTTATTATTGTAGTGTAGTCTTGGTATTGTACTAATTAATGTTAGTGTAATAATACTAATACATGAAAAAAAAAATGCGATATCTTTAAAATGGCGTGCAATTACGTCAAATAGTAAACAATAGCTAACTTTTAGCAAAGCAGCCTGCAAATGTCCCACTGCAGGGCAAAGACTCTTTATATTAGAGAGGGATTTGGTTCCATTTATATTTATACTTAATTATTGTAGCCATGAAAGCCTAGTTGTCAGGCAATCCTCCTCCGAATCATAAGACTCGAGATTTCATCCCCTGCGTGAAGGGAGGAGTTTTTAGAAACTTATATACAAGAATAAATCTTGGCATACTTACCACCTGTAACGTTGTTCCAAATAAGCTTTGACGAGAAGCAGATTGAAACAACTAAAATAAATCTTTAGACCTCGGACCCATACATTATCCCTTCACGTGAATTTCTATTGATTCAATACGTCAAGAATACATAATACTTAAGGTATTTTTGTGTAAAGTAACTTTTGAGTAATCGGATGAAACTGAACAGTACATAAAGACAAGACGGTCCTGTAAAACGCTCCGAAGCAGTCAGCCTCGGCTTGCCACCCTCCGGCATGCATCAGTGCAACTAATCGCCATTGTAATATATGATTTGTTCCACATGCATCCGTTTGATTCGTTTCATAACATTTAATGCTCATTAAATAAAACATGTAACAAGGGGCCATATCTAACAAGTAACTTTAATGGTATGATGGTACGAGATATGTAAATAATTTTTTGTGCGGTGTAGCAGTAAGCGACGGCTTTTGCTGCCTGTTCGAATGGGCCGGCTCGACCGGGCTGGTACCACTACCTCGCAGAATACAGAAGGAGATTCTTTATGGGCTCTGCGTTACGTTCGGTGACCATGAAAAAAATATATTTTTTATTTTATTTTGTTTGCTGCTGTGCTACAAATAAAGTTTATTTCTTTCTTTGCTTTCTTTCTATTATAGGTGAAAGAACACAGAGTTATTTATCTTCACCCGCCCAAATTCAATTAAACTTTCTAGAAACAATATAGGAATAAATCCTGAGCAGGCAAATTCTAATAGGCAACCTAATCTCATTTTCACGCATTACTCTTTATTATTCCGAAGGATATCACCGTAATAGATTTAATTCAAAACACTGTTCGACGTACTTTTTTATAATCATCTTTCATCAAAAAAGGAGGGTATGTCCTTTCATAATGATTAGCAGATAGATTGCAACATCAGACTCCTCGTATCTTAGATGCTGTTACCTACGGTGACTCTTACGACCTCCACGGAATAAGACGGTGTAGCAGATACGAGACGTGACTGAAATATTATAGAAATCGAAATGCTGTGGACGCAAGTGGAACAAACGGCAGTCAAGTGACTGCACACTATCAAATACAACGAGAAGGCGTTTCAATAACCACGTACCGTGATTACATGTGCCTTGCCTTATCGAGGCGACTGCGTCTGTTGATTGCAGCGCCACCTGCCGACCAGGGTTACCAGAGAAAAATATTCTATATAAAAAAATATTGCGAACAAAAAAAAGCTAAATTCTTCTGTTATATAAAAATAAACAAAGTAATTTTTACTACGACAATGCGCTTTCGACTATGGGTTTCGCATGCGATACAAGCGGAGTAATGCATTCATTTTTACCGAAATTGTTTTTTTTTTGTTTTGAAATATTTATCCTGAAATGAAGAAAAAAACCTTGTAAATGTTATTGTTCCGTGTCTCTGACACTTGATGACGTGATTATGTCCTATACGGCGATTTCGACCTCTGCGAAAACTTTCGAATACAACGGCGCAGGATGTATAACACATTATAGAGTCGCTAGAGTTCGCGCAAACATATAGGCAGACCACTGGACTTTACCTTACCGTATCCGAGGTGAAGCTTGTGCGATAAGATCGGTAGGTAGGGTCGGAAGCAACGTCAGAGATACAGGACACAACGCAACAAATAATTTTGCACAAATATTAGCATCGACTAAGACCCAAACCAAACCATGGCATAGCAATCTGGTACGCTAAGGACTAAGCCACGAGGTCGTCCAAATTTTTAATAGGATTGGGGTGCGAAATTAGCTAAGGTTGCTGTCTATCAGGAGGACATCATAGTTTATACAATCAGGACTGCTTTGCTTAAAGTAAAGATGTTAAAAAAAAGTTATAATTTCTTTTTTTTAATAGAATACTAGCAATACTATTTAACTAACATTACTAATATTCCTGTTAACCCTCCAACTAAGCATTAGAGCTTGTATTTGGAGTGGTTCACGACAATAGTCGAATGGTGGGCTCGTACCTGCGACGTCATGTTTCGCAGTCCGCACCCTAACCCATTAGGCTATTGGCACTTTTTAAATTAATTTCGCATTATTCTTTTAACATTGTTTTTGCATGCGGGACTGTGCGAAGTTACTTGTAGCTAACGTACTTGTCTCCATAACGTATGTTATATGGCACTGTTATGATGGTTTTATGGTACAGGAGGCTAACAAGCACACTACTCACCTGGTAGCAAATAATTACCGTCACCCACGTACATCTGCTACACCAGTGGGGCTACAGGTGCGTTGCCGAAGGGAGGATGAGAAAAGGGGTTGAGGACGGGGAGGGGGAGTGGGCCTCCGGTTACCGCACTCACCGAACGAAACGCAGAAGCATAAGATACCTCTACTTCACGCCGGTTGTCTGCGAGGCTGTGCTACCAACCCGGTCGAGCCGGCCCATTCGAGCAGCAGCAAAAACCCCCGCTTGGCACCATCTGGCATCATCATTACAGTGCATTTAAAAATAACTAACCGAATACCGGCGGCATAGCGGCCGGAGAATTTTCACGTGCCTTTCTTCGAATGCTTGTTGTAAGAGTTGTCTAAGGAAGAAACCTTGAAAATCTCATGACGTCCGATAGATGACGGGCTGTTGTGTCTTAGACCTCTGGCGCTGCGATCGCTCACCAGCTCGCCAATAGCAGTGATTATCGCATATCCTGCCATTGGGAGAAGCTTATGTCCAGCAGTGGACATTTTAAAGGCTGACGATGAGGAAGAACCGGATATATTAATTATTGTTTGTTGACAACCCTAGTAGCACGGAACATAATATCGCTAAAATAAACTAGACGAGCCACTACTGCAATAGGGCTCGGTTATATAAGCTTTAGAATAAAGTAAGGGAAGCTGGTGACGTGTGCACGTGACGTTGTTTTGCCTCGTGTTGGTTAGCCTCGCGAGATAAAACGTTGATATGATCACAAAGAATGTCATTTAGTGGTTTTAAAAGACGATATTAAACAATTATTTGCCTACATTTTTAAAGAAACATGAAATAGAATCTGTTCACTAAACTTCATCGTCACTGGATATACGATGAATGAAATATTTAAGGCGACAGACGGTTCATTATCATCTTTAATTTTCAAAGAAATATTCTAAGCGAAAGTATAATGAACAGTTTTGATTGAAGAATTTAGAATTGAGAGCGTTTACTATTAAACGGTGTTCGATGTAAGCTTCCGAAGTTAAAAAACTTTTGTCGCGGTGGCGCAAATATATCAATGAACTAGACTATTCGTTCTGCTTGCATAAGCAACGATTCGTTCAACGCTCAGTGCAATAGCACTTCCACGGTGTATGTTTTTTTAGCACCGAACTTAGTTAACTTTCATCGGGAATATTGGCGCGAACTGGAATAGTTACAGTTTTTTTTTATTGTTATTTAAATTATTTTTATACTCCATAGCGGTCTCTTCCAGGCAAGGCAAATATCTGAGAGGGTTTTGGAACCGAGAAGGGCCCGCCGCGCTGCTCCAGTGCCGGTTGGCGGGTTTTACATATCCACGAATTAATATTTTTTTCATTATTTCTCTGACATGCAGGTTTCCTCGCGATGTTTTACTTCATCGCCGAGGACGTGGTGAATACAGCTCTTAAAATTGCTATTAACAATTTTAGTGGTGCTTGCACCGGGGATTGAACCCAGGTCACTCGCGCTCTAGGAAACTAAAGTGAGCGCTTTGATCACTAGGCTATTACTGGACTAATATCTATAAATTATTTTTAATGTAAACTTTGACGGTGGCATAAAGCTAAACACTGTTGCTACATATTCCCCGTACCCGCAAAACGAAAAAAGAACTTTCAAACCCTGTACTACGATTGAACCGTCTTTTATTACTTTTAATGTTACTGTTCATTCTACGTTTAGTTTGGAACGCTTTATTAAAAATCGTACGGCCGGCGAGTCTCGTCGATGGTATTGCTTCCGGAAATTGCCATAAGATTTTCTAGATATTTCTCATAGTTGTCTATTATAGCAGCAACGGGAAAAAAGTTGATTGCATATTATTACGCTGTCACCACACGCGTATTAACCTTGACTATAAACAAAAAATTAAGGCGAAAGGAAAGGGTGCCCGTTTCTTTCGCCTTTTTTTATGGGAAAGAGTACCAAATCGCCCACGTACAGCTGCAACACCAGAGGAGCTGCAGGTGCATTTTCGGCATATAAGGATATTTGGGGGATAGGAGAGAGGATGAAGAGGAGGTAGTGGGCCTCCGGTTACCTCACTCACCGAACGAAACGCAGAAGCACAAGATGCTTCTAGTTCACGCCGATATTAGACCGATACCAAAATACCACAGCACTGATTTTCAGTCAATCCCGGTTCCAGTTCTTCTTTATCAGCCTGCGTATGTGAACAGCTTACGTAGTCTGTGTAAGTGACTAATCACGCATGGAAGATCCGCCCATACTCACCACGCAGAGCAAGCGGGTTGCTGAGCGCCTTTCTCCATCACATTAGCTGTGTTCATCACAGTCAGATGGTATTTTCATCCATCTTACTACTTTTACTCAAAAAACCATTTTCTCCAAAAGCCGACATCACCTGTACGTGATGCATCCTAGCCTAGCCCAACAAACGATGATCTGGCTGGTGATAGTTGCATTGTGGAGTTTTCTCCAGACGGTATCAAAGTAATATACCTCACAGTAAAGACGAGTACCCCCTTTAGATATTTAGACCTTATGCAACGGTACCCTATTAGCGACAGCCATAAGAATAACACACTGTTCGAATTTCCCTAGTTCGAACCCGTGCCCGATAACTCAGTTGGCTGAAACTAAAACCGCTGAGGTATACGCTCGTATTATCAGTAAAAACGCGTAGCGCGGAAATTAAAATAGCATCGTAAAGATATTTCTGGAAGCGGCACCGTGGGCCCGGATACTACTCGTACCCGTATATGCCGTCACGACATGTCATTTATGCACGCTATAGCGTGTGTGCGTGTGAGCGAGCACGTATATGTGTGTATGGCGCACAATCGAGCCGCGCCGGTAAGACGAGCGACCGCAGCGGGCAGGCTTTGTGCGGGCTCGTTGCTAAATTACACTTCTTATACGTTAACGGAAGAAGCGGAAGCGGAAGCGGCAGCGGAAGCGGCAGCGGAAGCGATTTGTAAATTAACGCGTAACATGATAAGTAACTGTCAACGTTTCAGTGTTTCAAGCGTCCATTGCATGTCTTGCACTAAATTAAAAACCATATATTTTAAAAGGAATTTATTCTAAATATCCGTAATCAACTTAAGCGTGACTATGGTTTCCTTCCTTTTTGTATGGTACCATTTGTTAAAGTCGATAAACTATAATTGGAAATCTTTTATAGCTTCGTCTCTCTATTGGTAAGTGTACTGTAATTTGTATTCATTTATGTTTATATTTTATGCATATATGTAACTATTATCAGTAACCAACAGTTTGTTAGTTCATACTCAACCTTGGGAGTACCCCGCAGAGATTATGCATTTCCATTGTGCGCTAAGCTAAACGAGTGCTCCCGCTGTGTCACTACACGTTAAAATAAATTCGATTCACACGTAAAATGTAAATGCGAACGCCTAAAAATACTATTAAACAAAATTGTGTATCTCATAAAGTGTTAAGTGTGACGTGACTAAAACTATACTAGTCATTGCGTAACGACAAACGAATTCCGGTCCGCTTGTCAACAAGCGCACCGCTCGATTCGGAGTGCGGGCGTCAGGTGCCCGTATTTTGGTCGCTATGGTCGGCGCAGCCTTCGCCCCGGCTTATATAACGTACATAGCCTTATATAACCCTGCCTCCTAGTACGGACCCGCCATATCTACTACACAGCGGCAGCTTTCCTTCAAACGTAAACCCCATCAGCGCAGTAATTACCGCTTTAATAGTTGATAGAAGAGCTGTAAGTTATGAGGTCTTTAGTGTTATTTTCCCCTAGTATTTCAACTAGTTCGAAGTACAAGCGATGCAACGATGAACGACTATGTTAATATATTATTGAATGAAAACGTCGAATATTTTTACATCTGTTCATTCCGACCCAATATTTTTTCATTAAAGTCTTTTGTTGAAGTATTTTATAAGATAATACAAAAGCTTTTGACAAATGCATCAAAAAAAAAATTTAAATTATGAGATTTCGTATTTCGAATTCCCATTAGTACTAAAACGTGAAGGTTAAAAGAGAAGAATTTAATTTCTTTTGCACCGAAGACTGCCCTATCTCCTATCTGTCGCCGGCCGCCCTAACGATGCCGGAACCTGATTGAAGCAATTACAAAAGGTTGAAAATTCAACCGGGGACAAAAACAAGATGGAAAATAGTTTGATAGTGATTTTAGAATTTATTTCAAGCATAAACTTGTTTTTTTTTCTCCCGCGATCAATCCTCGCTGTGCAGTGTGCTCTGACGCGCGGACCTGAAATGCATTCGATAGTGTCGAACTCAAATCCAACAGTTTTGATTTCGGAACTGGGCGATTGTAATATTATTTTGCCGAAGCCCTTGTCAGACGTAGCTGCATTGCTATATAGACTGGTTACTTCTAGATAGTAAGTAATTAATGTATAAAACTTACGGGGCAACATAATCGCATAAGTGATTAAGCCTCTTAATAAAGAAAAAAAATAAAAAATCCAACAGAGTAATGACTGGGTGCAGAGTAATTAGATAGAAAAAAGAAAGATATTTTTTTTTTTTTATGAAAAAATAGGCCTGCGTTTGACCTCAATCTTGCCCGATGGAAAGCGAAGATGAGGCCTAGGATGGTACACGCTTGCCTAGATGTCTGTTCACTTTGGCCTTGAAGATATCCAGGTTATAGGCCTCCGGAAAAACCGACCTCGGCAGAGAGTTCCACTCCTTAGCCGTCCGCACAAAGAAAGAAGAGGCAAACCGCCTCGTGCGTAATGGAGGAATGTCTACAACATAAGGGTGGAACTTCTCGCCGCGTCTAGTCGTTCGGTGATGGAAAGGGGAAGAGGGTATTAGGTTATGCAAAACCTCCGCACACTCTCCGAAATGAATTCGATAAAAAACCGAGAGGCAGGCCACTCGTCTACGGTGTTCGAGGCTTTGAAGTTTTGCCTCTACTAGTGAGTCACTGCCTATGATCCTCTTCGCTCGGCGCTCCAACGAGTCCAAAGCATCAAGCTGATGTTTAGCCGAACCATCCCAGAGGTGGGAACAGTATTCCATGCAAGAGCGGACTTGAGCTTTGTATAGATTTAAGAGCTGCTCCGATGTGAAGTACCGTCTCACCCCCGAGAGGATACTAAGTTTTTTGGCGGCAGTGTTTGCTATGGACTCGATGTAACGACCGAAATTTAGGTTAGAAGAGAGATCTAGACCTAAGAGCGTAAGACGGTCATTTACCGGAACGGAGACATTCCGGAAAGTCGGAGTCAGTTGGAATGGACTCCGTTTCGCCGAAAAAAGACAAGCCTGTGTTTTAGAGGGGTTAAACTCGACCAAATTGGCATCACCCCATTGGGAAACAGCCTCCAAAGTCGAGTTCACCCCCTCAATCATCGATTCTCTGAAAGTCTGGACTTTTGCCCCAGACTTCGCATCGGACAAGTATCTCCCCGAGACTGTGCTGTCATCTGCATACCCAAAGATATCGGGTGTTACCAGCAGGTCGTTGATGTGCAGCAAAAAAAGAGTCGCGGAGAGCACAGGTACCTGAGGCACACCGGCATTAATATCATGGAGATCGGACGAGGCGCCATTAACGACAACCCGAATCGATCTGTTCCTCAGGAAATCCTCGATCCAGATGCAAAGCTCGGGAGCAATACCATATGCCGGAAGCTTGCCAATGAGACTTGCGTGCCAGACCCTGTCGAAAGCCTTAGAGATATCAAGAGACACGGCAAGAGCTTCACCGTGTCTCTCAATGGCTTCGCTGCAGTGGTGAAAAGCATACACAAGAAGATCCCCAGTAGATCGGCCTCGACGAAACCCGAATTGACTGTCACTGAGGAGGTCGTTGTCCTCCAGGTATGCAAGGAGGCGGTTGTTTAAAACGCGCTCCATAACCTTACAGAGTATGGAGGTGATTGCGGTCGGTAGTTGGCAGGGTCGGCACGACTTCCTTTCTTAGGTACAGGTTGGACATTGGCAATCTTCCAGGACTTCGGAACTTGACCAGTCCTCAGGGACAAGCGATAGAGGCGAGTCAGAACAGGAGACAACTCAGGCGCACATGACCGCAAGACAATGGCAGGAATGCCGTCAGGCCCACTAGCCTTATTCACATCTAGAGTTCTGAGTATTTTGAGTACCTCTTTTTGCCGAATGTGTACCTCAGGCATTGCAGAGTCACAACGAGGTAGCAAAGGTGAGCTAATGAGCCATCAGACTTCTGCAATGGCGGGAAAGAAGACCGGCAGAAATTGGCTTCGACCGATTTGGCAAGAGACCAGAAAGCTTTACTCCCGGATGGGTAAGACGCTAGTTTGGCTCCAATACGGCCAATATGGTCGAAGCGGGCCTTGCGGAGAGCACGTTTGCAGGACTTAGCAGCACTATTGTAGGCTCTTTTCAGTTTCGGGACATTCGGTGCTTTGCGGGCTCGAGCATCCGCCCACTCTTGGTAAGCTAAGTGCTTAAGTGCTTCGGCACTATCACACTCAGAGTTGAACCAAGGGCGGGCTCTCACTTGGAGTGAGATATCAGAATATGGAACAAAATATTCCATAGCCTGATATATCACTCCAGAAACAGCATTCGCGCAGCACGCCGGGTCGTCTGAAGAGAAGCATAAGTGCTGCCATGGGTAGGATGCTAAGAAATGCCGCATCTCATCCCAATCAGCTGACTAGTATCGCCATACACGCCTAGTCCCCATGTGTTCGGGTTCAGGTGGCGAGTAGACAGACACAGATTTCACCAGACAGTGGTCGGAGCTACCTAACGGGGAGGAGACTGCAACTTGATATCGGTCTGGATCAGTTGTCATCAGAAGGTCCAAGCAATTTGCCGTGTGGCCATCAATATCAGGTATCCGAGTAGCGCCAGCTACCACTTGGGAGAGACCTAGCGGTAGAGCAAATGCGTATGCTAATCTCCCGGCATGGTCAGTGTTTAGGTATGGGTACAGCCACTCCTGGTGGTGGGCGTTGAAGTCCCCCAGAACAACTAGCTGCGCTGACGGGTACCTGAGCTGAGCTTTTTCCGCAGAGTCAGTTAGATACTGAAAGAGCCTGGTCGTCTCCATGTTGTCGGTATGCGACCGATAAACACTGGCATAGAGTATCTGCTCCAAGCCAGTGTTCACCAGAACCCACAATACGGACAGACGTCGACAGCAGATGTCATCGCGAGCATACACGCAGGTGCCAGCGCGAGATTTGAAGTTGTGTTCCAGGGTGTAACCTGGGTAGTACAAGTATGCTGCATCAGCTGGACATCTGATTTGCGTCTCCGTGAGGAACAGCAGATGTGGTTTTTCAGTCTCAAGGTGGTGATGGACTGGAACGAGATTGGAGTGCAGACCTCGGATGTTAGAGAGGTGCACTTTTAGTGCAAGGGAGTGCAACCGCTGTTTAACCAGTTTCTTATTTTTAACTTTTTCCATTGTTATTTTTGGTGAACAGACAGACAGAAAGGGGACAGTTAGGCGAGGCATAGCTAAAACGAATACCAAGCGGTACAATCATAGTGCTGCACTGATGGGAGACTGGTCTGGAGCGCGCGGGGACGCCCTAACCCCCAAAGATGTTCACCGGGCCCTTGCATCTGGTCGCCAACCAGCACGATGACGCATCCTGGGATTTTTCGCGAGTTGTCGAATAGTCACCCAGTACAGACACCACGCAGTACCGGAACCGGTTCGCTCCACCATGCAACTGCCTAGACTCCCCTTCCAAGATGGCTACTCATGGCATCATGCCGAAACGCGATAAAAATCACTTGGCGGCAAGGCTTTGCCAAGAGGGTGGTAACAAGCCGCGGACGAAACCTACCGCCAGATGGTGCCGTTCATTTGGCGCTACCCAAGGGACACGTGTGGGTATCTAGAGCTATAGCCCACGGACGCGAACAGCATTATCCCTCAAAAGATAAGTATTTTATTCATTGTCACAACTCAAGACATTACATAAAACACAATTAAATCTAAATAATGCTAGTGTTAGTCTATATGGTCATATTAGAATACTATGATCATTAGTTCGAGGGTACCGGACTGCGCTCACCAATCCACCTGCCCGGCACGGTGAGCACTGTTGGCGCTTTCGTGGAAAAGGCAGTTGAACTACACAGGCTGATGAAGAAGACCTTGAATAGTATACTGGCTGGTGTGAATACGGCTATTTAGAAAGCTATTTTGAGACCACTCAAACACAAAATGTTTTAAAAGTTTATAACTTTTTTAACATTGGAATAGGGTGAACAACGAGCCAACAGTTCATCTGATGGTAAGTAGCAACTGCAGCCCTTCGGCAAACAAAGCCTGAGGACTAGGATGGAATGCCGCACAGCCGGTAATAAAATAATAATAATACTGGTTCTCGAAACAAACAAGAAGACAAAATATTTGGACCTGGCTCACGAGGTAATCGACATGTGGGGTGGTATGCCGACCGAAATTATTCCGATCGTCGTCTCTGCGAATGTGTTAATCCCAGTCAGCCTCTCGGAACATCTGAGGCGGCTGGGACTCCGTGACGGACCGCTCCGAGTTCGAATGCAGATGGCGGTGCTATTCGATACCGCTCGCATTGTCCGCCGGTTTCTTTCCTTTCTCCCTAACACCCGGCCGTCTGGTCTGGTCTGGTCTATATATAGAAATACCCAAAAAAAAATAATACTGGCTGTCAATATGAATGGATATTTAGCTACCATTCTCAAAAGCCACGTTTGTTATATTCTCTATTACACCACACAGTGTCCTCGTATTCATATTCTCTATATATTCTCCCTTACACCCCACAGTGTTTCGTTCACACCCTAGAGTAAGTTAGTATAAAATAGATTACGTTAGAAAATCGAAAGATTCGTTGAAGAGCTGGAGATAAAATGAGAAGTATGATTTACAGTCTTTATTCGAATATCTCCGCAGCGAGTAATTGTGATGAGCGCGTATCTTAGTAGTAAGTTCTAGGTTCGAATCCCAGCGGTAACCAATATTTTTGCTGCACACGTTACATTATTTTAATGTTTCATAGTGTACGGCGTCAGTTCTTTACCCGAGACATCGAGTCGGACATGAATATTCGCATGCGTACAGAGTACACAATCACACGGTACTAGTGTAACCTAAGAACATTGAAGTATATTATTTAACCTCTTTCGTATAAACAATTCAACATTTAAGTGATAAAGTTAGAAGATTCGATGTCGGAGATTATGAAGATAGAAGATATTAAGAAATAGACTGTTTAGTTCGAAACGAAAAATAATTAATGTGTGAGTGAATAAACAAATCTAATGAGAATGTACATCAAGTCCTCTCTATTTTACCTAGAGAAAATTACCTTATCAGATGTAAGTGTTAAATTTAATTATTGCATTGTTTAATTTATTTACTTTATTTTATTATAGCATTCCTTTATACAGCATATAATAATATATACAAAATTATTAATTTGGTATATAATATATACAAAAGGCGTATTTAATGCCTATTGGCATTACCTACCAGTCAACCTATGGTTTGGAGAAATTATATGGAGCGTATTATGTTGAATATATAGATAGAGAGAGCGAATGGGGTGTACGAACGAATTTAACAACTTTTTCTCCAAATGTCAACTGAATTATGGCGGAAAATCCATCGGTACATGCCGAACTACAACTTCACAGATTAGTTAGTAATAGGAAGCCGCGATCGCGCCTGCGCGGCGCGGTAAGAATGGGGAAATGTTCTACGTCAAGTAAGCAACCTTTTGTTGGCGCCCTTCTTGAGAAAGGACTATGTTCAACAGTGGGTTTAGATAGACTTGAGTGAGGGCTATGTTCAACAGTGGATTCAGATAAACTTAAGTGAGGACTATATTCAACAGAGGATTCAGATAAACTTGAGTAAGGACTATGTTCAACAGAAGATTCAGATACACTTGAGTAAGGACTATGTTCAACAGAAGATTCAGATACACTTGAGTAAGGACTATGTTCAACAGAAGATTCAGATACACTTGAGTAAGGACTATGTTCAACAGAAGATTCAGATACACTTGAGTAAGGACTATGTTCAACAGAAGATTCAGATACACTTGAGTAAGGACTATGTTCAATAGAAGATTCAGATACACTTGAGTAAGGACTATGTTCAACAGAAGATTCAGATACACTTGAGTAAGGACTATGTTCAACAGAAGATTCAGATACACTTGAGTAAGGACTATGTTCAACAGAAGATTCAGATACACTTGAGTAAGGACTATGTTCAACAGAAGATTCAGATACACTTGAGTAAGGACTATGTTCAACAGAAGATTCAGATACACTTGAGTAAGGACTATGTTCAACATTGGATTCAGATACACTTGAGTAAGGACTATGTTCAACAGAAGATTCAAATACACTTGAGTAAGGACTATGTTCAACAGAAGATTCAGATACACTTGAGTAAGGACTATGTTCAACAGAAGATTCAGATACACTTGAGTAAGGACTATGTTCAACAGAAGATTCAGATACACTTGAGTAAGGACTATGTTCAACAGAAGATTCAGATACACTTGAGTAAGGACTATGTTCAACAGAAGATTCAGATACACTTGAGTAAGGACTATGTTCAACATTGGATTCAGATAGACTTGAGTAAGGACTATGTCCAAGAGTGGATTCAGATAAACTTAAGTAAGGACTACGTTCAACAATGGCTTCAGATAGACTTAAGAATAAGAAGAGAGAGCGATAAGCCCTAACATAACACTTTTTAATTTCATGCAGTAGTAACACTAATACAGGACGATAGCCCAGTAGTTAGTGATTCTGGGAAAAGATTCAAAAAGGGGTTTCTCAAGGCACTTTTCACCTCTCCGGGAGATAGAACATGTCAAGAGCCGACCCCTGTATTAAAGATTTAATGGCTTGTAAATTCATACAAGCGGGAATGATTGCAACGGTAAATTGATAAATTCATTCCAATTTAACACTACAATGGACCTTGCGCTTGGAAGAGACGGGTGCATATCGTTAAATAGTAATTTAAGACCTACATATTATATGGCTTTTTAAACGACCGCAGGTAATGGTGGTTAACGCACTTCACTGCCATAGGTTGGTTAAGTTTCCGGGTTCGTGGTGTGTTTGTTTTTGTTGTTGTTGTTGTGGTAGTATTGTGCTGCGCCCATATCTCTAACACTGCACCTGACACCTCCGCCGATTTTTTCGCATACGTATGAATCTATCAGAGACAATTGCGTTATTATAACTAGGGTGACCATAGATAATGATGCTTCAAAGGCTGGGTATCAGCCGTATGTTTGTGCAACGTAATATCGCCAGATGCACCAACAAGGCGAGGAAGACCATAAAAGATCGGGGCTGTGAAGTAAGGACCAGACGAGCCGTGTAAGCTGTCTATACAAGAATTCTATGAAACTAGAAGGAAACAAAAAAACATTATGAATACGTGACGAATTACTAAACAAGTCCTAAAAGTAGGTGCTTACAGTTGATACACTGGGCATGCCCTAAATCAATCCCTGCAGCTTAAGAGAGTGGATCGATCACAACGCTTGCTGTTGCTATTCTGTTGAAAAAAATATTACGATTGAAGAGCACTACAACAAAACAAAATGACAAAGTGTATGCTTATAGCTCAATAGAAGCCTCGCAACTTGTTGGAAAGTTCAACATGGTCATCATTCTCCATCAATCATGGTTCGGTAGAGTGTGTCCTATCAAGGAGACATGAAGTCAAAGTTTTGTGAATAAGTAGTAAAGCTAAAGTTTATCAAACAACTCCTGGATCGCGTAGTGGAAGTTCCACTCGGAGATATACTTTTAATAAATGAAGGTTTCCAGAAAGACTGCTGCTCAGATGGCCTTACTAGATAATATATCCCGCCGATATTATTCGAATGTTGTCACTGTAATCAAAATCAAAAATATTTTCCGTATATACAAATGCTAAATATTTTGTAATATATTTGTACCTAGTACTCGTATATACGAGTAAATAGTTTTCTTAAGCTGTGCTCTTGTAAAGGAACGTCGCACCTGAATGAGGTCCGAATAAGATCCAACTAAAGTATCGCATTTCATTAAAGGTTTTCGTAGCACAAACAAATATCCGTACCGATTTCTCTATGTACCGAAGTCCCCAGTAGTCGCTTATGTACAATGCGGTACATGGAACACAGCCGGTATGTACTCCGTTGGGCTGAGCGCGAACGTTCGGCTCAACGGGCGAGCTTAGAACACCGACTCCTCTAATGACGTCTTTTGGGTCGGCATATACTGTTTAAGGTAGCGGTTATAATTAATTAAAGGTTTATATTTATACAATATAATTCAAACTGTTTCATCATTAGTCGTTCTTCTTCTTTAACATACTGTTAGTGTCTTATACTTACAGTCTTCGGAGTTTCTTTCGCCTGTTTCTTCTCCGTCAGAGGAACCGCATTACGAAACGGTGGTAGATTTAAAAAAAAATTGACATGTGAAATCTACGTTTCTTATGTTTAATAGATGATTTCATTTGATTTGATTTGATTGGATTTGCGTCTAGATATAAAATGATAACAATGTCCTCCTGGCCGATATTAACCACGGCGACAACTTCTAAATACTAGCGCTCCAAGTATACGCTAGAACACAGGGAGAACTCGCTTGTCTCTGTAACGCTGATGCGTTAAGATCGGAGGAGCAGGCAGAGGCATTATGTCGTTTACACAGGATGCAAAACAGCACAACCAGACATGAAAACCGATAATTTTTGTTTTGCACAATATTGGTTTCCACCGGCCCATTCGAGCAGGAGCATTAGCCGCCGCTAGGCTCTACCACGTACAAAAACCATGGGATTTTTCTAATATTACCCTTATTCGACACTTACGAAACTTACACGGTGTGCTGGCAGAGTCTCTAACGCCACCGCCATACGTTACTCACATGGAAATAGACTTTATTCTGAACGCTTTAATGCTATACCATGGGTCTCGTAGAAAACGTCAAATGCCAGAATTGACTTATTGAATTAACTTTTTGTACGCAGTATAGTAGTATATAAATTATAAATAAAAATCCAAGGAAAGCCTTACGGCATATTTATACCCATATAATATAATATATACCTTTAGTTATAATTGTATACCCTGAAGACGCCGTAAGGCGAAACTGGTCAGTTACTTATATAAATAAATAGCCTAAGCCGTGAAGTCAGTTTACATACATAAATTGCATGTTAACTAACACCCGAACCCGGAACAATTACTTGTAATCAATACAAATGCTTGTCCCGTGCGGGAATCGAACTCGCGACACGGAGCGCCCCGCTAATCAAATCGGAGTTAAATGTAGCACTTAGCAGATCTAGTTTGTATCTTAGATTACGTCAATATTAATACGTAAATTCTAGCAGAAATTTTGTTTTGTTTATTGCTTTATATGCGTTCTAGAATCGCTACCACGCCCGCTCCGCTCGTGACCGCATCATGTCCACGTTTGCGGCTGTCAGCTGCAACGTCGTAGAAATGGACCGCGGCTGCGTCACACCTAGAGGACTTACGTAACTGCCTCCAACTCGTTCCGCACCGAGAGTGCCGAAGACGATGCGCGCTCTACCTAACTGTCATAACATGTACATTACACGAGTCATATTTTTTTTAATTCTAAATAAAACGTTACTACCCTCTGTAGGAATTTATCCTGCGTCGCGGAGGCAATTTACATACATAAATTGCACATAAGCAAACACCCAGACACAAAGCAATTGATCATACAAGTACGTGTTGGAATCGAAGCCGAAAAAAAAATTTTAGTTGAATTAACATGAAATTAGTCATGTGAAAGTCTGTATGGAGAGCTCGTACCAATGAGTTTTTCGAAACGAATGTACAATGTGTGTCGTTGGCTGTAACGGAAGGTGTCTGGTACACGGGTCACCAACCTGCTCGCCGAGCGCGATAGTTATAACAAATCCTTCCATTGGCCTACATCTAGTAGTGGACTATCAAGATTCTGTTAAAGAGGGAGAATGGTGGGTATTCTGATGAATTTTAAAAGGCATATAGTTTAAACGGCGCTTTCAAATTTAAACCACCACCACACACCTCGATACCAGGTCACACATACCACCAAAGTCGATAACGTGTGACGTGTTTCGCCTCGCTGCGAGGCACTATCAAGCGATAATACTCTACGATGGTCAACCGCTGAGTCAGCAGAGCTCGGCAGTAAACTATTGTATTTCTGTATCTTTGCCAGTTAAAATCTTTCTCCCATCTTTAATATTAGACTTTTAATAAACTACAGGAATAAAAAAAAATTGCATTACTGTACATATTCAAGGCTTCTGCTATTTGATCATCAGTCTGGAAAAAAAAGCTTGGGGGAAGCCTTTGTCCATTCGAAGACGATCCGTAGGGTTCACGATTTTGATTTTATGTTGATGAGAATTCATAAGGAAAGTACGTTATCGGCCATGGAATTGTAACTAAAATTCAATTTAAAATCCTTAACTGGGTTTGGTTGAACTCCTTTTGTGCCCGTGAACCATCAGTCTTTCTTGCATATTTCTGGCGCTTATCAGCAGTGAAACCACTTTTGACTTCCGGTTTGGAGTAGACCGAGAATCAACAATTACATCTCAGTCCCCGTGGGTGACAACACAACTGTAACCATCTTCGATCGTGGTTGTTTGCAGGTATCCATGGGCTGCAGCATTTACCACCCAGTTAACTGTTAGCTCGTAACACTATAATGGAGTAAAAAAAAAACTTATCCTGATTTTGGCGAAAGAGTCTATTTTTATCACAATAGCCTTGGAAAGCCGTAACGTAACACCGCATAACGAGGATCCGAATGACACGTGGCACCATCCCTGGATACGCATCCACTTCGGCTTCTCTCGAAAACTGTTGAGATTCCGGGAAGCCTTTGCCGCAGCGTTTACATCCAGTCTGCATGCCGATACCACCTTTTCCGTACGATCGAATCGACATATTAATGGGTCTTTTTTCAAGTTAATTTCCATCGGGCGTGTTCTGAACGACTGTTTCTCTGCACTGCATGCCCTCCATTGGATGAATAACGAGGCTCTGATTATCCCTTATGGCTGTGCCGTGCTACGAATGCTACTAACGGCAGTAGCATGCCCGAATCCAGGGGGTGGGGGCAATGGGTTTATCACCATCATTACGACATGTCACAAGTCCACTGCTAAACGTAGGCCCTCATGTGGCAATGGTTGTAACAAAGAATTCAAGAAACAACTGTGCAGGTCGTTACTCCATCTTATAGGAGGTCGTCCTACACTGCGTTTACCTGTACGAGCTTGCCACAATTGGTTCAAAGTGCGTCAATTTCTTCAACTTCACTAATACAAATTCCAGTATGACTTGTCGAGAACATATGAATTTTTCATACTGATTGTTCGCGATCGTTCACCCCGAGGTGATTGGCGTTTCGAGGAAAAAGCTTTTTTTGCTTACGGGTTGATTAATTGTTGCAAAAACATATCTCATGAAACTTTACAATTCATACCCTAACTACCTAACTATCCACCTAAAAAACTGTTACTTGACGACTCGAATAGAATATAAATCGAAAGATTTCGAAATTTTATCAAAAACAAATTAATCACCTTGTCATATTTTAACATGATTTCTCCATTCATGTTCAATACAATACGTACAATTACTTCGTTCCTCTCCGTAACAAGAATTACAGATGGTTTTATTATTAATGAACTTTTATGATATTGACACAACTATAGGAAACAACAATGCATAAACAACAGTTCGTGTTTAAATTATGCGTAGCGATTTATATTCCAGGTCATCTCTATTGTAAATGTCACTTGAATATCTCCACTCATTTGTCTTTCGCTCCCTGCCCTGACTCCTTCAAGGGACAGGTGACAATGACCACTTAACCTGACGGTGCTTCAAGTAAATTGCTTCCATTAACACAAATATTTACTTTTTCTTTCTTCACGTTACCCTTTTTTTTTATAGAGAAAGTATAGCAGCGCCCTATTGAACCACATCACCGTGTGGAATTCACTATACCTAACTGAAAAACCCTGTGAATGTTCAATACATAGTGAACTTCTACTACTACTAAGTTTTCATTGCCAACTATAAAACTATGTAAATAAGAAACTAAATTTAATTGTACATTTTTATTTTATAAAAAATCAAAGTGACAAGAAGTACTTGCTTTGACTTTGAATTTTAAACTTATAAAACTTTCAGGGATAGGACCAACCTTATCTCGACAACCAACTCGAAACTGTTTATTATAACTAGTCTCGACACAGACATAGTACAAAATGAAACAGAAACTTAGAAGTTGACAAATGTACTTCGAACCTATGCGATTGATGATAAAAATCATCATCATCGTCATTATCATTATTTCAGCCTATCACAAGTTCACTGCTGCATCACTGGCAACAGGCACTGGTTGTATATTTTGCTCTTGAGGTTTTGAGATAGTTTCCCGAACGCAGCCCACTCGAATTGGATTCGCCGATTGACCTCTGGATCGAAGTTGGACTTACCTAATCGGACAATTTGTCCCAGGTATACGTAATCGTCTACAACTTCGAGCCTATTATTCCCAACAACAACCGGTACAGGTGTGACATAGACGTTTGGCATGTCTTCGTCTTGTCCATGTTCATCTTAAGAACAACCTTTTTGGCGACACTTTTAAGGTCATTGAGCATAGTGCTAAGTTCCTCCAGCGATATGATAAAAATGCGAACTAAAATTTTGAATTTTTTAAAATATCACTTGTTTCTATGATCTTCAGTTCAGGGCGGAGACTGGGTGATGCTAGTACCGAGATAAAAGCAAGAAGTGTTTGAAATGAAACAATTTATATGCAATATTTCGCATTTAATTTTAACTTTTTTTTACTCTTCCACGACCACAGTATACACAATACACGCAACTTTTTTATTTCTCAACAACGAGAGTTATCTGCGTGTATAGTAGAAATAATTATATGTATAGTGAACCCCGTTATTATATACAAACGTCAGAATGATTTCGATAACGCACGTATAGAATTAGTTAGCAGTATGACGTACGGAGCCTGGAGCGCTGTACAGTATTCATCTGAGCCGGTTTAGTTGCCTTAGCGATGGCCTAGTTGCCACGAGGCGCGCCCAACCGCACGTGTCTCCCTCGAAATGCTCTAAGCCGGAGAATGGTCCGTACATACACATAGACATGTATATATAACGATACTCGTACCTACCGTGTGTTTGACGTATTAGGTAGTAGTTCAAGTTGCATGTCGCCGAGGGATTACAAGCATGGATATTTAAATAGAAATCTCAGTGTGCTTCCACGTGTTATTACAAAATGATTTCTTGTTAATGAGATTCAAGTATGATAACCATAATATTTAATTTCAACTTTTTTTCTTCTATATGTCAGTTCCAAGATTAGTGTTATTTTCAACAATATTTTCTTTGTAAAATTTTATCTCTTACACTAGAAAAATTGATTTGTAACTTTTATAACTGTTGATGCATATGATTGCCTTGAATAAAATAATCTTTAAATTTTTTCGCTTCCGGGAAGCTTCCAAAGATCTTGTTGGATCTTGATCAAAAGGTGGGCAAGCAATGAGACCAGGAATTTTCTTTGATGGTGGGCTTTGAGAAGAACAAGGATTGTAAGAATTTATCGATGATTGACAGAAAACTAGGAGTTTAATATTTATCCAAACATACAAATACTCTATCATGGTAGGAGCCGAAACGAAATGGGGTGATACAATATCGCTCGGAGTGTGTCGTAAATGTCAGCTAAAACAAATGCCAAAAAGCCTTTAGTAGTGACTAAAATTATACAGACTGATACAGTAGTTTAAGGTTCGAGATGTCTGTTAGTACAATCGCCAATCGTCCAGTCGAGTGTGGTTATTACGGGCAATCATTTAACTAGGGAAAGCCCTATGTTACGAACTGTACTATTGTTGTAGATTTCTGGTGAGACTGCAAGTATTGGAACTACCCTATGAGCCTTTTATACTGCCTTCGGACATTCCTCCATTTTTATCATTAAGTCATTACGTGATTACATCAGATATAAGAACAAACTGAAATTAAAAATAATAGTCAAATGGTATTGATTATGTCTTTTAATCGAAACTATATTGTTTTCAATAACGTATATCAATGTGAAGCTTCGTGTTAGAGTGACACTGAAATAAATACAATAAGTAGCTGAACATATAACGGTAATCGTAAAGCTGAAATGAGATTATCACTATGCAAACCAGAAATATGTCTTTCGTGTGAATCAAATTTGCAAAACTACAAAACAACAATCAACAAGAAAAGAAAATAATGTAAAAATAATATGATAAAATGCTAATAAACCATTCAATTACGCCAAATAGTAAATTGTACTCACAAAAATATTACATGTGCTAGTTATCTGGATATAAAAATATGGATAGACACTAAGTAAATATTCATAACTCACAAAATATCATTAAAAGAAAAAATTAAAAGTATTCCCACTAACAATTCGACGCATTTATAAAAGATCACCTAAGACATGAACATAAAAAAGTTACATAAAGAACAAAAATGCAAAGCTCGTGAATAATGCGTTCGAAAATAAAGAAACATTTAAAACTCGGCTACGACACACGCGCCATTGCGATGCCGTAAATTATGTCGAAATGTTATAAAACTAAATGCATGAAACAAATCGTCGACAGCAGCGGGAGGGGTGATGGGCCGCGGGGGTGAGGAGGCTTGGGCGGGAGAGGGAGAGCCTACAACTCTACTACGGGCACTCTCGGTTTCATTCATAACTTTTTACAAGTTTATCTGCGACGATACCTCGTACATATTTATGTGTTTGCGACTGCGAAGCTGCAAAGATCAAAAAATAACAATACTTCTCCCAGACGCGTCGCTCGGTCGCTCTTACCTTTTGAAACATATTTTACTTATCTTTTTGTTACATATTTTTTTATTAATCAAATACTATGTTTACATGAGAAGTTTACTCCCTGTTACCTTGTACCTTGTAAATCATTTTAGTTGTGAAATATCCAGCAAGGAGTTAGAGTGTCCATCCCGTCTCTTAGGTGTCATACAAGTCGACGGAATGTAATGCAATAAAAATCGCGAAAGATATTCGACAGGTATTGGAATAATCATACTTAGTATGGCCATAAGTTCTGTTACACATCTTCCTTACACATCTTCTTTAAAGAAACAGTGTAATAATAATAACACTTATGTGTACATATTTATCGAAGTTAAAGCAATTAATAAAAAATATTTTATTCCAGTAGCCGCCTTTGGCTTTTATACAGGCCTTTAATCTCTCACGCCACGAATCTATTAATTTTTTCACTCTCTCTGAAGATTTCTTGATTGATTCAATATCGGAGTAACGTTTTGAGGAAGCAATACTACTAGAGAGTACCGACCACAATTTGTAGTCCAACGGGTTCAGATCTGGACTGGATAAGGGCCTGTCTTCAGCTATTATAAATCCCGGAACATAATTCTAAAACCAGGAGCAGTCTTGCAGGAAACTCTACGATACATTTTTCAAAAGTGTATCACTGAGAAGGCTTCACTACATGATCCAAGACAGTTTCGTGATAATGTTTGACCGAAGTCTTAACTACTTTTTCAGAAAAAATATGCTTCGTGACTCCTTGGTGTAGGACACCCTCCACCAAACAACATGGTTGATACATGATGATGACAACGTTACGAGGCTTCTATTGAGCCATGAGCATATGCTTTGCCATTTTGCATGTATTATGCTGTTCAACCGCAATCTTTTTCATCTGTAAATAGCATATTTTTGTGTCCTCGATCAGCTTATCGCTACTACAAGCGTTTTTATTGATCCATTCTCTTAAGCTGTCTGAAATGATTAAGGGCATATCACGCGAAAACATTTTTTTTGTTTCTTTCAGGGTTTTGTCAAGTTCTGACTATGACAGCTTTCATAGTCATTCTGGTCCTAACGGCACTTGAAAATTTTAAATTGTAACATTATTTATGGCCAGACTAGTTATTAAAAATAGCAGAACTTAAGATATGGTCTAGTATTATTCGAGATTCTTATTCCGTCTATTGGACTTGTTGGCGTTCCTTTTTTTTTGCTTTTTAATCATATGTATTTAAGAACACACGCATATTCACCCTTCAGGGGTAGACAGTAATTATGGAATTCCAGTTGGCACAAAGTGTAACCAAAGAGGCATTCCGCAAACCGCCACAGTTATGACCAGGAGATAGGACATAACCGACGGCAAGCTTCGTCACTGGTCTAGCTCCACGTAATTTATTAAGACCCGATAATCCACAGTCTTTCGGATCTTATGAATTTTTGCCTTAGTCAACCCCCTCAACACCCGCTGATTTAGACAGAGTACGGCACATGCATATTATGTATGTTCATTAATTAAATGAACCAAATCAATTTTAGACCGCTGACATTAAACATGCCAATACAATTACAATTTATTCAATAGTAAAGCTTCTTAAATATTCTACTTGTTTATTTATATACATTTTAAGATGGAATAAAACAACTTTCTATAAATCAATCTTACCTGTATGCGATGCACCCTATTAGCTGACAAGTGAAGCCCTGGCAAAAGATTAATGGTGACAAATCCATTAGACAACTCCGAGTTAAAATCTCACAGGAAGAACTAACTAGCCTGCCCGGCGAGGTGATTATCCACCAATTTGCTAACACTTTCTAGACGTCCGAGGTCGGAAGAAGGAGAAGGCAAAGGAAGAGGAAGAAGAAGGAGAAGAAATAGTAAATGAAAATGAAAATTTTAGATGAATATGTACATTTATCTAAATTTCTATAGCACACCTTTGTATTAAAGAATTTAGTATTTATTAATTTGAAAAAAGACATTCTCAGAGGACCTGTGAACGTAGGCAATAACATAATTCCTAAATATGGCGCTCTGCTATAACGGTTCACTGACAAAACAAACGCACACATGCGCAGTCGAAACTGGCACGGTAAGACACACATTTATAAATTGAAATAAAGTTTGTTTTAGTTGGGCACTGGGCATGAATGAAAGTGAAAGGGCGGGAAGTCGGGAACGAGCGATTGTTATCAAAACATTGGCCGTTGCGCTGCAAATCTCATTTGTCATGTGATTATGATTTATGCTTTTTAAATTTTACTTTTTATATTACTTTTGACACTGTTATTGCAAATTATTAATGCGACACTAGGTTAGTAGTTGAGTTGATCTCATGTATCATACTTTGGACCAGACATTGCCGTGCATAGGGTTACCCTGGGTAGGCAGTAGATATAAAAAGCAAAGCATATGTATCATTAAAATATAGTTACCCTTACTTAAGAAATTAGTTAAGGTTGACTCTGCTTTTTTGCCTATATCGCATGCACGCCACTGTGATCTGTGGATCACCATGCACTTTATTATGTGCATTACGGATACTTTGGAAAACGAGTTTTGGAAACTCATATGAAACGAAAGATTGTAAAAACAATAGGAATTAACATGAGACAGTAAAACGAATTTTCATTAATTATATTTCATCAGTAATTTTGTATTTAATTTCTTAACTAATTACGATTATTATAATGAGTCTATATAAATTATAATATTATGTTCATTATCTGTAGAGTCGTGCTAGCCTAGCGGTCAGGGCGCTCACTTAAGTTTCATAGAGCGCGTGTGACCTGGGTTCGATCCCCGGTGCCGGCACCACCTAAATTATTAAATAGCAATTTTATGTGCTGTATCCACAGTACCACGTGCTCGGCGGTAAAGGAAAACTGCATGTCTGAGAATAATAAAAATATATTATTTCGACGATATGTGAAGCCCGCCAACCCGCATTAGAGCAGCGATGCGGGCTCTTCCCGGCTTCAAAACCATCTCAGACACTCGTATTTGAGAAGGTCTTTGTCCAGCAGTGGGCACTTACATGGCTGCTTTACTTACTTTTACAGAAGCAGTGTCAGAGACACAGGGCACAGCACAACACGAACAGACTCGAATATCAATAATTTGTGATTTTGAACAAATATTGGTCACGACGGGGATTCGAACCCAGGACCCATGTCTCAGCAGTGATGTACGCTAACCACTAAGACACAAGGTCGTAGCTTATAGATATTATAGTTTATCAAAACTATTACTTCCAATTGTTTGTTTTGATATTCATCTGGCATAATATTGAAATATAAATTACCATTGTAAATCAATTGTGTAAAAACCTACCATCATTATATATAAATAAATATCCCACAGCTGCGCAAAGCTCCTCTCGTATTTAGAGAAGGTCATGAACCGGAATAAGTAGGTATTTAAAATTACAATTAGCAATGTGATCCCGGCACGTGAAATCGAACCTTGATTTGTAATACTCTTGAGTGGCTTCCACTCGCGTAGAAACTGTTTTTCATTGCTATTGTGCTATTGCTAACCCTTGACATAGCGTGATGATATACAAATGTACTGTTACGAGTGTTCAGCGTGAAGCACCAATAAACAGACAAATATTTGAAAAACGTAGAAATACTTAAAGTTTTTTTTTAATTTTAGCCCAGAAATCAAAGTGGCGTAAATCAATGCCTGGAGAGTCCTCTGTCTTCCCACGAAAGTTTACATCAAAATCGGTTCATCCGTTTCCCCAGAATAAATAGCCCGGACTTATGTTTATGTTACGTGTTTTTGGTTTTATGTTTTGTTATAGTACAAATATCCTATTCAAGTTCAGTTGTTGGCAGTTGAAGGCAAACACTTCAAGTTTAAACATTACTGAGCAGTAGACTAGGTAGCTTCATTAAAGCGCATAAACGACTGTAAAATTTAGTGGAAGAGTAGTTAGTAGTAGGTTTGTCCATATGTCGGAACAATTATCACACATGAGAATCGAATCCTCGACCCGTAGCACCGCAGCCAATTTGGCTGGGTTGGTGGATACATATGTTATTTAAGTTATCTGTAAAACGCCTCCACTGCTTTCTTAGAGGGAGTAACGTGTTTCTAATCTAAATAAAAAAAAAATTGATTATTATCAGATTGCTATGCATTGTATATAGATACAGTAAGTGGTTGACAATCTATTTACTTTACGAATCGATATTCTTAAACGATCGATCGAAATCGATCTGAAATAAAAAAAAGTACTAGTATGTACAAAATTAAAAAATCACGCGACAGCACTGGCGCAAAATAAAATATAAAATTTAAAACTTATATTGCTACTAGTTGTGCGGCTGAGATGACCTTCGGAGCGAAGCAGTGCGCGGTTTGCCCTTGGATGAGTGACCGCTTTACTGGCATTTATAATTTATAAGCAGTGCCTCCGTGCACCGGAGTGCACGATAAGCGAGCTGGTGTCGTATGCCAGGTCAGATTAGAATATAAGTTACCTACAGTATCAGACCTCTCTCATGTGTAGGTTTCCATAGAAAACTTAAACGATAGTTAAATATTGTTCATATCTATTAATCAATCATTGTGTTAGAGAAATTCAAATAATATAAAGTGACATCTGTCGGTAGTGACTAATTTGTTTATTTATCATATAATAATAGTTAGTATTACGTCATGGATGATGTAGGCTCTTAAAATTCAAAGAGAACACTAAAGTTTTAGAATCCTTTGTACAATGATCTGTATGAACATCAGCTTTGAAAAAGTTCTCTGTAAAATTTCCTTGTCTAAAAAGGCAGAAGATTCCGTTATTGTCATCCTTGTTTTTACGATATCAGATATCAGATAGACCCTTCTCACCTTCGACCGTTTACCGTTGCCCTCCATTCTGGTCTTTTCCGAATCCATGAGAAGTTCCCAACATTACATTTGTCAGTACATACACGGGATGAAATGAGGCTACTTACGCCACCGGCAAATGAAAACCAGAAATCAAGATAATGATCAATTCATTTTTTCTTTCGCGTATTTTGTAGAAAAGATATAACTCTCTGTCTCTAAACCTATATATATAAGAGCGATCACATACAGGATACCATTACAGGGGTTGGACATTTTAATATTTCAAGTCATTTTGCAGCGCAGCTTATTTGCATCAACGTCACAGGTGTTGAGACTGTCTGGCGGTCGTGGTGTCAACGCCAACGCTGCAATTCGTACATACATTTCGAAAAACCTTTAGAAGGAGTCCTCTGCGTAGGGGATCGAATTCGTGCCTACTGATTCAGAGGCAGAAACCCCTAGCCACATGGCTATCGTGGCTTCTAAGTTTAATGTTTTATTTAAATATAGCTATTATTAGTAATGTCTCAAAAGGTTATAGACTTACATGGATAACCTAACCGAGTCGTGGGCAGATATATTCGCAACGTTTAAACCACTTCCACAATGTAAGACGCAACTTATTTCGTTATAAAATAAAGCTTTTTCGTTTTGATAGCATGTTTTTATAAAACAAAAACCGAGTTCCGAGGTACCGAGTTGTTCTTTTGCCAAGTTCGTCAGAGGATCGATATTAGGTAATTGCTTTCAAGGGTTTAACTCAGCCCATTAATTTCGCAATTCGTCACTTGTAGTGTCCGGTGCGGACGAAAACGAAGCGGCGGCGGGTTGCTGACCGTCATAGGTAGCGTGACGCGGCCGGTGAGGGACGCCGAGAGGCCGGCTGCGGCGAGGAGGGGAGAGGGGGGGTCGAAGAGTGGGGGGGGGAGGAGGCGCCCTTGCGCGAAGGTGAGGCGACAATTAACGCGCGGTCATTCCTCCGCGGCTGGCGCGGTGTCAACGATTCCGATCATCCTGCCGCGATAGCGGGCGACCAGACGCGACGCCCGCGCCGCCGCCGAGTCGCGTCGCGGGCCCCAGGGCTCCCACTTGCTTTTATTTTTTTAAATTTATTTCGAGATGGGTGAAATTTTGTACGCTTTACCTTCAAAACAGAGAAATGGCAATGTCGTATAGGTTACGACCAGAATTTCTGAATTTTCGCCTACGTCATCGTAAATTAACTCGAAAAGAAGAACGAGATAATAATATCCTATATCCATAACATAACCTACTTCTCTGTCAAATTACATTCAATTACTCTCAGCCCTTTACACGATTACGTGACAAATACAAACTTTCATGTTTGTAATATAAGTATGAGACGATTAGTGTGTTAACGTGGTATCTTTATTATCTCTTAAATTACCAATAAAATCATTTTTAGTAAATCGAGATGTGCTTTGAAATGTTCAAATCATAAAAATGTTTTAACATATATATTTTGTGTTTGTTTTAAATATTATTACTTTTCTTTTATAATCTCGGTCATAGATAATATAATTTAATACAAAACTAGAAACCGTTGCAACGTAATCAAACAATAATAACGATACAACAGATAATGGCAACGTTTTAGATACATGTATACTTCTTAAGCTACATCGGAGCAGGTCGTTTTTACATCCCAATAAAAAAGATAATTGTTTTACGGCACAACAGCACGCAGCCCTGCGCGACCCGGCCGCCATGTTGTCCCGCTTAATTGCGCGCCGCACGCGCCTTCGCGCGGTTATCGTCCACAACGGGGATCCGACTCAAGTAGGTATCGCCGAATTCGTTGCTCGAAGTTTTTCTACCGAATTACATATGATATAGGCATACATGTATACATGTTTACACGCGATTGTACTGTAGGGTACTGTCTAATTATATGCTCAAGATCTTATTGTTCCACTCTTTACATATTTACGGCGAGCAGCTTAAATTGGTTGTATAAATAAACATAATTTTGTATACGTTACCACATAGATAATTATATGGCTGTGGCGTAAGAGTGTCTGTCACACCAATCTCACCACCACCAAAAGTCGACTAACAGAGAAGCGAAAAACATCTCAGGCCTATTTTATACGCTACGCCACAAAATATTTCTCAAAAATTCCATGTACGCAGACCACAGAAAACCTTCGATAAATAACAGAAGAGCCATCACAAGTATGCCAGACCATATCGACACTTATTGCTGTCAGCGGTGTAGATAAAGGTACCTGGTACTGCCATCACTGAACCGTCTACCAAGCGTAGCGATTACGACTAATCGTTCCATGGCCAAAGTCCACTAATGCACTGTGTAGTCGCCATAAAAAAAGTTACTAAGGATTTAGACTATTTACTTTTATTTTTTTGTTATTCTTTTGAAATTGGCATTGGCTTTACTTACTAACTACAAAACTAGACATCATTATGCGAATATTGCTTGCTATCTTCTAGCGTTAACTTGAAGTTATTATTCCAAATACTGTCGAACTGCGCGTGTTGAACTCCTGGGTTCGAATCCCAGCCGAAGTCAAAATTTGTGCAAAAACTCAAATTATTTGTTTTAGAGCCTGCTTGTGTTGTGTTCTTCCTCTGACGCTGCATCTGATCTTATCGCATATGCGGTACATCAGCTATGGGAAGTAAAAGATGAGCTCTGTGTTTGCGCGTACATTATCGGCTCTATCACATCTCCTGAGCAGTTGAAAACTGCAGATGCTATTGAGGCATAGGAAGAGGTAGATAGGTGAGTTTGCATCCCTATAGATTTAATTTATAATTTTACTTAGACGCTGGTATCTACTACATAATGGCAACGGTTGATGGTTTTGGGCCAGTTTCAAAGTTTGATAAAAGATTAATTAAAAACTTTAACACTTATTTACTGGAGATTTGTTCCTCTAAATGTGTGTATTTTTGTATATTATATTGGGAAAATGTTCCTTATGCAAGGACTATTTCCAACGGTACGCATAGACAGACTGAAGAAGAAGAAGAAATATGTGTATTTTGCTAATAGACACGAAATGAAAAGTACGATCTCATAAAGATAAAATACATAAAGACATTTATTCAGACCCAAAAACACACATCAAACATACGAGGTAAATCATAATGAACATAAAAATATTTATAAGTACAAGGAAAATATAAAAAAAAATACGTATGTTGGTATATCTCCAGTCTTTAATAAATTTTTCAATCACTGTACATATTCAAGAGCTCTTGCTGCATAATACACTATGCATATTATAAATACATCAAAACTCAAACTATACTCCATGTTCCACAAAAAACAAAATTCACTAAAAAGACTCGCTTTTTTATTTGGCAAAAGTCAAGGATTGGTAGGGTTGCCAACCGTAACGTTTTTATATGGTGTACATAGCTTACATAGTATGAAAAAAAAAATTTTTTTCAAATGTGAACAGTAGATTGTAAGGAAAAAGACAATAGAATCTCATGGCTCCTGAGGGCACTGCGGAATAATCATCTCCACATCACACCACAACAAATTGTCCACACCGGTAGCTCGCAGCAGAGTCCAAGAGATGCAAGATATCCGGTACTGGGATCGTTGATACCATTGATGATAAATGATAAAATATATAATATTATAGTGCGTATGCGATAATGACAGAGACACAATTTCCACTTAACCTTCCCGTATCCTATGTGAGGTATACGTACGATGATGAAAGATCATAGGGTCAGATGCAGAGCCTGAGGCACAAGGCGCAACACAACACTAGCAGATCCGAAAACCGATAATTTGTATTTTCGCACAAGCAAAAATATTGACTTCGGCTGGGATTCGACCATGACCTATGGCATATATTTCACAAAAATACCGTATGAAGTTATTCTTCGATAAAATCATACCGTGTTGTTTTTCACACCCAAAACATGATTTCGTTTATTGCCAACCATGTCTTGGATGTTTCACGTAAGAGTAATACGATATGTATGATTTTATGGGGGAATAATGTCACAAGGAATTATTTTGAAATTTCTGGTAACATGGTGGATAGGACCTCTGCTGGGATGCAAACCCAGGACCCATGTCTCCCCAGGCAGGTACGATTACCAACAAAGCATGCAATCGTCAAGGGCAAATTGAATCCATGTATCAAATTGGATCAGATGTCGCAATTCGTAATGAGTTAGTCACCTTTCGTCCCTCCCAGGAGATAGAATATGACGGGTAGTTGGTCTTGTCATTGCCATATTTACTCCCGGAGCCATGAAATTTTCAAAGCTTTCCCATTAGTAGTCTCTCACGACACCCACGGAAAGAAAGGGGGCGGCAGATTCTTAAACCGCACACTAAGACTATAATTATTAACATAGATAGATTGTGATTACTAGTCAAAGTTCAAGGAACAAAAATGCATCCAGTTGCTTGTGAACTCTCATGTGGGTAGGAAGATATTATTTAGGTTCGATTGAAGTAGTTACGTAAGTCCATAATGGATGCTAGGAGACGCGAAAGCACAGGTGGTGTTCGGCGCTTCCCATCGATCTCGGTAAAAATACGATAATGCCGTATATTGCCTACGCCGCTCTTTCTAGTTCGTGTCGCAGCCGCGAGCTACAAGCGATAGCGATTTTGATGATTTTTTACCTAACCATCGGCGTTCAGGGGAGGAATACTTTTAAAAAAAACTGCGGTGGTTTCAATCCTATTTATCTAACAGTTGTTTTTTCGTGGTTGTGGGTAGATATATCAAGTCAGAAATCAATCAAATCGAGTGTTTCTCAGGGCTTACACTTAGGACCAATTCTTTTTAATATATTTATTAATGATGTTACTAACTGTTTTCAAAACTCTAGGCCTTTATGTATGCGAATGACTTAAAGAGTAACTGTAAATAGTTCTGAGGACAACAAACTTTTACAAAGTGATATAAACAGAATACTGCAGTTGTGCACAGATAACAAATAAGAGCTGAATATCAAAAAGAGTGCACACATTAAATTTGCACGAAAATTTATTGTCCCACCGTCGACCTATTCCATTGGCAGCAATTGGTCTCGAGGAAGTAAATAGGGTTAGAGATTTGGGAGTAATTGTGAATCGTAGTTTAACTTTCGTGTCCTAGATTGACAATATTACTGAATGGACATCTAAAATGTTAGGATTCGTTATATACGGAATTAAAAGGAATTTACTAAGTCCGGCACAAAAATACTACTACATAAAGCGTAAGTACTTAGCATTTAAGAGTATTGCACTTTCTTTGTCATTTTGATTTTGCGGGTGGAAAGGCTAAAAGTCTAAGAAGTATAATGAACGACTAAACTTCTTTAATATAGAATCCTTAGAAATTCGCAAAAAACCTATTATATTTTTATTTCAGATTTTCAATAATAAAAGGGATTGTTCTTTTTTTTTAAGTGTCTTTAGAATACGGCTTCCTTCGAGATCTTATACAAGAAAGGCTTTAAATTACCTTTTATCTTTTCTTCGCCGTTCAACGGTCATGGGCGTTAACTCGCCAGTTCCGCGAATAATTAAGCTTTTTAATAAGCACAATAACATGGCGAATCTCTGACTACTTTCAGGAGATGTAGGTAGGTAGGACGGAATGTAGGTTTCTATAATTTGTCCTATTACAACTAGATAACACACTGTGTGCCACTTTCCATTTGCATGCGGTGTTTACCTTTAATTAGTAGGTATATCAGTTCGTTTGAGTACTATCATTAATTTCTAGTCTCCTCCTTAACCCCACCAGCGCCGGACGTGGTAGGCAGCCCCTTCTCGGGAGAAAACAACCTCTTCCTCTCCCTCCTGGCTAGACGCGGAACACGGATATTTTTACCAACACGGCCTCCAAACCCACATGCGCAACGGACATGGGGATCATGAATGCGTGCACTTGTAAGCACCAGCTCTCCCGGCACCCCACTGTGGATCTAGTCTATGGCTCCATCACCAACCACAATTCTGCCGTGGAGGGTAGGGAAAGTGGTTGCGTCGTAATACCGACATTCCTCTCATCGGTGCGGCCCTCGACTCAAACACTCCCCCACAGTCCATCAACCCGCCGAAGGAGGCTGGCTTGGTTAGCCCATCCGCTAAGTTGGGCCGGCCATGTAGGTTCCTCTTAGTTCACCGTTCTTCACCAAGCCGGTTACTGAAACCTCTCCGCCCCCGCGAGGCGGGAACCCTTTCCAGAACGGACTTTAAACTATGTGCTATAATGTTTTCTAAAAGGTTGTAGTGTGTTTGGACATTTGGACAGGGTGATTTTAAATTATTTTTATTTTAATTATAATTATTGTTTTTAATTTCTCCAACTATTGTTTTTTCCTACATTTTTGTGGCGATTTTAGGATAAACGTGGCTCTGACTAGTCTATGATCAGATGGGAAGCATTAGTTTTAGTTTGTTGTTAGTAGTTTGGGTTGTTTATCATTACGAAATCAATTTCATTCTTAGTTTTGTTGCTGGGCGATATCCATGTCCTTTTACGGCTGCCTTTTTTCTTAAAGAATTACATTTTTTTTTATTATCAAAAGCATAGTTTATCAATAGCTCACAAACTGTCTTGATTGTGCTGTTTTTCTTTCTAGGCTGGCCTATTCTGGTTTTGTTTTTTGGCATTTCAGTAGTAGTCATTGAATTCAACCATTACCACCACTTTATCATCGGTTAGTTAGAGAGTATGCCTTATCAATGTCTCTATAGAATTGGTAAATTTCATCTTCGCTTGATCTCTGAGTAAGTAAACCTGAATAAGTGACAGAAAGATTTAAAATTTAAGTTGAGGAAGATCTACTCTTTCTGAAATTCCTGTAAAAATTGTTATTTTGTTCTTGTATATTTTTTTGATTGAAGAACCCATGTTCAGAATTCAAAATCGTTTGGTTTGCCAAATAAAGCGCAAAAGCGTTTTTAACAGCATAGGTTAGTTCTAGGTATATCTCATTTGATGATAGATATCTCACATTGAACGTACAAGTATTAAGAGGTTTTCGTTTGTGTTTTCTATTTGTGGTTGGAGAGTAGTGGTCTGACTCTGATGGTGTGGGAATGGTTCGCATTAGTGATTTGGTACATGCTCGGTCGGTAAGTAAATGAGTTGTTCCGGAAGCTGAAGTTTGTATTCTATGGTTTCTGTTCCGAAGTGGAAGGAATGCTTGTTGAAAAAGAGTTACTACTTGTTCACGGCGGAACGTGATGATGATGGGTACAGTTTCCACTTTTCCCAGACGAAGTGTCCTTATCACATGTCATAGCTCCAGACCGCGTAGATGCTTTATTTCTTTCTTCTGTTAATTTAAGTTGTAGTTTTTTCTCCAGGCAGTGCTCTGAAGCATACAAACCTTTTAGTTCTTTTATGCCTTTAATGTCTAATTTCATAAGTGACACTACCACTAACCTTACCGATCCATACTTGTTTATTTTGCCAATTCAGTGTGCCATATTAATATCTCTATTTTCATGAGAAATCTTTTGAAGCGGTTTTATCTTTTCTTCGCCGTTCAACGGTCATGGGCGTTAACTCGCCAGTTCCGCGAATAATTAAGCTTTTTAATAAGCACAATAACATGGCGAATCTCTGACTACTTTCAGGAGATGTAGGTAGGTAGGACGGAATGTAGGTTTCTATAATTTGTCCTATTACAACTAGATAACACACTGTGTGCCACTTTCCATTTGCATGCGGTGTTTACCTTTAATTAGTAGGTATATCAGTTCGTTTGAGTACTATCATTAATTTCTAGTCTCCTCCTTAACCCCACCAGCGCCGGACGTGGTAGGCAGCCCCTTCTCGGGAGAAAACAACCTCTTCCTCTCCCTCCTGGCTAGACGCGGAACACGGATATTTTTACCAACACGGCCTCCAAACCCACATGCGCAACGGACATGGGGATCATGAATGCGTGCACTTGTAAGCACCAGCTCTCCCGGCACCCCACTGTGGATCTAGTCTATGGCTCCATCACCAACCACAATTCTGCCGTGGAGGGTAGGGAAAGTGGTTGCGTCGTAATACCGACATTCCTCTCATCGGTGCGGCCCTCGACTCAAACACTCCCCCACAGTCCATCAACCCGCCGAAGGAGGCTGGCTTGGTTAGCCCATCCGCTAAGTTGGGCCGGCCATGTAGGTTCCTCTTAGTTCACCGTTCTTCACCAAGCCGGTTACTGAAACCTCTCCGCCCCCGCGAGGCGGGAACCCTTTCCAGAACGGACTTTAAACTATGTGCTATAATGTTTTCTAAAAGGTTGTAGTGTGTTTGGACATTTGGACAGGGTGATTTTAAATTATTTTTATTTTAATTATAATTATTGTTTTTAATTTCTCCAACTATTGTTTTTTCCTACATTTTTGTGGCGATTTTAGGATAAACGTGGCTCTGACTAGTCTATGATCAGATGGGAAGCATTAGTTTTAGTTTGTTGTTAGTAGTTTGGGTTGTTTATCATTACGAAATCAATTTCATTCTTAGTTTTGTTGCTGGGCGATATCCATGTCCTTTTACGGCTGCCTTTTTTCTTAAAGAATTACATTTTTTTTTATTATCAAAAGCATAGTTTATCAATAGCTCACAAACTGTCTTGATTGTGCTGTTTTTCTTTCTAGGCTGGCCTATTCTGGTTTTGTTTTTTGGCATTTCAGTAGTAGTCATTGAATTCAACCATTACCACCACTTTATCATCGGTTAGTTAGAGAGTATGCCTTATCAATGTCTCTATAGAATTGGTAAATTTCATCTTCGCTTGATCTCTGAGTAAGTAAACCTGAATAAGTGACAGAAAGATTTAAAATTTAAGTTGAGGAAGATCTACTCTTTCTGAAATTCCTGTAAAAATTGTTATTTTGTTCTTGTATATTTTTTTGATTGAAGAACCCATGTTCAGAATTCAAAATCGTTTGGTTTGCCAAATAAAGCGCAAAAGCGTTTTTAACAGCATAGGTTAGTTCTAGGTATATCTCATTTGATGATAGATATCTCACATTGAACGTACAAGTATTAAGAGGTTTTCGTTTGTGTTTTCTATTTGTGGTTGGAGAGTAGTGGTCTGACTCTGATGGTGTGGGAATGGTTCGCATTAGTGATTTGGTACATGCTCGGTCGGTAAGTAAATGAGTTGTTCCGGAAGCTGAAGTTTGTATTCTATGGTTTCTGTTCCGAAGTGGAAGGAATGCTTGTTGAAAAAGAGTTACTACTTGTTCACGGCGGAACGTGATGATGATGGGTACAGTTTCCACTTTTCCCAGACGAAGTGTCCTTATCACATGTCATAGCTCCAGACCGCGTAGATGCTTTATTTCTTTCTTCTGTTAATTTAAGTTGTAGTTTTTTCTCCAGGCAGTGCTCTGAAGCATACAAACCTTTTAGTTCTTTTATGCCTTTAATGTCTAATTTCATAAGTGACACTACCACTAACCTTACCGATCCATACTTGTTTATTTTGCCAATTCAGTGTGCCATATTAATATCTCTATTTTCATGAGAAATCTTTTGAAGCGGTTTTATCTTTTCTTTAACATCTTCCATAAGATCAAGCAAAGGTCGCTCGTCTTCTTTTAATCCATACAAAATTATGCTGTTTATACATCTGTTTCATTGAACTTTGAATTTTTTTTATCTTTTAATGTTTGGTTTTCCAATTTTAACCTTAACTATATCACCGAATTTTCTTAGGGATTTAATTTTTACTGATATGTTTAATTACATAGTCTAGGATCTGAGGTATTGTGTATGTGGCTTTCCAAAAGTGAATAAAGTTTGAAAATTGGTGCGATCCAAATATTATACCACTCGTATATACAAACCCACACTCCCCCGATATATTTAAAATACGGATATTTTTACCAACACGGCCTCCAAACCCACATGCGCAACGGACATGGGGATCATGAATGCGTGCACTTGTAAGCACCAGCTCTCCCGGCACCCCACTGTGGATCTAGTCTATGGCTCCATCACCAACCACAATTCTGCCGTGGAGGGTAGGGAAAGTGGTTGCGTCGTAATACCGACATTCCTCTCATCGGTGCGGCCCCTCGACTCAAACACTCCCCCACAGTCCATCAACCCGCCGAAGGAGGCTGGCTTGGTTAGCCCATCCGCTAAGTTGGGCCGGCCATGTAGGTTCCTCTTAGTTCACCGTTCTTCACCAAGCCGGTTACTGAAACCTCTCCGCCCCCGCGAGGCGGGAACCCTTTCCAGAACGGACTTTAAACTATGTGCTATAATGTTTTCTAAAAGGTTGTAGTGTGTTTGGACATTTGGACAGGGTGATTTTAAATTATTTTTATTTTAATTATAATTATTGTTTTTAATTTCTCCAACTATTGTTTTTTCCTACATTTTTGTGGCGATTTTAGGGTAAACGTGGCTCTGACTAGTCTATGATCAGATGGGAAGCATTAGTTTTAGTTTGTTGTTAGTAGTTTGGGTTGTTTATCATTACGAAATCAATTTCATTCTTAGTTTTGTTGCTGGGCGATATCCATGTCCTTTTACGGCTGCCTTTTTTCTTAAAGAATTACATTTTTTTTTATTATCAAAAGCATAGTTTATCAATAGCTCACAAACTGTCTTGATTGTGCTGTTTTTCTTTCTAGGCTGGCCTATTCTGGTTTTGTTTTTTGGCATTTCAGTAGTAGTCATTGAATTCAACCATTACCACCACTTTATCATCGGTTAGTTAGAGAGTATGCCTTATCAATGTCTCTATAGAATTGGTAAATTTCATCTTCGCTTGATCTCTGAGTAAGTAAACCTGAATAAGTGACAGAAAGATTTAAAATTTAAGTTGAGGAAGATCTACTCTTTCTGAAATTCCTGTAAAAATTGTTATTTTGTTCTTGTATATTTTTTTGATTGAAGAACCCATGTTCAGAATTCAAAATCGTTTGGTTTGCCAAATAAAGCGCAAAAGCGTTTTTAACAGCATAGGTTAGTTCTAGGTATATCTCATTTGATGATAGATATCTCACATTGAACGTACAAGTATTAAGAGGTTTTCGTTTGTGTTTTCTATTTGTGGTTGGAGAGTAGTGGTCTGACTCTGATGGTGTGGGAATGGTTCGCATTAGTGATTTGGTACATGCTCGGTCGGTAAGTAAATGAGTTGTTCCGGAAGCTGAAGTTTGTATTCTATGGTTTCTGTTCCGAAGTGGAAGGAATGCTTGTTGAAAAAGAGTTACTACTTATTCACGGCGGAACGTGATGATGATGGGTACAGTTTCCACTTTTCCCAGACGAAGTGTCCTTATCACATGTCATAGCTCCAGACCGCGTAGATGCTTTATTTCTTTCTTCTGTTAATTTAAGTTGTAGTTTTTTCTCCAGGCAGTGCTCTGAAGCATACAAACCTTTTAGTTCTTTTATGCCTTTAATGTCTAATTTCATAAGTGACACTACCACTAACCTTACCGATCCATACTTGTTTATTTTGCCAATTCAGTGTGCCATATTAATATCTCTATTTTCATGAGAAATCTTTTGAAGCGGTTTTATCTTTTCTTTAACATCTTCCATAAGATCAAGCAAAGGTCGCTCGTCTTCTTTTAATCCATACAAAATTATGCTGTTTATACATCTGTTTCATTGAACTTTGAATTTTTTTTATCTTTTAATGTTTGGTTGTCCAATTTTAACCTTAACTATATCACCGAATTTTCTTAGGGATTTAATTTTTACTGATATGTTTAATTACATAGTCTAGGATCTGAGGTATTGTGTATGTGGCTTTCCAAAAGTGAATAAAGTTTGAAAATTGGTGCGATCCGAATATTATCCCACTCGTATATACAAACCCACACTCCCCCGATATATTTAAAATACGGGAGTATTTCCCGTTGAAAACTTGTGACTTGTCCTTCGCCTTAAATTGCCTACGCGGCGGTAAAAATACACGCGATCCGTGGCCGTCAACGATAACGCACAGCCCGGCGCCGCCCACGCTACCTTCCACACTCCTACATGTGCCCACACCAGCGCGCATAGAGTACGCTACGACGTTTGTTCATTAGGGAGCGACGAGACGTTAAATATAGGCGGCCGGGAAAACATTTATACAAGCGGGAAAATGCACCGCGACCGCCTCGCCCATTCTCCGCAGGGCGCGTATAAAACTTTAGACGCTTCTCGATATCAGCGGGCTAAATTTATCCCGAGCGGTGACTGCGAAAGGCGATCTCGTAAAAAGCGCGGCGCGGCTGATTATAAAGCCATGGTTTTATGAGCGCGCTGCTCGACGGGCAGCGGGGTAGTTTTTCAGTCGCGAAGATCCGACACATAAATAAACGATCGCCGCGCTCCCCCTTCCCCGTCTCCCTCCCTCGCCCTTGCCCCGCTCGTAAACTAAGCGCAGATAGCGAGAGGACTTAATGGCTGATCGGATTTTGATTAGCGCGGGCCGGCGACGCAACCCAACTCCGGGGCCGAATTTGAATAGATAAGTGGGCACCCGAGGACGGCCGTCCGCGACCGTAATTTACATACTTACTCGCTTTCGGCGAGCGCCGAGGGTGCCAAGTTATGGACGAAGCAAAAACGATAAAATTGATATAGAGCTTCGGTCATCGATTCGCTCGATTCGAGTGCTATTTCACCGAACTCTGTTTGTTATCGCGGCGCGGCCGGTGTCGTTTTTTGCTCGATTTAATCTCTCCGCGCGGATCGCTGTTGGAACAAAGCGGTGTACAGTTTTGACAGCTCACTTTAGTGTTTTACTTTCCCACTGGCTTGTAAATAGGGATGCTTTTTGCGAACGTTAAAAGGGGACCGTACATACATAAACGAACCTTTAAATTTATTCGGCTAAATAAGTCATGGATTTTGACCAATCAATTTATTGTAGTTTATATTTACATTCACAGTAGCGGGGTTCCGCCGTGTATGGCACTATAGGTCGGCAGATTGGGATGGAATGCGGTCTTTCTTTGCTTCCTACCCATGGGGGCAGGTTTGCTTCTCGCTGGATGATCCCAACGTCGTTGCAGATTCTGTCACCGATGTGGTACTTCAGGGAATGGAACTTTTTATTCCGTTCTCTGCAGTGCCTGTCGGAGGTAAATCCCAGCCTTGGTTTAGTCGCACCTGCAAAATAGCGTCACGCCGAAAGCGGAAGTGCTACCAGGCCTGGGCCGATGCATCGGCGTCTCGGGATGCAAAAACCAGTGCTCTTAAAAATGAGTACAACTCTGCCTCCAGGTCCTTCAAAAGAGTTATCGCTACGGCAAAGTTAAAGCACATTGGCAGAATTGGCGAGAGATTAGTTCGCCTCCCACCGGGATCCCGCGCATTCTGGTCTGGAATTTCTGTCAGCCATCTCTCCCATCTCTACACAAGGAGGATGATTCGCTGGCCCATACTGCAAAAGAGAAAGCCGATCTCTTGGGCTCTCTTTTTGCATCCAACTCGACTCTTGATGACCGGGGAAACCCTCCACCTACCATCCCGTGGTGTAAGTGCTCCATGCCGGAAATTCAGTTTCTGCAGAGCTCAGTGCGAAAGGCACTCCGCTCCTGGACATTCATAAGTCGAGTGGGCCGGACGGAATCCCTCAATTGTGCTGAGGATGTGTGCCCCTGAGTTGGCACCGGTTCTCACGCGTCTTTTCCGGCACTCCTACTCTTCAGGCGTCGTCCCGGAATCTTGGAAGACAGCATTTGTGCATCCAATACCCAAAAAAGGCGACCGCTCCGATCCGTCCAACTACAGGCCTATTGCCATCACCCCCTTGTTATCTAAAATAATGGAGTCACTCATCAACACCCAGCTCCTGAGGTACCTGGAGGAACACCAGCTGATCAGTGACCGACAGTACGGTTTCCGTCGCGGACGATCAGCTGGTGATCTTCTAGTTTACCTGACTCACCGATGGGCAGAAGCAGTTGAGTCTAAGGGGGAGGCTTTGGCGGTTAGTCTGGACGTAGCGAAAGCATTTGATAGGGTTTGGCATAAAGCGCTTCTTTCAAAGCTTTCATCTTACGGGGTTCCTGAGAGATTGTGCAACTGGGTCACCAGCTTCCTCACGGATCGGAGCATCAAGGTTGTTGTCGACGGTGCATGCTCGGACCCCAAACCCGTGAATGCTGGTGTTCCACAAGGCTGTGTGCTATCTCCCACTCTGTTCCTTCTGCATATCAACGACATGCTACAAATCAGTAGCATTCATTGCTATGCAGACGACAGCACGGGTGATGCCCTATATACAGGCCGTGCGAATATTTCTCGGGAACACGTCGACGAGTGCCGGAACAAACTTGTGTCTGAAGTCGAGACCTTGTTATTCAAAGTCTCGGATTGGGGTCGACGTAATTTGGTCCTATTCAACCCCAAAAAGACACAGGTTTGCGCGTTCACCGCTAAAAAGAATCCCTTTGTCGTTTCTCCTCTTTTTGAGAACATTCCCCTTATTGCCTCAGCCAGTATCAGAATCCTTGGCGTTGACATATCGAGCGACGTTCAGTTCCGTGGTCACTTGGAGGGAAAGGCCAAATTGGCCTCCAAAAAGCTTGGTGTGCTCTGTAGAGCGGGACAGTATTTCATGCCGGTCCACCGTTTGCAACTTTATAAGGCGCAAGTTCGGCCCCACATGGAATACTGTTCTCATCTCTGGGCAGGGGCACCCCAGTACCAACTCCTTCCATTTGACCGCATCCAACGTCGAGCGGCTCGAATTGTCGGCGACCAAGCTCTCTCTGATCGGCTTGATCCTTTGGCCTTGCGAAGAGATGTTGCTTCTCTTTGCATTTTTTACAAAATTTTCCACGGGAATGTTCTGAGGAACTGTTCGGATTGATCCCAGCTGCTGAGTTTCACCATCGTACATCGCGACTGAATTCGAAGTTCCATCGATACCACCTAGATGGTTGGCATTCCACCACAGTGCGTTTTAATCGAAGTTTTCTGCCACGCACTTCGACTTTGTGGAATCAGCTGTCGCCAGCAGTATTTCCGAATAGTTACGACTTAGGGACCTTCAAGAAAAGAGCTTATTCCTTCCTTAAAGGCCGGCAGCGCATCTATAGCTCCTCTGGTGTTGTGGATGTTCGTGGGCGTCGGTGATCACTTACCATCAGGTGAGCCGCACGCTCGTTTGCCCCCTTCTTCTATAAAAAAAAAAAAAAAACCGATTTTTAACTACTGATTTATTCTATTACTGCGTACCTACATTCCTATCATAGATAATGAAATAGCTAGCACCATGTTAAACTTTACGATGTTTTTGTAGTCTCAAGTATTATTCATAATATGGGGAACAAAAAATAGGGCGTATATAAACGAGATAAAAGAATGTAACATTTTCATCGACTCCTTACAATGCTTAAAAAAGTCATGCTATCGCAAACAAACGGCATCTGAAGTGTTTTTGGAAATTCACTTCTTATTTTCAATATCATCTGACGCATACTCTTCTAGGCACTCGCTCAGCACCACTTCTCCATACTCAATGTAACTACAAAATTGAGGAACCACTACTACACGCTGCTACATCCTACATCTAGGCCCACATTACAAATTTATCCCTTCGTCTTCATCACCAGCCTGTTAATAGTCCACTGCTGGACTTAGACCACTTCCAATGAGAGGACTTACGATCTTTACATCTACACGCTTGCATGTGGGTTAACAACATCGACATTGACCGACAACGAAACGTACGTAATTTATTAATTTGGAAATACATTAACACATTGTCCATCTCGTCCCATTGGAGACAAGCAGTTTTTAGCCAAAACGCGAAACGCTTCTCAAAGCTTCGACCTTAACAATACAGCTGAACTTTGAACTATTAACGCAAGTTCTGCTAATATTCTGGAAGATATTTCGGGTGATTTATGAAGTAGAAAAATGTAACATTAACGCATTAGAAAGTAGCGTAATTATGTACTATTTTTCTTTTAAAAAACTTGTTAGAGCCATGTGAACAGAGAGCATGGAGTCCGATACTGGTCGTACGTAAATTTCGTTTCAAACGTAGGAGGTACAACACTCCCGCAGAATAGACAGGGTTTTGTGCGATGGAAAGTCACGCTACCTACAGAGCTAATAACTTTTATATTTTCATCATGAACGATGTAGGTAGACCACGATGCGCAATTTTTACATGCGAGTATAACAGACGTCGCTTCTGGTGTGCTCGTTAGGCATAATAACATCAAAAAATATATGAAGGCTGCATGCTGTTCGTAATATTCAGCATGTGCCTTTTTATAGAAAAAAAATATTACATACTGGAAATGCTATTAATTAACATTACCACTATTCCTGTCAACCATACCAACTATGCATTACAGCTTGAGCCTAGATTATTTCCCCACGATAATCGAATGGCGGGCTCGAACCTGCGTCGTCATGTTCCGCAGCCCGCACCCTAATCCATTAGGCTGTTGGTGCTTTTGTTTTCAATGAGGGCGACAAACGAGCATGCGGCCCATCTGTTACGCAAATGCCAATGAAATAATAGTCATTCCATTATCATCCAACGAGGCTCTGGCGACGTACTGATGGTGTAACATCCAGGCGCAGACGTCGAACCCAAATACCACAGAGTAGCGATGGGAAACAGTGTAACTAGTGACTAGTAATGTCTCCCCAATCCGCCTGCATAGCGTGGTGTGTAAGCAAATCTTCCATGCATAGTCCATCATTTTTTTTATGTGAAAGGGGGGCAAACGAGCAAACGGCACACGTACATCTGCAACACCAGACGAGCTGCAGGTGCGTTGCTAGCCTTCAAGGATATTTGGAAGATGGAAAGGAGGAAGGTATTTTGCGAAGTCGTGCTACTACCCTGGACGAGCCGGCCTATTCGAGCAGCAGCTAAAGCCGCCGCTTGGCTCTACGTTCGTACAAAACAACTTGCTTATGTTGGTACTTTCATGAAAGGTCCTTGTCCAACAGTGGACTCAGACAAGCTGATAAAGAAGAAAGAAAGAAGTTAGATATTTAATACACCAGACGATTTCATTTAACAGTTTAATTATTATTTTTATTTCAGTTAAGTATTTAGAACCGTAATAAAATGTGTAAATATGACGCATAAATTCTGAAGCTTATTGCTTATGTACTTAATAATTTTCTTAAGCAATATTAGTGTTATGATAATAGTTTATTGCATATTTGCAGTGTTTTCGAAATAAGTAATTAAATTTATATGTATTAATGTTTTAATTTATTAATAATTTAATTTATCAATATTTTGTAGGTTTTACCTACAAATATTTATTAAGACAAAATAATATTCATACAAACTTAACGAAAAAGACGTAGGTATACATTTAAAGTTTTCGCGGCATACATACGAACAAAGATATGCAGCGATAAGGAGTCCGTAAACCCGAGCAGTTACACAGTCCGCGGCTCGACGCCCACTATCCGTACCCCGTGCCACCCTCGCCCCCATCGCGGCCCCGCGTGTTAGTTTGGCAGGTAAAACGCAGTGGAGGGTCGCGGGCAAACCCCGCCAAAAATTTGGGAAGAAAAATACACAAGTCACGAAAGAGTTTCGACAGAAATTCGATAACAGAACGTGTTAACCGAAAAGTTATTTACCTTTTTTTATTTTTAACTTACTCAATAATTAACTTACTTTTAAACAGTACAATTAATTTAAATTAATAACGTCCCAAATTCGAACCCAAAATCCGATTATTGTCGTAAACGTTCTAGGTTCACTTATAAGCATGGCTTAACAAGAATGCAAGTAGGCAGCACATTTTGAAATAATATATTTATTATGGTACCGCAAAAAAACCAAAACATTTTTGTCTCTAGTGGTAAGTGATGAGAACTGCATGCAAAATTCAAGCGACTCCTTCATAATATACATACATAAAAGATCGCCACTGCCGTCCGAGCGTCATACGCTGTTTAAACGACCATCAAAGCGGTGTGTACATAAAACGGGTCCCGTTTTACATTCGGCGCTAGGACTCGGCTTTATAGCGGACCGAATGGAATTCGACTCGTAATGAGGAAACCCGAACCCTACTGTTTGTTCTCGATTCGAAGAAGAGTCGAGATAAAAAAAATCTAATTCTGGTTCAATGAGTTCAAGTTATGCGTTTAAGAAGTTATAAACGATTTACGATTGTTTAATCACTAGTGTTAGTATAATCAAAATTGTGATTATAGAAAATCCAAAGTATTATTGACGATATTAGGATAGGTAGATAGAAAGATAGCTTTACGTAAACGTCTACTTTTCAAACCCTCCCACAAAATAACATTAACAGGCTGTCAGTTTTTACTTGAAACGTAATTCTACGCTTAAAATATTGAAGCCAATGGTAGGGGCTGCACAGTAACAGTTATTTTAGCTCTTGGCACCTTATCTGCGTCAAAGGCAAGCCCGAATCTGCAGCGCTCTGCATCTTCAAACACTAACAGGGAGATAAGGACCGAGAAATCCTCGCGTAAAACCGAAAAAGACTCCCAAACGGATCTTTTCGTGCACGGAACTTACGTAAGGCGCTCACAACGCCTATATAACACTGGTAGAGTGGTGCGAAATCGTATTTTTGCGAACCATGTATTTTTAAAATACTTTTACCAAAGCCTCAAAGTGACATGAGTACTGTCAATGATGAATGTATCCACATCTTCTCTGGTTTATGGCAATATATGTATCTATATGTGTAAAATGACCAATGTTCAGCTGTGAATGCCCTCCAACGTTGATGATAATTAATAGATGTAATTGACGGAAATTATATTATTATTTATTAAACAATTATATATGAAATGAATATTTTGAAAAGATTCATTAAAAAAAATATACAATTTTAAATTAACATTTGCTTTAATGCGTTATTATGACAGTACAATGATAGGTTGATAGAACTTCGTAAGTTTAGACAAACTATATTTCTCAATCGCAAACAAATAAAAACCAAAGCTAACCCACTCTTACACGTGTGGGCCATTTTACACCAAATGTGCGGTTGAATGTACAAAAAAGTTTTCACAATAAACTCTAATAAACAAGCGAGCGTCTGTCAAAAAAAGACATTCGACTAGACGCCGAAGCGCTAAGCGCGTTTGTCCCAAAAACCGAAACGTTTGGGGGCTGCGTCCAGTGCCCGGGGGCCGCGTTCCCTAGCAATTTGAGCGCGGATCGGCTACGCCGCCGCGAGCACACGGCCCTACGTCAAAGAGACCTTTCAAGTTATCAAAGTGCCAAGATTATTACGCGAAGGCTCAAGCGTCTGTGTGCATTTAAAGCGGTACTTATATTTAAGTCCGCGAAAAGGTCTGTTTTGTAACTGATGTTGTTCTCCCGGCAGATTTCGAACACAGCCACAACTTCCGAATACTATCGGCATTTGTCAACTACGCAGCAAGTGTTATAGTGCCGACAGTGTACTTGCAAACACACAGGCACTGATCTCTGTCAGTCTCTGATGCAGTGTCAGAGACTCGGCACGAACACCGCACAACCAGGCCCCAAACAATAATTAGTATTTTCGCACAAGCACTAACATTTTCCCAGCTGAGTTTCACCATCGTACATCGCGACAAAATTCAAAGTTCCATCGATACCACCTAAATGGTTGGCATTCCACCACAGTGCGTTTTAATCGAAGTTTTCTGCCACGCACTTCGACTTTGTGGATTCAGCTGTCGCCAGCAGTATTTCCGAACAGTTACGACTTAGGGACCTTCAAGAAAAGAGCCTTTTCCTTCCTTAAAGGCCGGCAGCGCATCTGTAGCTCCTCTGTTGTTGTGGATGTTCGTGGGCGTCGGTGATCACTTACCATCAGGTGAGCCGCACGCACGCTTCTTATTCTATAAAAAAAAATTTACTTCGGCTGGGATTCGACCTATGGCTCAACAGTCAGGTACGCTAAACACTTAACCTCACGGCCGTTATATTGTGGATTTAACGAAATGATAATATCCCTATAATATGTATTTTAAACAAAAAGATCTACGAAATCAACGAATCGATATATTTTATTACAGATGGTTTGTTATACGATGGATGGTTACACGTGTCAGAGGAACACATAGGGAATTAAGTTTTTATAACAAAAAAAAGAAGATAAACCCTCGTAAGTCCCAGTATCCCTCTCAGTACACAAATTGGTCTATGTGCCGTCCGACGTTCAAATCATCGAGCCGTTATTACTTTACAGAACTGCATGATAAAGATAGTGTTGAACACCTGTATGACTGTGATTTGAATAATTTCATCGCTAGTGAAGATGATTTTTGCCAGAGGGTGTAATGGGAAATACTATCTCTTTATTTAAATGCTGCAATCTCACCTGCACGTGGTTCAACCGGCTGGCAAGCAAACGGGGCTCAGACGAGCGAATGCTAGCGGAATAACCAACCGAATTGCTGAACCCAAATCTCACAGAATAGGGATGGGGATGACAGTATCACTAGTGCGATGGTACTGGCACTGTGATCATCACACCCCTACCCCACCGTGATAAGTATGGGCAAACCCATCAAGGAGTGTATGCCAGCTTTTGCAGGCGCTTTATGGAAGAGGCTTGTGTTCTGCAGTAGACTATAGACCGACATAGCAATAGTAGAAATTGATTTTTGTGACGTTACTCGTTAAAGTAAGTATTGTGAGTCTTTAAGTACCGTATCGAAAGCAAAAACTACGATAACAAGACAAGAAGTTAGGTAGCCTAAAAACACTAGGTAATAGGTCTGCAAAGTCATCATCTGAATTCAGATTTTCTGAATCTGAAGAATTAGAAATTAAGATGCCCTCCAAATAATATTTCACAGACACGGTTTCCTCACGATGTTTTTCTTCTTCGTCACGATGCTTTTCTCAAATTCCTCTCAAAGTTCATTTAACGTGCTATACTATATTTCATGGAGAGTAACAAGGTGAGAAAAACTAAGTGCTTAAATATAATCAGGTTACTAGTCTATTGTATACATAATAAATTCTAGTACTCACATCGTCTTTTCCTATTATATCCTTATATATATATAATATATATATATATATATGTATAAAAAATGGTTTCTGGCTGAGATTGTTAAAGTCCAACATTTCTTGACCCATCATCATGAAAGCTGGCACATATATATAGTTTTTATGCTATCCACTTTGTTGTAACTCGCTACTAGATGGCGCTGCACTTCGACTTCTATACCTTTCAACTGTTCGCCAAGAAAATTTGTATATAGGTATTTGTATACAACACATATACAGTATATATTTTTTACTATACGCTATACTATAGCTATAGGGCAGAACATGGTCTACGGGACCAGCTAGTATAATATAGATTAAATATTTTGTAGTCAAGAACAATATCGATTTTTATCAGTCTTACTAAGCAGATAATAAGCTGAAGAATGTATGTAGATTATAATATGATTATATTATAAAGTAATAAAGTCATTATTAAAGCCTCTAAACTTGTTACTCGTACAACGTAAATGTAACAACAAAACAAAATTATGCCTGTCATCCTAAACGGGACAGGTAGAGATACCAGTACTTCTCAAATTTAAAACCCTTCTAATATTAAAGATGTAAGTAATGCATGCTCATATATATATATATATATATATATATATATATATGTATATATATAAACTAAAATATTAGGCTGAATGTATGTACATTGTGCGTACATATTAATTATTACAAAAAACGCAACAATAACCTTTACTTTCGGATATGGTTCAGGCAAAAAATCATTAATTTACTTTTCACGTTCACTTGAATATAACATAAGAACCTAAAACCCCAGACACTTCCAATATCTGCACACTCGAAGCTATCTCAAGAGCCATGTCTTTTCTAACTTACGCAACAGAATTTACGCTTAAGTGAGCTGAGGTCCAGTAGTACGTTGCTCACTCACACCCATGCAGTTAGTATGAGACTTCAAACTAACGTTATCTGACCCGCCCCTCTCCCCGCACGGTTTGGAACAACAGACGCCGGCGGGGTCGAACGGAGTCGTGGTTAAAGCTCTAGTTTTGAGAAACTATGGAATAGTGTGGGATTGGCAAACCGCCAATGTAAGTTGAACTGCCTCGTCCTGCGCTATGTACGATTGTTATATGCTCTGCGAGGGCTATGGATGCACGACGAGGTTTCAATATTGAGTGGTTAGGTGCAGTGTACAATATGTAGGTAGCAAGGGTAGATGTGTAGCGAGGCGAGAGGCAAACGGGCGCCCGCGGCGTGTGGGTGAGACGTTTACGGTCGGATCGCTGGTCGACAGTGATGATGTGACCATAATTGCAATTTTCAAAATCAGGACATAAAACAAGGTGAATTAAATAATTCAGAGAAGAGTAACATTATACAAAAATTACCCGATGGCGACAGGCACAACACCCTATCACGTTGTCCCAAATAAGCACTGGTGAAAAGAGCGTTGAAAGGACTAGATATCTAAAACATCAGTAAAAGGTCGTTAGACCTTACTTATAGTATATTTATTTATACGTGAAATGATGAAGTATAAATTTAAATAAAATTTTATTGATTTTTAAATTTACTTTGATAAGAAATTGATAATATAAGATATTTCAAAATTGAGGCACTTTATTAAAAATATGATATCCGATAAACAATCCGCCAAAACATGGCGTCTCTCCACGCGGGCGCAATACCGCGTTGAGACGCGCCGCGGTCGGCCCCTCGCGTCGCGCCAATTAATTACGGTGGCCATCTTACCTCCCCCTGCCACCCCTTAAGCCCCCCGCTGCCCCCCTCGTGCTGACGGACAATAATCGCCGAATCTTGCCCCTACCTAGCCATATCTACATGTAGACCGTCCTTTCGCCTTGCCGAAACTACAGTCTCTTGCTCTAACTACACGTACCTACATACAAACTGTATCTATTAATACCTACAGACTGGCGATCCTATCCAGTGAACTATCGACGTACAACATAGGCATTTATATGTAACATAGATACAGTTCCCTGGTCGCTACGGAGGCCTCGTCCTGACCTTAACAGCCTTTGTGATAAGTGAGCTTTCGCAAATAGTCGGCAATTACGAATCGAGGGCAAGATAAATAATATTAATGACAGGGTTTAAGTTGAGATGTAAACTCAATATACGTTTCCACAATTTCTCAATTATATATTATGTATATTCAAATACCTAGTGGAATTATTAATAATCATTCGTTTGAATATCTAAACAATACACAATACATAAATCTCTAAATTCGTGCTTCGTGTAAGTGCTTCGAACGAAATTCTTGGTAAAACGAAAAACGTTTTCTAGCCTAGGGCTAAATATCACCCAAAACCTAAACTTTTAGATATCATTTACAAAGCGCTATGGCTGACCAATGACTTTTTCAAACTTATGTACAATTTGTATAGTTAGCCTGAACACTAAGATGGTGACAGGCTTACCATCTGTCACGTTGTTCCGATTAAACTCAGGTGTCAATTGGGTTGAAACGTTAAAAGAAGTTCTAGAAAGTTAATTTTTTTATTTTTTTATTTTGAAAATCGATGTATAACAGAGCTGTAATGTACTGTTATACCAGTGATTTCCTAATCCTGAGCAAAGAAGTAAAACGAAAGATACGCTTAAGTTTCAGATATCATGAGATATCATGTGCACATACTGTTCATTCATTCATCCGTTCATTCACCACTATTTGCAAATTTCATTTAGAAATTTTAGTTTCTGTGGATCGATACTCGCGTATTGTAAAATGAAGTCTCTGAATCCAAAGCTCAGTGAGAGTGATAAAGTTTCATACTTAGGTTAATAGAACACGTTCATTTAATGTTTTTACTAAGTCAGACATGACATTCGACAATGTCTATAACTATTATAGTAAGAAATTGTAGAAAATAACAACAATTTTCTCTAAATCTGTACACAAATTCAGTTTACTTACGTCAAAGGTGCCAACTGCGCTGAGGTCGAGGTCGTGCAAAAACCGATCTATCTCAAACCGCACTCAATATCGACCCGATCTGTTCCTCGAATAGTACTTTAGCTATACTTGATACTATATAGTATCATTCAGAGGTTAGCGTTCCTGACTTCTGAGCCACGGGTCCTGAGATCGAATCCCAGCCGAAGCCATGGTTTGTGCAACATATTATTGGTTTTGCGGGTCTAATTGTGTTGTGTTGCGTTCCGTGTTCCTACACTGCACCAGGCACCGTCTCCGATCTTATCGCATAAGCGTTACATCGGATACGGAAAGGCATAGCCGTGTATTCACTCGAGTACGTGCGACTATAACATCACCTACGCAACGGACAACTACCGATTCGGAAGTTGTCACCATTGCCGAAATCGCCCCGGTGCACATCGTCATCATCGTACTTACGTTATCGGTGATATATTCATTTGCAATATATAAAAGGAAGTTAGACGAACGTAAAAGTTAAAAGGTAAATAGCAGCCTGCAAATGTCTCAATGCTGGGCCTAAATGCCTCCTCTAAATATTTAAGATGGATTTAGAACCAGAAAGGATCCGCTATCCTGCTTCACGTCTCGAAATATATATTTCTATTAGTTCTTAAACACGCATGGCACCTTATGTACTATGAAGATATAGGAACACTAAGCCAGCACGCCTCTTCTATTGGACTAGCAATGAATTAAACATTGTTGTGACTTTTATGTGTTACTTCGCATTTGACTTTAGCATCAATAGATGAAGTCGCAACTCTGTTGTTTATATTCCATACTATAACAACGCCTCTATACTTGCGTCTACAATGCATTGCACTTGCACAAGGCCTAAATTTGCCACAAAATACAGTACCGAGCCAACGGTACTAATTAATTTCCTACAATCATTCTAATATCTTCGAATAAATGTGGTTATTCATCACAAACGTGGAGCACATTACAAGAAAAACGAAGACGGGACTGTCAAAAATGTAATATATTAAATAAAGCGGCCCTGATCGAACCGTTGTTACAAAACATTTTCGTGCCTCACGTCAGCGGGTAGCCCGCGGCGGGCGTTCGCGCCGGATGCGCCAGATGCGGCACGTACCGTCCACTGCAGATCAGGCGTGACGCAGCGCGACGTTCGATCACAATAAGAACCATAAGCCTAAAGCATAAAGGCTTACATTTGCTTATTTTTATTCACTAGGATAACATTACGACGGCGCGTGAGCACTATCTGCGGCGAGGCGAAAGCGATGGTAGCACCATATCATTTTGTTTGATCGAACGATTTCATGGACGCGATTTATCCACGAACTAAGTTCGCGAAGTTGATTTCCAGCTAACGAATGATTAAGTCCTCAAATTATTACTTTCTTTTCACTGTACATCTAAGTTAATTAGAAATATAAAAAGATAATAAATAAAATGGGGGGTATAAAGGGGAATATACCATCGTCTTTTCCAAAAGTCAACCTCACTTTTCCAAATGAATTATATGAAAGAGGATAACGGAGTTACTTTGCATGTTGCTTCTCCGTCAGACGAACTTCATTGCGAAACGGTGATACAATTGAAAAAAAGGAAGAATTTTGACAAGTGAAATTTATGTCGTTCGTATGTTGTATTTAAATTTTATTTGATTTCACCTGCTCGTGGTGCAGCCGGCTAGTTAACTAACGAAGTTCTCCCGACCGAATGATGGTAGAATATCCATCCGAATTTGCCGAAGCCACAGACTATTGACGGGGAGCAGCATCACCAGTGCGAGAGAACCTGCACTGTGCTTACCAATGTGTTTGCCCAGTGTTTTGTGAGTATGGGTAGACCTTCCAATATATACCGGTTTTTGCTGAAGGCGCGTTTCTTGGAGAGGCCAATGTTCGGCAGTGGACTAAAATGGCCTAAAGTACTTATTAAAAATTAGAAAATTGTTTACTTTGATACAAATAATTTAAGTAAAACTAAACACAAATCAATTTGCTGACTAAGATCGCTTAAGGAGTAAGTTTGGTAAATTAGCAGCCCATAAATGTCCTAATGCTGGGCAAAGTCATCTTCTCATTTAGAAAGGGTTTTGGAGCCCCGCTGCTATAGCGTGTGGGCAGGCTTCAGATGTCCTCGAAGTAGTGGTAGTTACCAATTTTAGTGATACGGGCCAGAGACTCAAACTCAGGTCGCTCGTGTACTATGAAATAAAAACGTGTACCCAGACTTCTGAGTTAATTGGCTTATTAGTAAATAAATTAATCCCTAAAACTCCATAAATACCATTTTTAACAGTACTAAGATATATTATCACTTTGCTGTGTAGTATATATTATAAAAATTTATACTTTTCTTTTCTTCCCTCTTTCCGTCCTATTCGAATGTTGAGTGATAAAAACCTTTAAAAACGGAGAATTGCCAAGAGTTAACCGATATGTATTACAACCGTCCAAATTAACTTTTAACCATGCAATTACAATTCATTTGAAACATAAACTACTACTCTATACTAGTCACCACAGTTTTACGGCCTTCAGAGAAAAGAAACCGAAAAAATGTTAATAGGGTCATGCTTATTCTTTTGTAAAAGACATCAACGACAACTATACACGTTATTACATAGTTCAAAAATTTTATAAACTATGTAATATTGTAACACAGCTTAAACAACACTGAAGTCATGAGCCTGTATTTTGAGCTGGGCATTTGAGAATAAATGATGTTAAGATACTTGGTTCATGAATAACCTTGCCTCGGAGCAGAGAGTGGCAAGTTTGAATCCTGCTAATAGAATATATTTATATGTAATAATTGTTGATGAATATATATTATTGTATGAAGAATGTTAATTAATGTATAATAATTTTAAAAACATATACGTGTATATGTAAGTGTATATACACAAAAGGGAAACACAGGCACATACACTTCCCTCATGTCATGTCAGATACACAGGGTACAACGAAATATAACAAAATCCGAAGACCTATATTTTTTGTGCTGTACAAATATTGGCTTCTGTTGGTATTCGAATTTGGAAGCAATGTTTCAGTTGGCGGGTATGCAATTTAGCTACGTAATCTAAAGATTATTTAAGCATTGAAAACCTGACTTTTAAGATGACGTTATGTTAACGAATATATTGTCTGCTTATAGAATGTTCTAGTGTCGACTCCACCTCTCTACGTAAAAGCTTATAAGCTCCACGGAAATTAGTAATTTGTGCGGACCTAATAAAAGCGGCGAGCTCCACACTGACATCTAGCGGCACTCTACGCTTGGCGCTTTATTGCCCCGCTCCAGAGACTACCTATTTTTACGATCTGTAGCAGTTTTTATTATAGCTCCACTACGACGTTTTATGATAGTTTTGTTTAAAAATTCTCTGTGTTGATTTTTAAAAACGTCAAATTATGATTTACGCGAATAACACATTTGAAATTAAACTATTATTTACGGATTTTACCGCGTTCCTATTTAAATAAAAACCACCAGGTGGACTCTGTGGTATTTCATCACTCTTAAATACAGTCAACTTATATAGTTTTAGAGCGTTATTACTCTAAATTCGTAAATTGTTCTCTCTTTTTTAAGCTAAGTTCAAACAGTTGACTAAGTTAACAAAAAATCTGTACCACACCATACCACACATACACATTAAATATTTTTTCATTAATACCTTGTTTTATATTATATGGAATAGCAATCATTTAAATTAATTTGATTTTGGAAAAGTAAACAGACGACATTTTTTATGAAATAAGATTCATCTTTTTTTTAAACTGTCAGACTATTTTATGATTGTATAATAAATAAATAAACTTACTATAACTATTTTGGTAAAATGGAGGTATACTAAACATTTTTGCACAAAACGTATTGTAATTATTAATAGTTTATTAAAATCGATCCTCACCCATTACTGTTGGAAGTCCCAAGACAATCGGAAACCGTTTGTATTTGGAGTGGCTTAGAAATTCGTTGGAGTGTTAAACCGGAATCATGTCTGGCTGAATTATCCTGAATACTGTACGAGAACATTGTCTACTATTGGACAATGAATATACGAGTACATGTTACAGGGTTTTATTTATAGGGGATTAATTTTTTATAGGGATTTCAAAGAACATCAATAAGAGATTACCGACGCCCACGTACATCTGCAATATCAGATCTCTAAGAATATTTTGGGGAGGGCGAGGGGACTGAGAGTAGACCTCCGGTTACCTCATTTATAGAACGAACCGCAGAAGCACACGATGCCTCTACTTCACGCCGGTATTCTGCGAGGCCGTGGTACTACCCCGATCGAGCCGGCCCGCCCATTCGAGCAGCAACACAAGCCGCCGCTTTGCTCGACTACTTAAAAAGACCGGTGTACCTGAGAACGACAATTTTGACAAACAAACAGGCACACATACGAAAAGGTTCCGTTTTTCAGTACGAACCCTAGAAATAAAAAAATCGAGTAAACGATAACCCATCGACCAAAAAATGTTGAGAACTTCTTAAGTACGTTCTTAAGTAAACCCTACTTAAGTGTGTTCTTAAGTACATATCAAAAGGAAACAAAGACGAAGTTAGGACAAAAATGATATTTTTTAATGTTTACGTATACACACAGTTAAGAATTACACATTACATTTATTTACTCTCTATTCGTTCGCAGTTTATGTACTTACTTTCTTTATGATTTTATTATCTACATACACAATCAAATGCCAACCTCCCTTACACCAGACCCTGCTAGCAAACAAACGAGGCTCTGGCGGCCGAATGTTGGCGGAATATCCATCTGAATTTGCCGAACCCAAATGCCACAGACTCGTGATGGAGATCAGCTTAACTAGGGTGAGGGTACCAGCGCTGCGCCCACGAACTCGCTTGCTCAGCATGTTGAGTGTGGGCAAACCTTTCAAGCAGCCAATGAAAAGCCATGTTCAGCAGTGGAAGAAAAAGGATGATAAAGAAGATCTACACTGTAGTGCCGTATGATAGCAATCACAAGTGGTAGAGCCTAGCGGCGGCTTTTTCTGCTGCTTGAACGGGCCGGCTCGACCGGGTTGGTACCACGGCCTCCCAGAATACCGACGTCAAGTAGAGGCATCATGTGCTTCTGCGTTTCGATCGGTGAGTGAGGTATCCGGAAGCCCACTCCCCCTCCCCTTCCCCCTCCTGATCCTCCCTCCCATCTCCCAAATACTCTTAAAGGCCGGCAACGCACCTGCAGCACCTTTGGTGTTGGGCGACGGTAATCACTTGCCATCAGGTGAACCGACTTTCCTATAAAAAAAAAGTATAAAAATCTGTCACCGCTTTTCTTCCTCGTGGGTAACGTAGGAGGCAACTAAGGAAAAGGAATCTTCGTTTCCTCCGCCGGTTATAGCGAGGCAGAATAGGCGTGAGTCCAGACCGGAATCTTGGAAGACAGCATTTGTGCATCCAATACCCAAAAAAGGCGACCGCTCTGATCCGTCCAACTACAAGCCAATTGCCATCACCCCCTTGTTGTCTAAAATAATGGAGTCACTTATTAACACCCAGCTCCTGAGGTACCTGGAGGAACATCAGCTAATCAGTGACCAACAGTACGGTTTCCGTCGCGGACGATCATCTGGTGATCTTCTAGTTTACCTGACTCACCGATGGGCAGAAGCAGTTGTGTCGAAGGGGGAGGCTTTGACGGTTAGTCTGGACGTAGCGAAGGCATTTGATAGTGTTTGCCATAAATCGCTTCTTTCAAAGCTTTCATCTTACGGGGTTCCCGAGAAATTGTACAACTGGGTCACCAGCTTCCTCGCGGATCGGAGCACCAAGGTTGTTGTGCATGCTCCAACTCCTAACCCGTGAATGCTGGTGTTCCACAAGGCTGTGTGCTATCTCCCACTCTGTTCCTTCTGCATATCAACGACATGCTACAAATCAGTAGCATGAATTGCTATGCAGACGACAGCACGGGTGATGCACGATATACAGGCCCTGCGAATATTTCTCGTGAACACGTCGAAGAGTGCCGGAACTAACTTGTATCTGAAGTCGACCTTGTTAATCAAAGTCTTAACTTGGGGTCGACGTAATTTGGTCCTATTCAACCCCAAAAAGATACAGGTTTGCGCGTTTACCGCTAAAAAGAATCCCTTTGTCGTTTCTTCTCTTTTTGAGAACATTCCCCTTATTGCCTCAGCCAGTATCAGAATCCTTGGCGACGACAAATCGAGCGACGTTCAGTTCCGTGGTCACTATGAGGGAAAGGCCGAATTGGCCTCCAAAAAGCTTGGTGTGCTCTGCAGAGCGGGACAATATTTCACGCCGGTCCACCGATTGAAACTTTATAAGGCGCAAGTACGGCCCAACTGTTTGTTGTCATCTCTGGGCAGGGGCACCCCAGTACCAACTCTTTTCGTTTGACCGCATCCAACGTCGAGCGGCTCGAATTGTCGGCAACCAACCTCTCTCTGATCGGCTTGATCCTTTGGCCTTGCGAAGAGATGTTCCTTCTCTTTGTATTTTTTACAAAATTTACCATGGGGAATGTTCTGAGGACCTGTTCGAATCGATCCCAGCTGCTGAGTTTCACCATCGTACATCGCGACAGAATTCGAAGTTCCATCAATACCACCTAGATGGTTGGCATTCCACCACAGTGCGTTTTACTCGAAGTTTTCTGTCACGCACTTCGACTGTATGGAATCAGCTGTCGCCAGCGGTATTTCCGAACAGTTACGACTTCAGTACCTTCAAGAAAAGAGCCTATTCCTTCCTTAAAGACTTGTAGCACATCTGTAGCTCCTCTGGTGTTGTGGATGTTCGTGGGGGTCTGTGATCACTTACCATCAGGTGAGCCGCATGGTCGTTTGCCCCCTTCTTCTATAAAAAAAAAGAGCTAATGGTAGGAAGAACGCATTCTCGAAGGGGCGACGTAGTCGTGCTGAGCGACCCGGGTATCCATCATGGCTTACCCACGTTTAAAAAAGACATGACATATATAGTAGAATTTCACCACTTCATATAATAATAGAATTTTTATTGTAGCAACACATCATGTCACTGTCATTAAGATGATCATGTCACCAACTGTTAAGAGATTTTCCTGGCATTTCTCTCAGCTGACTTTTAAAACACCCACGACTTACGAGGGGAGACGTGGTGTGAGAGATAAACCCAACATAAACCTAATATGACATTATTAAATTACGCCTGCTTAACCAATTTAGCGTACTATCTATACCTGAACAACTCGCACCACCTCCAACCCTAATGCCTACGAATAAACGTTTCCACAACACAGAAACCTATAGTTTAAAGCGAGCTTTGCCGCTATCAGAGAGTACACCCCCTTGCGCCCCGTTGCTGATAAAATTTTCAGGTGTCGATTTCTGCTGCGGGCTGCTTACTCAGAGTTATCTGCTACAAGACGGTGTCCGGCCGGGTACATATTAATGAGGGCAGGTAGCCGGGGGTGGCGGGCGGTTGTTATGGCGACGCGACGCGGCCTCGGGCTCGGTTCTACAATGAAGGCAACGTTGCTCTTGAAATAGGGTTGTCACATGTTAGATTAGATATTGGCATTTTCGTTTAAATGGTTTTAAATAGCTTTATTTACTCTGATTACATTATCATTATCACCTGCCTGTGACAGAAATAGGCTGGTCCTACAAAGGCGACAGCAAAAATGTTTGCCGATACTCACTGCACAAGATTGGTAGCTTGATGAGCGCCGTGTCGGCCCCTTCGCACTTTTGATGATGCTCCTCATAAGTAGTCTGTGCGATTTATGCGTGGGGTTATTTTTGTCAATTATTTTAATCTATTCATCGCCATTAAAAAAATAAAAAGTATAATCCGATAGACAACTGAATCCAAGGCATACGATTTAAAAATTTACAAAATTAAGACTGTTCAGTGTCAGCGTCATAATCGAGCAGACATCGACAGAAAATTTTCAGTTAATAATCCATCACATTCAAAATATGATGACAATGAATTCGACTCGTTTATGTTTTCCTATACATATTTTATGTTTACCTGAACCAAATAGGAAAAAAAATCTATCCATACAAATTTGAATTTTTAATATTTCGTCTATTTTAGGATCTTGCCTCGCAACCCTGTGTTGCCGATCACCGCCACCCCTATCTCGAGTCGCGCGTGATATTCGCGAGGGTGGGGGCGGCAGCCGGGCCAGCGGGGGGCCGCGGGCTTCCCGGAACGTGCGGCGACAAAAAACCCGACGCTGACCCGGGTCCAGCCGCCATAAAGCGCCTGCGAGCGTAATAAGCCTCCCCCCGCCACCCGCCCCACGGTTACGTCACGGAATTAAATGGAGCTCGAAGGAACGCACGTCCGCGCGCTCTAATTCCGAGCGGAACGAGCGCGGTGGCGATTTCGAGCCGATGCTGAAATTCGCCGACTCGATCGGCCAGCGCTTTGTTAATGAGGAGCAGACAATACAGCGCGGCGCATTGTAGTAGTGTGGACTAGAATGTTTGCTTTTGGATTATTATTTAAAGCGAGGATATAAAAATAAATTTTGTTTCTCGTATGCAGATATACGCAGATATGCAAATGAATTTCATTAAAATATTTTATTGTTTATCGATTTTTTCTTATTTTGTTCAAAACTTGATGTTATTGTAGTCATATTAGAATAAACCTTCGTAACCTTTTTTACAATTAAGTAGTTTCAATCAGTAAATATTCTCAAAAGAAACTATTCCACTTTGGAATAGAGTCGTTATTTCAACCTAATTTGTTATCACTAGTATCTTTGACATTCTTCAACACGGTTAAAACCTCAGAGGTGTTATTTAAAATCAATCATCCGTAAAAAGTAAATTCTTCAGAAACATGAGCTTTTTATATATTTATATATACAAATATGAACTTAATTTTTATGAAAAAATTTAAAAGTGAGGTTTTCTTAACATCCAGTAAAGCGTAATAGATTGTTACATTATCGAAATAATTAGAAAAACAGGTGATATTCACATCAGCTGTTCATTTATCGGCACTTTACTTGATTTACTATGTGTATGTGAGTCTCGGATAACAATTACATAAGATAACTGGTTTCATCCACGCTTCGCTCGCGAGTATAACTTTCAAAAACTTCAAGACTTAGGTCTAGAACCAGTGCTTGTTACCAGTGATGATTAACGGGATCGAGACGTGGTCTTTTATTGCAAGCCGAATGTGGAAGCTGAAAGTCGCTCAGCGAGCCATGGAAAGTGCTAATGCTCGGTGTTTCTCTGCGTGATACAATCTGCAACGACGATATCCGCAGCAGACCCAGCGTAACCGACATAGACGTATGAATCAGCAAGCTGAAATGGCAATGGGCACAGCTCCAACATACCTAGCCCGCAGAACAAACAACTATTGGGGAAGAAAGATTATAGAGTCCTTTCGTACGACGTTTCGCACAATCACAATTTGTGACTCATTTTACCCTTATCGAATACCTACGCTATATCGGTACGGGACGAGACTGGATGAGGAACCGTATTTTAAGAAATTAACTTTAAATTATTACGTATTTTGAGAGATACGTGCGCATACGTATATACTTAGGTTGCGTAGGTATCTAAATCATGTTAAGAATATTTTTTTTCATCAACCCTGTAACAGTCCACTGGCGGGGATAAGCTTCTAACTATGGAAAGAGTTTCCGCAATCGCCACGCTTGGTTAGCTGATTGGCGATTGCATAACCAGGTACTTCGCACCATAGATGACTAGGCGGTAGGCGTCGTTTGGGTACGTAACATCCGCTTACTTTTATTTCTTCCGCCAATCATCAGTGCAGCCACTGTTGTGTTCCGGTTCGAAAGGCGTAGAGAGTCAGTATAATTACACGCTGTAAGGCATTTCATCTAATTGACAATTATTATTATCTCTTGTACTAGTTTCACAACACATTTAATTTGTTCATATAAGTAACCGACCGGTCTCGCGTTACGGTATCTTCAGGCTATACTCTTTTACGCCAAGTGACAATAATCTCAAGTATAAATGCATTTCATCTTAGTTCTCAGGCGGACTATTGGCACGTTTGGCAGCGAAATCCAATAAAACAAAAGATGTTGCTGCTCGTTAGCGATCTTGTATAAAAGATCAGGCAGTTTTCAGATGGTTATTCTGACACGACTTCTACGACTGGTATGGATGGCCGAATCTCTAACGCCGCCACCACACGACAAAAACTCGAATAGTGTACTCATAATGCGTAAATTAATCCGTATTCTGTCTGTTAGATACAGACAGTAAAAAAAATGCGATGAATTTTACACTCGATGCACACAAACAACAAACATCGCGAATAAAAACATTAATTAACAAACATGCGACTTGCACTCAACAGGTGGCGCTATTCGTTTTAATACTGTAAAACTTTTGACTCGACCGCCGTAAGCGTCCAACTTTTAAAGACCTCTGTACCCACAATGCACTACCCTGTACACTTCAGCATTTGATAATATTCGAGAGATGCGAGAGACCACGCTATAAAAGTCGTTGTTTAATATACTTTTTATTATCTTCACCCTCGGAAGTTTATTTAAATTTGAACTTTACGTCCTTCCCAAACACATTTTATTGCAGTGCCGTATTGAATACGCACTTAATGCAATAACACATTCACGTTGGTGTTTGTATTACAAATGTTTACATTAACGTAATGAATGTTATGAATGTCAGCATCTACTGTCCATGACATTACCCGACGTAAAAATGTATTTCCTTTGCCAAAGATACTCAATATGAATAAACTGACGGTTATTATTAATCACCTCTATTTTTATTATCTGTCCGCCCGCCCGTCGACTTATCTATCACGGACCCTAAGGCCACCAACGTGTGTTTCGTTTTATTCGAAATTTTGACACATCATATCTGGTCCTATAAGTTAACCCAAAACAAAAATACTATTTAAATGTTTCCATTTCTCCGTTCATGTTCTTTACATTTGCCGATTTTGTGATTTACGGGAAAATCAACCTATATTACTCCAAGATAATCCGGCAAAAGTCTGCATTATAATAATTCTTGGAAGGTAAGGCAAATACGCTGGGAAAGCGGATTGGTGAGCCAAATGCCGATAATCTCGCATTTGTGATACTTCTTCCCATCACCAGACTGTGGCATTTGGTTTCGACAAAATCGGGTAGATATTCCTTTTCTTTAGTCGCCTCTTACGTCACACCACGGGAAATGGGAATGGAATTCCTAAGCCGCCTACACACGGCAAAAAAAACATAGTAAGTATTTAGGTTTTGCAAAAGTATTTCATAATACATACCAGGTACGTGCCACTTTAAACACTCTTACGGCAGATAGTGCGCTAATAATGGAAAAAATAGATGAATAACGACGTAATACTAATGCTTTTTGTTGCGATACTGTACAAGTTCGATGGTTTGAAAATCAAAACAAACTTCACGGACGTTTTCGATAAGATACAAGCGTCGATAGCGTTACACGTTTGTTTGTGATTTCGTTCGCATGATTCCAGTGAAGTATTTATTCACCTTCAAGGTATAAGTAGATATGTGGCCGTCCGTGATAAAAAGGAGCCGCGAGTCACCTCTGCGCATAATGCGGCAGGTAATAACCAGACGTCGGTTTTGATTCGCGGCGCGTCGCGCCGTTCCGCGTGACTCATTCGTGGTCCGCGACAGCGACGCACCGCGCGCACCACAAGCGATAAGCTGACAGCGTTTTCGATGTGTCGTGTCGTGTCGCTGGATCGAAATCAAGTTATAATTTTGTGGCGTGTGGGATCCGTTCTCATTCGAATGTCAGGCGAAAGTCATGTTTTTACAAGTAGGATGCTTTAAAGTTATATCAGCTGTTATACGTCCTACTATAAAAAGCACTGGTCGTAACTTATTATAAAAGGATACGGGCTATACAAATCTCCTCTTCTGACTATTCTGAAATCCTTTTCTTATTAGTTATTTCTCCATTAACTTTAAAAAGATAAAAGTTTTATATTATCAAATCTCATGTAGCGGATTAAAGTAAAAAGAGATTTAAAGTTTTCTTTAACTTAGGGTTTAAATGAAATATTAAATTATGTATTTATTAGAAAATAATAACAAATAAACAATTACAGACTTTATGTATTTTGTGATTACATATAATTACTTATTATAAGACAAAAAAACATTTTACGTGACATATTATAAAGAAACGTGAAAATGGAAGCTTTAAATACTTTTCTTGCATAATTTCAAACTAGGTGAGTAGCTTGATTTCGATTGTCAATAACACGGTATTGCCATATTACTAAATTAGATAATTTAATGATGTCTTACTAATTTATAACGTGTTCGGCGATGAAGGGATACTCGTGAAAATAAGTGTTTTTAAGAAATTAAAAACTGTACGAAGACAAATGTATGAAATCCGCAAACACGCACATTACAGTATTAACCTACACAGTTCCGTAACAGTACGAAAAGCGGGAAAGTAGCCATGTATCGTTGGTTAGTTTTTAACAAGTTTACATAAAACGCAATAATACTGGTACTTTCTTAGGCAGCAAGATTTAGCGGCGGAATCGAAACTACAAAGGGGTATTTACCGGTTATTACAACGTCGCCGCTTCCGCCGTTATCTTGAGGCTTGTTTTCGCGATTCAAGGCAAAAACAACGCAGCTGCACCGCGCGCTGGGTGCGTTACCACGGAGGGGAAAACACACGAATGGACAGTTTTACATTGCTGACCGCGCTCGCATAATTTATCGTACGCCGGAATTCAATTCTCCGAAGCATTACGGACTTACGCGTGTTGACAGAAACTCAAATAAGGATACATCACCATTCTTTTTCATTTTAAATAGCTTCAAAATAGTTCCATGTAAGGAGACTTAGGCTTAATCGCCTCACTTGTCATGCGATTGGATTGGCTATCTCAGTACGAGACATTTTGCACCTTTGACGCTGGTACACGCCATTGGTCTGTATAAAAATGCTGAGACAGATCTAGCATTTTTCGATGACAGGTTCTAAGCATTTATCGAACAAATAAACATTGGTTAAACGCAATGTTAGCTCGGCACCGCTCGCTTTTTACTATCGTTTCTATAATATGCATCACAGAGTGATTTTTTTTTTTACCTTTTTAAGTTTCCCTACGGACCCTTATTACCCTAAGCGTACGCAGTCTTTTGAACCTTAACAGGTAGCCAGTTGAAATATTTTCACAGATTATAATTATGTTATTATGGCGGATATCCCCATAAATAATAAAAAAAACAATAAGTAAAATTTAAGGGAGGGTAAGAAACGTGTTTAAGGTTTTTGCTTTTTGCTTACTCGTTAAAACAACACCTTAAATAAAAATTATAAAAACCGGGCAAGTGTGAGTGGGACTCGCGATAAGGATGCCGAACTGAATGAAAGAAAACAAAATTCTTGTAAATTCATAACACAAGTGTAATGTGTGGTTGTACGGAACCCCGTGTGCGTGCGTTCGACTTGCACTTGGATAGTTTTTTTTTTGTATATGACCCAAATTACGAACTTTAGAGAAATCAAAATATGACAAATTTTTGCTCGTGCAGGCACCTTCACGAATTATTGTTCCTACTCCTCTAGTGTCACAAAAAAATATATCAAATGTTTCAACTCTTCGTGACATAATATCTAACCACTGGACTATCAAAATCTGACTTATCAGTATACAAACAACTAATATACCTAATACAATATGGGACTCATCACAATAGTCATGTCGGACTGAATTGTCTGATTTTAATTTTTATATTTAAAAAAAAATACCAAATTTGTTGTAAAACGTCTATCTATCGATCTGTCGATGTCGATCCGAAAGGCTATAGATAACTTTAAGACACTATTATAATTACGATTTTGCCAAAATCGAATAGTTTTCCTGAAAAATCTTAGTTTTTAGTAAACGGTAAACCACAAGACATCGAATAGATCTAAATTGCATTTTAATTTATTCCATAGCCATATCGCATTATGTCACGGATCATTCGTAATTATTAAAAAAAAACATCATCCAACGGGCTAATGATGATATTATAGAGATATACTGTTGGTGACTCTGGCTAAAACCACTTCAAAATTATTATCGGTTCGATGTTGAAGGTGTCAGCGGAACGGACTGGCTAACAGGACCCCAATAAATAATCTGGTTGGTCGAATGTTCGACACACAATTAAGTTACGTATGAGTGGCGCTGTGCGCTACCCACAGGCATCGTGTAGGGTTGCCAAAATATCTAAAATTTAAAGTATTATCCTATGATTAGAATAAATCAGTTCTTAATTCACCGTTTATGTAGTCGATGTATTAAGTGATTTAATCAACGTAAGCACGGTAACAGGGGGTTTAAGAGGAATTATAATACCACCACTTTCTCTAATTACTTCACTAGCGAACATACGAAGCTTATTTGACCGAATTATGGCGAAATATCGAACGGAATTTTTCGAACCTAAATTCTACATACTAATTATGGGGAACAGCATCACTCACCAACCCACTGCATGAGCATGAGCAATCTTCGCTAGATTTTGTGGGCGCTTTCGATTTAAGGCTTAACATAAACTTTCGCAATCGGCAAACATTCTCAAATTATTCATAATCGATTCTTTTTGTTTTCCTAGTTCCTACTAGTAAAAAAAAATGGCAAGTACGAAAATGTTCAAAAATAAAATATGCGGCAACCCTGCCGCCGCGTACAGTGTCGAGCAGCGTGGGAGTCTCGTATGACTCAAACGTTGCGCCCGCGTCGGATCGCGTTCTTTTGGACGGCATGCCATGGATCCAGTTCGTTATAAGCTTCGTTTTTAAGTTCCGCCGTTTTTAATGTATGGTTTTGTCGGCATCGGTACCTTCTTGCCTGGTAAGAATCAACTGCTCGGTATAAGACACTTTATCATGCTGATTCAGTTACTCGAGTTTTTAAGTATTTACTGCACAGTTCAATACTACGACTACTACATCAGCCTATATTAGTCCACAGCTGAACATAGACCTCACTAAGAAAGCGCTATCCAAAGCAGACACAGCTACATTTCAAGGTTTGCCCATACTCACCACGAATTGATGAGTGCTGTACCAATATCCGCACTAGGGATGCTGCTCCCTGTCACTGGTAAGTATTTACTACAGTACACTGTCTACTTGATACATACATACTGTGACTAAACGGAAGCTGCAGCAGCACTAGAGCTGAGAAATTTATCGATTATTTCTGCGTCTCCACTTCCGCCGTCTGTCTTGAGGCTTGTTTTCGCGATTCAAGGCAACTAAATAAACGCAAACTGTGAAGTTTGCGTTTGAAAGTTTGAAACTCACACTCGGGTACCTGAAACACTTTTTTTATTCTCTGATTTATTGATATATCTAACAACAAATTGACTACGTAATTGTAACTACAGATTTAACAATTCCGACGCCGAAAGCGAACTCGATTCACTCCTTGTTAAGATCCTTAATACGAGTCCTCAAACTGTCACGGTTCTTTCCGAAGCCCACACTAGTGAAAAAGAAAGTTAAAGCTTAGAATGATAATTTGTTCCGAATCTCCCTCGTCGTACAGCGGTATCGATTCCGCGAACATCTCATCCCACCTTTGTGTTGTTAAATCGTAACCTAATGAATATTTAGAAGAGCGACGTATCGCATGTGCCGAATTAGTGATCGATGTAGATTTTAAGGTTTCAAAAGAGTTAAAATATTGTTTTGAAATAGTGTTAGTTTTAGATCAGCAAACATTTGAAACCACAGTTTTGGTCAAAAATATTTAAATGCCCATTAACAAGATACTAAACCTTTAAATTGCAATATCATATAGCAAATAAATTGCATCATCAAAGCCGTACAACTAAAATTTATTCATAACAAAAGTCATCTAAGGTATAACGATATTCTTATTTCAATAGCTGCTGTATTTCTTAAAGTATTCACAAACGGTCGGCTGCATTAAATAAAGAAATCACACAGATCGCTGTATTATTCATTCAGTAGCACATTTGTCAAACTGGAAGGGCCAATCTCGATATACAGCGCCCACTCGCTCATAATTCAACACATTGGACGCGGGCCGGTGCCAAGTGAGACTAACGCTTTGCACGTGGACAAGGGATGTGAAATAAAACTTTGAAACTTATTGTGAGTTGAGACGAGGCTACTCCCGCTTCATTACACTTCCTACTTCGCAGCCACTCGATTATATCTAACGTCGCGTTATACACTGACTAAAAACATCACAACAACAAAACGGCCAGCAGCCGAGACTTATGAGAGCGTCAATGTAGTTACGAGAAACTTCTGCGTCGCTTTCACGACAGTTTTATGGTAAAGGATCGTCTCGTTGATGCACCCACGCGGCTTTCGGCGTTAACGAACAGCTCCCGCCATATTCCGTCGAAGGGTAATTAGCCGCTGGCTACAATGGCTGCCGGAGAATCTTTGCAGTAAATATTTGTGAACATTACTAATAATTGGCTTAGACTAATAATTGAGTTTACTAAACACAAACTGTATACGTAAAGTTTCCGGCAAACAATATCTACTTCCTGAACATCTAAACATTTTGTATTTTCCACCACTGAAGCTCTATTAATGTCTTCCTTCAGAACCCTTCTAAAATATGACGTTTGTATGTGTGCTTTAAATCAAAGTATCAAAGAAAGTACTTTTCAAGTGTTTATCATTGAAGAATTTTATTAGCATTTAACAATGAGAATAGAAATACGGTATTATAATCTGGTATCTGCTTGATCGGACCCCCTTTATCAACACTGTTCAACTCCAATTTTGATATCATCGCCTTTAATATTAGGTATATAAAACTATTAAGAATTTAAGAAAATATTGCGTATTCTATGCCGCTGGTTCAATTAGGCAATAACTACGTGTTTGATATGAAAAATCACATGAAACGCAACCGAAACCAACAGTTGTAATCATCTTCAAGATTACCCCAATACGTGATGATAAGTTTTCTTGCTTACCCCCACGTGTGGCACGATCGCTCTTTGTACAAAAAATGTGCCAGCCAGGTATGCCAGGGAATCACGCTCAGTGCTCAGCGATTACTGCCAGTGTTATTAAAACTAACACTCATTGTATACAGCGTGAAAGAAAGACAATTAGAGTTTCATACTTATTATGCTTAAACTTTTTATCGCTCACAAATTTATTTTGAAAAAAGAAACCTTAATTTTAACTATGAAGTTACATATTCACTTACTATATGATTATTTCATGTAATGAAAATTACTGTTGTTGTCGTCTTATCGGTCCGGACGATTATAGCTTACTAAAACAATAGCCATTTTGTCCAAATTAGATTGTACCTTGAAACCTAGTTTTTGGTTCATGAAACATAAACGGTGCGTTAAGAGAAGGGATAAACTTCTTGTTCCATCTTATATTTTTAATCATAGAGTAAGTAAAAAGTAATTGAGAGCATCGAACGATTGAACATCATTCAAATTACATAAGATACTCGGGAGAGTGACGAGACGCAACGAGGAGCCCTTTTGATCGTGAAACAAAAGCGGGCAATTGCGTCACGTGATCTAAATTAATATCCGCACACGCTGACATTTAGATAACATAAATACGCGTCATTTGTTAAAGATGGACTATGTGTGATGCGAGGGCTAAGTGAATCCGAATGTCTAATGTCAAACATCAGGCGAAATCAAAAATAAATACGAGAAGTCAGTCAATCCAATGTCTACCTAAATTCTCCCGTAAATATGTTTTTTTCGCGCCAAGTTCTTACACTCGTGAGTATGACAACGCAGCGCGCATTTGGCAGCCATTTCTTTGTTACGCTTCGCAAAGTAAATTCATTTAAATTTTTTTTTGTGTGTAAAGGAAAGAACGTCGAATTTTAAAAAGTCGTACAATAAAAACTTTACCCTTTCTACCCAGTCCTAAATGTGTGCAAATGACGAACCTGCCGTATAAACTGTAGTTTCGCGTCTTTGTCTCCTAAGAATATTCATCATTGACGTAATTGGCTAGCTATGGTCGTTGAAAAATGATGATCAAGATCATTTCAGCCTTTAACAAGTCCTCTGCTGAACGAGGGTCCCCAAAGATGGCTACAAAGCACGGCCCTGAGTACCTGAGCCACCTGAATCCATCTACTTCCCGCAACACTGGAGATCGTCACTCCATCAAAAGAGGGGTCGTCCTACACTGCGTTTGCCTATACAAGGATGCCACTCGAGAACCTTTCTTTCCCAAAGGATCTCAGTTCTGCGAGCTAGGTGGCTAGCCAACATCTGCTTGCTGAGCAAGGTGCGCACTAGTGATACTGTGGTATAACACAGTATCACTAGTGCGCATCTTGTATCTTGTACAGTATTACTACTGCGTGGTATTTTGGATCCGACGAATTAGGACAGCGATTCCGGTGTCATTCGGTCGCCAGAGCCTCGTTTCTTTGTTAGCAGTTGGACAGACTACGCGCAGATGGCTATTGCACCCTATAATACTTTAACAAGAAATTAATTTAACTGCCTATAAAGTCGACTGTCCCATGTACAGATTCACCAGAGCAAAGGTACATAGAATCGCGGAGAATGATAATTTAAACAATGAGCTTTGCCTTACTCTACCGATATGTTATTTATGCAGATGCCAACGTTCGGCCGCCGAGGAATAGAAAGGCAGTAGGCATCGGGCAGCTACGTCGCGCAAAAAGAAAGGAAACGCCGTGATCGATCGCGGCTATATCCGTTCAATGCGGTGACGCAACGTTGCAGCGCCGGCCGGTGCAACCCATGCGCTGCAACACGGTGCGCTCGGAGCGCTATGATCATTAATTATACGATGTATTCGAGCTTTGTTGGCGTGGGGCTCAGTGTTTTATTAGTCTTTACTAAACAGCTTATCATGCTCCGAGTAACAATATAAGAATATCTCTTTATTTTTAAGAGTTATTTAAACTATATTCTTTAATGAAGAATCACAAAAAAATACCTATCGATAAGATAAAAAGGTACAAAGTACACGATTAAGTGCCATTTTTTACTACCAGTTCTAATTCGCAATCTAAACTGCCAGAAGTCTAATCTACTTCAGAAATGTGAATCAATCTATCGCTAAATTAGACTGTTTAATAAAAAAAAAATTCTATGTATGTACATTGTATTTACGATGTATGTCTGCACACTGTTTCCGTGCATGAAGTGTACCTGCGCCCGCGACGACGCGGCGCGCCGCGAGGTCACCGCGCCGAGCGACTCGCGGGCAGTGACGCGCCTAACTGTACCATCGATGTTACATCTACGGTCTAGATTATGTTGGGCAACATTATATATATATATATTATGCCGTTTTTGCTATGCCTGAGGCTTTCATGACCGCAGTATCCACCTATAAGTGACAACTTACAAAACCGGCTCTCATGAATTTGAAGCATTGTTTAATTTAGAATAATGAAAAAATTTTAGTATAATAATAAACAATGAATTAAATTAAAATAAATAATAATAATTTATATAATCTGAATAATATAATATTGCAACCAGCATTTTTTTTGTACCAATTTTTTTAAATATGCCTCGTAGTCACTGAAATGACTGTTTATAATGTAGGTAATAGAAGTTTTTGTCGTACTTAGTCGGATCTTATTTTAAATCACAACTAAATAAACATTTTTTCTTATCGGTTTAAAATAAAATTATGCAAACAGGGTGTAAATTGAAGAAACTTGGTTAAGTGATTAGAGCATTATCTGGCGGCCAACGACTTTCGTGGTTGCTCCTACCCTACTTTCGAAAGTGGTAGAGCCAAGCAGTGGCTTATGCTGCCTCCTCCTGCTGGCTCTTCCTCCCTCCCATCTCCCAAATATCCTTAAAGACCGGCAACGCACCTGCAGCGCCTCTGATTTTGCAGATCTACGTGGGCTACGGTAATCGCTTACCATCAGGAGAACCACTTGCTCGTTTGCCGCCTTTCCTATAAATAAAAAAAACCCTTGAAAAACTTTTGGCGGAAACTATTCCAGAGATGATTGTTTTTTTAGTTCAAGTTTAGCTGAAGGCCCTGTAGCTAAATACAGAATAAATATAAAAAAAACTGCAATAAATATATTCGCTATCGACATACTATCGACATATGTTACAACGAAGCCCTGCGACGAACGACGCGCGCGCACGCGTCTGTCGCGTGACGCGCGGGTCACTGTCTGCCGCCGCTGTCTGAACGATTAACACACGGCCAGCTACAACGATATACGAACTTTCTAGAATCCGCAGCACACTGTTGGTCGGTCTACTTTTTGTAGTAAATCATCCTGAAAATTCTCGAGAACTACCTGTATATTATATAAATGGAAACCCTCCCCTGTTTCGCTATAATAACTTTAATTTTGTTTTTTCCCATTCACTCGGATATACTGATATACTAGCTGGTCGCTCCTTCTTAACTAATAGACAAGACTCCGGCATAATCATAGCAGTATGCCGAATCCTAATTCCGAAGACTGATGGTGGGGACCTTGTACCCACAGAACGCCGAACAGCGTAGTGTGGTGGCAAGCCAGCTTCCACTGGCGATTTATTGGAAAAGACGATAACGAGCAGTGGGCTGAGATAGACTGAAGAAAAACATATAATTATCAAAAGGAAACGAAATTATTTTCTTAAAATTGCAAAAAAAAAAATTGCAACCAGGAAAATGCACAACGTAACTGCATCTGTTTCCTCTTCCGTGTCAATCTGTATCTTCAACGGTAATAAATTAAATGAAAAATAATTATTGACACCGGACCATAATTATCGAACTCCAAAATGACTTTGGCGTTATCGAAGCATTGATACTCGTAACAACAAATTCAACCTTATTACGTTGAAAATAAAGTTGATACGGTTACACACAGTTACTCACTTAGGCGAAATGTGGTTAAAGGGTAAGAACCGGCGTATTATTAAGGCGAAGGCTTAACTTCACTTGGGGCGCTGAACGAAAGAAGATAACATTTCATTACAACTACCTACCTCCAACAACATCGAAACATCACGCCATTGATTTCCAGTCTCGGTAGAAGATTAACATTCTCATAAAATCGGTTAATTCAGTTTTTTTTATACAAAATGATCACCATCCCCTCCGTAGAAAAAAATAGAATGCCTGTAAGCATTAAGTCCGTCCTTTGTTTCCTTTTTGCTTTATCAAAGTAATAGAGTAAAGATAATAAATAAATTAACTAATTAAATTATTTTACATATTCAAAATACCAATTTTTATAAGTGGAACCTTGTGCTGACAATAGAGGCTTTGGCGTTTACTTACGAATGTGAGAATATTAGAATGCCACGGGTATTTAACCATGATCACAGATAAGATAATAGCTACCTGCTGTTCGTATAACGCGACTTTGTGGACACGCAAGGTCCACAAAATGAGTCCACAGAACTCAGAGCACGAGGCGCTTTTATAACACACAAGTTATTGGTGATAATGTTAATCAAACGTATATGTTATTCATTGTTTTATAGGAACACTGCTGTTATAACTATGTTAATTATTTTGTAGTATTCTGATAATAATAAGTTCATCTATAAACGCATTTCCTGGTTGTCTCCAATGTACACTTAGCTGTATATCACATATGGGAAACTAACAGTCTAATCTGTCGGTACGTAAGATCGTGGCCCGATGTGGACCACTTTCTCTCGCATGAGTCACTACCTCTATACGGTCTTTACCTGATTGGGGGCCTGAGGCTCGCTTTACATTCTGGACGTGTTGTGTGTCTCTTGCCTCTCGCTGTAAGGCGTAGGCCTTGGTGAAAAACATCTCTTCAACATCTACACTTCACTTTTGATAAAATTTGCCAATTGCAATATATTTTAATACCATTCAACTGCACTCCAGACAGATTAAATTAGGATACCTAACATCCTGATCTGTGTATAAACGATGCACTGTGTTTGACAAAGTTTAAAAAAACTGTCGGAAATGAATACATTTTATCAAATATGTGTATTTTGTCACAGAGTTTCCTAGCTGATCCGACGCACGATTGGTTTATATACGACAGGGGTCTGAATTTTCACCACTAAAGCTCATATGGCTTAGATTAACACTGTGGACAACCATGCTGCGCAAAGAAATGCATCCTTTGTTACATAGTCGTAAAGAATTAATGAAGCAGCGTGGTTATACATAAACAGATTATCTTTTTCACAACCGAAATAGTAAGTTGGAATTTCGATTTTTTAGAAATAGGCTTCATTAGAAAAAAAACTGCACTTGTAGAGAAAGGAAAGAGAATAAAAGCATTACTAACTTCAGAAATACATAAATATGTAATAATAAAAGCATAGTAAACATACAACCATTCATACAATAGCAAGTAACTCGTCCCAAGTCCGTCCATCCCAGCAATTAGCAAAATGCGGACCGGAAAGGCCGGGGGTCCGCGGACCTCACTATTATTAGCGCGGGTTGATCAATATTCGTCGTGCACCATACCACACCCTCGCCCGTATCCCGCTTCCTGGAACCTGCCGAGAAAACTCACGTATTGGCTACTTGCAACTCCGCGCTCAATTCGCTCAGATAAATCTAAAATATAGTCGTATGGAAGCATTTTTATGGGGGCTTCTTTTTCACTTTTAATATCGCACTTTTTAAAAAAAAAAAAGTAGCCTTTTACCGTTTGGAGCAATGCAGCTGTCAAATATGCGAGATGTGACACCTTTCGACTATTGTCGTGAACTAAATATATATTTTTTGAAAAATAAATGCTTTTTAATTTTTTTTTTCAGAATAATACCGACATTGATCATCAACATGACATTACTAATATTAATGTTAACCTCTCCAATTAAACCTAATAGCTTATATCATGAGTGGTTAAAGACAATAGTGTAATAGCGGGCACGAACCTGCGACTTCATGTTTCACAATCCGCACCCTTAGCCTGTTGGGCCGTTGACGCTTAGTGTACTCCTAGATGTGGAGAGACACATTTGAAAAAGATTTCTTTTGTAATTGTGACATTACAACTATCTCGTTAATGAGAACACAAATAATTCATATAGCATTTTCGCTAATGTTTAGCTTTATTAAAACATATACATTTACAAGTTTTGTGTAAAACTGCAAATTAATTCATTACAACTAGAAACTCGTGTTGGTGTTATCTCTGTTTAACACGCATGGAAGACGAGCCAGAGAACTGTACAAAAATGTGAATAAATGAATGATTACCGTGTCGGTATATATTATCTGTATCTTTCAGCATTAAACTATCCGCTGCACCTGGACGTGTTTATGTGTTTACACTAATAGTTCATTCAACTCAGAATAACGCGATTGCGAACGACATTTAGATTGCCTCTCAAGATACAGTGGCATATCTTTCGTTTAAAAAGAAACACCATTGCTATCGTCTTATTTAACATAAGCTACACTATGCACACTGTGCTCAATTATTACAAGTTGTTATCCTTTCGTCCACACTTATTTTTTAGGTTTTATAACTTTCGTGCAGGAAACCTTGATATCTCCAAGTAAAAAGCAGCATTAATTCTTTCTACAAAGTCTGTATGTCCTGTCATACCTTCTACTTTCCCCTAAATATCTTCTCAAAATCGGTTTAGCCGTTCTTGAGGTTAGCTCGGGCAGAACAGAGAGACAAAAAGCAGGTTAAACAGTTTTCAAATAATATGCAAATCATCAAACAAAGTTAGGAAGAAAGGAAGCCTCGAAATCATAGACAGGCCACTTAAATTTTATTTATGTGTTGATTCTTTTTTTTTTTTTTATGAAAAAATAGGCCTGCGTTTGACCTCAATCTTGCCCGATGGAAAGCGAAGATGAGGCCTAGGATGGTACACGCTTGCCTAGATGTCTGTTCACTTTGGCCTTGAAGATATCGATTCATACTGAAATGCATGAAGCATGTTGTATTCTGTGCTGTGTAAATATTTTTTTATTTTGCATTGAATTGCTTCCGATTTACTTTTCAATCAACGAAATCTTCGCAAAAATCTTTGACGCGCTAAAGATGAGAGCATTTCCAAATTTATCTATCGAATGCATATCCTGTTTGCAAAGTCTTAAAGCACGTCCACGTCAACTGGCATTCGCTGGTTGCCACCCGTCCGTTGCTACACGTGCAGCTAGCAATACCATACGTTAACATCTTCCAGGACTTTCCCAAGGCATATAGTATGGTCTCTTAAAGTGATATTTTTGTACAAATTATACCATGATAAGGATGAATAGATTGATACGTTAGGGTGCCCCTTGGACGCCTAAGATGCAAGGCCTCGGTACCAATAAATGGGTCTCCGGTTTAATCGGCGTTATATTATTGATTTTCGATGGTATTTTTTGAGTTAGTACATTCCATCGCATCGTGACCTACGAATGACATAGACATCCCTTCAAAGATGTGCTGAAGTTTAATGTGGCTACTACTATTACTGGGCCAGAGATTTTTAAACGTCGCGCTCAGTGATCGCAAACGCCACGTATCTTAAACGTCCTACATATGCTAAATCCTTAATTCAATCTCATCATGCAATCTAAAATACTTCGCATAAAAACATAACTTGGCATAATCCTCCTGGATTACGACATGGGGAGAGACATGCCAAACTTTTCATTTCGAACAAGTGTTCTGTTGGCACCAAATTTAAGGTTACAGATATCTATAAAAATGACACCGGGCTTCCCGGCGTCAAGCCGACACAAGGCGTCATTCCTGGTAGCCCTAATCGCTAGGGCGCGGCCCCCGGCGGCGCCGCGCCTCCATAAATCTCCGCGAGGCCGCGCGCTCTCCGCCGCCGCTTCCTTTGTTTTTTTTTTCCATGCCGCCGCGGTAATAAGACCGCGCGCGTCAACGTCAGGTATAGATAGGGGCGAGCTCCGGGCAGCCGCGCGGTAAATGCAAGTCACTGTCAAATACAACGATCGGATTTTCGGTAAACTGTCTGCGATTTTGTACGATTTAATACGAACCTATTGCTGAAGTGCTCAATATTCTTTCTTTCTTTAATGCATAACCTCTCTTAGTAGAATTCTGCCAATGTAGGCGTAAAGTAGTATTTAAGTAGATACAAAGTCGTGGTAGACTATGGTCCGAGCCGCTCGCTATAATTTCATAGTAGGCGAGTGATCTGGATTCGCCCCTCAGTGCCGGCACCACTGGAAATGTTAATAGCAATTTTGAATGCAGAAATTACCACGTGTTCTTCGGTGATGTAAAACATCGTGAGAAAACCTGCAAATCTAAGAATTAATAAAAAAATATTATTTCCAGGGTGTGATAAGTCCGCCGACCCGCACTAGAGCAGTGTGAGAGGCTCCGACGCCAAAGCTCTCCAATATTTGAGAGTTGGTCTACCCCAACATGCAGCTGCTTTACTCTGCAAAACTAATATTACAGTTTGTATCTTCTCACGAGCGCCTTAACGGCGACGGGTAAACTGTATCGGGGCTCTACCCCCTTCAGTAGCTTCTAATCGGTGCACATTAATATGTGCACGTCGTTGGGTCTTCGTAGTGGCCGTGCGTGAGGCATCTGGTAGAACCCTACAGTCCCCGGAGCCGACCGCCTGCCCGGTGACCCCCCATTAGGTGGGAAACCCGGCCGGCTTGAGGGCGGCGACTTATGAAGGCCTCGGCGGAGTCCATTAGTTATCCTGGGTGTCCAGCAGCTCTCTCGGGAGGTCGGGCATGTAAAGGTGCCAGGTACAGGAGGTGTGTGAGCTGTGAAACGTCCGTGCGACTAAAATTAGTACGATATTTTAACTCGAATACCTCACAATACATCAACGGACACAGTTCTATGAAAACCTGCTGAAGTTACGAGGTATGATGACAAAAATTATTTTCACAAAAAAAAGCGCGCGTTGCACCGCAACCGACGCGCGGCGCATTGTCCGCGCAGATGTACAATTATAAAGACGCGTTCAGAACACGCCGCTCGCCTAGCTCGACGTTCCGGTGAGCCGGGCGCGGCGGCCGGAGTAATTAGAGGATATCATTGTTCCGGGAACAGGGTCGCCCGCGGCTGAAAAAATAATCGATCCCGCTGCGAGCCGGAGGAGGTTTTAGTAAATCGAGAATGCTCAGTGCAATATTGTTTTGGTTTTTTTTTTTTTTTTTCGCTGTTATAGACGACCGCGTGACAGGCTTATCTATGTCGCGTGGGTCCTGATTCTGTATACGAATCTCAACGAATAGCATACTGTGATAATAATATAACGTAATAAAAACATGTAAAGTAATCTTCTCCTGGCCTATTTCGACCACAGCTAAAACTTCTGAATACTATCGGCAGTTGTCAACTGCACAGGGTTTGTACCCTGTACCCTGTATGATATTATAGCGCCGCAAGTGCACTCACTCGTCTTCACCTTCCCCTATACGATGTAAAGCTTTTGCGCCGATTTCATCAGCACAAATGTTAGCTTTAGTTAGAATTTGAATCCATAAGCCATGCCTCTAAAGATCAATAAATCAAAGAGACAATCAGATACGCCAACAACACCACGCGATCGTAGTTGTAGCCTTGTCCATATTACCTATTATATGTCTGAATACTATTAGAACACAAAAAAAGCAGTATAAACATAAAACATTATAAAAACACACAGGATAGAGACGTCATTAAATTCGAAACAATGATTTTAAGAAATTCTGTTTGTTCGAGCAACTGAACCGACTTATGATATATAGCATATCTATACTTTAAAACTAATGTGCATTGTTATCACGGTCGCTAATTACAAAAAAGAAACATGAGCGAAGCACATGAACAACCGAAAACAACATGTTATATAATGAGAATTACTGTTAAGAAAATAAATTAATATGGCACTGGCCATTCAGAAATATGTGTTATATATTTTAAATATATATAATCTGTTAAAAATCTTAAAGGTTAAGTTCATAAGAGGGTACTACTGACGCTAACACGTCAGATGTGTAAAACTAATATGTATTTTTTATTTTTTTTATAATATAATGCGGTGGTGGCATTTGACATTCTTTTCCGGAACTCAGTCTCAATTATGCATTCCAAGTCACGATTCCTACGCGACCACCTCGTACCAGCATTGTGTTCGGCAAAGTTGTGTCACAAGAAATAACTTTAGTTTATACTTCGTACGATAAGGCATATTTTTTTTGATTTTGCAGACTTAATATTCATTGAGAAATCTTAAAAATATCTTCGCTCACATTGTGCGACGCAATTAAAATGTTATGTTTGAAAGTATAGTAAATATTTACTTGCTGCGTATATCTGACTTGTCACCTAACCATAAGTTTTTATAACCCTTTTAAATCGTTTCGCTCTCGCCGTTCTGACATCAAGGTTCTACGGGTAGATTTATGGATAAGTTTTCGCTACACTAATCGTCAGAGGTGGCCATTAGCCTTCAGTCGGTATAGAGACAATATTATTTAAAATAAAATATATATAATTACAATCTTTAAATGTTCCTCTGTAAATTTTTGATAGTATTCTATAGATAGGATTAGCACTATATTGTTTTAGATGTCTTGTACGTATGCCATATGACACGATAGCCGAGTGATTAAGGTATCTAGCTCCGAATGAGGAGATTCGAGTTCACACCCCTATGTGGTGGAGGGCTCGTACTAATGAAAAGAAAATAGATGATTTCGACGCACGATGGACGATCTGATCTTATCATTCGCAGTTATAAGTCTTAAAATAGCAGATAAGTAAGTCATCATGGCGATACCGACAATTATTAGTAATAATATCGCAAGGCGAACCTGCCGACAGATAAGAAGCCACGGACAACCGCAGACGGGCGTGAACGATAACCACCACAGATAACGTAGCCAATAAACGATTGCATAATCGATAAAGAATAAAAAAATTATTTCTCTATAGGCCAGTATCATATAACAAATTTTAAAACAATAATTTAAAATTTTATTATTAATTTAATCGCGTTAAATTTTTATTTTTATGTTCCCGACGTTTCGGGTGCTTTACAGCACCACGTGTTTGAGTGCATTACATTTTTATTCATGAACAACTCTGTAATTATTTTGATATGTCATAAAAATTATACCTGACAAACATATATACATCTAACCGACATTGTCTTTGTACGATGTGTAGTGGTTATATAGTCTGTGTTCGTATTACCGTATGTCATGAATTTTATGTGGATTTTAAAGTGCACGTGAAAAAACTTCTATCGGATTAAAAAATTATATTTGTAATTATTGCTTATCAGTTTTATAAGAACTGGTCTTAATGGTTTCTCTTTATTCAATAATTGTTTCATTCCACCGAGTTGTGAGCACCGAGTTTGAAATCGAGTCAAAGCGAAATCAAGCAAGTCCTAAATATTAATAATTGTTCTCCTAAATGAGTGGTCGTCCCCGGTGGTTATGTGGTCATAGTCACTTCCAGCCGTGTCGTAGGTCTGAGTTGAGATTTGGATGGCTGGAGCCAATATTGTCCAACACCCAAATTACCGACGTCGGGTATTTTAATGGTAGTGCCCTATATCTGCAACATTGCCCTAAACCTTCCGCCGATTCTATCGTGCTACATCGGGTTCGTGAAGGTAAAAACGAGAGAAGACCTTTAAGTTTCCGCTACGTAACTGAGCAAAAGACAACTGTTCGTTATTTAACCGGATGATCATACCGTGGTCAAAATTACATTGACCATCCACAATTTACAAGCCTTAAAGATTACTTATAAGTGATAAGTTTGGACTCGTCGACGAATACATTATCTTAGAGAATTAAAACATTTGACATTATTGGGGAAATACTTTTGAACAAAACTGCGAGCAAAAAGTAGTACGAAATAAACAAGGGTCCAATCAACGCGTAGCAACGCAATAATTGTATCTCACGAAACTAAGACCGCCAAACGATAATACAAACCTGGACATGATTTGTTTGTTCCCAATTACAAGAGAAATTATGAATTCAAAATAGTTTTAATGGCTTTTACACTGATAATAATACTCAAACCGTGGCACTCAGGGGTCTGGATGCTCGCTTTAATTTCATAGCAATAAACTAGCCTGGATTTGTATGCCAGAATTAAGAAAACCTTACATTAAATGGGCAAAGCGTTAAAAAACACACCAAAGGAATGTGATAGAAAACATCGGCTATTCTATCATAACTGTAAATCTCCATTTTGTAATATTTTGTCCGATATAAATTAAATGATATCGAAAAACATACATATATTTCTTCTAGTTTTCACGTTTGCAGCGTGGCAACCCTACCCGCGATCGCGACTCCCGATCGCATTAGTTTTTTGCCCGCACCGCCGCCGCGGCCACGTCGCCAACCCTTCGCCGTTCCCACGAGCGTATCTTCCCTGTGCTCCAATGCCTCATTGTGTACGTGCCTGACGGCTTGCTAGAGATAAACGGTAAAATGCTAAAGTTACGTCGTCCCTAAGCTCGTCTAGAATAGTCGATGGTCTTTCAACTTGTGAGGAATCTCACGCTTAACGCTTTTTCATATGGAAAAGGGGACAAACGTGAAAGCGGCTCACCTGATGGAAAGTGATTACCGACGTCCACGTTCATCTGCAACACCAGAGGTTACGCAGGTACTTTACCGGCCTTCAAGGATATTTATGAGGAACGAGAAGGAGAGGGGAGGAGTGGGCCTTCTGTTAACTGACTTACTGAACGAAAAGCAGAGGCACAAGATGCTTCTACTTCAAGCCGGTGTTCTGCGAGGCCGTGGTCCTACCTTGGTCGAGCCGGCTCATTCAACCAGCTGCACAAACCGCCGCTTGGCTTTACTACGTAACATAAATTAAATTATTAATTACGAATAACTATGCCAGCAAATGTGTACACGGGCGTCGTACAGTTATCTGTTTATCTTATGATCGTATTCAATACAAAACGGACTGATTTGTATAGTACCGGATTTACAAGATCTAAAGTACCCCAATGATGAAACTTGGGTGTTCTGAAACTTGGGTGGGATGAAATCTGTGCGAAGGAGAGGGTAGTTCAATTTCCGCATACATACATAATAAAAAGACTCTACCTATCCAACCTCTCAAGAGAGAAATAACACATTCCTATGGAAGGAAGCCATCACTTGATTTCAACTTCGGCGGTTCCAGATAGATAAACCATGATTTGATTGATAAGTAAAAGTTTTTGTTTTATATTGGTTACTCCTCCATTTTGCCACAATGCTTTGTTGGCATTTGCCTATGTCAGTTCTAACTTACTGTGGGTCACAGAAAGAGAAAGGGGGGTAGAATTCTAATGCAGTGACCACACGACCAACAAGACAAAAGAACAAATACTTATAGATTCGAAAACCAAATAATTATGAGTGGCACAATTTCCAAAAAGAAGCGTACCACACGATCGTCACGATATCTTGTTCCAACTGCTACCAAATACCAAGTAGCTTATCCGAGCGCATCATCGCACAGTGAGCGATAGGCGCGTTCCTTTGCGCAAAAAACCACCGGGCCGCCGTTGATAAGGCACGTCCGAGCCGAACGACGCTCCCTAATTGATCGGGTTTCTGAAGCCGTCGCTTGCGGACATACTGTGTCCCATTACACTAGTCTAGCGTGTTCGTACTGCATTTTACTTTAAAGCGTCGCCGGTTACACCTTAGCAGGTAGAGTTGGTAAACCAGCTTAGCACTTGTGACCAAACAGAAAAAGACAGACTCATCACAGTAATCTTCTCTGTACGTTACAGTGTGTATTTTCGGAAGATTATTCTCACGTTAACTATCAAATCATAAACTTACTTATAGAAGCATACCTGTTAGCCATTAGGGCAGGCAGTGCTTCCGCAGCATACTTCACAACCAAATAGAACGTGATGAGTACCGAGCCTCGTCACTGACGGACATTGGCATAAGATTTTCAAAACTTTTTACTTTGATCCTTACGATATCCACGGGACGAAAGGAGGTGATAGGTTCATACGCCGCTACCATGGAGCTATCCCATCACAAACCTTACATACAAAGCCAGCAGCTCTATAATACTTTAGACAAATGTTATGTTGTATTTTACGCGATATATTCCCTGATTGTGAACCGATTTTAAGATTCTTTTTTTCTTGAATAGCAATACAGTAAGGTTTCTCTGAAACTTTAATTCACTTGTTAGCTACTGTAGTCACTTTGTTTAGTTTAAAATGTATACTACACAATTCGCGTAATTTGATACCTATACATATCAATCTAGAAGGATTAGACTAGTGATTTTCTACATGAAGTTAAAGCTAATGGAGAAAAAAAGTATTTTCTTATTGATGGTATATTATTTGTTATACGTATAAGCTTTATAAAATGCGTAAAATTAACACAAACAACCCTTACGAGTATTTTGCGTGACCTTGAAAAATCCATAACAATGCACACCTCGAGCGGTGCAATATGGCCACGGATTTTCCATGCTACTGCATTGCGGTTGCCAGTCCTATAGAATACAACATCGCTACGCATTCGTTTATGTCCATAGTACACGTACGTAACTTTCGTCTTCAAAGATATAGGTTTTTTAGGTACCCAATTTCGTCATATTCCAAGCTCTTATTTCACGTTAAATATCTAACTAGTCTGGCCATAAATAATGTTAGGTACAATTTAAAAAGTATTTTTTTCTGTTTTCTGAATTCAAACCCGACCCTGCTCCTGATCACAAGGCGTGAACAATTCAAACCTGGCTAGAGAACAATTTTCGGACCTCATAAGAGCTGGAGACGGGCTCTCGTCCAGTCCAGATCTAAACCCATTGGACTGCAAATTGTGGCCGGTACTACACGAAAGTACCGGCTCCAAACGTCACACCGACTCTCAATCTTTCAAGAAATCTTTATGCAGAAGTGGCTACATTTCCCATGGAGACAGAGCGTAAATTATTAGATTCGTGGCCAGAGTAATTAAAGGCCCGTATCAAAACCAAAAGCAGTCACTTTGAAAAAAAATTGTTTTTAATTAATCGCTTAGATCACCTAAAATAATACGTAGACGTAAGTGTTATTAATATATTTTATTTTATTTAAATTCATTGTTCAATAACGTGTAAGTGCGGACGCATAGATTTAATGCGTAAGGCAAGGCATTATCTAGCAGTATTGCACAGTTACTTTAGAAAAGATATGCATTTCAATGTTAACAGATCTTATGGCCTTACTAGGTACCAGCGATTACTAAATTGTAATTTTATATGGGGATATATAACCCGATGCTTGCAAAGAGCAATATTAAAATACGGCCTCACGTCATATCGTACAGTCTATTCGCTCTTGTGGCTCTTTGAAGGTAAAAGAAGTTACTAACGCAAGCTTATGAAATAAAAATTGTATAGGAACTACAAGTACGAGACATAATGCTAAGAAAAATTTATTTCAAGAAGTACAGTTAAGTAGTTGCATGAAGTGAAATACTTACCGTTTCTTCAATAACTTGTTATGCTCTTATAAAACTATTCTTTGTCGCTGCCTACAATGAAGTTGATATCGGGTTATGTTGTTTAAAAAAATATTGCACATGGACTAACGCCCACGCCCGGCAGTTTTAATATATTTAGAAAAAGTTACTCCTACAAGCCGTTAAAGTGAAGCGGTCAGGGCGCTCGCTTTAAATTCACAGTACGCGAATGACCCGGGATCGATTCCACTAAAATTCGTAATAGCAATTTTAACTGCTGTGAAGAGACCTCGTGCTCGGCAGTGAAGAGAAATAATAAAAGAGATTATTGTGCACAAATGCTACAGTTATTTGTAGGTCATACAAATACTTGTCCCGCTCGGGTATCGAACACCTGACCAGCTGTGCTGCAGTCAATCGGATGGCTTTCCTTTCTAGGAGCCAGAGTAGGTACCACTCTAAACCTATTTACGCTAGACAGCAGTGCAACCACTGTTGTGTTCCGGTTTGAAGGATATAGAGAGTTAGTATAATTATAGCAGTACTCTATACCTGTAATTACAGGACTAAAATACTAAACCACAGAATAATAAACTAGACCTCCGACTACCACAGTATTAGGAATACAGTCGTGGCAGGTGGTGAGCCAACGATACAAATAGTGAATAAGTTTAAAAAAAAATCTAAATATGAACAAAAATTATTGGACATTAAATCAATATCTATATCATTAAATCAATATATGTGTGCACTCCTAGCCTTCAAGTTCGTTCTACTCCTAATCCTGGTACTCAAGCTACTCAACGTTAACATAGCTTCCACCGAAACCGCCAACTAATTAATTTTAAAAATTATTCTAATATCCAATAACCAGCCTAAAGCTATAAGTACAAAAATAAAAACCTGTGTTGTTTTATTATTATTCCATGACATGTCTAACGAAGGTAAATATGACAATGTAACTTGAAAAAGTAATTGATGTGTACAGTTAAGAATTACCAAGACCTAGTTCTTCATAAATCTCTGCACCCTATACCTAGCAACCCTTACTCCCCCAATCCGAATGCTTGAATTTCTCATCATGCTTTATCCGTAGCCTGGGGGCCCGGGGGGGCCGCCGCTACTAAATGTCAACCATGCATAGGTAACGCATGAAACGAGCTTCTTCGTACGCATTCAAGTGTGAATCATTCTCAAGCAATGAGGGCGCCGTACCAATATTTTCTATATCTTTAGTACTTACAATATTTTTATTATGCATTATACTATCTACCTACCATCTCGATATTTAACGGACATAATTTAACACAGGAAATCTGATAAAAGTTTCGTTTTGTTTTTTTTTCTGTTAAACGAGCAAAGTGGCTCACCTAATGGTGAGTGGTTGGCGACGTACAGGTACATCTGAAACACCAGAGGAGCTGCCGGTACGTTTCCGTCCTTTAAGGATATTTGAGGATCAAGGAAGGGAGGTGCGAGTGGGCCTCCGTTTAACTCATTTGCACTCATGAAGCCTCTAATTTACACCCGGTCGAACCAGTCCAATTGAGTATCAGCAAAAGCCTTATCGAGCCTGCCGGTTGGCAACGCCCCAAATAGTCTTAAGTAAAAGAGTCTCACTGCTAGGCAAAGCCTCCTCCCAATATTTGAAGAAAGGTTCACTGAATTTCTCCAGTGGCCGTTGGCGGACTTTAGATCTTAATATTTCTCAGACATGCGTGTTTCCTTATGATATTTTCCTAGAGCACAGTACGAGGTTAATTCAGCACATAAAATTGCAATTAACGATTTCAGTGAAGCCGGCACCGGTATATAGCATAAACGAAAGCGAACACCCCGGCCACTAAGCTACCAAAGCTCTACTAAGCTAGAACTCCTAAGATAGAGCATTAGTGCTTTCTGAACTAAAAGTCTAAACCGCTTAAAATTACAACCGGCACAGGTCTTTTTCATAGCTCCTTCATTCTCCACAATTAAACGCGATAATATCTATAAGTAATAATGTCATTGCAAATTATAAGACTTTGAAACTATAAGGTAAATTATAATTCACTATAACATATTAGATATCTTTGATAGTTTGCAACTCATCGTTATATAACATGTACGCCATCTTGAAAATAAAAAACAACGCGTACGAGGTGCAGCACGTTACTGACAGGGTATAAAGATAAAATAAGCCACTCCGTTTCAAGGCCACAGCGAACCGTACTTGTGCGAGCTTTGCCTACTTTCATTTTTCCACGGAAAACACGCTCGAGATATTATGCCCGACGTTAATATTGCCAGATCCAGTTGGTTATAAATATAAACTAATATTGCCAAACATTAAATACATCTTAAAAGTTATTGGGTTTTTCTTTCAACGATGATCTATTTCAATGATTTATTTATTTTTTTACTGTTTTTAATGTAACATTTTTACATAAACAGTAGGATTCCTTCACGATCAAAAACATTCATAAACCACTTGATTGTCAAATGATCTTCTATTCATATAAAGAGAAATGTCCTGGCTGATTCGTCATGATAGAGCCTAAACTATAATATAACTATAGAAAATTGCATAGTAAAAAAGGGAATAGAGGTGTGTAGAGAGACCCGTCATTTTCATTTAATATGTCAGGTTTCCGGTAGGATATATCTGATATTGCAGGAGTAAAGTCGCGGTTAACAATTATTCATAAAACATGAAGGATTAGAATGGGGACATTCGAAAGGATTCTATTCTACATGAAGTAAATAAAATGTAAAGTAGCCTGTAAGTGCCCACGGCTGGGCAAATGCCTCCTTCTAAAATATCTGAGAGGATTATGCAGTTGGAAAGGGCCCGTCACGCTGCTCCAGTGCGGGTTGGCGGGCTGTACATATCCTCGAAATAACATTTTTTTTTTATTATCTCCGCTCCACCGCCGAGCACGACTAAATACAGCACTTAAAATTGCTATCAACAATTTTAGTGATGCTGGCACCGGGGTTCGAACCCAGGTCACTGTCGCTCTATTGAACTAAAGTGAGCGCCCTGACCACCTGGCTACCACGGCTTAATTCTACATGAATCTGAAGTTAATGAAAAAATAATTGAGTCGCTAGTTAGGTGAGAGGCCGCAGGAATAGTTTAAAAATAACTTAATATTCATTAACAATACAACAGGTAACTCATGTACTATTTCGAATGCAAGACTATGGTGGGGACATATGGGCGCTACAACATTTTACGCTTTCATAGAAACAATTCACTGCTTGTAGAAGAGTCAAATTTTAATGTGCAGTACAGTACTGTGCAGTAAAAATCACAAACAGACCTAATAACGTACAGAATTCTACCCTATTATACCACCAAAAGCTTTGAATTGTTGTAACAGACGCGACTACTGCACGGTTCACTGTAATATCAAACTTATATCTCCATTAGAGATCTACAGAAGCAGGTGTCGGATTATTCGCATACACTAATGCTCTTGAGACCTGGCGTCGCTCGCTTACTGGGACATTTAGACGCTTTGTAGAGACTATATTGCTTTAACGATCACGTGGTTCGGTGGTTTGCGTACATGGCATTTGTAAAGCGACATGTGTGCCCTGGATACGAATAAAGAGCCGTGTCTCTGATATTGAAAAAAAAAACAATTTATTCCGACACTCCTATACAAATGTAACTTAATATTGAGATGCAAATGCTTATGAAAAGAAGAAAAAAATGAATATTTAAAAAAATCGCGAGCGTTCCATCAGATACGGGAAAGGTAAAACGAGTGAGTGTCACTTACAGTACAATCAAATCCTGCGCAGATGACAACCGCCGATACTTACCTAACTTGCGGCCCATCTGTTCTCGAGTAGAGCCGAAGCTGGCCACCGAGCCAACAGCGTGTCTACCGTGGGGGTTTTAGTCGGTCCAACATCTCAAATATCCATCCCGACATAACCGGCCACCGCCTTCGGTGATTGGTCGGTGTTAGCATCTTTCCCCCATGTAAAACAAAGAGATACACCAATATGGAGGACTCAAGTACTCAGGTTACTGTTTATAACACATACCGAAGATACTAAAACTCTTAAGCATGAGGACGTTTAATCTCAATAAGGTCCCACTAATTTTTTTAAATTTAAGTTAACTTCTTCCTTTAGAAATGAAACTAACATTAACGGATTTTTTCGTGTTTAATTTTGTTTTTATATTCCCGATCTATGCTTCCATCTATGCAGAGGTGTCATTCCAGTATTATTGTTCGTCAACAGTTGGCCAAAAAGAAATTTATACATCATCTGTTTTATGCTAACGAAGAGAATATACACAGATGATTACAAGGATTAGCGATTAGCATAAATCGACGTACTAATTATTGGTTTTCGGGTATGGTTGCGTCGTGTGGCGTCCCGTGTTTTTAACTCTGCGTCTAAACCTTCCTCCGATCTCATCGCTTAACTATTACCACGGATAGGGGAAGGTAAAGACGAGGGTGTGCCTCTGTGCGTTACGCGTGCGCTTTCGGTAGTATAATATTAGGTTGATCTAAACATTTATGGAATATGTATATTTTATGGATACTTTACATTAACTTATAGAAATGCATTCTTTTTAGTTGGGATCAGAAATTTATTAGAACAAGCTCTGGTGAGAAGTGGGTTAAAAGGCATAAAAATGTATCTATGTCCACTCCAGTAATTGGGTATTCGGTCGTGGGAGCTAACTTATTTTTTTTTTATTTACATTCGTAGGATATATTACTTCATCTTTAGGAGGATTTAAGTAGTCCACTGCTAAACATATATCGTAATCGCCACGGTGGCAGACAGGTTACCTATCGCTTATACACGTCATCGGTCTAGAAAATTAGTTTCTGACATACATATGAGATGATTATTCCTAATGCCTATTACACACTCACGTGTTAACGAAGTAGCAGATTAAACCCCTAAAACAGCTTTACCCGAATTCAACGCAATATATATATATATATATATATATTAGTACTTGTTCTTCTTCTTTACCACTTCTGCACGTAGACCGTTCCATGAAATCGCCAACAATATCTAGGTAAAGTAGTATTAAAAAATTACCGATACTCCTCAAGCTGGGCAGGCAGTTTGGTCAGTTTGGTCATACCGTACCCACGCTCTAGAGATTCAGCTCCTTATCACTAGTCTGCGGGATTTGGGTACGACATTATACATATTTATTCCTGTGACTAATTCGTAACTACGTACCAATGGAAATTAAGGAAACTGAAAAAAAATATTTTCGATCTCCCAAAGATATCAAATTAGCTTATGAAGCAGCGGCTTTTGACCGAAGGAGAACTGGCTTAAATGTGTTCAGAACTGGTATAACCACATTGCGATACGTCCAGAGCATGACGGAGATGATGACGGAGATTATTTAAAAAAAAATTAATACAATTAACCTTAACAACCTAGAAACAGTCCGCTGCAGAACATAGGCCTCTCCCATGAGGAGGATTTGCCATAATCGCCACGCTCTGCTAGCAGATTACTACTACTGCTCGCACCTTAGATTCTGCTGCCCGTCATCGGTCTGCTTCATTTTAGTCTGGTAGTTTCCGAAACAGTTATCCCGCCATCTATCGGTAGCCTTTGCTATTTTCAAGGGTTTACCCTTACTCGCCTCTTACGACACCCAGGGGAAGAAAGAGGGTGGTACATTCTTACACCGATGCCACACGTCTAGCTGTTAAATTATGGAATATAGATGGAGCAATGTAGGGATGAATGACCTCCTTACTCCCAAACTAAATGAACTAGTTAGGTCCGTAATATCAGCGACAACAATTCACGTTGTCGTGGCCTTCATAAATTATATTTGTACACAAGACCTTCACAGACGAGACGCACATAAGATAAACGACTTTGTACACCAATCTTTTTACGTGACTTTTTGCATTGACCGCTAATTAGTGTGTAATTACATACCAAAGAGTTTTACACTTCAATGACTACTCGATGCCCGCGGTTCCGCCTCGTGTTGCAGTAATTGAGGATTGCTTAACAAACCACGTAGAATTATCCTCTTGCATACCATTGACAGGTTTACTTTCAACGTATGTAATAGTACGAACAGTTGTGGTGGAGAAAACCCATTGCTCTAACTCTGTTGTAGATGTAAATATCGTTAAAGTGGCAGTAAAACTCGAAGCTGAATCACAATCATCTTAATTACCTCTACAACCATTCACGTGTCATAACTTTAAAACAATTGAAATTATAATGTTTTGTACCATATCAGGACTTAACAACACGGGAAAAGATCATTAACGTCAATGACGATGATGACGATTTCGACCATCACGACAAATCCCGAATACCATCGGTTTGTTGTCAACCGCGTAGAATATATTACAGCGTCGCAACAGCTGTACGCTTAAATACAAAAGCACTGACTTGCCTTCACTTTCCCGTTTTCTATGTAACACTTATGCGATAATATCGGAGGAAGGGTCGGTCGGATGCAGTGCAGAGATACGGAACACGACCGTAAGAATAATAAATAGTCATTTGTAATACTAACTTATGAAGCGATACAACACAACCAGCACTGCAACACCATAATTTGTGCGTTGCACGTATAGTCTTTGACTGGGATTCTAACCCAGGGGCCATATGCTCAAGGCTAACCGTGCCTTCGTCACATAAATATACCACAGTACTCGCGAACTAGAGACGATACTCTCCATAACTAATCTCTGGTATTTGTTTCGCTACATTTGGATGCATTTACCGCCAGCAGTCGATCGTCAGAACCCCGTCCGTGACTAAACAGGATGCAACGCGTACGTTCAGAAGAGGTTGACGTATGGAGAAAAGATCGTATATTCCCCCTTACACTCCGTACAGTCCAGTCCGTGCCTGTGTCACTCATAGGATCCCTGTACCCTTGCTTAAATAGAAAAAGAATATGCAAGAGTACTCTACTGGTGGTAGACTAATCATAGCCCTCACCCGCCGCCAATGAAATATTGACGCCAATATCATTAGTTCGTTGCAATCAAAAAGAACACTGAGTGTTGCCAGTACGCTGTGGACTTATCCACCTTCCGCCGTGGCCCTTACCTGTGATGAGCGTACAGCGGCAGTGCGGGAGGGACGCGCCTAAATTATAGCGAAGCGCGACGAGGCGCGGCGACGCGACCGGATGGCGAGCTCAGCGCATTTACATTTACGCATTTACGCGGCCGTCACCGACCGATCGCCGCCGTCGTGCCGCCAGGGTTGCCCGCGCGTCACGCGGCACGCGGCAAATGTAGAAGAGACGAAATTAATACAACACAGTTATGGTATGGTATGGTTTAGGTAATACGGACATTACCAGTATTGCGTTTCTTATATATAACTTTTTCTATGTCGAAATATATTATTTTTCAAATAGTAATATGTTGCCATGTTGCCATGTTAACATGTTAACATATCATTAACCTGCCTGTTAACCCTCCAACTAAGCATTACAGCTTGTAGATACAAGCTGTAATGGAGTGGTTCAAGACAATAGTCGAAAGGCGGGCCCGAACATACGACGCATGTTTCGCAGTCCGCACCCTAACCCATTAGGCTCTTGGCGCTTTATATTTAGACATGGTTTCTTCACGGGGTTTTACTTCGCATGCGCGCTATAAAGCATCAAACCCTGGTCATTCGCTGACTATGAAATTTAAGTAAAGCCATCCTGAGTCACAGCGGACCGATATCACAATACAATGATCTAACTTGAAAATATTAGCGAACGACATACCCCCCAAAAAAAAACATCACAATAACGAGTTCGAGAGAGCGGTGGAGCGCTGTCGCTCCGCCAGCCCTGCGCAGCCACCATTAGTGCCGCGACACAGATACAAGCACGGACAGGAGCCGAAGGGGCTCCGAGCGACCGCGGCAATTACGAGCGAGCCGAGTTCCGCGACACGAACGGTCGTACTCAATAAAGATCCCGAGCGAGGTCGTTTCAAAACCGCTCGCCTCGCAAAAAACGACGGAAAGCGTTTTTACGGCTTCAGGAAGATCTCCCTCGAATTTGAATTCGAGACGGCTGAGAGTCGGCTATTGTGTTCGCATAGATACATATCCGAACCAAAATGGAAGGCAAGGAAGGTGTCGTTACGTAAAAAAAATTACTTCTATCCAATAACACGCTGGTGCATCCATTGTTAAAAAAAATCATTATTTAAGGCAATATTATAACAATATAAGTCAAAGACTGACTACCTGAAACAATGCGGTTGAACTGCTTTTATGAGAGACGACTTTTGTACTTTTAGACTTGACGATGTTCGTGTCTAAACTAGTCTAAACTAGGTGATACGATTACGACGATGAGACGCATAGTGCAAGGAAAACCAATTATCTCTTTGTATTATAAAATAATTGTGAACAATGCGAATTTCAATTATGTACCATATACCTAGTATCTTTCTAATTATAATTTCAAAATTTGCTTATAAAAAGCTTGTTCATCGGAATACTTAAAATTATCGATAACTTGACGAGCATCATATACATATAATAGAACTTACGCCGTACGAGCTTACTAATAATCCCTGTTAATTTGCGATTAGGTATTATATACTTACAAGAGCAACAGAAAATAACACGGAATCATTAAAGCGTTTCAAAAACATGCTACTGACAGTAGTACCAAAACCTACCTAGCCACCCGTAGGTACACCGCGATCTCCGGTCGCGTCACGTACGTACCTACCTGCCGACTCATTATCCCTCGGCTTGGTGTCGCCATTCATTACATTGTTTAAGGACATGTCCTGATTGCAAATCAACTCACATCACGACCTGCGCGTTTTATGTTAACCGTTCGAAAACTGGATTTGTTTATAACGATATTCAAAATATAATGGTAAAGAACACACAAACAGAAGTAGCAAAAACTTACTTTGCACAATTTCGCATGCGAAAATAATGTGATCAAGAGAACAAGAGCACCACCCTCACACCAACGTTTAAAACGCGATATGTACTTCGCATCGTGTAAATGGTAGAGTCGGGAGAGGAAGACCTAGGCGAACATTTCACGATCGGAGAACAAATAGGAGACGTTCTGAAAAAAGGCCAGATCAAGAATAATCTAAAACAACGAGTATGCATGCGAAGATTGATGAAAGTGGGAGAAGCGAAAGACGTATGTCAGGACCGTAGCAAGTGGAAGAAGATTGTCTCTGCCTACCCCGTTGGGAACAAGACGAGAATATATACGCATCGCAACCTGGAATTATTGAGCGATTAGACTCAGCGACAGACAACTGACTTTAGTTGTCATTCAGACAGAGTTTCGTGTAATTAGTAAAATTTGTCGTTAACTACAATTACACTTAGCGCGCCGCAAACAGTTATTAATGAGCGGAGCTACGGTGATAAGTGTTTTAAAAAGAAAATTATTTGTAATGCACAAACTTTAAAAAGCTGATTACTAAAACTTGTAATTATTTTATAAGTTACTAGAATGTTCGACGTTTTTATTCATCATACAATTATATCCTGTTATCTCAATAAGATATGGAAGCCCTATCACTACCTGGGCCGTCGCGCCGCGGCCTGCGCTCGCGTCTGTGGCAATTATTGCCTGCTGACAGGTTTTAGCGCGCCTGCTCTCAATTTACTGTTACATGCCGCTCTACAACTAGGTATGTCCGCCGGAGTCGTTCGACGCGATGACAGACAAACGTCGTTACCGATGCGCCCAACTGCGAAAACATTTACACCATGTTTATTTTTAACCAGTTATCAAAGTGGCTGCTCTGACACAGCGGAGGATTTTGAGCAATTACCTCATTGCAACCAGCTATATATGCATGCAAAGTTTCATTTGAATCTTTCTATATTTAACACTGGATTCCACGTTTAGTTTTTTTACGAAAAAAAAACTTAAGAATTCTTTGAAGAATTAGGACATATTTACTAACAAACCTAAAGTTTAATTTTGCTGAACATAGACCCTAGCAATACTGCTACTCATCTCTGATCCGTGGGATTAGGGTTCGGCAAATTCCGTCATCATTCGGCTGTCCTGCCTCATTTGCTTGTTAGCCGTGGGGTGTAAGGAATACAACCTATTTCTCCAAATTCCAACTTCACCTGCACTTGATGCACGCTGCTAGTGACTTAGTAAGTTATAGCTCATGAGTCAATCACTTCAATTTCACAGCACGCGAGTGACCAGGGTTGATCCCTGGTGCCGGTGTCACTAAAGTGCAGAATTTAGTAGGTGCACGGTGGATGGATAATATATTATAATAAAATATAATACCAAATTTAAAAAACACATATACACGTAAAAAGTAGATGGTGCTTAAGATTTGTTGAATGATTGGGTTTGCCTATCTATTATTTTTATCCTTTACGTTCAAATGAGTCACTATCGTTGAGCTTTCGACAGAAAGAATTGTATACGGTCAGTCAGTTCGAGCTCAAAGTGACATACACTTCCCACAGGCTCTTTTGTTTAATGAATCATCCGAGTAAATGTTTGTAGAATGTCAACAATCGGACCAGTACTTATCAGTCAAGGTATCACACGATTATAAAAGATAAAATAGGTTTAGGGATTTAAAATTTGTACGTGCCTTCAAAAAATCAATAATAATTCCTATTCCATTGCAACTATGGAAAGGTTGTTCATTGGTGTAGCTAAATATTATCTACTAGCTACCTCTGGAGAATCTTCTTCAGCTGTCCTGGGATGAAAACATACCATACCAAATTTAAGTACGATTCAGTGTGCGTGATTCAAAGACAACCATCCAAACAAACATGCTTTCACATTTATAATATTAGTAGGATCTGGGAGTTTGGTCAATCTTTTCATAATTTTATAGCAAATTTAAGTTTATTCGAAGCATTTTACACAAAGTAATTTCAAAAGTTAATAGCGAGTAAGACAAGCTTCACAATTTGTTAAACCTTTTTTAAGTTGCCAACCAAAAAGTTTTATACAATTTAGTATTCAATAAGTCCGAACGCCCCAAACACACGTTGTGTGCTTCGTCTAGAACTGACGTTACTATAGAACCGTTTGAAAAAAAAACCATCTGAAAACAATGAGCTTCTAGAATGACAGTATGGTACAATATACTAGGAAACGTATTCCATAATTGAACAGAGTCGTGAGCGGCGCAAGTATAGTGACTCTTGCGCATCATTCAACTTACAATTCGTCGCGCACGCCGAGTCGCCAACACGCACCGAGAAAGCTCCCCTTTTTAGGTTTCCGGACCTCCAAATGAAAAAAAACGAAACTCTCTTACTCGCGCATACCTCCGACTATCTCAGCCAATTTTCTAACTTCCTAACGAAATTGCGCAGCATTGTAATATATCTAATAAATCCGCAGATTTTACACGATCTGCGTATTTATGATGTCCTCTAAGGTGATTCCGATCTCGGCCACCAATGCTCAAGACAAAGTGTATTATAATGCCGTAAGTGTGCCGCGTGGTGGCCGTGCGGTATCGGCGTAAGAACCTCCCACTCTTTCCTTCCCGTGGGTGTCGTAAAGAGAAAAAAAAGCCATGAAAATGGCGATGGCTGCCGTCAGGCGGCGGGTTAAGCATCTTCATCAATACCAGACCAAGATTAAGCAGAGGTGTCTGGCACCGCGATCGCCAATCCGCTTGATGAGCGTGGCGATATGGCTAATCCACCTCACGGGAGTGGCCCATGTCCTGCCGCGGACTATTAACAGGCTTGTTAGGTACGTTACGCGTACACTTAGCGCGCGCAAACACAGAGGCACTCGTTCGTCTTAACCTTCTCGTACCCGACGTAAAGATTATGGGAGATCACGATCACGATCAAGACAGAGATAAGGGACTGATTACTACACAACCTAACTCAAAATGTGTGAGTAGCACAAATATTCCCAATCGGGTACGTTAGCCCCTAAGCGAATCTGACGCCAAATATTTATATACTCTTAACAATCCTTTATTCTTGGTAATGTTTAATTATATACGTACCCATTTTCATTGTTTTCGTGTGTAATAACATTGTCATGGATCAAAAATGGTTAATAGGGTCCACAAATACTACACCCCTTTCCGAGTTCAAGATCTAATGTAGTCAATGTGGCCTACAAAAATTACATCCCTCCTGGACACAATCAAGTCCAAAGTTAACCCATTGACGCGATACAGCCATGCCAGATCAGAGAAACCTCCCACCATTTACGCTACCCCACATTCTTATTTTTTATGGAAAAGACGGCAAACGAGCAAGCGGTTCACCTGATGGCAAGTGATTACCGTCGCCCACATATATCTGCAAGACCATAGATGCTGCAGGTGCGTTGCCGGTCTTTAAGGATATTTGGGAGATGGGAGGGAAAAGGAGGGGAATAGGGAGGGGATGTGGGCCTCCGGTTACCTCACTCACCGAACGAAACGCAGAAGCACAAGATGCCTCTACTATACGCCGGTATTCTGCGAGGCCGTGGTATCAATCCGGTCGAGCCGGCCCATTCGAGCAGCAGCTAAAGCCGACGCTTGGCTCTACCACGCTGAAAATTCATCAAACTTAAAACATTAACCATACTGTGAAACAAAATTATAGCTTATTCTTGGTAATAGTGCATACTAGTACATATTACTAAAGCTTTACCAATCACATCAGATCCTCGACGAAAATGTATACCGCTCAACATTATATATTAAGTAGCAAAAGCTTTCAGACTGAATCAGCCACTTGGCTATAAATCCGTAAACCATAATTACAAATTTATAGCCAACGCTCACGGAGTCTAAAAACAATATAACAGAATTGTGAATTTAATTCATATTACGTAGTCAAGCCCGATTCCTGGCGTATTTTAGCTATCTGCAGACGGCGTCGTCTGCGCGGAATAAATATATGGTATCTAAAATCACAGGAACTGTGCGTCAAGGAGCGTGTTGTCCCACAGTACAGCGAGAGTACATTATTATTAGAGGGGGCAAACAAAAGGCGGGACGGGACGCCGCAGGCGCGCTTTCGCGCTATTGTCGGTTTCCGGGAAAAGATGGCCGGCCGCGATTACCCGCGCGCCGCCGACTCGACCGTTCTAAATCATTATCTGTGCCGCGAAAAAACTAATTGAAAAGGACGCTACTCGAGCATTGTTCGCACTCATTAGACTTATTACGGTTAAGCGACGTTAGGCGGGTATTCGGCCCGACTTTTGAAAAGACACGATAAGCAGAGGAATGTCGATTGTTTTTTTGTTTCCTGGAAGGGTAAGCGCTTTACTACGCAGCGAAATCAGGATAGATTAGCTGTTTTATGGAATGTACTGGTGCCAGAATTGTAACTTTTTTACAATTTCATCATCACGTAAACTGTTAAGAAAAGGACCGAAATTGTTAATGTGAATTATGTCATTTTGTCGTATTAATAGACGCTTATGAAGTCAAGGCTGAATTTTATATTAAAAAAATGTTATATATTATATTATAATGTGTGTACATCTTTTTAAAGGTATTCATTAATATATTTCAACAAAAAGTGTATTTAACACGTCACGGGATATCCTAATTTGGGGGTCCAGAGTAATTTAAAGAAAAATCGTACCTTTTCTTTTTGGAACAAATAAAGATTTATTATTATTATTATTGTACGTTTTTCGTCATTATCTTGACAACCATTCACAAGTCTACTGCTGACCATAGGACTCCCCTTAAGTGTACCACAAAGCATGGTACTGGATCACCAGCATTCATCGACTTCCCGCAACACTGTGCAGGTCGGTGCGATTATATTATAAACTATTACTATATTTATACGAATACTTTGTATTTGTGACAATTTAATATTGTAGGGCGCTGGCGTCGCGGATGAAACTCAACGCACCTGCGTGCTGTGAACTTTAATACAAGTACCCGACCCTAGAGTAAGGTACCCGAAATAAATCCATATAATTCTTGATGTGTTGCAACAAGTAGAAATTCAAGAGTTATGGTTATGACACATGAAGTTATAATAAAATTATTATAGAATATGTACTTTGTCAATAATTATCTCTGCGGATGTCAAAATCAAATTATGACCGAATATGTATATAAATATATGTATATATTACAATAAAAATATATATACATGGATTTAAAACAATACTCACTGATATTCCGGAGTGCGACCGAGGTACTCCCCCTAACGTGCCATTAAAGTGCTACATCCTGTACCAAGCTTCAGCATAACTTTATACTTTTATATCCTCTCTATTTACATTTTTTTTATAAAATTCAATAATAAAAATAAAAAAAAATAGGGTCAAACCAGTGGCAATTTTTTTCTTCTTCTTCTTTAACAGCCGTAACTGGCAACTGCTAAAGAAAGGACTCTTCAATTAAGAAGATTTGCAGTATTCGCCAAGCCTGGAAGGCGGATTGGCGATAACAGTACCGAATACCTCAAAGATGTTTCTAGTATTTTCCTTAGATAATTATTGCACTGACACAAAGAAATAGGGTGCCAAATTCTCTTACGCCATTGCTATACTATTTATCTTTTAGTTTTTTTTCACAATGTTCTATAGTAGCCAAAGTTATACATTTAGCAGGATAAAGTCTCAGTCACAGCTTGCTAATAAAGACACTATTAAATAGATACTAGACATGAAAAAAAAACATTCATTTAATGCAATATAAGCGTAAATATTATCCATCCTTGTACAGCATTACGATAAATATATCGGAAACGACGTCAAATGACATTCAATCAGCTTTGCAGGAAGGGTTCACGGTTGATTAAAACTACTAACGCAATTAGTGTCCGATTTACCATACGAGAGGTTCTCGGTAGAGTCTATCTTACTCTGACATCGTATTTTGTTATAGCCTAACCAAACTACTAAATTAAATAATAATTATAAATGCTAAGTAGTCTATGAAACAGAAAGGTTGACGCGAAGCCATGGTAGCCAAGCGGTCAGGGCGCTCACTTCAGTTTCATAGATCGCGAGTGACCTGGGTTCGATCCGTGGCGTATGATCGGCGGTGAAGGAACACATTATAAGGAAACCGGCTTGTAATGAGAAATTATAAAACAATATTATGTGTGCAGCCTGCCAACCCGCACTGGTGCAGCGTAGCGGGCCCTGCCCGGCTCCAGACCTCTCTCAATTACTCGTATTTTGAGAAAGAGGCCTTTTCCCAGCTGTGGGCACTTACAGGCTGCTACTTTACTTTGACATGAAGTCACATTTCAGTGCATAGAAAACCACATTGCGACTATCCATGACACATAGTAGGTAAAAATAACAAATACGTTATGTATATGTATATAAATAATTACTAAATCTCAAAATGACATTTAACTGCAAAACGTAATGTTATCATATCAGCACTTATATTCATGGCAGTCAATAATAAAAAAAAGTAAATAAGAATTAATAACTACATACTTTTTTTTGTTGAGCCTACTGGCCTAAACAGATATTTGCGATTGCCTCTTATACAAAGCGCTTCAATACTTTATTAAAATTAAAAAAAAATATTAAGAAATCATACACAAATATTACTGACGTGCATTATCAGTGCTCTCATAATGTTAATGTTTATTTTACTCAACAGTTAATATTGCACGCCATTTGATGAGTAACAGAGATGGAAGATTTGATGGAAAATAACAAATGACAAGTTACATTTTTTTTTAATGGGAATAGGGCAAACGAGTTAGCTGCTCTTGATGAAAAGTGATTACGATCAAGTACATCAACAACACCAGAGATGTTGTAGGTGTACTGCCGGCCTTTAACGTTATTTGAAGAGAGGGACAGGGGAGTGGGCCTCTACTTCACGCTTCTTCGTGGCCGTGGCATAACAGTCGGTCGAGCTCGAATCGACCAATTCCAGCAGCAGCAAAAGCCGCCGCTTGGCTGTACCACGTATGTATCTTACGACGTAGAATAAATGATTTGATTTGATACTGTATTATGATGCTACATTAATTTATTCTTCTACTAATTCGCAGTTGTTTTAAAATTACGTTAAACGTGTAAAGTGTAGTTAAAAGCGTCAAATCATTATAATTTATCATTAGAATCATTAATTGTAATGTAAATGTGGAAGGAGAAATGAAATAACCCTCCAATTCAGAAGCGATTACACAATCAACATAGTTTTAATATCCCTCTACATAGAGACCTGTTGCACGGACCCTCTTTGTAACACCACAAACTGTGTTTAGACTAATTAAAACATAATAACATCTGTTTTGAATACACTTTGGAGTGATTTTAGGAAATGTAAGTTGTCTGTTCGTCCTATATAATGAATTATATTACCGCTCTCGCCTATCACCCATAGGGGTGGACAGAGATTACGGAATGTCGTATGGTTCGACTCAGCCTAAACAGGCTTCTGCAATCCACTGTTCGGTTCTACAGGAGATAGATGGTGACAGATAGCAGCGCCTCCTAGTCTTGTTTGCTCCAGCGATAGCTATGAGACTTTCAAAGTTTAAACCAAGAGAAGAAAATGGTGCTAGATTGGCTATAGGGTGATATTGAGATGGAATGCCTTATTGGTTCCACGCCATCGGACATATCGGACGCCATGAGACTTGACAAATTTCATGACTTTTCCCTTAGGCCTGTATTACATTGCCATATTTATATTATCATATATAAATAAATACATTTATTTGTCATAAAACATGTTAAAATTTGTATTCAATGAATCCACAGGCCTCTAAACTAGTAAAAACTGCGTTTCAGAAGCTTACACAGATTAGATATGATTGAATATGATCAAAATATACTCGTATGTTACAACATTCAATTAAATTTAGTAACCTATTATTTACATTATCATTTGTGTAAGTGCCCGTCATATATACGTATTCTATTATAGTATATTACTTAAGTATTAATATAATATATAGTTTAAATTTACCTACTCTGCAATCTTTTACATTTCCTTTGCTCAACCTAATCGTAGACTGGTGGAGAATGCCTCTTGGCATTCAGTTCGCCTTTTTGTTTTCTTATGAGTACAAATAAAGTTTCATAGATATATGATAATGTAATACAAGCCCAATTCGCCTCTTGCGATGGCCATGGAAACAATGGCAGTGACAGAATTTCTTAGGTCGCCTACTGCCACCGTGGACGGCTACTGATATAGTAAATGTGAAAGTTAGTACTTTTTTTTTTTTAAAGAATAATAGCAATGCTATTTAACTAACATTACTAATATTCCTGTTAACCCTCCAACTAAGCATTAGAGCTTGTATTTGGAGTGGTTCAAGACAATAGTCACGACGCTCAATCACACCTAATAGACAGAACGAATTTAAATTACATTTTGCAGTGTAGTAGAAAGTGTAGTACAACACGAAATAGAACAAGATATCAAAATTAAAGTCCTCGAGGTAAATATTAAAATCATACTGGAGAAACCGCGGATCGTCGCTGATATTTACATAATATAACAATGCAGTCCTTATATGTAGCACATCTGAACCTCTGCCTGACCCCTGCCGACGCCTCGAAGCGCGTCGCGCATGCAACACACCCGCGTACACAACATCCTGCCAACGCGGGTGTGACGGACGGTTCTCACTGCCCGGAGCGATCGATAGAACTCGACCGTCCGAGACGAGGTGCGGACCTCCCTTGGACGATACATAGATAGCTTATCGAACAAAGGTAAGCAGTAGAGGTGAAGCTGCCAGCGTTTTACAAAACGCTTGCTGCTTCAAGGTCACAAATCCACAACCGCACAATAAAAAACCGAAACGGCTAACAGCATTAACTTCACCGAATGCATAGACTCTGTCTATCCCACGAAATCCCAGAGCATGGTACTTATTAACGGATAGAGCGAAATGCTGTCACGGCTATTGTGTGGCCGAAAGTAACACGAGAAGCATGAATGGTGACAGATGCCTTTTTTTTTTGCGCCGAGTAATATTCAACGAAATAGTCATTTGAACACGTTCCGTCGCCGCTCCGAATGACCCTTCCCGAAACTCTATTGTTTCACATCGGGAAATGGAAGAGCAAGCGTCTAATAAAAATCCTTCACGGCGTCACGTCGACGGCACAATGGGGGCCCGGAGTAACGTCTTTTTGTCGTCTTTGTAATAATTGTAGAAGCGGAAAGCTGCGTTGCCCGACTTTTGTTGCAACCGCTCCAGTCGCGAATGCGCGTTTTTTATGCGCCTAACCCTTCGCTGCCCGCCGTGCAAGAGATAGTTTCTTTCGGTTCCCAACGGACAAAGATACTCGCGGGATAGTTAGAACAAACTGTTGCTTATATTATATTACTCAACAACATTGTAATTTATATCCGGAAAGGTGAGGTAGAAGTTAAAGTGGGAAGAAAAGAATTTAAAAATGTTTTGGAGGCGGAAAGGATCCACCACCAGTGCGAGGTTGGGGAACTTCATAATAAAAAAAAATTATTATGTCTGAGACATGCAGGTTTCCTCACAATGTTATCCCTCACAGCCAAGCACGTGGTATATTTATAATTCAAAAATGCACTAGGATTCGAACCCAGGTGTAGTGTGTCTTAAGTAGAAGCCATTGCAACAATTTTTAGAATTATTGTCTTTTTGCTCGTCTGTTTGTGCGCGTGAAAATGGACAGACAATCGAGCTCGTTTAAGAGCTTTATCTTAAAAACAGCCAAGTTTCTTTCAATCGGTTGAGTAGATCCATAGCTTGATCTCTCCGTACTATGCGGTCCCATATAAAGCGCAGGTCAAAATTTTGTGGCAAATGCGAATGACAATGAGAACTCACTCGAGCGAAGTCGCGGGAGTTCATTAGTTAAAGAATAAAACGTGACAGTGTTTGTGTATGCGTATTTTTGTTATTGACCTTGAATAAAAAAGAAACGAGACAAGATAAAAAATGAATGAGTTAACTTCGAAGTGTTCGAGATTTGAGAAGGAAAAACAGGTTAACATTATTCCTGTTTACACATCGCAACTTATTATCACAATTAGGTAAAACAATTTAACTGGGTACCTACGACTTATTATATCTTATATTTATGACTGAGGCAAATACATCATCATTATGTGAAAGACGATTATGTGAAAATCTCTATCGCCGACACCATGCCGCTCCTATCAAACGTTCATCGTATATATACCGGATGAGCTGAACTAATCCAAAAACAAAAAAAAATTACTAGCGCCAGCCAGCGACTTCACCCGCGTCGTCACAAATTTTACCCCCATTATCCTATCCCATGGCATAATCAACACCTTACAAAATTCGTTCAATCCTTTCAGCGTACAAACACACAAGATTTTCACATACATAATATTAAGCATAAAAGATAAATTATAGAACTTCTAGAATCATAAGGAACATTTTAAAAAAAGGGTCAAAATCAAAATCCGTGCTAAAGTTTTGAATTAAATCCGTTCAAACAAATAATTTCGTATATTTGAATAGATAAAGAAGAAATAACATGAACTGAGAAATTATAATATGACCAATATTTGAAAAAGTAATTGTGAAGGTATAGCCACCTTATACCTGATAAAAAAAAATGACGGCAAAGAATCATTGTTACTACCGCGCCAAATCTAAATTAGGGATTCGGCCGTTCGCGACAAACTGCATTCGGGGAACATAGGTGGATTACTTTCCGCGTATTTACGCTCCTACCTGCAACTCGTTCGCTGCACCATTCCGAACGCCCTTCCACTATTTCGCTATGCTGACCTTAAAAAACATATAATATGCCACAGTTTCCGAGAATAGCGCGCTTACTGTTAAGCTCGGACTGTATTTTTCTCAATGCTAAATGCACTCATTTGCATTGTGCGCGTAATGACATGCGTCCATTACAAAAGATGAAGAATTCATTCATCAATAAAATACAGAAAGAAAGAGCGATTTATTTGGTACACATGTTTAAAACATAAGGTTTACAAAATACACAGATTAAAAGAAAAAAATAATAATAATAAGAATATAACATTCAACACAGTCAATGAAAACGAGTAGGTTGCAGCCCTGAATATACGAGTGCTTCGTTACTACAAATTTATAGAAACAGGGCAGCATAGGCGAAGATGACAGAGATAGGTTGAAGATAGTATTTTAGTTAGTGACTGTAGGAAAATTTTGTTTGAAAAATAACCGAGAATTACCTATATGAAGCTACATCTACGTGTCGTATAGTTATTATATAGTATGAGTTTTTATATAGAAAAACCATTATCTTACTACTTTCTTCCCGAGGGGGTTACACGATGAGATTAAAGGGTAGGTATAGGCCACTGAGCATAGGGCACCCTCGTAAATATATTTTTCAGATAGATTGGATACGGAAGGGTCCGCCACCGTGTACCAACGCGGGTTTGCAGAATTCTCAACGTCCGCGAAATAATATTATTTATTTATTTCTACAACACGCAGGTTTCAACTTAAAGTTGTGATTTACAATTTTTATGGTACCGGCATTGCATAACAAACTCAGGTCGCTCGCGTACCATGAAATTAAAGGGAGCGCCCAGTCCACTAGACTTTTCGATAAAAGATTTTTTTTTGTAACACGCGGGGGAAAGGTGCTCGCAACTTCCAGTCGGCGTAGGGACGTGAGAAAAAAGAAAATTTAGAAAAATCTTAAAGCAACCCCTGGGAGGAGCAAACTCTGTGAAAATGGAGGTATGGTTTCCATTGAATCGTGACAATTGAAAGTCAACAATCTCGAGCGCGTGTACTTTCAAATATATTCACGTACGAGTCTTTTAGCCTGCCGCTTTTATTTATTTTTATCCAACAACAAGTATGCGCATTTTATCCGCCAAGAAGTTCTACTGTTGGATACAGTGGTCTCACATTTTTTTTAAGGGAAAGGCGCCACACGAGCAAGCGTTACATACATGCGTACATGATGGTAAGTGATTACCGTCGCCCACGTACATCTGCAACACCAGATGTGCTGCAGGTGCGTTGCCGGCCTTTAAGGGTATTTGGGAGATGGGAGAGAGGACAAGGAGGGGGATGGGCAGGGGGTGCGGGGCCTCCAGTTACCTCGCTCACCGAAGGAAACGCAGATGCACAAGATGCCTCTACTACTCGCCGGTATTCTGCGAGGCGCTCCCTGCAGGAGAATCTGCCATAATTACAAAGTTCGGCAGTCGATTCGATTCGATATCGTCAGATAGCAATACCTATCAGACGCCTCGCTCCTTAGATCATATACCAAATAAGTCATTTACTGCTATTCCATAGTTTTATCGAATAAAAAAAAGTAGAAACTAAAGTAACTACGTATAAATGTCGCACATCTTGGCAAAGGCATCGTCTCATTTTTGAGAGGGTTTTTGGAGTCACGGCCAATTTAGCAGAATGGTAACTTTACAATTAGAAAGGCCTGATTATTCGCTTACTATGAAATCAAAGCGAACGCACTAGCACCTGATCCACCTCGGCATATTTATTTTTTTTGTTTGCTACATTTCCTGCAATGTGTCAAGTAATCAATATCATTGATTTTGTGGCATAAAATAATTACTATCGTATAGGGTACCTGGTAGATATGTATGTAATGATTGTCTCACAAGCTCCAAGCATTCTGTTTATCATCGTACCAGATATTTTATTTATGTAATTCCGATATGTCAATAATACTCTTGAACGAGATTACACTAAACACTGTTCACAAAGGTAAAGACAATAAGAAGGACAAGAGATGCATGTAGATTGCACTATATTTATATATATGTTATCTATCTACCTATAAAGCTAGTCACACTATGCAACTAGTAATGTAGGCAGATTACTAGATGCAACATTGAGTTATTATGTACATAACTCAATACCAAATAACTGCTCGGTTGCATTGTCTGAGATTGCAAATTTTTAAATCGACAAAAGATCGATTTTAAGCCGGAACGTCGTCTCACTTAGATCGTGACTCGACACTCGATCGCCCTAAATTATCGCCAATTCAATGTCAATCCTACAGCGCTTCAATAAGGTTAAAAATTACAGATCGATGGAGCGTGAAGGTTGCAGGGTTGGGTCGTTATCGGCGCGTCAGACGGATGGCCTCGGCCGCCGCGTCGTCGCGCCGCGGCCGTGATGCACTCGCGGGTAACGTGATAACAATTAAACCGAGACCACATTGCACCTTTCCCTTGCCGCTCTACGGAGAAAAAAAAAAATAAGAGCCGCCGGTCCTTTGTGCAAGTATGAGAAGGCTCAACAAGTGTGACGGCGAGTCAAGGATGACGAGCTTTGTTTTAATATCTGCCTACCCAGATGAAAATTGCGGCCGTGTGATATTAATAACATTCAAACTTTGCCCTTTTCAGATTGAATTCGATCACTAACTCGACTAACGGACGTTCTCAGTAGCCTCTCTATCGCTACTTTTTACGAAACTTACTAAAAATAGATAATTGACCGATCAAATAACTGTCTTTAGTAAGCGTATCTGGCGATAGATTGATTATTAAAATCGATCGAGAGACAAAAAGCTACTGTAACAACGGCTGTGGTGGTCCTGGAGGAGATTTAACGACTAAATCCAGTCTTAGCTATAAACGTACCTGTTTTACCAGGCCTTCGTCAAAACGCTAGAGTGCATGCAACGTGCGCCAACACAGATGCGCTTTCTCCTCTGCGCCCTAAATGTGTCCAATGGAACAATGGATATGGAACTGGATACAGTTTCTCGACGGCCTCCATGCAACTTTACCCTTATAGTACCCGTAACCGACATAAACATTTCATAATAGCTAAAGGATTGTCGCGGTCCATCGAAGGGTGCACTCTGCCTGCACTCAATATACATACAGTATAGTGATATTATACCTGAATGAGTACATCATGACTTATTCCAATCATAATAAGACATCTTTTCCCAATGGTCTACAAGAGTACCGTTCGGGTGTGCATAGAACGCATTAGTAATCCTACCTACAACTTTATGAAGGTGGATTCGATTGTATATTGAAACGTACCGCGTAACAGTGTAACCTTAGTCTTGAGAGAGAAACTAATTCCGTTGTTCGGATCACACTCACATTTAATTTCACACTCTGTCTTCTTATAATTAAAGGTCATATAGCCTTGTGTCTGGACGTGTACAGATGCGTGGCGATCGGGCGTCGCACGTCGCTCGAATACTAACTATACTAAACTATCTTTTATAGGTAATGTAGCAAGTACATACTATAGCTACGTGGTTCAAACTTGATAATTAAGGTTGAATGGAACTACAAATCGACAAAAAAAATTACAGTACACTGTTCATCATTAATACTCATAAAAATATACAAAAAATAATTAAAAAAGTTAAAGGAATGTACGGAGAAATATACCCCACGCGATACTCCTTACTGGCTAACGGATAAGGCTCTGGCGACGTAACAGACGGACAGATGACGGAAAATCCATCTGTCTATTTCGAACTCAAATCTCAGAGACTAGTGATAGAGAGAAGAGTCTAGTGCGACGGTACCGGCAGCGCGCTTGCCAATCCGACTACCCATCGCCCACGCATGTCAAGTCAGCTTCTTGGCGCTTCTATATTCAACGGTAGACTTATACAGGCTGATTGAGAGACCCGCCAGTAGTTTTTTTTTTTGTTGGAAAGGGGTGACAAACGAGTTAGTTGTCCATCTGACGGTGTGTGTGAAGTGACTGCAGCCCATGGACACATGCAAACAAACTCAATCGAAGAAGGTCACAGATGCGTTATCATTATCACCCCTGAGGACATATATGAAATGCCTCTCAGCCCATAATTAGAATTGATCTGGATACCTTTCAAACCGGAACACGACAGTAGTTGTACTGCTGTTTATCGGTACCTGTAACCTCCTTCGTTATTGAATATATTTGCAGGTGTCCATGGGCTGCCTGTAGTCACTTACCATCAGATGGACTATTAACTTATCTGTCACCCCGACCTAAAACCTGCGGCCACAATTTTGCATATATATTAATACCTAGAGCCGTGGTAGCCTAGTGGTCAGGGCGCTCACTTTAGTTTCATAGAATGTGAGTGACCGGGTTCGATCCCCGGTGCCGGCACCACTAAAATTGTTAATAGCAATTTTAAGTGCTGTATTTACCACGTGCTCAGCGGTGAAGGAAAACATCGTGAGGATACCGGCATGTCTGAGAAATAATAAAAATATTATTTCGAGGATATGTGAAGCCCGCCAACCCGCACTGGAGCAGCGTGGCGGGCCCTTCCCGGCTCTTAAACCCTCTCTGATACTCGTATTTGAGTAGGAGACCTTTGCCCAGCAGTGGGCACTTACAGGCTGCTTTTTTACTTTACTTTACTTATTAATACCTAAGTACGCGGGTATTCATAAGGTATGGTTTCATAATGATAAGCATTTAAGTTCTGTTGCGGTGTTTAGGCTATAGGAGAAATCTGTAGTAAGCCATTCCAAGATATTCATTATCAAACGCAGACACTCGTGGTAGCGATTAAGGATATGAATGATTATAGATTAAGGATAATCCATTATCCTCATTCAATAATCAGCATGATAAAAGCAGATCTCTTAAAACAAACTCAAACCGTGAAGGGAAAGAATGTCGCATGCTCCAAAAGCTCACATAACTATTGTCAAAGAAGGCCACTGACCCAGAGAGATATAAAAGTAAACAGAAAATAATATAGAAACAAAGATGATAAAACATTAAAAAAATATCAATGAACCTTAAGAGGTATTCCTATAAGAGCGGTATTGCTGTCTATGGTATTACATGACCTTACAATATGGGTTCGTAACTAGTCAACTAGCTGCATCTCCTTTTTCATCGTCACCCTGTTAATAGTCCACTGCTAGAAATAGATCACTTCTAAGTAGAGTATTCGACAATGGGTTTATGTTCCCCAATGTTTCTTCCTCATAATTAAAAGTTCCCCCACGCTGCACACGGTTGGCGGAATTCACATTTCCTCGATTTTTTTTTTATTTCTCAGACCTTCAGGTTTCAGGATGTTTTCCTTTACCGCCGAGAGCTTAAAAGCACCCTAGGTGCCTGGCTAATACAGGTGCTGTGAAACGAGGGTAAAAACCCGCGAAACATTTCACGTCTATTTTCCCGCTCGATTGCGTGCAAACGTTATTGTGAAACGTCAAAGGTTTTTCACGCGATGACTAAAGTTGCACAGACTTTGCCGACACCGGCCAGTACTTGCATGTTATAATCCCAACTCAAGATACGACACGTATGCGTCGACGAGTATGAGACGTATTTTACACCGCCTGTCTGTTTCAACCCTACATTTTATAGGCTAAAATTTCTATACATCGCTCGAGTAAGAGAACGAACCTCTTTCGTTAGCAGGCGGGTGCACCACGTAGAGATGTGGTTGGTGTATTTATAGAAAGGTGGTATAACCCCTTAAAACCACAATTCTTACTTTACGATGTACAAGGATAGTTAGTGTCCAGGCTGTTTTTATGTTTATACCACTATCGGCTTTCTGGATGACCTATCATGTGAAAAATGCATGCTTACAAATAAATAATTATTTTAAATATAACAACCAGGGCTTGCACACATGTATAGCAGACTATGTCCTTTTAATATATACTTTGCGTCATCTCCGGACATACGGGGTACAGGTACTATACTATAGTATATTGTATGTAACCGCGCAAACAAAAACGGGAAGAAACTAATAATTCGTTAAAACATAGTTAAAACCTCTGACTAAGCTTTGATCCCAGACCCTTAATTTATAACGTGAAATAGAAGGGCGAGTAGTGTTTACACTGGCCCCTTAGGCAAGCGGTCGTGTATAGTAGCCGGTGCTTACTTATATACGTATGTATGGATTATATAGCAACGTGTCTAAAAATTCAAGTCGCGGCGTCACCGAGTGCAGCCGGTCTCGCGCCATCGAGCTAATGAGCGGGCGAGTTGCGGGTGTCGCGCGGGTGCGGGGGGTCCGCGGGGGTTGAGGGGCCCGGGAGGTGCGGGGTAATGGCGCGCGGCGTCGGATGTCGCCGGGGGGTGCCGCCGCGCCGCCGATAACAAAATCACTAGAGAACGTGCGGCGCGAACCGCGAAACTATCTGCTATGGATGCGGTATATCGTGATTTTTAACGTGGTAGAGCCAAGCAGCGGCTTTTGCTGCTACTCTAATGGGCCGGCTCGACCGGATTGGTACCACGGCCTCGCAGAATACCTGCGTTTCGTTCGGTGAGAGAGGTAACCGGAGACCCACTCCTCATCCCCATCCCCCTTTTCCTCCTCCCTCCCATCTCCCAAATACCCTTAAAGGCCAGCAACGCACTGCAACACCAGAGGTGTTGCAAATGTACGTGGGCGACGGTAATCACTTACCACCAGGTGAACCGTTCGCACGTTTGCCGCCTTTCCCATGAAAGATAAATATCAGGACGCTCATGTAAACATATCGATTTGATAGTAAAATTATTATTTTACTAGCATGATTGTACATGCTTCGTATACAGCTTAGGCCAGTTTTAGCCCACTCAATTGAGCCACTTATTCGAATTATACAAACATTACGCATTCACTATCATCTTATTTTAATTTCATTAAAGCATTGTACTTACCAATATATAATGATAGAGCTTTCTGGTAGCCAAAGAAAACACCTAAGAAATAACTATAAAAGCGTTTGAAATACCACATCCGAAATCTGCTTCCATCCATGAACATCGCCAATGCCCGAAATACAGTGCGGGCGACGCGTCGTAAATCGCGGCGCGGGCCGGCGAGGGCCTTTGTGTGGCCTCGACTTGGCAACAACATACCTACAAGCCGCTAGCCTCCAGCTACCCACAGCCATGCCTAAACTTACCTACGTGACACTCGAGGCACATTACAATGGCCCTACCAACATTTTACGCATTGAACCGACAACAACGCCTTGAGTAGAATGGGTTCAATTATCATAATTAATATAATTTGGCATAAAACTGTTAGAACCCGGACCCTCTACTAAGACTCTATTCCCTTTTACGGATAGGTCACCAGATTTTTCCAGGATTTTCGACTGTCGACATTTACGACACCCAAGGAATAGGTGATACTTTGAGTGTGAAAGAATAACGGTAGAAAATGTAAACATAAGACTACCTGTTTAAATACTTTCGAAAAAACAGAAATCTACCATCGGTTAAAAGAAACGAATCCTTTTTAGAATAGGGCCGACAAGTAGTTTTTTCTTTTTATACATAAGTGTTTACTACTACGACATATTAGAAATGTAATAACGTACCACATCCGGGATTTATCGTTTTAGCGAATCTTCTTTTATTATACGCACAATTTTATTGTCGGCTCCACCGGGGCTCGAACCCATTTCACGTAATCTGAATTATAGGCAAGCGCCCGGAAAACACGGTTGCCACATTAATTACTATGTTATATTTAGAAAGAAGAACGAAAGAAAGATAAGTACTTTATTCATCGCCACAACAGAAGTAACATATAATGAAACTTAATTAACATAACAAAAAATAATAATATTTTATTGTATTGCAGCAACAGAACGGCATCCGACTCAGCATAATGCTATACTAATGCTAAATGAATAGCCACAACTACAGCGCTGGTACTCTGTCGGCACCATGTATATTTTTTTCGCGAGCAGTCGTCTGACTTTTTGTAATACATGATATTTAAAGTCATCTAGTGTAGTGTCTAATGTACACCGCGATGCGTTGCGTTTATAGGGGATTATTTAATACTGGCAACTTATTTCACTTTTCATTGATTTCGAAACTAACAACTATTGTTCAATGACGACTTTCGAAGATTAGATAATTATTTTTTTAATAAAATCTTAAACAACTCGTATTTGCATATTTATCTGTACACCAAAGAAACGATGATGAAACTGGTGATGCGTTACCGTTTCTCACAAGATCATTGGCGTGCGGTGTGAAATGTAATGACCATTAAACTTTTTAGCCTTTATATGTATGAATAAAATATCAATATTAATATAATTCCGCAAAAATTGTCTTTTAAATTAAAGAAAGAAAGAAATAATCTTTATTCATTACGCCACAATTAGTTAACAAGTTATTAATAAAACAATAAACAGTGTGATGCAACAAATGGGTCTACGCTCAGTTTATGTTACGGATTCCCGCAACACTGATTTTCAGCGCAGCCTTATACCACTATTGAACCGGAAGTGTCTGCAATTATCTATCAGGTCGTCTATATATTAATAAAAAAAAGAAAAAAAAATAGGAAGAAAAAGACATCGTAAACCACCTGAAATAAAATCATGAGCTTATACGCGATAAAATCCGTAAATAATAGTTTCATTTCAAACTGTTAATAATTTTAATTCAACCCTTACTTTTCAAGTGTATATATAGCGCTGTTTATGTAGTAAGAAAAGTCGCATCGCTGTGACGTAGGCAACAAACTTTCAAAGAGAGCATTGCTCCCAGCTACATCGCGATCGTCGCGACTCCTAAACCTAAACGTGGCAGCACCGTCGCAAAATTGCGTGAACATTTTTCATTCCTAAGACGACCCGAGCGAAGCTCTAGCCCAGCGTAAGTCGCTTCGGTACCTCTAGGTATTCCTTTTTGCGTATCAACCAATTAGTAATATTTGCAATTGTCGTGGCCTGGTCAATAATCGAGGTATTCATAGATTGTTCTGTTGTGCAAGTCACGATGAGTACCTTAGAAAATCTAAAATTTAATCCATAAGGTCTACGCACTGACTAATCCACTCAAGCCATCGCAGGAGATACAGCGCCCACGGTCGATGGCATTCATGCATTGTGCAGAACCAGACACACAATGGTGACGCAGTCTCCGTCACCATTGTGCCTGTTCGAAGGAACGAACCACAAAATAAAATCACGCTATGACAGGAAGTAGAGTAAAAATGTGAATGCAATACGTTCATTTCGACGTCGAATCGAAAGAAATGTATATCCATTGTTCCTTGTTCCCTCAGATATGTCTTCTAATATAAAAATAAATGTTAATTAAGCACGGTACAGATTTTTGAAGTTAGTAAAGTTGCACAAGTAAAATCCACATGCCCGTAACGAGAGTGGAAATCGAATAAAGTCCTATCCTCGCACAGCCTCGCACTGTGCCAGGTGTGCAGTGTAAAGTACATGTTAACGCTGCTAATAAAAAAAAGTAAAGAAGCAGCCTAGCAATGTATCACCGCTAGATCAAGGCCTCCCTCTCTTTTTTAAATATAGTTCGGTACCAGGAAGTTTGCTTCACTGCTCCAGTGTGTGTAATCTCCTCTGGGTATTATGTCTCTTTCGACATGCCGCTTTCCTCAAGATGCTACTCTCGAGCGAATGGCTCCAGAAATAGGTTGTATTATATCGCGTCAACGTAAATAATCGTCAAAAAGCGCTAATAATGTACATGGTTACAAATAATATTCAATTAACTATTACAAATATTTGAACCAACACTGTGGCAGTGTTTGTCACTGGACACAGTCGATGACGACCAAAGTGTGACAAATGAACTGCACAAGCGTCGTGTAGCCGGGCGCGGTGTGTGCCAACACGGCCAGGCATTATTCAAAGCCGTCGTTGCGATAATTAACGACCTACAACGCACTGCACGCCTTTTACCCTTGCTAGTCCTGACTCGGATCGAACCGCAAACAGAGGACAGAATCCCACAAATATGAGTTTGCAGGATAAATAAAATTACATAAATTGGCTACGAAATAGCATTTGTTATCGGTAATTAGTAAAGTAGCAGGCTATAAATGCCCACAGCTGGGCAAAGGCCTCCTTCTCAAATACTTGTATCAGAGAGGGATTAGGAGCCGGGAAGAGCCCGCCTCACTGCTCCAGTGCGGGTTCGCGGGCTACACATATCCTCGAAATAATTTTTTTATTATTTCTCAGACATGCAGGTTTCCTCACGATGTTTTCCTTCACCGCTGAGCACGTGGTAAATTATTAATAATTAAAAATAAAAACTCAGAGTCAGAGTCAGACTCGCGCACCGCGGGTTCCGTACAACCACACAATATATCTGCGTTATGTATATATAAAAGTTTTCTTTCATTCGATTCGGGATCCTTGGCACTCCGAGAAAAGTCCGCCACGACGCTCCGAGTTAATACTTGGCAGTTGGGTCGCATATTAAAATTTTAGTGATGCCCTTGGGCCCTAAGTTGCTCCCGTACTATAAAATTAAGAAGAAATGAATCTTAAATTTTAGTCGGTCCAGCGCGTGTTTCTAATCCCGACATAGCCAGCCCCAGTACCTTTAGTGACGTGCACCTTTCCCCACGCGAAACCAAAAAGAAAATGTCAGCTAATTTCTAAGAAAGTTTTCCTTACCACGCTGGACAGATTTTTTGACATCGGTCCATCGGTAGATCCTCGTTTGCTGCACCATGTATCGGCGAGGTTGGAGTTTGGAGTAAAATATGGTATATTCCACCTAACGCCTCTACTATTTATTTATTAGTAATCAGAATAGGTATTGGTTAAAGTACGATACGACAGGTAAGGTAATCGCCAATTTCCAGCAGTTTATTTATAGGCTATCTAATACTGAAAACACTTACGTATTTATTTTACTTTATCAGCTATTAAAAGTCCACTGCTGGAACTGCAACTCAACTGCAGCCTTTCCATGAAAGCACCAACATAAGTCAGCATGATATGCATATAATATTTGCGTGTACCCACCACGCCGGGTCGATGATCACTCAAAGGTAACCCAAACTCATATATACATAAATACAAACCTGAAAACAGGTGAAACAACTGACCGAATAAATATTTCGCACGCGTAACCGATAGGGTATTTTTTTTTTCTAAAGCCATTGTTTTTGAATGGATTGTTCGATGCTATCCAACGTGAACTGAAAACGGCCCGTCTAATTGGTGCGCGGGAGGGAATATTCCTAAATGGTAAACATACGTGCAACCTGTTTGCTCTACTTCCTAAATCCGGATGAGGGTTTTGTATGTTGTGGAGCCAAGCGGCGGCTTTTGCTGCTGCTCGAATAAGTCGGCACGACCATTGTAGTACCATAGCCTCGCAGTGTACCGGCATGAAGTAGAGGCATCTCGTGCTTCTGCGTTTCGTTTGGTGTGTGCGGAGACCGACGCCTCCTCCCTAAATCTCCAGCATCCCTCCCATCTCCCAAATATTCCAAGGCCGGCAAAGCACCTGCAGCTCCTCAGAGTTTCGCAGATGTACGTGAGCTACGGCAATCACTTCCCATCCGGTGAGCCGCTAGCACGTTCGTCCCCTTTACCATAAAAAAAGAAAAGTAAACGGCTCCAACATTCAATCATTCAATGCCTAGTTTAGAAGTTGTAAATTCACTTTTGAGTAGGCATCATCTAAACAAGAAGAGTCCTATGTTACACAGTACGTGGAAGACCAACTTGAGCACAGAGTCACAGCTCCCAGTGCGCATAAAAAAACGACAAAGCAATACTCTTGGTGTGCGTCCAGGTCACGAGGTACTCATCAATAATTACCGCATTAAAGCCGCAAAGAAAAACAACTTAGTCATAACCATATCGATCGCTCCAAGAAAAACTTAAACTTAAAAAATGTTTACCACTATTAAAAAAACAACTCATTAATACTACATAAATGTCACATCACATGTCTTTATGACTTTGTTTGTCATATACTTGTCTAGGTTTAGAAGCAACCATATATATCGGACTAATAGTTGTTGCTCCCCATGCACCCCGGGCAGAGATTCCCCCCTCTAAACGCTCGACAGGGAGCCCTGAACGCCCACGCGCTCGCCGACTTATACATGTCGCCGTCGCGACCCTGAGCTACGGGGGGTGCGTTGTAAAAACATATTAAACAATCTTCTTATTATTTTAGAAATATTGGTTTATTATGTAAAGACCCGATAGCTTAGTTGGTAGTGCCCTGCCTTCTAAGCTGAGGGTTTGCTAGTTCGAATCCCGCTAACGGCAACTACCAAATTGAAGTAGACCGATGACGGGAAGTTGCATTACAGGCGCGAGGTACCTGGTACTACGATCGCCAATGCGCTTGTCGAGCGTGGCGATTATGGAAAATCTTCCTTATGGGAGAGGCCTATGTCCTGCTGTAGACTGTTCTCAGGCTGGTAAGGTATAACTACTTCCATGCTATCGGCTCCAACTAATCAGACATCGAGTATCAAAGTCCCGCGAGGCAAAGTAAATAACCATATAAAAGTAGGTAGAAATTCCAAACTCGTTATGTCGTGTTTTACGACAGATGTGAAACGTTGAAATTGCTAATTTACTTAGTATTCGATGTTTGTGTACGTGGATTTTGCTGAGGTTAGTAGACGCAGCCCGCCTTGCCAATTTTCATCAAGTCCGCAACTTCTGAATAATATCGGCGGTTGTCAACTGCGCGACGCATACAATAGCTAGCGAGCCGCGCCGGCTTGTGATCTAATATAGAAATTAAATGTGAATCTGGGGCAAACTATCACGCAAGCACGGTATATAGGCGTAAAGTATGAGCAAATTTTATTTACAACATGTAAGTAAACAACAAACAAACACTGCGCTTACAAACCCGCATGCCTTTCGTGGTGAGTGTGGGCAAAGCTTCCAAGAAACGGACGCCGTCTTTTGCTGAAGCTTTCGTGTGGAGTTCTATTTACAGCAGTGGACTAAATAGACATATGCAGTTGTGTACTAAAGAGGCATTCCATCATATTCCTCAAATTTTTAAACCACTAATTATTGCTAGTTGTAATAAATGTCCAATGAATTTAATTGTTTTCCCTTTTTCTTGGCAGCCTGTAAACGGTCTATTGCTAGACATAGGCCTCTCCCGTTTGCCGACGGGATGACATACAGTAATAGCCATGCTTGTCAAGCGACTTGGCGACTACAGCATCATACGCATCTTAGACTCGAAGACAATGGCAGGCGGAAAACATCATTCAAAAATGAATAATATTTTCTTCTTCTTGATGGCTATTCCCCCATTGGTCATCTGTTAAGCCACCTGGCGAATTTTGTAATTTTATTTATACAAATTTTCTGCGCTAATGTTCCTTTAATATTTTACAAAAATACTAATACAAATAAAAGAAGACATAGCTAAAGCTAGAAAGCTTAAAAAATTGTTAATGATTTTGTAAATATTAGTAAGTGAAAAGAGAATATTGTTTCCTTTACCGTTACCAAGGAACGATTGCTGTTTCTTCTAGTTATAAAACATAAACAGTCGAATAAAGAATCTATGGTTTTTATTCTCAGAACATATCTCTATACACTCGAGAAGTCAAAACTTTGTGAAGAAAGTTGCAGGCAAGAACAATTTCCCTTTCGTTTACAAAGTTCTCGTTCGTAATATTGACTTTGTAAAATAAATTCAGAACCATTTGAGATGTCAGACTACGTTAATTCCGTTGTTACTACTGTCAACAATTATAGTTTATTTTAATAATATCAGTCCGAACGAATGGACGTACGTTTGGACTGACGGTCAGAAATATAATTAGAAATGCTTGGTTTATTTTGGTGGTATGTTTTTGTAATACCCACGTAAAACTAGTGTTCTCTTCACTAATAGTTATATATCTACTTTATATATTTATATTTCCTAATAAGTTACGATATTAAATGGAAAATAAGACGGCTTATTTTTATTTGAAGCCAGCCTGTAAATTGTCCCCAGTAGGACATGGACCTCAAAGCCCGGCAAGCGGATTGGAGATCGTAGTAGACCTGCTGCCCGTCAGCTTTATATTGGTCTGGTACTTTTCAAAATAGTCATACCGCTGTCTGTCTGTAGCTATTGCGATTTTCGAGGCGTTGCCCTTTGTCGCCTCGTACGACACCCGCGGGATAAAAGAGGGTGGCGGATTCTTACGCTGCACTGCACGGCACTTTGATTTTTCAAGGTCACAAAATTAGAAAGTTAAAATACCTTTGTGTAGGTCCTGAATATTTTTTTTATGGTTTAAAGGCCATTACCGTCGTCCACGTATACCTACAACACCAGAGGGGCTGCAGGTGCATTGCCGGCCTTTAAGGATATATGGGAGTTGAGAGGGAGGACGAGGATGGGTGATGGGGAGGGGGAGTGGGCCTCCGTTTACCTCACTCACCGATCAAAATGCAGAAGTACAAGATGTTTTATCTGCACGCCAGGATTTTGGGAGGCCGTAGTACTACCCCGGTCGAGCCGGCCAAATGCCAATCAGCTACACGTGGCCGTATAGTCTCTGATTAACGAAAGACGTACTACTGGCGACAAATTCGACAAACGAAATTTAAATTTCATACGTCGATGAATTATTCTTTAATTCATTCATACATGCATATTTTTACATCAAATATACCGTATCATCATCATCATCATCATCATCATCATTTCAGCCTATCAGAAGTCCACTGCTGAACATAGGCCTCCCACAAAGATTGCCACGAAGGTCGGTCCTGAGCCACCTGCATCCATCGACTTCCCGCAACACTGCGCAGGTCGTCACTCCATCTTGTGGGGGTCGTCCTACACTGCGTTTGCCTGTACGTGGCTGCCACTAATTTAAACTAAATTGAAAAAAATATTTAACGCCAATGCCTGTCTAAGGCTATTGGTTAGAATTTAGTAGGCTCGGCAAGAGACTTACCTCTACGCGAGGCCGTAATTCAGCGGGGTCGCAGATGTCCCTACCTCGCCCACCTAAAAAAGTTTTCGAGTTACTTACCCACTCCGCGCTTTACATAAATATTAAGAATTTTTTAAATAGGTATATAAATCAATAACTTCTTTTAATATAAATATGCTTTCACGATTATTACTGATACTATAAGTATCACTAATAAAGATCAGAGATTATTTTTAGTCGTTTTAACCCACCGTAATTTATTTGTAACAACGCGTCATGATGTTAAGCCGGACGCCGTTATATTTTTACTTATTTACTTATTTTATTCTTTATTGCACCAAAAAACTGTACAAAAGGCGAGCTTAATGCTATATGGCATTCTCTACCAACTATAGTGTTCAAGCCAACGACAAAATCTTACATAGGGTTTTGATAAACTCATTGGTGCGAGCCCTTCTCTTCTGCGGGATCGAACAAAGATACCCTAACCACTCGGCTATAGCTTTTACAAGAAGTTGCTTAACTTCCTAACCAAATTAACATCGAGCAAATCCTCTCAACTCAGGGAATGATTTTCCACTGGATGGTTTAGAGACTGATGATAGTAAAGATCATCATCATTTTTATAATTATTCTTTCTCCAATCATTAATATAATGTTTCATCCTTATTATAAGCGCAGCATGTCTACGAAAGTATAAAAAGGAGGAGGATTACTCATCGATGTCTACTAAGGTTAATATCAGAAGTAAATCATAAATAATATTACTGAGCCGTTAGTTAGTTATTAAAAAAAAGCGAGGAGAGGCACTTGCGCCCTCTCACCTCACTCTAATTTAGACGGTGATTGATGATTATAAGACAGTACCTCACAACATATCTCTTAGATAGACCAGAAAAGCAATCATTGCCATAGCCGAAGTACCTATTTCAGCTCGGGCTGTATTCAAACTCGGCAATCACAATTAGCAGCCAATTTCTATGTCCGCTGAGCCAAAAGGCCGTTAAAATGCTTTTTTAATGGATTGAATTTGAACTACTGCGTAGGTTGTCTTCCCAATAGTACTTATTACTACTTCGAAGACGGCTTCCTGATGAATTCCTAATTGTAATTTCACCAATTATGTACAACTAATATTCGGAACAATCTATACGATAATAATCAATTCTATTACATCAAGCTTTTAAATCGCCTACTCATTTTTATTTATTTCTGTTGAGTTTTGGCTGTAGGTTTCCAAATAAATTAAAATGAAATTAAAATTTATATACTAGTAAATATCAGAAAAAACGTATAAGTGTTTCGAAACACTTACACTAAGCTATATTTATTATAAAACATATCATTGTTTTTAACCAATAATAAATTAAATGTATATCGTCATTCAGTTACAACAAGAATGACATAATTTGAGCGAAAAAAGTTTTAAGTAACGAAGAATGAGCACCCGACAACCACCCGCTTATTTATTACAGCAATTACAGGTTCAACAACTTTCTACGGATTGTTTACAAACGTAGCACAAACGCTACGCCTTCGTAGCGAGTCTGTTTAATAACAACTCATAATTCATTCATTTATGAAAAATATTGTAAACGCGTCGTACTTTTCACGGGTGGAAATATTTTTACATGTAAGATAAAGTCGAAAGTTCAAGAGTGGTCACGAGTCGCGACGAACTTGAATGCAGTTTTTGAGATCGGTAGAAAGTCGATGCGTTCGGAATTAATTACGTTAATAAAGCGCGGGGGCTAGGCCGTTCGCGCGGGGCCGCCGGGGTGCGGGGGGGAGCGTTGGACGGACACAAAGGAGAGGCGCGGCCGGCCGGCGGGCCGCGGGCCGGGCGGCCTTATCACCGAACGGCACACAGTCGCCTCGCGTTCCCCGCGACGCACGTTTCCGCGAGTGCAAACCGACCCGCGAACCGTATCGCGCCAGTGACTTGTGACAGTGAGTGAAGCCCGAACCGCGACCTGTGAAAAGTTCTTCAACGTGCCCACCGCGCGTTTATACGGCGCAAGATCCGTAAATAATATAATATTTGTAAGGAGCACAATAACGGCCGAGCTGTCAAAAATTGTAAACACAGCGCACGTGACACCAGCCCGCAAGTAAGTTCTGTTTGAAGCCGGTATTAATATTTTCTCCCTAAAATAATTATGAGGTATTAATTTAATTTTTGCATACGATATTTTAAAACTTTATTAATTTGTCCCTTTAAATATACTCATTACTTATTCATAAAAGCTATTCGTAGGTATACTATAATAGATAGGATTTATATTTGGGACAATCATATTTTGTACAGATAATTTTTTTTCTGTTTAGTTTAATTCGGTAAAGAATTTAGTTCATATGACTATTTCATGTTTTTATAAAATGTTACAGCGTATACTTCAATCAATGTTAGCAAAAGTTAAAACTCCAAACGTTTAAGGCTCAAAACCGCACTATTTAGTAGATAACCAAATAAAATGGTTAGGTACGGATTGTAAAAACAAACAACGTACTCATATAATAAAAAAACCATGGTTTTAAAAACCTCGTGAAGTGCAAAAATTACCTCATCTAATCAGTGACAATTTTATAAAACCGACTGAAACGCAAGAAAATGTGTTTGTATTTAAGTATTGTAGTGGTTTAAAGATATCTCTAAGTTTATCTACTGGAGTTTAAAATAATAGGGTAGTAGGTACTCTATTACATTAAGTAGACCCTGTTGATAACCAAATTACCTAATTTCCTAACTTCGGATAAGACTTATTTTTGGTAAAAGTACCTACCTATTATGTATTAAAATGGTTAAAATATTGTATCTTTCCTCCTTTACAAAACATGCCTATTTTAAATAATAATTCAAAACCGATAAAAAAATACGCAAATTGTGAAAAAGGTCAAAAAAGTAAATTTTAGTGGACATTTAAAACTCATTCTCATACTATTACGACTAAAAGTGCAAACCAATCTTTATTTAACATTTTTTAAATTTGTCATTATGTATAATAAACAGTATCTGTTACATATTCCTATTATATACTTATGCTCAAATGTATGTTTTGTTTACATTTTCATTCTATAATTTTGATAAATCAGCTTTAGGTAAAGTTTAGATATTTAAATGAAATGCTAGATTTTTTTAATAACACTTACCTTACGTCTATACCAATATATATTAGCGCTCAATATACTCTGTAACTGTATTTAATCGCATAATTGTGGAATTATTTTTGTTTGTACCATTCTCCAAAATGCGTAATTTCGGTCGCGCAACGCCACCTAGCGATGACCGAGAGAGGAGCGAGGCGCTCGTTTACAAGGTCACCGTGTCAACGACCCAACAACTTTTGCCGTTTACTGTTGTCGTAGGTCATAATTTTATGTCTTCTTTTTGTTTATCTTTTCGTAACTTTATAGCTTCCCGCGTAAACATTTTTATCGCTCATACTCTAGTGAGTCAGTCGTGATATTTTATGTTATTGAATTTTACAAGTAAACTTTAATAAAATTAGCAAATTTTGTACACCGTTTCAGTTCATTCACCCTGATCATGTTTTCGTCTACCTCGAGTAAGGATTGGCCTTTTATCCTGTCTTAGCTTTTAGCGTGGGACGTAAACAATAAATTGCATAAATTGATTAGATATCTTATTAGCTGGATTCCCTATTAGTACATATGTTTTATATTTCATTTGAGATTAAAAGAATTTTAAACAACAATTGATCAAACGTTTTAAATAACTTATTTCTAATACATACAATATTTTTAAAACGCAATCGCACTGATTAGGCAAAAGAACTTTGAATATCCGGGAACAATCTTTAATTTTATCAATTTTTTCAGGTCTTTCTGTATAATATTAACATACAGAAAACCTGATAACAATAAAACTACAAATCATAACTGTACCAGAAGTATATTTTGTACATTCAACTTTTTTTTCTTTTGTTGCAGCAGAGCCAAAATGGCGACGAAGGGGAAACGTCCGATGCGCGCTTTAACACCCAGCGACAAGATTGAAGCGATACAGCGCGTCAACGACGGCGAGTCCAAGGCGTCAGTGGCGCGCGACATCGGTGTGCCCGAGTCCACGCTCCGCGGCTGGTGTAAAAACGAGGACAAGCTGCGCTACATGACGTCACGTCTATCATCTCCCGACACCGATAAGAGCAATGATGGTGAACCACCGGATAAGCGCGCGCGCACCGAATCACCCATCGCGCCCCTGTCGCCGGCATCGGCTGGCCTCGACCTCTCCACACCCACCACCTCAGCTCACATCATGCCCCAAGTCCCGCCACCGCCAATCGACGCCCCCGTCGAGCTCACAACTAAGCGCACCGAGCCCACTACTCAACATAGCGCGTCACGCGAGCGCCGTCCCGACCCCGGTGCCAGTGTTTCCATGAGTGCTATCAGCCCATTATCCGGACTCGCACATCTGCCCAGCCTCACGCACTCCCACCTCGGCCTCAGCTTCAACGAGATCGCCACAAATCTCACGCTTCTCGCCCAACTTAATCCCGGTCTGACCGGACTATCAGCCCAACCAGCCAGTCGCGCCCTTCGCTCGGTGCGGTCTCCGAAACCTGCGCACAATGGAGTTCTTAACTTAAACGAGAACAAACACCGAAGCAAATCGCATCATTCCTCAGACCCGTACCGGCATAGCGGATCGAAATCGAGCCATCACAGCAGTTCGCAGAGCGCAAATCAGCCCGTGGACGACACACTGTGGTACTGGCTGAAAACTCAACAGGCGATGCTCGATTTAACTGCTCAAACTACAACTGCCCATCCCTTACATCTGGGCAAGACGAGCGAGCCGAGTCTACCTCCGAAGCCGGTGGCGCCCGCACCTCCTCTGAACTCGCACCTGGATTACAACAGGAACTCGTGGCTGTGGCAATATTACAAACAGTTTGGCGGTGCCATGCCGCTGCCCGAAGACAAGCACAAATCCGCATCCCAGGTGCCGAAAGATAAAACCGCTGAAAATATACTATATTCGCATCTTACCAAAGGGAAAGCGGAGGAGGAGCAGGCTGCAATAATGAGCCCGATCCAGACCCACCCTCAACAAAGCGAAATTCGAGAACCGATGCCGGAGTCCCGAGTGACCGAGCCGGCCGCTAGTCCCGAAGTTGGAACTGAGAACAAGGAGCCCACACCCGAGAAAAGCTTAGATACTGGAAGGAGCCAAACTAAAGCGCGCAACGTGTTGGACAACCTGCTTTTCAACAACACGAGCCAGGCTGTGAGCGAGGAGATAAAATCGTTCGAGGTCGCGAATGGAGAGTGGGAGTCTGGCACGGCGGAGGCTCTGGAGCATGGCGAGAAATTCCTGTCGTGGCTGGAGGCGAGCGGCGATCCGAGCGTGACCCGCATGCACGTACACCAGCTGCGCGCGTTGCTACACAACCTGCGCACGCGGCGAGCGGCGCCGAGCGTGCCCACGGTGCCCAACGGACCCAACGCCCCCAACGCGCCCACCGACCACGCCGCGCGACGCAAGTAGACGCCCCAACGCCACTCCACGTCGCTACAGGGAATATTTCAATTATATCTGTACATATTTAATTACGAATTACGTCGTCGCCAGTAAGCGTTCACTTGTGATATGTGTAGCCAAATTTGCGTAATTTCTTTGTTCTAAAAGAAAAGCTATGCATTATATTTCTTTAGTTCTTAAGACTTAATGTAGACGCGTTACGGATCCGACGTGGTTCCCTTTAAAGCTTTGTCGAATCTCTACATTGATAGTTAATCTGTTTTCCGAGTCTATAACAAACTTATTGTGTTAATAAATGTAAGTAATAAATGTTACTGATCCACAGTGATGTCACTTTCCGATGCGCACGAGACGTTATGTGATTAGGTTAAGTAGTGTTGCTGTATGTTGCCATTAAAACGTTCACATTCCTAGTTGTACCCTACCGCAGTAGTGCCGATCCCTATGTTCTACCTCAAGTCAAACCTAATGCTAAGTCATGGCGTCCTTTCGGCCGTTTAGGGAATATTGCGTGTCTGATTGTTGTCGCGAACCTATACCAAATATTGAGAGGATGCGATTGTATTCGATGTGCCAATCGTACGGACAAGGTAGTAAGTATATTGTTAAGATATAGATGACTATGGTTGTCACTCCGACACTCGTGTAATTGTTTTTTATTGCTCAGTATTTTATATTGTAGACAATCTCGATGTCTCGACTCGGTATTGTATATGTTAAACGTTAACAGTTAAGGACTCTGTGATCAAAATTATAAATTATTGAGAGATTATTAATATTATAAGTACATTCCTAACGAATAGAGTGTATCATGATGTTAAAGAGTTTGTCCAATGGATTAGTTACGGCGCGCGGGACTGAACACCGTCCGGCCGTCTCGGCTAGCCGAGAGTTCAAAGATTCTATCTCTTTTCCTTTGAACTTAGGATAGTTGATTTGTGTTGTGTTAATTATATTAGCTCCATTGGAAACTGTTTGAGAGAAGATATTTTGTACAAAATTAAAAATTGGATTATTAAATATACTCCTTAACGCAGAGTTTGTGATCTTAAAAATGTTGAAGAATTAAATTTGAACATTTAACGACATCTTGTGTTTTATTTACGTAATCAAATATCAAGAGGTATTCATTCAAATAATATTCATTTAATAGGAAGTGAGCGTCCTAGGTTCGAAAGCCAGTTTGAACTGTTAAAATTATTAATTGGTGAAAGAAGACGTCTTCACCAAATCAGCATGTTTGAGATGTCGTATGAAAACATTCGAGGACATGTGAAGTCCGCCAGCCCGCATTGGACCAGTGAGGTGAACCCTTCCCGCACCAAATTGCTCACAGATCTTGAGACAAAGCATTGGTGCAGCGGTTGGACAATTAAAGGCTTTTAATAAATTTATTATATCTTATTAATTAATAATGGCAAATTAAGAAAACTTACCAAGTAAAATAACAAGGAAATAAATTAAGTTTTATAAAATAATTATGAAATACTGTTACGTGTGCCAATAACTACGAGCAGTGTTTAAAACTTTTCTTTAATAGCTACCTGTACGTCTCTAATATAATTAGTAAGGTACCCTCCAATAATATTAAAAAGTATTAGGTATTATACTTACCTTACACAAACGATATTGTCGAATGCAAGATCGGAAGAAATCCGTCCCAATATGCTGAACCCAAATCTCAGAGACCAATGAAAAGCAGCATCACTAGTGCGAAAGTAGTTGCACCATCTTGTTGTCAGTTACAGCACCAGGACTGCGCTCACCATCCCATTTGCCCAACAAAGCGAGCATGAGCTTTTTGCAAAACCTCCAAGAAACGCGTACTGGCTTGCTGCTGTTTTCTTGGAGAGGTCTATGTTCAATGGTGGGCTTAAATAGATAGTTAGATAAATAGGCTGAAGATGATGACTGCATGCTTTTATACAAAACGATTACGATTAAGAATTAAATTGTTTGTTTTTATAATAAGAACGGACTGGGCATTAAAGTGCACTTTTACTTATAGTCGGCAAAAATATTATATTATGATAAGCTTGTGCTGCAAAACCTGTCATAGACCACGTTGTAAATCATTTTGTACGCCAAAAGACGGACGGAATCTCTCCGGTGGAAGAAGGAATCCAGCAAGCATACCTCGCAATATTATGCCATTTTCCTCGCTACATAGGGCAGGCAGTTAGGCGACAGAAAAGCTGTGCTTACAACGTGCACTGCGCTGCTCTCCGGGTGTCTTAGGGTTCGACATTGTCAACCGTCCAGAGCCTCCTAGTATTATCTCCTAGTTTATATCAAGTCAACCATTGGACAACAATTTCATGATTGCACTTTAGATAATTCAAAATGTATTATTTAGGTGTAATTGGAGACTTTTGTGTAAATTTTAATTAAATTATTATGGTATGTTACACGCTCACCCCGAAGCAAGCACATAGCGCCATCTATTATTACAGTTTCGTAATATAAAGGGTAATGGTTTTGTAGTCTTTAGTTTATCACCTAAGTGAAATTTTCCGAATAAAACTTTTGCAAAATGAAGTGTAATACCCTGTACTTTTTTCGGATCAAGTATTATTGAAAACCTATGACGTTAAATTTTCTTCAGATACGTGTATAGTTTGAAACTTTCCAAAAAAAAAACTAATTTTAATTGTGCCGAGAACAATAAGACAACTCACGTGTAACATGGGCTTCGTGAGAGGTTCATAATCAAAATAGTCCGACACTAATGATGCGACACCTTTCCAATTGTTAGTGCCGTTGTAGCAAAGCTTCGTTGGCCGGATCGTCGTGCAAACCATTTTCTTAAAGAAACGAAATCATAATCGTTTAAACTTGCACCTAAATTCTAAACGTAGCGCCATCTAGCGTTACATACACGAGCCTCATTCTACTAATTCGAGGTTGAATAAAAAGTAAAAGTTTGCACACTGATTTAAAAATTATGTCATAGTCACAATATGAATAATAATAAAATTATCCAAATTGCTTCCCTGTATGTATGGTTGTTTCATTGTGATACAAAAAAAATGATAATTCATATACCCTTCGTATAATTTATAAGTTCAATTTGACTGTTACTTCCAATGCTATACACAAAAATAGGCAGATACATTTTTTTCTTATATATTATAAATAAATAGGGAATCCTGCCTATGCAGATATGCACCGAGTCTCCAAGTGAAGACTTAAAATACCGGCCAAGTGCAAGCCATACTCTCGCGCCGACGGTTCCGTACAACCAACAATCTGTTATACATTAAACGATCAACCTTCAATTGGGTTCGGGATCCGTAATGCAAGCCCGACCCACACTTGGCCGATTTCTGTTATTGGTTGTATTACTACTTTAGAGGTGGCACTATAATCACACCAACTTCGACGCTTCTAACATTATTGTTTTTACGAAAAAGCAAAAAAACGTTGACAAAATACGTTTCCTATCTTCTTTGAAGATATCCGCCATAATAACACATATTCTGTGAAACCGGCCAACCTTTTATGGTTGAAAAGATAGCTGCAAACCTTAAAAATAGGACAGACTGGCGGACAGAGGAACAAAAGGCCGTACGGACAAATGGTGTACGCTTGGTAATAGGGCTGTGTACGGAACCCTAATAAAGGCTATACAGGTATAGCTATGTGTTGCAGTCTTAAGTACACTGTATCATCGAATTACTATTAAAATATAAGTGGCCATACCATTACATATAAAGTTTCCTAATATTCGTTACTACTCACCTGTAGCCCACACTCATTCGGAGCTTGTAGTAACAATGGTTTTCGAAATTTGTAATGGAATTGAAACTGGCGCCTAAAGTTTTCGGCATATGCAAGTAAAAGTCGTTCTTTATTAGTATTTGTATAATAACTTTTCGGGAAACAGGTCCTGCTTTCAAAAATTGGCTCTTTAATTTCAGGCCAGCATAAATTTACTATTCCGAGTTCATAAATTGCGTTGATTAGGGATTCTTTAGTAAGAGGCTCGTTTATGTCTTTTAAACCAAAAATTCTTGGTGATATTTCTTTGAATTCACCTTCTTCACGAGGTCGTTCAAATATTTGAGTAACTATATTTTCATTTATTTCGATTACTGGATCTAATGGCTCATAATCAGATTTTTTGTCTAATGAAAACGTCTCTGAAGTCAGTTTTATAGCACTCATGATTAAAACTTAATGTTATATTTAATATTGAAATAAAAACAATTAATATGTCGTTTTTCATAAATGTATATGCAATATAGATGTAAAACACTGTAATACTGTAATTTCAGGAGTTTCTTTTTTTCAGTTGCTAAGTTACCGACTATTTTGACACTGACATAGAGTATCAGCGATGCTATTGGACTGTGGCCCGCTAAAAGCTAGTATTTAAAAAAATGTTGGTAAGCCCACACAATAACGTGTTTTATGGATGTATTTAATATCATATAATACTGATTTAATATGATACAGACTATACACATATTATGTTTGGTACTATCAGACTTGTAAACACTTAAGCAGCATCTTTCATTATATTATATCTATACACTCAGAGAAAAGTGAATAGCGTAGAGAAATATCATGTACATGTAACATATATTTTCGTCAAATGGTTTTAGTCGATAGTACTCATAATTTCGCTGAGTATAGAGGTTATTTGAATGAACCTCTTCTATTATGTTTTTCTTTAAATAAATGATCAAACAATTGTGGATCGATTCACATTTCTTTGATAAATAAATATTATTGTTATGAATTATTTGAAAAACAAATAAATACTTGTTATAAAAAACACAGTAACATTCGTTAATATTATTACTACTGATAATAATGATTCTAACTATTAGTTGATAGTATCATAATATCTAATAATTTAAGAAAAAATAAATAGAAATCAACCATAAGTTTGTTACAGCAACAACTACAAAACTATGAACTTATTTTTCTGTTATTACAATACAATCGGCAGCAAGATATGAACTTTGATTGAATTTCTGGAAAATCATAGCCTTAAACCATGGCTAGCTCACGCGATCGATGGCATAATTAATTTAAAGTAAGTAACACAATGGCACGAAAACATCGATGTTGCAATCATTAGTTATAGCGAGTACTGATATATTCTTAAAGAAAAGAAAAAGAAATTTTAATGCATGATCGATGTCAAAAGGTATTACAATAGTAATACCTTTTGCACGCAATAGCGTACTCTGAAAAATAGTATGATAATACAAATACTTCAATCACATCTTTTGTCAGAATTCACACAAATTTTTGGTTTTTGAACTTTTCATGGTAAGAAGTTTTATTTTCAAGTGTTGCATATCAATAAAACATATCTTGTTTGTAGGAAATTCCTAATTTTGGGAACTATTAAAAACCCCAAGAACAAAATTTGGTTATTCAGAATTTATAAACAAGTTTGCATGATGTGATGTTCATGTTATGATGATATGTGTCAAATCATCATGAGAATAGCGAATAAAAATAATTGTATAAATAACTATGTTAATACGGATACACAATTTTTTGTTTGTCTTTAATTTTTTTTGGTACGGCAATATAGATTTTTAAAATAACAACACTCGTACAAAATTACCATTCAAGTTTTTACACCATCCACTGACAGCCGTCAAAACATAAAAGGTTCCTTTGCGAATTTATGTATTTAGGATTATTAGTTATACTTATCTTTATCGATAATAGTGAACCAAATTCTGTCTTAATTATACTTTTATTGTTTCGGTTGAAATATATTATAATACGCACTGTTATAACAATGCAATTTCATACCTTTGTGCCAGTACTGTAGCTAATCAATTAGTATTTACGTAGTCATAGTTGCTTTTGGAGTTTCTAACTTTTCAGCTGCGTACTTCGTGAAAGGTCAAGTTAATAATAAGCAAGGTTAATTGAAAATGGGGAACAAATCATCACTGTTGTTGCGAGAGGAAGAAATTGCTCAAATTCAAGAAGAGACTGGTTGTAAGTAACATATTTAAACATGTATTGCTCTCGTGATTTTATTAGCGCGTTACTTAGAAATCAATTAAAATTATTAGTAAATAATGAGCACCGTTTTAAATATCTCTCTATACATAACATCATAAAACAAGCAAAGTAGAAATAAATATGGCTCTAAGTTCATCTTTGCAATTAAGTTACTTAAATTAACAAAAATTTTAATAAGAAAATTACATCAATATTCTAGCACTTTAGAAACTATTGTTACATCAATCTATTACTGTATACATCATACTGTCATTTGTAAGGCATACCAGAGAAAAAATAATGGTTCCTTAATGAATCATTCAAACAGGCCTTTGCAACACACTTCTCTACTCTTAAGATATAAGGCAAGGCAAAATATAGTCACTGTCTAATATTAATGCTCTTAGTTGCCTTCTCCATTACACATGGTAAGAGATGAATATGCCAATTCTCTAATTCCGACTGCCCCTTGAAATCTCCAGTGTCTGCTTTGTACTGTGTATTTTCATAACACACTTTAAGTACCTCTCAAACCAGCATTATGAGAACAGCAACATGAGGAGCATAAATTAATTATATCATTGCGACTAAAACTTAATCTAATTTAGATGGGTGCCTAGGCAATATACATATTTATAATAAATTAAAAAAAAAATTGTTCTGGTGTGTAATATAAAAAATTTGCACAAAAAAATTTAAGTATAAATTTATGCAGTCTCAATCAAGGTTCCATACATGGATGACATTAAAAGTAACTTTCAATTCACCATGTGGTTGTCAATGATGTAAAACATGGTTTGACTAAATATATCAACTATATGTGATGTCTAGCAATCTGCGCTAGTGTTGTTCGTTGTAGCTATATAATTTGTAGGTATCAGTTTACCATATATATTTACTTAAGTTCTGAAGGGAGCAAAATTACAGCGTAACAAATATTATTTTACTTATCTATGTCAGATTAGTGTGATAAGTGATAGATAAAGAATATCAGAGGAATTACCAAAATTTAATCAATCTTATTTTGTACAGTTTATACTTTCTTTAAATTAGGTATTAAGGTAACCTTAGTCATCAATCCTTCTATGTTGTTATACATATATATGTTAAAAAAATATTTTGTGTCCAGTATGCATTCCTATACTATTCATCTGATTGCAATGAAACTTAGCGACATTAATATATTATTGGATTAAATTTAAAATTACACCAACAAAATTGCGAACCACAGCTATTATATTATAGATGTGAATGTTTGTATGTTTGGCTGTTTGTCTCACAATTGCATGTAAAAGACAGAGCAGACTTAAATGTAATTTAGCAGAGAGGTACATTATGTCATGGAATACTTTATATCTCATCTTTAAACTACCCTGGAATTGCAACATAATTTAAGACCAGCACAAAGCCTCAGACTGATTATGATTCTGTTAATTATGAGTGGGTTAAGTGTTGTTTCAAAATAAACAATAAATTACAAATTGTTTTTTTCATGGTAAGTGGCACCGGAAAACAATCAAGGCTTACTATAGCTCTGGCCAGAACACAACATCAGTTGTTTCACTACTGTTGTGTTCTGGTTTGAAAGGGGTAAGACTGTGGTACACAGAATACACCTAGGAGGAGTCTAGTCAAATAAAATTACCTTAGTAAAATTGTATATTCAATGTAAATTTTATTGTAATATGGCAAGTGTGTAAATTATCAGGGTGTCATTGGTGGCTAAATATGCATAACTTCTTTGTATATTGTGTGCAGTTCTAGAAAAACAGCGATGGGATGAGAACCTGTCTGGTTTAATCCTATGATATATTTTTTGTCAAGTTTGAATACCAAGTTATATACAAATACTTACTGTCACTCGCGGTTTTTTTACACATGGATTTTGTAACTTTCATTTTATATTTTAATTACTAACCTAAATACCGATTTGAATGTCTCTAACGCATAGGTCTTTATACAGGCTTTCCAACCCCCCATATAAAATCCTTCGTAGCAAATTCCTAAACCCTCTCAGAAACCTGCCAAATTTCAAATTTGTAGGTTTTGTGATTAGTCACTAATAGTATTTAGCTTTTTCACATTATAAAGATGACTGTTAGAAATATTGGTACCTCTGCTTAACCCGAGAGAGATTACAAGCGAGAGTTGTGTGATTGATGAATTGCAGAAATAACGATTATGTTGCCTTTTTCTTAATAATTATGTAATATGCTATAATATCACTTTACTTTCCACAGTCACGCCAAATCAAATAGAGCGCCTTTACTCTCGGTTCACTTCCCTGGACAAGAACGACTGTGGCACTCTCGCCCGAGAGGATTTCCTGCGTATACCGGAGCTGGCCATCAATCCGCTGAGCGAGAGGATTGTGCACTCGTTCTTCGCGGAGAGCCACGACGACCGCGTCAACTTTTTGCAGTTCATGAGAGTGCTGGCGCACTTCCGGCCTATCAGGAAGAATCGGGAAAATAAGTTGAATAGTCGAGAGGAGAAGCTGAGATGTAAGTTTTGCTTTTAAAAAATATTTAAAGTGTTTTTTGATCGAAAAATAAAAGAAAAAGGGACATTTCTTCAGTACACGAAAAGCTTTGAAAATCGCAATGGCTAGTGACAGATGGCGTGATCATTTTCATCCATCCAGCTCGAAAAATTCTAAACCAAAAAATAAGCAGACCGATGATGGGCAGCTGGGTCGTAAGGTGCGGGGAGTCTCCTACTGCGATCGACAAGCCGCTTCCCGAGCTTGGCGATTATGGCAATTCTTGCTTATGGGAGAGGCCTATGTCCTGCAGAGGTCTATTTACAAGCTTTAAAGGTGCACAAAGAATAAAAGGATAACAGGATGAGAAAAGGTGCATTCTTAAATTTCATTGTTTCCGAAAACAATCATAGTGTAAGACACAAATTACATCCATGCTTGTATTATTATTTTCATAGCATGATTAAATGTGTACAGAATAGATTAGGTAGGTTCACCCGATGCAAGGTCATTCGCACACAATAGAGCATTATAATAAATTTTATCTTTGACAGCTATTGAACCATTCCACTGCCCGGTTGTTTGAAAAAATGGCTTGACCGATTTGAATTAGATTTCTACTGTCGTGAAACTAGTCTTTATAGGGTTACCTAGAAATAAAAAAGCAACCTAGAAAACTAGAAAAAATATTTAAAGAGATTTTACAACAAAAGAAAACAAAATACTCGTAAAGTAACAGACTATAATACGTATAAATGTCCAAATGCTGGACAGTGGCCTTCTCTCATGTTTCCAGACAGCTTGTAATCAGAAAGAATCCGCCACACGGTTCCAGTGCTGTTTCGCAAACTTCATGTCCATGAATATTTTTTCTTTTACTTCTGACGTTAGTTTCGCAAGTAGTAAATTCAGCACTTAAAATCGAATTAACAAACGATTATATTCAACATCGCTGCTAAATAACATTTAAGTGAATCCGTTGAGTCCTTTAGGCGTGATTGAACAACAAACATACTAGTAGGATATACTAGGTAATATTATAGAGATTGTAAATTTGGAAATTGTAGATAGTAAAAATTACCGAGGTATTAGCCTACTCAGTGTCGTCGGCAAATTGTATGCTTAAGTTTTGAAAGAGAGAGTCATGGATGAAACTGATGAAAATATATGGGATCAGCAACCAGGGGCGGGGCATTTCGAAAGGTGATGGGATGCACGGATCAGGTATTCTCCTTGAGGTGCATTGTTGAAAAGTATTTGTCTCCTAGTCCAAATCTATGAAAGCGTTATTACGCTAAAGTCTATTGACTTTTAGAACCAAAAAAGAAGGCCTATGACAAAGTGGTGAGGGATGAATTGTGTGATGAGTGAGAAGTGATCCAAGCACTGAAATCCCTATATGAGGGTTCCAGAGCTTGTATCAGAATAAACGGGGCGTACACGGACTAGTTTGATATCCATAAAGGTGTTAGACAGGGCTGTGTAGCATCCCCATGGCTGTTCAAGTTATTCATGGCTATTTGTTTGACAGATTTGAAGGAGAGTGATTGTGGACTAAGAATGAATGAGTTGCCTGTTAAATGTTTGCTCTACGCCGACGATCAAGTCTTACTTGCGTCATCGGCTGAGGACATACGTGTATGTGACATTGAAAGGAGAGCGATGGCAGGTAATATGGTGAATGGGGCATTGCATACATTTATGAACAGCCAGACGATATCTCACAAAGCACGATTGGCTGTGCATAGAGGGGTATTGGTACCAACACTAACATATGGAAGCGAAAGCTGGGTATGGCAGAAGAGGCATGAAACCAGCATAAATGCAGTAGAAATGGGAGCGTTAAGAAGTATGATTGATGTGAAGATAACTGACAGGGCTCGAAATAATGTGATCAGAGAGCGTTGTGACGTGAAAGACGATGTAATGACACGAATAGTCTAAACCAACGAGCATGCATGCGAAGATTGATCAAAGTGGAAGAAGCGAAAGACGGTTGTCAGGACCGTAACAAGTGGAAGGAGATTGTCTCTGCCTACCCCGTTGGGAACAAGGCGTGAATATATGTATGTAAATTTGTTTGTAAAAAGTACTAGGCCGATTTCAAAAAATTGTTTTACGGTCACGAATTTCCAAATAGATATGAAGAATAGGTATTTTATTCATTATATCAAAAATATGGATTCGTACGTTTATAAGCTTTAAACGGTACGTAAGAGATAGACAGCTTTGAACCGGTACGGAATTACATTGTTTAATAAATTTGGCAGAGACGGGCAGTTCTTTTATCTAGTTTCTTTATGTTCTATAAATTAGATTTTAAGTACAGCCAGTCAATTTTATTAAACTTAAAATTCAATATATAAAGGAAAAGCAGCTTAAGTAAGGCATAAACGCCATTACTTAATTGGAAGCCATTTTTGAATGTTAAATTTAGACTTGTTTACAGCCTGTCTTGTGCTCTAGTGTTACACCAAATAAAACGTACCACCCGTTCTAAAAATAAAGATTTCTTTCAATGTCATATTGAAATGTCGTTTACAAATTAAAATAAAGTATAACAATACCGGTATATATAAACACAAAATATTTTTACGGTGTCAATACAATAAATCCTCGCAAGTTGAGAAAGGTCAAGTCCAGTCTTATTTAACTGTTTCAAGTCTACTTTTGTTTTCAAAGTTTATTATAAATGTTTAGTTGTTAAACTTCAACTGTTTTATTTCCTTTTTCATATTTATTTAAATCTTGCCGCATATACGAGTATAGTTCTTTTTGCCTTTATGCCCACGGAATACAAGCGTCGAAATGTTCAAGCCGCCTAGTGCCTACGCACTTAACTTTATGGTAGAGCACTATTGTGCTGAGCATTCATATGAATAATGATTTGTTACTATATAAGCTCTCTTTGGGGAGGCCTATGTTCAGCAGTGGACTTCTGATAGGCTGAAATGATGATGATGATGATGAAGCTCTCACAGCCGTATACGCAAAACTGGGGTTGTCAGAAGTCTAGACATCTCGTCGTTTCGACTCACTCCACCAGAGTATATTTCATTAACAAAATACAAATCGTACATAAGTTTCGAAAAACGTATCGGTACGTGCCGACCAAATAGTGGATCGACTCGATTTGTTGGCAGATTTCGTAACCTCTCGTCTATCGTCATGTTATGTGATAATTTCCTCTTGCCTGATTTCGACCGCGGCGACATCTTCCGAATACTATCGGCAATAAGTTATTGCTGTTAGTCGTTTTGGCTTTTACAGCTTCATAGGTTTATGCTTTAAGTAGATGTGCAAGAGTACATCTACTGCTTACCTCTTTATGGTAAGCTATCTATGGACCGTCCGAGGGAGGTTCGAGCCTCGTCTCGGACGGTCGAGGTGTATTTCGATAGAAGTGGGCGGTAAGGACCGCCCTGATAATGCCGTAAGTGCACACGCAAACTCAGAGGCAATCGCTCGTTCGTTTACTTTCCTATATCAGATGTAACGCTTATGCGACGAGATCAATAATTTGTGTTGTTTGCACAAATTTTAATTCGGCTGGAATTCGAACCCAGGACACGCGCCATAACCACTAAATCTCGCGGTGATACGGCACTCGCTGCGAATATTACTAATTACGCGATTAGATCGGAGAGAGGATCAGAACAGAAGCAGTATAGGAAACAGTGTGAACAACACGACAGGACCATAGCCGAGAGAACAATAATTTGTGCCGAACAAATCGTGAAACTGAACGCGAACGTTGCGCCTAACAACGATCTGCACGTCCAGCCTTTTTCTTGAAGTATAATGTCACCTGCGTTAGCGTTCTCTCTCCTAACATGCCCTTAACAGCGATAATGTTGTAAACAATAAATCATTCACTACTACATCAGCCTATTGTAGTCCACTGCTCATTCTAGGCCATTGTAATAAAACGCCAACACTACTCGGTATTCTTCTTCTTCTAAGGTTCTTGGAAGGTTTGCATGTAGCAATGAAATAGGCCTATACACACTGAGCAAGCGGATCGGAGATCGCAATGCCGACACTCTCGCGCCGGCGATGCTGCTCCCCATAACTAGTCTCTGGGATTTGGGTTCGGTCAATAAGGACAGATAATAAATAGAAGATGTTGGTTAGCCGGATGCTGCGAGTGCAGGTGAGGTTGAGAGCCAAGCGGCGGCTTTTACTGCTGCTCGAATGGGCCGGCTCCACCGGGGTAGTGCCACCGCCTAGCAGAGTACCGGCGCATGGTAGGAAGCATCTTGTGCTTCTACGTTCCGTTCGGTGAGTGAGGTAAACGAACCCACTCTTCCCTCCTCAAAAATCCTTGAAGGCCGGCAACGCATTTGCAGCTCCTCTGGTGTTGGGGATATACGTAATCACTTACCATCAGTTGAGCCGTTTACTTTTTTGCCCCCTTTTAAATATTGGCGTTTGGAAATAGAGGTTCTATATTTTATAATTTCCTTTCCAGTCGCATTCTCCATGTACGACTTGGACAACGACGGCAAGATCTCGAGGGATGAGCTGCTAGCCATTCTTCATATGATGGTTGGAGTTAATATCAGGTGAATTTAATATTTGTTCGAACTTAGTGAACTAAGAAAATTAAGAATATTGTTATTGTTTTCAGAACTTTTCAAAACGCTGTTCTTTTTGTGTGTATTACATCCGTCCAAAGATATTATAGAAACTAGCGACTGCCCGGCGCCACGCTGGTGTTAATATTAAATCGTTGTATTAACTTATGATCGAGATATTAAGTATTCTAAGATATAGGATACTAATCTATCTCTTGGGCCAATTTCATTCATGCTCAGCCATTTAGGTGTGATCAAGCGACAAGCGTCCAAACAGACCAACTTTCGTTTATATTAGAAGGATAATGCATAACCACCGTTAAGTAGAGTTCAAATCTCTGCTGGTTTTGTTGTTCATTGCGTGGTGATCATTAAAGGCGACCAAGGCAAATGCAAATTAGACAGTGCCCAGTGCACAAATTACGCGCAGTGCGTGTTAACGCGCACAGCTAAGTGAATAATTGAGGTTTTAGACAGCCGTGGTGCGCTCTGATAACTCCCATTCTGTATATTCGGCCGCGGCACAAGCGGTGCGCATTAACTCGTTTCGCTGATTGTTTTGATTTATTGTTGACTGTTGGAGTGAGCCAATGCGCACAGTCCTTTGATTAACAGCGTTTTCGTCTCACGGGATCCACACAAATTTTCAACTCTTCTTGAAAATAATAAACCTATTTTCATAACCGTAACTTTATACAGAATGTCTCCAAATCGAGAGAGTGCTAAGAACCCGTTGATGCTGATAGAAATCAGATCCTTTGGTTAACTTTCATGGTTTCATTCAGAGTTGTCCATTCTAGAGCCGGCAAGCTAGTTCATTAACAGTGCATAGTATCATTCCATAGGACATTCATTCTATAGGATACCATAGGGTAAAGACAAGTGAATGTTCGAGTTAACGCGACAGTTTCTGGGATGGGACAGATGGCTCTGTAGTCACAATCTGCCCAAAGGACTTTCACAAACATTTATGAGACAAATGAGCTAGCAGTTCACTTGATGCTAAGTGGCTACTGGAGCCCACGGGCATCTGCAAAAATGGCGGAGATGGAACGCCTCAAAATCTTAAATATTTATATTGTATGTTATTTATGGAAAAGGAGCAAACGAACTAGCGGTTACCTGATGGTAACTGAGTACCGGCGACCACGTAAGCCTGCAACACCAGAGGAGCTGCATTTGCCTTGCCGGCCCTTAATATTTGGGGTATGGGAGAGAGGATGGGGAGTGGGAGGGGGAGAGGGCCTCCGGTTATCTCACTCATCGAACGAAACGCAGAAGCACATGCTGCCTCTAGTTTAAGCCGGCCCCGGTCGTACCTGTCCATTCGAGCAGCAGCAAAAGCCGTCGCTTGGCTCTGTCACGTACATAAATCACAGTACATATAATCTCTTTCTTATTCAATTTAAGCGAAGAGCAACTGACAAGCATCGCCGAGCGTACGATACTAGAAGCGGACACGAACAACGATCAGATGATCTCATTCGAGGAGTTCTCCCGCGCGCTGGAGAGGACAGACGTCGAACAGAAGATGTCCATCCGCTTCCTCAATTGACCTCCGCAGTCCTGAACCGCATGCCTCAAGTACATCCTGGGCATAGTGCTCGTCATCATCATATATGGGCTCCTAACTAAGAAAGTTAATGAATGAACTGATCGAGACGAACGTTTTGTGACATCATTAATTCCTTTTGCATTCGTTAGTAAGTGTTTAATTGCTTAAGGGATAGTTTCAGGATTAGATTTAATAATGGTGGCAAGAGCAGCTGAAGGGTATTTAAGTTTCCTTTAAAAAAAGCCTATTACTGATACTGATTGTAAAAGGTTTCAAGCAATTTGGACCTTACATTTTCTTCATTATGTTGACATTTTTATTTAACATGTGCATTTAAAATGCAATGCTTAATTAGACGTCAACGCCTCACACGACTTGTTTTATCTTAACATATTGTGTGAGACAGTAACGCTTATAAGCTGCGACCAAAATAGAACAGTTTGTTCTACAGGTGTAATGTTTATGGTTAAAATATAGTCTCTGTAGATAATTAAATATAGTTATTTATTTACAATTTGTTTTATTTTAATTTAATCAAATGTTTTGTAGGAAATTTTATTACAATCAATCATAAGAAGGAGCCTATGTTCTTTTCCGGGCTTCAAACTATCTCCATACTACACTTCATCCAAACAAACGGTTCAACCGTTTAAGCGACAAACAAAAAAGAAAGTTTAAAAGACAATCTGTTAAAATCGATTTATATGCATCCAAACAAACCTTTTTTTATTATTTATCGGATTTTAAATACAAATTAAAGTTGAATTGTACCTTAAAGATGCAGTAATCATCAAATCTCCTTATGCTCTATATATTATGTAATTATCGGGCATTGGGTATGTTTGTTACGTGATTGTCCTCTGTCTATGGCACTGCATCCCAATCTAACCCTTTAGGTTTTATCGCATTAGCGTTCCATAGGGTTGGGGATGGCCACAATTAGGGCATTTGAGTATGAGCTTTCAAAGGCTAAAAAAAACTATAAATTCATATTTTTTACGACTCCTAGTGAAGTTTAAAATACCATGTAGTAATGGTCGTTTTTTTGAACGGAACGACAGGCTTGTGTAGTAAATTTAATTTCGTAAAATAAACATTATGTATTCAGAAAGTACACAAACAACGACATCTAAGTAAATCAAGTAGCCTCATAGCATCGATAAATATTCAAAAGTGGTCCCTTCTTAGCGGTTTACTACGGTATTATTTTAATCTCTGTTTTGTTTGCTATCCCTACACATTTCGCTACCTACCCCGTAATCCTAATGTTCCTTCCCACATGACCCAGACAGCAATTGTTTTAAGAAGCATGAAGCATGTGACCAGTGAGTGACGCAAATGATGTACATAATAATTACCAATAATAATACTCAGCGGCTCAGCTATCTCAATAAGGATGAGAGTAAATATCACAAGGAGGGAACAACAACAGTGTCACACACACACACAACAACAAACTAGCTAACAGTCCACCTGATGATAATTACTACTGCTGCGCATGTACACCTGCAAACAATTTAAATCAAAGCTTACAGATGAGTTACCCTGTAGACTAAGATGGAATGCCGCACAGCCTGGAATTATACTGACTCAATATACCTTACAAACTGGAACACAACAGTGCTTGCACTACTGCTCGGCGTCGGGAATAAGTGAGTGGGAGAAAGAAAAGACGGCAATATCGCACATTTGTTGTCGCGAAATGCTAAAATAATTAAAACGATAAAATTACGATAAACATTTTATTGAATTACATAATTTACAGTATACAAAATATAACTAGGGAGGATGGAGGTCGACATTTACAAAACACTATTCACAGAACTGCGCCCCTGCGTATTTTAACGCTATATCATAGAGATATTATATATTCGTATATCTCAAAAATAATAATAGTTTACTATTACTTCCGCAGACACTGAACAAGATATTAATAAAATAGAAAGGTATTATTAAAATAGAATTAATACTCAATTGCGGATGTGTTTTCTTATAGGAACTTACGATTAACACAAACAAACATTCATGAATTACTAGCCTTCTACAAAGAAAAGAGAATAGAAAAACAATCATGAAAGAACACCATCGAATAATATCTATAAATCCACGGAGTAGAAATAAAAGTGAATAATGCCTTAAAATACATAATAATAGTGGATAATTTAAACCAGCCGCTGTTCACAGTATTTGTTGTAGGTATAGGATATTGGCTGTAGAGTAAACACAAGTATATACGCGCGTCAGGTCTGTAATAGTCATAAGAGTAGTCGCAACGTTGCTCCACTTACGCCGTGGAGGACACGGCCAGTTTCTTCAAGTGCTCCATGAACACTTGCAGCGACACGTCGTCCGTCAGCACGGGCGCGCCACCGTCCTATAAAAATATAATGTTATTTCATACAACAACGTTCAAACATCTGATATTTATATTAGATATCAATTAAATGCGAGGTAAGCAGTAGTCATATACTATACATATAATGAAACAATAATTAAATCCAAATTTGTAATATAGCGATAAATATTATATTTTTTAATCTTAATTATTTCCCGGTGCAGTGGTACTTTTTGATCATTTTATTATTTGGGTTGATGAAACAGTTACAACAATTTTAATATGTCAGTTACACGCATACTATGTGCATGTAATAATTGAAATACTTCAATACAAAATTTCTTAAAATATATTCAAACAAAATTAGTAAGCAAAATGCATAAAGGCAAATTTAACACAGATCAAGTTGGTTAACGTTTATACAAAGCCAGCAGTTATGCTTTTATAGCAGAAGTTAGTTTATGAATACAGCACAAACATATTTCAACATATTGCGTGTCTGCTATTTTTCTAAAGCTCTTTAAAACTGCATATATACATACGGGGGCGACCGTGCTATTTACGAAGATATTTGGATTCGGGACATTGGGTTGGAAGAAGAAAAGGAAGGAAATAGACTATTTAAAAAAAAGTAATAGTGAATAAAATCCTTCGGAAATTATAATATACAAATTCTTATAACGTGAAAAATACCATGAGGAAAAAATAGAAATCAAGGAAAGAGCAAACACGCAGTATTTAATACAAGGTGAAAGCATGCAATGATGTTCGTTTAAGTAACCGACAATAATATTTTATCATATCAGTAACTTAAATTATGCAAAAAAATTGCGTAAAATATTAGTTTGTTAGTGACCCATAACCAAGAACCGATTGAATAAAATTAAAAAAGTCTCTACCGCAGATGGAATCGGCATCGCCTGGTTTTCGACGCAACGACGATGGAACAAAAAAAAACAAAACGTCAAATCAAACCATGCTCTGATGGTGCTTATCAAACATGCAATAATGGCGTCAACGAAGTTTAATAAAATTGTATTAAGGAAAAATTTTTTATGCCATTTAAAATAAAGAATTTCACCTTCTACGTCAATCTTTCACAAAATTGAAATTACTTATGCGTTACAGCACTACTAGCATTTAAAAAATTAAATGTTATTTTTCTAATAAGTTAAATTTTGTAAAGTTGTTCTTTACTATTAACAAGACTCGACCAAAAATACAACAAGACTTAGTTTTCACATGCAGGAAATGATTATCTGTTTAAAATTTTCATCCATTTGAATTTAGCATTTTGAAAATAAAAGTAAATACTAGCTTTGCACTAATAGCAGTAAAACTGCATTAAGAAATATGCATGTGTAAATTTTATTGCATACTTTATCAAAAACCCAATTCAATATAACATAATTTTTATGTAATATAAATTAATATAATGAAGTGTTTTGTAATTTTCTAGTGTCTGTTTACCACCAAAGAAAGTAATAAGATCAATTATTATATTGACTGGGTAACAAAAGCACACAGTCCTCCTGCTGGTAAGTGGCTTACTTCAACCCGCGGACACCTGCAAACAGCTTATAACAAAGAAGACAGGTGCGTCACCTCTGAGGACTAAGGTGGAATGCTTCAGTCTGTAATTATACTGAATGTCTATAGGATCTTCTGTGTGCTATTATTTGATTGTGTAGGCAAATTCAAAAGTATTTAATCATTTATGATTTATTGAACAGATTATTGTGACCACTCAAACAAATAAACTGAAGGTGGCAGCGGTGGTAACAAAATGGCCACTCTCTTATCGTGTGTGTCATTGCAGTCGACTAAGAACCTTGATAAGCTCGTGACGTCCCACACGTAACACATTAACCATCTCAAAGAAAAGCTTAAATACTCACTCTATCATGCTTAAACTGTTAATGTACCATTACATTCAATGTTGAAATAGAATAACGCTTTAAACTTGCCCACACTAAAACCTGCTAAAAGAAGAATCCTTATAGATTTTGAACAAATCTTGAAAATTAAGTTATATTTAAGTAAGAACTGACAACATCAAGTAGACATACTTTTTTAAAACAGTCTGCTTTAAAGTAATAATGTAAAAAATATATGCTTGTAAAATACTATATTCAAACTTACCCCACCGTACGCGTACATGTTGTTGTGTGTCTGCGACGGATTGACCTTCGACAGAAGGAATCTTGCCTGCAAATAAAAAATATCAAGTAGAGTCAACATTTTATATATGGCCGGATAATGTGCCAAATAACCATAATTTGCGGTGACGGTTCGAGTTAAAAGAAAATTTCGAAATCAGGGGTCCTCGAACTGCGGCCTGTGTATTGGTTCTGTCAAGCGCAACATGTGGCAGTCCTACTTAAATAGATATATATTTGGGTTGTACTGAGAAAAAAGCATATGGATTCGAAATAGTTATAGAACAGAGATACTATTATTTATTTATTTATACATAATTGTGTAAACCAACAGGATTTCAAAAGGAGGACTAAATGTCTTTTAGAATTCTCTGCCAGCTAGTGTAGAAGTAGGTAGTAGTAGGTGTAGGTAGTAGTGTAGAAATATTACGATAGATTCAACGAATTAAAAATCATATAAATAGCAAATAGGTTTTGCCTGGTAGTAAAACTATAATTAAAACACATTAAAATATATATAAGTATACATATCTACACAAACACATATATTCAAAGACATTTATACATCTACACATTATCCATATGCATCTTCAAAAAAATTAAATACATATGTGTTAGAGAGCAAACCAACTAGAAAGGAAGTAAATAGAGGTTTACTTATTTTTAACAGAACCTTTTTAGCGTCCCATTCTACAAGGCCAAGTTCAACGTATTAAAATTGGCAAATTGATTTTTAAACTGCAGCAGCGCAATGTAAACATACACGATGCGAACAATGAGTACGTATGCGGTTCAATAAGTTGAAATGATTAACATAAAATGTAAAGTGTAAGTGTTCGCCCACAGCTGGGCAAATCAGGAGGGATCTTTTAGTTTCACAAGTCACTCCCGTACTTTGAACGGGAGTGACCTGTGAATTTACATCATTAAAACAGTTAATTCCAGTTTTTAGTGCTGATTTCACCACTTGCTTGATGATGTTGAAAATATCGTGACTTGTGTGTCAAATAAAATCTGGTTGAAAACTTAAAGAAACTAAGAAATACTAAATATATTTCAAGGACATGTCAAGTCCGCCAACTCGCATTAGAAGTGCTGCCCTGGCCGTGCCTTCCTATCTCCAAATTATCTCAAAATATTATTATAAATAAAAAATATCAAGTAGAGTCAACATTTTATATATGGCCGGATAATGTGCCAAATAACCATAATTTGCGGTGACGGTTCGAGTTAAAAGAAAATTTCGAAATCAGGGTCCTCGAACTGCGGCCTGTGTATTGGTTCTGTCAAGCGCAACATGTGGCAGTCCGACTTAAATAGATATATATTTGGGTTGTACTGAGAAAAAAGCATATAGATTCGAAATAGTTATAGAACAGAGATACTATTATTTATTTATTTATACATAATTGTGTAAACCAATAGGATTGCAAAAGGAGGACTAAATGTCTTTTAGAATTCTCTGCCAGCTAGTGTAGAAGTAGGTAATAGTAGGTGTAGGTAGTAGTGTAGAAATATTACGATAGATTCAACGAATTAAAAATCATATAAATAGCAAATAGGTTTTGCCTAGTAGTAAAACTATAATTAAATACATTAAAATATATATAAGTATACATATCTACACAAACACATATATTCAAAGACTTTTATACATCTACACATTATCCATATGCATCTTCAAAAAAATTAAATACATATGTGTTAGAGAGCAAACCAACTAGAAAGGAAGTAAATAGAGGTTTACTTATTTTTAACAGAACCTTTTTAGCGTCCCATTCTACAAGGCCAAGTTCAACGTATTAAAATTGGCAAATTGATTTTTTAAACTGCAGTACAGAATTTGAATTGGCATGCCCGGTATCCTATTAGCGGCAACAGTTTAAATGCTATTAAACTTGCACTGCAGCATATATGCCTCTTAAATTTTGCTGTAATCGATACGGTTGGGAAATCGTAGTAGCAGATCCTTGCCCATAAACGGTTTTCACGTCACCGGTCCAGGTATTTTAGATCTATTGTCATATGTGCAGAATTAAATTGATTCGTTCATTAAAAATTCAAACATTTCAAAACCTATTTTTGTACTGAGTAGAAATATTTTAGTTTCGTTTTACAAAAATAGATTTTGATCAAGACTCGAACCATGCTGCTACGTTACCTATATTTTGTATTTTCTTATGTTTTGTACCGAGCCCACGTTATCACTCTACAACCTACTCTACGCGTTCAACACGAAACGTCAAAGTTAATCTCAAACTCACACGACTAAGGGCAACGTCAAATCAACGGTGCGACGACGGCCGCAAGTTCCGTGGCAGTACAAAGCGAAGCAATGTAAAAATATTTGTGTTTACGGAACGATAAAGCGGCGCAGCATGTTGCGCCGCGCCCTGTTGACCGTCGTCGTCCTCTCATGTACGTTACGTGAATCGATATATGCTCACAGTGAGAAAACACAGCGCTTAGCGATAAAAGGTTCCAATAGAAATAATATTGTAAATAATTATTAACGCACCGGTAGCGCGACGTGAACGTCACTTAAGTTAACAGCAGGTGGATAACGATCGTGAAATTAATTAATGACTGTGTTTTGAGGATATTCAATATAATTGCAGATTTGATATGCGTGTTGTTGCTGAGCGGAGTGCAAAAGGACGATCTGGACGTCAACACGCTGCGGAAACTGCAGCAGCTCAATGTAAACATACACGATGCGAACAATGAGTACGTATGCGGTTCAATAAGTTGAAATGATTAACATAAAATGTAAAGTGTAAGTGTTCGCCCACAGCTGGGCAAATCAGGAGGGATCTTTTAGTTTCACAAGTCAGACCTGTGAATTTACATCATTAAAACAGTTAATTCCAGTTTTTAGTGCTGATTTCACCACTTGCTTGCTGATGTTGAAAATATCGTGACTTGTGTGTCAAATAAAATCTGGTTGAAAACTTAAAGAAACTAAGAAATACTAAATACATTTCAAGGACATGTCAAGTCCGCCAACTCGCATTAGAAGTGCTGCCCTGGCCGTGCCTTCCTATCTCCAAATTATCTCAAAATATTATTATAAATAAAAAAAATAATATCAAATATTTACATGACACGTTAGTAAGGTAACACAAACAACAACTATTGTTGATTTAAAGTAAAACACATCGATACATTCCAGAGCATACAGAGAATGCTTCCGAAACAACAGCGTGACCACAATGAAGGCGGAGGAAATGCTGAAAACGTTACTCAGTTCTACTACGGTCCAACTTCCAATTAGAGAATTTGATAGTAAGTATTTTGTAATAACATTCATTAAATGTATGTAAATGTACGTTGGGCTAAAAATATTGAAAACTTTTCAGACAATATCAAATTTGATTTAAAATTGAACAATCTATTTAATATGCGATACCAGAACGACGAACGAAATGAAATTGGTAACGAGATTGTAGTGACTCGTGGTAGAAGAACTGTTACGACCGAGACAAGTTTTGTACCACCGTCCATGTTGCTTTACAATAATGATAATAATAAAGAATTTATTGAACATACAGAAGGAAAACCAAAATCACAAAATGTTATCGATTTTTGGCAAAAACATGCCAAAGGGAGCTCAACTGATAATTCTATAATTAAAATGTCTAGTGATAATAACATTTTTTCAAGTGAACTAACGAAAATGCTCAGTAGTACACCAGAAAAAATACAAACAGAGATGAAACCTTACTCTAAAGTAAAATTCGACAATGATTTGGAAAACTCAAATATAGTCGAAGGCGGATACTTAAGCAACATGTTATCTGAATATATTTCAAAACAAAAAACATCTTTAGTAACAAGTATGACAACAAGGAGAAGCGACGATCTCGGCACTGAAGATTTCTTAACAGATGACGACACTGACATATTTAAGTACCTATTGAATACCAATAAGAAGGAAAGTTCAGAAACGCATAATATAAACGCACATTTAAGCAAATATTCGTACGAAATCAACTTCTCTAAAGGCCCGCATAAGAAAATTGATCACAATAACCATCGTAGCAATTCTTTTGAAAACGATGAACTGAAAAACATCTTCGTTGGCGATTTTGAAGATTTGAAATCTAATAATGAGTATGTAGACGACAAACCAAGTACTTCACTGCTTTATATTTCAAGAGGCGAAAAAAAATACGGATATGGTAGGAAAAGACCGAAAGACATTCAGCATATAGTGAAGCCCAAATGTGCTGAGTCCATGTCTGATAATGAGTATCTAACTAGCACTCTACCGTCAGATCTAATTAAGAAAATTGCGGAAAACGTTAAAACGTTATTACTGAAGGACTTACATAAGGAGAATGGAGATGCAAATGTGACGACTTCGCTTACAACTACATCAGTTAGAACACCAGGTAATAATTAAGGAATGTAAAACATAGATATATGAAAACGTGAACCATAGATAACACGTATCTCAGGGTGCGCTCGCTTTAATTTCAATGCACAAAGTCGAATCTCGATGCCGACACCACTAGAAACGTTAATTAAAATTTTAAATACTGAATTTACTTTTTCCCGGCAATGAAGAAAAACACCATCCGAATTCTGTTAAGCTGATGTATTTTGAGATCCCTTCCCCGATCTGGATCTTCTGTACCCGAAAGATATAATAAAAAAATCTTTCGAGGACATCCAGCATTGGAGTAGCGTGGCGGACCTATCCCAGCTCCTTTCAAATATTGAAGTGGTCGTTTACTGACTGCTACTTTACTCTAAACCATAATGTGCATCTCAGACTAAATTTTTTTCATAATTTTAGGTACCACAACTAAAAGTACTCCCAAAAACATAACAAACAAAAATTTGGAATCTTCGTATGTAATTGAAAAGATTATGGAAATATTGCAAAAATATAGAACAGAAAACGACAGTAATATATCATCTACAACAGAACAAAACAAAAAAATAAATGAATATCATAGAATTTCAAAAGTAGTATATCCATCTCTGTTACCTCCTATTAAAAATTATGCGATGAATCCAGCGAAGTACTTCAAAAACTTCCCGTACAAACTAGCACATACTACTAAGAAAACGGTGAGATCAGAATCAAGAGATCCTTACAGAAAACCTTTAAATGATGTAAGAAATAGACCACCAGCTGTCAATTCAGTCAATACTGTAAATAATTTCAGAACCAGGCCAATAACGATTCAGACGAATTTGAATGAAATACCACCATTAGGTATTCCTGTATCAAATCCTCTGGAATTGGTGAGTCAGGACATAATTACGAGTCGTCCATACCATCAAAATATTTCAATCAGAAAATATAAAATAAGTGGAAATAGAAATCATAACAAATTTAATAAAGAAATCAGACCTCGAAAAGAAAGTTTCACAACGGAGGTAAATCAAAAGCACCACAAACATGATGCTACCGATGACAGCAACAATAGAAATGTAATTACATTTCGAATTAGAGACGATGGTGATGAAGTCAATCAGTCTAACAAAGAAGAGGAAAATGCAAAGCTCAAAAACTACAAGTCGAATTCAAACAACGGCTATCGTTATCGGTTGCATTCTCCGGACAACATACAACGATTTCACGAAAAACTCGAACGATTTCATCCAAATGGTAGTAACGAAGACGTAGAGAAAGAGGACTGCTGTAAAGACGAAATATTTACAAGAGAGCAACGCCCTATCAACAACGTCAACAAACGCGATGACACGTCCTTCAAGAACTTATTGAGAACTCAACAGAAGGTGACAGATATGCTGGAGCGAATGTTGGCTAGAACGAAAGCGGTACAACCACTCAGCGTGGAGACAACATGACACTGCTATCCGTCTTTAAATAAATATATAAAACTAGTAACAATTTACGTTTATTTACAACATCTGTATTCATACTACCTCATTCAATCATTTAAGTGGAAATAAACGACAACCATGCAAACTTTCACATCAAAACTTAGCAATAATATAATAACTTAGTACTTCTGGAATAATAAGGAAATTTAAAAAGTTCCATTTAAATAAACAAACAAACATACATATAAAGCCAATGCATGCAATCATGCAGGACGCAAAACCTAGAGAGTTTATGTGGGAGGAGAGATAGATTGAGAGGTACATAGATTTAAGTTTCTTCTTTTTCTTCTTTCTTTCAAGAGGATTTTTCTTATCCCCGAGAGGTGCACTAAAAACGAAATTTAAAATTCAGCTTTTGAGTAGTGTAGTTTAAAACAGCTCCGGGTGTTACTATGAAGAATTGAAAATCACGCCACATTTATCGTCACGGGTACAGTACACGAACTGGTAAATATATAAAACGACGTGTTTTACTGCCTCTATGAATGAACTGTTCGTGTGAGCGTGAGCAGTTTCTACGTGTACGTGAGCTATACGTGTCTGTATGTGTTTAACTACAGGTGCGGGTGTGCGTGTGTGCGTGACTCACCTGCGACCCACCGTGCTCGGTGTCGATGTACCGCGGCACGGGGAAGCGGCTCTGCAGGATCTCCTGCGCGTCGTCGACGGGTGCCCGCAGCAGCTGCGCGAAGCTCTCGTACTCTGCCATGTCTTGGTAGCGAAGCGCCCGCCATTGCGCAATGGTCTGCAGGAGAATTTGTACATAAGTATCTGCCACCTGCTGCTTATTCTAAATGTTCTTTTTTTAACAGCTTGGTATCAGGCTGTTAAATCGTGTGGCTCAGTGGTTAGCGTAACTGACTGTCCTGGTTTGAATCTCAGCCGAAACAAATATTGTTGCAACAAAAACCACCACAGAGAAATTATATATGTATATGATTCTACTACTAGTGTTGGCTGTGAGGCTGCTGTTAATAATAAACTTTAATTAATTCTCATATTTCAACTTCATTCTTATACTTTTACACAAAGTTTTTTGTGTATTACTCATGTAGTTTCCCGCGTTTATACTCTATAATAAAAATGTGACATAGTCAGAAAATAAATACGAAACAATCAAACAACTTTAACAACGAACAATCAAATTATACTTTTTTGTCGTCATTACCGACCGGTGTGAGTATTGACAGCATAGTGTGCGAACGAGAGGTCAACAGAGGCGACGCGATTTATAATCACATTCTTTATCTGCACGGATAGCAGTTACAGTTTTGTAATTGCACTTCTCATTATTTTCATAAGTTTTGGACATAACTTTTTGTATCTCTATATACCTTTAATAATGCAACTTAAAAATACAGTTAATAGTTTTGAAATTAAAAAAATTCGTGCTTACAACCACGCAAATAGCTCACTTAATATTTTGTATAATACCAAAACAGTAAGTGTTATGTACCTCTCCATGGTATATGAGAATTTGGAAGAATGTGTCCATAAGAAGAATGCGGTCAGGCTGTATCGAGGATGTATCAAGCAGAACCGGCTCCGGTGGTCCGCCGAACGAGTATGAGTACAGGATGGGCTGGATCATGATCAGCGATTGAGTCAGGTCCTCGCGCATTAACATATGCCTGCAAACATTTTAAAATGTAGTCTAGTATGTCTGTGTAGCTCCAGTAATGTAGTATTTTAGTAATATGAATATTACAAACATTCGTTCAAATAACAAGTTTTAGCTTGGCAATAAAGTAAATGGCGCTTAATAAAAACGTTTCCCCTCACTTATTCTCAGATACATGGACAAATACCCAGACTCGAAACAATTATCAGAAGGTCATAGAAATACGCATAGTAGGTGAACTGAATTTTAATAGTCATCTATACTAATATCTAAAACAAATGTATGTAGGTCATGTGTTAACATAAAAGCTATTTCACGGATTTTTTAAATATTCCTTATGATACCTGGGGTGCTCTATATGCTGTATTAAAGTGAAAATTAGTTTGTTTGCCATTCAATCATGCATCAAGGACTCAACGGATATGAACGATATTTGGCAGAGATGTAGATTACGCCTTGGAATGGGATATTGCACACTTTTGAGATATTTTTGAGACTCAAAATTTCTGACACTGGAGTGCACAAACATAAACATGTATTTAATTAAATATGTACCATCTTTTTTTTCCCAAATGGCAACCTCTCCTGCACCTGCATGTGGTGCAGCCCGCTTCTTTAACAGCTTGGTATCCAGGCTGTTAAATCGTGTGGCTCAGTGGTTAGCGTAACTGACTGTCCTGGTTTGAATCTCAGCCGAAACAAATATTGTTGCAACAAAACCACCACAGAGAAATTATATATGTATATGATTCTACTACTAGTGTTGGCTGTGAGGCTGCTGTTAATAATAAACTTTAATTAATTCTCATATTTCAACTTCATTCTTATACTTTTACACAAAGTTTTTGTGTATTACTCATGTAGTTTCGCGTTTATACTCTATAATAAAAATGTGACATAGTCAGAAAATAAATACGAAACAATCAAACAACTTTAACAACGAACAATCAAATTATACTTTTTGTCGTCATTACCGACCGGTGTGAGTATTGACAGCATAGTGTGCGAACGAGAGGTCAACAGAGGCGACGCGATTTATAATCACATTCTTTATCTGCACGGATAGCAGTTACTGTTTTGTAATTGCACTTCTCATTATTTTCATAAGTTTTGGACATAACTTTTGTATCTCTATATACCTTTAATAATGCAACTTAAAAATACAGTTAATAGTTTTGAAATTAAAAATTCGTGCTTACAACCACGCAAATAGCTCACTTAATATTTTGTATAATACCAAAACAGTAAGTGTTATGTACCTCTCCATGGTATATGAGAATTTGGAAGAATGTGTCCATAAGAAGAATGCGGTCAGGCTGTATCGAGGATGTATCAAGCAGAACCGGCTCCGGTGGTCCGCCGAACGAGTATGAGTACAGGATGGGCTGGATCATGATCAGCGATTGAGTCAGGTCCTCGCGCATTAACATATGCCTGCAAACATTTTAAAATGTAGTCTAGTATGTCTGTGTAGCTCCAGTAATGTAGTATTTTAGTAATATGAATATTACAAACATTCGTTCAAATAACAAGGTTTAGCTTGGCAATAAAGTAAATGGCGCTTAATAAAAACGTTTCCCCTCACTTATTCTCAGATACATGGACAAATACCCAGACTCGAAACAATTATCAGAAGGTCATAGAAATACGCATAGTAGGTGAACTGAATTTTAATAGTCATCTATACTAATATCTAAAACAAATGTATGTAGGTCATGTGTTAACATAAAAGCTATTTCACGGATTTTTTAAATATTCCTTATGATACCTGGGGTGCTCTATATGCTGTATTAACGTGAAAATTAGTTTGTTTGCCATTCAATCATGCATCAAGGACTCAACGGATATGAACGATATTTGGCAGAGATGTAGATTACGCCTTGGAATGGGATATTGCACACTTTTTGAGATATTTTTTGAGACTCAAAATTTGTGACCATGAGGTCTGTGACTAATGGTAATTATAAAATGAAAATGTATACTTGGCCCAGGACATAAGTATATTAAAGTGACTAACACTATTTTTTTCAATAAAGTATGATTTTCAAGCAATTCAACTGACTACACTCTCAAAATGGTATTAGGGATGTCTATGTAGCAAACTGGTATATGTCGAGTTATTGATATAAAAAAAACTACAACTACTGGAATTTGCGCAATAACATTCATTCTGTTTGAAATGTCGTTTAATGAAAAAAACATATAAATTTTATTGCAATTTATATTCTCTAGTAATTAATTACCTACAAATGAATTAACAAGCTTTTAAAAATATTTCATGATAATTTTACTATAAATGAACTATTGCAAGTTACTATGGCAGTGATTATGGTGGTGATTAAGATGGTGATAATGATGATTACCTGTAGAAAGTTGTCTCGTCGGGTGAGTTGTTGAACACCTGCAGGAACTGCGAGCGACGCAGATGGTACATGAACTGCGGGTACAGGCTGAAGTTCTCCGATAAACGGAAACTGTTTGGATCGTCTTTGCCATATTCGCCAAATTTCTGACACTGGAGTGCACAAACATAAACATGTATTTAATTAAATATGTACCATCTTTTTTTTTCCCAAATGGCAACCTCTCCTGCACCTGCATGTGGTGCAGCCCGCTTGCTTTAGCTAGTTTATTAAAACGAGGCTCTGACGACCAAATGATGACGGAAAGTCCATAGTAATTTGCCTAATCCAAATCTCGTAGACTGTTTGTGGGGATAGGCAGCACTACTGCGCTCAGCACTCCAGCATGGCAGACTTTTCAAGAAATGCATGTCGGTTTATTTCTAGCGCTTTTCTAAATGAAACCTTTGTTTAGCAGTGGTCTTTAATAATCTGAAGAAGAATAAGATAATGAACATAATGCAATCATCAGATAAGGATTTATCAACTTGTACCGGTTTTTTTACTACGTGCAGGACGCCTATGCTGCCTAGAAGAATGCAGCGTAAAAAAAAAAAAGGTCTTACTTATTTCTGTCGCTAATCAGCAGTGTCACCGCAGTTGTATCCTAATTTGAAGGGAATAGAGCGCCAGCATAGTTACAGGCTTTGAAGCAATCCGTCTAAGTCCATAGAGCAGACAACGCATCGATAATCTTCTTCGATTGAAGTTGTTTGCAGATGTCCATGGAGTGCAGTAGCCACTTACAACCAGATGGAATGTAATCTCGTTTGTTGCTCCAATAAAATAAATTCATAGTATAAGAATCTTTTAGTCCATAACATCCTGACTATGGAATATGACGGAATCATATTTTTTTTCATTAAAAAGATTAATTTTATTACGTTATTTTATACTACGTTATAAATGTAGGTTGCGTCTTAAAATTTGTTCTTCACGGTGTTGGCAGATTGAAGATATATGTTAGATCTAAATTATCCACACGATTCATCCTTAGTCGAGAGGATTTGCTAACGTTGAGGTGATGATGTTTTATTTAATTATTTCATTGGAACGTTAAATAAAAAAACTTGGAATTGGAAACTTAAAAACGTGTGAGGTTACACTCAGCACTCACGAGGCGTATGAGCATGCGGTCGAGCCAGCGCAGCACGTCGGGTCCGTCCTCCAGCTCGGCGCGGTATACCACCAGGCGCGCCATCACTACCGCCGCCGCCTCCTGGTCGAAGCCGGCCGCGATGTGGTGCAGGTTCACTGCCGCGTCGCCCCAGCTGCCTCGCCACAACATGGTTATTTATTTCAAGAACTCGAAGAGCAGTCAGCTCTCTCGACCAACCCAATAATGGGGATAGAGGTTTACCTTGTAATTAAACTATTATTTACGTTATAACATTTAATTCTCCTTTGACCCACTGAGGTGTTTGCAGACCCGATTACCGTCAGCTTTCTAATTATCAATATTTGTTACAATGTATGTAGAAATAATAATCTAATCCGTCGGGATTATAAAAAGTAATTAAACGCTATAAAATCCGTTAATAATAGTTTAATTTCAATGTGTTGTATTCGCGTTAATACAAGAAATCGTTACATTTACTTTAGTCGTTTCAACACAATTTTTACCAAAGCTTATTTGGAACAACTTGGGTAGTCCGTCGCCGTCATAGCGTTAAGATCAACGAACAACAGACACTTGGTTCAATATCTATATATATATATATATATATATACATTATACGCGATTGATGAAGAAAATGAAGGAAAACATCATAAGCAAATGTTTCTTAAACAGGACGGGTGTTTAAGAAACATTATTATTTAATGTTTCTTAGACATTCGACAGACAGACATTATTTAATGTTTCTTAGATAATTAGAATTCCGCCAACTAGCACCCATAGCGCATAGAGACTGCCTTCTACACGGACTTATTAATTAAGCTAATCCTTTTTTCTGTAATCTTTTTTCATACCTAAAATGTACGGCTCTGTAGATAATACTTAATTCATAAAAGATTGCTGTATGCGCTAGAAACGAGGACATATGAAGTTTGCCAACTCGCAATGGAGTAGTGGGACCTTACAGCTCCAAAAAAAACTCTCAATATTGAGAGAACGGAATTTACCATCTCTGGTTGATTTACTTGCACTCTTTACTTTTTTAAAGACTGAATATTGAACATAAGAAAGAAAGAAAATTAGCAAAATCTTCGAAAGTATCAGCTGTCATAAAATATATGTACGTCTACACGCGAGTTTTGGGAATGACTATGTAACGCTTTCTATCACAAAAAAAGTAATCTACAATTTAATTTAAGCACAAATAACTGTTAGGGGGAATTTAATCATATGTTTTCTCCAAATGTAAACCTTATAATCTATGTTTTTAATTATACCGCGTAATTTTTCAGTATGCGACAAAATGCAATAATGAAGCACAAACTTCGACCAACACAATTGTGCCTCATAAATGTGTGCGTGTGTAGTAAAATAGTCGGCAAACATAAGAGGTATTCACACCTTCTAAATTTAAAGGAATAAAAGGAAAAATAAATTAAATTGTTTTATTTTTCACTTTTCGCCTATTTTACCTATTCTGAACTTTCCCGGCAAATTTGGTTAATGTTAAATAATCCTGTCTTATATTCCTCATTCCCCATATTGTGCCAACCTCATAATTTAGCATGGGCATTGTTATTATATATGAAGCTTGACAGACAAATAATCTAAAATAATTTATGCTGGTAGAAGATATTACCGGAAAAACAAAAGAAGTTACAAAATGATCCATCAGTTTTGCCGTATGGGTTAACCTATAGTAAAAAAAACTGACTTGCGCGCAACAGTTGTGACGCGAACGCGTCGCTGGCCACTTGAGTGCTGGTACTGCGTGATGATCTGCACGCAGCCGCGCCCACCGGCGGGCACGGGAGCCGCGTGCTGATTCACTACCTGCAACGCCATCGTAACAAAATAACTTCCCAATGAACAATATGAGAGGTTTGCTGGAAATTACGAGATGCGAGTGGTCTGAGTTCTATTCTGGAAATCGGCACCAATGAGAGTGTTAATTGTACTTTTAATTTCTAAATTCACCATGTGCTCGGCGGGGAAAGAAACTATTATTTTCTTTCACTGCCCAGCAGTGGGATGCATAGAGACCAACCAATAAATTAACCAAAATCCTAATGACATTCCATAATCTCTGCCTAGTTCTGTGGATGACAGTTTATCAATAATAGAAAGGTACTATAAAACGCCTTAAATGTCAATTTAACATAAATACCTCAAAGAAAATGGCCATTGTAGTGCTGGGTGTGAAAGTACACATCTTCCATTGGCAGGTGTTGCCCATGCCCACTTCCTGCTCCGACACGCACGGGCCCTTCACGTTCAGAGACACGCACGAACCTATCGCGCCCGTTACTGCAACCAGTCGAAAAAGTATGTCAAAAAATTTTACCCAGAAAACTTTAACAACAGAAATTATTTTAATTTTGTAGTTAAGACATTAGCGTTACTATTAAATTACCTAACGCATCACAAATATTGAACCAAGACTGTCTGTTTTATCAACAAAAGCCAACAAGATGGAAGGCCTCACAGCTTCAATAGCCTTCCATCTTAATCCTCAGGTGCGACAATGCATTATAACCTTTAACTGAATGGTTAAAGTTCACCATAATGTGATTCTAGATATAAATCTATTGAGCCTGATGTGAAAACAAATGGGCATCAAGCATTGCTTGAGATAATCTATTATAATAATATAAAAAGTCTTCTTTTTGCATTTGTCTGTCCAACTGGAAATAAATCATGTACAAATTAAACAAATTTCCATTTGGCACAACAGCATTGGTGAAAAGGCTTACACAACAAATACTATGCTAAATAGGTTACGATTACAATTATTCCGATACTGCAACATACACAGAGAAAAGGCTTCTTAAAGCCTGCAAAAAATATTGTCAACAAGTGTTTGGAATAATAAACAATGTCCACTTACTTTTGAGTTCTCTGCTGCATTTCACTTCTAAACTACCATTGAATGCCATCTTGTACTCTCCTTTCTGATCTTTTGCAAACACTCTTTGGAATGTCTGCTTGAACAGTGATGAATTGAAGGAATCACCCATCACCATGTGACCACTGAAAATATCAATATGTTTTTTAATAATTGTATGCTAATGTAAAAACTAGTTAAATATGCCATTTCCTCTATTCAAGAAATTCTTGTAATATTAAAAGTATAAACTATTGTACAGTCGTAGATCTGAGATTGTCACAAATTCGAATATTCTTTCTCTTATTATAAGCAGAAATTCTGCCAAGTTAGGAAAAATTATATGTATTTATAAAAAATATATATAGTATATTTTATACTAATTTAAACACTTACCCAGTTGAATTGCAGCACTGTTTCATTTCCATTAAGCCAGTCTGATCCAATGCACAAGAGTATATATCTATGGAATGACCATTTGTAGCAGCCCTTAGGGAGAGGGCTTCATAGTGTTTAATACCTTTTTTCATATACTTTGCATTGTCTTTGTGGATGTCATGATGTGACCGAATAGGTTGTTTAAGTTCATCGTTAACAACTTGACCAGGGCCTTGAGAGCAGGGTCCTCCAAGGAACATCATGACTCTTGCTCCAGTATTTGGATAAGTAACTTCCAGTAACCCTACCGCTAAAGAAAGTGCAACCCCACTACTCCTTAATTGTCGTTTTCCTACACCAAGGGGCCAAGGATCCCTACCAAGCTCACTTAACAAATCTGTTAAGGACATATCACATTGTTTAACTGGCTGTAAAAAGCGGTGTGCAGGGGGGTGCGGTGCTGGTGCCCCCGGTCTCCCTTGAGGATTTGGTGCATTCACTCTACCAATTCCCAGCTGCTCTTGTATTTGTTTTGCACTCAAATCTTTGGTACCTTTGAAGACATAGCATTTTGAAATTCCTTCTGTGCCTGTAAAAAAAATACAATTAGTGTAATTATGAAAATTATTTTATATAAATGGTGTATATGAATATACACCCTGGCCATATTTCTAATTAAAAAGATGTATTATATCATCTATTTTTGGATATAGTAAAATGAATTGAAAACAAGAAATAATAAAATTGTATAGCTATGGCAGTTTGTAGTAACATGTTGCAACATTTCACAATAATTGTTTAACTTATGACTAAAATAATAGAAACTTTAGAATGAATGAATGACATAATTATAAGACACACTCAGTACCAGCTTCAAATAATACTGTATTGTACAGACTGATAATCATTAAGCCTCAGTAACCTTGTGGTTTTATTTACATATTTTATTTTACTGGTGTTTTATTGATTATACATTTTATTTCATTGTTTTATATGTATCAACATATTTATGTAGTACTATATAATACAACTACATAATATGATATAATATATAATACGAAAAGGAATGTATGAAAATACTCCAAAATAACATAATGTGAATAGTATATCTTTATTATTATATAATCACTTACCCAACTCATGTATCTGAACCATGCGTCCAAATGTTATGAGACCAACTAATGCATTCTGTGGCATTAGACTTAATGATGTTTGTAAAGAATCTTTAAGAGCTCCAAGTTCTTCTTCATCTAAACATGTGTCTACAACTAGTAGAAAAATTGGAGGCATTGACTGAGCTCTTGTGATTGTGTATTCAATTGTTGAAAAGTTAGGAATGAGTTCCGCTGGCTGATGTTGCTCAGATATAGCTGCATATTGAGGAGGGAACTAAAAACAGAATACCATTTTTTTTAAATAAACAGACTATAAATAAACAGACAATATACTACACACTGCTACAGTTTGCAATTGCGATTTTGTTTACATGTTTTATTTACCAGATATCAGGTTTGTTTACTGTCTTATTGCAGCTTATTTCAGCACCAATTATGGGGAAAATCATAACTTAAATTTAAAATGTACAATTTGTGTGGTTTATTTATGAAGGACAAAACCTTGTCACTTGAATGTAACAAACTTTAAATATTTTTCTTGATTTTCCATAAAAGACATTATCCATGACTAGTCAAGGGAATTAAGGTCAAAAAAAATTGTCAAGTGATTTTCCTAAACATTAAACACAACATTTTAATTGATTTATAATAAAACTGCACACACACATTATGGTTAAGTGACTTTGCATATATTACTGTGCGTATTAAACTTTTGTAATATGTATATTTAACTAAAAAGGAGAAATTATCACCATAAATTTTCAAAATATGGATATACATCTTCCTAAAAAAATTATATTTATCTTACTTTAACGTAATGGTTCATTTATGTACTTACAGGGTTTCTTTGGAAACAGAAATTGCACACCCACAATTTCGCACGATAGTCAACCTGGCACATAGGATTTAGGATTGCACGGCATGTATTACGAGTACATAATACTGGTTCATACTGTATCGGTGGCAAATCAGGTCGCTCTTTCAGAGGTTGGTATAAGCAGGCCAAAGGTACTACCAGCCTAGTAGTTTCAATTCTGCTGGAGGGCCAAACATTCCACGTAAACCTTATGCCATCTCTGTCTTCATTTTGTTGAATAAACTCTTCATATGTCGCCATATCGCTAGTCTAATTAAGAAACAACAAGAAACACAGGTCATAATATAGTATACAACTATAGACACATGAATAAGCTACGTAATTTACGTACCAAATATGCATGCGGTGATAAAATACTATCTTCGCGTATAATTTAAGACCACCTTACTCGGCGTTCATTCAGAAATTTGTTTAAACTATGAAATTATTAAAAAAAATTACAAGTCGGGCGAGTCTGGCTGATTTGGCAATTGTCAAAATCATAGACAATTAATCTGTCACAGTAGCCACGTCATTTTCAAAAACGTAATTACTTTTCATTAAATAAATTAATTTATATTTACATTTATTTCCTTGCTTCCAAAATATTGTGGTATTAATCATTAAGTTACTTCTTAAAATCAGATAAATGTTATTCCAAAAACAATCAGAGATTTTAAAATAGAATTTCCATAGCCAAGACAATGATCTTTGTCTACGGCTTACGTTTCTTTACACGTTACCTTTAATTGCATATTATGTAACTCAGAGTTGAGACCAATTATTCTAATTATATAGTTAACTCATTAGCAATACACAATGGAACATTTTGTAATAGCATATTCTTTTGGAATATATTCTATCAATGATAGATAAAAATGCATATATATTTTTATTTTTGAGCTGTGTTGATATCTGTGGGTCGTACTTATGACATAAACTGTATTCGGCAGTAATGAAACGTTCGTGAATGAAACTTTTTTTTTATTTTAGGACATAGTAAATTAAATTTCTATATATTGTAGGACATGATTTATGAAATAACTTTTAATTTTATTGGTAACAGCAATTAATTTATTATAATAAGTGGACATAAAATTACTGATATGTCATTGCTTTGTTTTAAGAGCAGGAAGTTTATGCCAAAAAGTGCGACTGCGCACTGGCCAAATTAGTAGGTAGTGTGAAAGAAAATGGCGATCAGCGAAAGGCGTCCGGAGTTAACGTGATGAAAAACATTGTTAAAAGCTCAATTATATAGTGTTATAGTTATTAATTGTGTCAGATGTAGATTAATTAAGTGTTAATGAATAGTGATTGTGTATAAAAATGGCTGCGAATATGTACAGAGTCGGCGGTAAGTAACAATAATTGGTTATTTTTGTTGAAGCTTCGCCGGTTCACCGCCAGCCGACTAGCGGTGCTTTGGTTTGATTGTCGTACCTTTTCATTAATTACTTAAATTAATTAGTGTAGTAATGCCACATCCTACTTTAAATCGTAATATCATGCGAATTCGCGGGAAAACTGTATTTGTACTTTGATTCAATATTGTTATTTGAAAGTTATATTTATTTTACTAAATTTCTTCAAATAGGACGATAGCATTACACTAAAGTATCGTTGTATTGGCTTGCGTATCTGCGTGCGTTTTCAAAGATATATAATTACGATATGTTGTGTTGTTAATAAACAATTGTTTTTCAATTCTTAATAGTTTTGTAAGATATTGACATGAGATTTTAGGTTATATACGGTGTTGTCAAAACATTTTTACGAACGTTTTCCACAAGGTTACTAAACCTAAACCAAATAGATTTAGACATGAATAACTTTCGCAAAGATTGTAGTTTGATTAGATTCTTCGTACGGGCGCTTCGGTCTGGTGGTTCAGTTGACGGCGTTATGGCGGGGTCCCCGGGCACCTCATGTGCCGCGTTCGGCGGTGACCGCGCTGAATGCTAATTAGCTCTTCCTTTTGTATTACTTCCTATTACTAAATATCGTATCATTGAGAACCTGCACTTTATAAGTCACCAGTTCCATTGTTGTGGATCGTTTTCTATAACATTATTTTATTTTTCAGTATAGATTTTTCCATATGTGAAATAAAACAATTTTGTTGTTATATCCAAATCTATAATTTTTTTCAACCTTTAATAACTGCATATGTAAATGATTTTGTATATCTGACAAATAATTACTTGACCTCGATATACTACCTTGTTAACTAGTGATCATAGATAATTAATTTAGTTATGTTTAACAGTTCTAATATTGTTCTGTTTTATACAGTCAATCTAAAAAAATCTTGTTTTTTAATTTTATACATAATCCATTCTAAATTTATTGATTCTTTAGCATGTACACTACATTTTATTCATTTATTGCAATTCATGTGATGTGAATTTTTATTTCTTCATGTTGTGCCCTATTGGTTGAATCTTATCCTATCTAGTATAAATAACATTGGTTTTGCAGGATGTCAATGGTTTTGAATATGATATGTGTTATACAAAATTTCATTTCCTTATTCTCTGTCTGTTTCCAATATTGCTTTGCACTAAAGGTGTCATATATAAGTATCCCTTATATTTGCAGAAATGTTCCCTTTGATGGCAATAAATATTATTAGGTCAGTTTAGTATTAAGGCTTCTGTTAATGTAATTGAAAAATGTATTAATTAATATATTAGTGCATGACAACTGTAACTTTATTCTAAGGTCCTGCCACATACTATCTCATTCTTATCAAAAATATAGCATTTACTTGTTACAAATCTACAGATTTTTGATGTTACAAAATGACTAAGTGATTTTAAACAGGTATTGTCATGTATATATATTTCATGTACATTTTTGTAACATCACTGTGCAGTTTGAAGTTTATTAACCTCATTTTTTAAAACTTCAGACAATTCAAATGTCTGCAGTTTCACTTGTAGTTACTCTGTTATCTTGATATTTTACAATTCTTGTGTTTTAAATATTATTATTTTAAATAAATTTGATTTGTAAATGCAAATAAATGTATTTTAGGTTTGTTAAATTGGTCTTTATAACTTACATACAATACAAACCAACACACATTTTCCATTATGAGGTGTCTACCTCCTTGCAGCTGTCTAGCTGCAAATACCTCTTACTGTCAATAGACACAGTTTGAGTTAGGTATTTACAAAAAAAAAATATGTAGCCTGAAAATTTGTTTGGCTGATGCCTATAACTGATTGTCTGATATTGCATACAATCTGTACAAAAATGAAAAAATTCATATGTATACTGTTTCATATGTTTAACCTTTAACATTGCTTGTGCTAATTATCAGTTTCTTGCTTCCCACAACCAAACTTTCAATTATTATTAATCATTAATTCAAACTTTAGCTACTTAATTTATTTTTACAAACGATTTACATAATAAAATAATTTAATTTTTATGTTTAATGAATATAAGATATCATTTGATTACATTTCTGCACTCATTCATTCTTTTTACTATTGATTATGTAGTCAGTAATATTACTGTAAGAAATAGCATATCTGTGAACAACTATCTTTTTTTTAGAAATAAGATTCAAGGAAGTAATACTTATCCATGTTTTTTTACACCACCAGAATACAAACATGCATTTTTATAATAGTCTATTAATATATAATAGTCTAGAATTCAATTGTCTTATTTTGGTTAAAATAGTAAACTGAATGTTACAAATTAATATATCAAAAACAACTTAGAACTAAGCAATTTTACCTCCTAGTTTTAGAAAACTGCTTCACTTAAACTTAAACTAGCAATTTTAATAAAGAATGAGATAATTTTTTTTAAGTCATTGATGGCATTCTTCGTTCTGGCCACCTACATCTGTCTAACTAAGAAATATTGGTAACCAAGCTTACTAGAGGAATCTCTAGCCAGTTAGAAGTCATTTGACTTCAGTTAGCTGCTAGTTGTTACCTGACTGTTCATTTATGGACCCTGGATTCACATTTATAGATACTACTACATTTGACCCTTTCTCTAATCTTATCGCAACTCACTTTGGGTACAGGGAAGTAAAGGCGAGCAAGTGCCTAACTTGTGGCACATGTTTGCGAGTACTGGATTATAGTATAGTAGGAGTAAGCATTATAATATACACTGTATAGTTGGCAACTGCTGATAGTATTTAGAAGAAGGTATAACTTGACTAGAACTATGAATGATAATTTAAAATAATGCCCAAAGTTGAGTGCTGTTGGACCTATTTCCTTCTATGCTTCTTCACATTTCCGATTTGACATCATTGCAATAAGATACAGGAAGAATTAGACAACAGGGCTAACTGTTACAGCCCATTCATTGTCGAAAACCTAAATTATAGCTAGTTACCAGATAGGCAAATAATGGTTTATATAAGCCCATATTGCTACAATCTTTCCAAATTAAAATCTGTACTCTGTTGTATCCCTCTGGTTGGCAGGCATAAGGCTTTGCTTGTAATGTAAAGTTTTATCTTGAGGGAACTCCTTGATAAGAAGTATTAAGTCTTATTTTCATAACATAATCTATCTGTCTGCCATATTTCTTTAGTATATCCAAATACATGCAGTCATTTAGTTGTGCTGATGCAACACACATCCAAACTTTCACATTTATAATATTAGCTGGATAATAGGATTAAAGACAGGAGAGACCTATACTTTACATTGGATAATGTTTCAAGTAACAATTTTTTTTCTGTAAAGATGATATAAGACACAAACTCAGTAATTTCTAACAATGGTCTAAGATATTCCGCCTTTAATTTTTTTAATATAGATTTATTTAGCTAATTCAGAGATTGCCTATTGAAATAAGTTTTAATATTTGTGGTAACACCATTAGGATAGGTATTTTTAATATCAGATACATGTCACCGAATGTTGTTGGAGTTCCGTTCTATGGTTTCTATGGTTATTGTTTATCTGATGAAATAATGGATACCAGAGGTATTTATAGAAAGATATCATAAACTAAGTATGAAAAATTTTGGATTTTTTAATGAAAGAAATGTACTATACGGCTCCTCTTTTTTTTAAATATCGTCCACAAAAAGTTGCGGTGGTTTTCAAATCAGCTTTAAATTTTTTTAACGTCTGTCACTATCCCGCACTTGCAATTTATAACCGACTAGAGAACCGAGCCTGCTTCACGAGCAGATGTAATATAGTCGAAAATAATCGTTTTTAAATAAAATGCTATAATTTTGCTTCTGTTCGTATAAATATCGTAATTTCTTACGGTACCCTATTTAAGTTTAATAAACGTTTTGGGTTACTGTAACTAAATCAGTAACAGCATATTTTAGATTATTTTTGGTCTGTAATACATTCCGCTTTTATTTTCAATTCTTATATGTTACATAAACTAATATCTTGATGCGGAAATATTTTATTTTTTAAAAGATACTAATAATGTAATCCTATTCCACACAACGCGGCAACAGCATAAAGTAATCCCTCGACGCCCTTCATGTCACGTGACTTTTGCAACAGCAACAAATAACAAACAGAAAGAAGAAAATCAAGCACGAGCGTTACGCATTTTCGAGATCTTGATCGAGATGTCTGAGAATGATAACAAGAAGAAAATATTTTGAGGACATGTGCAACCCGCACTGGAGCAGCGAGGTCGACTCTTCCCGACTAAAAAATCCACAGAATATAGATAGAGCATCCTAAATCAATCCCTTTGGCTTAAGAGAGTGGATCGATCAAAACGCTGGCTGTCCCGATAAGGTGGTGGAAGACACAGAAGTGTGCTATTTACGAATGAAAAATTTTACGATTGAATAGCACTATGACAAGTAAATGATATAGTGGGTGTGTATGCTCATAGCTCAATAGAATCCTCGCTAATTGGTGGAAAGTTTAACATGATCATAATCCTGCATCAATCATAGTTTGATAGAATTCATGAGCCATCGATTTCATGAAATTTACATTTTTGTGAAAAAAGGAGTAGACTTCGTTCACGTGTTCGTTCGACGTGTGATCGTTCATACATCGTGATATGCACTTTCAAAAACGTACCGCGGGCTTTCTGTAAGACTCTGCTGCTAGTCACAAGGCACGAACAGCTCAAACCTGGCTCGTGAATAATATTCCGGACTCCAGAAGAGTCTTTCAGGAGGTTATCATAGATTTAATTTTTATCTTTCATGCTGTACTGTGTCGTCATGCCTTTCGTAATTTTGGAGGACATACTGTAATCGACACGCTCGTCGGACGGGTTAGCAATGGTATTACCGGACGCTTCGCCTTTTAGTCGCTGCTACCCGTAACCAGACTGAGTTTTATGGTCAGACATATGTAAGGTCGTTGTGCCGCTATCTGTCAGAAGCTATGGGATTGTAATAGTATTTCCGTTGTGATATCAGAAGGGGAATATTAACAGAAGGAAATAAGAAAATGTGCCTTATCGGAAACTCGAGTATTTATAAACACACATCGAAACATACAGAACAATTCCAAATAAAATAATCTGGGTATTCAAAGCGAAAGCAACATAGTTAATTGCTATATAATTGCGCCACCGAATCATGTTCGCCTATGTATTCGCATCACCATAGGGACGGGCCCTACACCTGTTTTATGTTGTATGGGCAAGATCCTTTATTATATCCATTATCTACTATCTCCGACGATACCCCCCATGTCCTCCGTCTACAAATATCTGACACGATGTCATAGCTATGGTGGCGACATTTATCTAGCAGTAGTTAATGTTCATTGGTATGCAGTTTTTATCTCGTAGCACGCCAGTAATCTGGGTTCGATTACTCGCGTACAACGAGCCAGCGCTACAATTTTTTTTAATTTTATGTGCTGAATTTAACGTGTTTTGGTGGTGAGAATAAGCAGTATAAGCAATAAGGCACCATACTAGTTATATCTATCCTATATAACAATATAGTAATATTGTTGTGATACGAAACGATCCCGATGCGAAGTCAGTTAACGCCCAATACATCGTTTTTTTTTCAATAGAGCATTAACACGTTGATTTGAGAATATGTAATAATAATCAATATTAATATCTTATTAAACCATAACACATCGATTTTTCCGTGGCAATAATACGTTCGAGCACGTTCGTAATGCTTGAAGCTGATTGCATTTCTTTTCTATCTCTATCTAAATGCCATGAATGATGAAATGAAATTGAATTCTAACGATTTATCTGTATCGAAAAGTTCATGTGTCTTAGTAATCCTAATGGGTGGACAAGGTAAAGCACTTATCGAGGATAAGTGTTTTTTGGTCTCAGACTAGATAGACTGTCTGCTTGTCACCTCACTGATTAAAAAAAAAAACTTCATTCCAGTGACATGATTTTTTTTATTAATCGGCTTCAGAAAAGGTCAGGTTCAGGTTTTCATTTCGATTGTATTTTTTAATGTGTGTTCACCGATTACTCGCACTTTTAAATTAGTAGTTAGCCGTTAGCACAATAACTCACAATTGGGCTAACGTCACGCTATCTTATGTCGTGAGCGTCTTAAGAGACGAATGAGGAATACTCAATACTCAATAAATCAGCAACAAAATCCTCATCGCCCAAAAGCCTTTTTTTTACGGTTGGCAAACAATCTAGCAGGCTAGCCAATCGATAATGTTATAGACCATGATCAATTAAATGGTGATAATGACAAAAAAGTAGTAACTTTGAAAACATAATATTGCTTTTTAATTAATGAAAATCAATAGTGGTACCCTAGTGCATTTGCAACTACACCCGACAACGGAATCTTGTAATAACACTATCGTAGAGCTGGGTGTAGTATGCGAGAGTACCGGCACTGCGAGCGAGGATATGGTCACAGTATAAGCTGTCGGTCGTACAATATACCGTCATAAGCAAGAGAGGTGCCTTCAATTTTTTTTTTTAAATTGAGTTATATACATTTTCGGAATCAGCGAAAAAGGCGCATCTACCAGTATTTAGTTTATAAATTTTTAAATTTATTAAGTTATCAGTAAAACAGAAAGTTGCCTCTACTATGTATTGAAAGAAACAGCCGCGTATAGTCAATTGCGTCTAACCTTATTGTAAGATTAGATTTTTATTACAAATAAATAAAAAGACTCTTCTGCATCACAGTTAAATCAAAAGACGCATCTGTATATTTAACTGCGGTGTTACTAAGGACGCTTGTCGTGAAGACATGGCTTTTTAGTTTAATATTTTGACTACCTGATGACACAAATGGCAGAAGTGCTTTTAAATGAGCGATGCAAATTAAAAACTAATAAATAAGAATAACTAATTATTCATTTTAAATCTTTTCCAAAGACAGCACGTGATGAAAAAATTATAGTTTTTTTTCCCGTTTTTAAAATTTTGTGAGCGCCTTTGCTTATGAAGTCAGTAGGTAGGGTGGTCAAAGGTCTCTTTTTCCGGAGGCAGACTCCATTTGGCTATTATGAACAACCACTCAGTATGGGAAAATTCAGCTCGTTATTCATCCAAATACAATAAAAAAAAAGTCCGAATTTCCCCGCGATTGTAAAATTATAAACCGTCCATTCTCAATCAAGAAGACACCGTTAGTTGTAGCTAATTGAAATAAAAATAATTATTAATAGTCAATTAAATATTTGCCCCAACAAAGCTGTACATTGAGTTTCTAACGGCAAAGTGTTAATAATGCTTACAAAGCTCGCGTGTACACCGCGATCGGATCGAACAGCGCCGCCAACCGTCTCCGAACTGATACGTACCCTTGACGAAAACCGTTAGCTCTTTTATACTAATGTAACAAATGTCGCGATCGTTTCCTGTACACTGGGTCCATTAGGAATGTGTTAGTTGTTTGATAACGTTGACGGAGTTGCGATCTGTTAAATGGTTTAATAATAATTTGTTACATTAGTCTTACTGGTGACAGGACGCGGCTTCGCATATTAAATCCGCGATACTAAGTGTTATCAGAAGATTCCCTTAAACTTATTCAAAATTATGTCCTGACTTATTCTATGACATTATCTATTTAACGGTTGAATTTAACTTCGATCCGTTCAGTCCTTTAAGCGTGATTGAGCGACAACATTAAGTTGAAATTAAACAATAAGGTAAACATCAGTAAATATCTCGCTGTTCCATATAAGCTATAAAGGACTTCCTCTAAGCCATGGTTACCGCTTTTTTAACCATATTATAATACCACTACGGTAATATTAGGTTACGTACATTTCGGACTGTTTCCAAAACATAATATATTAAGGTATCGATTATGTCTTCCTGACTGTTTTCAAACAGCGAGGATGTCATCTAATTAAAGGCATAAGTCGTCGACGTCGTAGAAAATAGGGCCGCACTGTTTATCAACGGATACAGCAGCACTCACTAGTTCTATCATCGTGCTTTTTAACACTCACAGGTGCTCTCATATTTTTAAAAAGTGTTATGGAACTGGGTACGGTACTCTGTGCTGCTTCAATGCGAAATTATGCACTTCAGTTGTCTTCGAAATATGTTTGGTCAGACGTAGTACATGCCGATTTCCTCCCGAAGCATTTATTATAATAAAGAAAATAGACATAAAAATAGACATAAAGGGAAATAAGCAGAGTAAAATAAATTACCTAAAGTGGCGTATTCCGTAGAGGAAAACTGAGCAAATTAACAATATGTCAAAAATACAAATGAAATTAATGAAACTATTAACTTAATTTATAGTATCGAAGATAGCGTGACATGGTTTCACGTGTCGCCGTCGTCCGTCGCTGTCGCCGACAATTTGTTTTAGATATTTGTAGAAAAACAATTTAATGTAGTAGTGAAAATTATTATTTCATTTGGATCAATTAATGTCTTGCTAAGAGAAATCTTAATAACATAAATGCATACAAAAGACCGGGCGATGTCGGAAAGCAAACCCTGCCAGGGCCGACATAAACAAGGAGGTAGACCATGAATGTAATCCTATAGTCTATTATTATTTAATACACAGTTGTATAACATACAGTTTTATACTTTTTCTATTTAAGTTACCCGGTAAATGTTCTAATTTTCTTGGTCCATATCTACTTCCATGGGCCTGTCGACCTCCGTGATATTATATCGATACCCATTTTAAATTGTACCCCTGTAAATAAACTCTATCCAACGAGAAGATATTCCGCGTAGGCCTGAAAGTGGTCAAGATTTTTAGACCTATCATTATTTATTGGCAAATTTTTAGTTTTTACCCTGAAAAATCTCCACGGATCGGAATTTTGCAAAACATTTTGTTGTCATATTTATATTAAATTTGCACCCAAACTAACTTGCGTAAGGTACATTTATTTTGTTTAGCATATTATCGGTAAGCACAGTCAAATAATAAATCTACGTGAAGTATTTTATTTAAACTACGTTAATTATCTACTAGATGTATTGACCAAATGTATAGTAATTAATAGTTAACGAGACCCGTGACGGTCTAATATGCGTCAGTATATTGTTACTTGAATAACTAATAAATTGACGACAACTGGTCGGTCGGGTTTAGCCTGACAGGACCAGTTTATTGTTCGGAAACGTACTTAGGTATGTGACTTTCACCAATGGACACCGGTGTGGCCATTGCGAACAGTGTGGCGTCGCACCTATCATTGTTGAGCATGTGCTCTTGAAGCCCTTTCTCGTCTGAAGTAGAATTTTTAAGTCGATACAGAGATGTTTCATTTCTACGCCCGTGTTGGTCGTGGCCTCCTTTTGACCTTTTTCTCGTCCTTTCTCTCAACGGACAGCTTTTTCTGTCAGACTATTTTAATCGGTGTATTTTATTCCTGTAGAACCTGACTACCACCTCTATGACCGATGCGCGCAATCCGCGCCTCATACAATAAGTTTTTAATTCTATACCGTACCTCATAAATGTACTAACATAATGTTTAAATGGACTTTAAGGACACGTTTTTATTGAAGTGCTTTTAAACTTTGTACCTTTGAACTGGTTTAGTTCATATTGAAAATATTTTGTAGTTTACATGAGATATAATTATATATATTAGGTCCAGAATTTCAGCTAACTGGTTACTACACCCTAATCAGATATTTTGAAAAGTTATCTTGCATCAAAATCGTCCAGGTTGACATGCATTGAGTGCTGCCAAAAGAGTTCACATTACCGATATAACACAGGTCTAGTTCATTGGCTTCCTTGTATCTCGTTGTTGTTATATCAGTGGCTACAAAACCTGGTACATTCGATATGAAGTTACTTTCCTAAGTACATTTATACTAAGAACTGCTTCAGGATTATTTTAATAGTACACGAGTGACCTGGATTTGAATGCCTGTGCCAGCACTATTAAAATTGTAATTTTAAGTCCTAAATGTGCCACGTGTACGGCGATATAGAAAGACTTCGGGAGAAAATCTGGACGTCTAAAAAATATATAAAATATTTCGAGGACATGTGCATTCCACCAAACCGCATTGGAGCAGCGTTTCGGACTCCCGGTTACTATTTAATAGACGGACAGAAATTTATGCAAATAAAAAAAATATATCTGTCGCGACCGTATACCCCATACTGGGGCGGTCAGAGGTCTAGACAAGTTAGTCCCTTCAATCCCTTTTTCACTTGCGCTTATTTGGAACAACAGTTGATCAGCCTGTCGATGTCTTAGTGACCAAGTCAGCGATAAAAATACTCCATTTAGGGAATGGAAGTCGAATTCCCAAGTCAGATTCCCTTAACACTATCATGGCTGTTTATGCAAATGTTATTGTATTTAAAATTTACTAGGTACATCCAAAGAACACATCAAGTGGTTCGCAGGAATGAAAATTGGAAGCCACTGGCAGAATCTTTAAAGTATTAATTGTGAGCCCTTGAGCTGTGAAAGTCTTCATCAAATTGTTAACCACGAAGAATAATTTTATTTAAAAAAAGTAACTAAGGCGTGTTATAAATATTATAGGATTCCTTGGTTTCATTATTCGATTAATAAGGTAGAGACCATGATTATAAAAATATTGTTCGAGTGTAAAGAAAAATAAGGAATCTTCGTAAATTTTATTTCCAAAAATTGATAAACCATGACGTAACGGTAATTTCTATGCCAACCTAAAAAAAGCTGATACTGCTAACGTCATTCCATTTGTTGCGATAACAGTAAATTATTTCATCTTAGAAGAGGTCCATGTATAGTGGATTGCCATCCACTATTATTCGTACGGGCCATATTAATTGTACTATTTTGCAATGTTGGATAAAGTGCATCATAGTTTTCTTCCAATCATATCTAATCGCACAGCCCATTTCGATCCCCATCTATCTACAAAGTTAATTATTATTAGAAGACTATGTTTTAAAGAGGGTTAAGGTTACAAGGGAGCAATAGTAGATTTGGTGGACGAATGAAATTTAGAATATACAAGTGTACAAAAATCAATACTTTTGGCATTTACTGACTGACTGATCATCCCGCATCTAGGTTACTCCCAATAAAACTGGAGCTTTGGAACATATAGTGTTGAAGTAATTAATGAAAAATCATCAATAATTTTTACTTAGTGATGAATGGCTTGTGTGTGTGCTGATAAATTTGTGAAAATAAATCCAGCACAGCAGTAAGTAGTTTCCAAAAAATGTTGTATCTCGTTGCTTTTAATAAATTTATCAATACATAATGCCTCTACTCTAATGTACATTAGTTCTTACAAATGATGCACGTGTTTAGTATTGAGTAATAGTTGTTCATTAATGACGTAATTTTAAGGCGACTTATCTCATTATATATGTTTTTTTTAACCATTTAATTAATGATGTTATTTCTGAGTGCTTGATAGAGTAATTTATAGAAAAAAACTTAAAACAAATACAGAATGTTCAAACCACATGGGACTTTAATTACAAACAGACACGATTACGTGTATTTTGTTAGAATTTGGTATGATATATATAAAGTTCTAACTCCTGCCTGCGGCTTCGCCCACTTGACCTTAAATCTTCACTCAAAGCAGCTCGTGATCTAGATAAATCTCATTACATGACATAATTGACAAACGTACAAACTTTTTCATTTATAGATATGTTTCAAATATTTACTAGGATTACTGGGTAGTATGATATTCAGTAGGAAAAAAAATAAGGTTTTGGAAATTGTATCGGCTAAGCTGCCATTAGACGCTCATGCGTTATATATTGTGGTTATTCCGTGTCTGGGACGGGCCATCGCACCAGATCCTTCCTCCGATCCGATATACTTTGTGTAAGTACTTACGAAAATATGACTTTGACGAATGTCTCTGTTAGTGCTAATTGAGCGTTATGTTTTATTCCAGACAAATGGAATAATACAGTTACATCACAATCACCAAAAAGCGCGTTAAAAGAATGTGATGGACAAAAGGTTGTGAAAATAGTATGAATGAAAGAAGAACCAATAGTTTAATGGGTTGCAGCAACAAAACGGAGTCCGTCTCTGCATAGTGCTATAGTAGTGTTACTATAACTACAGCGCTGATATTCTGTCGGTACCATGGATAAATAGCCCGTTGTTCCCGCAAAAGACAACATGAGACGATTTGTGTTGTTTTATCGAATTCGATACGGAACACTAAAACTTAATACTTCACTAATTTATTAGAAAACTACTACAGAAAATACTCTTTTCTTTTTTTTTTCATATCAAGCAATTACTCTGCAATAACTGGTAACACTATTGAAGGTATGAAAGTTTAGTATGTTTACCAGCGTGAATTGTACCGCAGAAAACGGCAGCGTTATACTGCCACGTTGTAAAGAAAACTAGTGAATTGCAAGTTGACTCAAGCACATAGGTTCGGTAGTGTATGATTAAATTTCTAAGTACTTTAAATTGCGACATCCCATGTATAGTAAAAAAGAAAACCACATCTATTCGCTGCCACAACAAAAAGACACATTACGGGAATCAGACAGTGCGATATTACAAAACTGATATTGGATTAACTGCAACGAAAAACCATACGATTTAGCAATATAATTCGGCAATAACTAATAGAACTAAGTATTAGAGTAACTGAAAAATAATTTCATAAATTTTTAATAAAAAAATGGCTCTGTTACTATTATATGATCGATCTGTCGTGCCGAAACCGAAGCGGGTGTATTATTAAGAAGTGTCATACTAAAAATCACTAAATTTGAAGTTGATTAAAATGGAATCTTAACTCCACACTTTTATTACTATATTTAAATTTTCGACCGGTTTCGCCTTTAAAACATCATCAAGGTAAAGTAACAAAAGTACAAGTGAGTTGTTTTTTTTTACAATTAAAAATTAAAGTAAAAATTGGAGTCATTTTAATGGTAAAAAAATATAGTGGAAAGGGTTAGATGATACTTTTGTTATTATGAAAAAATTTTTAACTACTTGTAATTTCTTTATAACCTTTGAAGCTTTTTCCTCGTATTTGCTGAACAATGTTAAAAGTGGTAGTTAAGTACTACCTACTCAAGTCTAGTTTTTTTTTATTTAATGCAAAAAAAACTACTCTACAAGAGTTTGTCTTGTTTCGCGGACGCTTTTTAAGCCATACATATGGATATGGACAAAGACGGAGACCCGGAAAAAATATTTGTAGGCCTTGCAAATACTTTTACCGGAAGTATATCTGGCAACGATGCTCGCCATCTGTAATGTTTTATCTCCCGAAGGGGCGAAAAGATAGTTGCGGCAGCCAGTTTTGCTCTGCTGAGTTGTGCCTAATGGAAATCCGTAGTTGATGTACACAAACCCCTATGGCCGACAGGCGTGAAGTGCTCATGAATTCAAATACTTGTTCCGTGCGGAAATCGAACCCGCAGCGGCAAAACCAAATGCTTATCCACTACGCTAACATACCGACAAATGTATAAAGGAATTATTGAAATATTAAATGTGCGGTTGCGGCTCTAGAGGTGTTCGATCCTGTCAATACGATATGGAAGAGTTGTTGTTCATTATTTGACCGCAGTGTCAACAAATTGTTGTTACGATGCGGTAAGGGCTGTGAGCGAGACGGGGAAATGGTTCGTTTCATCCGCCGAATGGTGATATGGTAAATATGCATATAGAATAAGTATTTAATACTTATATTTACACGCTAACATCTATCAAACGTAGAAGTAGACAGAGATTACGAGATTCACTTTTCGCCTTTCCGGGAGATATAAACTAACGGATAGCGAGCATCGTCGCTGGGTTTGCTCTTATCTCGTAGTAATTTTCAAGGTTTTTTCCCTCAGTGGCATCTTACGACATCCATGGGAAGATATGGGGTGGCAGATTCTTACATCGTTACCACATGGATAACAGATACTCGCAACTTCGCCTACAACTCCCAATATTTCCCGGTTGAAAAATAGCCTAAACTACTCGCTAGGAAGTCCTTTACCCTTTTCGTGAAAACAAAGATGATAGCGTCAAAATCAGTTCAGCCGTTTCCAAGATTAGCCCAACAAACTTAAAAATCGATTGATTGGCAGTTATTTTGTTATTATAAGCGAAATCACAGACAGATGTTCTGAGTTTTAAAGCCCTGCTTTTATAAGAGATTATTGTTATTCCGGCAGGTGAAGGAGGGGCTTATAGAGATTTTCCCCTCAGTCGATTTTAATGATGCACACGGGACGGGACGGCGGATTATGTCTTACAAAAAATCTAGTGCTGCATGGCAATTGGGACCACAATAAATATCAAAAGTTAGCTCTCTGGCATACATTTCTTGAAAGATTTGCCCATACTTACTGCTGGGCTGGGTTAGTACTGCCCAGCACAGTTTCTTCGCACTTGTGGTGCTCTCCCTCATCACTCTTTTGTGAGACTTGGGCTCGGGAGTTCGGACGGATTTTCCACCGTAGTAGAGTGCATCACGTGCGGGTTATGCCGACATTGGAGAACGAGGTGGTATTTTCCTATTTACATTCCAAATATCAGTTTCATTTGTATCATTTGTCTATTTTATAAAAGTTTTTTAGGTAGGATCCGAATCTATTATTTTTGTATAAAAATGCTACGGTGCCGGAAGTGTTTGAAAAATCGTGGGTTCCGCAATAACACTACTATAAACGTCATACTGCTGATCACAGGCTTCGTCTCTGTTTTATGAGGCATGTTCAATAACTTTTTCGTTTATTGAATTATTCATAATTAAAAAAAAGATCATTCTTCACATCGTTTTTGTAAATCGGGGCTAAGTGCTCGTCGAGGAAGGAAAACCAATCATTCTGCGCCCCCTCATGACGTGTCCGATCTAATTTTACAATACACTTAGTTATTGACGAGTTCCAAAAATACCAGCAGTCTTGGCAAAACTGAACGGGCGTTAACATCGCTATCAGCCGCACAATGCCCCAACTTATACAACATGCCCGACGCGCCAGGCGATACCTAACCATACCAACATCCATATACATCTGCATAGATTAATGCGCCACGCTCACATCTTTATATCTGCGTTTGTATGTGTACGACGGCGTATTGTATAGCCGTCGTGAACGATACAAGTACGTTGTTCTTACAGTCGCTAGGTCGCTGAGCGTCGCTACTCTATATTTTACGAATCGCAGCGGCGTGAGCTCAACATAACAATCCGTGGATGATATTTCTGTCGGTTGATTTTTAATTTTATCTGACGTTTACGCATCTGTATGTGAACTAGTCTGATAAATTTAAATCTCGTATTTCATATTTTTATGGTAACATTTACACTTTCATGTCGTTTAGGTTTTTATAGGCGTCGATATAGAAACATAAGCCGGACATAGTTTAAATATTTTTCGTTGTTTATTACTGAATACAACTACATTCATAATAGAACGGAAAGTTTGGTCTTTGTAAGTTTAATCATTGAATTTAATTTATTATTAATAACTATTAAAAGAGCAATAACGTGCCATTCTGTTTTCATACCGCTCATGGAAAACTAATTTCTTATTCAATTTTTAAATTTTTTGCGGTTTATATTGTGCATAAACATAATGTCTTCGAAATTATTATAAATCAAACTTGCCGGATTCCTGGAAACATTTTTTTTTATCTCAGTTTAGCGGTGACGGTACCGGATTTACAACCTAGGCCACTTGCGTGAAACTTAAAGCTATCGCTTTAGCTCTGCACTACCGAAATTAAAACTGAAGTTGAGAGAGAATAAATTACAAAGATACCTGAATTTTTGACGAGTTGCAACGATAGATATTCTATTGTTATGACCCGTGAATGGATAAACGAAATTTCAGAGGCGCATTTAGTTTTAATTTTGAGTGGTATACATTTATATTATGTATACCGTCATGACGCCAGTCACCCATGCAGAGATTACGGTTTTACATTTAGCACAACTTAGCGTAGTCAAACGAACCTCCGTAAACCACCTTTTTGTCTCTCCAGTTGATAGACCATGACGTCTTTGCCTTTGCGTCGCCGAGTTAGCCCAATTTTCTCTTACGAGACACCCCTTTCTTAAATATTAATTTTGAATTTGATTAACATTACAAAACTGCGTAAAATTTTGAAAATATTCGGTTTTATTTTAACGTACATTTAATTACAATAGCATTATATAGGACAGGCTCCTTTATAATACTGTTTTGGAATACATGAAAGTATGTGAAAAAGCAATGGCGTTAAAAGCATCTTAGACAATAGTAGGGCAACACTATATTCAACATTCCGAGAGCACGGCATGCGGACGGCCGAGCGACATCTACGGTCCACCTTAGCCATGGTTTTTAACAAAGCGACCGGGGCGAGGCATTGAGCGCGTCTCGTGTTATTTTATTGCGCGTAACGGTAAAAAGGAGCCATTTTAATCGGCCATGTGATGCGGCGTACATCGCGCGGTCGCATTGTGCCGCACTACACCCATAGCTCTCAACTAATCCCCCCTCGACATTGAGACTTAGGTCACCGTTCCAATTTCATTGATATCTTCTAATGACTTGATTTTTGTTATTCGTTCGACATTTGGTTTACATTGTTATAGTTTGACACGTATAAGAGTTGTTACTCTAATTTTTAAACTCTTGAAATTCTTTACTACTTCCATTGTTATCTTTTAATATAAAAGTATTTTGTATCTATAAGTTAAACTTATGTTGGACCTCCTACATGTCTGAAGAATAAAAAGTCCTCTAACCGTAAGTAGAAGAAGACCTGAGCCCAGCTGTGGGACGTGATATACATGGTAAAGATAAATGTAGAGACTGTAGTTACATGCTGCTAAATGTAAGTGTATGTGTTGTGCCTATTGATAATTAAGATGAATTGCTTCGTTGCTATTAATTAAGTATGTCGTTCACTCGCCATACAAAAGGGTTCTGCCTTTATTATGTTTAAAATTATATAGTTTAGGTTGGGTAATCATTGTCTTGAAATCAGCCGTAAATAATAGAATAACAGACTATCGCATGATACATGCATAAGAATTATTCACTAAAATTACACATCTATGTGACACCTGCCATTCATCCTGGTAAATGTTGGCAACTCTGTGTACATCCTAATGAATATGATTTGCTGACGATTTTGTGCACGACCATCGGGATAAGTAACAATACGTTCTGTATGATTACAACTTATTTCGTCGAAAACTGAAGGAATCTTTTTTCTTATTAATGAGAATGAAGCAGTCATATAGAACACACACATACACACACAAGATATTAAAATATGTCTGGATTAAGAAATGGGTACACGAGAAATGATTCTCGGACACATTTATGTACGAAGAGGATAGTTTCAAGTTTCGAGGAGGATAGAAGATCTAGATCTATAACCCTTCATCGATTGAAGCTGCAGTAGCTAATTATTATCACGTGAACTTAGTTAGTCCGACCTCAGGCCGGCCATATAGATTCCTCTTCGTGGGTGACCCCATGTACTAAGACGAAACGAAACCCTTTGATTGTTTCAAAAACCGAACTCGGCCATTCGCAGGCTGCTGCTTAACGCGCCCTCACTCTCGGCTCGTTTAACGACCCTTCCCTCGCGTTTAGCACTTTGTAGATAGAGCACTGGTGAAATTCGATAATCTTGTAACTGTAAAATTGCCAGACACCTAGCACCTTTGACGCTGCGGCCCGTCACCGTATCATTAGAATGGTCAAGTGTAAGGTCTAATGATGATTTCGCCCTGGCTGATTTTGACCATGGCGACAACTTCCGAATACTATCGACTGTTGTCAATTGCATGTCGGAAATTATAGTTTGGTAAATGTACACGCAAATAGAAGAACTCACTCATTATCCCTTCCGCACATCCGATGTACCGCTTATGCGATAACATCGTAGGAAGTGTCAGAGACACGGGACGAACACAGCACAACCACTAAGTCATGAAGTCGTCAAGTCGCAGTGTCAAATACACAATATTCAACATAATAGCCGAAAACAATAACTTGTAAGCTACTCAAATATTGGTTTTGGTCTGAATTTGAACGTAGGACGCATGACTACAGATGACTAGGAAATAGTCGTCGATAGGTCTTAATCATTCAAGATTATATATTTAAATGTAATGTATGAATTAATAGACGAATCCGACAAGGAAAGTTTTTGTGGTGCGGCTAGTTGTTGCTATCTATATATCACTTGTATTACTGCTATGGCAACAAACCGCGTATTATACCATCAACAGCTACTTAACATGTTATACCTTTTTTACACGGGGCGTGTAGTGACAATTGTTTTACCAAGCGCACTTGAGATTTGTTTGCATCCGCATCACACCGCCGCACTGAATTGTCAAGTCATTCTAATATTTGTTTTTGTTGTCGTTCTGGTCCCGGCTGCGTTTGTAAACAACTAGGCTACCTGTTGAGACCGCGTCGATCCACAAACGATACACCTAACCTTACCCCCAAACCAATGATTAGCCGGGCATAGGACGGGAGTCGCAGCCAGGGACCGCTACTCAGAAGCGAGATTTGCTGAGCAACGTGGTCATGCGAATTATATGATAATAAAAATGGTAATAATTCGTTGATGTATTTTATGTGGGGCAGTCAGGAAGTTATGTGAAAATAAAAATATCAATGGCTTAATATTAATATAACACCACACTAAAATTGCAAGTGTTTTAAAGTTATGGCACGAGATGGTATATTATTTAAAACTCTTCACCAACGTCTACGATATCGGAATTTAAAGAAGTCACAGGGTGCCAATTTGGAACCGTAACGCCATATCGATTCATTAAAAATATGTACTTAATTGTACTTTCTCGATAAACTATGCATTATTGCCGGAGGTGGGTATTCGAATATTCCTAGAACCAAACCCGAACCCGATAGTCAAGTGACACCAACCAAAATAAAAAGTAACTTTCCCTAATCTTACTTCCATGGTTATTGAAGTCTTGGACACTATCATTAGAGAAGAATGGGAAAGAATTCTACAAGAAACGCAACAGAAACCGATGAGATCGACGATACCTGGAATGCGGGTTGTCATTAAGGCAAGAGGAGAACATCAAAACAAACAGAAAATCATTGAACATGTCTAACAGAATTAAGTTTCAATAAAGATTTTTTTTTAATTCTTATTTGTTGTTTTTATTTATCTCAAACCCCATAAGCGTTGTCTAAAAATAGTTTACTCTGTACTCATAATATAAATAAACCTAACGAGATAATATTCCGCAGGTGCAAACATTTTGTATGGTTAAAAAAAAAACTTTCTAAAAGGAGTCGGCGGGTCGACCAATATGATGTGATTGTGTGTGTTACAGATTATAATTTTATCACATGTCTCACTAACGATTTACGTAATGACAAATCTAATTAAATCATTGTTTGCCCGCAGACTGCGTCTATTTCGAGACGTCGTCGACGTCTCCGTACCAAATCCGGCGGATAGAGGAACTGAACAAGACGGCATCGGGAAACGTGGAGGCAAAAGTCATGTGCTTCTATAGGCGGCGGGACCTGCCGAACCCCCTTATACAGTTAGCTGATAAGCATCAAAGTGAGTATCATTGTATCATTGTTGTGCGTTCGCTTACTGTGGTAAGACCAGCAGCGGGCGGGTTAGCGCGACTATAATTTGTTAATTGTTTTGATTACGGGAGGTAAGTTTGATCATGGTTTTGGATATAGAATTTTGGCTGAGATTCGAATTTTGGGAATGAACAGTATTTAATTCAGTAAGTTGAAAATCTGTTCTTTAGTTTAGTAACAATTGGTATTGTATTTTTTTATTTATATAGATGTCACTTAAAGTATCTAGTTCTTTTAGTATGAAAAGATATGCCAATATTCAGAATATCTCCCTGTAGTCATCAATGTTAGGCTGACAAACGAGCCGTGATTCCGTATGGCCTGTCGAAATTTATAAAGATCGCACCTCTCCTGTCCATAAGCGGCGTAGAATGCGACTAATAGTAAATATATTAAACATATTTACATAAAGTTAAATGTTGTATACAATTTTCACACCCATGTTCTACTTGTTACGAATAATAAGTCTTATCCTCAGACAGTCTAGGCATATCTGCCTACCCCATCATGGCGTCCAAATTAAAAATGGTCATATGTCAATTTATGATAGTTAAACGCTTTTATGGGTGACAAAATCTACACTTTCGTTAGTTGTATTATTTATGTTTTATATTTGGAACAGGAAACCCAAAAATTTAACAAAATCGATGAATATTATCGTTATAATTTACCAGTAGGTACACTTCCAGTGGCTTATTTTACAGAAAAATTATAAATAACGCAAGTAAGGCACTCGAAGTACAAAAAAAGAATAACAAAAATCCTGGGACTTGCAGATTATACAGAGAAATAAATTTTTAAAAATAGTAATTTTATTTGTGTTTCGTCTGCAGTCAAGCGATAAAAATATTGTACGGAACTCATGTACGCAAAAACTTAACAGATCTCGTGTCATTTAAGTTTTTGTTTTTAACTTCTGGTATATGACAAGTGTAGTTAACGCTAAACGCCTTAAGAAAATGTCAGGCAAATCTAATAATTTCTTGTACACCAAACGTAACAAGTCTGTATCCGAAGGTGGAAAGCATGTTGTTGTGGTGCGCGATGTCTGGTATTGCAATCCCCTGTGAAGTGTGTCGTTTCTCATGCAATCCTCCCAACCTCGCAAGCTCATGCCCAGTAATGGAATGTTTAGAACACCAAACCATAAATATTAGATAACGTAAATTTAAAGAATCTTATATACTCAACTGAAACAATCTACTTGACGTTTTATACTAAAAGGTTTCGTGTTATTGCTATTGAACAAGAGTATTGTGTGCTCGCGTCCTTGTAACGAAATAAAGTTGTGGTTTAATATCGATTTTCTGTAGGTAAAGATTAAACGCGCCGAATGAGAAGGCAACAGAAATTTCGTAAAACACTCTAATCTGCAAATGTTTCCACGTCTCACGGGCCCATGCGGCTGAGCCGGCTACTTGATTCTTTCCTATAAATAGACGATTATACCTACATTAAGAATGGCGTCTAGGAACTAATATACTCAGCGTGTGTCCAGAAGCTTCGATAGTACGTATTCGATTAGCTGGCCGTTTCTCTCCCATCTGCGTTTTTGGAATATTCAAACCGATAGTCGCATATTTCTTGCGTTTAAAAATGGAAATATTTTGCGTAGTTACATTTTGCAGTTCGTGCATGTTACCAAACACAACGACTATAAAGTTACCTGTTGATAAACTTAACTATCCACTGTTCATTTTACGTACTGCCAAAATTATAGAAACTAAAGGATTCAACTGATACAGTTTAATCTTTCTTTAAATTAAAATACAAATGTTATACGGCATCATTGTGTGAGCATTTAATATTATGCGTGACAATATTTGAAAATTATAAGTTTTTGGTGTAATTAAATGTTTAATAATATGTTGCGTTACTTATTTCGTTAATTTTGTTTTTATATAAATTGTATGAATTAGAATGAGCTTAAAACGACTGAAATTCTTTGGTTAATTATTTAATTGCATGTGTATGTATGCCTTTATTTCGCGTGAATTGCTTTAATATTTTGACGAATGATTAAAAAAAAATTAAGATTAATTATGTATAGTATTTAAATACGTCCGCAGTGTTTCTCTACAGCAGAAAGTAAAATTATTGCTTACTATGGCACATACATCTACTATGAGAAATATTTGAAAATAGTAACTGAGTTAATTCGGCCGAACTCATCCCACCGCTTGACGCCAATCGGTTGTTATACAACGATATTACGATATTAAAGCTCACACAGTCTTGCAAACTCGACTGTCAGTCTGATAACTGCGTCTTGCTATCTGAGTCGCCCCATGGTGTCATATAATGGACTCACTTAAATCATAAATACAGGAGACAACCCGATTTATAGACCTGAGTTGAAAACTAGACGCCATCGCAAGTTGAACTTACTACTTCCCATATCACCCACGATATAGATCCACCATAATTAAATAAAACGGTTGTGAACACAGGTTGTTTTAAATTTGTTTCTCGAATGTTTACTTCCTGCACGGAGCATCCTTCTTCTACTCACTGACAAACCAAGCTCTGACCGATATATGGTGGAAATCCACCAGAACTTGCCTAACCAAAATTAACACATTAGTGATTTGGAGCTCTTGTGCACCAGCCTCGCGCTCCCCAACCCGCCTTGCCATCCTTAGTTGGCGGTATATTGAAAAGGATGTTGACTGTACAAGAATAAAAATTAATCGTTTATAAATAAGGATAATTCAAAACGTGAGCCGTTGTGGCGTAGGTGTTAGGGCGCTCGGTTTGTTTTCGCAGTACATGAGTGACCAGGATTCGAATCTCGAACTTCTCAAATATATTGCGAGGAGACCGCTACTGGCTGCTACTTTACTTTAAATAAATAACTTTACACAATTCGCGTCATATCATTTTACAAAAGAGAGTAGATAGATGCAATTTATGTTAATCTTAAGTCATTAGTAATTCGGTTCACGATTTTATGATTTCCCCCCTCCTGGACGAGCGTCAATGTAATAATGGCATTTAGTGATCCTCGTGCTATAATATAACGAATGTATTTGTGAGGGCACCCTTACTAGAGTTGTTCTTTAGAACATCGCTGGCGGCTTTAATCAATTCTAATTAAAACCGAAACATTCATCTCATCGACTTTCATCAGGCGACCGTCTACCTGAATAGCGTTATTTACACATAACTTTGCAGACGCTAGCTGCATGTGTGCGTAGTTATGTTATTCGTTGTGTGAGTGAGCTTTGGCTATAGGGCCTCGTTGTGTAAACAATATGTTGCTTTTTGATTGCCACATTGTACATATGTGTGCGTGTATGCTTTGTCTTTAGGCGCACTTGCTCGCGTTGGTGTGTCGGTGGTGTAGATTTATTTTTAATTTTACGACTAAGGGCATTAGGTCGTTTTATTAATTTACATGTTTTATTATATTGGATTATAGTTTTAAAACTTTTATTATAATAAAACATTAAATATTGGTATGAATATGCCATCCTTTTTTTCCAATGTCAAACTCACCTGCACGTGGAGCATCATCTGGCTTGCTTACTATCACACAACAACAAAAGCTCTGGCGATAATACTGGTGAAAAATCAATCGGTATCCGCCGAACATAAATTTCAATGACTATTGATGGAGAGAGCAGTGGCACTGGTGCGAGGGTGGGTACCTGGTGGTCACGAACCTGCCGCCTAGCGTGATGAGCGTGGCAAATCCTTCAGAGAATGTATAGATCAGCTTGCTTAGCAGCAGCAGCTAGCAGAGGGTCAGCAGTGCACTTAAATAGTTTGATGAAATAAAAACCTTTTCGTTAAAGAAATTAAGTAATATTTATTAATCTCATTTTATAATTGGATATTTAAATGATCGATCTTGTCATTTGCTATAACAGTATTGTAAATCTACATAATATATTAAAAGCTTTTACCTACAATTCTCGTATAATCTATATGTCATAATAATATTTCTTCTAGGCTTTCGAACAGTGTATGTAACATTAAACTCGTTCTGTGACTCCGGCTCCTGCTCAGTCTTGGAATTTTTCGTTGCTTTGATATTTGTAGTTTTAACTTTCGAATAGTGAATTTCGACAGTGCAATTGCTTCATTACTTTCTGCTTATAAATCCAGTGTTTCCGGGATTAAATATCACAGCTTTTAATGTTAAGTCATAGTTATACTCTTTCATTAATTTTTAAAAAAAAATTTTTACCTCCGTTGTCAAGCCTTTCTTTTATGTTAAGTTACACACAGCCTTTTTGCAATTTTGTAGATACCAAATAGAGAAATAGTACAAATAGATTTTCAAGACGACACCAACAAGTTTGGTTGCATTTGTCGAAATATTGGCACATAACATTTTTGAACTGGCGAACGCAGCGTCGATACCTTCAAACTGATGATGCTGCCTTCCATCATGAGTATCTTGGTCAGTGCAAATTACGTATCAACTCCTTTTACAACACACATGTGTACAATAAGTCTTTGTGATGAAGGCCGACATTCGTGTTATATGAATGCACAAATTTTTGTATAGATTATACGGGCTATTTTTTATATAGGCTTTTGATATTAGGCCGGTGTACAGTACTGGCGCTCCCAAATTTTACGTTGTATACGTATTAAGTCACTTAAAATCTTAATTTTCTTAATCTTGCTTAGGTAAACATCACAAAATTAACCTATTTATAAAATTTCTTATCTCTAGGTTTTGAATCTTATTTTGTTAGCAAATCTATGAGTGTTACTCAATCAGGAGAATTATGTAGTAATTACATGATAAATTTGTTTTTAACTTCTATTAATAAATATGGATAATAATAATATTAGAATTAAAAAAAAATTAAATCTTGTAAGAGAAAGTGCAAATCGCCTAGCAGGCATAGTTAATCTAGAATCTTCTTTATCGTCATTATCAGCCTTTAAACAGCCCACTGCTGTGTCTTGTTACTTGCACATTGTGGTCTTCGCATTTATGTGTATCTCGGGAAAGTTGCCATAATCGCCACGCTTAGCAATCGGGTTGCTGCTCATTATCGTTCTACATTATTTTATCTCTGGCATTTATGATAATCACGATGATTCCCTCTTGGCCAGTGATATATGTGATATAAGTGAACTCGCAAATACAGCACTCAGTCGCCATTACCTCCCTGTACCAAATGTAACACTTATGCCATAAGATCGGAGGAAACGTGAGATGCGATCGGCACGATACGAACACAACATAAAACCAAATCCGAAAACCAATAACTAATGTATTGCACAAATATTTATTGTCTCTGACCATTAAGGCAGCCACACGGCCGTCACTTATCGCGTAAGCGTTATAACCGAAAAGGAGTGAGTGCCTCAACTTTTGAGTTACAATTATGCCACGCAGAACTTCTTACAGCGGAAGATGTCACCGTTGTCGAAAATCGACAAAAAATATTTTAATATTTTTATTGTAAATTTTATTATTGATGTTACTTAACTACTCGGTTCTATAGTTGCATTAGATCCCTTCTAGTCTTATAAGAATTTTAGCCATAGAAATTTAAATTGTACTCGTCTCTTACAATCTTCATTTGTGTGAAATTTCAATGTTGAGTGCGTATGGGAAAAACTTTCAAGCGTTGCATGCTAGTTTTGTTGATGCTTTCATGGAATGTTCCAGCGGTGGACTTATATAGGCTGATAAAGAGGAAGAAGAAGAACCGTTAAACATTTCTCAGTGAACAATCGGTGAACTTAATACATAATTAAATAAAACTAACTAGTTTTTCCCTGTGATTTTATCCATTAATAATATTTTTTTTTTCTGACTAACAATTGAAAACAATGTAATATTCATGAAATAGAGAACATCTCAAGAACTTTTGAAGCGGAAAAAAATTATTATTGTTTCAAAATAAAACTTTTAATGATATGACAAAGGACGTGAACGTGCCGGGTTCGACGATCCTAAGAGGGTTTCTTGTCTGACTATGGAACCTCAAAAATTATGAACTAGACAACTTACAAAACGGAGATTGCTATCAACGAGATATCCACGGGTTAGATTTCCGAGACAAATATCGTGTGTTAATCCGGTCCGCGTCGGACCCGGGGCGCGGGTCGGGGCGCGTAAACATAATCGCGGCCTCCACCCGCCGCCGTTGAATGGGAACGGAGACTCCGACCCCGTCCCGTCCCGTCCCGTCCCGTCTGCCCTCGGAGCTCCCACGCGTTTCAACTATTGAGATCGTTTGGGAATCGATGCCTGTTTTTTTCTGATATCTGATACTGCTGAAGTAGCCTCCGTACTAATTATTCGTTATAACTTATATTCGTATGAGTGTGTAGCAGTGGGCGTTAGACGAGATATATGTTTTCTTCAAATGTTCCATCGCACCCGGCTTATTTATTTATATATATAGCTATACCTTGCTAGCCGACAGACGAGGCTTAGGATATAGACTCATGGTAAATCCAAATCTTCGAGTAGTTAAGAGGCAATAAAGCAGTTTTTTTCTCTGAAAGTCAACTTCATCTATACTGGTGCGAAGAGCACTGGCCCGCTCCTCAAATCACCTGCTTAGTGAGGAAAAAACTAAAAAAAAAGTACAGGTTATTAGTTTTAGAAACAACATTGATGCGCTTGGCGCTTACTCAGAAAAGTCTGAAAAATAAAGATTGTTTTATGGAAATGGGTGCAACCGAGAAGGCGGCTCAGCTGATGGTAAGCGATTACACCGCAGGTACGTTACCGGCCTTTATAGGGTATTTGGGGCATCAGAGAGGATGGGGAGTGGCAATGGGGGAAGAGAGGAAACGAGCATCCGGTTGCATCACTCACCGAACGAAACGCAGAAGCATGAGATGCCTCTACTTCACGCGAGTATTCTGCGAGGTCGTGGTACTACACCGGTGCAGTTCGCCCTTTCGAGCAGCAACAATAGCCGCCGCTAGGCTCGACCACGTATAATGACATGACGACTGGATTATGTTTAGCAGAGGACATCGGTATACAAGCTAATGAAGAACGAGAGACGAATGTATATCGAGAGCGCCTTCTAGTTATGTGAAATAAGATTATCACTATTACGCGAGAGATTTTATGAAGGCATGCTACCGAAATGTTTGTGACGTAGCATGACCCTGCATCGGCTGCTCCGATAGTAGCCTGTTTAAGCCTTTACGTCACGTCCACCGTCCGAAGATACACCGACGATGCGTAACTTACGTGACGAATAAAACTTACCGTGACCGCGGTAACACAGCGCGTTCTGAATCACAATAGATCATTTTACGACCGAGATCGAAAACGCAACTTTCCGTTAGATTTTATTCCCGCTTTAAATGCACAACGTACAAGAAAATATCAATGCTCCATTGTCGTGACATGTTGCTCATGGAAATAGTGTCAGAGTCCTCATCCAAATTAACGTCATGATCCTGAAATCGCACTTAAATATTGGTAGTTGATACATTGTATCAAAAATACAACTAAATAAGACACTGTCTTTTGGCTTCTTCTGGTGACACGAAGCTGCATGGTACAGGTTTAGGACTTGTGCTTAATCGCGATAACTCAAAAGGCACTACTTTACATGAATTTGAAACTAGCTTAAAGCTAAGCAGTTAGTTGAAACTATAGAACATTTTAGTTTTCGTTAACAAAATGGAAGTTGTAGTTACAGCACCTTAAAGCATTACTACTAACTGGTACAGCAATTAATCTCGTCTCATAAATAGTGCTCGATACATAGTCGACGCTCTACGGAATAAATATTAAAAAAATTAAATATTATGTCCTATATTCATTGTAATTTTTGTATCCAATTTAAAACAAAGAGGCCGAGAGACATCAATACTCAGTGAGTCGCGTTCTAAACTCCTTAACTAGATGCCGTCCCTCCCACCTCTCACCCTGCCTCCCCGTATCGACCGTAGCGCCCTCATCTCGCAGGTACACGCAACACTTATCCCGGTTTTAATTGTCGCCACGCGCCGATGACCCGAGCTTCCAACTCCGATAGAGTAGTGTCACTATCTTTTCGGGCTAACCCGGATTTTTCCCAGTTTCGTGATAGTTCCCCGGAGTAGAGGTGGAGTTCCTCAAATTATATCAATTTATTTAAGGATTAACGGGGTTGTATAATTTTGTCTTTCTTACTTACTACATCATCAACAAAAACTTGCATTCTTTCTATCAGGTTGTCTTAATAACAAATGCCGGGACTTATCCACAACTAATAATATATATATTTTGGTATCTCTACCGTGACTGCCCGTCACCACGACCAACCAACTGACATCCACCTAATTTGAATAATGTGTACTGGTTGAATTGTAATCCGCCATCTTTATATAAGTTTATCTAATTAATTAAAGCACTCGTCGTTAAGCAGTTCAACATGGTTGGTGTCTGGGTTTTTATCCGATCGAATTAATTATGTACTTGTATTCAAAGAATATTAATAATGAATTTAGTTATGTAGCGTAAAATTTATTCTTTTTGGAGTTACATCGTGAACTTAAGAGAAAATTTGGAAAGTATTGTAATTGTAGGAACATCGAATCAGAAGTACTGTATTTATCATGGATTAACCCTACTATGTCCTGATTAAAGAATCAGATAAAGATCGAGGGTGGACTAAAGTGTCTTCAGGCCGCACTGAAAACTTACAATCAAATATGAATTATTAAAGTACAACCTTTTCTCAGACTTTGTAATATACGGTACTTCATGCTTCCGACTGACGGTGCATAATCTATTTGAATATGCAGTCCGCAAATTGCACAGTTTAGTCATAACATACAGATAGATGGCAGGATCACCATTTCGAAAATATCAAACCAACATTAAACAGACCTTTGGCGACCAGCAGCGTCTGAGGCGCGAGGTGTCCAGTATCGCGATCGTCAATACCCTTGCGGAACGTAGCGATTGTGGCAAATCCTTGTTATAGGAGAGACAATTTACAGGCCCGAAAGGTAAGGTATGTGCAAAGCTACCGGAAGTATGTGCATAGTGGACTTGTAAAGACTGGAGAAGAAAACAGAGGAACCTCTTTATGCAGTTAACGTCTATAGCAGTAGTTTTCTTTTCTTCTTCTCTACTTCTCGAAACTATACATTTATTTTCCTGTGTAACTAAATAACAAGTAACGTACATAAATGTGGTGTAACCGACATAGCCGTAAAAATCAGCAAGCTGAAGTGGCAATGGGCCGGCCACATAGCTCGCAGAACTGACAACCGTTGGGGAAAAAAGGTTCTCGAGTGGCAGCCACGTACAGGCAAACGCAGTGTAGGACAACCCCCCACAAGATCGAGTGACGACCTGCGCAGTGTTGCGGGAAGTCGATGGATGCAGGTGGCTCAGGACCGAGCTTCGTGGCAATCTTTGGGGGAGGCCTATGTTCAGCAGTGGACTTGTGATAGGCTGAAATGATGATGATGATGTACAAAAATATTGCAGCGTTGAAACAATTGAAATTCTATTATGACACCAGAAGGGATAGGTCCTTAAAAGTTATGTCTAACCATTAACAACTATAAGAATATTAAAAAAGGTTCAGTAGTTTTCCTGACCGTATACAAACGAACTGAAATACAAATCAAAATCCAGGTTTGGTTTAAGAGACGTCCGTTAACCTATACATAACCCTTTATTGCTTTTTTATGTTCAGATAAAGCTTAACAATAGTATTAACGTCTCGATTTATAACGTATGTTGTGGAACTCAAACATGTCGCGTTACTGATACAAAAATATTTGCAGTTATCTTTAATTTTACCAGTATGTGCTATTGATGTCAGTACATAGATTCTTCGCGCATTACAACCCTGAAACAGGTGACTCATTTGTATCCAAGAGGAAATTTGCGTTATACACATGTACAAAGCAAAATATACTTAAAGATATATTGTGCGTAAGTCATAATAATCGTATGTGTGTAAATGTACGTTTGACAAGGGATCATTTTGTTTATACCAAGACGCATTTGCTCAACCGATTATTGAGCAAACCTAGCTGATACTACTTATTTCGATTACTGCAACGTTTAACTTAGCTGAGAGTTTGCGCAACCGAGAAGGGAGAAGCCGGTAGAAGTCATTACTGTAATTAACTTATTATGTATAATAAAAGTTGCAAAAAATAAAACACGGGTACAAAGTTAATGTTACAATTTACACTTTGAAATGATAGTTACATAACAAAATAGCGATAATGTACCCTATATGTACATTAAAGACCGAAAACGCATCTGCAGTGTCTCTGGTATTGCAGATGTACGTGGTAATCACTTACCATCATGTGAGCTATTTGCTTGGATGCACCCTTACGCATAAAAAAAATATGTTAGGAGTCTCTTAACATATTTTTAGTGACCTAATTTTCAGCCTCCTGATTTGGACGGTATGCCTTAGGCAGTTCGATCCCCATGGGGTCGTACCTATGAGTTTTTCAACACTTGTACGATTTGTATCGTTGGCTTGGACACTTAAAGACTGCGACAGGCTTACCTCTCTCACTCACTCTGGTGAAAAATGGGTTAAAAGGATTGAAATGTGATGTGAAATATCTGAGCACCACCATGTGGTCACGAGAGCGTATTTTTTTATTTATTACTGAAGTAGGTAGTTTTTTATGTACTGATATTTTTAGTTTGATTATTACATTGTTGAGATGGTCAAGTTCAGACAAATGTTCGCACCTTATTACATGCTGCCAGTCAGCGGTCAGTATTTAAAGTAAGAAATATGAGGGTATCCATCGTTGGTTAGGGCTTTTTATTTTTAGAAAAGTGGTTGATATAAAAATGTTTCGATTTATACAATAATATTTAATGCACGAAAGAATAAATGTACCAAGCCAACACTTTATATGAAAGAGATACCTACAAGCGACCAAGCAATAGGTAAATGGACATAGTTTGTCCCCTCACAAATTCATACTAGGAAATCGCTTGCGTAACGTTGTTGGTAAGCCGATTTATACCGTCTATTCATTATGTGCGCATTTTTATTATGGCTCCTTAAATAATTCGGCAGTGATTGTTGTTCTTTGGAACGATTTTACCGATATTACTGATTCTCAAACTGAATACCAAAATACAAGTAAATGAAGACCCAGATCAGTGGGTGATGTAAAGTTTGTAGACACGTTTATCTGCTTTGCATTTACACCGACGTGCGATATTTCGCACTTTCTTCTCGTCAAGCGGCCCGCTCGCTATGTTGCTGCTTACATAACCAGTTGTTAGAAGCGTTAGCAACGCCTATGATTCAATTTCCGTTCCCGTATCAACAATACACGATTTCAATATCCATTAGAGCATATCTAGGTATATACCCATGTAAAACGTTCAATGTTTAAAGTGAGGCATCATTAGCACGGTTCCCATAGTCGTAATCACTACGCTCCGTCGGGCTGCACCGTTGCCGCGGCGCGTCCAGGAGGTGGTGACGTCACCGGCGTCGAGGCACGTGGGGCCGCGGCAGCCGCAGGCGCATCGAAAGTGAGACTACGACCGGCGGCCGCGGCGGGGCGAGCGGGGAACGCGCGGGTCGATGACCCCCGCTCATCCGATCGCGCCGCACTCGAACACCGTCTCATCGTTTCAATATCCGTATGGCACTAGCGCCGCGGACAGAGTACTAGAACTGGAGCCTCCGATGAAGGCAAGAATAACATTTTTTTTTTCAAACAAAAATGCGAGATGGATGTTAACATTTCTATAGTTCCTTATCAATTAGAACTAAGCTTCAACGCATCTGCTCGGATAGGGCTTACAACGATAGTGGACGGACATACTTCCTACGTTATTTGCCGCAGAATGTACACCCTAAAAGCCATACCTTTAAGCTGTAGCGAAATAAACACAAACAACTGTAACCGTAAACTAAAACCAAAGAAAAGTAAGTAAAACATATCCAAATCAAGCGTTATTATGGCTCAAAGAAATGATGAGCCCTTGATTCGCAGTTATGCACGTAACGTTGGCACTTATGCTATCTCAGCATTACTGGCCGATTTGATCGCTGATGTAACTTGCCATTGACTCGCTGACGTAGACAATCTCCACAATAACATTGTATTCTATTAGGGAAAGCGACGTTTACTAGTTGTACTTGCAATTATCTAGCGGAAGCGAACACGTGAAGCGAATATCCGCTCGGTCTTAGCAACGTTCGACGACGTGTCATGCACATACGGATATGTTTGTGATAAAGTCTATTTATATACGAACGTTTCAAATGTCCTAACGACTACACTTCGGGGACTGTTTAATTGTTTAGCGATCGTTCATTGGCTTCAGTGTGCTGTAAAGTAGAACGGTGTACTCGGAGTTTCACTTTTTTAACGTCTTTTAATTTTAGTCGTATTGAAACAAAAGAAATTTGTAATGACATATGAAAAATTATATCACAGTAAATATTCAATTCAAAATTGTTATACATGCTGCCTACTCCAGCCTAATCTACCAGAGCAAGCTGAAAAATGTTTATTGGTAAAATTGTCAAACATGAATACATTACGTTCGTGTTATGCTTTATACAACGATGTATTTTTTTGGATAGTAATGAAGATGGTATTAAGGGCATTGCACATACGACATTTTTATTCAAATGTCATCCTAGTCTGCATCCGATAAGGACTGTCTAATGACGCAAAATTAATCCGGATCTGTCAAACATAGGGAGCACCCTATCACCAGTTTGTAGAATTTGAGTTTCACATCTCTTGTCCGATGAGAAACACCTTGACGGTTTGGCATAGATTTGATGTATAAAAGTTTATTACGCCTGTTAAAAAGATATTTAATTATTATATCCTTTTTAAAAAAAACTTCCAAAGGGTAAAGTAGCCTATACATGTACCACCACTGGCTGATCAAAATGATGAATTCGGTAGTACTTACTGGAGGTACATTTCACATGTCACGGAATTGCACATTTCGTCACTGTTTTCTTTCATAAACAAACTCCTAGTAAAAATGTAGTACAATTCAGTTCAATATCAATAGTCCCAGCTCCGGGGATCGAAACCTGTGTCTCACGTACTTTGAAATCTTGTGTAAGACTACCTACTTCCTAGCCTCCCTGTATACGTAGTTTTATGAACAACATAGATATAATAGCCTTGAATAAAATAAAATAAATAGTTGAAAATTGTGTATTTCCATCATTTTAACACATATACATTACATATATATTGTTTGTGTAACAAAGCTATGTGCCCGACTGCAGACTTATGAATTATGAATGTGAGTCGTCTACATAACAAGTTCGGAGGTTGGGACTTTGTGAATAAGCTTACGTGTTCCACTATTATACTGGAAACTTTGTGCGTAGTCTTTTTTTACTGACCTGATTTGATTAAATTAATTATTTTTTGGATTTATTATTATATTTGGGCAAATACTGGACTAAACTTGAAATTAAACATATTTTAAGGAATTTATCCCGTTTAATAATTTTTTTTCTACCTTATGTTTTTCCCCCTTCGCACAGTAACCTCGTGACCAAGTGCTATAAAAAGTCCCCGAAATGTCAGTAAGTGAAAAGTTAAATTTAAACGAGATTCCGTAAAATTTGTTTCATTTCAATTGGATAAATTAATTGGGATCAACTCCTTCGAATTATTTCTGAATCAAAAAATCGAGCAACGAGTAGTCGTTCACACGTTGTCTTTTGTAGAAAAGACAACGTGTGAAGATCCTTTCACAAGGATTGGCCGGAGAGCTCAATGGAGGTACACGAATGAGGATAAGAGGTTAGAGGAGACCTTTGCCTAGCATTGGGACATCACAGTTTCATTAAAAAACATCAATACTAGGTTCAAACACTGCTTGACTGAGATAGAAGCTTACTTCCCATGGTTGCCAAAAGACTAAAGCGGGTGGGCGATGTGTGTCGCGTAGTTGTAGACTTGACCTTTTTTTGACAGCGTCATATTATTGGTATACGTAGTTTTGAGTGTGCCTAACGAACCGGTAACCGTTAAAGTAGGCAGAGCGAGCTTTTAGCTCGAAGGTCGAACGTTTCAAGGCTCCGAAGGGGCCGGCTGATGACCGCCCGATTCCTCATAATTTTAGGGTTAGTAGTTAACACAATTTGTACAAAGCAATTTTTTTTACTTTCGACCAGCATCCCACCTGGTGTAAGCCCTTTAAATTCTAAATACATATAAATAAAATAATATTATTAAGGACAAAATTCTACCAGTACTCAAGTAAAATATTAGTAGGTTGTATGTTTGTTATTCTATATTTAAAATCGAACATGACGTTAGCAAAAATATAAAACTTTTGAAAAGAATTTAATTCACGTTGTACTGGCCGATTTGTGTTTGGTATTCGGCTTTATCAATGTCAATACGAAGATAAAAAAAATCAGCAGCTGCCTTCCGTCCCGTAATGTTGCACATAATAGTGGCGCGTTTAAGAATCATCTATCCGCCTGATATCTTTTGTTATAAGCCGTTCGGAATATTTTCGATCGATCGATTAATATTTTCTTGAATATTATGAAAAGCATTGTTGGTGGAGCAGCGGTAAAAGAGAATCTGCTACCCCACATCATCTTGTGCTGTGTGCCGAACAAGTTGAGTGGGAGAAAATACTCACGGAATCACAATCTCAAAAATTTCTCCCAAATTATTCAGACAGGTTACGGGCAGCATAGTCGAGGTGACTTAGTTGTAAAATGAAGTATAGCGAAAGTAGGGTGATCGCCAATCCATCGATCAAGCGATTACATTGGAATTGGTCTTTGTCCAGTATAGGTACTGCTTAGAGGGTACATATGTATATACATACATTTTATGTTTATATGTATATATGTATATATATATATATATATATATAGGGCGACAACATATCTTACTCCTTCATTAAAGTTGGATCTATCATCTGCTGCACTGTTTCCTCGTTAGTAAGTGACAAAAAGAATTTTAAGGTTAGAATAGTCCGTCGCTTGTGTAACAAGTATTACATACAATATTTATAATTACAAGATTAATGTTTGATTGAAATAGTTTTGGTGTCGTTGCCAACCCTGTTACCGTATGTCTCACCTAGCGTTTGAATGGAGCGTACGCACGCGGCGCTTGCGCCTGCACAACGAGACCCACATCGTGTTTGGGTGCCATCTGTCGTATATATAGAAACGTATCAGTGTGTTTGTGTGTTTTTGTCTAAAGCTTTTCCAACCTTGTATTTATTTAATAATATAAAGATAACGTCTTTTTATTCTTTAGTTATATGACTGACAGTCTCATACATTGTGTTTGGTACATTGATTTCTAAAATTTAAAACGAACGTAAATAACATTAATTGGTACACATCTACTTTTATATTATTATTGTCGTCATTTTCGTTCTAAACACATTTCAGCTCAAAGATAAAATTTACTTTCTGAAATTAATTAAGATTTTAATCAAAATTTGTAATTTCGCTGTACCGATTCTCAAACCTAATAATGTGTTAATAACACACGTATCCATAACGGAAGATACAAATAATCAAAAATTATACAGCGTAAAAACAGCATTATTGCTTGTAATTGAAATGGAATTCGCGAAATATTCGCAAAGTAATTGGCTCTTATAAGATTGTTTACACAATTTCGAGCGTTAAAGACAGTCCTATTCGTTACAGGTTATAAAAAAAATAATGGATTGACCACAAAGTAACGCCTGATTCTATTAACAATCGTGCAATTCTAGAAAGGATAATTTGCGATATGAAACAAAGACCAAGTTCGTCAGAGGGTTTGTACCGTAGTACCTGTCCGTTGAGTCGAGGGTTCTCGGTGCAAGTGGCACTCGGAGCAAATGTTTGTGTAATACAACATTTGAGTCACGATGCTGTCGTGAATACTCCGTGTCTCTGACACTGCATCTGATTGACCCCTCCTCAGATTTTAAACCATAAATACGATGATTCGAGATTAGGAAGGGAAAGACGTGAGAGTACCTTTTTATTTTCGTTACTTGATTCATTACAATATTCTATACATACTATGTATATACAATATATAACAGACAGAAAATTATGAATGTTATTCAAAACGGCACGGAGACAAACATCAACTATAAATTGCAAATTGGTATCCAATAATTATGCAGTTTTTTAGTTAAATGCTTTAACTAAGAATACTATTGTTTTATTTATGACTTACTATATACACATAATAACATTACACTTCAAATGATTTAACATTGCTTCATTCGCCATTTAAAACATACACGTTTCGCATAATAGTTCCGCAGCTAGGAGCTTATTAATGTGAGCCGACACCGTGTCATTAGAGGGCGTGAATATTTAAGCAGATGCGGCGGGCGGCGGCGGTGGCGGCGACTCCGCGCGCGTTCGCGCACGCTTTATGGGCCCGTTTGGATTACCTTTTCATTGAATTAATTCTGTTTGCTCTTATAAGATACAGCCAATTGTCATTTTCGTAGAGCTAGGGGAGGTCCTGATTATCACATTAAATGGGGCTTTCTGATCGCCCTAAAGTAACTGGCGCCTGGTGCTGGCAAGTTATTTAAAGCAGGTATATAAAGTATTGGAAAGCTTCTATTAAAATATTTTTATTTATTTTAAATATTACGTTTTTCTAAGCGTTTTCTGTTCTTTACAATTGTGATTACTGACTATTTTGGTAATACACATTTTTTTTAAAATAGTCATAGTAGGAATTTCTATTCTGTCATGGATCGTAGAGACAAAAATTCCATAGGGAATTACACCTATACCCGGAACTGTCTACTGTCCCGTGCGGGAATCCACTGGTGACCCGCGGTACCGCTACCAAACGCATAGCCATTGCGACAACAAGCCCACAAATACCCAAGAATAATTTTCCGTAATTATAACATTACAATGAAGATTAAACCAAATTATTATTACAAAGACGCGTCAGTGTAACTGTAGTCTTGTTTTTTATCAACTTAGCGTGAAAAATTGAGTCGTTTCGTCTAGAATGGTCTAAGCCGTAGACCGACGCATCTTGTTTGTTAGCGTTGGCGTTATACAACCAAATAGGGGGGACATCCCGTCCGCGCCCGAAAGTTGCACCCGCGAAGTGGAGAACAGTCATATCCTATCGATTTGTTAAGATGGCGCGCGTGGGGGAGGTCGCGGGGCGGGGTGGAGCCTCCGCTCGGCGCAGCGTGCAGCCGCGCTTGCACCTGCCCGGATAGCATCCGTGACCGCGGCGACACACTAGCGACGTCTCGCCCGCTACACAATGCCGTGCCCTGCTGCCTAATTGACGGGATGCATTGCATACGTCACAACAACATAACAATTTATTTTTAATATTCTTTAATAAGTCTTGCTATAGACTTGTCGTATATGCATAAATTTTTCCGGTATGTATGTAGTCGAGTGCATCGGGTTAGTATCTCGGCTGCATAATAGGAACCTTTAAACTCAGACGCTTTAACATGAAACAAAAAATTACAACTTTAAGTAATTTATTACACTATATGTAAAGGAACGACTAAAAATGAGTGCGATAAATCATTAATAAAACTTAATAACGCATAGATGTGTGCTCTCTTAAAAGCTTAAATAAAGCAAAATTAAGCTAGTTAATTGATACTAAAAATGATAAAGCTCTCTAATTTTCGAAAGTACTTTTTGTTCCCTAAACTCAACAAGTGTCCCGTGCCGGCACCGTACGCCAACCCTCCACCCGGGAGTCGAGTGTCGCGCCCTTAGCGACCGCGTCGTTCCCCGGTCTCTGGCGGCCGTCTCCGACACCAAGGTCGGCGAAATGTTAGGTAAGGTGACACCGCCCATCAATCGACAGCGATACTGGAACTCGCTGCGATATGCGAGCAATACGATAATTTAAATTTTAACCATCGGGACTCGGAAAACATGTTTGAATGGCCGAGATGGTTAAAGGAGAATGAGAAGAATAATAATCTTTTTCGTCTTCTTCATTTTAATGCGTGTCTTAGTGTACAATTTGCCTTTGTAGTGGAAGGATAAGCTAACCTGCGAGAAGTGAAATCTCTGAATTGCCGGCCGGATAAAGCGGATGTACGCCATAGACTTGTCATGTTCCTTGTGCACCTCACAAGCAACATGACAAGTCTAACGCCCGTGTTCACAAACGTCTCTATGATGTTTCACAGTAAGCGCGAACGCAGACGGATACAGAAATACTTATTATACACTGGTCAGGTCTATTAGCTGTATAGTGAAATCAAATATAGTTAACGTAATAGTTACCCACATTTGATATCTAATTAAAACATGGAGTAAACGGGTGCTGCCTGCGTCAAATTTTGCTGCACCTGCACGAATTCTACACGAACAGTGTTTGAGTTAGAAAGTATTTCAAACATTTATTCTTTTTAAAAATTAATTGCCATATTGGGAGCTTAGGCATTAATTTGAATTAATTATTTTAATAAAGTTTGAATTAGTTAAGACATGGTACAAAGCATCATTTCATCATGCGGGACTATAAGATTAATGTTAAAAGAGGAAATGTTTGTAAATTTGTTTAGTTATGTATAGTAGGACATATCAGAAACTATTGTACGTCGTTCCAAACAGAGACATAGGCAGTTTTAATTAACAAGTGTATCTGTAAGATGCAGATCGTCACGTGCGAAATCAAGGAGTGTCGCTAGTAAGAAATTTCTATGCCTTTGCTCATTGGATAAGCAATGTATTTAGTTTAACACTTCCGTAACAGATTGTTTTGTCCAATATGTAATAAATGTCCTCTATGGCAACTCTTCAACAAAACAAGAAAGAGATAAAACGCTTTACATATTGCACAAATATGAATTACGAACCCATGACCCAATCCGAGTCCGACAGTCAAACATGGCTGACCACGGCTTCACGTAGTCGATAATATGACTGCTCTTCATTAATATGAAATGTTTGTCTTTCGCTAATTATTGCAGGTATCTGGAAACTTTAGATAAAAAAATAATTGAAATTATTACATTCAATGAAAAATTTGCGACGTAATAAAAGGATAACACTTTTCCTTTGAATCGTAAATAGAGTTGTAAGTTAATAATATGGCGACACTTGTAAAGTCTAGGAAGCGCACAGCTGTCATCCAAAATTAATGCAGGCGTAAATATTTAAAACACTTTCCGTTACAACGTAAGACCGCGTTGTTACCGCGCCACCGCGGTTTCCGATTAAGCCACAGTAAAAAAGTTATACTGCCGCATATAAAATTAAAATGGCAATAACAGAGTGGTTGTATCATTTATTTAGTACCGTGTTATAGAATTTAATGACGCTGTTAAGTCTCGTTAGCATTTGAAGTTGTTTTGTTGGCAAGTTACCGTGTTCCGACGCTTAAGTTCGAACACAGCCTATCAGAGTATGCATACTCTCTACAGAGTACGCTCATACTATACACAGTTGTGTGTGACTTTAAAGCTTCCATTCTGGTAAGATGCAAGATAAACGTTTACGCCAGTCCGATCCTCTCTTTTTTTATATCATATTTTGTTTTTATGTTAAATTTATAGGCCACCTCTTTTGGTAGACATTTTCCTTCCTTATTAACAAAACTAGATTTATCTTTAGTCTTGATTTAAAGCTAGTATCTTCACATTAGCCATATAAAAGTGTCAAAATATTTCTAGGTTAGACCGGGACGCATGTTAAAACTTAATGTATTGTAATGAGGACTATTAAGTTTGTATTATTAAACTATCGCATAAATATATAAAAAAAATCTCGTACATTTCTCAAACCAAACTTTTATTAACTTTCATGATAATAATAACATTTTCCTTACATACTTTCATCCCCTTTTCTACACCCCTAAGTAAAGGTTGTTTTCCAAACAGCGCTTATACAGGTATTTTATGATTAAAAATATCTACCTAAATGTCTATTCGAAGGTCATCACATTTCACCCCTTTGGGTGTGTTGTCCTCACAGGTTCCTTCCTACCAAATTTCAAGTTTATAGGATTTATAGTATCTGAGACTACGTATTTGGTTCGTGGTATTTAGCTTTGACATAATATATCTATATATAAGGAATAAAGATATTATGTATGAGCATAGACTACTTAACTCGCCTATTTGTATAAGTAATAAAATGCACGTTCCCACAAATATAATCAATTTCACGGAATGTTGTTTTAATAACGGTTAACGTAATTATTCACTGAATTTTACTCTCGTAAACCTTATTAGAGCCGATGAAGGACAGGGACCAAGTGCTCGCTTCAAGATTCCCAGTTCACGATTGACCTGGGTTCAATTCCCCCATACCGGCATGACTTGTTAAATGTAATTTAAGAGCTAAATTCAAAATGTGCACGGCGATGGAGGATGAGGAGACCTGCAGTTTCTCACGATGACTTATCTGAAAAATAATAATAAACATGAAGTGTCACATTGCGCGGCGCGGTGGATCTTTCCATCCTCCATACTCTAAAAAGTTGTGGGGTGGCTTTTACCCTGTAGTGGGAACATTTATTGCCTGCTATTTACTTTTACTTTTTAAACTTTATAAATGCAAGTTCGTCAGAAACGAGTGAACCAAACTAAATTTACTAAAACCGCGTCTGAAACCACAGTGTTAACACCAGCGGCGAGAAAAGGCGGCGTGCCCTCACTATACAGACACGTAGAGACACGGAGCGCAGCGCTAATTCATAACCAGCTGTCTAGACGAACAACCGAATAGGTCAGGTTTTTCAACACAGATTCGTAGGGGATAGATTTTATACTACTATTGGTTAGGTTTAGATAAAGCTTTTGGGCAGCAAAGGTAATATCTTTAATAGCTTTCCGCCAAATTATCACACTATTAACTATTTCGCTAAATAGTTGCCTGCTGTGAAGTTTTTGTGATGTTGATTTCGTTTGATAATTTAGTCGCCTGTTTTTCTATCATTTTTAAACAGTATTATGTAGTACACAATATTTGTACATACATCTACTACTACTACATTATTTGTTAAATAAATATTATTAGAGGATTGTGCCAAATGGAAATCCGAAATCTCTATTTACCCATATGGGTGGACAGGGGTAATTGCTTTAATATTTTTTAACTTTATAGTAGAATTTAAGAAAGGGCGAATACCGTTGATTAACTAACTTAGATAACTATGTCTTTCGTAATAATGAATGCATGTTTTCATAAGGCGTCTTCTGATTGGTTCTTCCTTAAGGGTAATTACTACAGGTTGCTTGTGAGGTCGTTGTCGTTTGATGCGGCGAGGATCGTAATATTGCTACAACAAAGTAAAATTCGAATAAAACACAATTAAATTATAACTAAATTTGCTTGTATTTCTTAAGTCCATAGCTTGCATAAATTTTACAAATGCGAGTATAATAAGACATAAATTTTCAAGAATGTTTAGTTTAAAAACCAGCTCTGGATGTTTAGATTATCTATCTACGCAAATTGTGTTTTCGCAATTTTAACAAAAAACTAACTTTAAGAAAAATATATTAACGATAAAACCATAAACAATTATGAAACGTTTATTAATAATAATCTCAATAATCAAATGACATAAAGACTTGAATTTAATATGTATGAGCCTATGCTGCTTTTTATGACAAAATACCAAAAAAAAGTTTTTTTGATCGTTTTAACAATTATTTGTTACACTGATCTACTACGTATGACATTAATAGGGCTCAGGGGTCACGGCGCTCGTTAAATTTCACAATTAAAATACAACACGTGAGGGATCCCGGCTCCACCACGTGCTGAATTTACTACGTTCGCGGCGGCGAAGGAAAACATCGTGAGTTAAAGAAACCTGCATGCTAGAGGCTGCAGCATACGGAACGTGTTTTTTCACGTGCTGGACGGAGCAGGATAATTTCTTAATATCGTTTCCCATAAAATATTTGTGTAACAAAATATACGTGACGAGAACACGGACGGGACGGGACGGGACATGGCCCGAATGGCACGAGAAAAAACATCGTCGAGTACGATGTTTACCCCGTCCCGGCCGACACGTAACCGGTCAATCTCCTCCTTATTCTTGTTACAGCTTCATTTTCATCTAAGACTATAGTAATAATTGCTTATTCTTCAATAGAAAAATGTAATATTCCAGTTCAAATGAGTACAACACTTGCACGTCAATTTATCATCGTCACTGTACGTTTGTTTTAAGACCACGTTCTCGTCATGAACGATCCGCGTCACGTTTCTGTCCCGGACAAGGTATTATCCTGTATGCTAAGGATTTTTAGTTCGCCAATCCGCACAGGAGCAGCATGGCGGACTCTTTTCAGCTCCAAAACCCTCTTCAATACTGAAGTCGTCTTTGGCCAGTTGTGGGTCATTTACATGCCACTCTACTTTCTAATTTGATTAACACTAGCTTCATGTTGCAGTGGCTCAGTCGGAGGACTCGCCGGTCGCGATGAAACTCAAGAAAATTTGCCTTAAGACGCCTATAGGCGAGGAACAGGCGGCACAAGCAGTCCTCGACCCAGCGTTAGGTAAGCACTAATGTTCTAAGCCAATACATAATTATAATATACTGTTTCTTAAATTGTGTTATCTTCGTTTAGGTGTTGCAAATATTATATATATTTTGCCCAACATTAGACATATTACATGAAAGATATGAAACTCCACAATTGTTATTTTAAAAGCTAGCCATGCAATGTTGATTGTGGAGTTTGATGCTGTTTGTGGAGTCTGGTCTGGTCCAAGTTTGCGGTGCACTTGTGCTTTAGTTTGGTGGATCACTGCATCGTTGTGACATGCTTTCTGTTGCCTATGAGACCATACTTTATATTTTTAACCGCGGTTGAGCCAAGCGGCGGATTCGGCTGCTGCTCGATGAGCTGCAACGAACATCTGTAACACCTCCGATGTTGCAGATGGTCGTTTGCGACGGTTATTTATCACTTACCATCAAGTGAACCGCTATTTCGTTTACAACCTTCCCCATAAAAAAAAAGATAGATACCTACGGAGTTTCTGTAATCTGTTTCTTCTCCATCAGAAGAGATTCATTACGAAACGGTGGTAGTATGATTTGACATTTGACAAACGAAATTATCTTTCGTACGTCAAAGAATAAAGAATTTTCATTCATTCAACCATGCCCATTTTTGTCGCCAAATTAAAAAAATTCGCCATTTAACAGGCAACCGATTATACCCAAAGTTTAAAAATAAATTTGAATATGTTTTTAATGGTATCTACATTAAAAACTTTAATTTACTGTGTACACACATAGCTAACGCAACTTTTGTTTTTGTTTCACTATTGCTGTATATGACACATGTAAAAAGTTTTACCCAATATATTGTAATATATTAGTATATTATTTTATAATAAAGAGTCGTTCTGTGATTAATTAAAAGAATATACGTGCTCCAAAAGCTCAATAATTAGGGTGCGATCTGCCAAACATGACGTCGCAGGTTAGTGCCCGCCATTAGAATGTTGTCGTGAACCACTCCAGAAACAAGCTGTAACGGTTAGATGGAGTGGTTAACAGGAACATTAGTAATGTTAATAGCATCATCTTAAGGTATTATTTTAATGAATCATGATGTCACAGAACGACTTTCTTAAATTGCATAAAGAAACAAGCAAGTTTAAATTATTAACTCGTTGTTTGACGAATGATATCCGTAACCGCTGTAATATGCTTAACTTTCATAATAAATATCGCGAATATAGCAAAAATAAATATAAAAAAAATTGGAAATTCCCTTGTTAAACGTCGGGAAATACTCTTAAATCCTTTAGACGGCACCCGAGTAGTTCGTGTGGGTTAGACTAGCCAAACTTCTCGACTGTCGAGGGTCGGAAGGTTCGTAATAGCCCTCGACGAAAGTGTTGGCACAGTTCGCTTGATCCGAAAGGGTTTCTGAAACAAGTTTAAGATTGTTCGATTCTATTGCACTGCTTGCAGTTCACCGCGATTATGTTTTTTGACTGAAATTCAACATGAATAATATTGATGTTTGCTTTGTGTTTAAAATAAATCAACGAAGCTAACTCGACTAATTTCAACGTTCCGTTTAGACCTTAAATGGTGTTCTATAACATTTTAACGTTATAATCCTTTAAAAAAAAATAAAAAAAAGCCATAGATTACAGTTCTAATGTTTTCTACTCTTCAAAGCCAAATACCTGTCGTGGAAGAACTGTTTTATAAAAACGGCCAAGACAATGTTTCTTATTTTTTTTCTGTACCTGTTGTTTAGATACCGACAGAACATGGTATCTAAACTATAACATCTGTTTTGTATGAAATTCTTTCCACACCGTACCATGGCATTCCAAACAGAAGCCTCGCCACTACTCACAGACAATATTTTTTTCGGTTCAATTACGTCTACGCAACTTGTTCCTAATTCCTCGTCTAGTGGATTAGTTGAATGTACGGGAGTTTTATTGTGCACTTGTTTTAGGACATTTTCAAGGTGATGCGGTGCGGTGTAGCGTGCGTACCGGTTTCCTCGGCGTGCACGCAGCGCGCGCGCGGTCGCCGCAGACGCGACGTCGTTCCCTTGATTGAAGCGCGCTTTTGTTCCGACGCGGCGCGCATCGGCCGTCTGTGATGTCATCATTTAATTGCGGAGGCCGATATGTTATACGTTTATAGCGAGCGACATTTATTTCATCCCTCTATCAGGTTTTTTTTTGTGTGTTACAATCGTTTTGATCTCCGATATTATACACTTCTATGTAACTATGTTGCTATACACAATCTTAAATCGATATGAATGTTGGAATGGCCCATAACCCATATCTCTCCGAAGTCTTAGTTTAAACCTAGCCAGAACGTTATAATCTTCAAGTCCTTTTATCATTATACTTCAGAATATATAGTTAGTTAGTTAGTTGATAAAATTCCTTAATAATCAACTACTAACAATAGCCTCTCCATGAAAGTGACAATAAAAGCCGACAGGTCCCGCTTGGAAGACTTGCCCATACTCGCCACTCGACCGACGGGTTGGCGAGCGTCGTCCCGGTACCCTCGCACTGGTGCTCACAATGCTACTCCTCATCACTCCGTCATTATACGGTCGCTAGAGCCTCGTCAGCGTCAGTGTTATGTTTAAAATGATTGTCATTTATATAATCGTATTATTGGTGGTGTAAGTTTATACACCCCAGTAATAAATATAATACCCTAATCTGGTGTAACGGGCGTTATTACTGACAGTCTTGAGCGGAGAAAAATACTCGGCAGCTGGATGATCGATCCGTGAAAAGTTTATGATGTCGTTATCTCATTCGTGTCTTTTCAATGTCAAGTTGTGACATTACGTGCGATCCATCTCTTCCAGTGTATTATGCCTCACTTTATTACCTTCGTGCCAACAGCCATTGCTTTGCTGTGGGGTGGGTACGGTGCGTTATACGAAACGTAACATGTCGCCGAAATGCTCGTTTTGACGTGACCAGTTTTTATGAGTTATCGTAAATAACTATTTAAATTGTATTGGCATTGGTCCAACAATTTTTAGAAAAGAATGCGTAAGAATCAACCACCATTTTTTCTTTCCGCGGATATTGTAAGAGGGGAGGAAAAACGAGAGCAAACTTGTCATGAAAAGTGAGTTAAGGTTGCGTATGACTACATTGAGTTAAGCCAAATAGAAGTCCGTCATCTCTGAGGTACAGATTTTGAGTGTGACACATGGGTGGCGTGAATGCTTATATTGGTTAAATAAAAATTGTCTTCACATCTCCTCTGCCCCACTTTTAGTCACTGTTCTCCACTGCTGGTTGGCGGACTTCACCTACCGTTTAAAAATGTTATTTTTGTTCATAAAAATTTTCTCACAGTGACATCCTTTTCCGAAGAGCGTACAGAAGCTGAGCCTAAAGAGTTGATATTTACATATATTTCCTCGCAGTCAATAAACGCTCTCTTCTCTGAGCTACCATGACCTACGTTACTTAAGGGAGTGTCCTAAAAGCACAGTATGAGTCTAGCATTGCTCCGAGAGGTATATTAACGTGGCATGGTCGAAGGATTAAGAACCTATAATTTTTTAAGTTCTTTTAACATCTTTATCACCTCATTAATACATAGGTGAAGTACTTCCAACCGATATTTGATATTTTTAAATTAAAATTAAATAAAGTGTGTGTAGTCATATCAAGAAACACGACTCAACAGTGCGAGTATATCAACTACAGATTTTTTTTAAATTAAGAATTGTTTTAAGAGAGCTTTGAAACTGTATTAGTATTCTCGGTCTCTGTTCAATCCACTAGGAATATTTTTCATCCCTTACAACGCTACTGTACAGAGATTCAAAAACATTTACTGTTATTGTTAACAATTTATTTGTTACAATTGTTTTTATTTGTATTCCGTTGCCGACTTGTATACATTCGATATTCTCCACGCGTGGTGCTTTCATTGCCCTTGCAGTAACGATAGAAAAGCTAGACGTGACATATCGCATTGGGGATGTTGCTTCCCGACATCGGTCTGTTATGCTTGTAACAATACCTACCTTGATTATTTTGTGATAATTATGAAATCATGGATGAATGACCTAGCTATAAAAAGTTAGAATGATTAGCGCCGATGGTTATGTTATAATAATTAGTAACCCTTTTTATTTCTAAATTCAATGCTTAATTTTGCAACGAACGTTAATCTTGTAAGCTTGGGCAATAGTAAAAAAAGTAGAGGTATCTTTAAAAGGGTAGAAAGTGTACTTGCTTTATTATCTTATTTTTTTAACACTTTACAGTGGTTAACAAAGAAATTTCGCCTATGTCCTAAAGATGTTTTAGATTCATAAATTGCGTATGGACATCCAGACCCCGAACAATTTTTTTTATATTCTTTACAAATACTTATCCCTTGATGGAATCGAACCCGCAATTTACAGCGTTGAAGGTAGGGTCTCCGCCAACTAGGCTATCGGTCGTGTGAGCATGTGTATTGTAAGAAAAAAATTCCAATTGTATGGCTTTGGTACGAAACTCCATATTAAACGAATCGACAATCAGCTGTCAACATTACGGTTCCGCTTGGATCCTTTATCTATCCTAAAAAGTCTAGTGTTATTAATTTGATTTTACTGGATAAGAACCACTTGACTTAGTGGTGAGCGTATCTGATTGCTGTGCCATGGGTGCAAAAACACAAATTACAGGTTTTCGGGACTGGTTGTGTTGTGTTCGTCGTCGTGTCTCTGATACTGCATCAGTCCCTTCCACCGATCTTATCGCATAAGTATTACATCGGAAATTTCTTGCCGTGGTCGAAATCGGCATTAATTTAACACCTTCAAAGCATTTACCACACCTTAGCCATTATTGAATTTAGTATCGGCTAAAGGAACCGCGAACACGGAGATTGATTATTTGTAGGTTAGTAGAAGTTGTTGGTTAGTGAAGGATTTATTTGGATACAGTAAACACTTGAAAATGTTTTTTTGAAAAAGTTAAAAGGAAATGTTGGACAGACACTAATTAAAATTAAAGCTACTGTAATCACAATTGATAATTATGCCCACCACCCAGCCACAAGGCGAAAGTCCTAGCTTAACATATAGTTCATACTATTCGTCGATTCGTTTGAAATCGCAATGTTCACTCGTCACGCTTTAAAAAAAAAAACAAAAATATAACACCACGGCTCGTTTGATGGTGCAGCGCGTCGATCGCGCACACGGGTGAAATAACCTAAAATTAGATGCCCGTACACAAATCCTCGGATGCGGAACTCGTTCACGTGGCGTACAAGATGTCCGATGCGTAAGGGATTTTCCACTGTCGACCTATGGCTGATTTCTTTAACTCATGTTGAAATAATAGAAATTCCATTGTTATGATACGTTAATGGATAACCAACCAGTTTATCACCGGTTTAGCTCACTGACGATAGATAATTGCCAGAATTCACACAATTTTATTAATAATAATAATCTTTATTGCCATAAGAATTTGGAACACAAAGTATGAGTGTCATTTGTCTATCTTTTGTAAGAAGGTAAATACAGCAATAGATATAGTCCGTTGTTGATAATATTTTATATTCGATTATACCTAAATTCATACTATTCCACCGACACAGGATCAAAACCTTTACTTAAACGGGACAACTCAGTCCCAACAATGCTATCTTCCAATCTCATAGTACACCTTAATGAGCTACATCTTCAATTTTGTGAAGCACGCTTTTGATAAAAGACTAATAGTTTCATTTTCAGTTTAAGGTAAGATATATATTTAGCAATGTTCCTAGCAGAGCGTTGTAGGTAAATTGCGCCCGAGTACCGGATAGCTTGTCGGAGACCAAAAATATCGTATTTAAGACCATATATAGTAGTATACAACAGCTCTGAAACAGCATCTGAACCTTCCTTCGATCTGTTCGCTCGTTACACCTGATACGCGAAGGTAAACACGAGTGAGTACCTCCGTGTTTGTCGGACACTTTAACACTATAATATTATATTTTGCGAAGTAACTGCTGCTAGTATTCGGCTGTGGTTGTGGCAGTGGTCGAAATTGGGCAGGAGAGGGAGGGGGTCATCTCTAAAAAATTTTGCTGGTATGTCTCGTTCTACATTTAGAGTGTTAATCGTTAATCACTAAAAATCTGTTCTAATTTCAATATATCTTTAAATATATTTTTTTGTTGAATGTTTTTATTTTGACTGTTCATAAGAAAATTGCGGTATTGTCACCGTAGCTACGCTGTTGTGAGAGTAATAAGAAATCCGATATTATAGTAAATACGACTATTTATATTTTTTCATTATTTGAAAACTGTACTGAAATACTGTCTGCTTAATGAGGACTAAATAAGAGATTAGCATCCGCCATTTAATGAACTATTTGGCTTTGGAGAATGATTAGAAATGAAATATAGACGAGGATCATCCAACTCTAGCCAATAATATATGTGCGAAGCATTGCAATAAATTGCCCAATCGTCCCAAGTGGGGTATTAAGGGTGGAGCATACAGGCCTATGAGATAAGTGCAGACTATCCTTCGGTGTGTTGCACATAGCCGTCGGTGCGGGGAGGGGTATGCGAGACGGGCGCTGTTTCGGACAATAAGCCGTTGCGTTGCCTCGGCCCACCGGCTTGCAACGGGAACAATATAGATTAGGCAGGCGCTAACGATTCGGATTTCAAGATTCGACTATTAGACGCTTTTCGATGGTTTCCCTATTATATACCCTATTGTATACTGTATCATCACCACACCAATAATCGGTCACAGAATTACCGTAGAATACTAGTGGGTGGATATTATTACGATTTTTTAATAAGATAAAACGTATAAACTTCTTGTTCCTGAGTGTGAAGCCTTTATACAGACCGACCGGGTGTTGCTTCTAAATGCATACAGAGCGTACTGAGGTCTTGGAGATGTACCAGCAAGCCAAGCCGGGCTTACTCCTCGGCATGCACGGCGTCGTCCGTCGGTAATTTGATTGGGGCCGGAGCTGTCACCTATGCGCCGCAGTCGGCCGGCCGTCGCTCGGCGGCTATCGATTAGAGCCGCCCCCCGGCCGCGCGCCGCGCCGCCCGCGAACCGGATCTCGTCACGCCGCCATTGTGTACCCGCGATGCTTAAACGCATTCGTTTCTCCCGATGCGAAAACGACGCATTCCTTCCGCGCCCGACCGCCCCGCCCCGGCCGCGCCGCGCCACGCCACGCCACGCCACCGCGCCACAGCGCCGCGGGACCGACCGATCCTTGCGTTATACTTTTACAGCGTTGCGATGTCACTGAGGTGCATCTCCGAGACGTACCTCTGCTTAAATATAATCAATAACTGTAATGAGATGCAATAGGTCTTCGTAGAAAAGGGTAGTAAATTCAACTCGTAGATGTAAGAATAAACATAATTATAGTAATTATGATTAATTAATCATTATGTGGTGTCATACATACCTCTAGAAATAATCAACAAACGTTAACATTTAGCGATCATTTAACAATCTTAAAGAATTATCTCGATCTAATAATGCAAAAGATTTCCAAACTTAATTCAAATCCTTGTCGAACTTCGAATAGGCATTGAAGTGAATCCCATGCCTTAAAAATCACATCATCGATGTTCACCTTTGTTCGTAGTATTTGGGAGTCCAAAACTGAGTATACTTTTACTTTTACAACGGTACGATGAAATCATTCTTCAATAACGTTCAAAATAAATAAAAACATTGTTAAAGTGCAGTGGAAAGCGGGCCAGCCCGGCTGCAAGCGCAGTGACGTCGGGGCGCCCGCGGTTCAGCGTGGTCGTTGTGCAACTTACATTTATGTACGGAGATTGGTCAACGACATTCAGGTTAATCGCAATTCAAGCGCCCACTTCGCCGGTTTATGTGAAATTTATTCACTTCGGACGTAAACCATCACGGCATTAAAGTTGAAACATAACAGTAGAATTTGCACTAGATACATGCAGCAAGGACGTGTGACGTCATGGAAGGAAACATCGACTACGTTCATTGGCATTTATATCGTTACAAACAAAACGTTTAAATCGGCATTCTGTGGCGAACTTGTCACAGCATTCAAAGTAATTAAATAAACAAAATATTAAAATACGAAATATGTTAAGTACTGCAAAGCTAATATTCAGTATGGTATACTGGAGACCATAATTTCTTTGCAGTCGAACCGTAGACTCATAAGAAATGACGCCCTTGCCGAGGAAGGATACTCGGGTCCAGTCGCCGTATATTTCTCTGCGAGCTATTTAAACAGGATTACTCAAGAAAGATCAAATTATTTGTCTCCAAATTCGAGGAAGATAAAGTTTCGCTTCAATTATTTGTGTCGGATTTCAGATTAAAGTTAAGAATAGCTACGTGTATGCTATGTGTATGAGACCGTTTAGTTGGATTCAAATCCAACTAAACTATCTAATACTTTTGATACAAGCACAGTTCACGTGTCTCGGAAATGACATCCGAACTTGCCTCAGCACCTGCCTACGAATCACTCAAGCGTACTATCAGGTGAGGGCGTTCAACACGGCACGGACGGACCTATCATTTGTCCTGAGCAATTGACAACTTTTGATAGTATGCTTACTATGCATGTTGTTTTTACTAATGAAATCCGTCTGAACGACGTCATCAATTATACAATGTAGAGTCACGGTAATTAACCTGCTTTAATTAAGAGATGATTAAACATTAGAGAACAAAGACAAGCATCACAATTATAATGCGGATTAATAAGTTCCCAGCGAAAACGTTTTGTTAGACATCTTTGTTCACGTATTACTTAGACGTAAGCCAAAGCACATTCAGAGACGAGACCGTTCTTAGGATTCCGCAGTCAATACCTGTTCGTTCGTTCGTTTGCATGGACAGGACTCCCAGGGTTGGACATACGATGTTACATAATTATATTAATACGTGAAGATAAATTGTGGTACCTTTTTTAATATTTATTATAAAAGGAGAGGAATGAATCTTATATCATTCGAAAGGTCCTGTATGTATATGTACAAAAAAAGATAATCATGTTGTATGTTGCCGCAAATAATATTTCCATACAAAACGGGCTACGATCTACGCGCTATTTACCCTTTCCTACTCTTTCAACAACTGTCGTGTTTCGGTTTGAAACGTATAGAGTGCCAGTATAACTACATTACACGCCGTATGAGGCATTCCATCTCGGTCCCCAGGGTAGTCCAAGCATCTATAACCCTGACTTCGTTTAAAATTTTTGCAGGCAGTCATGCAGTAGCCCGGTTACCGTTAGGTGGACTGTTTTTGCTATTTTGACACCCCAAAATATTTTTCTCTAAATGTCAACTTCGTCTGCAGATGTAGCCATGCGCCAGCATTCGAAGCTGAGGTTGCGGGTTTAAATCCCGGTAGGGGCAAACATTTGTATGATCAATTTAGTAAATGTTTATAACCGAGTTCTGAATGTTTATATCTATATACGATTGTTTATCTATGTTGGTACATGTATGTCTATCTTATCCCCATCCAGTTACCAAAACACAGGGAATCCTAGTTTGAGACTGGAGGGTGTGTGATGGTTCAACATGTAAAAAAATTTCTTTGGGCATCATTAGTGCAAGGGTTCCAGCAACCAAGTCGGCTGCTGCACAAAATCGGAGAGACATGTTCGGCAGTGGACTTAAATAGACAAATGATGATGATTATTATTTATTGACGTGTTGAAACCATAGTAATTCTGTTGAAATAATATAGTATTACATTATAACAATATACTACTTATAGAAACAGCTTGAGTGCGATCAACTCATTCCCTGCGTCACATCGGATATAGGAAGGTGAAGGCGAAGCGCCTCTGCGCATACACTTGCACACGTACGCGTGCAGTTGACAACTGCCGATAGGAGACGCCTCCTAATGGGAAGGATCTTCTATAATCGCCACGTTTGGCTATCATAGAATATACCCTTGGCTTGGTCACTCAAGGTGAACCACGAGACATCCACAATGCTGGCCTGATGTAGCGAAACGGACCGACACATGCGACTGTGGCCAATACGATTCGTGCTGCTGGACTATTAATCTAAAATCTAAGATAAATTGGCTCACTCCTTGCACACATAAAAATTCAAATGTCACGCGAGCGAAGTCGCGGGCATTCGCTAACAATAAAGAGGAATATTTAAAATGGTACGGAAGCGTTAGTACGCAAGTCTTACTCGCTCTTGGCTGGTCTTTTATTTTGGTAATTTTATGAATGACTGCTAATACGATCGATCAGTCTGCCGCGTAAGTATTATTCAATTTGTTGTGTCCTTACTTCACTAGGATAGATTGGTAATGGTTTAAAGAAAAAAAAAATCTCAAGTGTATACCTATTTACAAGACTCACACAGACTTTCACGTATTATATGAGGAGTGAGCGTTAATTATGGCGACCGCTAATTAAAGCCGAGCTAGCCCAGGTATTGCCGGAGGAATCTGGCGTTGTCTTGGGATATAATAACGAATTTAATCAAGCAAGGCTGGCAGGGAGCATGCGACGTATTAACATCGTTTGTTATAGAGCAACGGATCATAGTTTCATTATATATTTAACAGGCAACCAGAAATCATCAAGTGAATATATTTTTAAAGATGCATTGACTGTTTATCGAAATAATAAAGGAATGAAAACAACACCAATTTTGGAAACAAAAAGAAGACCTCTTTTAAGAGGATAGGGGCTTAGCGTACTTTGCAACTACCCCTCTGCTTAAAAACGTACTTACATGATATATGAATAAAATTTCACTTGGCCAATCTGGTAGATTGGGTCAGCTTTCGTTACTAGAACAACATAGTCCGCTGCGCTGCTCTTCGAGAAGCATGTTGACTGACGTAATTGATATTATTGGCCCTCTATACAAAATTATCTCACTACATTTTTTACTGAGCAGGCGTCAATTGATGTTAAATTTGACATTCTATTGAATTTTGATGCTTAAAAGGCATCAAGATCGATACATTTCTTGTATAATATCTTTTTATTTTCTAATAATTTCTAATCAATCGACTGAACAAAGGATTCTCCGAATATTGGCAGATAGTAGAACGCTGTAGGTTCCAGACACCCCGTCCTTTACACGCTGCTTTCCGCCTCATCGCTCTGAATACTTTAGTCATATATGAAATGATTGTTCCGTCACCTGTTGGAAGCCATGAAATTTTTCTGGCAATTCTCTTTCACCGCCACACTCATATTTCGGTATACCAAACTATATGGATTCGGTGTAAATAAATAAAATAAGTAGATGAATATAGAGGCTTAGTTTAATATTATAGAAACTCGAGTGACTTTAACTTTGATTGCACAGGGATACGAATGCATTAAGAAATGCTTTATTTCCTTCTTTACTCAGACAAATATTGATGCATTGAGATGTCAGGACGATTTCTCTGCCACTTCACATTTTATAATATTAATAAAATATAAAAAAAAAACTTTAATAAGTAATCTCAACATTTCACATAGTAGAATCTCTTGCATGGTATTACCAAATATTGATAACTTCGTGGAACAAAAATATCCCTTGTCACCATGGATCGAGTATTAACTATCTATATATGCCGCAGCTTTCCCTAAAGACTAATTGAATAATCGATAACTTGTTTCCTCCTACTTATGTTCCTGCGTAACTAGTTTGTGTGGTTATATGATGATAACGAATTTTATTCTCGCTAATACGACTCAGTATTTTTCGTTCTCTGGTTATTGGCAAAATTTACAACACATTCAATTTTTAACGTGTATTTATAGTTACTCTAATAAAGTAGTCTTTCAATTACATTTCAATTTATTCAATAACAATTTAATATTATGTTTGAAATACAACAAATATATCAAGTTATTAGGTAGAGAATTTACATTTACAAAAATATTAATGATTATTGTAAAATAATAATAGTAAGTAATTAAAAAAATACATTATAGTTATCGAAAATAAGCATACTTTATTGTGGAATAAAATGATATTTCTTGGATATTAACCAAATAATCCTCATCAATTTTTGGAGACTCATTAACTAATGTTGCAAATTTATCTACTAAGGATTTATCGTTTTAAATCACAGCAATCTTTGAGATTTCTTTGATCTTTACCGATGCTTATAACTGTAAACACTCATTGGCCGTTCTCAGTAGAGGCATTGGGCCTTTTACTTACTTCTAATCTGGCATCTAAAAACTTTTTTACTTACGTTATATAAGTCGGATGTTAAATTATAAAATATCAGCGATGTAACGGCAAAACTGCTTTCTTCATTTTAAATGATTAGTTTTAGCATGATTGTCACGGACAGTATTAAATTCAAAATGGTATCGCGAAATAATTATTACGTTGTGAACCGGAGCACATTAAAATTTATACGTTAGAAATGTAATTTAAATTCGGAATAAGTGCCATGTTAGCCCATCCAGAGTATCTCAAGGCAGTGGATTGGGCGATCGTTTTAAGGGATGTAAAGCTAACAACGCGGCTTTGTAACGTCAGAAAATAATTAGTAACTACTAAAATCTAAGCTAAAATCTAATCAGAGCTCCTGGGTTTAGAAAGACGTTTTCAAACTGCTCATATTAGTAGCTCATTTACTAGTTCTACCCGATCCAGTTGAAATAATTAGTGCAGTGACTGCGTAAGAGATTCTCCCACCCTATCTCACCGTGTATATCTCTTGGCTTCCTATCGGTGGCGGAATAACTAAAACTAAATTATCTAAAACCTGTAACGGCAGTAGCATCTAAGGTATAATGGGTGGTTTTACGGAACTAAACTTACACGTGTACCAATGCTCGGGAATGATTATCTGTACGTAATACAAATATTTGTTTAGTGCGGGAATCGGACCAAATTAACCGAGCCGTCTCCCGTCCCGTTCTGGGCGTCCGGTATGTTGTAAATCCTTATTCTGTGGTGTTTGAGTTCAGCTAATGCGGAGTGTATTGTAAACTTATGTAAGGGCCTCTGCTCGTGGCGTTAATATGGTTGAGGAAGGCAAAGGCTGCCACATGCGTCATTCTTGTGAACAGGTGTTGCTTGTTTAAGCTGGTCTCCTCGAGTTTTCATTGCACTTATGCTCTAAAATAGTGCATCCCTATATTCTTGCTTTCAGTTGCCTATGGGACCATACCATTTATTTTATGATGTACATTACAATTATAGATTAAATATTATTGAGAAAAAAAAGGATACCTACGGAGTTCCTTTCGCCTGTTTTTTTTCCGTCAGAGGAGCCTCATTACGAAACTGTGGAAGATTACAGAATAAAAATTAATATAAAGCTGCTCGTGCGATTAAATTTAAATATAAGTTGTCGTTTATCTATATTTTATTTTGTCAAATATTCATCTTTTATTAATTGATTAGTAATAGTAGTGACGCAATTACCACGCCAAGTATCACCCGATACAAATCAAAGTAGTCTTTGTACTTTAAGATCTAATCTGTGTCGTGTCTGTGAACTTGTTTGCACTTTTCTGCTATCAAAAACATTGTATCGATGTTAATTAAGTATTCATAGACGTTAGTTTATATTAATTATGATAATGTATAACAGTACTGAAACATTTGCGTACATACAAGCTTGGTGTACATACAATGGCTCAGCGATCGTAACACTTGATCTTGGTTTCGGAGTCACGACGAGACAAGTATTTGGGCAACTCACAAATATATTGTTTTCCAGTTTGGTCTGTCTAATACACCATTCTCTGTTCATCCTTTGTCCTATCTTATCACTTAGTTGTTATATCGAGTATACGACGCTGATGACGTCACAATGCTAATAACCAGGCTGGTAAACCATTTGATGCCGTGATCGAACTCGGCCATCGCTTTGATTTGTACCTAGTTGAGAGAATCATTGATTGAAAACAAAAAATATGAATTAAAAGTACACCGTCCGTGTTTTTAAAATAGCGCTAGGAAATAGCTGATTTGATGGATGATCTGTTAGAACTAACGTTATCTGTAACGTTATGTATGTAAAGAAACGGGGCACATGCGTACATATCATAAGAATTAACTACTATGGAACAATCTTCTACGGTAATGACGCGTTAAAAGTTTAATCCATGGACTTGACCGCACGGATAGACTGAATCGACTTATTTCATTAAAATATATAGATTACAGGATTGTAGTGAAGAATTTACGAACTTTTACTTTTAATGCCAACCTCACGTACGGCGCTGAAAGCAATACAAGCCTCACAAAATATCTGGTATTCAACTTATGCCTCTTTTTCTGTGTTATAATGTAGTCTGAATGGGCCCTTACTACAAAGTGCCAACAAACACTGATATGCCTACTATACTCACCACGCTGTAGGCAGGCAGGTGGTTGAGCGGCAGTGCCGCTACCCTCTCTTTGGTCGCCAGAGTGGTGATGTTGATACGAAAAAAAAAGTTTGTATATTCCCCTCACGTGATTGATACATAATTCAACGAACATCAACAACAACGAATATGTATCACAAAACGCGAACAATCAGATATAAAACTCAATGATATTACTAACAGCTACTTGGAATTGTTAACGCCTGACCTTAGAGACGGTGCTTCTAACTTTTAAATTCATGAAATACCATTTGTCGGCCTGCATAAGTAGAAGCTATTTTGGCCAACAGTCGTTTCCGTGAAATGCTATTCTAGCCTTTATCATCTTTTTTAGAAGACGTTTAAAATGTAATGCCTAGAATAGTAAAGTTATCGTTTCTTCTAAAGAAAAAAAGCGGTCAAGTGCTAGTGGAAATGTGGACCGAGGATTATGTACAACCACATTATACATCACTGTTATGTTTTTACCTGATTCTTAGTGGGAGCCAGATTTCACTTTCCCGGTCTTTGTTTTTTTTATTTTCCTAGAGTAATACAATTATAATACTATAATTATTCCTAGTTTGACACTTTTCGGTGGCTACTGTTTTTACGATAAAGCCAACAGTATCTAATACTTGGTAAATTGGCAAGGTTTTATTATTCATCGTCTTTTCTTTTCTTTCATCGCAAGTCCACTGCATAGTTTCCCTTATAGTTTATTATAAAGCACGCTTCTAATATGATACCCTTACCGTACATTACGTCGACACACTATCCCGTGTTGGTAGCGACGTAAAAATCTGTGTCACCCCCTTTCTTCCAGTATTGTCGTATGAGGTGAAAACCCTTAAAAATCTCATGCCAAACTCATGGAGTAAATACGGTTAAAAGGCTCGTCACCCGCCACGGTCCATCTCCCGGAAAGGTGAAAAGTAGGTTTTGGAGACCCGTTTAGATACTCAGAGTCGTACCGAATCGGGATCCGTATTATTTAAATACTCCTGGGGCGTGTATTTACTTAGACCGATGCCCCATATGGGTAGTGCTACTCAAACATTTTCTGCCCTAACTGTAATCACCATTTAATCAAATGCGGAATTTTAAATAAAAACAATATTACTGAAAAACACAGTCGACATTCGGTTCAAAAAGCAACACGCATCAACTACAGAGAATACAAAAACTTTGTAATTACAAATATTTTTTTCAGGAAAAGAAGAAACAAGTCACAACAGTCGTACCACGAAAAAGTTTGATTAAAATATACCGTTTATAAGTCGTATTGTCTGAGTTTTTGTGCAAATGCGAGCTCAAATATCGTATATTAAAAATATGCTTTTTCTTTACAATGTACTAAGTTCTCGCTCGCTGAACAACCCGCTCGTACCAGCGTGGACTCACCTAGCCAAACCATCCATGAAATGTATGGCGGCTTTAGCTGGCGTTTTCTTGGAGATCCCTATGTGCCGCTGTGAACTAAAATAGGTTAATGTAGTAAGTACTACATTAGTTACTACTACACTGCACCTGCATATATTGCATTAAAATTCCTTATTAGCAACTCAACCTCTACAGCGAAGGCTATTAAATATTTTCAAACAAAAATCTAAATATTTGGCTTTGATAAAATGATAAATAAATAAATGGCTTTTAATTTAGGGTGTTTTTTTTATATCGAAGGGAGCAAGTGGCTCACCTGATGGTAAATGATTACCATTGCCCACGTACACCTGGAACACCAGAGGAGTTGCAGGTGCATTGCCGGCATGGATTGATATTTGGTAATGGAAGTAATGATGCGGAGAGGGGGTCAAGGGAGGGGAAAAGGCCCTTCGGTCACCTCACTTACCGAACGAAACGCAGAAGCACAATATGCATCGTGGTCGTGTTACTACCTCGGTCGAGCCGGCCAATCCATCCAGCAGAAGGAAAAGCTGACGCTTGGCTCTGCCACGTTGTAAAATGTGTATTCACTTATTACTATTAAAAAACTTAAATAAAAACTACAATGCGGGAATTAACTACAAAATAAAACAAATAAAAATAAACTACAAATTATTAAAACGTTCCCATAGAGAACGCGGATTTGAAAAGTTAATAGATAGAAATAAGTTAGTCATAATATTTAAAAAAATATTTTGTGACTTTTATTTAGGATAAAATTATATTTTCAAACAATCCGGTTCTCTCACCGAAATTGTACTTTTATCAAGCTAATTATTTATGTTAGTTGTTAAATTTTAACAAAATTATAAATAATAGAATTTCACACACATATATAATGTAAGATCAAGTATTTCATGAGGTATGACAGAGAATAGATTAGAAAATATTTATTGACATGAAACTATAATGTAAAGTCTGAAGAGCCTGTCGTGATCGAATTTTAAACGCAATTTTCTCAACTCTAGCATACTTCGAAATTCTTGTCCTAAATTCAATCTAGTCGGGATTACAGATCCGCGTAGAACAATATCTCGCAATGCCCAGTAGTATTAGCTATGTTCAGCTACATCAGAATTAACTCTTCGATTTTTTTTGGACAGTACATATTCTGAAATTAGATACACTTATTTAAAATTAAAATTTCTTACGTCTTTTATTTAACACACAAGGTACATGTGAGTATCTATATTATCACAGTACATCTGTGTCTTTATAGGAAGACTTTTCGATCAATTTATGAACGTTATTTTACATACATATTTTCAAGGTACACAGATTACATAAGTGCTAAAAGCGGAACCCTGAATACTTTAAATTTAAGGCAAAATTGTTGGATTTACTAGTTCTATTCTAGTGACTTTTTCTATTGTAGGTATAGTCGAGTTGTAGTTTTTTTACAAAGAAAAACTAAATGTTTTTTTTTTTTAGATTATTTTATTTCAGAGATTTTTCAAACTATGAGAGATTGATAAAGATTATTCTTATTCTATATTACCAAGTCAAACATAACTGCCTATCATCGTGATCATCACATTAAATCCGGCGCCATAGCTTGTAGTTCGCCTTTTAAGTCTGTATCTAAATGCAAATTTAGGCTTTATTTCACTTTGTTGGTGACTTGAAAACAAAAAACTTTATAGTATCGTTTATCGACAAAAACTTGACTCGTATGCAATGTATTTGGAACTGCGTACGGTCGGTGTTGTACATTATTTCCATATTGTTATACTAAGAGTTCACTAAAGCAAATAGAAACAAAATTCAGAATGCAAGAGAAATCCGACATGAGTACATCAACAAATACGCATGTACAGTAGTGTTATAAATAAAAACTACCACTTTTATTCACCGACTCAGTTAGACACCGACACAAGAGTCAGGAAACAGAACAGAGGAACATGTAAATCGCATGGCATCCGACAAATGGAATGTTAGATGATATCCCAAAAATCCTTAACAGCAGATTGCGTGGTGCCTGGTACTGCGAATGTCAATTTGGATGCTAAGCGTGCGATTATAGCAATCCTGCCGCCACTGCAGTGGTCTATATCCAGCAGTGGACTATATCGGCAAGCTGACAAAGAAGACCTTTTCTCTAAGAAGCATCTCCCAAGTACCTTTGAAATTCTCATTTGCTTACCAAGTGGATATGTGATAGCAGTAACAAATACCAGCGCCTGATTAGGTACCAGCGGTGTAATTATTTTAAGTTCTGACAAATTTGAAAGGTACTTCGTCATTTATAGAACGCCACGCCGTTGACATTGTTCTTGAACATGGGAACGAAGAACGTATTTATATAACGCGGGTACAGATAGTAAATGTATACCTATGTTTCTTTGTAATATATTACAATATCAATACCGTAAATTACATTGTAGTACTATAAAATGTAAAAACAAAATATTTATTACTGGCCTAAGTGTGAGAGGGTTAAATTATCTCAATTTCTGACCACCCGGGTATACGGTCGAGAGAACTTATTTTTTTATCGTTGCAGTACGAATTATCTAGACAATTGTGACACCTGCTTTATATGGGGATTGTTTTGAAATCGGCTGTACCGTTGTCAATGATGCGCGCGCAAACAGAGAGACAGACAAGAATTCTAAAAGTTTTATTCTCGGTGATTTCTAGTATTTACGCGCACACTTAATTATTTCATTGATTTTATTTTTTTTATATATATTCACGTTTCGAGTGCTTTACAGAACCGGTGGTCGCGGAGTACTGAGGTGATAAACGTCCTGATGGCATAGTTGACTCTGGTTACCTTCAGCTTTTAATTATTAAATTTGGCCCGATCTACGCAGGATGTTTGAAAATTAAAGGCGATATGATCCGTAAATAATAGATGAAATTAAGACTAGAATTCGATTGCTGAGCCATGTAGTATGTATGTAAATAACCAGTGATGATCGTGCTATGGTATGACAGAGCGGACGACTGAAGGAGAATACCTTAGCGCCTACCAGAGAGCCGATACAACAGCAGTAGGGGCAAATTCGGAACGATTATCGTCTTTTGGTATCGGAGGCCATGGATACGTTTTGTGTCGCACAACCAGCAAAGGAGTTCTTGCTTTTCTCCAGTAGTACACGTGCGGGTGACTTAAAAGTCACGTTCTTGAGTCTATTCTCTTTCACTATACTGCCTATCAATTTATCTCCAAAAGCATGATTTAAAACGGGCCTATAACACATTTACTAACACAAACGATCCGTTCGGCAACGAAACTATCTCAGTAGGCCACAGGATGAGTTGCACTTAACGTTAGAATGTATATAAGTTATACAATCTCGTAACCGGCGAGATAATGATATGACAAACAGTGAAATATCTACTAAAATTCACAGCATTCTCTTTACATCTTTTTTCATATACTGCATTATGCATATATTATATTATAAGCTTAACACTTATGTTCTTTATATCTTTGTAGATGAAATTGTCATTGCACTATTCCACTGATATACCGTTATAAGTGAAGTGTAGTTTTGTTATGGGATCATTGACATACATGATTTTTTTTTCATTTGATTAACTATACTCTGTTAGCTGACAAACAAGCCTCGTTCATTTCGCACTAGCTCTAGTGACGGGTCGTGTGGCGGGGACTTGAGAAAATCTGCCACCCAAGGGAAGGGAAGAAACTCGTAGATGTTTGAAGAGCCAACCATGGGAAAAATCATTGATAATCTCAAGCTAACCGATAATTAGCCACCCTTAGTCCATCATAGATTAGATGGTGTGAAATTTTAATCAATCATCCTCATCTCAAAAATTCCTGACCAAATTTTGGTGAATACTCCCTATGAAAGAGGCATATGTCCAGCTCTTAATTAACTACAGGCTGTTGAAGAATATCTGACCATGGTGGTGGCAGAAGGTAACAGACAGCAAATATGCTCAACTTAAGCATATTTGCTTTCTGTGTACTGGTACTTTGTGTGTAGTATCGGGAAAGCGAAGACAAGAGCATCAAAACGTGACAGGCACGTTCTGTACAAAACGCTGTACAAAGAGATGAAACGATTGGCTGTATTAGTACCTCCACTAACCCCGGTTGCAACGCAATTCATGTTTGCTTACAGCCAGCTCATACCTAGACATGGGAGAAAATGGCAACAGTTGCCATGTTTAACGTAACTTCTGGAAACATCACTTACAGTTTCTTCATAAGCTTTCTATCTAATTAAAGACGGTCCGGGTAGTTTTGTGAAATTCCCACTATCGGGTGCTAGATGAAAAAATTCTCTTGCATTCTGAATTTTGTTTCTATTTGCTTTAGTGAACTCTTAGTATAACAATATGGAAATAATGTACAACACCGACCGTACGCAGTTCCAAATACATTGCATACGAGTCAAGTTTTTGTCGATAAACGATACTATAAAGTTTTTTGTTTTCAAGTCACCAACAAAGTGAAATAAAGCCTAAATTTGCATTTAGATACAGACTTAAAAGGCGAACTACAAGCTATGGCGCCGGATTTAATGTGATGATCACGATGATAGGCAGTTATGTTTGACTTGGTAATATAGAATAAGAATAATCTTTATCAATCTCTCATAGTTTGAAAAATCTCTGAAATAAAATAATCTAAAAAAAAAAAACTACAACTCGACTATACCTACAATAGAAAAAGTCACTAGAATAGAACTAGCTTACATTGTTCCCGACAGTCATCTATAGTATTAATATTTCTATTCCGTGTGGTTATCTGGTATCGTTGATTGTTACGTTTATCACTCACGTTATTACTCTTATTAAAATTGTTACAGGGTTCGGTTAGATATATTAACGATGACGTCACCAAATGTAAACATTGTGATTTGTATCTGCGCGTGCTTATGTGGATTGTTCGTATGATTATCAAATAAAAACCTTTGTACCGGTTTTAACACACTATTTACAACTTCTGTTTACAATATGAAAGAATCCATACCATGAATACTGCTGTACCCAGGGTCTTGTAAGAAGTTGTTTTTTAAATAGAACTGGAAATGAGAAAGTAGTAGTGGAATCTAGAACTTTCAATCGTGAAGTCTGTGTGATCTATGCTGAGTGATCTCACTAGCTTCTGTGCGTCTCTAACCGAAACGCAGTAATACTTGCAAACTTCTGCATGGCGCCAGAATAGCTAGAACTGCGGTTGTATCTTCACAGACAAACCTCTAGGAGTGACTACCGTATAGTAAAGGTTAGGTACCGTATAGTAGTTGTTTAATTAATAATTCATTTGTTTTTAATAGTAGGTATAAGGGAGATAACACTTTTATTCAAATCTCAAAATCTTCTGTGCGGGTTGCGTCTGCATTATAACGTGTAACTTTCGGCATTAAAAAATTGTACTTCCAGCCCCCTGGTGTGTCTGATCATAGGTGATGTTGAACACGACAGGCGTACTGTGTGCAGTATCATTAGAGCGTTGATGTGCTGACAATCTGTCACGAGTTAATACTGTAACTGTACACAGTTTTTTTCAACCACCATTGTATTATTCGTAAATAGAATTATTGACATAACTGCCTGCCTCGTGGCGGATTACCGGCCTGATTATAAGTTAAATATTTAATACGAGTGTTTATAAATGCCACGGCAGTGCTCTAATAATGAAGAAGACAAAGATCTGTTAAACATTAAACTCTTTCCCCCGATACTCGCCTGTACGTACAAGATCGTGACTTGTCGTTTAAATAAATGCACGAGTAATAAGAATGAGACCCGAGATCGAAACTCATTTGCACATGTCGTGTCTTTTGTTTAGCAGCGAAGCGTCATTGACCTCTATGGAAATAGCGGAGCCGTCGCGTGGTTGAACACTAGGTATACAGCAGTCGCGCGCATGCCTGTACTTAAGGTCGCGACAGCGGTGCCTTCCGATGGAAAATCATTTCAATTAAAATGGCACTCGGCGGGTCCGCGTCGCGGGCTCCACTCGCCGCCGCGGGCCGAGCGCTCGCCGCGGACCCCCGAGGACCGAGATGAGCATAGAATTGAGAAAGCGCGACCGCATCTTACCGGCGACCGCCGCGCCGTTGTCACTGCGGTGTTTCGCGGGCGGGCAGATTTATTTGGACGTACCCCCTCTCGAGGTGGCGGGAGCGGGCGCGCCACCCACCGCGCCACCTCCACACATTTGACTGGATCAATAAGTAAGCAAAGGATGCCCGAGCAGAAAAACCATACGCCCGACCACCCCAAGGGGGTACACGTAACCCCTCCCCCCCTCCTACTAGCGGGGAGGAGGACTCCACAGATTGCCATTTTCTCTTTGCCTACGCTTTAATTAGTTGCGTAGTGACGCGTGTGGATCCATAATCCTATATTATTAAATCGCCAAACAAGTAGATACCATTCTCCAATCAAGGTCCGACAAGGTGAACCAACAAGCTTAAATACCGATGTAACTAGCTTCAGACAAATATATACATCAGCAATATGCAGAGAGATCGTAAACAGTATTGTCTTAAGCAATTGTCACCAAATTGTGGACAATGAATAACATATCTACAAAATTCATCCATTAAATATGAAACAGTTATATTCAATAATTCGAACAGTTAATGCGCCATTACCACGTCTGAAATAGACAACTCAGATTCATTTTTTGGAACGGTGCTAAACAAAGGAACCAACATACCATAAAAACAATGATACGATAATATATCTAAACCTAAGTATGTCATACGACTAATTGATAGGGGGTATTGAGTGGAGGTAATCGTTGCGTATGTGGATCAGAGTCAAAATTCATTATTATAGTTGTATCAGTTGGTTCGTTCTGAGTTTTACTACTTATTCCATATCTGTTGGCCAATATTGACATGTCAAACAAGTGAGTACACTTGTAGACTGACATTATAACTGTTTTGTATGCACGTGTTAACACGACGCGTGCTCGGCGTTCCGCACGCAGCGGGGTGTACTGCGGCAAAAGTTGGACACGTTTCCTGTCCAATGTGTTGCTAAGGTAATTCGTATACTGACATAGAATTATGTCATTAAAACACAAATATAAAAGACATTTGCTCAGTGGTGCGTTTGTGGGCCTTACCTAACTGCGAAACAGTCACTATGTAGTATATATCACTTACTCATTATGATGGTACGTTTAACGCTGGGAGAGGCCTCGCGTGGGATTCCTTCGCTGTTATAAACTAACACATGGTACAGACAGTCACATCTTCTGATCAAAACCTAGAGGTTGAATGCATAGGATATGTCATAGTATAAGGCACTATGATCTATTTTGCTTTTTATTAGCACAAACACAGGATCACACACGTCTTCTACTTCCCGAACCAGATACAACGCATATGCGATAAGGCCAAGGAAGGATCTCATACATGAATACCGTTTAATTGTGCTTTGAAAACAAACTATGAGAGACTGCAAGGTACAAGACTTGAACAATTGTGGCATCCGTTCAATGAGCTGAATCAGCAACGTCGAGACCTCTTATCTATGACACTGTTTAGATGACTTTTGGTGGTGTACAGTGCAATATTATTTCTTCTTAGTCTTTCATCCTTTATAGGAAACGTCATTTAATTTAAATTATATTTAACTATATTTTAATGTTAACAACAGTTATGGTTTGATTTCATGGCGTTTTTAATAGAAATCATATGTATTACTTTATAGGGAGTACTGACGCTACTTTTTACCTGGGAAATATTTAGAGTTTCCTGATAAATTAATAACCTTAAAACTCTGCTGGCGTAATCTCCAACACTGCAGCTCTCTGTAGAAATAGCTAATTTGAAAAATAATTCACTACGCTATCCAATTTGATAGATAATGACTAAGCCATATATGACTCACTATCTTCTAATTTCGGCTTCTACATAGTGTAGGTTGATTAGAAAGGCAGTGTAAGTCATTTTAATCTAAAATTTCAAACTCAAATTTGCTTAGAGAAAGGCTAATGTTAAAGGGCCAAAAATAACGGTTTACGATTATTTATTTTTCAAGAAGAATAAAATTATCTTTTTAGGGATATACAGCGTAAACCAAAATAACAAGATACTTAAACTAAAACCAGTACACGAAGGAATAGAAATGACTAACTTTAATTGGTAATAGTAAAACACAGTAAAACATTTTTGATGGAGCACTTATTAATTATATATACACGCTTATTGAAGTTTCGTTATGCTGAGAACAGTCTCTCTATCAAACAGTATAAACCTGTTTATTATAAATTTGCATGATAATGTAAATATTTTGAGCGTTGCCAAAAGGCTAAAGCTTGTAATTGAACATACGGAAGCCTCTTCTAAAGAATAAAACATTAATTTGAATAAAATCGATCAGGCTGATGCTCGCCCGAAATTCAAATTACTGATTTCTGGTAAAGGAGCTCAGCAGAAGTAGTAATATCTCGAACACTTCGCGACCGTCGTCTCCAGATCGCGTTGCTCGCCCCGGCTCCTTCCCGCACAGAGGCAATCCAAATAATTATCATAAAGTAAATCCCCCGCAATTCAGTCGCCACCCCCGGGGCCGAAGGGCCCTTTGTCGATATAGCGCTAGAGATGGTTACCACACAAAAACTTAAATTTTATCGAACACACTGATTAACCAAATCATACCAATAGGCAAATACAAGGTTTATCTGCATTGGCTGAATTAATTGAATACACATAAACTTCGATAATAAATTTGATCGATATCTTGTATGTCGTCATGTTCCACTTTTCCCACAGCGTCGTTCACCATTCGATATTGACAATGGAATTAATGTTCTTACTTGCTTCCGCATCAATTTCGTCCTTTCGTCCCTCCCTCCACCCTCTTATTTTAATTCCAATAATGGCTTCACTTTGTTTACGATACGTTATGTACGATATAGATAATTTATGAACATACCTAGAGACATATTATTTCATTATTTCAATTGTACTAAAATTATTACTATTTTATGTTAAGATAGCCGAATGGTTAGGGGATCAGCCTCTGAATCAGAACATTCGAGTTCGATCCGCCATGTCATTGGCTCTTACCAATGAGTTTTTTGAAACTTGTGTACGATTTACATCGTTGGCTTCAACATTAAGACTGATAGGCTCAACAACTCTCACGATGTTGAAGTTGGGTTGCGCCCTTGCGGTTGCGTATTGGGTATAAATAATAAATCACTTTGTTTATTTTGCTTGAATCTGTAATGTGTATTTCAAGAAAAAAAATATTTCATTATGGTCTGCGTGAGTTCGCGTGGTACTAATAAATAGTCGATGCCTTCATACCCATCCCTCTGGCCGACCCTCGCATTGAGGCACGGGCCACTCTGGACTCTCAAAACTCGTCTTAAAACCGTTCCTTTATATGCTCATTCAATTTATGTATTGAATAAACAATCAACATGACCTAACTCTAGTATTCGTTATATTATGAAGTTGTTGTAATTATAAGTTGATTTTTACAGTGAGTGCGTTGGCGCGACGCGAAGTCGTTGCGCACCGCGGGGGGTCGCGCTTTGTCAATCCGCGGACCTATTTATCCCTCGTTGCTCATGTTTTTACCCCTGCCTTTTTTTTCAATAATCACACCGTTTCCGAGTTCGAATGGACAAAGGATCAACGGTTGCTGGCTGGTTATATAGATCATCAATCACCGAGATTTTAAAAGTTTAATTTAATGATACTAAGATACCCACATTACCTACATGTATATACCCATATTATCATTCCAGGTTAAAGTATTTGGCAGGGAATTTGCCCATTCAATTGAAAGATCGGATTGAATGCGTATACCTTATCTAAACCTACTGTACAAAGAGATTAGTTGTCCTTACAATACTTATGTACTCTTAATGAAATTGGTGGATTTATTATTTACGCCTATAAAATGCCACCGTGCATTTGCTGTTTGCGTTATTATTACTTTAATTAAATACAGATAACGTATAATGACGGACATGTTGTGATACGAGCGTGCGTGGAGTAATGGCGGTCGGGTCGGGACATAGGCGCATAAAAATCATAAGTTGACGTGGGCACGTTTCGCAACGCACCTGGCCGCCGCCCGCCGCCCGCCACCGCCACCGCCACCGCCACCGACGCCGCCGGGGGCAAGCGCTCCGCGGCGGTAATTAAAGTATTTAATATCACTCGCGTACATCGAGATGACACGCGTCGCGACCGGCTACTTAATCCGCCTGCTAATTGCAAGCAAACATGGTTTCGTGCACTGTGGCCTAGACAAAGGCAGCCTTGTAATAATAAAGCCCTTTAATTTTTTTTTAATTGGTTAGACGTTATATGATACGGCAAAATATTATTTAAATTTGTAATTTCAAGAGAATAGATAGTAGAATCCAACATGATATCAATTCATAAATTTAAAACGGCCAAACTCAAATTAACTTCATATTCATACATTACTAATCTATGAATATCAAATTTAATGTCAAAATTAATAAATCTGTGGTAATGCCCATGCCAATAGCTTACCGTAAGAAAAATCTAACTCTCTCTTAAACAGTAAAATTTCTGGAATTTCCCCACTAACACACACCTCGCATCTGAGACGCTGCTACTCGTCACCGCTATTTTGCCATCTATCGGAGATCACGATTTTTTGGGAATCATCGCGATATAATCGCAGTGATACAAATCACATCAAGATCTATCCATCATCGTTAAGATGTAAAAGAATCTTGAGACTACACTGTAATGTTTAGTTTAAAATTCTTCCCCGCTTTACAAACTCTGTGTGTTTTTTCCGCAGCGGCGATGGAGGAGGAATCTACGGAGCTGCCGGGCACAGACGGCCTGGCGCCGAAACAGCGGCACCAGGCGAAGCACAGAGAGTTGTTCCTGTCGCGCCACGTGGAGACACTACCCGCAACGCACATACGCGGCAAGTGCACCGTCACGCTCCTCAACGAGACCGAGTCGCTGCTCAGCTATCTCAATAAGGATGTGAGTATGTACCCCGGGGAGGGAACAACAACACACACACACACACTACGACACTTCGACTGTTCGTTAGCATATTCAACCGCTGAACATTGAACCTTCATTGGGGTGAATAACATGGTAACAGTCCACCTGGTCGTAAGTGGCTGTTGTAGCCGATGGACACCAGCAAACAACTTCAATCGAAGTCGTTTACAGATGCCTTGTAACCTCTGACGATAAAGATGTAATGCCTCACAGCCCATAATTGTACTGGCTCTGTATACCTTTCAAACCGGTACACGGCAGCGGTTGCACTGCCGATTGGCGGCAGAAATGTATAAGTGTGATCCCTAACCCCGACGACGCCTAGGCAGAAAAGGAGTCTACCACCATCTCTTCAGGTGTCATGTTGTAGCAGTATTAAAGAGTTTATCATCCAATCTCGTTTCTAAGGCGTCATAAGAGGCGATTAAGAGAATAAATAACACATAATAAATAAAACAAAGGCCGGCAGCGCATCTGTAGCTCCTCTGGTGTTGTGGATGTTCGTGGGCGTCGGTGATCACTTACTATCAGGTGAGCCACACGCTCGTTTGCCCCCTTCTTCTATAAAAAAAAAAACAGCAAGGCACCAGTGCATCTTGTGAAAGAAATATACTGCAATCGTGAATTGAATTTAAAAATTACTCAAATCGCCCATGAAACGACTAAAATATTAAATAATAATAATAAATTCTAGACCTCTGATCTCTCTGGTATTGGATATACGGTCGTGTGAGATTTTTTTATATAACAGATTATTTCTCACATTGATGTGGATAGCATCTATAGTTAAATAACACAATTATTAAATTGATTAAAGAATTTAATGTATGAATGTGTGGTGTTGAATAATTGTATCATAGTTAATAATCATTCCATGAGGTGACGACAATGTTGTGTCTGGTCTCTTAATTTTTTATGTCTAATCAAAAAAATCCGGCATCACAGATTTGAATAAAATTAGACAGCATATTACTAAAAATTTGCATGTAATTTTACCTCATGAGGCATACTTATTAAAAGAAATGTTTGTTAAAATGGACACTACATTGCCATTTTATATCCACTTAATGTTATAAAAAACTAATTAAACATTAATCTATGTTTAAGTTAAAATTAACTATTTTAATATAATCAAAAGTATTAGGGAGCTATCGCGAGCACGAGCATTACACAAAGACGATGTCAATTTAACATCCAGCTATATTACATGTACACCAACTAATAAGGAAATGAGCGTGCACTTGGCGGCCTATCTCGTATCTCCGTCCGCGTTTCCTGTTTTGTTTTATTGATTTGTTTCCAGCCCTATAGAGGCGGACTGTTATTCAAACGTTACAACTAATATTGTTCTAGTTGTTTATATTAAACTAATTGCAATGCATGGTTTTGATCGATACTTAACCAAAAATCCAAAATTCAAATATTCGTTATGTGTTATAGTACTTCTTGTTTGCTACTTACCAAAAAAATATTAAAATTTTGTTTCTAGGCAGAAATGAGAGTAAACCTCTAATACATTTAAAATTTAATGTAGATTTGATCATACAAAATTTCACTACTTTAGAATCTTTAAAATAAACAGTCTATGGTGTTATATTTCATAATAAGGTAAGCGTCGTAGTAGAGTAAGCTACAAATGGCAAGATGCTCCATCACATTGCCATTTCCTTTTGTGTGAACTAGTCTAAAACTATATCTTTAATTTCGTCAAGCCGCCACATTCTTGCCAAAGTTAAAACTTTATCATAATTTAAACGGCTCTTAGCGCGGCTATCATTTGCATATTATTACAAAAAGTTTGCATAGGTACCGAATTTTAATTACAGAACCGGTTTAATTAGTGTCGGGAAATAATTTCATAGATGATTTCAATTGTGTCACTATTACGATGGAAACTTAAAGGTTTATGTGTCTCTTTCTAACACTATCTTTCTCTCTTTGTTTCAGGACGCATTTTTTTATTGTTTAGTATTTGATCCTTCACAAAAGACTTTATTAGCAGATAAGGGAGAAATCAGAGTTGGAAGTAGATATCAGACTGAAGTAACTAATTTATTAAAAGAAGGTATGTATTGAATGTCTTACATTTAAATTGAAATGTTTAATATTCTAGCATTGAAATACATTCCCTGTTTTCAACTAGTATGAGCTGTAGTACATAGTGTTAAGAAAAGCATGTATTTAGTGAATTTTTTTTTAGCATGTTATGAGTTGTAGTTAAAAGAAATATTCTTTGATTTTTTAATTTTAGTAATTGGCTATTAGAACTTTCTGTCACCATAGCTTTATTTTGTAACATGAAGTTAAAAATTAACATCGAATGGTTTGGTAGTATCACTGTTCTTAAAAATGAATTTTGGGGTGTATGACCTTTTTTATGATCAACGACAAAGAAATCAACAAAAGTTGGACGGACGGGTCTTAAAGTCGTTACAAGTATTGGCTACTTTCAATTATTGTCACAAACATCTCAAGGTCAACGGATTAGGCTCTGTTTGATACAATATTGTGAAACATGTAAATATTAAGTGAAAATAATTTGGATATAATGCAAACTAATTTGTTTGTTCAGTGTTGGCACATTGTGTATTTAAAAAGGAAAAAATTAAATAAAATTACAATTCATAGCCAAAAATCAAAAAATACCTCTGTTGTCAATGTTATTGGTATGTTTTTCAACAATTTAGTAACTATGACATGCATTAGTTAAAGAAATTTCTCGAGAGTAAGGAAAAGGTTTAGCTTTGGTCTGCACTTACACTTAAGAAACTGTTAAAGGGATACACATAATAGATAAAATTATATAAACATGGCATCTCTGTATACGAAAAGCTAAAATTTGGCAGTTGTCTGTAAGATTGCAATTTGAGTAAATGCCTTTAATTATATTTTGTTTTATCTTGGGTAGTGCTTCTAATTTTTCTAATGCTAATTATTATAAATATTTTTAATATTTGATATTAATTAAGTACATGGTAAAGCTTCTATATTTATTATTTGGGTATCGGTGGCACTGTGATGCCTGACAGTGGTGACAGTTATGTGTTTCTTGTAGCAGTCACTATTGCTCATATTCCCTCTTTTTATGTTCAAAATAGTCTCCGACTGTAATAACTTCTCTTGAGCTGCAGGTTTACAGATGTGAATTACACATCGTGCATTAACACCCCTAACCGAAACAATTATTTTTCGTGCTGGAATGGAACCAGCTACCCGTAGTGTTAAAGTCAATCACTTAGCCATTGTGCCATTCGACCCATTATTTTTATATTTTACATTATTATATTTTATATTTTACACTTTGCTTTTAAATCAAAATCTTTATTCTTCGACAAAGAAATATAATCTTGTCAAATCTCATTCTTTTCTTTTTTTTAATCTTTACCGTTTCGTAATGAGGTTCCTTTGATGGAGAAAAACGAGGAGAAAGAAACTACACTAAGTAACTACTAAAAAAAGGATATCTATATCCTCCTTTTTTGTTTAGTTTTTTCCAATTATTTTTAAAAAAGTACTGCATGTATTATATTTACAATACAACTTTTAGACACAGCTTGGGAGTAATCAACTCATACGGAGGGGTTATTATCAGTCAGTGTATATATCTTTATGTCCTATCCTTTACATTTATTTCCTTCTAGATTAATTCCTTTATATTTTAGGTAAACTTGAAATTTGACGATTCATTACAATAATCGATTGTACGATGATTGCAGGCGAGGAGGAGCCGCGCAAAAGCGAGGATCTAGAAACGCTGGTGTGGACCCCGGAGCACGGGCTGACGGACCGGCAGATCGACCAGTTCCTGGTGGTGTCGCGGTCGGTGGGCACGTTCGCGCGCGCGCTCGACTGCTCGTCCAGTGTCAAGCAGCCCTCGTTGCACATGTCCGCCGCCGCCGCCAGCCGCGACATCACACTGGTGAATCTTCTGAACGCCCGCTCACTCTGTCTGCACATCTCGTCACATTTACTATACATTAAAACTCACTCCACACCCGGATTAAGTCCTTTGTAATTACCATGCACTTGTGCCCAATACTCACTGCAAGCCTTCCTAATGCACACCCCCTACCTCTCACTTCCACGTTCACTGCCATCAAATATTCTGTATGCTCCTGTTAAACCTCTCAAATGGGAAGAGGGCTTTGCTCTGCTGTGGGATATTACTTTACACTTCTTGTACAAACACTGTATGCACTATTTAAGGTTCTTTCATGCCTTAATCTGCACACTTATTGGCAGCTGTGAACTTTCTGAAACATTATTATGCAAATATAAAATAAATTCTATCAGATGAAACTCCAATCCAGATACATCTACTCTAACAGTTTTTACTTTAATCATAGAAACGTAAAAATTCTATTGTATTTACATTAAAATAACTACAGGTACAGTAAATTGACTTGTGTAATCTGGGTGAACAGTTCCACGCGATGGACACCCTACACAAGTCGGGCTACAGCATAGAGTCGGCGCTGTCGTCGCTGGTGCCAGCGTCCGGGCCGGTGCTGTGCCGCGACGAGATGGAGGAGTGGTCCGCCTCCGAGGCCAACCTCTTCGAGGAGGCGCTCGACAAATACGGCAAGGACTTCGCCGACATACGACAGGACTTTGTGAGTACACTTCACCATAACTGTTAACACTTCGTAAACACTGTTACTAGTCATGGAGAATGGCTATCGTAATAGCCGACTAAGGGATATGTCAGACAAATCACGTGACCTCTGACAGTTACTAACTTTTATATATTTTAACCATATATTATCTCACCGCATCAGTCTTAGTTAAACCCACTGCTGAACAATAGACCTCTCCAAGAAAACGCCAGAAATGGTCGGCATGCATTTCTTGAAATTTTCGTCCTTCCTCACCAAGCTGGGTGAGCGGCGAAATAGTGAGCGCAGTGCCGGCACCTACGGGCTAGATATGTCGCCCAAGTCCGTGAATTCGGGTTCGGCAATATCGGGTGGATTTTCCCACCGTTCGGTCACCAGAGCCCCGTTTGATACCCTGACCCTGTAGGTTGCACCATGACCCTTATAAACTCTCGCATTTATTGCACTACGTCATGAGTTAACCAAACTCATGTAGTGTTATAATAGTGGTATAAATAAAAATAAATAACATATTAACAATATTTAAAACCAGAAAAGTGTATAGAGCTTAGTCGGCAGATCCTGATTGTTTTCCGAATTAAATCATCTAATGCGAAAACTTCACAGTTGCCATGGAAGACGCTAAAGAACCTGGTTGAGTACTACTACATGTGGAAGACGACGGACCGCTACGTGCAGCAGAAGCGTGTCAAAGCGGTGGAGGCCGAGTCCAAGCTGAAACAAGTGTACATTCCCAATTAGTGAGTGTTTGTACCAATCACCACATTAATACTTACTTCAACTTCATTTGCGTACGTTTGTCTTTAAGTTTTTACTGTGACGTTTCTAATTTTTTTCTTCTCGTTTTGCTTTTTCGATATAGAAAATATTTGTTTGTTTTTATAGTGATTAATAAAATATCATTATGATTGTTGTAAGAATGTAATAATAAGTTTATTTTCACTACATTTTTATATACATAATCGTTGGTGCATCTGTAAGTGATTGTGTAAATTCTGAACGATTTGACCGGTTGAGATCATATTCACACAAAGTATTTGTTTTGTCGAGAGCAAGCATAGCTACGCTAGGTTCCGATAAGTGGCTCTGTGGTAGAGTCATTAATAGATTTTATTACTAATTGAGCCACCCACCGGAAATGAACATCGTCTGCCAGGTCAGGCCAGCTAGTATATATATATATACATATATATATAATTCATTGTTCCGTTGTCATTATTACATACACTATATAATCATAAAATTAAAATTAGGAACACATGTCACAAATAAGGGATTGTGATGTAATCAAATTTTTGCCCCTAATTTAATCTTTACTAATATGTCATTGAACAACTGACAACGAACGGCTGCATCGTCATTTTCTTACGTTTTGTTCTTTACTGGTTGAGCCTTCTGCGGCACTCTGTCATGTGACCGCAGTATGCTGTTGGTATATAACCAACTACACCACCGTTAAGTGGTAAAGGCATATAATTTTCTCTCGATTTTAGCACTTTCTATTTAAATTTGTGTTAGGTTACAATTGTATCAGTACTATCATACCAACGTAACTTATCAGGAGACAATTGTATGTGTGTGTCAATAACTGGTTGCGTGGCTGTTGCAGCAACAAGCCGAACCCGGCGCTGGTGGCGAGCGGCGGCGGCGCGGCCGGCGGCAAGACGGGCGCCGTGCTCAACGGCGGCACCAACGGGACCGCCGCGCCCGCAGCGCACCTGTGCGCCTCCTGCCAAGGTAACCACGCTATACCCTCGCCTCTCTCCATACTTTGTATCCTTGTACTTTGTGCCTCACTGCCCACGCCTCTTGTTATAACTTTTTGTAAGTAATTTGGGCTGGTCAACAAAAATATTAGGGTAAGTCACGTGTGTTTTCAGATATGCATAGCATACACATTCTCAAACTTGTATAGTCGAAACAATAATCCGAATGCTATACAAATATTTGTTTTGTGGACGAATCAAAACCGGGACCAATTTTCTGTAAGCTGTTCAAATATTAGTTTGAATATATTAGTTTGGCATCGAACCCTAATTTGACGATTTTTATGTTGCAGTTACAAATTCGAACCAGTGGTACGCGTGGGGTCCCCAACATTTACAGTACAGACTTTGTGGTTTGTGTTGGCAGTATTGGAAGAAATATGGAGGACTAAAGGTGAGCTATCTCAGAAATAACAAAATAGATATAACTTAACTAAGGTTGTCAAATATTAATGGAGTGATAAGTTTTTTTGATCAACAATTTATAGCATTAGGTATTTTATTTTACATAAAAGTGTATAGTGTAATTAGTATAAATATGTCTTGCTTAAATTATAACTTCATCGGCCAATTTAAATCCACTGCTGAACATAGGCTACTGCCAGTGACAGCCGGTATGAATTCCTTGAAAAAGGTTAGCCTATACTCGGCATGCTGGGCATGCTTCCGCTATCTTTTGGTCTCTATAGCCCCTTTTGTTAGCAAGCGACAAGCACCGCCTGCAGGTGAGGTTCGCATTTGGAGCACAAAGTGATATATTCTTTCACCCCAATAAACAATATAATTATGATAAAATATCGGTCTAGATTCTTCAGTAGAACTAAATCTTCAAGTTCTCCCCTTGTAAAAAGTGTAGCGAAAGACATTACTATTAGACATTATAATGAGTTGTAAATTACATTGTAATTATTTATTTGGCATTAAAAAAAGATTCAGGATAATTTTCGACCTGGGGTAAATTTTATATATAACTGTTTGTCTCAATATAAATAAAAAAAAATATGTCGATATTCATAAGAGCCTTAAACGGATCTTAGTTGAATAAAAAGTTTTAAGTTTGAGTAACACGTGCGTGGTGTCGGCAGACGGCGGGCGTGTTCGGCGAGAGCGAGGCGGAGGCGGCGAAGGTCGCGCGCGAGGGCGACGAGACCGCGCTCTCCGCGTCGCACCGCCCGCACCGCTGCACCGTGCTCAACTGCGCCAAGGTACTCCGCGCTCCTCCGCTGCCCCCTGCTCGTCGCTGACGGACGCGGTGTGCTCTGAATGTACCAGGCAACCCTGTACATTTGAACATAGCGCGCTCGACAGTTAATGAGTCTCTTTTTCTCGACTTTGATTTTGATTTACAAAATTTTAAGCCGGGTGTACATTTTTAATTGCGTCGTATTGAACGTGATTTTATTAGACACGTATTTAATTGGAAACTTTTAGTTTTATGTTACAAAGTCTTGTGTCTCTCTCGATGCGTTGTTGCATAAGTTGGGTTATAAAAATATTTTTCATATATTGTTGTCATTTTATATGTCTGTATAACGCCACGAATACAAATAAATAAATTTTACATCTTTATTTTCTTATTATTTTCAATTCATTTATGTAAAGAAACCCTTTAAAAAATCTGAATACCACTTATATCATGAAAACAATTACATTCAAAGAGAACCTAACCGCTAAGTGTTGTTTACTAAATTACCATAATCATTCCTGGGAGATTTTTCTTTGAATTAAAGTCGCTTGCAAGTGAAATTTATTTAATAACGAAAGAGAGATGAAAAACGAGTCCATTCCATGCGGCGCACGTTGCAGGAGTTCAAGCTGCGCGCGCACCTCGCGCGGCACGTGGCCACGGCGCACGGCACGGGCGAAGGCGCGCGCCCTGTCATGAAGACGCGCGCCGCCTTCTACCTGCGCGCCTCGCCCTTCACGCGCCTGGCGCGCCGCCTGGCCCGCGCTCTGCGCCGCCCGCGGCACTACGCGCGCTCGCCCTTCTCGCCCATCAACCTGCACCAGGTCAAGCACGAGTGTGAGTACCGCGCATCACTATACCTGCCCACCTTGCCTTTGACGCACCAGATGCGCCTGCCTTGCCACCACCAGTACCAGGACCATCAAGACCGCCGGGGACTGGTGGTCGTTGATTTGGAGCTCTAGTTGATAAGGCTCTTTCATATACAAATTATTGTCGTAGTTGCCATATTTGGCAAACGAATTGGCAACCGTAGTTCCTTATGATATATAGGTAGATGCTGCTGCCACCTCTCTGCTGGTTTTCTGAAAACAGGTCACGAACCCGTTATTAAACTCGAAGAAATGATCTTAATTTCTGTAAAGATGTTATGTAACGTCTTCGGAATGTATAATGCTCGTCTTAGCAAACGTGAATTCATTCTTCATTACTAACGTACAAACGCTGTAGGACTGCAGTCGCTGGTTGATAACGGGTATGTTTATTAATCATCTTTTTGTTTTTCATGAAAGCGCTGAAAAATGACCATTAGTAAGCATTTAGTAAATGCAGTGTGATACAAGTGATACTGCTATTCATCACAAGTGACCTTTGTGTTTTAACGTTGGCCGAGGAATGAAAAGTTGGTTTGTTGGTTGGCCAAGGTGTCGTTAATATTCGTATGAAATGTTCCTATCGTAATACATTAATTATCGTGTGGTTACAGGCACGATCGCGATGGCGGGCGTGGGCGGCGTGGGAGTGGGCGTGGCCGGTATGGGCGTGGGCGCGGCGGAGGTGCGCGGTGTAGCGCGCGCGCGCGGGCCGGTGGGCGCGGTGGCGACGCGCCTGGCCGCCTCGCACGGCTCGCCGGCGCCACGCTCACAGGACTGGCTCACGCTCACGCCGCGCGACCGCATGCCGGTGCCCGCGCACGTAGCCTTCCCCAAGCCGCCGAAGGCGCCCGGTACGTACCCGACCACTACTGCACTATACAAAGTTACTTACCTTTGTTATATATTTTATTTACTACGCTAAATACGAATGTAATAAATATTGTAGGTATTGCACTATATTATGATATCGATAAATGAAACAAACGTATTTAGTCATATTTCTTACAGTCGATACAAATGACGGCATGCGAGTGACTGCTCGTTATATGTAATGTATATCTGCGTACACGTTATATGTATTACATATCCCCATTTTGAAACATTTAATCCCTTTTGAAAAATATGCTGATTAAAAATACATAAATCACTTACATAGTCTCTTTGTCTCTGAGGTACATTCACAGCACTTTTACCTAACTCCTACTTATATACTTATATATGTATTTTTCGATTAAAATAATTTGGCCGCTCTTGTTTACGTGGGGCTAAGAACTATAAAATTATACTCAAAATCATTTTTCCTCCTCTATATGGAATATATTTGGACCTTTGATATCAGATCGGTAAACATGTTTATACCGTCGCAAAAAAAGAATGACACACACGACAAAAGTGCTTTTTTATTTTTATTTTTTAATAAATAATCTAGGGCTAGGGCTAAATCTCTCCTTTTTTCCATACAGCGTCTTGCAACCTTTCAATTATTCCGGCGTAGTATTCTCTCATTATGGAAACCAAGCCGTATGGTTTTACTTTGTAATCAATCAAAGTAACTCCAAAACAAAATTGTGACCGATTGGGACGGGACTGCAAACGAGGGGGCTTCGCACTTCTTCGGTGGTGATATTCCTTTTTTATGGCACTGCATCGAGTCTTGCTTAGAACCAGATTCACAACGATAAACCAAAGCTTAATCTTCAGTATCAATCCGATCCGATTCAAGACGATTATTTTGTTCATGCTACAAGAGGCTTAAAACTTGTGGCAACATGCTACGCGTCGCTGCGTTTAGACGGTGTGTACATTTTCGGCACCCATCTTTGATTATGTAAAATAGATGTGATAATCCAACCATAGAAATGCCAACTGAAAAGCAAGGTAATTTCCATTACAAATTTCATTGTTTTTTTCCACAATTTGGGAAAGATATTCAGCAATTGTTGCATCGACAGGGCGCCACGTCAAGCATGTTGAAATTTTGGTATTTATGCTATTAATAAATCTTCTTCTTATCTCGTCATTCTTAGTGCAGGTATAAAAAGTGATCTTCTCCAAACCCCTCCATTCCGCAAATATATGGACTCTCCCTCGGACATGTCCCTTGACTTAAAATGAGTAGGATTGTACGGAGGAAAACCGCCGGTTTCCGGCCGGTTTTCAAGACGCCGACGTCTTTAGTTTATGCACCATTTATAGCACCATTGAAGGTAAACCTTAAGTTAGGTAGCACATTCTTCTCTTCATCTTCTCATGTTCGATGTAAAGCTGTTGTGATAAGTCAACTATATCAAGTCAAACACATTTGAAATAAAAAGAAATCGTTTATTGATTACATATAATTTTGCCATTGTCTAGGTTTGAAACCTGAGGCATACGATTCTTCAATCATATCCATATAAATCCGATGTCAATGAAATAATAACCTTGACCAGATGCTGCAACTAGGATAGTAGTGTCAGTGGTTTTTTTTTAATTTATGTCTTGTTGTTTTTGTATTGATAAATTTCTTTATGAAACTTATGACATACCACCCTGGCTTCGGACGATTAGGTCTATGCCTGATGGAATCATATTATATTACACAAACAAATATATATTCTTAGCCCCATATCTGTCAAATAACATACCTTTATAAAGCTATTATAACAGTAAATAAATTGTAATATTGTAGCAGATTAACAAATAACAATGTTAGAACAACCAAAGAAACTTTTGCTTGTAAACTAGTTTATACAAAAATCTTAGAAGTTGCTATAGTTATATTTAAAACTTGATAGAAATATGGGCTTACTTTACATAACTACATACAATACTGTGCCTCATATAGTGATTTCATCGTTTCTGTGTCACATCGGCAGACGGCAGCCTCATGTACGAGCGCGTGTTGTCGCGCGCGGAGCTGGAGGCGCGACGCAGCGAGACGCTGCCGGCGCCGGTGCCCGCGCTCGCGCCCGCACCGCCGCTTAAGCGCCGCGCCTACGATGACTTCAATGGACTCGACAGTCAGTATACACCTCCCCCTCCCCACCCTCACTTAACACACACACACACACACTGCCACGCAAACACTACTACTACATCAGCCTATTTTAGTCCACAGCTGAACAATTCAATGGAACGACGGGTATGCAATTCAACAAGTGGAAGCAAGAAAACAAGGGGAAGCTAGTTCCGTATAGCTGGAAACTAATCATTTCTGTATTACTCGAATATTTGTTACCGTTGGGATTCGAACCTATGACAGATACACTGACTGCAGACACAGTATTCATGTAATGACTTCTGATGTACAAAGACTGTTTTGATTTTATTTTTCAAGTACTTTAATTCATATTTTCTTAATGCTTCGTTTTATGGAACAGCAACAGGTTGGTACAAATAACAGTAATCAATATTTAGGTGTAAGTGGAACTTAAATTCACTTATGTAGTCTAGTAGCAGTAGCAATAATAGTAACTCAAACGAAACTAAATCTGTACAATGGATATATTCCAAATGTTATTTAGTTAGTGTTATACTATCAATACAGAAGCCAAAACGACTAAATACTCACAATTTCAAAAGCTGTGAACGGATTTTAATAGGACAACTGGGCCCGTTGTATTTGGTGGTAGTCGTTATATGCGTGAATAGTTTCTTTTCTATGTTATCTAAAAATGTTTATGATTTATTTTATCTGACTGATATAACCGACCACCCGATGTGGTTCCTTCAACCCATGGACTACTGCGACCGGCTAAAGCCAAACTAATAAGACTACAAGTGTATACACGTATCCAGGGCTATACTAAGATGAAATGCCTCACTGTTTGTAATTGTACTGGTTCTTTATACTCATCATATATCTGAAGATGCATTGAAATAGATAAGGTCTACGTAACCAGACGAACCTCGTAGGCAAAAAAAAAGGTAATCCAACCACCAAGCAAATATATATTTTAAAATCTTAAAATTACGTAACGATTTGTGTGCCCACTATTAAACAACACTAACACTCATCTATACAAATCATAATAAGCCCTTAAAAATCCGACTCTGTACATAACATAAAAGATTTTTGATACTTGCTTGATAGGTAAACTGATGAATTCTATAAGTAAAGTAAAATGATTTGCAGAATCTATAGAAATATTTTTAATACTACCCAAAATTTCTTCTTAAGAAATTTTAAGGACGCAGTGTATAACACGGACGGATTTTGTTAATGAAGAAATATTACATGAATGTGTTATATAAAGGCAAACATTTTATTCGTCTGTGGTGATTTTGAACAACTAAAGGACATAAAAAATAGGACTATTCAAAGTTGTTTAGCTTTTGTCTGTTTTCTGGCCTTTGTGTTAAGTATATGTTTCCTCCTGTATATGAGCCCAAACGTCAAATGTTGTATTGACCACCCGGCGGTAGATTCAGTAAAGAACATGTTAGTTATGCATATTAGTTTGGTCCGCAGGAGCGGTAGCGGGCTTGGGTATGCGGGAAGCGCGCGAAACGCCGGCGCCGCCGCCCGCGCACGTCTTCACACACGTAACTACTGCACATATCCCACTCCCACAGCGACCCGCGCCATGCAGCGGCCCTCGCGAGAGCAGTACGCCGCCATGTGCGCCCGCGCGCAGGCCACCGGCCAGCCGCTGCCCGCGCACGTCTTCACACACGTAACTACTGCACATATCCCACTCCCACAGCGGCCCGCGCCATGCGGCGGCCCTCGCGAGCGCAGTAGGCTTCCATGTGCGCCTGCCCGCAGGCCACCGGCCAGCCGCTGCCCGCGCACGTCTTCACACACGTAACTACTGCACATATCCCACTCCCACAGCGGCCCGCGCCATGCGGCGGCCCTCGCGAGAGCAGTAGGCTGCCATGTGCGACTGCCCGCAGGCCACCGGCCAGCCGCTGCCCGCGCACGTCTTCACATACGTAACTACTGCACATATCCCACTCCCACAGCGGCCCGCGCCATGCGGCGGCCCTCGCGAGAGCATTAGGCTGCCATGTCCGCCAGCCCGCAGGCCACCGGCCAGCCGCTGCCCGCGCACGTCTTCACGTAACTACTGCATATCCCACTCCCACAGCGGCCCAGCCATGCGGCGGCCCTCGCGAGAGCATTAGGCTGCCATGTCCGCCAGCCCGCAGGCCACCGGCCAGCCGCTGCCCGCGCACGTCTTCACACACGTAACTACTGCACATATCCCACTCCCACAGCGGCCCGCGCCATGCGGCGGCCCTCGCGAGAGCAGTAGGCTGCCATGTGCGACTGCCCGCAGGCCACCGGCCAGCCGCTGCCCGCGCACGTCTTCACACACGTAACTACTGCATATCCCACTCCCACAGCGGCCCAGCCATGCGGCGGCCTCGCGAGAGCAGTAGGCTGCCATGTGCGACTGCCCGCAGGCCACCGGCCAGCTGCCGCCCGCGCACGTCTTCACATACGTAACTACTGCATATCCCACTCCCACAGCGGCCCAGCCATGCGGCGGCCCTCGCGAGAGCAGTAGGCTGCCATGTGCGACTGCCCGCAGGCCACCGGCCAGCCGCTGCCCGCGCACGTCTTCACATACGTAACTACTGCACATATCCCACTCCCACAGCGGCCCGCGCTATGCGGCGGCCCTCGCGAGAGCAGTACGCCGCCATGTGCGCCCGCGCACTTCATCTAGAAATAAGAATATCATGTACGCTTTATCTAGAATAAGGCGAAAATGTGCAAAATTAAATGTAAAGTCTGTATGCCTGCAGGTAAATGGCAAGCCGACGAACCTGACGGGTCGCGGCGGTCGCCGTCACGTCATCTCTTGGATGGATGCACCAGATGACCTTTACTTCAGAGCCACCGATATCGCCAAGTGAGTGCCTTGTGGATTAGTTATTTAGTCAAAATGTAATATAGCGCACTCATATGAATGTAGATTAAGAAATTACAACCTTAAACCCTTTAGTGTTATACTCAATATTTTGGATATCTTGTTTCTTTTCAAAACTATTCATGGTTTGATGATCTATCGTGATTTCTTAAAAAGGATGGATTTGGTAATTATCATCGTCCTGGTTGTCGCCTAAGCAATAGAGAGACTTAATCTACCACATTGTCGAACTAAAGTAAGACAGCATTCTCTTCTCTATCGAAGGTTATCAATGCAAATGTTCATCTTTTGATATTTAATGATTCTGCGGCTTTGGCCAATACTTATTGCATTACTAAAACAAAACATTTTAAACAGCGTTAATTAACAATGATGTAACGTAGCGCTTTAATGTGTGTCAGGGCGGCTCGGCGGACGCTGAGCAGCGGTGAGCTAAGACGCGGAGCGCGCGCGCCTTGGCGGGCCATGCGGGGTCCGGGTGGTGCCATGGCCGCGGGGGGTGTGGCGGCGGCAGGGGGCGTGGGAGGCCCCGCCGGCAAGGTGGCCGCGGGCGCGCCGCCTCTACAGCTCGTCATCCTTGACTGACAGGTAGTGATATTTATTTCACTCTCTGTTTTAACTTTCATAATTGTGTAATAAGTGAAGACCAATAATCTCTGGAAGGAAACATAATCATCGCCGTAATTTGTAATTGTCCAGTTATGTCAAAAATCGGCGTACCATAATACTTATTGATACAAGATGTAGTTAACGGAATGTCATTTTACTTTTCCTATTCAAAAATTCACAAAATACAAAACCAGTTGTATTTTATGAAAAGCTATGCACATGTTTACCTACACACCCACCACACTTATGCAGGAGCCGCCGCGCCCGCCGCACCCGCCGCACCCCTACACCATGGAGGCGCTGCTCGGCTGAGCGGCCGCTCCCTTGTACATTCGCCGTGTAAATATGTCCGCCGCCCGAGCCCGCCCGAATGTGCGCGTAGGCGCCCGAACGCGCCCGACTGCGCACGACCGCGCCCGAACGCGCTCTGGACCTCGAGCCATCGCTCTAAACGAAGATTGTATTTTTGGTAATCGAATCGCCGAGAACGGATTCTGTAGATAATAATTTTAAAACTATATTGTTCTTATGTGGTTTGATCTGGCGACGAGCAAAATAATGTATTTGATACATAAAACGATATGTAAGTCTATTTCATTCGGAGATTCATTGTAGGATAATTTACAATTTTTTTCATAAATAAAGCACAAATTGGAGTACTGTCCATTTTATTTTCCAATCTTTTTTAAAACCCGACGCCAAAACACGAATGTTTAAAATTTAAAGCCGTTGTTTATCTGTGTGAGATATTATGATAAGATATTTCGATAAAACGATAGATCACGGACCCTTTGGCTGCTGGCGACATTACGTAACTACTTAACCCATGCGAGTGCTGACTACAACGAGACGACATAACAACTACGATAATCAGTTCAATCAAAGACCACGGCCCCGGACACGCCCTCGTACACTACACCAATACACAACCGGATATCGATCTCTCATGCTGCGTTCACCGGCGAAATCCTAGATTCACGACCTGCATGAGACATTCTCTTGTGTAATGATTAATGACGTCTATAAAATTCGACCCATTTCTACCCCCTTCCACAGTAACCTATGGAGAAGTCTCATACCTTCTTGGGTTTCGTGCTTATTCTAGTTGCTAATATCAAACCATACTGCGAAACCAAAGCCAGCCATAGTGGTTTAAATCGGATTCCTCCGTATTGATCTGATTGGCTGGTATTCCGCGTGGCTCATTTCGCAAATCGAGATTTTTACTACATAAGTGACTAAAACAAGTCAAGTCACTCCATTTGCAGCATTGACGCTATGCACATTTTGTGCCGCGTACGTTTGACATCTGAATTCAGATTAAAAAATTACTGAAATTCAGAAAAAATATATGAAAAAATTTATATCAATTTGTTTTTTTATGTACCTAGTAAGAGTTCGCGATATTTATTGTAGGATTAATGATTTGAGCATTACTTTATGATAGGTTTTTCGAAAAGCTTAAAGAAATATGAGTTACTATAATCATTTCCTAACGATGCAAGGGGAGGATGAAGTGAAATTTATTTACAGATTTGGACATACATTTAAGTCTGCAAATCATTTTTAAGAAGAAGAAGAAGTCATCATGAAGAGCAAATTTTGCGTAACAAAAAGATATTCGATTTTGTTGATTGCTGCTTATGCCTAAAAAACAAATCTCTAGACATAAACACGTTTCTTCAATAAACATTCTAATTCTTAATCAGCCTGTGTGTAATTCCACCGCTGGAGATAGGCCTTTCTGTGAACTCACCTAAAAAACCTGCCATCCTGGATCTCGTGTCGCCTCCTGGCATCTTCGGAATACCATCTCATAAACTCGTAAGTCAGAAATAGATTTTCTAGACTCCCGGTGACGGGAGCAGCGTAATGCGATGCTCAACTCAACATGCCTACCATGTGTATCGATTACAATAAAAATCTAGAAAAAAAAAATAGTAGTAGTAGTTAGAAAATTAACAAAAAACGATGATTCGCATAGTAATACCAAGTTCTATCTATTACTTATCTATATCTTCTCTACGTATCATAAATATGTAGAGAAGCGATTTAATACTTTGGATAAAACGACAAAATAGGTTAACTATAATTTGTAGAGTCCTCTGCCCATCAGTAGCCTGGGAAGGAACCACACTCTTACCCGTTTCTGCCGCCTATTCGCAGAGTAATTACTGTTTGTTAAAAGGTATAGAGAGCTTATATAATTATGGTCTGAGAAGCATTCATTCTTTAGGTCTCGAGTGACGCCGCATCTGCAACCTTTTTAATAATTTTTTTCCAACTAAATGAGAATTAAAAATGGCCCAAGTACAGAATGGAAGAAATTGAAAATGTGCGATGCGTGTAAATCTATTAAATCATTAATTATTACAGATTATACCATCGATAAAAATGATCAATTCTATGATTGTACGACAAAGCCTTTAAAGCTTTTTAAAAATTATGTTCAAGCTTAAGTAGGGCTCGTAACTTGAGGGTTCCGTATCATGACGTTATCACAAAGCTTTGCAAATAATCTTTACTTTGAACTCTTACTCTAATTCTATATCTTTTAGATAATAAATCAGTCCTAGAAATAGGGAACATATCACCATTTACTCCTTCCAATTCCAGTTCCATAGCGATTCCATGCACATGTCTGACTATAATATTTACTCCACGTTATTGACTTAGAAACTTGAAATTTCGTATGAAGGCTTAGCACAACAACAAAACAGGCGTCTTCTTTTACGGGGTAGGCTGAGGTGTCATTATTTCCATGTCTGGTCAATGTATAGTTGTTATTCGTCGACAATTGTAGCTCTCCTACTTGGTTAAGAGAGAATGTACACCGCCGCATTTCTTTCAATGCACAGAATATACAAAGATGGCCGTACCTACTTTGAGTGTTGTCTATTGGTTTTCGGGTGAGGCTCAACACACCCCCGTCCCGTACGTATCTCTAACATGCCGTTTGACTCTTCCTCCGATCACATCGCATATGTATTATATCGGATATGGGAAGGTTAAGACGAGCGAGTGAGTGTGTGAACTGTGATAGTTCATTTGTGATACTGTCATATATCCTCCAGAAGTTATGGCCGTGGTTGAAATCGTCCTCTTGGACATCATAGCAATACTTTAAGCATATTTGCCATAATTCTTAAGGCTATGAGATGCAAAACACAACCCAAGTGAATGGCCTACGCCATTAGTACTATGAAACTTAAAGCGAGCTAAATGAACATGCTCACTGAAAAAATGGCTGAAATACATTTATACTTGTGGACGGTTACAATGTGTGGAGCCCGGTCTACTCATGTCCTCAAGAAACAAGAAACATAATATAATTAATATTAGGTACCTAAACAGCCGTGAGTCGTGGTAGCCTAGTGGTCAGGGCGCTCACTTTAGTTTCATAGAGCGCGAGTGACCTGAGTTCGATCCCCGGTGCCGGCACAACTTAAATTGTTTATAGCAATTTTAAGTGCTGTATTTACCACGGGCTCAGTGGCGAAAGAATTAAACGTGAGGAAACCTGCATATCTGAGAAATAATAAAAAATATTATTTCAAAGATATGTGAAGCCCGCCAACCAGCACTGGAGCAGCGTGACGGGCCCAGCTCCTAAAACCCTCTCTGATACTCGTATTTGAGGAGGCTTTTGCCCAACAGTGGACACTTACAGGTTGCTACTTTAATCTACACAGTACAATTGGCGAACTGAGAAGTGCCAATAGCCTGCCCAATGTTTAAAGTCCGGACTGCAAAACATGACAGCGCAGGTTCGAGTCCGCCTTACGAATATTGTCGTGAACCACTGCAGGATACATGCTTTTAGGTTTAGTTGGAGTGGTTAATAGGGATGTAAGCTCTGTTTGCTATTGCGCATTGTGCATTGCTAGTATTCCTTTTCTTAAAAAAAAACCTTACTATGAAGTCAAATGAGTTGTATTTAATGTTGATTCTAGGTACTACTAAATATTTTGTTTATGTGTATGTGTTGCTATTAGATTATGGATTGTTTATATAATACTACTACATCACCCAATTTTAGTCCGCCGATGAACATAGGTGAGGTTCGGCATTTGGAGAAAGAGATGGTTTGTACGTGTATTAAATTGTTTCGTTCGTATTGTTCTCAACAATGATGAGTTGAGCGTCCTGAACTCCGAGTGAACACGCCTCTTTCTCTATGTAAGCCTAATACATTTTTAAGATATAGCTTTTGTTCTACTCATTGCTAGGCCTGAAAGTGACCAGAATTTGCTAAGGCCACATAAGTCCAACCTTCAGTGAACACGTGGGTACTTAATCAATGATGGCCTGGTCAAAAGTGATTTACAATTTATGCACCGTCACAGGGTTAAAGGGACCATTCGCCGCTCAATTTTGACTTGACCGCACAGTGAACCAAACTCCATAGTATAAATATCAACACGTACACACAAACACCGGACTGCTGGATAACACTTGAATGGTCGAGCCATAGTAGCCTAGTCGGCAGGGCACTCACATCAATTTCGAAGTACGAGAGTAACCTGGGTTCGTTCCCCAGTGCCGACTACAATATATATCTTTAGCAATTTAAGTGCTGTATTTACCCTGCTGTATTAGGTGCGATATTCAATCTCTGTTCACAAGGCTGACAACGCATCTGTAACCTTCTTCGATTGAAGTTGTTTGCAGGTGTCTATAGGCTGAAGTAGCCACTTACCATCAGGTAGACAAACTGTTTATACCTTTCAAACGGGAACAAGTTACTACACTGCTGTGTGATGCACGGCCGCTGAAATGGGTAAGAGTGTGGTACCGACCCAGACGACTCCCAGAGAAGGACTCTACCACCTGTTAAGATCGTGGAACGGTTATTAACCAGTCCAAAGGCTTAATCTGATATGCCAACTCAACGTCAAGCCGGAACAGCAGTTACGCCAGTTTATAATTTAGTCATCATTATCAAGTTATGTTTTTCGGTACGTACGGTCAAAGTAGGCATAATTTGTAATCAATAGTAGGGTTATTCAGGATTGCGTAACAAACATCACTATGAAAAAATATGGAAATTTGTAAACACATCTGAAAACTCGGCGCTGTAGCTCCTTTTGCCTCAATTAACAAAAAAAAATAGTCTTTTCAAATTATTCTTGTTTGACCATTTAAAGTAGTAAATCCGTTCCATAGGAATATACTGTAAAAACTTCCCGGGCATAATATGCTTTAGATCACGATTATTTCGTGCCATACCTATTGAACTACAGCCCTGTTAGGGCTGTAGTTCAATAATTTCAAATTTTCAACGGGGTTTATTTAACTTGACAACCTTAGGTTTTACCCGGTATTTTTAAGCTCTAAAAGGATATTAATTTGGTATAACATATAACGCAGGTTCTTTTTTAAAAAGTTATATTTATTCGAGTACATAACTACATCTTACGATAAATGGATAATAGCTATTATTCCGTATGATAAATATGTTTTAAGTGGATTTTTGACCCCTGCATCGCCACATCTCACTTTATTCGAAAAGCGCTATCACATACTTCGTAGGTTACATGTTCGCGTCTCAAAATAGTTCACTTTCCAATGATAGCGGCAGAGCAACGTTGTCCCCGGGAGGTAACTGTATTTACATTTCAAACAAGAAACATACATGAAGCGTTGTTTCCTAATGGCACTCGACTGTACTTCCTTGTTTCGACTCCTATTTACAATTTAGACAAACCAAGTTACTTATTTTACTGTCTATAGACTTATGAACTAAAATAAAAAGCAAACAATTTATAATATGACATGCTTCGAAACGATCGTGTATAAATAATATAATAATATTTAGATACATTTTCGTCTCACATAGACAATTTTGAAAGCTACGCATCTATCAGGCATGCTAACTCTAACGCAACAATTGCTTTTTTAGCGCTAAAAGCTGTCCATGTGAAAGGAGTTAAAAAGTGACAAACGAAATTGTTCTACATTAACAACAATTTCTAAAAAATATATGAAGTCGATATACTTCAAGTTTTAGCAATCCCATCAAATTACTTTGAATCAATTACTCAAGATTGCTAAAACTCGATGTTAAGAGCTAAATTAAAATACAGTTTGCTCCCCATCGCAACAACATTACTCGACATATTGTTCACTAGCTGAACTCTCTGTGCGAGTTAAATTGAGCAGAATCTATTAAGGCTACATTTACGCTAAGTCAACTTTGTTGGCGGACTATATGGTTTGTTAGAGTAGGCCTCCGATTACAAAACTATTTTATACAATTCCATTAATGATAATATTACATCAGAAGTCAGTCCCTTACCGTCGTTCAACTGTTCTTATAATACATAATCCCATACTTCAACTAAAATTGCAGTAAACTACCTCTATGTTTAATCTCAAAGCCCTCGCGGCCCCGGCCCCCGTGCGCCCCCGGCCCCCGTGCGCCCCGGCGTCCGGCGACGCGCGGCGGGCGGGGCGGGCCGGCGCCGCAAATACCTACTACACGACACAAGACACCGAGCGTCATCACTATCGCCATAAAATACTCAATACAAAAATACTGTACAAATTACAATAATTATTATTTGTAGGTAATAAACTCGTACCGATATATCGTAAGCGGTTCATGCTCTGTTAGAATTTACGCCCTGCTCTCATCAAATATTACACCATTCACAAATTATATACAATGTTTTTTATTTTATTTTAATATACATGTAACATAAACACACATCCAAATTTGATCCCAAAACTGTAGTCTTTACCTCGATTTATTTTCTAAATTAAATAATGAGATCGAACATGGTCATTATGGATTCTTTTAGCTGAGTAAGGACCGGGATGTCACTTGTTTGGTAAATACTTTAACAAAAAGTAAGGATCGATATAAAACAGCACAGAGGTTTTAATTTTGTCCGAAAAGAAGGTAGACATCCATGAAATATATATCTATTATTTAATACTTTCTCATTCATAAATATGTTCATATAATATCTTTATTTGTTTCAAGGCACTGTTCGCTAACAATTGATAACTGCTTTGTTTATTTTGATCATCTTAGTATCTTACCCTAAAATAATAGCCAATATTAAAATATTCAACTTGCAGTACAAATAAATCGTACGAAAATACACACTTGACTCTGCGTACATAGCTATACTAAAATAGCAATATTACAGTACATAATATACATTGTTTTGTAAATAGACTTCCTGACTATCAGATCCGTCGGAAAATCACGTTTCATACAAAAATATTGTTTTTTTTTTCTTTATTTTCTTTGCCGTTATGCAAATGATATTTGTTATAGTTATTATAATTAAAACAAGCCGCGGTGGTGGCACCGATGGTCGGGTTAGGTGGGATTCGATTTTTGGACTTAATGTGCGCCAATCGTTGAGTGCGACAATGGAATGTTAATAGGACTACGTTTGATTGACATGTTTACTTCGCGAGCTCACAAGCGGTTGCCGCCCACTGCACTGAACGTAACAATGCGCAGCAGTCCGCGCGTGCCGACCCCAAAACCTTCAGAGAGAGACAGTACTACATGGGGGAAAAAGACGCACTGTCACTTGCCTGTTATACCTATAGGTGTCATAATAACAGAATTTCGATTGTCTCAACACGTCATAAATTGACTTTTTGTGTAACTTTGTCCGTTGGCCCCACGGTTGTGGCGTTCGTACGCTTTTTATATCTTCATTGGTCTTCTAGTGCGTCGGACGAGCGTCGTGTACAAAGTGGAGCACTGAGTACATGTGAGCGCTCTTGCGTGTTGGTCACGCGTGCAAGCGTCGCGCCGGCGCCGGTCGCCGGCTTCAGTGTTTCGACAAGTTCAATGGCAAATCTGAAAAGAACAAAAACTTTATGTTAGACTAAATTATTACAATTTTCTTTTTGTAAAATAAACAGTATGCAATGACATCAGTCTATTTAAGTCCATTGCAACAGGGATCTCTCTAAGAAAACGCTATCAAAAAGCGGCATACATTCCATGGAAGGCTTCTTAATTCTCACGCTGGGCAAGCGGGTTGGTGAGCGCAGTGCCGGTATCCTCGCCCAAGTGCTCACAAGCATCAGCAGTAGTCTGACTAGAAATGGCCTGTAGAATACGGGGTATTTAATGCCATATCGTTATATTCATACTGTATAATATCATGACCCATGACTAGTTGACTACTTCTAGTAGTAAGCGGAAGATGACGACGTAGATATCTTTCGTGGCGGTATAAGACTACATCACCTCAATTTTGACACGCCGGAGTCGTAAGAATTGAGTAGAGTTGACTAACCATCTATAGCAGCAGCGTCTAAAAGTAAAAGGTGGTGCTTTCGTCAAACCGTTTGTGAATTGTGGCGACCGCGGCAATTCGTCCCAGCGCGGAATGGGTTCGTGTTACAGACTGTTGATAACTCACCGGAGGTGTGTTCGTCCTTGGGGATGTGGTCTGTGAGCAGTGGGTGCGGCAGCGGCGCCCAGGGCCCGGGCGGCGCGTGCGGCGGCGCGTACTGCAGCCACAGCGGCGGCGCGCGGTACAGCGGCACGTAGCCGTACGGGTATGCGTACGCCACGTCGCGGTACGTGCCGCCCCATGCTCGCGCGCCGTACGGAGCCGCAGCATAGCCGGCCCGATAGCGCGCCAGCTCCGGCGGTGTGGGCGAGTCCCGTGCTGCGCCGCCCGCGCCCCCCGCGGCGCGCCCAGGCGACCCGAGCGCCAGTGCACCGTACCGGTACCGGTAGCTATCCGGACTCGGGCTCGGGTCCGGCGAGTGGACGCTCGACGGCGACTCCGTCGACAGCGGAGGCGCGTACGAATGTGGCGAGCGCTTTGCCTCGGGCGAGCGCCGCGTCGGGCTCTCGTCCGGTTTGCTCAGCAGAGAGTGTATACTGTAGCTGCACACGTTCTTCGAGACGGGGGCGTCCTTCCGCGCGGCGGCACCGTTGTGCGAGCGCGGCGGCGCGTCCGCCGGCTTGTGCGCGTGGCTGGGCCCCGGCGACGGTGGGTACGACGCCGTGCTGAGTGCGGGTACCGTCTTCGCTCTCCGCTTTGTCACTTGGTCCTCGAGGCTCACCCGCTCCATCTCTCTCAAGATGCGCTTTCTCGGCGACACCATCATATGCTCCTGCCGACAGTTCACCAGTTTTGCGTTGACAAGAACAGGCAGCGAGGAGATCCGCTCCCGCAGCTTGTCTATAGTCCCGTTTAACACCTTGCGTCTCGTCGGCAGCCTCGTCTTTTTGTACACCCTTAACTTATGATACTGATATGGTTTCTTGAGTTTCATATGAAAATATTTCTCGCGGTCGTAGTCCGTCCACCGGTCGTCATCCGAATTCGATTTCGACTTGGCATCGTTCGATGGCGCGGCGTCGACGACGTCCTCGCCGCGGCAAGGCTTCGCGTCGGGCGAGCCGACGTCGCCGTTTCTCTTCTTGTCGCACAAACCGTTGCTGAGCGTCCTCTTGGCCACGCTGCCGTTGAGTAGCGAGTCCAGGTGGCTGTTGTCGTAAGGCCTCCTACGCTTAATGCGCGATGGTGCGTCAATTGCGGCGTTGTGCAGGGTGCTAGGCCTGCAGTAATACATGGCTAGCTCTTTGGATATGTTCCGGCGCGGCGCGGCTTGCTTCCAGCAGTGGTCGCGTTGCCAGGGCGAAGACTGCACGGAGCTGTTGTCGTCGGAGACGCTGAGCGAGGCGCAGGGGGGCGGCAACGCGGGCGGCGTCGGCGGCGCGGCGGCCGGTGGCCAGAACGTCTTTCGCGGCACCGATACCCAGCCCGCGCGCTCGCCTTCGCGCGAGCTGCCGCGCACCAGCTCCAGGATGAACTTCCCATCTGCGCCATCACCGGAACGTTAATATATTTTGATATACAGTTATGAACAATTACCATGCTTATCTTATTATAGCCAATTGAAAATATTAAGGTATCGATAGTAATAAATGTATTATCATTTCTCTTTAAATCCACCTTTTTTTTATAAATTTAATCTTTGCTTATTATATAGCTAGGTGTCCATTTGTTAGGATCTGTCATACACAGTAATAAAGATAAACTGTGCAGTGAGACTAATTTTTTCACGTCACATCACGACAAAAACGTCGTTGAAACCACACTAATGTGAGTAACGACCCGAGAGCCAAGCTTATCCGACATTATTCCGATAATATCGCGGTGGTCAGTCTGAGCGAGATTAGGATGGCTCTCAAACAGCTTAGAAACGGCAAGGCGCCGGGTGACGACGGAATTACAGCTGAGCTTCTGAAAGCGGGTGGAAAACCTATACTTGTAGTCCTTCAGAAGCTGTTTAATTCCGTCATTCATGGCGGTGTTACACCGAAACCGTGGAGTAGAAGCGTGGTTGTCCTATTCTTCAAGAAAGGGGATAATAGTCTATTGAAGAATTACAGACCGATATCGCTTCTAAGCCGTCTCTACATGCTGTTTTCGAGAATAGTCTCAAATCGCCTAGTAAACAGACTTGACGACTTCCAGCCTCCCGAACAAGCCGGATTTCGTAACGGCTATAGTACCATAGACCACATACATACTCTTCAGATTCAGACTACAAAGACACATTGTACAGAAGGCTGAAGATTACAATTTACCACTATGTCTGGCGTATGTGGAGAAAGCCTTCGATTCAGTCGAAATTTGGGCGGTGCTCCAGTCTCTCCAGCGGTTCCAGATAGACTCCCGGTATATCGAGGTGCTGGGGTGTTTGTACAATGAGGCTACAATGTCTATTCGAGTACAGAAACCAATCCAACTGAAATCCAACTCCAACAAAGAAAGATGTAAGACAGGGTGATGTCATATCCCCGAAACTCTTCACCACTGCATTGGAAGATGTATCGTAATACGTCACTCGCCTTTGATTTGCCGACGACATAGTTCTTACGGCAGGATTGCTGGAGGAGCTTAGTACTATGCTCAATGACGTTAATAGTGTCTCCCAACAGGTTGGTCTTAAGATGAACATGGACAAGACAAAGATCATGTCAAACGTCAATGTTACACAAATACCGGTGGTTGTTGGGACCAATAGGTTCGAATTTGTAGACGAGTACCTATACCTGGTACAAATTGTCCAATTAGGTAAGTTCAACTTCGACCCAGAGGTCAATCGACGAATCCAACCCGGGTGGGCTGCGTTCGGGAAACTACGTCATATCTTCTCATCGAGTATACCACAAAACCTTAAGAGCAAAGTATACAACCAGTGCGTGTTGCCAGTGATGACATATGGAACTGAAACATGGTCCTTCACTGCAGGCCGGATGAAGAAGCTCAAAGTTGCTCAGCGCGCTATGGAAAGGGCTATGCTCGGAGTTTCTCTGCGCGATAGAGTCTCCAATGATGATATCCGCAGCGGAACTAGGGTAACCGACATAGTCGCAAGGATCAGCAAGATGAAGTGGCAATGGGCCGGCCACATAGCTTGCAGAACCGACAACCGTTGGGGAAGAAAGGTTCGCGAGGGGCAGGCACGTACAGGCAAACGCAGTGTGGGACGATCCCCCACAAGATGGAGTGACGTCCTGAGCAATGTTGCGAGAAGTCGATGGATGCAGTTGGGTCAGGACCGAGGTTTGTGGCAATCTTTGTGGGAGGCCTATGTTCAGCAGTGGACTTGTAGTAGGCTGAAATGATGATGCGAATCACCATCATAAAATGCCTAAGATAAACAAGGTCTTAAATACTACATCATTCTCATGTCTAATCAATAAAATTGAACACGCATGCGTACACGCGCACTAACACTCAAACGCAGATTTATTATTTACAGATTGTGACTGACAGAATTGAGACAGTTGAAAGCACCCAATTTTGACAAAACATATACATGTATAACTAATTACCTAATAAATTAATTACACTACCAAAACATGACATATTATCAAACCAAAGGGGCTTCCGTAAAACAATTTTTATCCGGATATATGATGTTTGTGTATGGTGAGTTATGGTGTTTACACACTAAAGCGTGACATGATCATTTTTTTAAATGATAAATCTATTTAGTTCTAGTTTGAATTGCAATTATTGACTGCACTTATTAGCTGAATTATAATATACGGACAGCATTTTGTTTTCTCTTTGATAATTATAAATAAAAAAATTGTTTAAATAAATTTATTTCTAGCAAGCCACTACTGCAATCGCTGTCCTGATTGGCCCACATGGTCACTTCCTCAGTCCGCAATTCGGTACAGAAATGAGAAATGGGTAAAATAATAGTAGAAACAGTATTGGTACATATTAAATAATAAAATTGTTATTAACTAATACAACACTGGATAAATCCGTTACAACTCTGGTTACAACTGGTTAAATCCGGTACCTGAAAATAAAATGTTTGGATAATGATTTCTTGTATTTACGCGAACACATTTTAAATGAAACTATTATTTACGGATTTTATCGTGTTTAATTTTGTTTTTATATTCCCGACGTTTCGATTGCTTTATAGCAGCCGTGGTCACGGGAGGAGTGAAGTGTTAGTCGTTCAGATGTCATAGTTAACTCGGGCTACCTTCAGCTTTTATTTTTATTTAATAAGCCCGATAAAATTAATAAGCCCGAGTTAACTATGATATCTGGGCATCTAACACCTGAGTCCTCTCAATCGAAATGTCGGGAATATTAAAAAAAAAATTAAACGGGATTAAATCCGTAAATAATAGTTTCATTTAAAATTATTGTACATAAAAAAAATTAAACAAGTAAAAAGATTAGTGATGAACATACTAACAAAAATTTTAAAAATATATATACTTAGTTAACAATTAAAATAGCCAAAAAAAAGAAGAACTTATATGTACCTTAAGTTAATATAATCAATATTTCACTTAATTTAATGTTGCCAGTACTTCAGTTAGGCAATAAAATTTTCATCCCCCAATTCACAACATTCCCATAATTTATTATTCCCCGTTTGATGTTTCGCAATTGTTATAGTGAGCTAACATTGTACGAACATTGAAACACCGACATGGAACCAAAAGATCAGGTACCAATAGACAGTCAACTATAAATTTATTCTACTATACTACTATGACAAGTGTAATTCGTAATCACTATTCATGATTTATTTTAGTTTATTTTTGTCCAGATAATTAATTTATCATTTATGTACCAATGTAACAGATTTAATTTGTAGATAAAATTCAATAAACCTAATTACAATTAATATTTAATGGGACAAACAATTTAAGGAATTTTCACAGCTGACAAGACTGGCGCATGTGCATATGTAAAAGTGTATTCGATACATACACTTTTACTGAATTTACACATTAAATAATATTTCACATTCAATAAACAAAGGAATAACACAATTTGCAATAGGCTGAAATTAATCAAACAATCATCAATTACTTCACAATATTTAAATAAATGTTAAATAATCATCTACAACTCAAAACCAATATGAATCTAAAAATAATCTATTTGAATATAAACTCTTGGGAATTTTAGATCAATTACTTATATGAATTGGTTACTTGGGTTATTTATATACTTGGTTCACATCTTCAGAAAGATTTTCAAGTTAAGTGTCAAAAAGGGCCTCGTTTTTGTGATGGCTGTAATAATAATAAGAGATAATAATGATTAAGTGCTGCTTTGTCCAATTAGACTTACACAGTAATTATTAATTCACTTACAATTTTCAAGTAAACATTGATAAGTACAAATGTAATATTTATTCTTTTCAAACATAACAATCACCTGTCAACAATATTATTCTAAGCAAGTGGAATATTGACTTGACACAACTGTGATAACCATTCTCAATCAATTCGCAGTTCACGGGCTCCTAATAATATCTTTATTAAAACACTCTCCATAAAGACACATTAATATATTACAAAAGTTTTATTGCATGAAGTCATCATTTCATAAACCCTCAGAGGCTCAGAAGGTTAGCATACCTACCTGCAAAATTGCGGCGCGGATACACGCAGGGTGGGTGTTCTAATCTCAACTTATTTTCAATATCGGAATACCTTGTTATACTGGACTGAATGAATTGTGTTTGTCCCATCCCCTTCATTTTGCATTGTGCATCTCACCATATTGCAAAGATGTTTCATTTAGACCAATAAAGTTAAATCAAACAAATGCTTCAGAGTTACCATGAATGCCAACAATACAATATGTCATGCCCAGATAACAATTTCTGGTTATAACAGAGTTGCAGGGATAATTTGTTTTTGAATTGCAGCGGGTAAGGAGGTTTGGTATTGAACCAATCTCGAGGCATTGTAATATGTGTAAATTATTAACTATGTCTTTTACAATAATATTATTATGTATTACAAATTTTATAAGTAAAAAGGTCAACATTGGACCTTCATAAATATCATGAAAATAGAATGCCATGCCCGAATAATAAAAAAAAATCAAGTATATTGTGTTGTGGTAATGATATCTATCTCTATCGCATTTGATTGGGAGTATTTTATGTTGCAACTATATAGTCAGTCAATCAATCACTTTATTTTTATTTAATTATTTGAAACTAAATTACAAGTTGTTTGGAACAAGCTTACAATTGTGTGTTACTTACTGCACACTTGTATTTGTATGTTTCTATGGGTGTGTGTGTATGGTTGTTTATTTATATGTGTGTATGAGTAAGTGAGGGGTGTGAGTATGTATCTATGTACGTGAGTATGGGCGTGTGTGTATGGGTGACCATGCAGCGTAATAAATTTTAGGATTTTATATTTTGTCATAATTTAGGGAAAACAACCATTTTATTAACTTTTCTTAGTTTCATTATAATGTCTTATCCTGTCGGATACATATTAAATAATTAGATAACCTGATTGTATATTATTATATTTGCTCTGAAATAAAATTAGTGACAATCTGCTAAGGCAAGACGACAAGAATTTAATTTGCATATTGTATCATTTCTATGCTTTTTATTTGTAAATTTTTATGAAAAGAACATTAAGGCTGAATAATTTTCGGACTGTTCTGTTATGTTATGTGATATAGGAACATTTTTGTTTTACCAGAGCCACCCCAAGTCGTAAAACAGTTAGATAAGATGGACTGGGCTAATGCTAAATAAACAATTTTGAGAATTTGTATATCTACTCAACCTAACAATAATTTTCTAAACCCACATAACAAAACCGTTTCTACTTGTCCTTCCCTTTTCTCATAATCGTCACTCTGGAATCTATCAGTAATAGGATATATATATATATATAGGAACAAAAACTGTGTCAAATGCTTTTCAGACAAAGTAAAAAAAATACCTACCATGTTTAAAGTATTATTTAAAGTAATATGTAGCCAACAGACTTGTGGCATTGGACAATATTTGAAAAAGACAATCAGTATGAAAATATACAAGACTAATAGAGGTTAAAATAATTTAAGAGTAGATGATTCAACTACCTATAACTTGGGAGTATTGGGACCTCCTACCCTAACAATAACATAATAGCTGACTTGATACTTGTAGCTGACACTTGTGGTTTCTTATGGGGTATACCCTCTTCCTAAATTGCAATTTTTGGAATACCATTAACACCATTTTGCATATATATTACTTAATGGAATATACTTGAATAATAGCACATATTAAACAATGATAACATAATATCTGACACTAAAAGTTTCTTATAGGGCAGATTCTCTACCTACCCCATAAGAAACTACACTACTCAAGTATATTCCATTATAAAATATACATGAAATGAAAATGGTATTAATTGTATTCCAAAAATTACAATTTAATGACAATAACTCTATTACAAAACACTAAATACTGCAGTAATTAGTTTGATAATAATTCACATTCATAGTGGTAGTCATAAGATGTATGTGTATTACATCCTAATGATTGCTTGTTTCCACTAGAATGCACAATCCACAATCTTGCAAAACTTACAACAATAGTACTGAGACTGTGTTCAGAGAATTGGCAACAGCACCGTCAAACATGCTTATGTATGCTTATCAGAGCATGAATAACTTTCTAGATTTTCTCAATGTAGAAAATAAATACATACATATTTAGATGGTGCTAAGTCTTACAGTTTATTGTCGAAATACACTAACCTTTGAAAAATTTGAGCCTTCCGCCAGTTGCAGAGAGAGCAGAACTGTGACCAGAAACATCGTCACTCACAGCCTTATTACTGCTGTTACCATTCACACCATGTCTTCTGTCTACTTCTTCTGTCATTTTGGTACATGTTGTCAGAGTTGTGTTCGTTCCTTCCTGTATATGCATTTCATTTCTGAGCGCTCATACGGCATACGAGCAACAATTTAGAAGAAATATAGTCGCCATGTCGCGCTCGGCTCGACGAACGGCGGCTCCTTGGTTAGCAGTCGTGGAATCAGATCAACACTCACAATTTCCGTCAAAGTCCTCATCCTAATAGGGCCACCTGCGGGAAGCTCGTCCGATACCTTCGTATAAACACATTACCGACACGGTGACTGCCAATTTTAACTACTAATTTGATCAATCCTATAAGTATCAGCTCATTTACGGGTTGGTCACTATTGAAATAATTACAAAACAAAACCGCGACGCCGGATTCCCGATTATAATCGGACCCACGACACAACTCGATAAAAAGCTGTTCGTTTTTCAGTACATAGTTCATTCACACCCAGCATCCATTTTGATTCGTTCAAAATCCAAAATATAATCGTTCATTTTGGCCACAAATAAACTAGAAATCTGAATGCGTTGATAAGTACGTTCAGCCAATGCTAATATTACGGATTTCCTTAATTTCGTATATGTAGTCTGTAACATAATATTTAGTGTAATTTAATTTTTTAGATTTTAAATCAAAACATTACAAAAGTCATTAAATATCAATTTCTAAAATTTTGCCATAATTAGAGTGTTTATTTTCCTGGTGGTAAAAATAATTATGTCTATGCAAAGTATAATAGTATAATATATATCTATAGAGATATAAAGATATCCGCAGTATTTGTGTACTACGGAAGGATGTTCGTGTAGTATTTGCGAAGAGTAGAATATACACATTGGCGGTTATTTGTTACTTCGTAGTAGGTCGTTACTACCAAAAAGCTTATTAAATTACACTCAGTACAAATACAAACTTGGCTTCAATATGAATTGAAGACAAGTTTGTTCACCTTCGCAGTTTTTTTACTCTCGTACATTATGTGAAAAATGCTTAATCGCAAACACAATACTTAATCTTAATTTTAAGTTAATTATTATATTATTAAATACAGGACCATTTTGGTAAAGGTGTTAAATTTTATTAAGCTTTGAATTTACCTGATTACTGGTATCCAACATTATCAACAATAATAGCATCACAGAATGAATGTAATAATAATTTTCAAATTAGCCAATCAAACTCGGACCAATAATTAAACTCGATGGAGAGGTTCCATAAAATGCGTATCAATTTTTTTTAGATGCAATTTTTGTATGTGTATAACATAAGACTAGTATACTGATGAAATTTTTAATGTTTATCGATTTTCGGAAAAATCGTGGAAGTTATTCGTAGCCTACTTTCGTTATCCTAGAGGCCAAAAACAGAACTGTATACGATGTGTTTGCCCCTTTTTAAGCAAAATATGCGCACAGTCGTAGCGTTGCGGAAACCAGCCCGTCATAACAACATAACACGATCTATTTTCAGTTTTTCATTAATTTTCACTACTTGTTGCCAGCCCAATTAAGTTTTATAATAACATTGCAGTTTTGTCCAACTCGGACTAGTTGGATCAATTATGGACACGAATTGCATGCACAGTTCGACGTTGCCAAACTTACATGAGCATTCACTCTTACTGGTACTGGCACTCTGGGAAATTGATAGAGATAATAATACCTCGTTTGATAGTTGAGTACAGGAGCAGAAACAAGCTATAACTCTATCCAGCTAATAAGTAGTCCGAGGTCTTCGCACTTTGGAAGTTTTATACTAAAACCGTATCAACTCGACCTGTCACAATGTTCTATACATACATATATTATGCAAATGTGGTGAATTCCTCAGTAGTGATATCAAATATCAGTCCATCCTTTTCAGATATGTATGCACTTTGGTTTGACGAACATTTGTTATTTCCATGGTCGGTAGAACTGTTGTTCTGACGGCGTATAACTGCAGCTCGTAGTTAAATCCCACCGTTTTTCCAGCTCCCCCCTAAATATATAATAGGGTCGATAAGAATTTCGGGTGAATCAGATGTGAACAGATATTTGGTTTTTTGGTTAATAAGATTATGGATTGGTTGTGATTTCAATGTGGTGCTCAGTAAACAAAATCGGACACAATACACAACATATAACATAAGCCTTCATTAATATAGTTCATATAAATAAATGTATTCAATAATATAATGTTTAAAAGTATTAATTTAAAAGTATTTATAATATAAAGTATTAATAATAAAGTATTATATTATTAACTTTCTGGAACAACAGTCTCAATAAAGAATTTGCTTAGACTTTATTGTAAGTATGTATAATGTAGTTACTATAATTTCATTGTCTAGAACATACAATTTTAAGCCGAGATTTTACTTTATTTTTTTTGCTTTGCAGTAAAGTATACTATGAGTAATGGTAAATTACTTTATAGGTTTTATTTTTAAGACACCTAGACGGCCGAAAATACGAAAATTATTGCCGTTGATTAAAGACTCCGAATATTTAAGTCCAAGAACCATAGATTTGTTCATTACATTGCACTTCACGGCTTCAAATATATGATCAACATTACAGCGAGCGAGCTAGCAGTGAGGGCGCTCACTTTTAGTTTCATATGCCCCGAGTGACTTGAGTTTGATTCCGGTGGCCGGCACCATTAAAATTGTTAATAGAAATTTTAAATGCTATATTTACCTCGTGCTTGGCGATGAAGGAAAACACCGAGAAGAAACCTGCAAGTCTGAGAAACATAAAAAAAAATATTTCGAGGATAACCCGTAATGGAGCAGCGTGGCGGGCCCTTCCCGGCTCCAAAACCCTCTCAGATATTTGAGAAGGAGGCCTTTTCCCAGAAGTGGGCACTTACAGGCTGCTAGACTTTACTCTTTAGTGAAATAAAAATTATAGGTGATTTTCGTTTTTATTTACCTACTTTAACAAAAATAAAATATCTACTTATGTTTTTACTTAGAGGAGTATTATTACAAGTCAAGAACTGTCCCTCTGGTGTGCATACATTCAGCTCGTTATCCACCGGAATTCACGCTTGTCCACCTATTTATATGTCCACGGCTGAACATCGATCTCTCCAAGAACACGTTAACATTTTTTCCTTGTTTTTCCCTACTTTCAACAAGCACGTGCAGCTTTGTACATAAAATCACTAACATCCTCCATTTAATAAAATATTTATATCGGAATATAAGCAAGTCAAACCAGTACTTTTTAATAAGACAATGTTCTTCTCCCACTGTTCAGGTAGAAAAAAATTATTAACATATTGTAAAATGTTACATCATGTGTATAAAAGTTAAAAAGTAGAGTAAAACATAGCCTTGAGTTGAAAGTTGAAAGATTAAAAGCAAGAAGTAAGTTGGATATATAGTTAATTACTCCTCACGGGAATGCTCGGCAGAAGCATCTTTTGCAAGAGCAGCGGAAGAATTATGTTATCATAAGTCGAACATTTATGCAGAAAGGCTGCAACAGCAGATTTTTCTTTAGAAATTTACAATATGCTATGGTTGTCCATTGAGCTGTACCACACACACACACACACAAGCAGCGCCTGTTGTCAAGCATAATGGATCCATTCCTCCAACCCTCCTCAACCATATTAATGAGAAGTGGACAACTACCCGCAACACAACGCCGTTACGGTTCGTAGACTTGTTACTGCTATTGCCTGTTGTTTATTCTGGACTTGAATTTAATTCTTCAATCACTGTTCATATTTACAAACACATGCGGCATTATAATATATATGCACTGCCGCCGATTTTCGTTTTAAGTTTAAAGAAAACTAATAATTTACTATACAATTTATTATTGTGATTGTTGTCACTTGTTGAAATTTCGCCATATTGACAATATAATTGAATATCCTGAAGATTCCGTAAGGCGAAACCGGCCGGTTACTTTAAAAAAAATATGTGTTGTGAAACTAGTTTATAAAATAATAATAAATATCAATATTAATTTATTTTCGATATTTTAACAAGATTACATCATAAATTTGGAATTTCTACATATTATTTATTTTTGGCTGAAGGACGTATAGACAAAGTCACAAAAATAAAAAAAATTATATCTATGCAAAGAGCATAGATACTTTTAAGATACTCTTAAAAATTTTCCTTGCGTGTTTGCTGTTTTGTTTTACTAACACAAGTCTTGATTGTCGTTAATTTTAGAAAGTTGTGCTATTATTCCACAATCAAATCGGTAAGCGAACTAAAAATGACAACTTCAGAGGTTTCATTTAATCGGAAAATAATATCGGAGGATTTGTCGAACGTAGAATTCGACACTAGCGAGGATGTGGAAGTTATTCCAACTTTCGACTCCATGGGCTTGCGAGATGAGTTATTGCGAGGAATATACACCTATGGTAATATAATTAGTAATATGTTGCTTGTTTTCTTTGATCTAAACATTACAAATCCTTGTAACACTTTCCCGTTTCTAGGTTTTGAGAAACCGTCGGCTATACAACAAAGAAGTATTCAGCCAATTGTTAAGGGTAGAGACGTTATAGCACAAGCCCAGTCAGGCACAGGCAAAACGGCTACATTCTCTATTTCAATACTACAGTCACTCGACACCACTTTAAGAGAGACTCAAGTGTTAGTGCTGTCCCCTACACGAGAATTAGCAACGCAAATTCAAAAGGTTATTCTTGCACTCGGAGATTTCATGAATGTTCAGTGTCATGCTTGCATCGGGGGAACTAATCTTGGTGAAGATATAAGAAAATTAGATTATGGTCAACATGTTGTGTCTGGCACGCCAGGGAGGGTATGTGGTACGTAAACATTTTTTATTCAAGAGTAGTGATTAGCCCAGCTGTAAAAAAAGTTTCATACATTTTTGTTAATTTTTACCTTTTTTGTGCCTTTTCTTTTCTAAAAGGATCTTCCACAAATTTATTCTATTCATAGATTATATTAGATTCTGTGAATTGGGCCGGTTTCTGCGACTCCAGAATTAAGTGCATATTTTGCAACTATGCATATTTCTTGATGGAAAGAGACAAGACATTTATATATACATGTATATAAAACTTACTTGAGTATTTTAAATTTTCAAAGATCTTTACTGACTTTGTTAAGTGATAAATAAGATTTGCAAGTTAAAAATGTACATAATGACATTCAAAATTAATCTTTAGGCTAGAATATACTCATTTCAGTTTCCCACTTATCCTCTTTGTAAAAGAAAGGTACAAAGGAACTAAATAACATAATACAAGCCTGTGAATATAGCCTAATATTTTTATTACATTAAACAATCTAAAATTTGTTTCAAGAACTTAAAGAAATATTTGTACTTATATTTTAATAATTTTTGTACCAGAATTTGTTTTTAGTATTGTACATAGTTTACAGTTTGTATTTTTATGGCCATGTGATCAAGGCAGCACAAATATCTCAAGGTATCCAATAGATCCAAAGTTTCGATAGGGCCTCCATGTATCCCAACTTGTTAACAGACATAACTCAGCAGTGTATGCTTTGTGAAAAATAAGATATCTTATTAATATGAAAATAGCTAAGATTTTTTAGTTTAGTTATTTCCATAGTGTAATGTCTTATGGTATTTTATTATTATAGAGATTATATATGTTTTCACAAGAGAGATATATATATATATTTAAAACAATAAACTCTCTTGGCTGTATACCCCATACTAGGGTAGTCAGAGGTTAGACATTTTTAGTCCTTTTAACCCACTTCTCATCAGAGCTTATTGGGACAACATGACAAGTGGTGGGCTTGTGTCCCCCTAAATATCCAAGCTAATGATATAAATAACTTCGGTTAAACTCATTGGTACAATCTGTCCACATAGAAGATCAAACTTGAGTCTCTTGATTCAGAGGCAAATCCTCTAACCACTTGCCTATTGGGTAGCCATTTTTTATATTAACTACAATATTTCTTAGGGATAAATTTAAAGAAATAATTATTTAAACCCTGGCTTCTCAATACACACATTGTTACTAAAAAGGGGTGGATTTATAAAAAATTGTTTGGAAAGTAAATAAATTTTTGATTTAATGGAGAAATAAGCATCTCAAATATGCTTGACATAAATTATCTTGACCAGTGATGTGTTGCTGCTTCTAATGTGCATGGTACTATAATTGTTAATTGGCACAGATCCTTTAAATCGGAGAAACTCAGAAGAGTCCTGAAATGGGCTGTTTAAAAACTGGTTATGATAATTGTATATTTTCAGACATGATAAGGAGGCGTGTCTTGCGAACTAGATCAATAAAAATGTTGGTACTTGATGAAGCGGATGAAATGTTGAACAAAGGATTCAAGGAACAAATATATGATGTTTACCGTTACCTACCACCAGCAACACAGGTTGTGCTCATTTCAGCCACACTTCCCCATGAGATACTTGAGATGACTTCGAAATTTATGACAGATCCAATAAGAATTTTAGTCAAACGGTTTGTAAAACATTTCACCCATTGTTAATAGAGCCATGGTAGCCTAGAGGTCAGGGCGCGCACTTTAGTTTCATAAAGCGCGAGTGACCTGGGTTTGATCCCTGGTGCCGTCACCACTAAAATTGTTAATATAAAAAGTGCTGTATTTACCACATGCTCAGTGGTAAAGGAAAACATTGTGAGGAACCTGCATGTCTGAGAAATAAGAAAAATATTATTTGAAGGATATGTGAAGACCACTATCCCGCACAGCGTGGTGGGCCCTTCCTGGCTCCTAAACCCTCTCTGATACTCGTATTTGAGAAAAAGGCCTTTGCCCTGCAGTGGGCACTTACAGGCTGCTACATTTTAATGGCTGTGTGGTATTGGCTTAACAATCTGCCAGCCCTTTTCTTCCCACGGGTATCTTAAAAGGGGACTATGGAAAGAGTCTTGAAAAGCACAAAGGATACTGATAGACGACAGGATAACCATCTCGAAAATTATCCAACCAAAATTAAGTATGGTGTCAGGTACTGCAATCGCTAATCTGCATGCCAAGCGTGGTGATTATGGGAAATCCTGCTGGAATGGGGAGAGGCCAAGTCCTGCAATTGACTATTTAAAGCTGGTAAGATAAGGTAATAGTACAGTAAATATTTTTTTAAACTAATTTAGCTTCTTTCTTAATCTAAGTTCTTGTTCTAATAACTGATTCTTTTTTGTTTCCAGTGATGAATTGACATTAGAAGGCATTAAGCAATTTTTTGTGGCAGTAGAAAGAGAGGAATGGAAGTTTGATACTCTTTGTGACTTGTATGACACACTCACTATTACACAAGCAGTGATATTCTGCAATACCAAGAGGAAGGTTGATTGGCTCACTCAGAAAATGCAGGAAGCCAACTTTACAGTTAGCTCTATGCATGGAGATATGCCACAAAAAGAGAGAGACAACATCATGAAAGAGTTTCGTTCTGGACAAAGGTAATGCGGACAAATATTAATAGTAGCCTAAGATACCCTCATCAGTTAATAGAATAGGATTATGTTTAAACGGAAGATTGCTATATTGACTACTATTGGCTGGCCTCGGCTTCGCCCGCCCCTTTTATATGCAATTTATTTTTCAATAAGATGGTATTCAGGCAAATGAAGCACACTTTATCCTTTCCAGAGGAAAGGGTAGTGTATAAAAAACCTTAGGGTGTAAAAAACGATATACCAACTTTTTCTCCAAATGTCATGTGTTCAGATCTGACATTTACAGTGCAAAAGGGAAATTTATTAAATTATTTAATAATTGCTTTTATGGAAATAAAACTAAGCCCCGTTCAAAACCTTTGGTTTAAGAGGCGGAGAACGCTAAAAGCAAATATCTTTCATAACTAATTATGATAAGTTTATATTAGAACTTGAATATGCATTTGTTATAATTAAAAACTTTAAAAAATTTCGCGATAGTCGAATGGGTTACAGGATCAGCCTCCGAATGTAGAGATATGGAAGGCTCATTCCAATGAGTTTTTCGAAACTAGCATTCGATTTATATCAAGGCTTGGAAATTAAGATCACCACCAGTCACATTGTTCCAAATTAGGTGAAAAGTGGGTTGTAAGGACTAAAAATGTCTGGACCTCTGAGCACCCTGGTATTGGGTATACATTGGCATACAGTCGCAAGAGCTTATGTTATATATATTTATAAAAACTTTGTTTTCAGTCGTGTCCTAATTACCACAGATGTTTGGGCCAGAGGAATTGATGTCCAACAGGTGTCACTAGTTATCAACTACGATCTTCCCAACAATCGTGAGCTGTACATTCACAGAATAGGTCGATCTGGTCGTTTTGGACGCAAAGGTGTTGCAATAAACTTTGTTAAATCTGATGATATCAGGATCCTAAGAGACATTGAACAGTACTACTCTACTCAGATTGACGAGATGCCTATGAATGTGGCAGATTTGATATAATTATCAATACAATCATTACCTATTAATAGATATTCCTATTCACCCAGTTTAAATTTAAAACTGATGGCACTTTCTTGGTGGAAGTTACAACTCTTATCTTCTAATACCTAACTGTATTTTTCAATTATAATAAATTTTTCTGAAAATATGTTTTTTTTTATTAAATGCTGGTGTATATTATCCGTAGAATTATATCTGTAAGCCCGCGTAATCTCTCCGTTTCGAATCAGAAAGGGTTCAACCCCTCATACAAGTAGTACTACAGTTACTTCGGATTAACATTTCTCAGATTTAGAACGGCTGTAGTGCGGAAACGCTCGTTATTAATATCAGTATAACAATACCAAACAGATATAACTGCTGCAAACGAGAATGCTAATGGTATTTGCCGACAGATGGGTCGGCCTAAGACTCACTATAAGAGTATGACAACTGTAGGGGGAGGATTAGCGTCGTTACTTTCTACCCTCTATAGCTAAGGTGGTCGCGAGGGAAGGTTTGCTTTAGTTGCGATGCGCCACTTCCTATTTTCTGCGACTATGGCTGGGCCATACCACTGATACGGCCGTGGTGAGATCGCTAAGAGAAAAGAGATTCGGTATTACGATGCACCGGGGCAGATTCGCCGTTGGAGCCAGAAGGGACTCTAAGAGTTCTGCGGATAGCGGACGCTGTCGAGGCCATGAAAATAGCCGATATGTGAAACACGATGGGGCTTTAGTTAAAAATTATGCTATTAATGAGTACCTATCGCCAATAAAAATATCTGATAAGATTAGATTTCGGAATAATCTTAAATACGAGATCTAAAATAAATTGACCATGGTGACCAGTAGCATCTAGGTTTGAATTTATTTTTATTTTCTTTTGTATTGTACTCCTTAACACATTATTAAATACCATTTTAAAAATTTCTTTCATATATTCTGCTCTGCTTTTAGTTTTATTACATGTATAAACAAAATGAACCTAATTTTAGTATTTTCTTTACTACTTTCACCCTACTGTCCTAAATACTTAATTCTATACTAAATAGCTCTGTTGTAATTTTATTACATGCAAAGGTACATTTTTTAGAAGCAAACCAAGTCAAAGGCATTCGCTAGTATTGAATAAAATAGAATGTAGAAATTTTATTTACAATAGAACACAGAACATAATTACAAAAAATATACAGAAAGTATTATTAAAATTAAACTTTTATTTATAATTGTTGTAGTTTAATAGTTGATATAATATCGAATATCAATTGTATCATATTTAACTAGGTCTTGGAATGTTTCTAAATATTATGTAATAATACATACAAGTTTTAAATAAAATAAATTTGTTGAACCAGTTCTTAAATGTTTTGATATAGAATTGAAAAACATAAAACAAATTTGAAAAGTTATTTAAAATATTTTAAATCATTAAATCACTAATGTCAAAACAAAACATCAAACAACTTATGTTGACAAAACTATTTAATGTAAAATAAAAGGAATTTTGAATGAGAAATAAGACAAATATAAATTTGACACAAATACAAAAATTACTGAGTAATTAAGATAATAAACATTTCAATTTACATTTGATTATGTAAAAACTATTTCCTACAAATAAATATTATAACTACATCACAAAAAATGATAATGTGATTGCCATATTGGCAAGATTATATATATATGTTACAATACATTTACCAAGGTTTAATTTTATATTTTAAGCATAAAATTTATATAACAATAACATCAGCTTTAAACTATGAATGAATATCCATATTTCATTTACTCATGAAAATGTCACAGATTTTTTTTTTCGAAAAGCTTATTTCTAATTAAGAAAATCCCTTGAGGTTTCAAGAGTTTTTCTTGAAATAGTACATAGGATTCTTTTTATCCCATGAAAGGAATGGGATGTAGGTGAAACTGTGGGTGAAAGATTTTTAATAAATACATGCATATGGCAATTTCAAATATCTCAATATTATTTTAATTTGGAATGTAGAATATGCACAAACATCTTCTCAAATTTCTATATGAGACTTCAACTTGTAATTAGCAGTCATCATAATTATCAACAGCCTCTTGGTCCACTTCAGGAAATTAAATAGGTTTTTTCAAATTGAATATTTATTCTGTACTTGCTATGGACAGAGGACTGAATACCACCTACCTTCAGTGCTGCTGCTCAGTTACAAATCAGACAACCTCATGGTTTACTGGTTAGTATACCTGACTGCTGAGCCATAGGTACTGGGTATGAATCTCAGTTGATATCAATATTTGTGCAAAACGTAAATTATAGGTGTTGTGTCACATTTCTCTGACACAGCATCTGACCCTTCCTCTGATCATATTGCTTAAGCAATATGGGAAGGTAAAGACAAATGAGAGCCTCTGTGTTTTCACTATAATATCTCCTGTGCAGTTCACAACTGCTGACAGTATTTGGAAGTTGTTGACATGGTCAAAATTCCCTAAGAGGACATCATTGTTTGTGATATTTGTATTCCATCTTCTGCTGGAGGTTATGAGAATTTATATGTGTTTGTCTTTTTTTTTTACAGCAGCTAATAAGATAAAGTAGTAAAATGTCTTACACTGATAACATCAAATAAGCAAAGTCAAACTCATACCCTGTTATAACAGAATAGATCTAGAGTCTTATATGTATGGTAGATAGTGGGTATTAAATTAGACATGGATTGTTATCACTTGTATGTAAATAAGGCAGTAAACACTATTTATTGAATTTAATGAATACATCTAATATCAAAACCTCAGTGTATAGACATTCCAAATCCTCACTTACTGCAGTTTTATGAGCCTAAAAGCGCCTGTATATAAATATTCCTATTGCACCTATAAGCAAAGCTACAAGAATTTCTGTCAGTTGGTCTAAAAAATTTGTGGCATTATCAGATGACTCTAAAACTTGGGGTTCTACTTCTTGAACAGGCTCTTCTGGTGGTTTAGCAGCCTGTTCTTCCTCCCCTTTAAATGCTATCTGGTTCAAAACTGACTGCTCCTCGTCTGTAATTGGTTTAGCTGCAGTTGAAGACAATAAAATTGATGTTTCTCCGCATTGAGAGCATGTCCAATTTCTTGACTTCTTTGCCAGAATTTTACGTTCTGCTGGGCTATAATCAAGGGATCCAATAGTCCCCTCAGCAGGTGTTGGCATAAATGCAATCAAAGCTAATAATGCAGTTCTGATAGACCAAGATGGCTGCCAAGTTTCTGGATGATGTCCAGAAATAGACAAACAAATCTTTTTGTTAACTTCGAATCTGCCGTTAGGCGTTAGTAGTATTATATGAGGTGGATGCATAGGATATTCCTTTGGCAATAATATTCTACCATGATAAATTCCGTCCTCAAAATCAGTGCCTTTAGGACCTTGTACAGTGAAATGCCACTCGAATAAATTATCTTCTAAAGGTCGAGCACAGTATTCTTCGGTAGCTTCTGCTAATTCCATAGCTTCTCGCATCAGGCGTTTGACTCCGGGACATTTCGTATTGTATTTATCCGCCATTTCCGTCATATTCTTATTTTGAAAGAATAAGACTAAGCAGTAGGTAGCTGCTTGAGATATTTGTATGTAGTATCAGTGTCACTATAATTTCAAAGACGACTTCAACACGAATAACTTAAATATAAATAATAAGTCACAATAAAATCATCTTTAAAACAATAATAATTACTACCTACGTTCTATTGGAAAATTTAAAATTCAGTTGACAAAACTGGTGACGACTGAGGAAATCTCAGAGTAGGGTAACAGACGAAATGATAAATAATCTGCCAGGGTCGCCAACACAAGGAATATACCATAGATGATACAGATATATACTACTATACTTACTACAGATACTAGTACTAGTACTTACTACTATAGATACTAGTACTTACTACTATAGATACTAGTACTTACTACTATAGATACTAGTACTTACTACTATAGATACTAGTACTTACTACTATAGATACTAGTACTTACTACTATAGATACTAGTACTTACTACTATAGATACTAGTACTTACTACTATAGATACTAGTACTTACTACTATAGATACTAGTACTTACTACATTAGATACTAGTACTTACTACTATAGATACTAGTACTTACTACTATATATACTAGTACTTACTACAATAGATACTAGTACTTACTACTATAGATACTAGTACTTCCCTCTGACTAGCGCCAACATCATAATTCTTCGCCCCTAAAAGTGACTAAAAATTCCTAAAACACATCATGACTACCGAAACTCAATATTTTTAACATAAAGCAGGGAAAAATGTAAACATTTTCTTAACGTACTATGAGTAGGCATGGTACGTCCAATTATTTATTACACTCTACGGAGTGACAACTTTTTGTATGAAAATTTTTTGTTTAGATTTATCGATTTCAGGAATTATAATCGCAGTGGTTAACGAAAAAATAATTGTTAAAGACTTACGTATGAAATCATAATTCTGGATATTTCCACTTTTTCACTAAATTTCTAGCCAGACCATAAAGATTTAAATTTTATCCTGCTTTAAACTGCGAAGTTTTGACTGACTAATCGGTCACACTTACATTAATTACAAACACAGTGTAACGTTACCAAATTTACATAAGCTCTCTTTTACTGAGTGACGCTCTGGGAAATTGACAGAGACGCAGATCCAGGTAATAATTTGTGCGAGCCCACCTCCGAGAATAGTATATATACTTTGGCATGAGTATAAGTGTACAAGCGTCTCGCGACAGCTCCCACATGGCTGATATAAACTAATGTTTCTGTTCTGTGAACTGTGCATATTATAGAACAATAACGATGAATTGCGTATGATTTTTTTTTACGTGAAAATTAAATATTGCTTTCTAGTGCTCAGCCCATTACAGCCCACTTCGGATTTAACGGTAACCTAGCCTACCAGTATATCATTTATTTTATTAACTAACAAAGTTTTTTCATCTATATTGCTAACAGTGGTCTAAATTGCTAACATTAAACAAATATCAAAGAAATTAAATTAATTACTTACATTACCTAAAATGTTCTCTGTGCTCTCCTGACAACTACATCAGCCATGATCGAACTGTCGCGAAACGCTCGTTTGTACAATGCAGAGAGAATGAGACAATTTACGATTATACCATAAACAAAATAATAGAACCACACATTACCAGAAAGAAATGATTATCTTCATTCTTCTCCAAAGAGTTTGAAAACACTGCATTTTTTTTCATTCGCTAATGCTTGATTTGATTAGATTAATTTCACCTTAGAATATTTCATTAATGTGATTCTTAGTTACACTTGAGCTGTGAAATAATAAAAAATTAAATCGAAATGGACGGGCCGCCTGGCACAGGTACTCCTAACAATGGATCGATGGGACCACCCGGCATGCCTAATTTTCCGCCAATGCCTCCGCCGCCAGGTTCCATGGGTTCTAGTAACATGCCGCCTCCGCCGATGGGTCCTCCAGGTTCTATGCCGCCTGTAAGTTCATCTAGTGGACCTCCTAATATGCCTCCCGGAATGGGTCCTCCACCCGGCATGATGGGCATGGGACCGCCTGGAATGGGACCACCACCGCCTGGAATGGGTCCTCCAGGTATGGGAATGGGGCCACCGATGGGTCCACCTGGAATGGGGCCTCCTAGAATGCCTCCCGGGATGATGTGTGGAGGTCCAAATATGAAGGGAAATTTCAGTAACCAGGGTATGGATATGGGTCCGCCAGGAATGGGTCCTCCAGGTATGGGAATGGGGCCACCGATGGGTCCACCTGGAATGGGGCCTCCTAGAATGCCTCCCGGGATGATGTGTGGAGGTCCAAATATGAAGGGAAATTTCAGTAACCAGGGTATGGATATGGGTCCGCCAGGAATGGGTCCTCCCCCTAATATGGGGCCACCTGGAATGGGTCATGGGCCATGGGAAAATCAAGGTCCACCTGGATGGGGAATGCAGAGCCATACCGATGGCCCACCAGGATGGGATGACCATCACGATGAAGCGGATGAAGATGATGTTGATGAAGAAGAATCTCCACAGGGCTCTGCAACATCATTACCATCATTACTGACTATGAAGATTGATACTCCGGAAGAGTTTAGAAATAAGCCTGCTGCTGCTCCTATTGGTGGTGTTGTGTTACCTAAAGCCTTAGAAGAGGCACTTGCTTATAAAGATCAAAGACAAGCAGCTTTAGGGGATCAAGAAGGAAAGGAGACTGGTAAGAATTCTGTCTGTTTTTATGCTCATTATACCATTTGCATGATAATTTCTCTTTTAATTTGAAATTCATTACTATTTCAAAATATAGTTGGATAATTTTATGTAAGCAAATTGATTTGAAATTGAGGGTGTCCACATAATTCTCTTAGATACTACATAATTTTTTTTTATGAAATATTAAGACAAATTAAAGTAAGTAAAATCTTGAATCAAAACAAAAAAGAAAGGAAATAACTATATGGATTAATGTAAAAAATTTTGGACTTTATGTTATATTTTATTGTATAATTAATAGAGTGCAATATGTAACTATGTCTAACTATTGTTCTACTTTAAAACTACAAACTGCAATTAAAATTAATTGTATATTAAACATTAGTATATAATTTTTTGTCTAGTTCAGTTTTAACCAAAACTGTGGTATCATTGGAGTAGTATTCCAATTATTGCATAATAAGAAGCCTGTTTTCACACTTAAGATTGCAGCTTAACTAGTGGACAAAACATAATATTTTGGTTAATACCCAAATAATGATTCTTACATGAAATTTATTTCAAATTCTTAGTTTACATTTAAACATTACGTAGATTTAACATTTATTTAAAAAATTAGTTTTTCATTTTGGATTGGGTACACCTGGACTGCTACGGCTATGGGTACTAAACAAACCATTCAAGGCGGGATTCATTTTGAAGTGATTTATTCACATACAATAAATTTGAGTGCAGTGTAATATGAAAATATTAAATACTTTGTACTATTTAAAACAATTTTCACTGTGGTACGAGTATGGTAGTCATGTAACATACAGATCAATAAACCCACATTTGTTCATTCAATGTTAAATAAAATTATTATCCCAAGTATATTAAGTAGTATTTTTATCAGAACCAGAAAACCCTCCTGAAGCTCCTCCTGCTCCAGTGATCAGCTCAGAATATGATGCAGAAGAGGATGAAGGTGATTCAGAGGATGAGAATATACCTGATGCTCCATTACCACCTGTTATTTCTAAACAAGAGGTATATTATAACATAATTTTATCAGGTACCAAAAAAATCTTGGGTGTGGTCCTCAGTAAGGTGATTGAACAGAGGCAGATCCCATAACTTATTATATTATGTCTTAATTAAAACTACTTCTTCAAATGTCGACAAACTCATCTGTAGTTGCTGTACCCTCTTGTTTTACAACCAAGATTCTCATTGTGATGGTACAAAATCCATCTGAATACAAGCCTATTGTTCAAAATAGTGTTGAAGAGATTTACACAGCAACTCGCCCAGTGTGGTAACATTTATTTTTATAATTTTTTCTATTTAGGGCCTTAGGCTTTTGTCTCCGAGGATAATAGGTACCCCAGTGTTACCTAAATTTAATAGCTAGCTCAAATTAAAATATTATTTAAATGATTTTAAATAAGGAAAAGAATCATTAGTGTAAAATCATAGTTTCTGCTAAAATGGTAAGCTTGAGCATAACTTGACGCTTTTCCTTGGTCATAGGGAAGACCTTAGTCCAGCAATGGACTTGCGAAGTTAATAAAGTAGAACAAAATATAAATATTCATGTCCTTGGTTTTCAGGGTCAAGCTAATAAAGCAACTAAAAATAAACGCAAGAAGAAGAAAAAGAAGGCTGCAAGGCATAAGCGAAACGAAAATAAGAAAATCAATTTACAGAAAAATGAAAAGCAAGATAGTGTTAAAAATAAAGAAAAGTCCAGTAATAAAGAAAATGAAAAGGAGGTTGAAATTGAGTAAGTATATTTAAATTTGATATTATTTTTGTGTATAATTTACAAAAAAGAAAGCAATTGAGTTGTAGTGAGCTAGTTAGTAGTAACCTTTTACAAATAATATGATTTCGTTTTTCCAGGTATGTTCAGGAAAATATACAGTTTCATGAGCTGGAACCAATGTACCGTCAGTTCCACCGCATACTGGAAGCATTTAAGATCACAGAAAAGAAAGACGATTCAATAAAAGAAGAAGCAGGTAAAGATGCGCCAAAGACTAGCTCCAAACCTCAAGAGAAGGTGCAGGACCAGTTTGCTGCTGATGAAGAAGCAGTGGAGGTTGGTGCAAATTGTTGATGATTTTTAAATTTATTGGTAGTAAATACATGTAGATTATATAAATATTTCATATGAAAAAAAAAATTACTGACCATTTTTACCCATACATGATTGATGCAATATGCATCTCATCACCAGGTATTCTACGAATATATTTTGAATTTGTTCTGAATGTAGGAACATGTCACATAACTCGTTTCGTAGGTTATTTGTTTAAAATCTGGTGTGTAAGGAGGATTATAGCATCGTTTTCTGCAAACAACAATCTCACCTGCGTCATCCTGCTAGCTAACAAATGATGCTCTGTGCTCACCAAACCAATTAACCGGCATGGTTAAGTGGGTTGGTGAGCAACTTCTGCTGGCACTGAAGAGAACCTAAGGCAGAAGACATCCCCTAGAGGGCCTCTCCAAGAAAGTTCCAGCTGAAGCAGAAGGTTAGTAGTATGGGTAAACGTTCAAAGAAATACATGCCTCCTTCAGCTGCTTGAAGAGAACCTGATGAAGACATCCCCGTAACAAACTACCCAAGGGCAGTTCTGCTCATTACATTTCATGGATATGATTTAAATCGTAAGGGAAAGAGGTATTGCCTAGTTTCATGACAGCTAGTTGTAAAATAAATCTTACTTCTTCAGAAACATGCAGCAGATGAAAAGGAGCGCCTTTCGAAACGCAAACTCAAGAAGTTGTCGCGTTTGTCAGTGGCTGAGCTCAAGCAGTTGGTATCGCGACCGGACGTGGTGGAAATGTATGACGTGACTGCCAGAGACCCCAAACTACTCGTGCAGCTGAAGGCGCACAGGAACACCGTGCAGGTTCCACGACATTGGTGCTATAAGCGCAAGGTAAGGCAATAGACTCAGATTATTTTTGTAAATGACTTTGTTTTTGGCCTCTATACTTAGAAGTACCTTTTTTGTCTGTCTGTACGCAAACAAACTCGGAAACAACTAAAGCTAGACATGAATTTTATTCAGCTTTCAGCTTTAGATTATAACTCCTCTAGGCCAACTTAGACTATGATTCATCATGTTTATTTCACCACTTCTGAAGTTGTTATGTGATAGTTAGTTATTTTTTTTAATTTTTTTTAATTACGTAATTAAACAAATTCGACAGTCCACATGAATGAATTCGCAGGTACAACTAATTACTGTCAAATCATACATCATATTTGTATGGTTGTATTGCTTACCATTTATTCCATTCCCTCATATTTAGGTCTTAATAATGGAGATAATTTTCTTTAAAGTAAAATGCTTCGTTTTACCTTTATGGAGCTTCTCCAATTAAATGTTTTACGTATCGTACTCGTGACAAAATCTTCTTAGTGTTTGCTTATTGATGCGTATGTTTTCCATTGAACAGTATTTACAAGGAAAGAGAGGTATAGAGAAACCACCGTTCGACTTGCCGGACTTCATAAAGAAAACTGGCATTATGGAGATGCGCGCTTCGCTGCAGGACAAAGAAGAGACCAAGACCCTCAAGGCAAAAATGCGCGAACGCAGTCGCCCCAAATTGGGCAAGATTGATATTGACTACCAAAAGTTGCACGACGCCTTTTTCAAGTAAAAATTTTTTTTTCTTCTACTAAAAGAAATATTTAGATGGGTTAAAAAATGTTTTTTTAATTACACGTAAAGTTTGCAATCTCATACTGGTGATGCGTGTCCGACTCCCTGAGATCTGTGGTACAAAGATAAACAATACATTCGTCGTCAGCCTGTCAGTGTTCGACACGCTTTGCTAAAGCTTTGACGACCGTAATGCACCGTAGACTGTCTCACCTCTGCTGTCCATCATCGGTCTGGTATCTTTCATCTATAGGAGGCCACGAGATGTTTCTGCCACACCGCGACCTTTAAGTAATCTCTGGTTAAAATTTTCACTTGTGCAAAAACACAAATTATTGATTTTCTAGTATGCTCGTGTTGTGTCTCTGAAACTGCATCTGACCCTCGCTCCAATTTTATCGCATATGCGTTTGAATACGGGAAGGTAAAGATGAGTTAGTGCCTCTGTGTGTGTGCGTAAAATTGCGACAGCAATCGGAAGTTGTCGTGCCGTGGCCGAAATCGGCCAGGAGGATATCATGATCAATAGTGTCGGGTCTGGGTTTTAGTGTATGTGGTTTACACTTATACTCAACATTGATGTATACCCCCAATATAAAGTGTAAATCCTGGAATAGACAACTTTCGTTTTTTTTATTGTAAATTTAAGTTATATATAAGTAAGTACGTGTAGTGGAGGCTAGGCTGAAGGAGAATTATCTCTAGTATGTGGGCACTTGCATTGCTCTTACAAATCTGGCTGCCTAGTATGGCTTGCCGCTTATGTTGGCGTTTTAGTAGAAGGGTTTTTTGCAGTTTTTAAGGGACCTTCTTCTTTAAATAGTGAAATAACATTTTTTCAAATATCTTTGTAAGCTGTTGTGATATTTATTTTTTATTTTACAACGTGATCAAGAAAAAGAGTTACACGGAACTCCTATTGATCCCATTGCTATCAGTTGAACACTGGTTTTCTATTTCTTCCTCCTACAAGGTTTACGCGATAAATTCGAAACGAAATTGAACACGCCAATGTGCATGGTTTCGTCTCGTAGGTAAGTAAACACTGCTTTCTGTTATTTACGACCTGAACTTGCTCTACTTTGTATGCATGGACTTTATTATTAAGTTTTTCTTTTTTCTTTGTTGAAACAAAGTCCAATATGTTTTCAGAATTGAGAGTTAGTTAATTCCATAATCTGGAAAAAACTTTATGGTAAATATCTTCAGTAGTATCGTAACACTTGGAACGGTGGAATGATTTTTATTTAGAAATGGATGAAGTTGGAAATGGAAAAAAGTGTCGACGGCTCGCTTATTGCCTAGTTAGTACTGATGAAGGCTGTGGATGCGACCTTAAAAAATTTATCATTACCAGTGGTCATAATTATTAGGAAATAATGAATATAATGTTTAGGAAAGTAAAAAATAAAAATCCTATTCCAAAAATTTAATAGCCTTTAATCCAAATAAAACTCGAGCGCTATTCATCATGGCTAATAGTTTACTTACATCGGAAAGAGCGTCGTGGGATGTCATTGTCGGCGACTTCGCGGTCAGGGAACGACGGCGCGGACGGACGACAAGGTCTTTGGTATCGCGAACTAGTCACAAGTAGCGAGGCGTTGAGGGAAAATATGTAACTGTATGTACTTATATAAATTAATACTGATAATATGACTTAGAAATAACCTGTAGAATATGAGGTTAAATTTAAAGTGTAATAAAAGTCGCATACAGCCTATATTTAGTTCGTGTCCTGTATGGTTCACGATAATAGTCGAATAGCGCGTTCGAACCTGCGACGTTCATCTTGCAGACCGAATCCTAAATCATTGGGCTATTGGGCGCAAAGTGAGTCTATTAATTACAAGTGAAAGACCAAAATGAACTAATACAATATTCACATCAGGTGGCAAACGAAGCCTCGTATGACGATCCACGGAGACTTGTACTACGAGGGCAAGGAGTTCGAGACCAGGCTTCGCGAAAAGAAACCCGGCGATCTGTCCGAAGAGCTACGAACTGCCCTCGGAATGCCAGTCGGGCCCGGTTCGCACAAGGTAATAGATTAATGTTATTGGCTCTACACACACACATATAATACGTTTATATAGCGATAACATCGTGTAAACGCATTCTGATGAACGCCTCATATAAATTGTGAGGATTTGTCCTAACCTTGGCAAAAGAATTGGTGATTGCAGTGCAGTGCATCGCATCTTTGATATTGTGGCTCGTCATACTTTGTATATTACGCGATGTTTTGAACGCTATATCTAGAATATATGCTATATGTAGAAAATGCTAAAAGAATAGGCCAGGATATTTTTCTTTATTCGAGTTTTATAGATGCGTATGAGTGAATGAATGAAAGAATAAAGGGAGTGTTGGGGGTGATAGGATTTCTTACGTTGCAAACACAGCACTTTGCGGAGAGCACCGCCAAATGCTGACATGCATTATTCATCATGCAGGGCAGATGGGTCGGAAGCGAAATCCATGCACTTTCACACTTGTGGCCTCATCATTGTTTAGGAAATTTGTGTTCGGCATTTTCGATTGAATTTTTCGCCATCAGTTGTTGATTTGTCAGCCAGGGGAATGTACTTCGCGTGGGTGAGGTTAGTATTTAAAATAAAATAAAATAAAAAATAATACAATTGTGACACAAATGGTGGCCACATACATGGGGGCTAATATATATGATTAAGAACCACTAAATATTCCAATATATCTAATTGCGAAACCTGATATTTTGAAGCACCCACAATCGAATTAGCTTAATTTGACATGTTAGAACATGAATGTGTAAAGTAAGGTCCGTGCCGCAGGTGCCGCCGCCGTGGCTGATCGCGCAGCAGCGCTACGGCCCGCCGCCGTCTTACCCCAACCTGAAGATCCCGGGACTCAACGCGCCCATCCCGGACGCCTGCGCGTTCGGCTACCACGCCGGCGGCTGGGGCAAGCCGCCCGTCGACGAGGCCGGCAAGCCGCTGTACGGCGACGTCTTCGGACACCAGAGCAGCGGCCAGGACGTGAGTTTCATGCTATGTATGAAGGGAATGTAGCGGCTACGTGCAAAAAACTTGTATCGAAACGCCACTTTTACCAAACTTTAATTATAAGTAAATACACATTATACTGGATGATTTTCGCATCGTTCTGAAAATGAAGAGAAACCAATGCTGTTTATTTCGAGTACAGAATTAATTGGTAGTATTAACGCAGACGATACGCCAGTTATGCGGTCGAAATATAAAAATAATGGAATACAGGGCGGTAATAGTTCATCAGCAGTAAATAATAAAAATATTTACAATAAATGTTGTTCCGCCCACCGCGGCGTCCTAGAAGGCTAGCGCGAACGCACCTGTTGGTCGCTATAGTTGTTAGTAGTCTTACAAAGGTCCCGCCCATTATTCGTGACAAGTGTATGATCCCAGCGGTGGTCCCTTGCCGTCCTCGGTACAAATTTACTACCACTATACTAATTAATAATTATATTTCCAGGACAATGAAGATCAAGATATCGATCGCACCATGTGGGGAGAACTGGAATCAGAATCAGAGGAAGAATCAGAAGAAGGTATAGTTACCGAAAATCTGTCTGAATTACTTTATAATATTAAAAAAAATAGGACGACTTCACACAAGACGGGAGTGACGACCCACCCACACATGAGCACAGAATTGCGGGAAGTTGTGGACAGTTCACATTATATTAGTCATTTCAACGCACTTTTTACCAGATCTTATTTGGAAGTCGTTGTCGCTGTTTTAATGTTGTGGTAAACCATACAAATCATGTAAGTGTTACGCTACAAGCAAGCAGCCACATAGAGGATTGAAGTCGGGTTACCAGATCCAGAGGTAAATCCACTAACAAGTTTGCTGTTCTGGCTTATTAAAATTTTGGTTATATTTATGTTTATGAACTAAAAGGTTGCAGGATTGTAAATATTTTTGTTCAAATGCTAACGGCAATGTGCACTACATGCAAGTGAGTTGCTTGTGAAGAACCCAGAAGCTCTGCTAATTAACAAACGAGAGCCTCGTTTGTTAATTAGTAGAGCTTCTGGCGACCGAAAGACGGCGGAAAATCCGTACAAATTTGCCGAAACCAAGGCCCACAAACTAGTGATGGCGGAGCACGAGGGTACCGGCACTGCGCTCACCGCCCCGCTTTACCAGCGCGGGAAGACCTTTAAAGAAATGCATGCCGTCGTTTCCTTGGATAGGCCATCGTTCAGCAGTGGAGTTTGATAGACTGATGCAGAAGGGAATGTTGCAGAGGAATCTGGGTCGGAGGAGGAGTCGGGGGCCGGCGCGGGTGCGGTGGCGGTGGCGGGGGCGGGCGCGGGCGCGGCGGCGGGCACGGCCACGCCGGGCGAGGGGCTGGTGACGCCGCTCGGCATCAGCTCCGTGCCGCCCGGCGTCGAGACGCCTGACACCATCGAGCTGCGCAAGAAGAAGGTCGACAGCGACGTCGACGGGTGAGCCCTTTTTATTTTTAAACGGTCTATGTGCCCTTATGACAAACTTTAATTGTTTTTGTTTCCAGATATATGTCTGAGTTTCATGCTTGTTAAAATTATGTAATAATGTCCTGCGGGCGGCTTTCATCCACGGCGACTGCTTCCAAATATTATCAATAAATGCATTCCTTACCATCACAGGACATAGGTCTCTCCCAAATTTGGTCTGGTATTTCGAGATGGTTATCCCTCCATCTGTCGGTAGCCATTGCGATTTTCAAGGCTTTCCCTTAGGGCTGCTAAGGAAAAGCCTTGAAAATCGCAAAGTTTTTATAAATTTAATTATTCACTAACCTTACTTACGGCGTGAGGTGGTGGTGGCAGCGTAAGAAATTCTGCCCCCCTCTTTTTAACCAACATATTCGCTTATTATTTATCTCAAAAATTGCCAGACAGAGAGCTCGTGGTATCATCTGGTACCGTGATCGCACTTCCGCCTGCCAATCGTGGCAATTACGGCAAATCCTCCTTATAAAAGAAGCCTATGTCTTTCTGTTAAAGAAGAAGAACTTTATTAAACCACACTTTTTACTTCGTTAATTTTCAAAGTTAATTGACAACTCAGCCATATTTTGTGCAGCAAATGTGTTGTGTTGTACAATATGTATAAGTGTTTATCAATGTAACATCAAAATAAATAAATTGACAACTTCTAATATAATATGTGATATTGCATTTGTGCTAGTAGTGGCTGAGCTTTACGTTGAAACTATGGCAATACCTAGGTCTTATTTTTGACATAAAAATATTTAATTTGTAGTGGCGACACTCCGGCTCTATACCAAGTGCTGCCGGAGAGGCGCGTGGGGCTCACTGCGGGGATGATGGCTTCCACGCACGTCTACGACATCAACGCCGCCAATCCCGGTGAGTACCACAAGACATGCTGCTATTAAGGTATGCTTAGTTTTTGGATGAAATTGCGATCTTACATCGTGATTGCAAATATTCATCACCAGTCCCTCATAATGCATTATATATTTGGACTTTAGAGCTGCCATTTACCATCTGAGTAGTATTTACTGATCTAAAACAGATGGTCACTAAAAATGTTTGTGAAAGAAGTACTATACAATGTATTTTACCAAGTTTAAAAACATGTAACTTTGAAGTATTTTTTAGTCTTGTCACGAATAGCAGTGTCATTTGGGTAAGGATTACATTAATAGGAAGATTTTACGGATAACCTTAACAATATACATATTGTACAGGCAAGCGGGCGGCGGCGAGCGCGGGCGCGAGTGGGCCGGCGGGCGACGGCGGCGTAGAGGTGGCGCTCGACCCGTCCGAGCTGGAGCTGGAGCCCGAGGCCGTGGCGGCGCGCTACGAGCGGCACCTGCGTGAGCAGCGCCCGCGACACAAGGAGGACCTCTCCGACATGCTGGCCGACCACGTCGCCAGACAGAAGGTTAGGATGGGATAGGATAATAAATTAATAACAACGCAGCATTATTTTATTGATGTATCGTAACTAAACTAAATGATACGTATTTTTAACTAATATGACTTTTCTTTTCCCACAGAACAAGAGAAAACGACAACAGAACACGGATTCAAAACAGGCGAAGAAGTACAAGGAATTCAAATTCTAAACATAATTATTTTAAGCTTAGAATTAAATATTTTATTATAAGTGTAATCAAGTTGCTATTAAAAATATAGATTATTATTGGGTTGGTCCTATTTATTTACCTTATTTCCCTTAAAAAAGAAACCTTGCATAAACTGCTTTTAATTAGCTTGTAATGTAATCTTTCAATAAAATTATCACCTATTTAGACTTTCGAAAAATTTCTATGATGAACCGATGACAACAATTTGATACCATTGTAGCGTACCTTCTATTTAAATTATTTAAATTGTAAAATAAAATGTTTCAGTTATTTAAATAAGCATGTAACTTCCGGACAAAACTATCATACTTTGTTATTAGTAATTTTCTGTGTATCGAATGCAAGAACCGGTCCACGCGCTACGATCGACGCCTCCCCGCTATCGGGTTGCCCGAGCGCACGGTCGCGCGGGCAGTCGGAATACAGGACCTAGCTAAAGCGCATGTCGCTCGCCCCTAACCGATTGCACTCGAAATACAGCTCTTAAATAATATACGCTGTTCTACAACGGATGACTTGTTTGTTTTCTCCGCTTCCTACTCAACCGCTTCACTGGTGACCCCGAATAACACGACCCATGGACGAGTCAACCCGAGAGCAAGAAAGCGGCAACGCCCGGGGATCCACAGGCAAGTCACACGATGTTCAACGTGTCGGCATACGTGTACCTCCATTCTACCCCGAAAAACCTGCATTATGGTTTTATCAGCTGGAAAGCCAATTTTTCCTTGCCAATATTACGGCAGAAAGCACAAAATTCCATTATGCTATGGGGCAATTAGATCCGATATATGCGTCAGAAGTGGAGGATATAATAGCCGCTCCCTCAGCACCTGATAAGTACGAGCGCTTAAAATCGGAGCTTATTAAAAGACTTTCGGCGTCTCGCGAGAAGAAGAAGATATTGCAGCTGGTAACGAGGGAAGAACTAGGAGACCGGAAACCCTCACAATTCCTACGGCACATCCAGCATCTTGCGGGACCTAATGTACCCACCGAGTTCCTGAGGACGATGTGGGCCAGCCGACTACCCAGTAACATGCAGTCCATAATAGCCTCGCAGTCAAAATGCACGCTAGAGGAAGTGGCAGACCTGGCAGACCGCATACAAGACATCGCTACCCCCGGCCCGCTAGTATCGCCGGCTACGGTGGCGGCAACGGCGTCGGGTAGTTCCGATTTAAGTGTACAAGTCGCGGAACTCACACGTCAGGTACAGATGCTGACTACTAAATTGGACAGGATGTCGCGGCCACAACACCGAAGATCAGGATACGCAAGACATGAACGTGGAACCTTCCGTTCGAGCCGTTCCCAGTCCAACCACCGGAAACATCCCTTATGTTGGTACCACGTGAAATTCGGCGATAAGGCTATAAAGTGCATAAAACCATGCGACTATAAGGGAAAAGATTAGGGCAGTCTGTGATGGCGGCCGCCGCCTGCCCTAATACCGGCCGACTATTTATGACCGACCATAGGACCAAAGTGCAATTTTTAATAGACACTGGTAGTGATGCGTGTGTATTCCCCCGTAAGTTTGCCAAAACACATTGTTTAAAATCTAATTATGAATTGTTTGCCGCTAATGGTTCTACAATAAATACTTACGGGTACGCTCATTTAGTTTTAAATATAAACTTGCGCCGCGACTTCGCTTGGCGATTTATTATTGCGGATGTGACCAGGGCCATAATAGGTGTTGATTTTCTGTCATTTTTTAATCTTATTGTTGACGTGCGTAATCAACGCCTAATAGACGGTAACACTATGCTTGCTACCGCGGCTTCGGTCGCAAGTTTTTCTGAGTATGTTTCTTCGGTTAAAGTAATGTCGGGCGATAATTCTACTTATCACGCTATACTAGCTCAGTACCCCGACATTACTCGACCGTCAGGTATACACCGTACACCTACACACAATATACTACATTACATACGCACTACACCTGGACCACCAGTATCTTGTACACCTCGCAGGTTAGCGCCGGACCGACTGAAAATTGCGAAAGCGGAATTCGAGGCCATGTTGCAGATTGGTACGTGTCGACCTTCGGAATCGCCTTGGGCCTCCCCCCTGCACCTCGCGCTCAAGAGGGACAACAGCTGGAGACCCTGCGGAGATTATCGCATGTTAAATGCGAGGACAATTCCAGACAGGTACCCTATTCGCCACATCCAGGATTTTGCACACAATCTTGCAGGCTGCACAATATTTTCCACCCTGGACCTGGTCAAGGCGTACAACCAGATACGTGTCAATCCCAGCGATATCGAGAAGACCGCTATTACAACGCCGTTCGGCATGTACGAATTCCCTTACATGACGTTTGGGCTTCGTAACGCCGGTCAAACATTCCAACGGTTTGTCGACGAAATGCTTCGCGGTCTAGACTTCGCTTATGCTTATCTGGATGACATTTTGGTCTACTCAAAAGACCAGAAGATCCACGAAGACCATCTGCACAAAATTTTCACCAGGTTGAGACACTATGGTATGGTCATCAACACGGCAAAGTGCATTTTTGGGGCGCCCGAAATCACTTTCTTGAGCTACCGCATTTCTGTGGCCGGCACTAAGCCACTGCCAAACAAAGTAGAGGCAATTAATAATTTCCCTGCCCCAAAAACAGTCAAGGAGTTACGTAGGTTCCTGGGCATGGTAAATTTTTACCGAAGGTTTATTCCGGATGCTGCGCAACACCAGGCGCCATTGAACGCCCTCTTGATTGGTTCCGTAAAGGGCTCACATCCAGTGAACCTCTCACCCAGCGAACTCCTTGCTTTTGAAGCTTGTAAGCGAGGTCTATGCCAAGCTGCCATGCTCGCTCACCCGGACTGTAACTCAAAACTCGCTTTAGTAACTGACGCTTCAGATACAGCCGTGGGCGCGGTTCTGCAACAGCTTAAGGATGATACTTGGCAGCCGTTAGCGTTTTATTCGCGTAAGTTGTGCCCTCGCAGACCAAATACTCCCCTTACGATCGCGAACTCTTGGCAATCTACGAGGCAGTTAAGCACTTTCGCCACATGGTCGAGGCCCGTGATTTTGTGGTGTACACTGATCACAAGCCACTTACATTCGCATTCCAATCCAGGAAGGATAACTGCTCACCTAGGCAATTCCGTCACCTGGACTTCATATCACAGTTTTGCACAGACATAAGGCATATTTCAGGAAGGATAATGTGGTAGCTGATACCTTATCTCGTATCGAAGAGATAGGTCAACCTATTGACCTACAAAGGTTAGCTACCACACAAATTAACGACCCTGAACTAGAGAAACTCCTGAGTAGTAACTCCTCTCTACGCCTGGACAGAGTAAAACTCCCTGGTACCAACTGTGAGCTGTTTTGCGATGTAAGTGGTACCACACCCCGACCTTATGTGACGAAAGAACTACGCAGACAAGTTTTTGACAGCTTGCACTCTTTTAGTCACCCTGGCGCCAACGCTACAATTCGTGTGGTTACCGACCGCTACATATGGCCGGGAATACGAAGAGATTGTAGAGAATGGGTTCGTACCTGTATAGCGTGCCAGCGGTCTAAGGTACATAAGCATGTGTCTTCACCGCTGGGCACATATAAACTTCCCAGAGCTAGATTTAGGGACTTACACATTGACCTTGTTGGTCCCCTGCCACTATCACAGGGGTATCGATATTGCCTTACAGCTATAGATCGCTTTACGCGATGGCCTGAAGCGATACCCCTGCAAGATATCACGGCTGAGACCGTAGCTAAGGCCCTCCTTAGTGGGTGGATATCCCGTTTCGGCTGTCCCTCTCGCGTTGTAACAGACCGCGGGAGGCAGTTCGAATCTGCTCTGTTCAGCCATTTGGCTCGGATTGCTGGCTTCCAGCATAAAAAAACGACAGCCTATCATCCAGCCTGTAATGGGCTCGTGGAGAGGTTCCACCGGCAACTTAAAACAGCCATAACTTGCCACGCCGATGGCAGTTGGGTGGAATCCCTTCCCCTGGTACTATTAGGTATACGCAGTTCTTACAAAGAGGATGTAAACGCATCACCTGCGGAACTAGTCTACGGAGAATCGCTAAGGCTTCCAGGAGACTTCCTTAGTCCAGAAGACCTTGTAGACCCCGATATGTCTGACTACATAACGCGCTTACGTAAGTTTGCAAGTAATCTGCAACCCGTTCCAGCGTCACGTCACAGCGGGCGTCGTTCCCCCTTTATTTTTAAGGATCTGCCAACGTCTTCCCACGTCTTTCTTCGAGACGACACCATGACTGGTTCTCTAAAACCAGCCTATACCGGACCACATGAAGTTATCGAGCAGGGAGATAAAGTATTTAAACTCGTTGTTAATGGTAAGATGGTCACTGTATCGATTGACAGACTAAAACCTGCCTACATACTGCGTGATCCAGACACCACAACACACATTTCCACTCATACTCCCACTCGCACTTCTACTCACACTCCCACGCACACTTCTTCTCATACTCCCACGGACACTTCCACTCACACTCCCACTCACACTTCCGCACCTGACACCGAGGACAGCATAGTCAGAAAAAACGTTCAGGTCACGGAGTAAAATTCCCGGACTATTATCGCCCGTAGGATAATCACTGGGGGAGGGTGGTGTAGCGTACCTTCTATTTAAATTATTTAAATTGTAAAATAAAATGTTTCAGTTATTTAAATAAGCATGTAACTTCCGGACAAAACTATCTTACTTTGTTATTAGTAATTTTCTGTGTATCGAATGCAAGAACCGGTCCACGCGCTACGATCGACGCCTCCCCGCTATCGGGTTGCCCGAGCGCACGGTCGCGCGGGCAGTCGGAATACAGGACCTAGCTAAAGCGCATGTCGCTCGCCCCTAACCGATTGCACTCGAAATACAGCTCGTAAATAATATACGCTGTTCTACAACGGATGACTTGTTTGTTTTCTCCGCTTCCTACTCAACCGCTTCACCATCAAGCTAGTCTGATAATGGAGCAGGGGAAGGTGGGTAACAGAACCCGTGAATGTCTACCAGTCTCTCGAGTTTTGATTTGCCTTAACGAATCCTATTCATTTCACTTGATGGAGGGTGAAGAGAAAGCGTGTCCCGAACGCTGTCTAGCCGAGTTGGATTTGTCGATTAAGCTCTTGGTCGAAGTTGGACCTTACCTATTCGGACAATTTGTCCCAAGTATACGTACTCGTCGAACAATTCGAGGCTATTGTACCTAACTACAACCGGTATTGATAGACATGGACGTTAGACATGATCTTTATTATGACTATGTTCACCTTAAAAGCAACCTTTTGCAAGCTTATAGAACTCAATAGAAACTCAACATACTATTGAGGTCTATAAGCTTACTGTTAAAGATGTGTAGTGTTAGCTAGATAGCAATGAGCTTACTGTCATGAGGAGTCATCGGCATATCAAAGATGAGTGACGTATTACTATTGTATTCTTTTCAGTTCAGAATCTTGAAAACATCTTCCAATGCAGCGGTGAACTTTCGGGGATATAACATAACCCTGTCTTACACAACTTTACTTTACCAGTTTCTGAAGAGCTACATGTACCGTTTTTCCATCCGCTTTTTGAATCTTCGTTTTGCCATTTTAATCTAATTCAGACTGACTGACTAATTGAGAAGTAATCAGTTTAGTGTTAAGTTATGGCAATATTGTGTAAACTATCGTATAGAAAAGGGTTCTAGCGATTTGGATGTTTTGTGTATTTAGATAGTTTTACTTTTCAAGTTTAAGCGTTTTCAAGAGATTATTATCTCGATGAACTCGATAGATAAATTTATGTGACAGGCCCCTGAACTGACCCTACTGTATGATATAGGTGGAACTCGTTTTCAAATAAATAATTGATAAAAATGACTTCTGCTTGAATATTGAACATACCAGTATGTTCAGAGTGTAGCTCTGCGTTAGTAACGTCATTATGCCTGATTGCGGTAAAATACGCAGAACGCATCTCGAACGCCCAGGTACTTCCTTATTTGTAAAATCTTATGTGCGTCTGTTAGTGATCGTGTAAATTTTGAACAACTTGACCTATTGAGGTCATATTACTACAACATATTTGTACTATCGAAAGATTCATAGCTATGCTAGGATCCGACAAGTTTTTTTTTTTTATGGAAAAGGAAGCAAACAAGCAAGCGGTTCCCCTGATGGTAAGTGATTACCCACATACATCTGCTATACCAAAGGTCCAGCAGGTGCGTTGCTGGCCTTTAAGAGGTTATTTGGGAGATGGGAGGGCGGGATTAGAAGGGGAGTGGGTTTTCGGTTACCTCATTCACCGAACGAAACGCAGAAGCACAAGATGCCTCTACTTCACGCCGGTATTCTACGAGGCCGTGGTACCAACCCGGTTGAGCCGGCCCATTCCAGCAGCAGCAAAAACCGCTGCTTGGCTCTACCTTGTTAAACGCTGTAGTCAAATTATTAAAATTTTCTATATATATATGAACCAAAATGACTCCTATGCACAATATAATATGTGGGTTTAGTGGCCAAAAAAAAATCACACAATATGAACCCGATGTGATCTAATACTTAATAATTTAAAAATCAAACTCATCACGCCACCTATCGGAACAACGTCTGCCGGGCCAGGTAGTTATTCAAACAAGTCAGAATTGGGACAGATTGATGTATGGGCCACGTAGATACATAAAAAACTTCAAGAAAAAATAATATATCCTGACCAAAACCAAAATATGAACAATATTAGCAATGGCAAATGAAATTTCTAACTACTATACATACTAAAACACTTAAACAGTTCCATAAGTGTTGCTCTTATCATCATATTATTGGAAATGAATAAAAAAGTTATAAAAATTAAATAAAAATCAGATTTATAAAAATGTTTAGTAGGTAAGCGATATTATTATTCTCTCCTTACTTTAATATAACTACGTTCTCTTAGGTATACTAGTACCGAGCACAGAGTTATCACATTTTCTATCCATTGCAACACTGATTGAAATGTCTTTTTTACATATTTGATATCGTTGAATTTACTATAAGCACCAAAGTTAATTTGTTATTCACTAATTAATTATTTATTATTCTTCTTAATTAAGAATAATTATTCGTGTTATATAAATACTTACAATGGCACGAGTTTTAGTCGGAGTAAAGAGGGTTATTGATTATGCAGTAAAAGTAAGTCCTAAGTACAAAGGTTATTCCAGTTTCAAGTTCATTATATTTTGTCTGTTCTATAAAAAATAATACACAATATTGTAACTAATAATGTTAGGTAATTAATAGTGCGAGAGATGGACTTTCTAAATATCGAATGAATAATTCTAGACGTATTCATACCATGTCAAAAAAAAAGTATGTAATTTAATTAATTTTTATTTTATTGTATCTATTATTTTAAGTTGCATAATTTTATTTATATGGTACCATCTAACACTAATCTGTAGATTTGCCTTTGGAAGAGATTGCTATGCAACAATAAATCCACCAAATTGTAACCTCCTAACTTCTTTTTAATGTTTGCATAATTAAGTATAGATCAATATACTTTGTACACTGCAAAACAAAAGTATTATACCTTATTCTTCAATATGATACTAATAAAAATGATCTATGAGTACTGATCAATTCAAATTGTTTAGTAATTCTTAAAATTAATTTGTAAATGTTTGTGTAGATTCGAGTAAAGCCAGATAAGTCTGGTGTAGTGACAGATGGAGTTAAACACTCCATGAATCCATTTGATGAGATTGCTGTTGAAGAGGCTGTCCGAATGAAAGAGAAGAAACTAGCCAGTGAAGTTATTGCTGTTTCATGTGGGCCAACCCAGTCACAGGTAATTTATTTCTGTGGTAGTTTGAATGAAGTTTAATGTTGTAATAAAGTGATAAGTAGTTTTCAAATTTAACCACCTACATTAACTATTTCCAATAACAATAACCTACCTAAAATGTAGAACTTAGTAGCAACTTTATTATAACAACTACAAGTAACTACTTACTTCATGCAAATATAGCTTCACGTTATGCTACAGGATTTACTTAACACATTTATTGTTGACTCATAGGGCGAGTCAATATGCACAGCCATTTCATTAACTTAACTCACTTTATCTGGTGCATCACACTGGCTGTTGCTGATTTGGTATCTGAGTTTTTGCACATGGACATGCAGGTTATGTTTCTATGCTAAGTTAGTATTATGCACCAAACATGCTTATATTATTTGTTTTTCAATTCCTTAAGCACAGACAAGAGTCTAGCTATATTTACTTCACAGCTCTGGGTATTTCAAAGTTTAGATATTACAATATGCTATTTTTAGGAAACCTTAAGGACAGCCCTTGCTATGGGTGCTGACCGTGCAATCCATGTGGAAGTGGCAGGAGCAGAGTATGAGACCATGCAGCCGATTCATGTGGCTCAAATTCTGGCAAAGCTTTCTAAAGATGAAAAGGCTGATTTAGTTATTGTTGGAAAACAGGTAACTACAGGAATTGTGAAAAAATTGTTTTTATACTGTGCCATACATGTATGTTAAATACAATTTTATTTGATTTTGTTATAGGCTATTGATGATGATTCCAACCAAACTGCTCAAATGACTGCAGCTTTATTGGATTGGCCTCAAGGAACATTTGCCTCAAAGGTTGGCATTATAACATTTACTTAGTGTTACTGATAACCTTTGCATAGTGAAACAAGTTTGTAAATTATATTATCAGAAAGATTCTCAATATATTTACATAATAGTGTTAGTGTTAAGGGCCTTGAGAAATTTTACATAAAAACATTGGTTATAATTTACTTTACAGTTGTGGTTTTCACAAAAGCAAGAGGATTTTTTAAATGATTGTTTGCATTTGCATTTACTTGAATATTTAAATTTTTACTTTACTATAATCTCACATTTATAATCATTGTGATTATGGAGTATTGCAGAGTGAATAAAATGTCAAGAACAAAAATGAGAAAAAAGAAGATTGACAAGAATTAAAAGAATGGTAAATAAATTTGTCTTTCTTTGCAAAGGCCATGTTAGGTTAGGATAATATAATAAGTGATCAATAATAGTATTACTTTATCTGAATTCAAAAAGTATGAAAGTTAATAGCCTGTTTCTTTATTTAAAAAAAAATAAAATTGTGTCCCAAATTATGTTTGATAATGTTCCTCATAATTAATAGATAATTATGATATTTAAAGGTGGAAAAAAGTGACTCTGGCTTGACAATAACCCGTGAAATTGACGGTGGCTTAGAGACAATCAAGACCAAGATTCCTGCAGTGCTCAGTGCAGACCTCCGTCTTAATGAGCCCCGCTATGCCACTCTGCCGAACATTATGGTAATTTTTTTCTGTATTACATTTTTATTTACTTTATCTATTTTGCTGGCACAAAGAGTACTTACATTACAAAATACACTAAGCATTTTTTTTAAACAATTAATACGTTCGGTGCGCTTCGTAAAGTGAGCTAAGCTAAACAAAACGGCCGTGCGTAACGGACTCCACCACAAGTCAAATAACGCGAAACGAGTCGACGCGCACCGCTTGTACCGCGGTTCTGCGTACGCCGTGGGTTATGCAGTCATCTAAAATTTTAAAATTAACTAAACCATGATAGCAGTTGACATGCTAAAAAAAAACTAGAATTCTCATTTAACAGGCCACCCACACAAAACCTTAAGTTTTAAGTTAAGCTTAAAACATTATACTGTTTTAAGGTTTGCACAATAAGGGTGATAAATGCACAACACATGCAGTGTGTATGTGCTTATGCCTGTACCAGCATCCATCTTTATCAAAGAATTAAGATAGTGTGCAACTACACTTAGAACTAAGATTGCATGTCTAATTATCCGTTATTTGGTCTGTATGTCTGAACCTACCAGAGAAAATCTAGCAGTGTTATAAGATATTTTCCAGTATTCTGTTAGTGGGAAATTAATAAATAGGTTTTTTTAAATGAATTGCTATCTTTCAGAAAGCGAAAAAGAAGCCATTAAAGAAAATGACAGCAAAGGATTTAGGAGTCGATCTAGCACCCAGAATTAAGGTAGTCAGTGTTGAAGATCCTCCAGTAAGGGAGGCTGGCTCTATTGTTCCAGATGTAGATACCCTCATAGCTAAACTTAAAGAAGGAGGGCATGTGTAAAGACGCACATCAAACGAAATGATAACATTTTATTGTGTCACTTGTTAGATTAAAAATATTTTGTACATGATGTTTATTAATATAGAATTATGAAAGTATGTAGTCTATTTGTAAAATACATTATCATGTTGAAAATATATCTTTTTAAAACAAATTGAGTTGTTATTTACATTTAGAATATCAGATAATTAGTTTAATTGCAACACTTTTAAAACGGACTCATTTTGAATGGGAATAAAACTTTATGCAATAACAGTAATGTAAAAATGTCTGTTGCTGATTTACGAAAATTTTCCTTTAACAATTTTAAATTTTATTTACACATCCTCTATCTATAAAAACTGTATTTACATGTATTATGTTACATACTTAGAATTACTTTTCTCTTATTGAGTATGAAATCTAGAATATTAAGTTTTATTGCTTTGACATTCTCTTTTGTAAAAAAAAGAGCGAGGACTTCGCTTGCTTTCAACATCTACTTATTTCAAAATTCTTACTCTAATTTACTTTCTCTAATATTCAGCAGTAAAAAAAGACTACGGAACTAAAACTAATTACAGTCTCAACAATTAATGGAATGAAAGACTACATGTCTATCAACTTATTTATTAAGTATTCAATACAAGCCTTCTCCACTGAAAGGCTCGTACCAGACTATTTTTCCTTCAAGGCAACCTGTGACGAGTAGGTGGTGACGGGGGCTGAACTTGGAACTGACGACAAGATCCTGGTGGATGCCGAGGCTCTGTCCCACGTCGACCATCGCGCCGGGCCCGCGGGAGTCTTGCACGCAATGAGACAGCTCGCTGCAGTTCTCGTTCAGTGCCAGAAGACGCATGCCGCGACCAAACGGCGAGCAGACGAGTCGACCGTCGGCCGAGTAGCACAGTTCCTACGCATTAATATTTACTCGTATCGCTAGTGGTCATATTTGCACTTGTAACAATTGTTCAACATAGATAGTTTCATTTAATTGGGTAAAACATTTTGTATGGAATGTTCACTTTATTTTACCTGTCTCAACAGCAACACATACACACGTGATTTCCTCTTTTGTGCGCACCTATGGCACAGTACCTTTGGAATGATATAAATCTCATTGCTCTATATATATACCTATACCTCTATACCTAGAAATCCGCAATCTCTACTTAGACCTGCTTCCATAGACATTTATAATGACTCCGGTCCGCCGGCGATGTCGTCTAGTAATTAGAATTAAAGAGTCGGACGAAGAGGTTTGAAGACAACGTTAACAGTGGGGAAATAAATACAGACAAAAGATTTTCTATTAATATGAATTATTCCAGATTTTTGGCTTGCAAAATTCGGAGATAAGATATGATTCAAAGCTTTACCATCAAAGTTACGAAACAGGTCCGCCGCGGGTAACAGCGATCGGTTTCAAATTAAAGTTATGACAGATTCGTCAGATTATGTCGAAGCGATTGGGTCTAATATATTCGAATATTGTTTCCGAGTAAACTAGAGTAGGGCAATCTGTCAATGTGTTGAGTCTGGCGTAACATTAAATCGATGTTACGTTTACTCACCAACGTTACGCAAACGGCTGTCGGGCAGCGAAGTGGCATTGCGATCTATTATGTTAAAAACTCCGTACGTAGTCTATGATCTGCAATGAATTAAACAGGCTAACGGTAATAAATAGATACTAGATCAGCATACCTTAATGAAACCTCTGCCTTCGTTGGTCTCCTCAACATAATAAAGCAGCCGCTCTCTGTTCTGCCGTATGTAGTGCCTAGTGGCGGCCTCCTCGTCGCACGTGAGCGCACTGTCCCTGTGCCTCGGCTGCGGGGTCTGACCGGAAGTGGACGGAGTTGTACTGTGCACGTAGAGGAGGATTGAACGGAGTTAGAAAATTGTAAACGGTACAAGATGATAGTTACGTAGTAAGTAAGTAGTAGTAGTAAGATTGGAATTCCATACCATCATGTTTGTTGGTCAATCAGGTTTAAAGGACTGGACGAATATGAACGAAATTCGGCAGGGATGTAGATTCTTATGGGATAAAATATAGGATACTTTTTATTTAAGCTCAGAGTTCTCCTGGTCCAAAACTTGTACCCGCGCAGGCGAGGCCGCTAGTGTAATATATCCTAGTATATATGGTGAAAAATGGGGGAGGTAGTAAGGGGTCGAGCCCTACCTGTCGGCTTGCAGCGCCGGCAGCGGGCGGAGCGAGGCGCGCGTGCGCGGCGGGGGCGGCGAGGGTGCGGGCACGGGCGGGGGAGTGATGCCAGTGTTGACGCCCACGATGCGTTGCATGTTAAAATTGCGCCCCACCTGGCCCCTGTGGAAACGTTCTTACATTTATTTATACTACATTGTGCCCGCAACTTCGTCTGTACCCGCAAGGTTTATGGAATCACTGTTCAAAATTTTATTAAAATCGCTTTTACATTTTACTTCACTTTCAGGTCAGGTTGGAAACGATAATAGATTGTGTAAGAAATAAGAATTGATAATAGTAAATTTAATTTAATTTTCTTACGTCTAAGAATAAAAAAAATATACATTATCTTTTCCTGAAATTTAAGTCTGTGATTTCGAAATAACAGACTTTTCTTAGCTCATATGATTATTTGGATAACATTGAAACCAAAAAACGTCAAAAAAAACGATCTGTTTGTGCGGAAAAGAGCTGAACTCATTTCAAATTTCTATCACATCAGGTGAACCGTTTGTCGTGACCTTTATTTGGAATATCACCTGTCGATCACCGCAATCATTATAATGTTCCTTCTTTAAAGATTACTTCTTAGAAGTCTACGTGAGGAGTTTGGATGATGAATTTTACGATATAACAAAATTATGTTATTAGAAACCTATAAATTACGGTGGACTAGACTCTAAACAGAAGCCATGTTCATGTTCTCATCAGAACAGAAGTTCTGTATATTGATTATTACATACATTGGTAGCACAGTTAAGTGATAAAAAATATGTACTCAGTTTACCTTATATACATTTCTTGGACCATTCTGTGCTGTTTGATTGTAATAGACGCTTCCCAAACATCATTCTGTATGCTCGGCAGGCCCTGAAAAGAAAAATACGTTAAAGAGTGACTAGGTCGTGAGGTTTTTATGTCACCAGTAATTTATTTATATTATATCAACATAAAGGTTTGGATTTAATAACCTGTATGTGATATAATTATAGGGAGTAAAGACATCCGAAGTTTATAATAAAAATCTTTACTGTTCACACACATTTTTCGATACATCATATTTTGTTATATGTATCTCAATTCTGGTCACTGACTGACCGTCAAAGTTCAAGGTCAAATTTTTTCCATGAGCAATGAAGCGCAGCATTCTTTGGGGAAAAATATTCGACTGCGTATATCGTTAACGCCACGCTGCGCACAAAATCCGGCATTGCGGGTATAGGGAAAGAGACAGCAAGACTGAAATGGAACAAGACGGGACACGTGTTCCGCATGCTTCCAGAAAGGTGGGGTGGGGAAAGGGGCGAGAGCATTGCTCAGCAGAATTAGGATAGGGTATTTTTGGTATTCTAGTAATAAAATAATCACGAATTATCTTCTTAATATATCTGAGTTAAATAAATATAATGTTTATTCTTTCATATTTCTCACTCACTGCAAATTAAAACTTTTATTAGACTAATTTAGAAAAAAAAATAGACCACTTTCAAAATTTAGCAGGTTGCGGTGGACCCCCTGCAGCTACATTACTATGGAAATTTGCGTTGCGGCGGAGTTCCCACCACGAATTAACAACTTTTACTGACAATGGCAAACACTAACATCGATTACAAGTAACAGTCGCTGAGCTTCTTAAAATATTATCTGCCTAAATTGATAGGTGAAGTCAAGCCAACATTTTAGTTCTTCACTATCGAAGGCAAATCAATTTTTGTGGACACCCGCTTACGAATTGTGAACCTCCATTTTTTTGTCACGCCATCGTAGACCCCTGTCGAGTCTCCCGTGGACCCCTGGGCGTCCACCTGGGCCACTTTGGGAACTAGAATAAGGGGCGGTTAATCTTGGTAACAAAAAGTTGTAAACTCACCGGTCCAAGTCTAGGAGAAGCCGCGGAAACGGGCGGCAGCGCGGCCGGCGGCGGCTCGCTGCGGCCCGCGCTGCCGCCCGCGCTGCCGCCCGCCTCCGTTTCCACGTCCCGCTCTCGCTCTCCCTCTGACTTGCGGCCCTAGCACTGAACAGAATTTTATTTACAATATTACTTGTGTATCTGTAAATTACAATATCAAAGCACCTGTGTACAAAAGTGATGCTAAAATTTCTAAATCTTTAATCAAATAAAAAATGAATGTAAAAAGAAAGATGAAAGTATGAATTTAATCGAATAAAACATTATTTTGAACTTAAGTTGACACATACATATTAAAATACTAGCTGTACAACTGTTTCATATTATTCCACTGCCAACCGTGCTATGAATTTCTGAATGCGAAGGGCTTAATGTATAAAATACCACTATGCAGCAAATCTGAAGTTTGAATATTACTGTTGCTGTACTAACAACAGAGAAATTTAAGATTGTGCCAATAACGGTATATTCCAAAAGATTGAACAGATTTTACAATTTTATAACAGGATAGATATCTTATTGGCGAAAATTAAAAGTTTACATTACAATAAAAAAATGTGAATTTGAGTTAGCATTGGTTAGGATAAGACTTCACAGGGTTGTCAGTGTTAAGAATAAATGCGAATGATTTGCTTAAGGAATTTCTTTAAACCCAACCAAAAAAAAATGTAGACCATAATGGATACAGGTCAATAAAGAAGAAGCTAGAAAACATTAGGATTCAGTGGTATAGACGCAGTTCTATATTATAATAATACGCAATATATATAAAATATATAAATTAATTATATACGAATATAATAAACTTCAAATACAAATATATGAATTTATATATGACATTATGATGATTACTCAGCAATTTTTATGAGCAATTTTAAGAAATGAATGTAAAAAGAAAGATGAAAGTATGAATTTAATCGAATAAAACATTATTTTGAACTTAAGTTGACACATACATATTAAAATACTAGCTGTACAACTGTTTCATATTATTCCACTGCCAACCGTGCTATGAATTTCTGAATGCGAAGGGCTTAATGTATAAAATACCACTATGCAGCAAATCTGAAGTTTGAATATTACTGTTGCTGTACTAACAACAGAGAAATTTAAGATTGTGCCAATAACGGTATATTCCAAAAGATTGAACAGATTTTACAATTTTATAATAGGATAGATATCTTATTGGCGAAAATTAAAAGTTTACATTACAATAAAAAAATGTGAATTTGAGTTAGCATTGGTTAGGATAAGACTTCACAGGGTTGTCAGTGTTAAGAATAAATGCGAATGATTTGCTTAAGGAATTTCTTTAAACCCAACCAAAAAAAAATGTAGACCATAATGGATACAGGTCAATAAAGAAGAAGCTAGAAAACATTAGGATTCAGTGGTATAGACGCAGTTCTATATTATAATAATACGCAATATATATAAAATATATAAATTAATTATATACGAATATAATAAACTTCAAATACAAATATATGAATTTATATATGACATTATGATGATTACTCAGCAATTTTTTATGAGCAATTTTTAAGAAATGAATGTGTGTTTACTGGAGGGTGGTCTCAACTTTTCAGGCAGTGCATTCCTCAGACGCGCGGCTTGAACAGCAAACGACGAAGAAGAGAAACGGCATAGGCATAGATACCACAACACCGTTCTGGTCTCCGTAGAACGAAGTTGTCGGTTATGAGTATCACGCAGGAATTAAAACTTATGTTTCAGATAATCCAGATAGCGGTTATAAAATAAAACTGTCAAAAGTATCCTGGGGTGTTTTCGTTGACGAATAGGAAGCCATTTCAGCTGAGAGCGGTATGAGGAATCATGGTCAAACTTGCGAAGACAAAAAATTAAGCAGATACAGTTATTAACGAGGCGATCCAGCTTGCCTAGTAGATTCTCATTAAGATCTGGATAACACACATCAGCATAATCAATGATGGTTTAGGTTTAATATTCAAACTCAAGAGGTACCAGCTAGTATTTTGAGGTCATGTTTCACTTAAACGCGGGAATAGTGTGCTTATGGTGAATATGTTAAGTGAGAACACAGTGCAAATACGATAGATGCGGCGAAAGTACGGGACCAGTATGGTACAAAATAGGGGTATAGTACAAAATGTACGGTACAGGAATGTGCTGCTGTAGTTTAAATTCGATAGGATGACAGTACAATGTGAGTATGGCACAAATCAGCGTGTGGAGTGTTGGACCCTGATCTGCACTGACCTCGGGGCTGACCTTGCGACTGACCTCTGAGCGCGCGTGGCGTGCGGGCGCAGCGAGCGGAAGGGCAGCAGGCGCGCCAGGCGCAGGCCGCGGCGAGGCGGCACGCGGCGCGGCACCGGTGCCACTACCGGCACACAGTCGCGCGTCGACTTCTCCGACACGGCGTCGTTGGGCTGGATGTCGTGGATGCACGACCACTGCATGCGATACACATTTACATTATTAAACATAATTCAAGACGCACTCTAATGGTAAGGATTAAAATATTCTAAAGTAAAATGCACTTCAAAATCATTGGTGGTATCAATTGGCAGCTCCTTAAGGCCCTCCCTAAGTTTTTTTTTTTGACATAAAATGAAGTATCCTACTTATGTTTAATTAAAACACTATTTATGTATATGGCAATAAGCTAACAAATTACATTTCAGCTCAATGGAGCGGAAACACTGCTGCGGATAATCACTACTATCTCTGATTATAGTAGTTTTATTAGCCACGTGGTTAGGGGATCTGCCTCTGAATCAGGAGACCTGAATTCAACCGACACACCACCAGTCACTTTATTCCGAATAACCAAATAATTAATATGGTTAAAATAAACTTTCAACTCGGCAATACTAAATGTAAATGTGAGGTGAGAAGAGCATATTTTATAATAAAATAGCTTAATAAACCACATTTATTCCAGATGGACAAACTATATAAAAATAATAAAAAAATCCATCCGAAAAACTATATAATAATAATAAACACAGTGCATGTGGAGTGGCAGCAGTGATTAGCTCGTAGACACAGAATGTAACATTTTCTTGCTGTGGTGTTACAATAGGAAATGGGCAGGTTTTCCGTCCAAATAAAAATATCTACATTTTTTTAAATAATTTTGGATATTCCATATGCAGTTCACTCGAAATATTAAGAAATTAAAAAGATAAAATTTCAAGCTATGTTTTGACTGGCAAAAGTCACCTGTAATTATTTCTTATGTAGGTTTACCCACAATGTTTTATTTCTTCGTGGATCATGTGATAAATTCAGTTCTTAAAATTTTATACCTCAGCTTATTACTGTTTCCAGACTGAACATAGATAACCTTTCCAAGAAAGCAAAAGCTACTTATTTCTTGAAAGGTTTGTCCTTACTCACCATCCAGGTTGGTGAGGTTGGAGCCGATATCATTAACCTATTTCATTTGGGTTCGGCAAATTTAGATGGATTTTGCGCCATCATTCGGTCGCCCGAACCCTGCCATGCTAGCATGTACAGTATTTAGAGATTTTTAATTATAACATATATATTATAGAACACTAGATTTTATTATACCTCCGATCTATCACCATGGCTGATATTTCGACTTAAAGCACTCCAGCCTTGGGGATGAATCTGTAATAATTAAGGATAATTAAGAAATTTTCATAAAATATGCAATGAAAATGTACATACAACCTAATAGGATCAAACAAAAATTCACATTAAAGAAATTTCTTGTACTGTCATTTATCTGGTCAGATCAGAACATTAAGTACTAGCTGTTTAAGTACAGGTGAGTAAAGGAAAGTACCTGTAAAGCACTGACAACTTCGGCGTCATTCCCCTCAGGGAAGTCCGATACAAACTCGACGCGGTTCTCCCGGCGCTCGTTGTCAAACAAGTGGTCGTACATCGCTGCGATCGGGATCAGTTGCTGGCTCATCTGCATCAGCCTGTACAGGTTTGGCTGCAGAAGATATACTAATATTAGCATTTGCAGTAGTTATGCAGGCAACCTGCTGCAGTGTGAGTTGTGTCTACATAATTTAATATCCTTCTTCTAATGTATCAATATGGCTCACCGCCTGTGAGGATTTCCTATAATCGCCATAAATTGCAGAGACGTGCAAGCATGTTTGCGATCGCTATAAAGTCACATACAGGTGATGCTGTGTATTTCAGGTCCGGCATTTATTGAGATGGGTAATACGCCATCTGTCGGACGCCGAAGAATTTCAGGGTCTTTTCCTTAGCCGTCTCTTACACCGCCCACAAGAAAAAAAAGGGATTAAAATTTTTAAAGCCCCATGTCTTATTTCCCAAATCCTGCATATTTCATCATCTCACAATATTGTCCTTCATTGTCAAAAATAAAAATAAGTATTAATAGTTTTAATGAGGCAGACAAAACAGTTGCAAACTTTGGATTGCTTGCATACTATGAAATATATGATAAGAAGAATACTACTCTACCAGCCTGTACATAGACTCCCTAAAGTCCTAGACTTCTAATTGCTCTTGTTGGACAAAGAACAACAAAATGCATCGGAGATTTTCCCATACTCACCATGCTGTGAAAACGATAGGTTGCCATTTAGTGCAAAAGATGGAATTAGTCTCCCTTACAACCTTTAGGAGAGGGTCACACAGGTTAAAAAGAAAGTTTTACCTTAAATCCATGTAAGTCCCTCGCCAAAGTAGATAAGTTCAGATTATGTATAATAACAAGCAAGCCGCCCGTAGTGCACATAACCATTTGCCTTGCATCAGGTGACAGTCTGCATCGCATTAATCCTGAAGCATGAAAAACTCTACGATGGACCACATTGTATTCTGTGGTGTACGAATTTATATCCCATGTATAGATACTTCCGTCTAACCCTGATGTGACTAGTTGTTTGTCTTTAACTGAGAACTCTATATTTTTCACCCAGTTGGAGTGGCCAAGAAGTGAGCAAATTTTTTTATTTAAATTTCTTATATCCCACAGTGCTATGGTTGCATCGTCTGAACATGTGGCGAACATTCTACTATCTAAGAATCTGAAAAAAATGTGTATATGAGACTCATTGTCATTATTATCACAGCTCTTTGAAGAGATTTCTGTAATGAAGACAAGAAGGTCAGCAGAATGGCAATTAGATTACCAAATGCCTTGAATTCTAGGTGCTGCTGACTGCCACTAATCTATGGATATTCAGTGTTTATTTTTTTTTAATTTTTACAAAACAATAGCCAGTATCTGACACTGTCTCAGTTATTATTATGAAACAGTTAATCACATATTAAATAATTTTTATTTCTTTTAACTACTCTCTAGTGAAAATAGACATAAACAATATAAAAATAGTTTTAATACTTACTTAACACAATTAACACAATCTGAATGTGCTCCAATGACAGAATGAGTCCTTTGATGTGTAAGAGGATCAAATATTTGGATGGATTTCTTTTCACAAGCTGCCACTAACAGAGATCTGTAATGAACAACATTTGAATAGTGTAGATAGTTTGATATGTACCACCAATGTTATATATTGTCAACAAGAGGAATGTTAGATACTGCAAATAAATAGATATAAATACTACAACAACAATACAATGAAGGTTGCAATAAATGAGTGGTTAGGGCATCAGCATATCAATTGGGAGTTTAGAGTTTGATTAGAAGCTCATAAGTTTTACATAACTTAAATATGATTTGTATTTGAATGTTCGCAAGGAAGTCAGGAAACCATAGAGAAAATCAGTCAAGAGGATATCATCATCGTCTGAGATATGATACCACTGAGTACGGGTGATGTTAGAGAAGCCATTGTTCTATGTGTATAATGTTATAGACATTCCCCATAATCGCTGTTTGGGGGAATATACTATGACTCTCTTCAAAAGTCAACCTAACCTACATATAGTGCACCCTGTTAACTAACAAACAATGGTCTGGAAACCAAATTATGGCGGAAAGTCCGTTCATATTTACAGACTAAGTTTTCCCTACATTTGTCCAATAAGTGAATGTAAATGAAAAATACTTCCTTATTAAATAGCCATTTGACATTTATCAATATATTCTTTTCATATTTATACATTCTCTAGTTGATAACAGTTTCAACCAAGGCTTCTGCTTCTGCTAAGAAAGCACCTTTGACTAAATATTTGAAACTAAATAACACAGGTTTATAATTAAATTATACGGTAGTACCTAAATAACGCAAAACAGATAAATAAATGTTAGCTAGTTACACCATACCCTTCCGGAGAAAACTCAAGGTTGAACACTCCTCCGGTAGGAACATCATTAGCTTGTTCATAGTCCCAAGAGGCAATTGGTTTCATGCCACAATAGAGACTTCTTGCTATTGCATTTTCGGCACCCACTGGGTTTTGGAATCCAGTTTCTCTTCTTATTAGACGATAAGGACTGAAAGCTGAGTTTTTAGCCATAAAAGTTGAAGTGTAATTACTTCCCATTTTAGGATAACCAAGCGTAGGTTATCACAATAAATTTTAATTATTTAGTCATTAATATTAAGTACGCCATATAAGATATTTTAATAAATGCAATCTTTTCAATAATAACTTAGCATAAAATTTTTCCTTAAAGTTTTGTAATTTATATTTGTAGTAAAATTAGGAACGATATTATATATGAACAGATATTTTTATAATCACAGATTCTGTATCAAAGTTACTCTATGTTCTGCATGTAAGCAGAACAGACTAGGACTATTGACTGATCATAGATTAATACTACAGACCACATCTATACATTCCATTTCAGTATTTAATGTACTATATATGATAATGTACATAATATATTTGATTATAAGTCACTGGACATGTGACAGATGCGCGAATCCAGATTTATTTTTCAAATATATTTTTTTAAATAATTGTAATGTAGTGAATTTTATAATATTATAAATAATATTAATAGTAAATTAAACAACTGTTTTTGCGTATAATTTATAATTGAATGTCCTAAAGATGGCATATGGCAAATTTACATAATAATTAAAATATGTTATGAAACTGGTACAAAAGAGAATAATAATAATTTGTATATCCTTTTTATGCTTATAACTACAAATGCTATGTATACTAAAGACAAGTGTTTCATACACAAGATAATGTAAAATAGCATATATTTACGTAAGTGTAAAATTAATAAAATGTAAAGTAAATTAAATAATTAAAATTAGCCTGAGAAATTTCTTGTCACAAATAATGTCTGAAAAATTTAATAGTTTATTTAGAGACATTCTCATTTTAGGATTAATATTAACCATTTTAGTGTCCAAATTTAGGAAAGTATTAGAGTCGAATACATTTTAACGATCGGTTAATTCCATTAGGGAAGAGGTGAGCTTAGCGATTATTGAGGATTGATTAATTAATCTAATTAGAATTATAATTCAATCCTCAATAATTGATAGATAGAAAATAACAACAAAATTATAAAAAGCATGACGGCGCCTACTGGAAGAAAAAATAAATTAGTGCTTCAACAACGTCAGTCCAATCAGTTAAACATTTTTATTTACTAAATGCAGAGTATGACTTACAATTATATAAGTCATATTAAATCAGCGTAACAACGCGGAGCGAAAGCAAAACAAATGCGTACTTTATTTATGTCATTATATAAAGATGACAAAATTTTCGCAACGAAGAGGTTAAATAATATAGAAATAATAATTTTAACAAGAATAATGAGTAGTTATAGTCCTGAATTTGCTCTGACCTCATGAATGCTCTCATGAATGAATCGTAAATAAACCTTGATAAATCAAAAATGAAGAGAAAAAGCATGCTATTTTTAATTATATAAAGGAATCGTACCATTAAAAATAATGATAATTGAATATTTTCCAAGGCTTAGTTGAACATTTATAGAAAGTTATTATGCATATAACTAGGAAGAAATATAATATTAAAAGAAAGTATTATTGGTAGGGAGTGTATAAACGCGAATTATGTAGTAGTGTAATGCCAGTGGTAGTAATAGTTGACTTAACGTAACTTCAAAATAATTGTTAGCAACTCTAGAGTGTCATCTGTATATCATTTCTCCCTCTATCCTGGTTAATGGTTTCTCTTTGTATTCTTTATAATTTGCTCTATGATAACCGTAGAGTATAAATTATTTTAAATATGTATGTTATGACATTGACCTTTCACATTGTATTGTATGAACACTGAAGTTTGAATATTGAGATTGCTCTGCTTTTATTTTAATGTACAACAATAAGCTACTTAAATAAAATTCCTTCTGATAAAAATAAGTCAACATGAAAAATATTACAATATTATCAGACTTAGAAAATAGCTATAATAGATTGGAAAACATTTCGAAGGAAAACAGTAAAGAACATGATTTGAGTGTGTCCCATCAACTAGCAGATTTCGAGAAACTACGTATATCTGCTCTGACAAAAGCTGCAGAAATAAGTCCGTTAGTGAAAGAAGTAACCATTGGGCCGAAAAGTCCTCGAAAAAAATCACTTCTAAAAGAAAATATCCCAGTTAAAAATGATGAGGAAGATCATAACCTTTTTGAAGACAAAATTGGCGAGGATCTTCGTTATACTCTCATGTTAAAGGAATATGAAGCACAATTACGAGAAACCTCAGAGGATCTATTTAAAAATTTAGTTGAAAAAATGATAGCGAACCGAGCTGAAAGTGTGAAAACATTTTGGAAAAAACAAAGTGAAGAATGTGAACGAAAAGCATTAGAATTGCGAGCGATGAAGTTACAAATGTTAAAACAATTACGAGAAAATGACAATTTGTCTGTTTTAGACAAAGCTAAATTGGATGAGCAAAAATGTCAAATTATTACCAAAAATACTATAGAAAACATGAACAGAATTTTGGAAGAGCAAAACAAGGCTACTAGTAGATTGGCATCTGTTACAGATATTCACACCAATGAAATAACCAATATTTTAAATTCTGACCCACTTTCAAAAACTGTTTTAGACAAATGTGTAGAACCTACTAACACTGTAATTGGAAATATAAACACTATAATGGATCTATGTAAGACTGAAACAATCACTGACAAAGATGTAAAACAAGCTGAAATATTATCACTAAATATTGAAAACATAAGAATGAAATTTGTTGAGGACTTAAATGAAATGAAACAGGAAGAGGTGCTTAAGAAACAAAAAGAAGAGGAAGAGGCTAAGAAAAGAGAGATAGAAGAAAAAAAGGTTAGCGATGAAAAGTTGGCAGTGCAGATACAAAAGACACTAGTTGAACAACCAACAAAAGTAAAGCCAGTTTTTTATTCATCTAAAAACTATTCTTATTATGAAGAATTAAGAAACTTTTTAAATGCATATGAAAACTATTATAAGGATCTTTTAGAAAACACTGATGTGAAGAAGTTTAGATTTGATTGCCAAAAAGCTGTCAATACTCCTGTAAATGCTTTGTCATCTGTGAGTGGCATACATATGAGGGATAAATATGACAAATTATCAAAGTTACTTAGAGGGGAAATGGTACAAGTATTAGATACTTATGTGCAAGCGACTCAGCATCCACAGGGCTTATATTACTGCACAGCTCTATTAGCTAAAAAGATAGTTAGACAGGGAGATCTATTAGTCTCAAGCAATCCAGAGGCAGCCTTTCCCTTAGCAGCAGTTGCAGTAACATTATGGTCACAGTTCCCTGAATTTGGTAAGCTTTTAGAAGCCAACTTTCATAGACAGTGTCCTTATTTAGTTCCAATGTTATTGCCACAAAAGCAAGGCCAGTCTGACAAAGAATTTTATATTTCAAGAGGCTACACATATAATGAGGATGGGGTTGTTGAGAAACAGGACAAGTTTTTGAAGAGAATGTCAGGCATCTTTAGGCTTTGTTGTGCAATTTGGATAGCAAAAACACCTAAATTTGTCAATCCTACAAACCCTTGTGGTTTACAATATGGGTGGAAATGGCTTGCTTCATTCATTAATCTTAAACCAGAACCAGATATCTGTGCAACCCTTCTTCATGATTTCTTCATAGTCTGTGGCTCTGAATTTTATAAGTATTACAAGAAACAGTTCATTAAAATTATTAAGCTAATAAGCACTGATTATTTAAGGATTCTGGAGGAAATAGACGAAGGTGGTCCAAAAACAAGGCTAGAGGTATATCTCCAGAATGTATTAAAAACTGGCCACATTCCTCCACCAAATGGTTTGTTACCTCCTAGTACTTGGTAGGTGAAAAACTTGTTTATGTTATATACTAAGCATAATTTTGTATTAAATGCATGTTGTTATGAAATCAAGTGATTGTAATATTATAAATGTTGATTTCAAGTGATAAATCTATGGAGGGAATGTTTTTTTCCAATCAACACTAATCTCCAAATATAGAAATAGGACATCCTTAATCAAATATATGGAATAGATAAACACAGAACAGAAAAAATCAGAAACTTTCATTTAAATTTGGCAATAACATCAAATCTAAATAAACAATGTTTGTTCATTACAATGGTTAGTGAAAATAATACATTAGTACCAAAATATTTGGTTACCAAACAATTATTCTGAGTGGTAGACATCACAGAGAGACTGGCTCATGGCTTTGGCTTCTGTCTGTTATTTTGATCTGCTTCTGCATCAGCATCGTTAACAGACTGTAAAATATTACTAGTAAATACTCTTAATTTTCAACCATGTTTCAATAGCATAAAGTTTGTTTCACTACAATTTTTAAGTTTCGTTGAAGCGAAGAACACTTCCCTTGATCACCTAAGGAGTAAAAATTTCAAGAGTTCATGATAGATTGCGTTGTTACATAAATTATTGTCCAGTTCATGCAAGAATAAACAAAATTTCTACATATATTATTAGACGTTTTGTTTTTAAGTTAGGTTATGATAATCAAAGGTATACCTTGAGTGATTCAAGTTAAATCCCGTTAATTATAATTGTTTTAAATAATAAAACACAACGCAGTCGAGTCGGATTATTAATTGGCAATAGGCTGGCCCTGTTTAGGAGTACGAAATGACTTCTGCAATGTTTCACATGGAAATCGAAATTCAAAGTCAAATTTTCTTGCATTTACTACATGATGAACATACCTACGTGTTAAACCACTTAGACGCAGAACCTACCATTGGAGTGGGAATTCGAGTTAACGTAAGTCGTCCTCAGATTAGGTAGAGTGACGATCTGCGTACGATGGCAAAAAGAAGCGTGGAAATGGATAGGCTATGTCTAGCAGTGCACTGTAATAAACTGATGATGATACATCGCGAAAGTTTATATACGATAAAGATTACTCTAAATTGAGTTAAATAAGAAGGAAAGTCTTAATAACAAAATCATATATTTTCATAAATCTTTGATTATATAGGGAATATAAAAATGTAGGATGTTAACACGATTATGTAGCAGCCAAAACTCTCTCTCTCAACAAACTCTAGTTAAAATTATTTGACAAAAAATTCGCCGTATTAGCTTTCTCGCTGTGACCGTTTCTTTAATCGTTTTCCTCCTAGGGGTTGACGTCAATGCTTGCTGAGAAACAGGTAGCTGCTAATTGGTTAATTATATTATTGCAATAACTATGATGAATATCTCCTGCAATGACAAATTAGGGACAATAATATCATGCTCAATGTTAGGTATGGTGGTATGCTTACGCAACATAGCTTTGAATATTTTGCACATATTATAAAATTTTACTTTAGTGGAAAATGTTTCCTAATTTAACTTCAGACTTGTCGATTGTTGTGACGATGGATCATGTTACTGCTGTTGTTCAAAGCTGGCCGTTCAAAATTCAGCCGAACTTATAATTTATAATATTTCATGATAATTTATCTTAAAACACTTACGAAGTACCGATCAACTAAATAGTGTACAAAATAAATCAATATAAAAAAATTGCCCTTTAAGTCTCTATTTTCAAGGTAACTTGATTCAACCTGGTCTGCACCTTTACTCTGTAACTGTTAAGAGCAACACTGGGCTTTGAACAGTTTGTGTACACTCGAAGGGTTGATAAATAAAACCACAACTGTATACTGGTCCAAGCTGATATATTTGAACATATTAACTCAACATTCTTATTACCTTTATAAAAGGCAAACCATATCGCGTACTAAATATGTCTAGCGCCATCTAGTTTGTTTGTAGAAATTTACATAAAATTATAAAAGCAGTTTGAAGTATACATTACTAATATGCGTCTTTAACATACCGCCCACCAAGGACATTACTGACGGAATGTCCTTCTGGAGTTGTACAAACCTTAATGTTAGCATATGCCCTTAGCGATCAACACAGGATCTGGTCTTAACAAAAACAACTACTTCCTATAAATCTATAATTAAATTATAATTACACCAAATTACTGGTAGAGATAAAAATATAATTTTAAAATTAATACTAAAATGTAAACAAACTTCAGGCTTCAATAACTTAAATATTTCTTTTGGTTACATCTAATTAAATAAAATTTCCTAGTGAAACAAAATGAATAATTCAATGCTCTGCCACTGGTAAAATACACAACTTTGATGTTGGTCTTTTAAGAATAGATGACTTGGTGCGCAATGTGACCACACGGGTGATATTATCGTTTCCAGGGTGTTTTTCTACTACGCGACCTAGCATCCAACGACTTGGCGGCAAATCGTCTTCCTTAATTAGGACAATGTCTCCCACCTTCGGTTCTGGAACGCGGGAGGACCATTTGTATCTGTTCATAAGATTCGACAAATAATCTTGGTACCAGCGTCTCCAAAACGATTGCAACATCCGTTGAACAAATTGCCACCTTGTCAAGCAATTTACATTTGAACTCTCGTTGTTGTAGGCGGAAACATTTACTAACGGTTCTCCGATAAGAAAATGTCCCGGTGTTAAAGGTAATGGTTCACCAGGATCAGTAACATTAAGAACACTCATTGGGCGCGAGTTCAAACAAGCTTCCACTTGATTAAGAAGCGTGGTCATTTCCTCGTACGTGAGCGTAGCTTCGCCAATGACTCGCTTTAGTAGGTGGAACTTCGTGGATTTCACCCCGGCTTCCCAAAGTCCTCCAAAATTGGGACTGTGAGGGGGAATAAAATGCCACTCGGTACCGTTTGCTTCCAAGTGTTCAGCTAGGGAAGACTGAATGGATGTCAGTTGTTGCAGCTCTCGCGAAGCACCTACGAACGTCGTACTGTTGTCACTCCACAATTTTGCACAGTGACCACGCCTAGATACAAAACGTCTAAAAGCGGCTAAAAACGCCTGAGTGCTCATGTCAGAGACAACCTCCAAGTGTAGAGCTCGTGTGGACATACATACGAATAAACATATGTAGCCCTTGTAGGAACTGTGTCCACGACCTTTCGTTGTCCTAATATTAATAGGTCCAGCATAGTCAACTCCGCTATATAAAAACGGTTTAGCCGGAGTACAACGAAAGGCTGGTAGAGAACCCATCAACTGAGACTTAGTACTGGCTCTTTGTCTGGCACATGATAAGCATTGGCGAACATGGTGTTTGACTTGATTTCTGACTCCAATAATCCAATACGCTGTCCTCAAGTAATTTGACATCGACTGTAAACCTCCATGTAGAGTTTGTAGATGTGCATCGGCTATAATGAGACGAGTTAGATAACTGGAGCTAGGTAGAACTATAGGGTGCTTTGTCAGATCATCTAACTGTGCCTTCTCGACTCTACCTCGGACTCTTATTATACCTTTGTCGTCAAGATAGGGACTGAGTGACTTTAATTTGCTTGATTTTGATTGCAAATAACCTTTGTCCTGTAATTGTAAGTATTCTGTAGTAAATTGCTCTCTTTGTGTTTTCCTTATACAACACTCTAATGCTTCCCTCAGTTCTATACTTTGTAAATATTTCTTACGTTCCTGTTTTCTAGCGTCCTTTCTTATAAATCGTCTACAATATGCGATAACTCTCTCTAGTCTTTGTAAAGATGAAAAACGTTCGAATATTGAACATTCTGGAATTACTCTTACAGAATGCACTTTAACTGATTCCTCTAAATCTGTACTCAATACCTTTGGCTTTGGATAATCTATTGTTTTTTCCAGGAGAAATGATGGTCCCGAAAACCACGAAGTGTTATTGATGAATACACTAGGTAACATTCCCCTTGAGGCGCAGTCTGCTGGGTTATACTTCGTTGAAATGTGAAACCATTGAGACGTCTTCATAGTCGTCAATATTTCAGCGGTTCTATTACCCACAAACGTCTTCCATCTACTTGGATGGCTACTTAACCAAGCCAATACCACAGTAGAATCTGTCCAACCTCTTATGTTGTTCTGGGATATATTCAAGACCTCTGCTGTTTCAGTCACAAGTTTCGACAACAGTACTGCTCCGCACAACTCTAAACGGGGGACACTAATTTGTTTAACGGGAGCTACTCTGGTTTTTGCAACGAGCTACGAGACACAAACTTCAGCATTTGCATCAATCATCCTCATGTAAACTACGGCTGAGTATGCTGTTTTGGAAGCGTCACTAAAACCATGCAGCTCCTGCTTATCATGTAACCTTCCACCAAGCCATCGAGGGATTCGAATCTTGGTAAGTAGTATAAGTTCTGCACGGTAAGTACTCCACTCCTTTACTAATTCTTTTGATATTTGAACATCCCAACCAACACCTGCAAGCCATAATTTTTGGATGAAGACCTTAGCCAAGACCACACTGAGGCTAACCAACCTAAAGGGTCGAACAATCGAGCTATATCTGATATTATTGACCTTTTAGTTACAGGTGCAGTCATAGGCGGCGGCAGATTCACCGAATACTGGAAGGTGTCTTCGCTTCGATTCCAGGTAAGTCCTAGAATTTTTATAGTACTATCTAGTTTGATTTCTGTTTCTTCCTCTTCGTCTAATTTGTTGTCATTTATGATTGTATGCTTTGTTTTTCCCATTTGTTCTGAAAATTCTTTCCTTTCAGTTAACCCTATCTTCTCCAATATTTCCTTATTATTACTATTCCATTTATGTAATGTAAATCCACCTTTTGCCAATAGTTCTTTCATTTGTTTGTACGTTTCGATTCCTTCCTCCACACTATCACATTCCGTCATTAAGTCGTCCATATAGAAACAACTTAAGATCTTATCCGCAGCAAGAGGGAAATTCTCACCTTCATCATATGCGACTTGATGTAGTGTTCTGACCGCTTGATATGGTGCAGAAGCTGTTCCAAACGTTACTGTTGTTAGCTCGTAATCCTTGAGTTCTTTATCAGGTCTGTCGCGCAAAAGAATTCGTTGAAACATTGTATCTTCATCAGCAATTTTAATTTGACGATACATTTTAATTATATCAGCCGTCAGTCCTATAGAATATAGTCGCCATCTTAACACCGTATGCCTAAGATCAGCCTGCAAGGTCGGTCCGATCATCAGCGTCTCATTCAATGACACTCCTTTGCTGTTCTTCTCAGACGCATTGAACACAACACGCACCTTTGTTGTAGATTTATCGCTCCTTATAACGGCGTGATGTGGTAGATAGACGGCTTCTTCCTTCATACTATAATTTTTCATAACCTGACACATATGTCCTAACTGTAGATATTCGTTTATTACTTCAGTATATTTTTCCTTTAACTCTTTTTTCTTTTCTAACCTTCTTTCCAATGCTTTAAATCTTATTTCAGCTATAGTACGTGAGTGTCCTGCCTTACAAGGAGGATCTACTTCTCGAAATGGTAACTTGACTATGTACTTACCACTGCTATCTCTTGTAGTAGTCGTACTATAGAACTCTTCACATCTTTTCTCTTCTGGTGTTGTAACTTTTTTGAACTAGTTTGCTCTTCTATTTCCCAAAATTTCTTTAAAATATCATCATCGTTCATCTGTTGATACATTGTTGTTATGTTATTTGACCTCTCCCCACTTATAGGAACAACAGCACCCAAAAGGATCCAACCAAAGGAAGTGTTCTGTGCTATCAAAGTCCCAGAAGGACTCCTTACTATTCCTTCCTGAATTATGATACTGTAAGCGTCGGCGCCCAATAGAACATCTATCTTATTGTGTAAGTTGAATTCTGGACCAGCTAGACATTTTCCGTGAATACCTATCCAATCGAAGTAATCTGTACTTATGCTCCGCTCCGGTAAGTATGAAGTTATGTTACCTAGCACGTAGGCATTAACTTTCAATTTAAACTCAGGATTGAACCGTGACTGAACTGTCAGGTGTACCATGTATTTCACAATGGTTGAACTATTATCTCCTAGCCCCGATACGAGTCCTTGAATTGGAATTTTCTTTAGACTGAGAAATTGAACTGTGGCCTCCGTTATAAAACAGGCCTGTGAACCTTGGTCAAGCAAGGCTCTGACGGACTGATATTGTCCTGTATTCGACTCAGCTTTTATTAGTGCCGTAGCTAATAAAACCTGCCTAGGTTTAGATACCTTCCCTGTAGATAAGCAAGAAAATATGGGATTAGTACTCATTGAAGCACCAGTACTATTGACCGCAGGCTTTGCTGAAATGTCTTGTCGCCTATTTCCAGACTCTCCTGCAGGATGCAGCAGGGAATGGTGGCGCTTTTGACAAAGTCTACAACTGGAAATCTTCTTGCAGTTATATACTAAATGATTACTACCCAAACAATTAAAACACAGTTTGTTTTTTGCCACAAACTCACGTCGGTCTTCACAAGATTGTTTCCCAAATATCTTGCAGAAGCAGAGTTTGTGCGCTTCTGGGCAGTATTCGCATCGTATATTGGATGAACTCGTAGTCAACATTGCACGTGGTTTAAAAACACGTGAACTATTATTACGATTATTGATGTGATGAACTATAACCTTTTTGGGCTCTACACACTAACGCTCGGAATCGGTTTTCGATAAATACCTTGAAATGTGTAAATGTTGGTAAATCGTTAATTGAATCGTTATTACAGACGCTCAACTCCCATTGTTTTCGAGTTTCGTTATCTAATTTGAACGTCGCGATATGAATAATAATACCGTCCCATGTACTCACATCAATATTTAAATTTTTAAGCGCATGTAAGCAATCGCAAGTCGTATCAATAAGTTCTTTTAATGCCTCAGCTGATTCTACATGGTTACGTTTTTGACCGAACAACTTCTGAAAAATACAATTACTAAGATACTTTTTGTTGCTGTATCGTTTTTCTAACAGTGTCCAGCATTGACTATAGTTAGCGTCTGTTATAGGTGTGTGCCTTATTAATAGTTCGGCTTCACCAGTAAGATGGCTTTTCAGATAATGCAACTTTTGGACATTATCTAATGCCTCATTTTTGTGAACTAAGGATGTAAAGAGATCATGGAAGGTCGTCCATTCGGAATATTTTCCAGAGAACGTAGGAATGGATATCTTAGGCAATTTAACAAGAGAACTGGATGGTTTCGATTGACCACTAAATGTGTCACTACTATGATCCACTAACTCTTTTACTACACTAAACTTATTGAGTGTTGATTTCATTAAACTTTTATATGTAATATACGTATCTTCAATATTATCATAAATATCAACTACATTATGATCGATATCTTCTAAAGCGAAACGCTCATAAAGCTTACAATTGGTATCAGAAAATAATGCCCAATCCTTTTCTAATAACTCCTGTTTAGTTTCTATGTATTCTCTGGTTAATCTATCTTTAGGAATCTTTTTGAAATTAATTAATCTCTTGTTTATTACATTTTGTAGATTTTTTAAAACATTAATTAATCCCTCCATATTTTGCAGTCCAATAGACAAAGTATAAAAATATAAAATTAACAAAAACCTTCAAAATCAAAATTGATCTTAACCTCTCTAAAACTTAATGTCATTAATTTGTATCTAAGAATTACAAGTCTAATGATCTTACATTTTCTGAGTCTTAGGAAATTCTATAAAATTTTACAAGTGTTTGTACATATAAAATCTGGTGGAAATCGGGCGTAGGTTCCCCGTTCCGTCGTTTAATTTGAAATTATTCTAAGTCCCTAATTTATAATAAGCACAATAATTGACTAAAATTTTCTAAGTTAAAATCTAGATGTTGACAATGTTATTTTTCTTGATATTGATACACATAATCGCATAAATGTACTCACGTCTCCACTTCAATCACACATAAAATACCAGTAGCGGTCTCTGTAAGAGCTTTGTTGAACTGGCACCGTTGTTGCTTGCAGGCACGTCCGTCCGTCCCGTCTGTAACCGTTACGGACGCGGGGCCCGTGTACTCTTACTGCAGCGATCCACTACGAGTAACAGGTGAGCGGTCCAAAATGTTGGCGCACCGTTGATCTCCAATGTCCTTAATCCGACTCGATTTAATAAATAAAACCACAACTGTATACTGGTCTAAGCTGGTATATTTGTACATATTAACTCAACATTCTTATTACCTTTATAAAAGGCAAACCATATCGCGTACTAAATATGTCTAGCGCCATCTAGTTTGTTTGTAGAAATTTACATAAAATTATAAAAGCAGTTTGAAGTATACATTATTAATATGCGTCTTTAACAGTAACATTTTATAAAAGTTAATTTCTGTGTCCAGATTATAAGTTAAATTTTAAGCTGCAGCAAAATATTAGGGGTTAGATTATTAAATCGCAGATTTAAAAGGCACCTTTTTTTACTAAGAAAAAAAAATATTTAATCGAAGTGTATATACATGTCTGCCATATCTAGGGAAGATAATTTATGCCTTTGCGTTAGAACTCTGGGGACCTGGAGGGAAAACCATATCGGAATCAAAACAATTACCTTGCTTATCGGTATAGCAGTTACCCACACGTTAGGCTGATGCGCTTTTGAACGTGGGCCCATTGATGTATGACATTAAAGAAATATGTCTTAAAAAAAGAACAGCATGGCGAAACGAAATAAAAAATTATCCCCTTGTTTGGCGTAGCCCATCAAATAAAAGGTACACGAAAAAATTTATCACGAAGACTGCTAAATATTTCTTTTGAATATGGTAATAAAGACATAATTTCAAAATGGGATTACTTCATACGAATAAACGAAGCCCATAACTTGTTCCTTCCTTCGTCCTTCCTGCTTTCAAAAGCAACTGAAGAACATATGAAATCGTCACTCAACTATTTAGTCCCAATTTGCAGTCGTTATTATATGTGGTAGAGACAAGCGGTGGCTTTTGCTGCTGTTCGAATAGACCGGCTCGTCCGTGGAGTACTACGCCCTCGCAGAATGTCGGCAAAAAGTAGAATTATCTTGAGCTTCTGCGATTCGTTCGGTGAGTGCGGTAACAGGAGGCTCACTCCATCCCTCCTTCCTCTTCTCCATTCTAAATATTTAGAGGCTACGCATCTGCAGATCGGAAATCGCATTTGGTAGCGAGGGGAAAATCCTCCGAGGCATGTCGTGTCATTGTTCAACGAATTATATGACTCATTAAATTAAAATACTTTTGAAATTGTTAAAGGAAAACCTTTCAGAGCCGACGTCAAAAGTAATTCTCCCCATCAAACACATGCCCAACTATGGCAGACAAGTTTGAAGTTTTTAGAAAAAAAAATTGCACTAAAATAAGATTGGTTGAAATCATTGAACATTCTATAGAAAATAATGACAATCATGGAGGGAATGTATGGCTTACATTATGGAAAATTATTTGTGAAAAATATTATTTTCACATAATGTTGTGTCGAAATTTAAGCAAAGATACAGTCGAAAACAGTTTTGGAGCATACGATAAGTTCGAAATGTGGCCTGAGGTTTTTGACCTATTTAACCACTATTTTTAATTAATTTCGCCTCCACACTTTTAATTATTTATATTAATTAAAAGCTAATTATGAAAATGATATGAGCATATTTCTGTTACCCTTATACTTCCTATTTGATGAGGAAGAACACAATAATGAATATGATCGCAATGATGAAACTTCGAGCAAAATTAGTATAAATTGTGACATATTTAATAATGAAGCTTCCTTCGAAAGTGTAGACCAGAGAAATTGTTTGCGGCTAGGTTGTTAAAAAATGATTGTAAAATCTTGAAATATTTGACATATACAGCTAATAACAACAAATTCACACACGATTCCACAACTTCTTTTAATTGTTGGCCAGCAATTATTTTTGAAGTTATACTTCTTTTGGCGCGTTTGGGCAAAATGATGAGAGTGAATTATTACGATGCGCGCGCACACCGACATCTAAAGATAACGGGATGAAGTTGGTTTCTAATTGTCAACTTCTCAATGTAATCTTTAACACACGTGTTTTATATTAATAATAAAAATTAAAATCATACGAAAAAATACATGTATGTGTGTGATTTTTAATTATATATGGACGTGAATGATAATGAATTATGAATATTCGTGATAAAGTTGTCTATCTATTATAAACTTTAACGTAAAATAAGCGTAAATGCTAGCCGCTTAATAATTACTACATCTAAGGTCGGCCTCATACACTTTTTTATATTTGTATAGTAGATAAAGAAAAATATGTATATTCATCATCATTATTTCAGTCTATCATTAGTCGAATGCTGAACATAGGCCCTCCCTAAAGATTGCAATAAAGCTCGGCCCTGAGTCACCAGCATCGATTGACAGTAACACTGGAGGGCGTCACTTCATCTTGTCGTGTCTGTGGGATCGTCCTATACTGCGTTTGCCTGTATGTGGTTTCCACATGCGAACCTTTCTTCCCAACAGTAGTCAGTTCTGCGAGCGATGTGGACGGTCCATTGCCACTTCAGCTTGTTGATCCTAACGGCTATATCGGTTATCCCTTTTCTGCAGCGGATATCGTCGATGCAGACTCAATTGCACAGAGAAACACCGAGCATAGCCCTTTCCGTAGCCCGCTGAGCAACTTTGAGCTTTCTCATACGGCCTGCAGTGACAGACCAAGTCTCAGCTCCTCAGTCACCACTGGCAACACGACCTGGTTGTATTCTTGGTTCTTGAAGTTTTGTGGTATATTCGACGAGAAGATGCGACGTAGTTTCCCGAACGCAACCCAGCCAAGTTAGATTCGTCGATTGACCTGTGTCGAAGTTGGACTTACCCTCATCGGACAATTTATCCCAAGTATACGTACTCGTCGATAACTTCGACCCTATTGTTCTCAACAAAAACCGGTATTGATGTAACATAGACGTTAGATATGATCTTCGTTTTGTCCATAGTCATCTTAAGACTAACCTGTTGGTCCCGTGAGACACTATCGTTTCGTGCTCTAATTCTGTACTCGGATAGACATCGTAGCTTTTGTTGTATACACCTCAGAACTTCGATATACCGGGAGTCTATCTGCGACCACTGAGGTGACTGTAACACTGCCCAAATTTCGACTGAATCTAAAGCTTTCTCATAGTCCAAAATTGCACACTATCACTGATCGCCTTTTTTTGGTTTTGCGTTAAATCCTCCCATCAACACCGTGTAGTGAATCTTGCAGTAAGCAATGCATGGCTAATGAAATATCCTCATATATTGCCTTCATTTCATATCATCATGTTGGTGCTTACCAGGTGTACGACCTTTAACAAATACCTTTTGGTTATTCTGAGTATTAGGTACGCGACCCTATTTCTTGTTCCGATCTTGATCACGATGTTGATGAGAGACCTGTGGACGATGAACACGAGGTTGAATTGAATGGTTAAAGATTATCGAGTCCTCACCCTGTCTTTGGACTCCAGACAACCCTATATTAGGCCAGCGTAGGTAAGCAAGTTGTTTACCTCTTCTTCCAGTTCTAGAACCTTCTCGTCGGACCTCAATGTGCGTGCGTTATATGTCGCCTGATCCAGTCGTATGATTTGGTAGCTATAATCCAGCCAGAGGTTCTTTTCACCCTTTGCCCCGCCGTTACCATGGTTACCACCATAGCCTGGACTAGCGAGGCCATTGCTTTTTACCTCTCATCATAGGGGTGTTTCGCAGTAGCTGCCACACATGGCGAGCGGGTTGGCAACCGCAGTATTTTTTTTGTAGTATAATGTAGGAAAATACTGCTGTCCATCTCCTAATATAGTATATTTCCTTCTATCGACTCTTCGAAGTGGGTGTCATACCCATGGCACGAGACTTGGTGGCAAATTCTCTTATACCGCTACCATACGGACCTCTATGAATCAGTATATGTTCTATGGGTGTAATGGAATATAATATGTCAAAATTTCCGCCAATTTTCGAGTTAATATGAGTTGTTTTTAGTTGTTTGTTTACTTATTTATTATGGTTTTCCAAAATACTGGAAAGTTTAGGGCAGATAGAACTGAGAATAAAAAAGATGCTGGATTATCTTCCTTTGCCAGGTCCTATAATAATTTTTCATATATTGTATCTGTCGTGTCTAGAAATATAGTTTTTTTTCTTAAAATCATGCATTAATAATGTTACTGGTTTTAGAGAGGAATCTTCAGAATCTCGAATTCGTGTAGCCTTAGAAAATGACAGAATCGACTCTAAATATGGATTTGAAAGAGTACGCGATGCAAAAGAACGAACAGGTTATCTCATCAACATGCATACTGTAAGTATTTCTGCTTAACACATATTTCACTTCAAATAAGTTTAATAAGTAAATGTCACCAGCATCGATTGACAGTAACACTGGAGGCGTCACTTCACCTTGTCGTGTCTGTGGGATCGTCCTATACTGCGTTTGCCTGTATGTGGTTTCCACATGCGAACCTTTCTTCCCAACAGTTGTCAGTTCTGCGTGCGATGTGGACGGTCCATTGCCACTTCAGCTTGTTGATCCTAACGGCTATATCGGTTATCCCTTTTCTGCAGCGGATATCGTCGATGCAGACTCAATTGCATAGAGAAACACCGAGCATAGCCCTTTCCGTAGCCCGCTGAGCAACTTTGAGCATTCTCATACGGCCTGCAGTGACAGACCAACTCTCAGCTCCTCGGTCATCACTGGCAACACGACCTGGTTGTATTCTTGGTTCTTGAAGTTTTGTGGTATATTCGACGAGAAGATGCGACGTAGTTTCCCGAACGCAACCCAGCCAAGTTAGATTCGTCGATTGACCTGTGTCGAAGTTGGACTTACCCTCATCGGACAATTTATCCCAAGTATACGTACTCGTCGATAACTTCGACCCTATTGTTCTCAACAAAAACCGGTATTGATGTAACATAGACGTTAGATATGATCTTCGTTTTGTCCATAGTCATCTTAAGACTAACCTGTTGGTCCCGTGAGACACTATCGATGTCATAAGGCATTGTGCTAAGCTCCTCCAGCAATTCTGTCATGAAAACCATGCCATCGGCAAATCGACGGTGAGTGATGTATTCGCCATTGATGTTGATCCTTTGTAGTTCAGCAGCTTGAAAACATGTTCCAATGCAGCGCTGAAGAGTTTCCAGGATATAATATCACACTGTCTTACACCGTTATGCAATTAGATTTGTTTCGTGCTCTAGTTCTGTACTCGGATAGACATCGTAGCTTTATTGTATACATCTCAGAACTTCGATATACCGGGAGTCTATCTGCGACCACTGAGGCGACTGTAACACTGCCCAAATTTCGACTGATTCTTAAGCTTTCTCATAGTCCAAAATTGCACACTATCACTGATCGCCTTTTTTTGGTTTTGCGTTAAATCCTCCCATCAACACCGTGTAGTGAATCTTGCAGTAAGCAATGCATGGCTAATGAAATATCCTCATATATTGCCTTCATTTCATATCATCATGTTGGTGTTACCAGGTGTACGACCTTTAACAAATACCTTTTGGTTATTCTGAGTATTAGGTACGCGACCCTATTTCTTGTTCCGATCTTGATCACGATGTTGATGAGAGACCTGTGGACGATGAACACGAGGTTGAATTGAATGGTTAAAGATTATCGAGTCCTCCCCCTGTCTTTGGACTCCAGACAACCCTATATTAGGCCAGCGTAGGTAAGCAAGTTGTTTACCTCTTCTTCCAGTTCTAGAACCTTCTCGTCGGACCTCAATGTGCGTGCGTTATATGTCGCCTGATCCAGTCGTATGATTTGGTAGCTATAATCCAGCCAGAGGTTCTTTTCACCCTTTGCCCCGCCGTTACCATGGTTACCACCATAGCCAGGACTAGCGAGGCCATTGCTTTTACCTCTCATCATAGGGGTGTTTCGCAGTAGCTGCCACACATGGCGAGCGGGTTGGCAACCGCAGTATTTTTTGTAGTATAATGTAGGAAAATACTGCTGTCCATCTCCTAATATAGTATATTTCCTTCTATCGACTTTTCGAAGTGGGTGTCATACCCATGGCACGAGACTTGGTGGCAAATTCTCTTATACCGCTACCATACGGACCTCTATGAATCAGTATATATTCTATGGGTGTAATGGAATATAATATGTCAAAATTTCCGCCAATTTTCGAGTTAATATGAGTTGTTTTTAGTAGTTTGTTTACTTATTTATTATGGTTTTCCAAAATACTGGAAAGTTTAGGGCAGATAGAACTGAGAATAAAAAAGATGCTGGATTATCTTCATTTACCAGGTCCTATAATAATTTTTCATATATTGTATCTGTCGTGTCTAGAACTATAGTTTTTTTTCTTAAAATGCATTAATAATGTTACTGGTTTTAGAGAGGAATCTTCAGAATCTCGAATTCGTGTAGCCTTAGAAAATGACAGAATCGACTCTAAATATGGATTTGAAAGAGTACGCGATGCAAAAGAACGAACAGGTTATCTCATCAACATGCATACTGTAAGTATTTCTGCTTAACACATATTTCACTTCAAATAAGTTTACACGAGTCAGACTCGTGATTAATGCATAAGAGGTTAACACTCTCATTTCTACTGCATTTATCCTGCTTTCCTGCCTCTTCTGCCATACCCAGCTTTCGCTTCCATATGATAGTGTTGACACCAATACCCCTCTATGCACAACCAAACAAACGTTGTGAGATATTGTCTGGCTGTTCACAAATGTATGCAATGCCCCATTCACCATATTACCTGCCATCGCTCTCCTTTCAATGTCACATTCGTACCTTCCATTTCTTGTAAACATTGTTCCCAAGTAAACAAACTTGCTCTAAACTATCTTCCCTAATCTTGATACATACTTCCGTCATCCTCTCCTCTCTTTCAAACACCATAACCTTTGTCTTGTTATCGTTTATTTTCATTCCGTTTCTTTCCAGTGCCCCATTCATTATTGTCACCAGTACCTGCACTTCCTCAGCCGATTTTTACTATTCTGGATACGCTTAAACCAACGTCCGTGGGCGCATAACCGCAGAGTTCAAAAATACGTGTAAGCCCGACCTTTAGCCTTAACCAGAGGAGCCTAGAATTCACGCGTTCAAATTCAGTAACACAGTCATTCATCAGCGCAGACAGAATGACGCCGAAACATACTGTGTAGGTTCCATGTTTTGTGGTGTCCCGTCCCTTTCGTTTTGTTTCATTCACACACAGAACATCAATCTTTCTTTCACTAATAATCTGACATACTTTGTCTTTTTTCTCAATCATTTGTCCTCTGACATTCATCGTAGCAAACCGGCTCTCAAAAGTCCGCTTTTCGCGCCCGTTGGGAACGTGACGTGGCGTGTTGCGAGCCATACCACCGCCGTTTTGATTCCTAGGTTTATTTTTATTTTTAGGCATCATTGCGTTCCCACGAGTAGCTAGGGAAATATGGTTCGGTCCTGACAGATTACCTACACCCATGTACATTTGCAACACAAGACGTGCTATAGGTGCGTTGCCGGTCTTTAAGGGTATTTGAGAGATGGTAAAGGAGGATGAGGATGAGGATGAGAAGGGGGAGTGGGACTCCGGTTACCTCACATACTGAACGAAACGCAGAAGCACAAGAAGCCTCTATTCATTCTTCACATCGTTATTCTGCGAGACTGTGGTACTAACCTGGTCGAGCCAGCCCCAGCAGCTGCCTAATATACCCCTGGCTCTACCATATATAAGATATGTTATATTCTTTGATATTGTATAAACTTACTACTCTGTAGTAATTATGTAAATATAAAAAACTGTTATGTTCTACATTTTCATCCAATTTGCAGCTAATAATAATGTTCCTGGTCGGTTGGGAATTAGAATATGTTTGTAAATGTTTAAACTTTACAGGAAATATACCAGACTTTGACTACTTGTTTTTTAATAGGAAGGAAGGAAGGAAGTTTTGTGTTAATTTTGAACCTGAATTTTGAATATTGCAGCTTAATCATCTATCAGGATTAAAACAGAGTTATATAAAATTGTCATTCATGTCACAAAATGAAATGATGAAAGTCAGGAGGGAGATACTGACAGCTGTAAATAAAAACAAAGACAGGGAAAAGAAAGATGCCATTTACTCTGAAATGTTGACAAATGCTCTGACCAGCGCTGCTGCTATAGAATATGCTAAAAAAACCACTGATCACATGGAAAACATTATTGATATCAGGTACTCAATCTGTAAAGTTTCAACTCTTAGACTTAAGGAATTTGAAGTCACATTACATGTAGGAAATTTGTTGGACTCAGTGAGGTTGACTATTTTTATGACTAAGAAATAAAAAAATATACATAAAGTACTTACATATATGACCAATTAGCACTGGAGCTACCTGCCAACTCTCTTCCAGCTTTATTCTTTGCCAATTGTTGTCCAGTTGAAACTTTTTATAGGATGTTATTATATTGATTTGTAGAATTGCATTGAATTGAACCATATACATTTATTTATAGGGAACATGATGTACCATATCATGTAAGGGTATCAATAGATCTAAAGATATTTTGTGGCATCTGGTACACAGTGAAGAGTCGTGGCACTGAGATTCCTATATTTACAAAAAGAGATGACATAATTGAAAGGCCGGACCCGATTGTTCTTGCTTTCGACATTGAGACAACAAAACTTCCGCTCAAGTTTCCCGATTCTCAGACAGACCAAATTATGATGATTTCGTACATGATTGATGGCCAAGGATATTTGATCACTAACAGAGAGATCATTTCTAGTGATGTTGAAGATTTTGAATACACTCCAAAGCCAGAGTTTGAAGGGTAAAATTAAAATGACTAAATTTTTTATTGCATGCTACATTTATTTCGTCACCTGTAAATTATCCACTGCTGAAGATCTTCAGCAGAGAAATTGTTCATGTTGAGGAGATTTGTTGTAGTAGTTGCTTCGATGGAAGAATATGAGAAAAATTATTTCAAAGTAATACTACTAGTGCGAGTCAAGCTTCATTTCATAGGTAAATAAATAACATAGATATATTTTGTTGTTGTATGTTATATAACCCTCGATGCTTGAGTCTGAATAGCCTTACCTTACCTTTACAGCCTGCAAATAGTCTACTACAGGACAGATTGGCGATCACAGTTCCAGACACATTGTATCTTAGACAGTGCTGCCCATCTTTAGTCTGCTTATTTTGGTTAGGTATTTTTCGAGATGATTATCACGACATTTATCGGTAGTCATTGCTAATTTCATATTTTTTCCTATAGTCACTTCTTATGACACCCACAGGAAGAATTCCACACATTCACACATCCAACTCGCATTTGGCATTAATTATTTCAATAATCTCTAAATAATATGAAAATAATAAGTCAGTTATGGTTTAACAAGTTATTTTTTTATTTTCAGACAATTCATAATATTTAATGAGATAAATGAATTAGCTTTAATTCAAAAATTCTTCGACCACATTATGGATGTTAAACCACATATCTTTGTGACATACAATGGTAAATTAACTTTCACTTTATAAAATTATCATTATTATGTTTTTAACTCTCACTGTTCGATAATTTAGATAGAAGGAACAAAAAAAATTGTATTATTCCTTCTAACTTTGTCCATTGATGTTAAAATTTAATAAAAAAATAGGCATTAAAGAGGCCTTTTGTATTTCTAATGTAGAGACATGGTGTTGCTAGAGTAGTACTTGAATGACCAATATGCTCAATGAAGCAAAAATCATCTATAAAAAATGGTATAATTTTTAACCATGAATAAAAAGGTTATTAGTTCATCTGTATTTGTTTAAGGATGGTTACCAATTACTCTGGCATTCTCTGAACTGCCCTCCAAAAGGCTATTAAATACATGTACACTCATGTAGATTTGGAAAAGATGTGCACTTTGGAGATACGGCGCGCAAGTCTGTTTTTTAATTAAATAATTATTTTGCTAAGGTGACTTCTTCGACTGGCCATTCGTCGAAGCGCGTGCGGCAACATTGGGGCTGGACATGAAGCAAGAGATAGGCTTTAGCAAGATTGCGGCGAGGGACGGTACGTACGCCTGTCGCACCGCCATGCACATGGATTGTTTATGGTGAATACATTCTCTGTAGTTATAGTTATTATTATTATTTTGTCTTGTTTATTATTTATGTTTATACTCTGCAAATATCGCATGAGCGCAATCCTCCATCAGGTGGAAAATGAATTATCACATATGAAGACTGAATGGCACTTTTTTAGTAATTCGGTTTCCGGTTCTATTAAAATTCGTCTCAAGAGGTTTTTGAGGGTAATGGATCATTGTTTGCCACTTTATAATTTTATTACTTTAGTTTTTAGGTATTTTATGATATCTTATTTATTTTATCGTATAATCATCATCATCATCATCATCATTTCAGCCTATCAGAAGTCCACTGCTGAAGATCTTCAGCAGAGAAATTGTTCATGTTGAGGAGATTTGTTGTAGTAGTTGCTTCGATGGAAGAATATGAGAAAATTATTTCAAAGTAATACTACTAGTGCGAGTCAAGCTTCATTTCATAGGTAAATAAATAACATAGATATATTTTGTTGTTGTATGTTATATAACCCTCGATGCTTGAGTCTGAATAGCCTTACCTTACCTTTACAGCCTGCAAATAGTCTACTACAGGACAGATTGGCGATCACAGTTCCAGACACATTGTATCTTAGACAGTGCTGCCCATCTTTAGTCTGCTTATTTTGGTTAGGTATTTTTCGAGATGATTATCACGACATTTATCGGTAGTCATTGCTAATTTCATATTTTTTCCCATAGTCACTTCTTATGCCACCCACAGGAAGAATTCCACACATTCACTCATCCAACTCGCATTTGGCATTAATTATTTCAATAATCTCTAAATAATATGAAAATAATAAGTCAGTTAAGGTTTAACAAGTTATTTTTTTATTTTCAGACAATTCATAATATTTAATGAGATAAATGAATTAGCTTTAATTCAAAAATTCTTCGACCACATTATGGATGTTAAACCACATATCTTTGTGACATACAATGGTAAATTAACTTTCACTTTATAAAATTATCATTATTATGTTTTTAACTCTCACTGTTCGATAATTTAGATAGAAGGAACAAAAAAAATTGTATTGTTCCTTCTAACTTTGTCCATTGATGTTAAAATTTAATAAAAAAATAGGCATTAAAGAAGCCTTTTGTATTTCTAATGTAGAGACATGGTGTTGCTAGAGTAGTACTTGAATGACCAATATGCTCAATGAAGCAAAAATCATCTATAAAAAATGGTATAATTTTTAACCATGAATAAAAAGGTTATTAGTTCATCTGTATTTGTTTAAGAATGGTTACCAATTACTCTGGTATTCTCTGAACTGCCCTCCAAAAGGCTATTAAATACATGTACACTCATGTAGATTTGGAAAAGATGTGCACTTTGGAGATACGGCGCGCAAGTCTGTTTTTTAATTAAATAATTATTTTGCTAAGGTGACTTCTTCGACTGGCCATTCGTCGAAGCGCGTGCGGCAACATTGGGGCTGGACATGAAGCAAGAGATAGGCTTTAGCAAGATTGCGGCGAGGGACGGTACGTACGCCTGTCGCACCGCCATGCACATGGATTGTTTATGGTGAATACATTCTCTGTAGTTATAGTTATTATTATTATTAAGGAAAAGGTGTGTGCCGCCACCGGACATGGCTTACCTGAATTATATGAACTTTGAAACGAGTGCCCGGCTTCTGAGTTGCAACGGCTCTGTTGTATCCGATCACTAAATTGTTAATTCAATTTTAGTTGGGTAAAAAGAGACTCGTATTTACCCGTGGGTTCGCAAGGCTTGAAGGCCGTTGCAAAGGCAAAGTTGCGGTACGACCCTGTGGAGTTGGACCCCGAAGACATGTGTAGAATGGCGGCCGAACAACCGCAGGTATGGTTCTCATTATAAAAATATTTATTGTTGACGTAAGAATGTTTGTCGGCAACTTTTTTCCCGTAGGTGTCGAAATAGTTGACTAAGGAAACGACTTTTGATTTTAAAATCTTATGACGTCTGGCTGATGGTGAATTAAAAGTAAATTATGCAGCTTGTAAATGCCTACTGTTAAACAAAGACAAATACTCCCATTGGACGACGCCCGTGTTCAGCTGTGCAGTGGCCTTTTTATAACATGTAACAAACGTGCTAACCGGGATACACCTGCAAATAACAGCAATCGAAGAAGAACGCATTTTAAATTTAAAAAATTGTATTATTCCTTCTAACTTTGTCCATTGATGTTAAAATTTAATAAAAAATAGGCATTAAAGAGGCCTTTTGTATTTCTAATGTAGAGACATGGTGTTGCTAGAGTAGTACTTGAATGACCAATATGCTCAATGAAGCAAAAATCATCTATAAAAAATGGTATAATTTTTAACCATGAATAAAAAGGTTATTAGTTCATCTGTATTTGTTTAAGGATGGTTACCAATTACTCTGGCATTCTCTGAACTGCCCTCCAAAAGGCTATTAAATACATGTACACTCATGTAGATTTGGAAAAGATGTGCACTTTGGAGATACGGCGCGCAAGTCTGTTTTTTAATTAAATAATTATTTTGCTAAGGTGACTTCTTCGACTGGCCATTCGTCGAAGCGCGTGCGGCAACATTGGGGCTGGACATGAAGCAAGAGATAGGCTTTAGCAAGATTGCGGCGAGGGACGGTACGTACGCCTGTCGCACCGCCATGCACATGGATTGTTTATGGTGAATACATTCTCTGTAGTTATAGTTATTATTATTATTTTGTCTTGTTTATTATTTATGTTTATACTCTGCAAATATCGCATGAGCGCAATCCTCCATCAGGTGGAAAATGAATTATCACATATGAAGACTGAATGGCACTTTTTTAGTAATTCGGTTTCCGGTTCTATTAAAATTCGTCTCAAGAGGTTTTTGAGGGTAATGGATCATTGTTTGCCACTTTATAATTTTATTACTTTAGTTTTAGGTATTTTATGATATCTTATTTATTTTATCGAATTATATTTATATGTACAACCCAACCAAATAAGAATACTTATATAAATGCTCTCATAATAAGACTAATGTTTAATTCAAAACCATTTAAATGAATAATCAATTATATAAATATCTAATATGTCTATGATACAATAATATAACAAAAAGAGAAAAATTTGTTCCACGAAGACCAGCTCCGGAGTTCAGGCATTGATATGGGCAGGTGATAAATTAGCACTTTAGGAAGTTCATTTATTATTATTAAGGGAAAAGGTGTGTGCCGCCACCGGACATGGCTTACCTGAATTATATGAACTTTGAAACGAGTGCCCGGCTTCTGAGTTGCAACGGCTCTGTTGTATCCGATCACTAAATTGTTAATTCAATTTTAGTTGGGTAAAAAGAGACTCGTATTTACCCGTGGGTTCGCAAGGCTTGAAGGCCGTTGCAAAGGCAAAGTTGCGGTACGACCCTGTGGAGTTGGACCCCGAAGACATGTGTAGAATGGCGGCCGAACAACCGCAGGTATGGTTCTCATTATAAAAATATTTATTGTTGACGTAAGAATGTTTGTCGGCAACTTTTTTCCCGTAGGTGTCGAAATAGTTGACTAAGGAAACGACTTTTGATTTTAAAATCTTATGACGTCTGGCTGATGGTGAATTAAAAGTAAATTATGCAGCTTGTAAATGCCTACTGTTAAACAAAGACAAATACTCCCATTGGACGACGCCTGTGTTCAGCTGTGCAGTGGCCTTTTTATAACATGTAACAAACGTGCTAACCGGGATACACCTGCAAATAACAGCAATCGAAGAAGAACGCATTTTAAATTTAAAAAATTGTATTATTCCTTCTAACTTTGTCCATTGATGTTAAAATTTAATAAAATAAAAAATAATATTTCGACGATATGTGAAGCCCGCCAACCCGCAATGGAGCAGCGTGCCGGGTCATTCCCGGCTCCTAAACGCACTGGTTGTATACTTTTGTCTTGAGGCTTTGCGGTATACTCGACGAGAAGATATGACGTAGTTTCCCGAACGCAGCCCAGCCGAGTTGGATATATCGTATAATATCTATCTACAATTTTATATATGCAACGCAACCAAATGAGAATATACATAAATATTGCCCAAGCTCAATTAGTCAGCGCCTTGCCAAGCGGTGGCATTGCCCGTGTGTCCCGTGAAGCGAGGATGTAGAATGTTGTAGTAGCCAGAATTCTACATCAGGAACTCGCTCTGAAATACGGTCTCGTTGATCGGAGACTGCCTTACTAAACTCGCCGGTGGCCGGGCTTGAAATTTGTCAGCGCCAGGCCCTGTTAGCATGGACCCATCGTCACGGACAGGACTATCTTGCGAACAAGTCTGATATCGTGCTGATGGACCGAACACAGTTGAGGATATTTAATTCGACATCACTATTCCATATGACTAGAACCTTCCTATCCTATTTATTTTATCGTATAATCATCATCATCATCATCATCATCATCATCATCATCATCATCATCATCATCATTTCAGCCTATCAGAAGTCCACTGCTGAACATAGGCCTCCCCCAAAGATTGCCACGAAGCTCGGTCCTGAGCCACCTGCATCCATCGACTTCCCGCAACACTGCGCAGGTCGTCACTCCATCTTGTGGGGGGTCGTCCTACACTGCGTTTGCCTGTACGTGGCTGCCACTCGAGAACCTTTTTCCCCAACGGTTGTCAGTTCTGCGAGCTATGTGGCCGGCCCATTGCCACTTCAGCTTGCTGATCTTTACGGCTATGTCGGTTACCTTAGTTCTGCTGCGGATATCATCGTTGCAGACTCTATCACGCAGAGAAACACCGAGCATAGCCCTTTCCATAGCGCGCTGAGCAACTTTGAGCTTCCTCATACGGGCTGCAGTGAAGGACCAAGTCTCGGATCCGTATGTCATCACTGGCAACACGCACTGGTTGTATACTTTTGTCTTGAGGCTTTGCGGTATACTCGACGAGAAGATATGACGTAGTTTCCCGAACGCAGCCCAGCCGAGTTGGATATATCGTATAATATCTATCTACAATTTTATATGCAACGCAACCAAATGAGAATATACATAAATATTGCCCAAGCTCAATTAGTCAGCGCCTTGCCAAGCGGTGGCATTGCCCGTGTGTCCCGTGAAGCGAGGATGTAGAATGCTGTAGTAGCCAGAATTCTACATCAGGAACTCGCTCTGAAATACGGTCTCGTTGATCGGAGACTGCCTTACTAAACTCGCCGGTGGCCGGGCTTGAAATTTGTCAGCGCCAGGCCCTGTTAGCATGGACCCATCGTCACGGACAGGACTATCTTGCGAACAAGTCTGATATCGTGCTGATGGACCGAACACAGTTGAGGATATTTAATTCGACATCACTATTCCATATGACTAGAACCTTCCTATCCTATTTATTTTATCGAATTATATTTATATGTACAACCCAACCAAATAAGAATACTTATATAAATGCTCTCATAATAAGACTAATGTTTAATTCAAAACCATTTAAATGAATAATCAATTATATAAATATCTAATATGTCTATGATACAATAATATAACAAAAAGAGAAAAATTTGTTCCACGAAGACCAGCTCCGGAGTTCAGGCATTGATATGGGCAGGTGATAAATTAGCACTTTAGGAAGTTCATTTATTATTATTAAGGGAAAAGGTGTGTGCCGCCACCGGACATGGCTTACCTGAATTATATGAACTTTGAAACGAGTGCCCGGCTTCTGAGTTGCAACGGCTCTGTTGTATCCGATCACTAAATTGTTAATTCAATTTTAGTTGGGTAAAAAGAGACTCGTATTTACCCGTGGGTTCGCAAGGCTTGAAGGCCGTTGCAAAGGCAAAGTTGCGGTACGACCCTGTGGAGTTGGACCCCGAAGACATGTGTAGAATGGCGGCCGAACAACCGCAGGTATGGTTCTCATTATAAAAATATTTATTGTTGACGTAAGAATGTTTGTCGGCAACTTTTTTCCCGTAGGTGTCGAAATAGTTGACTAAGGAAACGACTTTTGATTTTAAAATCTTATGACGTCTGGCTGATGGTGAATTAAAAGTAAATTATGCAGCTTGTAAATGCCTACTGTTAAACAAAGACAAATACTCCCATTGGACGACGCCCGTGTTCAGCTGTGCAGTGGCCTTTTTATAACATGTAACAAACGTGCTAACCGGGATACACCTGCAAATAACAGCAATCGAAGAAGAACGCATTTTAAATTTAAAAAAAATTTTATTGCATGGTGTGTTTCAGTCCAAAACCTTTATTGCCATCGGTGGACTTTCTGATTATAACAAATGCATATTTTAATAAATAACTTAATTTTCTTCTTCAGGTGCTGTCGAACTACTCAGTGTCAGATGCGGTTGCGACGTATTATTTATATATGAAATATGTGCACCCGTTTATTTTCGCGCTCTGTACCATCATCCCGTTGGAGCCAGATGAGGTAAAATCGTTTAGTAAATTATATTTCTGTTAGTGTATTTTTCCTTTGTATTGTCACGGCCTCTCAAGTCTTTTCAGATGGTTATTTATTATCAAAAAGTAAGCTTTGGATGTGCAAGTGATCGAACCCAGGTAGGGTTCGATCACCGGTGCCGGGACCACTAAAATTGTTAACAGCAATTTTATGTGCTGATTTACCACGTGATTTACATCGTGAGGAAATCTGCATATTTGAGAATTAATAAAATAAAAAAATAATATTTCGACGATATGTGAAGCCCGCCAACCCGCAATGGAGCAGCGTGCCGGGTCATTCCCGGCTCCTAAACCCTCTCAGATATTTGAGGAGGCCTTTGCCCAGCAGTGGGCACTTACTGTTACTTTACATGTTTAAGCTATCCAAAACTGCGGCGAGGCCCACTAATTTCTTTTTGTACATATCTATACCTAACATTCGCTTTATAGGATTATTTATATAACTAGTTAGATGGAACTTAGTAAAACAGAGTAAACAAATGAAGGTCGGTGCAAATGTCGTTAGCAGTATTCTGGAAAGATCGAACGATCGCGTTAGTTGAGGTTGGTGTTATTTTTGTCATAATAAAAAATTATTTTTTTTGACAAGCTCTGTTTCATTTAACTACTCGCCTACTCATTATGTGTAAACATATCAGATATTTGAGTGTTGCCTACATTGGCATACTCCTATAATGTTGCACAAACTTCCCCCGGCAAATCTAAAAAGAGACTACGAACTACCACAATAATCTTCAAACCAAGAAACACAATCGTTAGTAACCAAATTAGAATGTAGTGTATATTTTCCAGGTGTTGCGTAAAGGCTCAGGTACTCTATGCGAGTCCTTGCTAATGGTGGAGGCGTTCCACGCGAACATCGTGTTCCCCAACAAGCAGATAGAAGAGCTGAACAAGCTGACCGGCGACGGACACGTGCTGGAGTCCGAAACCTACGTGGGCGGACACGTGGAGGCGCTAGAGTCGGGTAATTATTATACGACTACATAGTAACTGGCTCAACGGACAGTTTTGTTAATGTTTATGAAACGGACGCGTCTGTCTGAATGTCGGAATATCTTTTAATGCCATATTATAGCGTCTTATACTATTTATTAAACCGATCACCGTTAATATGCTGAGAGCCGCGGTAGTCTGGGCGCTAATTTCATGCAACGCGAGTGAGCAGATCGACCCTCGGTGCCTGCACCACTAAAATTGTTAATAGTAATTATGAGTGCTAAATTTAGCACGCGCGCGGTGGCGAAGGCAACCTCGTGTGGAAATTTACATGTCTCAGGAATAATAAAGCATTACTTTATGGACGTGAGCATTTGACATGGTAAATATTTTGGTGACTGTAATTTTTTTTTAACCTGGCAATGAAAAAATAAGTCTCAAGAGTTTCTTGTCGGTTCTTCGCTGAGACGGTCTTGTTTTGTTAAACGTTGTAAATATCGACGATCAAAAGAGCTGTAATCACCCCTTAATTTAACTTAAAAATTGTGACTCGAGCAAGCAGCTCGGCGGCGAGTTCCCCCAATGTGGGATCATTGATAAGATGATAAAAAAGAGGATACATGTCATAACGCCATGTATCTTCAATATATATTTACAATATTATGTTTATCTTCGATTCATATTATTCAAACATTCTATCGGATAGTAAGAAGATGAGTCCATAATTTTAGTTATTTTCTTTCAGGTGTTTTCCGAGCCGACATCAAATGCAAATTCCGTATAGTGCCGTCAGCCGTGGACAAGCTCATAGAGACCACGGAGAAGACCATGAAACACGCCGTAGAAGTAGAAGAGGGGATTCCTTTAGAACTGGTGACCAATTTCGAAGAGGTCTGCGCAGAGATCAAGTCCAAACTGCAGCACATGAAAGATCATCCTCGGAGAGATGAGAACCCCTTGATTTATCATTTGGATGTTGGCGCTATGTATCCGAATATTATTTTGACTAACAGGTTTTTTTTTATTACATCTCACTATTTATGATACGACCCAATCATTTGTTAGTAGCAGTTGGAGAACATCAGCTATGCTTACAGTGTTCGTGTATGCGATAGATCGATCGAATCAATGTCGATACTTCGTGAAGAGAAGTTTAGTTTTAAATATTTGTAATTATTCCGATTAAAGTAGCAGCCTGTAAATGGGTAAGAGGGCTTTAGAGCCGGGAACGGTTCGCCGCGCCGCTCACCGGGCTACCACGGCTCCCCGCTATCCGGCTATCCCGCTTACTATTTGCAAAACTTGAAAAATCGTACTAACGTTTATTGCTTCACTTATTGTGATCTATAATTATTCCGCGAAATACATTATTCTTGACTAATTTTGGTATATTAAACATATATAGTTCTTTAAATTCAATTAGTGGTCATTGATCAAATCGATAGTAACAGGGCATCACTACACTGGTCGAAAAAGCGACAATGTAACAGCGAGGCCGCGATGGCTTCAGTGCTGCTCCTGTGTATCAAGTCTGCGTGTCTCGTGCGTTGTCGTTTAGTAGAAAAGTAGCAGCCTTGAAATATCTCACTTCTGAGAGTGTTTTGGAGCCGTAAAGAGTTTACAGCACTCATTGCGGGGGATGAATATGTTCTAATACATTTTTCTTGTACTAATTTGCTATCTCGTTATTACTGAAGAGCAGCTTAATCGAATTCAGAATATATGCATTCAATTCATGACATGCAGGTTTCCTCAAGTTTTTTTTCACAGCCGAGAATGTGGACAGTCAACACTTAAATAGAAATATAACTAGTGATCCCGGCACCGGGAGTCGTACTCAGTTCACACGTATTCAGCTTACTAGCGCACTGTAACATTCAAAGCGCACTTGCTTATTTAGTGCGGCTCTAGTATACCAGGCTCTCTTTAATACTTGCAGACTGCATCATTGCCTTGTACCTACCTTAAGATGGCTACCGGTTCCATACCTATCACGTTGTTCCAATTAAGCTCTGTTGAAAAGTTAGTTGAAAGCACTAACAATAAATATCTATTATACACTTCTGGTCACCCCAGTATTGAATTGGGAATACGGCGTGAGAGGTCATATTTGAATCGCAGACTGCAGCCGTCCGCGATGGTGAACGCGAGCGTGTGCGCCGTGTGCGACCACAACCGGCCGGCGGCGGCGTGCCAGCGGCGCATGGAGTGGATGTGGCGCGGGGACTACTGTGAGTGTCATCATATCGTATACATTGGAACCCGCGGACGTTAAAGACTCTTATATATGAGATAATGATGTTTAAATTATTATATAATAACATCGTTTGCTACCCTCTCCCGAGCACTCGTGTCCTGGGCGAGAGCCTCAACCGAAATTTCATTTGTGTTTGGTCGTATTGTTGTTTTAATGTCACGAATGTCACTAATATTTCTGATATGCCTCGCACAGATTGAAATAAAACTACTATCTACGGATTCCATCGCATTTAATTTTTATTTACGATTTGCGAACACAACACATTGAAATTAAACTTTTGTTTACGGTTATTATCGCGTTAAATTAACTTTTTAAATAATGGTTTCATTTAAATTCTCGTATGTAAAAAAAACATTTTCTTACACAGATTTGTTGAGACATGTCACTTTGTCCGAATATCAGTTAAAAATGGAAATGCTTGAATATTGATTCTCGATTGTTATTACGGTATAATGTCTTTGTGGTTTGACAAATTGTTTTTAGTGCCAGCGACGAGAAGCGAGTACCAGCGCATCCAACAACAGTTGGAGACGGAAAAATTTCCACCGCTATTCCCTGGAGGACCTCCCAGAGCCTTTCACGCTCTGCCTAAAGAAGACCAGGTAAGACCAACAGCGATAACGCAAAACCAATTTTCTTTTCAAGCTTCTAGACCTCCCTACTAGGATTCCCAAAGTGGTCGATATCGGTTTCCCGGGGGTCGACATAAACGGAAACTGATTTTGGAGGACGACGCGGTCTAAAAATCGATCTCTATTAATTAACACAATTTCTTACTTGTAACTTTCAAGATTCTGTATAAGTTGTGTTACGTGTACCAAGTTGTTATAAGAATTACTAATATTTTAGTAGCAAGTATCGACTAAACTTGACATCAGTAACAATACTGATGTCAAGTTTAGTCACTTAACCAAACGCCTAGTTTTTAAAATTGGTAAGTATTTTGTATTAATAAGAAAAAAACTAGAGATATGATTTTTAACTAATTTGGCTATGTAGGAAAATCTTGCCCAAGCTCTTGTCGTAAAATTTAGCAAGTTATCAATTTTCTGGTAAAGAAAACGTCAAAGTTAGCAGACCCTGGAACTGAGTGCTGAGACTGCTTTTATCACTTGATATTTTGTGCTAGTGATGGGCGTGATTGATAAAGTTTTATTTATCGATGGTGGGACATAACGTGATTATTTGTCGTGTAACAGAAAGTATGTCTTATTATTGATAAATAATAGCCGAGAGTCTCTGTTTTATACTTGTATATTAGTATATTTATCTAAAATATATTGACAGTAAAGCTCAAGTTACTCAAGTGAAACCTATCGAAAGAGTTGATCCAATCATTATCTGTACTCTTCAGGCGGCGTACGAAAAGAAGCGTCTGGCGGATTATTGCAAGGTGGCGTACAAGAAAACAAAAGTGACGAGAACCGAAGTCAGAACTACGACCGTTTGCCAAAAAGAGAACTCTTTTTACGTTGACACCGTCCGCGCGTTCAGGTCAGATTGTGTGTTTAGATTAGATGACTGCAATATTTTTCTTTTCATTTAAATTGTTAGTAATTACCCCCATAATATTTATAGCATTTTTGTTAAATGTAATGACACTGATTACACTGCGAACAACAAAAGCAAAAATGAATTAACTTCTATGATTAAAGCGTTTGTTGGTTAATGTTCACCAAGTTACTCGATGAAAAAGTGTCGTTACGTCATGATATATAAGTTTAAAATACGACACCTTTCCTTACTTCTTTACTCTTCAGGTAGCATAATATTATATCAGTGTGTCTGTGTGCGTGTGTGCACAGAGACCGTCGCTACGAGTACAAGGCGCTGAACAAGCAGGCGAAGGCGACGGTGGCGGCGGCGGTGGCGGGCGGCGACGCGGCCGACGTCAAGAGCGCCAAGAGCCGCGAGGTGCTGTACGACTCGCTGCAGCTCGCGCACAAGTGCATCCTCAACTCCTTCTACGGCTACGTGATGAGACGCGGGTGAGTGAGTGAGTTAACTTATAGTCGTATCTGTAAAGATGAAAAACAAAGTTAATTCATACCCAGATTTGTCACGATAATGGCCAAATTTTAACCAAGATTACTGATTGTGTTAAATTAAAATAAGGTCCAAGATGCTCTCAATCAAGTTAGCATAGAAGATACCTAAACACTCTTACCACTACATTCTGATAATTTAATAAGTATTAATAAATATTGGCATTAATAAGCATATAAGGAGCCGGTTGACAGACTTCGATAAATAAACCTGTTCTTATACATAACGTGTTTGAGATGAACCCCCACACTACAACAGTAAGTACCCTCCTACAAAATTACAACAAGTTTAATTTTCATTCATTTTTAATATAATGGAAAAGAGAATAATATATTAATTTATAATATTCTCATAGAAGCACTAAAATCAATGATGCACTTTACCTTAAGTCATGTGCGTTTATTGAAAAAAATTAAAAATTAACAACTTAAAGGGATACAACGTGTTCTATAACGCATTTTGTTATTTTAGCATTAGCTGTTTCGTTTCGTGAGGTGAAATAATTTAATGTGTACAGCGCTCGCTGGCATAGCATGGAAATGGCGGGCATCGTATGCTGCACGGGCGCCAACATCATTATGCGCGCGCGGGAGATCATCGAGCAAATTGGCCGACCTCTCGAGTTGGATACCGATGGTACAGCATTTTTGTTAAATGTAATGACACTGATTACACTGCGAACAACAAAAGCAAAAATGAATTAACTTCTATGATTAAAGCGTTTGTAGGTTAATGTTCACCAAGTTACTCGATGAAAAAGTGTCGTTACGTCATGATATATAAGTTTAAAATACGACACCTTTCCTTACTACTTTACTCTTCAGGTAGCATAATATTATATGAGTGTGTCCGTGTGCGTGTGTGCACAGAGACCGTCGCTACGAGTACAAGGCGCTGAACAAGCAGGCGAAGGCGACGGTGGCGGCGGCGGTGGCGGGCGGCGACGCGGCCGACGTCAAGAGCGCCAAGAGCCGCGAGGTGCTGTACGACTCGCTGCAGCTCGCGCACAAGTGCATCCTCAACTCCTTCTACGGCTACGTGATGAGACGCGGGTGAGTGAGTGAGTTAACTTATAGTCGTATCTGTAAAGATGAAAAACAAAGTTAATTCATACCCAGATTTGTCACGATAATGGCCAAATTTTAACCAAGATTCCTGATTGTGTTAAATTAAAATAAGGTCCAAGATGCTCTCAATCAAGTTAGCATAGAAGATATCTAAACACTCTTACCACTACATTCTGATAATTTAATAAGTATTAATAAATATTGGCATTAATAAGCATATAAGGAGCCGGTTGACAGACTTCGATAAATAAACCTGTTCTTATACATAACGTGTTTGAGATGAACCCCCACACTACAACAGTAAGTACCCTCCTACAAAATTACAACAAGTTAAATTTTCATTCATTTTTAATATAATGGAAAAGAGAATAATATATTAATATATAATATTCTCATAGAAGCACTAAAATCAATGATGCACTTTACCTTAAGTCATGTGCGTTTATTGAAAAAAATTAAAAATTAACAACTTAAAGGGATACAACGTGTTCAATAACGCATTTTGTTATTTTAGCATTAGCTGTTTCGTTTCGTGAGGTGAAATAATTTAATGTGTACAGCGCTCGCTGGCATAGCATGGAAATGGCGGGCATCGTATGCTGCACGGGCGCCAACATCATTATGCGCGCGCGGGAGATCATCGAGCAAATTGGCCGACCTCTCGAGTTGGATACCGATGGTACAGCATTTTTGTTTAAATACCGTAATATTAAAAAGATTTTTAAATTATAATTTTTAACCATAATTTATAAATAATTATTACATATTATTTGCTTAACACCGGATCGATTCATAATGTAAACATTAGTTTAAACTAATTAATAAGATGAAGCGCCCAAAGCCTAATGATTTAAGGTGCGGGGGCGAAGATAATGTTTCGCCGGAGGTTCGGGCCTGCCATTCGTCAATTTACGTAAACCATTCCCGTTCATAGCTTTACTCTTGCAGTTTTATTAGTAGTTAAAAAGAATATTAGTAATGCATTGATAATTCATTCTGCATTTTAATCATTGCCATTTCATAAATTTTAATTTACATTATCATTATTACTGACCAGCTCTAAACATTTTTAAGTGTCACCCTGTTTTAAAAACTAATGATTGTGTAATTTTTAACAATGCCATGTTTTTAACATTTTTATTACAATTTTCTTAATTAGTCAACTATGTTCACTGAACTGAGTCTTTAGTGGCTGCCTTTAAAGAAAACGGTTATTAAAAAAAATAATACAATGTACAATAAAAAACACTTATTTACATAATTAAAAAAAAGGTTTCCGATATTAGGTATTTGGTGCGTGCTGCCGTCCACGTTCCCCGAGAACGTAACGATTACGAGCACACATCAGAAGAAAAAGAAAATTAATGTCTCGTACCCCAACGCCGTGCTCAACGCCATGGTGAAGGTGTGTCAGTGGCTCTCTCACAATTCTTGTTATATTCTTATTAGTGTATAGGTATTGTATACTATTTCGGTCTACTCTACTTTGTAAATCTATATATCTGTATAAATCTGTATAAATCCTACGTACTAGGGAGCAGCATCACTAGTGCGAGGGAACCGGCGCTGCGGCGGCTACTGCTGCTAGTCCGGCGTACAGAAATGCATGCCGACTTCACCCGGTCCTTTCTAACAGAGGCCTACGTTCACTTGTGGACTAAAACAGGCTGAAGTAGCATATTATAAACAGGACACGTGGAGTCCAAAACCTACGCGTACGTGGGTAATATGGGATGTTGTGTGGTATGCTCGTCGTGTGGTGTCGGCGTAAGAAACCACTACCCCCTTTCTTCACGTGGGTGACGTACGAGGCGACTAAGGACGAGAGAACCATCTCGAAAATTATCAGACCCAAGTGAAGCAGACCGATGACTGGTAGCAGCGACTGATTTTGCGATCGCCAATCCGCGTGCTTGTCGTCGCGTTTCCGGTAAATCCTCCTTATGGGAGCACCGCAGCAAAAAGAAGCCGCTTGCCAGGCGCGGTGATTACGGACTATTTTCCCTATGACAGGAAAATATATTATAAACTGTGAGAGTATCACAGTTTTTTTTTTTATTTATTAATCTTCATATACATGAGAATGTATATAGGCGGACTTAATGCCAGAATAATTCTCTACCAGTCAACCTTTGGACGATGCAGAGATGAAATGAAGTAGGTGTAGGTGATAGAATAGAGAGAACTAAAGAGAGGAAAAAAATTATAATAAATGTAAATCTATATATATAGATACAATATTTCAATACGCATACATACAATAATAAATACATACACACGTACATACATACATTTATATTTATTTAAATATATTAATAACTTAAATATTAGTTTCATAAATAATTGAAAAGGATTGGAATATTACGTGCTGTAAAATAGTTTGGTTATCTTTAACCAGTGCGTATTGCCGGAGACTTAAGTTACCGAGAGTCGCTCCCCAAGTAGTATTGAGTTTTTATTTCTAACAAACCATTACTGAAGATAGGTCTGTCACAAGTTTAGATAAGGATTTATCACAATCGCTACCCACGGGAGATGTATTGCCAATCGTTACATAAAGTCTGGGTATTAAAGGTGTATATTTAAGTTATTATTAGACCTAGGTCGTGCGATATAGAGTGATAAATATAACACTTATTAAGTACAATTCACTTAAAATGTTACTTATATCATTGGAGACTATCTTAATTTTCCATGATTGAAGTAATATTACATATTGAAATAAGCAATTTCTTTTACTTTCTTTAGGACTATTTCACAAACGATCAGTACTTTGAGCTGAAGGACCCGGAGGTCAAAACGTACGAGCAGCGCGCTGAGAATTCGATCTTCTTTGAAGTGGACGGGCCTTACCTCGCCATGGTTCTCCCCGCTTCTAAAGAGGAGGGCAAGAAGTTAAAAAGCGATACGCAGTGTTTAACTTCGATGGCTCCCTGGCCGAATTAAAAGGTGTCAATGTTCAATCAACAACAATAATTATCTTTATTTTTACTAACATTTTAACTTTCTGTCAATGTAAAAGTTTATTTAAAGTGCTGAGACTTATGCTGAAACTACAGTTCCGATTGCATAAAATTTTGAACATATTATGTATCTTTAGTAAAATTATAGTTTCATGAAAATTAAGAATTGAAAAAATGAGTACAACTTTCATTCAAAACAAGACCGTTACGTCGTTATTACAACTTTCCATCGCAGGGTTTTGACAATTGCAAAGTTTGATTTTTTTAGAAAGGTATATAAACTATGCAATTGATCATACGTGAAATTTTCGAAATATTCTTAACATTGTGTAAAAAAACCATTGCAGGATTCGAAGTGAAGCGTCGCGGCGAGCTGCAATTAATTAAGATCTTCCAGTCGTCTGTGTTCGAAGCGTTCCTCAAAGGGAACGACTTGAAGTCGTGCTACGGCGCCGTGGCCAAAGTCGCCGACTACTGGTTGGACGTGCTGTACAGTAAAGGCTCCAACATGCCCGACTCCGAACTGTTCGAGTTGATATCGGAGAACAGATCCATGTCGAAGAAGTTGGAGGACTACGGCGTTCAGAAGTCCACTTCCATATCCACTGCGAAACGGCTCGCAGAGTTCCTGGGCGATCAGATGGTGAAGGACGCAGGCCTGGCATGTAGGTCAGTTTAAATTTTGAAATAACTTACGAGACAGCTGAGACTAAAATAAATGTCTAGTCAACAAAAATAAAACATCTGACCGCCCCGTTATTTGGCGACTTATACAAGTGGCTACCTGCGGTTTCGCACGCGTGGACAGAAAATTTATTCCCAAAGAACTCTTAATTGATACAAAAAGGGTTTTGTATCCTATTCCTTGACATATATATATTAGAAAACGTAACAAAAATGACCTCCCCCAGATTTATCATCTCCCGGAAACCGGACGGCGCGCCGGTGACGGAGCGTGCCGTGCCGCTGGCCATCTTCCAGTCGCCGGCCGCCGTGAGACGGCACCACCTGCGGCGCTGGCTCAAGGACAACAGCATCGCCGAGGACATCGACATCCGCGACGTGCTGGACTGGGCCTACTACATCGAGCGGCTCAGCGGCGCCATACAGAAGATCATCACCATACCCGCCGCCATGCAGGGCGTGAGTATCCTTCATCCCGATCTACGCCTCCATTGCATCACGCTCCGCTTATTGCTTTTCTTTAATCCAATTGGTATTAACATTCGCAACCTTAAGCCGCGTCTGCTGCGACAATTTCATTAAACATGTCCATTGAACATTGTTCGTAGAACATACTGCCTCCTTCGACAACTCAGTCTTACAATGTTTAATTTAAAGAGTATGTTAAATTTCTACACCATGTATATATTATCATTGTACTGAAAACGTCTCTCCCCCAGTAAGTGAAAACGGGGATGTTATATGTCCGCTATAGATAACAAAGTTCAACAGTTGTATGAACAAAACTGTTGAACGAACATCCAAGCCACGCAACATGTCCTATGAACAAAAGTTGTCGCAGCAAGCGCGCTTTTCAAAGTAATTTCAAATTAAAATTATAATTAATGAAAACATGAGCTTTGTATAAGATTACTTTTTAAGTCTATATGCATTGTACAAACAGCTCTATTAATATAAAATTTGTATAATTACCTAATATATATATAATATTTAAATAATATATGTATTTAAATAATATTTATACATTACATAAGTGCATAAAGATATCTGTTATTTAACAATTAGGTAATATTCTTTGTATATATAAATTGATCATTCGTATTTTAAATCCTAGTTGGACAACCCAGTCCCAAGGGTCCAATATCCAGACTGGTTGCATAAAAAGATGCTGGCAAAGACGGACAAGTACAAAACCAGAAAAATTACCGACATGTTTGCTGCAAAACCAAAGGAGTTAGCTCAAGAATTGCTTGAAGATGAAGACGAGGCTATGGGCAGTAACAATGACACTTCTCTTGTAAGTACCAGTGTTACAAAATTCGTAAATTTTAATTCAACTGTTAAGAGCATTTACGCTTCATAGCTTTTCATACAAGCTTTCACTTTCATTTTAGAAATGTCTAGCTACATAGGAGTTAATCTAAATTATATCTTATTATGGAAGTTATTAAAATCGCTCTAATTTAGCATTAATACTCTTTTTCGAAAATGATTCTTCTAAATTTTTAAACTGTTGCGTAAGATTAATTAAAATTGGCTAATTAGTTTCGAAGATTTTGGACTTGATAATTTTGTTTAAAAATCAATGGATGATCAATGGAAAAAACAATGGAAAATGGATTTTTTATTAAAAAAAAAAGATTAAACTAACGATAATAGAATATTCTTCTTTGGTTAAAAACATTTTTTAAAAGTACACATGTTTAAAAATGCTTTTGAAGAGTAAAATAAAAATAATAACTAATCAGCAGCCAATCAATGTGCCGCCGATCGGCAGTCCTACCACTGTTGTGTTCCAGTACTAAAGGTATAGAGAGCCAGTATAATAACAGGCTCTGAGGCTGAGCTCAACGAATGAATGAAATGAAGGATAAAATTTCGTTTGTCAATTGATGGAAAAGAAACATGCAAGATCTAGATATTCATCACATTCTATAAAGAACACTATATAGTAAGTCAGCGTCTGTTAATATGCTCAAAATGTATATAACGATGTAATATAATATTTTTAGAATAACGAAATTGACATTGAAGATATCGGCAAAGAACCAACAGAGAAAATTCCGATTCGGCCAGTGGTACATACAGTGAAGCGGAAGCGGGAGGAGTCTCCTGTTAAGGAAGCCGCAACTTGGAGGGAGGCGTTAGGAGCGCCGCCGCCTTTTGGAACCACTAAGGTAGGGGTAACCGAACTTCCGGTCAATAATTATAAAAATTGATAAGCTTGCTGGTGGTTTGATCCTATGACCCATCAGAAATGCCAATTAAAAAAAAATTAATGCTGCATACAGTTTCTAGCTGCAGCCAGTCTATAGATAAGGTAACAATAAAACTAAATACAAATGATGACTAAATCACCTTTGTTTAAACAGGAAGAACGCATAACGTGGATTCTCTACCAAAAGAGAAAATGGAAATGGCAAATGGAACAGAGGGGGCTACAGAGTCGCAGCAAACGGGGTGAGTTTGAATAATTAAGCCTCCGAGAATTACTTTTCACTAAATGTTTTTTTTATGGAAATGATTAAGTTTCATCAAGTAACGGCAATCGCATGTATAAATTACATAAATGTTTTTTTAATATTTTTTTACTTAAAAAAAGTAAAGTAAAGTAGCAGCCTATAAATGCCCACTACTGGCCAAAGGCCTCCTTCTCAAATACAAGTATCAGAGAGGGTTTAGGAGCCGGGAAGGGCCCGCCACGCTGCTCCAGTGCGGATTGGCGGGCTTCACATATCCTCGAAATAATATTTTTATTATTTCTCAGACATGCAGGTTTCCTCACGATGTTTTCCTTCACAGATTAAACCTGATTAAACCATATTTATATTCCATAAAATTATACCTTTTGATGTGATAGTGATATTTTTAAACATGGTTTCATTAAGACAATAAACGAAACTGTGATTTCGGACGGAAACACTAACAAATTCCAATTACATTTAAATTATGAATATAATTATACGAATTAAATTATGTATTACTTTTGTTCGTTTTGGCCATGCGTCGCAAAACACGCTAGAAGTTGTCAGCATCTTTTTATGCAGTAGAGAAATACAAGGGCCAGAAATGATGATTGATGGGTGAATCTCTTTGAAGCTCCATGATAACGGCGAAATTTAGCTTACGAAACAGTTATGCCACACCTGTAGTAACTATTTTAGGAATAAGATGAATACAATAGATGTTTTTGGTACAGGCAAGCTGGACAAAACTCCTCCCGTGATTCCTAAGAGCACAGGGCCCGTCAACACATTGGGCGGCTTTATAAGAAGAGCGCAACGCACATTACTGAATACTCCCTGGCAAATAATACAGGTGAATTTCATTACGTTAAAGTTCTTGTTGTCAATTAAAATAAATAGCACATTCCATTTTAATAAAAGAATAAAATTATTTGACAACAATGAGTATATCTGTACAGTATGAGTTGTACATCACTGTTAATTTTGTGTATGTAGGAAAGGTGTAGGAATTAAAGAATTGCGCCTCCCCTGTCTGACCACGGGTATGGTGATGATGATGATGAACTATTAATGGTGAATTTGCTTGACATCTTTACACATTACCGTGTATTCCGGGTATAAGAGAATGAACCATCCGCGGGGGTCGTAAAAGTTGTCAGAGAGATAAATTTTTAACAGATGGGCAACAGTTTCTTCTTTATCTTAATATATATAATTTTTTGTATATAATTTTATTATGCGTGGTAGAGTCAAGGGCGACTTTTGCGCCGTTCGAATGGGCTGGAACATATTATTGAAGAAGTGACAGAGCGGGATCGCGGCTCCAAATGTTCGGTAGAGAACTGTTTATCGGAAAGAGTAAACTAAGTTGAAGACCGAAAGCGGCACAGTAATTTCTCTTGGATACTGATAATTTAAAGGAGATTGAAATATTTTACGAAAAAATTTAAAAGTCGTACTTTGAATCACACAACTGTGATTAATGACCCATCAGCCATAGGCTCATCCAACACTATTCGGACATTCCGGACGTCAATCTGAGCTGAGATTAGGATGGCAAGAGCCAGATTTTGCCGTTTTTTATCTGTTTAAGAAAACAGATAAAAAAACGCTAAAATCTCGGGTGAAAACGGAATTACAGGTTCTGTAAATCAGTACTCTCCAAACCGGTACTCCGGAATTCAGCTACTTTGTAAAGTGTATCTAATTGCAGACAGATGTTAGTTGTTGTACAATGGTGTTATAACCTCGAAATTCTTGCCTGTTGATATTAACGTCTCTACATTATTTACTGAACAAAATATTTTTGCGGTAAATTGTAGCAGTCGCAATGGATTTGACGTCATCATCAGGACAACAATCTCATCTAAATCATTATCGTAACGCAGGTGGCGGAGACATCAGAGCCGGGCTTGTTTCGCCTTTGGGCTCTGGTGGGTACAGAGCTCCATCAGATTCGGCTGACGGTGCCTCGCATCTTCTACGTGAACCAGCGCGTGGGCCGCAGCAGCGACAGCGGCCCGCACTGGCGTCGCTGCAGCCGCGTGCTGCCGCGCGCGCACCCCGCGCTGCACCTCTACCAGTACAGCGTGCCCGAGCAGCTGTACAGGGAGCACCAGGAGTGAGTGTCACTATGGTTTAGGCAGGGGAGTGAGCTTGGCTGTACGTGGTAGAGCCAGCGGCTTATGCTGTTGCTGGAATGAGACGGCTCTGCCGGGGTAGTACCACGGCCTCGCAGAATACCGACGTAAAGTAGAGGTATCTTGTGCTTCTGCGTTTCGTTCGACGAATGAGTTAACCGGTGCAGGTAGTGTTGCTGTACGTGGGCGTCGGTAATCACTAAACCATCAAGTAAGCCACTCGCTCGTTTGTCCCCTTTGGTACACAGCCGCCGCAGCGAAAGCGGTCCGGATCCCACACGTCTTTAGACGTCGAAATCATTATTTCACAAACTCATTTCATTTTAAATTTATTTACCTTAGGACCCGTACTCAGGCCGAAGACCCAGACTCAACTCAGGCTGCATAAGTATCGCACAGTCGTTTAAAAGACATTTAAACGAATATATCACAGCGATTACGCACATAAAATATCTCGCAATTTTACATCTTTACAGAGAGTTAATGGGAGAACTGTCAGCGCCTGAGATAGAAGGCATTTACGAAACCCAGATGAGTCTTGAATTTAGAGTGCTAGTCCAATTGGGTTGCATTTGCATCGTCGATCCGCAAGAGGCAAGAAGGTGAGATTAAACTTATGTATTGACTTGTGACAGTTTAATCAATTTATTACAGTATTGTAGCATGGGTTTGAAAAAAAAGTCCACAGACTTCCTTGCGAATTCCTTAAGAACGTCTTTTTTTCGAACGAGTATAGATTTTGACATTCACAAGAGCTTTAAACATGCCTAAAATGAATAAAAGAGTTTTTACTTTGCTTGTTTTGTCTTACCTTTAAGAAGCTTTAATCTCTTAGCTTAAATTCATATGAATTCTTGTTCTGTGGTCCTATGCTATCTATAACATTGCATATAACAGTGCCGAAGTCTACAACATTTTCCCAGCGCTTCCGACCCCCCTTTTACTACTAGCACCGGATTAGATAGGACGGCAAATTCTCCAGGAGCACCAACATCACACGACGCACTTCTCTTATAATAAAGCCCGCTTTTCGTATCTATTTTTTATTTAAACAATAACAACAAAATGTTATAAAAGTATAGTTAACAAACACGATAAAAGATTAATCACTTATTAAAGAAAATGTGTCACATATAAATCATTTAAAGATAAGTCGACGTATATACTAATAATACATGGATAATAAACGGTTTCTCAATTTTTATTATTTAATTCACAATATTCTTTTACATTTTATTATTTTAGATTAATTCAAATGGGTTCAAATAGCATGGATTCGTACACTTTAAATCAGCTTCAGTTCAAGAGTGTTGCTCATCAACCTTATTTGCCAAAGCAGGTAGTTATTTGTTATATTATTTTTGGTTTATTTGACGCACAGGTTATTTAAGCATAAAGTGGTGATTTGATTATTTTAATACTATTATTTATTATTTAAGAAAACACTGTAGATGAATAAAATTAATAGGTTCATATTTCTCAGGATGGAACATCACCTATGAAGCATATATTTTTGTACCAACATTCAGCATTAAATTCAAATCGAAGCATGTGGTCCTTAATATTGGGCCCCACCAAGAAAGCCTACATATTCGTTCTCGACACTGTGAAGACAAATCAAGTACCCAACATGAACACACTGTTTTCTGCGGAGCGGACGGCAAAGTAAGTGCGAAACTGTATAATAGTATTTTGCTGGTTTGGAAAGTTTCCTTTGGAAAGTTTCCGCCGTGGACGAAATTTATCTGAAGGACATTGTTATCATCATCATCTAATTCGTTCCAGAAATATGGGATAACAAAACGGAAATTTGTATGTGTGATCTTTTAAATCACCAGGATAAAGTTGGGCACGGCAGAGGCTGAGCTCCCGTGCGGCGAGTTAAGTTGGGAGGTGCAGGTAGAGAGCGAGGCGCGCGCGGTGTGGCGCGGCGTGGGTCGCGCGCTGCAGCGCTACCGCGACGAGCGCTGCGGGCCCACGCTCGTGGCGCTGCAGGCCACGCTCTCGCCGGCCGCGCTGCTGGCGCTCGTGCCCGGTACGTGCGGCAGCAGTGCCCGCCTGCAGTTCCAGCGCGGTGAGCGTCATTACTACATTTATTCTATATTTATCAAATTTAAAATATTTATTTGCAGGTCTCTCAGAATTCCCACTGGTACCGCTACATGTGCGAGACGTGGAGACGCTCTATAGCACATTGGAATGGCAACGAATTGGAGCTAGAGCCATTGTCCGCCATTACCTCAATTTGGACTCTGTATTGAATCTCACCGTTGAACAATGCAGGTAAATATCCGACAGCGTCTCTAATCTAAATATAGCGAGTGAGAATTTGGAGTAAATGCAGGTTATAATAAAATTTAAATATCTTCTTTTTTACGCAGATATTTCCACGTACCTCTGGGCAATATGCCTTCTGACCCAACACTTTTCGGAGCAGATCTGTTCTATGCTCGGCATTTGATCAAAAATAACTTCGTGCTTTGGTGCTCCAATTTAGAAAGACCAGACTTGGGAGGTCGAGAGATCGATGATAATAGGTAAGTAACATTTTGTTACTTAGAGAATTCACAGAAGGCTGTGACAATTTTTGGTCTCTCGCAGGACACCCATGATACACTAATTAAAAAACTTTTATCATATTGGTATTAAAATACTGCACTCAACCTTCATACTTTAACTTACATTTCAGTCATTGAATGCAGATTTTTTTTTAATTGCATAATATGCTAAAGTTTAATCTGTGTTGTATACTGTAAATTGTAGAATCAAAAAATGACTTCGTTAAAAAGTATATTTTTCTTACTTATGTTTTACATAGGTTGGTCAGCGAAGTAGAAGAGATGTCGGGTTGTACGCACAATGCGAGCGGCGCGTACGGTGTGTGCGTGGAGCTGCAGAACGACGCGCTGAGCGTGTGCGCGCTGCTGCAGGCGCACCACATCCTGCAGCTGGAGGGCACCAGCGTCGCCACGTCGTTCGGCGCGCAGCAGCACAGCATACAGGACGCCATGGCCTCCGGTGAGTGGGGCGGCTAGCGCTGCGTGCTTTAATGAGCTGGCAAGTTCATGCTTGTAATTGTATTGGCAATTGATGCGTCACCATCATCTCTCACAATTCTAATTGACATTGCTGCTTGCAGGTGCAAATCCATCGGTGAATTACGACGAGACGGCACAATGTAGCGCTGCGTTCAAAATCCTGCGTTCAATGATCGCGTCATGGCTGCGCGACGTCACGCTCTACAAGAACGTCTTCGCAGATTACCAGATTTCTCACTTTTATAGGTATGAAAACATATGTAGCAGTTTCATTTACCTTTTGCAATTTATTGATAAAGTAGCAAACTAATAAACTTAGACTAAGACTACTTTCGCACTCAAGGCAAGCGACGTGCCCATGGGCAATTCGCGAGAGGCTGTTTCCTCCTGCCGTGGTACAAATGTTGTTCAGCGTTAGACATCGTTGATGTCTATCATTGGCTAGCCGAAACCCTGAGAAAGTTCGCACATTTCTTACACAATTGAACGAACGTCCTATTAAGAATCGCACCCCGATGAAACACCCCAGAAGGTGGAGAGGTGAAATAGAGAATTTGGTAGGAAGGTAAGAAAGCGCGCTATCAACTTTCATACGCGTCTCCCAAGAGTCAATTCGTATGATGTTAGATGAGTAGGGCCACGGGAGGCGGTGGTTATCATTGGCTGACTAAAAGAAAATATATGTATCTTAATTGCTGTGTGGTATAGGCGTAAGAATCTACTACCATCATACATTCATCCCGTGGGTGTCGGTAAGAGGCGACTAAGGAAAAAGCATTGAAAATAGCAATGGCTACCGATAGATGGCAGAATAACCATATCGAAAAACATCGGACCAAAAATTTGCTGGCCGATGCCGGGCAGCCGCGTCTAAGGTGCGCAGTACTGCGGTCTCCAATCCGCTCCCGCGATCGTGACGATTGTAGCAAATCCTCCCAGCGGGAAGCAATAGCCTATGTCCTGCAATAGACTATTTACAGGTTGTTAAGGTAAGGTACGGTATCTAAATCTATGTACGTATGCGCTCGTGCTTGATATGTGCGAGCCGAATGAGATACGATTTTCTCCGAAGGCCTTTCCCCATGTGTGGCGTGCCTTGCGATCGTGCAATCTAAAAAGTTGCCGCTCCTTAATTTACTACGTCTTACAAAATGATGTACTTAACTCTTCTAAGCCACCTACTAGACGGTTTTGGCAATATTAGCTGGAATTCCTAGTGCTGAGTGTAAATCAAAAGTGTATAATATCTTAATCATTGCAGCTTACGGTAAGTCTACTGTGGAATGTGAACTTCAGTATAATTACTACTAGTAAGTCCTGAATATAAACAAGAAACAAAAATGGCCTTAAAATTGAACCTTGATGGAACCACACCCCAACCGGAACCTTCATCAGGTCATCAGTACTTATTACAAAACAAGTTTCAAGTTTAGCCTAAGGACTATATGGTCATTTTTGTATGGCTAATCTAAAGATAAACCTGGTTTAAACTATGACTGTATTTTAATTTTTCTCTTAATTATTTCGTTATCCTTTTAGCAGTTTTATTTTTAAAAACACTAAACATTTGCTGCTAAGGTGGCTCAAGACCCCGACGTCGCTGCTGTATGACCCCGCGCTACGTCGCACGCTGTACAACCTCGTGAAAAAGCTGTTCCTCATGCTGGTGGCCGAGTTCAAGCGCCTCGGCTCCACCATCGTGTTCGCGGACTTTAACAAGATACTGCTCTACACTAAGAAAAATACTGTAATGGATGGTATTGGTAAGTTTACTCCACTATGGTTTACTACTTTTGCTCAATAGTCCATAGCGAACGAGGTGTCTATCAAGAATCAAGCAATGCTTGTTTTTAATCCTATCGTTACAGCTGATTTGATAACAAAGCGTTTTACCTTATTTTTATTGCCTATTGTTGCATATTGGCTCCCCTATATCCCCTCCCATCCAATCCAATATTAGCAATTTTCAAGTAACAGAAGTCCAATTTACCTTTATTAGATTATTATTATAAGATTATAGTAAAAACTTGTTTAAAATAAAATACAACTTTCTTATAAACAATACAGTGTAAACATGAAAACGTCCGTCTCTTATTAATGATTCCACAACAGGTTACGTGGAGTTCGTGGTGCAGAGCATCAGGAACAAGGAGCTGTTCCACGGCATCGATATCCGGTACAAGCAGTGCTGGTCGTACTTGCTGTGGCTGGACGAGGCCAACCACGCCGGCGTACAGGTGCGTTGTACCTGGCATACTCGTGACTTTGAACTAGTAAATATTAAATAATCGGTTTTGGTGTTTTGCATCACACATTCATTAAGCAGGTACCCTGTGTGGTGTCAGTCACTAGAATGAGAGTTTCTGCGGAACTCTCAAGTGTTCTATATGAGAGTTCGACACATCAGCGATTCTACAAATCCAAATAGATTTTTGATGATTATTTGAAGATATTTTGATCGGCCTTTAGTAGAAAAACAGCCATTAACGTGATTGTCGAAGGATTCTATGTACATATAAGTTCAGGCAGTATAAGAGCTTTAGCACACTTGATGTAATGAACACAGGACTTGTACACAGGGTAAACTACCGGAAGGATTGGTGGAAGTGGGCTCGTCACAAGTACCGCCTGCCAGTGAAGAAAGCGCAGAGGACGAGGTGAGCACAATATATTTTTTAATATATTTACTAATTTGAAGCCGCGCTAGCCTAGTGGTCCGGGCGCTCGCTTTAACTTCATAGAGCGCTAGTGACCTGGGTTCGAGCTGCGGTTCCGGCGCCACTAAGTTTGTTAATAGTAACTTTAAGTGCTGAAACGTCGTGAGGAAACTGCATGTCTAAGAAATGATATAAAAATATTATTTGGAGGACATGTGTCCAAGTGACAAGTCAGCCAAACTGAAGCAGCGTGGCGGACCTTTCCCCTACAAAACCCTCTCAGATATTTCTGGTAGTCTTTACCCAGCTGTGGGCATTTACAAGCTGTTACTTTTTTTTACTAATGTTAATAAGATTAAAGAAGACTTCGTGAAAAGCAAAAAAAGTGATAAATAATAATTATAAATATAGTACCGCGGCCGCTTAGAATACCGGCGTGAAGTAGAGGCATCTTTCGCTTCTTTGTTTCATTCGGCGAGTCAGATAACCGGAGGTTCTCTCCCTCTTTCCCTTCTCCGCTCCCCAAATAACTTTAAAGGCCTGCAAGGCACCTGCAGCTCCTCTGTTGTTGCAGATGTACGGGAGCGTCATTAAACCTCTTACATCCCTTGATGTATCGATATATTCACGCCTTGTTCCCAACGGGGTAGGCAGAGACAATCTTCTTCCACTTGTTACGGTCCTGACATGCGTCTTTCGCTTCTCCCACTTTCATCAATCTTCGCATGAATACTCGTTGGTTTAGAGTACTCTTGACCTGGCCTTTTTTCAGAACGTCTCCGATTCGATCGTGAAATGTTCGCCTAGGTCTTCCTCTCCCGACTCTACCATTTGCACTTGATTGATCCTTTGATTCCCATAAAAATATACCGAATTCAAGTTTTACAGACTGCGATGGGGAGCAGCCTCTATTGTGAGGGTCACTGCGCTCATCAATTTGCCTGTCTAGCGTGCTGAGTACGCGCAATTCTTCCATTCATGGCATGCCAGCATTTAAATGCGCTTTTTTCGGAAAGGCCTGTGTTCAGTGGTGGACTTATGACTTCTACAGGATGATAAAGAAGATTAGTGAACTGAAACCCTGAATTCCTTTACGTGCCTTCTATACCAATATCACAGAACAGTAAATTGTACTACACTAATATATAAAACTACTTGATGGATTTTAATCGTACTTTTTTTTTTAAATGATCCTTACTATGCCTGAAATGCAATAGGCTGTGTGTTTTATTCGACTTAATATCACAAATGTGAAAGTTTGTATAACTGTCCGTTCTAATACGCTTAGATGTAGATTATTCCATGTAATAGGATACTTTTTGTGTTGTATCCCTGAGTAACATTTTGTTACCACGCGGGCGCAGCCGCGGGCAGTCACTAGACGCATATAATTCTCCAACCTCACGAGCGGTGTGGACGCAGGGTGCGGTGACGATGCAGTGGAACCTGGCGCAGGTGCTGCCGCGGGCGGTGCGCGAGCAGTTCTCCGCGGCGGTGGCCGGCTTCCTCAGCGCCGCGTACTCCGCGCCCGACCGGCTGCCGGCGCTCGTTGCCGGCGAGATCTCGCAGAGGCTCTTCCAGTCAGTACGCAGTCGTTGCTTATGGATATATATTCCCCTCGAATCACAGTACTTTCAATATTTGTTCGATAATATAGCCTAGTTTTGTAATTGGTGTTCTTTTCTTATGTTAGTTTTTATTCAATTTTAAAAATACATACTTCACGTAATAGTACAAACTTTGTTGTTAGATTACAACCTTGCGCACGTTAAAAATACCACCAAAATAAGTCTTTATGGGAAAATATGGAATTGCTTCGACACGTTTTTGTAACCTTATACCTCCAACCCTTAGTGTTGGAGATAACACATCACGAATAAAAAAAAAGAAATAGCACGAATTGAATAGCTATCAATTTAGTCAGAACAAAATTTTTCTTTTCTATTTTATTCTTCTTATTCGTTAATCTTGTCCACCGCCGCACGTAAAAGTACGTGCGAGTCTTTGGGTAGCTGTTAGCATGGCTTTTCACTCTGGAATGGTCGAGCAGAGTGGTTTTCCGTTTTAAACCTCAGTTTCCCGGCATTTTTTATGGGAGGCGGGACCCGAAAACCGGTCGCAGCAGTGCGCCTGCAGACCTTGTTTTGGCCACGACCGCTCTGACGCGGTGCGTGGAGGTATTTAACCGTGCTCGACCACTCCACGTCTTGGTCTGGAAGACATTTTTAATTAATATCAATTAATGTTAATAAGATTAAGTATTTGTAGATCGATTTAAATGGTTGATACATCAACAATATGTACACAAAAACGAATGGATTAATTATAAAATTATTACAGAGGGCCACGTAATTTACATTTACAAAAAAAAGTTTAATTTTTCTATTACGGCGACGTATATTACGGCCGCCCTGCACAGTTGCTGAACATTAGAATCGATCTTCAATCGACCCTAATAACAGATTGACTGAATTTGAATTAATATACATTTTTGTTATATTGTTTTTTATCTTGTATAAAAAATTTACTTAATAATATGTGCTTCAATTAATAAATAGCTTAATAATAATAATGACATTCTTTACGAGACACCTTACACGACACACCCGGTCCCATACTTCAGAAGCCAGTACGGGACGCCCCCTCGCCCCGCGCTTACCGCACAACTGCTCTGTCTAGACGGGTTCATCGTATATCTGTATTACAACTACTATACTTACTCTGTACCTTAATTGGCATGCGAGTAACGATAAGAATTTATCAATAGCTTTTGCGTATTACAGAGTGACCGAGAAGATAAATACGCGCATGCCAACTCTGCGCGCGTCGGACATCGAGCCGCAGCCGGGCCTGCGCGCGGACGCGTACGGGCCGGACGCCACGCCGGCGCTGCTGTTCGTCAACGCGGTGTGTAAAGTGCTGTCGCTGAACGACGCGCTGGAGGACCAGGTGACACTACTTTTTTGTTATGAGAAAGGGCCACACTAGTAAGCGGCTCACTTGAGGGTTAAAGGTCTAGTGTAAAGCACAATTTTATGATTAACTAGTCGTGTGGCCGATACGATTGGGTGGTGTAACAGATCAAGTACCATCAGACTTTCCTCAAATGTTAGAGTTGTCATCCCTTTTTTAACCCCATCCCATTTTGAATATTCATCCCCAAACCCCTTAAGGGACGAATGTTTTAAAATCCTTTCTTAGTGCTCATCCAATTATATAAGAAACTCCTGTGCATAATTTTAATGCTTCTGACCCAATGTTTTGAGCTCTGCGTCCGTGGTGCAGAATGTAAAATTAGAAAAATGTGTGCAGGTGACGCTGCTTAGGCGCAACCTGCTGCGGCTGATCGGCGTGGGCGAGTTCAGCGCCGCGGCGCAGTGGCGCGAGCCGTGCGCCGCCTGCGTGCTGCCCGAGCTCATCTGCAACGTGTGCAACGCCTGCCGCGACCTCGACCTGTGCCGCGACACGCACCGCGACACGCGACACGACACGTTAGTGCCCGCTTCTGCTTCCTCCTTCATTGTCTAATTAGCATAAAAGCACACATGTTCACGCGCGCACACACACGCCGTGTGTGTGAGAGAGAACACAGACACATATATCTCAGGATAAGCAAAGGAACTTCCAACTCAGTGGAAAAACAGGCTTATTATGTGTTGCTTTGGAGCAACAATGCTCCAATGCGAGAACCAGTTAAAGTTAACAACATATTTTAGAATTTTCACCAGTGTCGAAGAGGCATTTTAGAAACATGAATTACACTCATAAACACCCACAATCGAAACAATTATTTTTAAGTAATACTTGTCCCGTGTAGGAAGTAAACCTGCGTCCGTAGCGCTGTAGCAATCACTCCGCCACTACATCAACCGATCTAACCAATATTGAAAATATTTGCGCATTGAGCTACTTGCTCTTTATGCTCTTCTTGTATCCGATGTAATGCTTATGCTATAAAATCAGAGGAATGTTTAGAGGCTGTGTGTCGAACAAATTCTTCGTCTGTAATTGAAACCAGTACTCTTGTACATAGGTACGCTGACTACCTTACCTAGCAGTCAAGAGTATGTTATAAAAATGACGTAGATCTATATAGCCTATATCGTGTAGCGACATCTACGACACGATAAGAAGCTCTAAAACATAAATTAATTGCCAGTCTTCAACAGGAAATAACACCTGAAGATGGCACTATCCACAACACGCATAAATCCGTCATGCCACTATGAAAGTTTCTTCAGATGCATACTATATAACTCCTTCCATTTTCCTGTTCCCGTGTCGACGTATAAGAGCGTATCGAACAAACAATACACCCACGTACTCACAATACACCCGCGTATCAGGGCGGTTCTTACCGTCCAATGCTAACGATACATCTCGACCGACCGAGACGAGGTCCGAACCTTCCTTGGACGGTCCATAGACAGCTTATCGAACAAAGGTAAGCAGCAGATGTACACTTGTACACATGTTTATAATAAATCACTGCCGGCCTTAAGGCAGTGATGAAGCTGTAAAAGCCAAAACGAATTTCCTGCGCAATACTCCATATTCAAAAGCTATGCTAAGCTATTCTTAAGCATAACAAGACTTAGTCCACCAGATGGTAGATAGTCGCTGCGGCCCATAAAGCCATTAACACCAGCATCTTACCTCCATTCAAAATCAAAATGCATATGTGTTGTCATTACCAGGAAATGGTTCTTCCGGGTTGTCAAACGCCACACTAAATAGCAGCATTATGATGCTATTTTATGCTTATGTTCTTTAAGATTGTAATCCCATCCAGTTGAAGCAAATTATATTTATTCTGCAGCTATTATTCTTATGTTATTGTTAATTTTGAAGTTCGCTAACATTTTAAGTCACATTAAGATTAACCTTGTAGCATTGTGTGTTTAAAAAGCATAAAACCCTTGCTTGTAGCATCGAAACCAATCACTGGACCACTGCGTTAACTGAGTCATCAATATTCATTCATAATTATCAGTTATTTAATTATGTATGTAAAAAATTTAATAACAAAGTAAAAATACATGACATCATATCTATTTCAGTCATGTATGCCTGTGCCCTACTTGCGGAACTCCATATGATAATCAAGAGTTGGAATGGAGGCTTATAGAAATAATGAACAGACGGGCCATGAGCTACACATTGCAGGACATTGTTTGTACTAGATGCAATCAGGTGAGTCAGAACTCTTTTCAACATTGGACTTATATCATTTAAACAGTGTGCCCTTCCTCTATGCAGAAGTGCATAGACCCTAAGTCTCAACAATATTGTTTCTAACCATAGGTCTGAAGGATTTCTATAAAAAAAGAAGAACTTTCATATATCATAATAAAAAAAAATCTATTATTTCTACACGTCAAGACTAATATGCTGGAATAAGTGGTTTTTAAGTGGGTTCCACCACAACACTCAACTCTGAAAAGAGCTTATGGTTCCGCACTTTGCATGTTATTCACTGTTGAAATACAAATACAAAACTAGGCGGAAATCACTCCTGATATTTAAAATTTCTTTGCCCAGTAAATAGAGTGGATCATTGGCGGCATAAAAATTTGTCTCCCCATCTTATCCCATTGTTGTTGTGATTATCAACTGAATGAACTGCCTGAAAAATCTCACGGCCTCTACATATCCATCTCAAATATGCCCGACCTAAATTATCCCTACAGGTGATAGGCAGCAGCATTTAGGGTGAGAGGTGTGTGATATTACGATCGACAACCTGCTCTGGGAGCGTAGCGACTGCGACAAATCCTCCAAAGAATTTACTGGCCTCTACTGTCTCTGTTCAGCAATTAACTGCTAGAGATGAACAATAATCTATTTGAATATTTCAAACTGTTTTTGTTAACTACAAATTATGATTGCAGGTGAAAAGAGAGAACCTGGCCGTTGTTTGCAACTGCGCCGGCGATTTTGCTTTGATGCTACCTCAGAAAGAAATCCACACACAACTGATGACATTCAAGACAATCGCCGAGTATTACAAGATGCCATTGTTGTTAGAATTAATTGAATTTAATTTAAGTAATATGTGATATAAATTAAGAGTAAATTAAAATATTAAATACTTCTTCTAAAATTGTTGTTATTTCACTTTTAATCATTTTCATTATTATACTTTTTTGGTAACAAAGTTCTTGATGAACAGACAGTTTGGTAGAAGAAATCACAGAGAATATTCATATAGGGAGAGATATACTGTACACACGAACATTGAAGACCACTTTCGCATTTGCAGTTTGGTGGTAAATGGTAACGGTGAGATTATTATTTTTCAAACTCCAGTGGTCTAAAAATACTATTATTGTTAAGAAAAAACTTAAGAACTCAAAAGAAAGTAATTTCTCAACATCAGCTGTATAATAAACAAACAAAATTGAATGACTTACAGCATCCCAAAAAAAAAGATCAGGGTTTTAATCATGTATTTATACATAGAAGCAATAATTAATATGTCCCATTGTATTGGTTATAGTGAAATAATAAAGTTGTATAAAGAATAGTAATTGTATGTTTTATATAAAATAATAACAGGATATATATGTTTCAAATCAGAATATGATTAACAAATTCTTATTTGAAACGTGTTTAGTGCCAATTTTCGATAATTATTTCAGTTTTGAATATCCCAGATTATTAACTATGATTACATTGGAAATTACAATTATAAAAAAAACGAAAGGTAATTAGTATTATATTACTATTAATAAAATTACATTATTTCACAAATTTCAACCATTAAAATTTAGTATAAATGAATAAACTTAAAGTGTGCTTCTTTCCTCATTAGGGGTTTGACCCAGGCCTTTGGCGACTTCACTTATACATAACCACTGCCCATCGGCATTCTCTCGCCAAAGACTAACCTTATTATCACCGCCAGAAACAGCTAAAATATTTCCAGTCAGTGACCAGCTGACACTCCATACTACATCATCAAAGGTGTTTAGGATTGTTGGTGTCCAAGAGACATTGTCATCACTTGTCCAGATAACAACTCGTTTGTCTTGAGAGCAGCTTGCAATCATAGAATGTTGAAGTCCTAGTGAGGGTGCCCATGCTACATCCCTCACCCAATCCATGTGCATCTCAAGGCGATTCTCTTCTACCCACTGGTCTCCTTGTTCTCTCCATATCTAAAAATCAGGAAGTATTAGTTTTAGTGTGAGAAAGCTAGATAAATTCTGTATCAAATGGTAGGCAACAATAATATAGTGCCTGCTATGTTTTATATTGATTTTATATCAAAATCAACAACTGTTTATGCTATAGTATTTTTTCTATGGTTTACACCAAGAGCATCTAAATATGTTAAACAATTAAAACATTAAAGTATAAGAGTCTTGATAACTTTTTTATTTCTGTTTATAAAATATTCATAATATTGTGTAAATAATTTTGTATTACACACTAAAATGTCGAAAAAGTGTGATTTGTTACTACTCACATACTTCCTAAAAAGACAATGCAATAGGCCCTGATCCATCTACCATGGAGGCCACCTAAATTTATCAATTCCATATACATTTCAATAAAATAGGACACCACTGTGTTTTCTGACATAAGCTTACCACTTGAGGACTGTCAGTTCTATTAGCTGTCTGGCAAGCACATTTTTTAAGTTACTTATATTCAAATATATATTGACACCAAAGCAAATACCTAAATAGAATTATGTGATAAAGTGTTATCAATTCCACTCGTACTTTACTAATATCAAAGGAAATATTATTTATGATAAAATATAATAATAAAAATTGTGATACCTATGAGAGGTTCTAATCATAACCAATACCACCTATTCCTTATGGGATATTACTAAAAATGCTATGAATAAATGCAAGCAAAATAATTATATGATAATAAAAGGTATTGCTTTTCTATTAGACCTACACTGTTAAGTGTACCTCAAAGAAAATTACAATGATGTAGTTTAAGGTTTACCTTAATCAAATTATCACATCCTCCAGATACTATCCTTTTAGGTGCTTCTTTATTACTAAGAGGGTCCAAGTTTAAGTCAGCAGATATCGCTGGGCACCAACTAATAGAGTTTACACCTATAGCATGTGCACCAGGAATTTTTTTTACATCCCAATTACCTCCATCTTGGTTGTATGTGATGATAGATATAGATCCGTCGGAACTGCAACAAGCTAGCATAAGTCCATATTCAGCAGGAGCCCATGCCACGGAGTTTACAGAGCTCTCATGACCCGTGTATTCGTACAACTTTGTCCATTCGCCAGACTCTTTCCAAATAATAACTTTTCTGTCATAGGAACAAGAAGCCAACAGATTACCATATTTCGGGTGTGCCCATGCGACCTGCCATACCGGCCCAAAATGACCTTTTAAATCAGCAGCAAGAGTTTGCGTGCCGCTCTTTATGTCGTAAATCTTGACCGAATTATCTGAGGAACATGTGGCTAATCGCAATCCATAGTAATCTAATTCAGCATCATGTATCATATCTTCGTGACCCGTATCGATAGTATTTAAGACACTTATCATTGTTTAATTTTTAAATTACAGAAACACTAATTATATATTAATAAGTTACTCTGACGTATCCAGATGATATTCTAAGCTGAAATTGAATATAAATAAATTGTAATCAAAGATTTGTCAGATGTCATTATTTGTTGACGTGGAATTTAGTGTTGCTTACTAGAGATGGTTGTTATTTTAACAACAGATAGTGAATGCAGATTATGAGAATAAAAACTGAGCAAGCCATGCTTATATTACTTATTTTGATAACTGCATCGTTTAACGTCCATGGACGTTTGCGCTACCGGGGAGGAAGAAACCGATATGATAGGGTGGTGGCCGGAATGCTGAGACCTGGACAGGGCATGGTAGCTAGTCAGTTGTATCGCCTTTTCAACTTGTGTTGGACAATGGGTCGAGTACCAGGAGACTGCTGCAAAGCATTAATCGTGCCACTGTTCAAAAGAAAAAGGTCGCAACAAGATTGTAAAAATTACCGAGGTATTAGCCTACTGAGTGTCGTCGGCAAATTGTATGCTAAAGTTTTGATAGAAGGAGTCATGGATGAAACTGATGAAAATATATGGGATGTGCAAGCAGGATTTCGAAAGGGGATGGGATGCACGGATCAGATATTCTTCTTAAGGTGCACAGTTGGAAAGTATTTGGCTAAGAATCAAAAAGTCTATTGCGCTTTCATAGATTTGGAGAAGGCCTATCACAAAGTGGTGAGGGATGAATTGTGGTCGGCACTACCTTTGCATGGAGTGAGCAGTGATCTGATACGAGCACTGAAATCCCTATATGAGGGTTCCAGAGCTTGTATCAGAATAAACGGGGCGTACACGGACTGGTTTGATATCCATAAAGGTATCTCTATAATCGTACCAGAATGTATCTACTGGCTTCCCGTGGTTGCCTTTAAGTAAGGCAGCACATGCCTTTTTTTAAAACATTTTTATATATAATTTTTTTTAAGTGTTAACCTTGTTGGTAATCCTAAATAAACAAATAAAGGTGTTAGACTGGGCTGTGTAGCATCCCCATGGCTGTTCAATTTATTCATGGATAGTGGTTTGACAGATTTGAAGGAGATTAATTGTGGACTAAGAATGAATGAGTTGCTTGTTGAATGTTTGCTCTACGCCGACGATCAAGTCTTACTTGCGTCGTCGGCTGAGGAAGTGCAGGCAATGGTGACATTAATGAATGGGGACTAGAAAGAAAGGGAATGAAAGTAAACGTTAATAACACAAAGGTTATGGTGTTTGAAAGAGAGGAAGTATGTATCAAGATTAGGGAAGATAGTTTAGAGCAAGTGAACGAGTTTGTTTACTTGAGAACAATGTTTACTCGAGCTGGAAGGTACGTGTATGTGACATTGAAAGGAGAGCAATAGCAGGTAATATGGTGAATGGGGCATTGCATACATTTATGAACAGCCAAACAATATCTCACAAAGCTCGTTTGGCTGTGCATAGAGGGGTATTGGTACCAACACTAACATATGGAAGCGAAAGCTGAATATGGGAGAAAAGGCATGAAAGCAGGATAAATGCAGAAGAAATGAGAGCGTTAAGAAGTATGATTGCTGTGAAGATAACTGACAGTGGCGTGAAAAACGATATAGTGACATGAATTGAGAAAGGGATGCTGAGCTGGTTTGGACATGTGGAGAGGATGAATGAAAGTTTGAGGGTTGACGAAACAAATATATGAGGCAAGTGTAAATGCTAAAGTCGGGAGAGGAAGACCTAGATGAACATTTCACCATCAAATCACAGACGTTCTGGAAAAAGGCCAGTTAAGAGTACTCTAAACCAACGAGTATGCATGCGAAGATTGATGAAAGTGGAAGAAGCGAAAGACGTATGTCAGGACCGTAGCAAGTGGAAGAAGATTGTCTGCCTACCCCGTCGGGGACAAGGCGTGCATATATACATAGGGTAAAAATTATAAGACAGGGTAATTTTAGGGTCTGAATTTACTTTAAGTATTTGTATAAATGTGGTTTTTTGTGGAGTGAGAATTGTGAATAAATGCCAATAGATATTGTATCGAAAACAAACCAAGAACTCAAATGTTTCCGAAAATGGCAAAAAAATTTGAATTTACGAATTGTCGAAGGAAAAATGATTTATAACCTAGCTATTATAATAGTGGTATTTCTTTTGCTAATTTAAGTAAAAAAGTAATAAGTTTCGAACAACTCAAGCATAAGTATATATATTACTTTGGAAATAGGATGTCTCTGGTACAGAGTGTAACGACTGTGAAGTATAAATTAAATTTTGTCATTAATCTTCAAATGACTTATAACAATAGAATTGTAATATAAACAATAGAATGTAGAATGTAGGGTTTTATAAAAAAAAGGTACCTAATAAACTCTTATTTCATCTAAATATTATTTCTTTCATTATAAATATCGAAACCGTAATCAACAAAAGTAAACATAAGATATTCTAACTAAATAAATTTTAACAATAACTCCACAGGCACTAATTTAATCATAGTCTCTCAACACGACTAATTAGCAGTTGCGGATTTGTATATTTGCCGCCAGTAGGCTGTTCAAGTTTTGCTGCCTCTACAAACCTCTGCAATTCGTCAATAAAATTGCCATTTTATTATTTGTGCTCTATCGTCATCATTAAATGATCTTTTTCCGTTATTAGTATGATTGTGAACTAAGGGATCGTTGGTTCAGTTCCTAGATTATTCTTACAACTCACGATTTAGTTAATTTTACTAAAGAAATAGTTTTTGGGTATATTTCTGAGGTAAGAAAGGCTTAATCATATACTACTTATGTACAAAAATATTGCAATATTGTAAAATATTCGAGACTTCTTTACTCCGTGTATATAATAGTTTTTTTTTTATTTATGTTATCTTGTATTTAAAATTCAGAGCCAATTTTGCCGCCGCCCTAAAATTTGCCGCATTAGACTCCAGCCAACTCAGCCTGCGAGAAAATTCACCACTGCCAATTAGTATTTTTATTTTATTGAATAGGATGATATTTAATAACCTGTAAATAAATCATTAAATTGTATCATAACTTTGAAACAAGTGACATACTATTATTACCAGTCATACTAAGACTAATGTCACTACAAGGAACAAACGTTCTTATTATATCCAAAAACTAAAAAATGTAAAATTAGTTACAAAACAAAAGTAAACGTTACAAAATACCTATGCGAAGCAGGCGAGCACCATTTAAGATTATAATATGTCGATTTGGGTGATAACAAAATGGAGTGAGCATCAAGTATTTGAATAAAGCAAACCTAATATCTAATTTCTAAATATCCTACAACGAAGCCAATCACGGTCCCTCCCAAGAAAGAAATACAAAGAAACACTGTCATAGTTTAATACCATATTCTCGATAGCTAATTCGTTGTTTGCATTACAATCTCCAGTGTATATATAATGTGTACTTTTTGCAGAACACCAAAATATACTAAACTATATAAAAAAATGCCATGTCTGTGCAATGTACATAAAATTTAAAATATATGACGCTCCACTCGATCACTTGATCAGTGTTAACGATACTCTATGACTCTCCTGGAAAACGTAATCCGTCTAACGTCAATGTCAAAAACTTATTTTTATTTGAAGTGTTATACTGAAAATTTAAAATAATGATGAGCTAATAAGAAAAATTGTTTAAATAACGAAAATGTCTGCGAAAGAAGGAGATATCTTTTACAATTTGCAGAGTTTACTAGATCAAGATTATCGTGGCGTTAACGTACGTAATATCAAGTCAAAAATGTGCCCATAAAGATAATGTTTTTATAATGTAATATGATGTTTTCAGATAGCGGTATATGCACTTGCCACTGCGTCGCTAGCATTCTCAATTCATAAAATCCGTCCGGTATTTATCAAATTACTTGTTCATCGTTTTGTTAAATTATTACATAACAATAATACATAAGTAATATGTTATTAGGTTAGCAAGTTTTCGAAAGCTAGTAAAGTGCCTGATCATTTCATAAAGAATCATGAGCCATTGAAGGGAGTTTATTTTGGTGTTCAACACTCCCCTGTGCGACTTCTGGTCAACCATAAAGCTCCGATATATTTACCACTATGGCATTCCAGTAAACAACCAATCCCAATCAAGGTGAGTTATCAATGTTATGATAAGCATATTGACCTTCAAATTACTTGTGCCAAAATATCTAAATAATATCTAATAATATTGATGCCTCTAGAAATTTAGAAAAGAACATAGAAATTGTTTTTAATTCAATTATTGTACTTCTCCAAGTCCTTTATCATAAAACTCTTGTCAGGGAACTATTAGTATTATGGCATAAGAAGTACAGCACTTAAATTAATAATTACACTTTTGAATAACCACCTTCAAAAAGTTGCTATCAATTGTACAACTTATAATATATGATGAGGTGAATAATATTGTTGTGCTATGGGTGGCAAGATTGGTGTAAAAAGTCGGTATCCTAAAATTCTATTTATTTTTACCACTCACACATGATCTTCCTGACAGTAACCAATCCTCTGTCTTTTCCTCTTTTATTTCTTCCTTTTCTCTTAATTTTCTTCATGAATCTCTTCCACTTACTTCAGAAATCACCACTGAACTGTTCTTAGCGTGCTCCAGTTCTCCTTTTATAGGCCAGAATTTCGATAGTCTTTTTGTTTTCGATTCCAGAATTTTTATGAAATTATGTTTTATTTCAACTTGTGTAGAGCTACCCTTATTTACATATGAAAGAGTTTTGTTAACATAGACTGGATTTGTTTTGCCTCTATTTATTATGTTAAAGCAAACGAAACAAATAAATGTACAGGTACATATTAAATTAACAAAACTGGACATTTGCTCCAGTAAATTGAGAAGAATTGTCATTGGGTCTACCACTAGTACTGTTTAACTGAGTATCACTCTTGATCCAAAACTCCCAATGGGGGCCTCCAATATTTCCTAAGTATACTTAGTTCTGCAGCATATGTAAAAAAAATAAAAAGTTGGAATAATGTTGATACAGCTATTATATATTAGTTTATTTTACTTTTTCCATAGCAAAACGTCATGTGAATTTTGCTCAGAGGGAAGACATGCAACTGATATAGGAACCATTTTCTTTTTATAAAAAAGAGATTAGATTTCATTTCTTCACATGGTTGCGACTATGGGAATTTTATTTTCACAACATTGTGAAATAGTGTAATTAATTTTTATATTTAAATATAAATAGAAAATTGTTTACAGCCACAAATAAATATACACATATCTGCTAACTGAATTCAGGCATGCAATGTGCTTCATTTTATTAATTAGATTTTTGCATTTTTAAATAAACTAGTAGCAAAAAGTGTGATTATTTATTTTATTGACTTTGTGATGCTTTATTTTTAAATGCCATTTACTTGGTTATACTATTTTATTGCTGTGCAGTAGTGGATAATGAACCGGCCACTCCCTTTATTCACATGGTAGAGCCAAGCAGCGGCTTTTACTCCTGGGCTGGCCACTCCACCACTACTCTCCGAATACCCTTTAAGGCTGGCAACGCACCTGCAGCACCTCTGGTGTTGATGTACGTGGGCGACGGTAATCACTTACCATCAGGTGAGTGGCTTGCTCGTTTGCCACCTTTCCCATAAAAAAAATGTGGGTGTCATAAGAGGAGACCAAGGGAAGAGCCTCAGAAATCTCATAGCAATCTATAGGAGACAACCCGCCGACTCGGTTTCCCCTCACTTTCTTTCTTCTAGATCGGCTAAAGGTCAGAGACAGAGGATAATTTGGTCGCGCTTAGTTGTGCCAAATGGAAATTCGTCGTTTCCACCTACCTCAGTAGGTGACAGGCGTTAAAGTTTACACAATTGTTCATAAATGTTTAATTTATTTATCTGTTTCTTATAGCTGTGGGGTGTAGACATTGTTAGTGGCAATGCTGTGAACTGGCTGGAATGTGTGGCGAAAGGACAAAAAGTGACCCTCAAACCAATCGGAAGAGACAAGGAAGATCTTGTTTCAACTGTTTTACTACATTTACCACAATCTGGGGTATTATTTATTTCGAGTTGCTTCCATTTAGTACTTATTTATTTATATATATATATATATATATATATATATTTTATACACAGGATATTGGGTATGATTATTGTCAAATAGAATCCATGTTAGTGAGGCATGTCCCTGTAATTGTGACACATTTTACAAACATTCAGTTTATTTATTTTAAATACTTAAGCTTTTCTGTGATAAAATGATATTTCTCTTCCTCACTTCACCAGTTTTTCTAAATCTACTGTTGGACATAACAAAATATGTCTTTCCCAGAAAGCGATAGTAAGAGCAAGGTCCGCATTTCATAAATAGTTTGTCACCATCCTCTGGGCAGGTGTGTATGTGGTGAATGTATTGAATGAAAGCTATTTTCAGAGCTTTTTTTTAGCAAACGCGGTACAGAGGTTAACAATTGAAAAACAACAATTTTAAACCCACATTTGTTTGAGCTTTTCTGATGATATTTTTGTTTGAGCAAAATGTATATAACACTGAAACTAACAATTCTACATTATAGACTCGATGTAATTACACTACATTATATATAATTGGATTTGTATGTCAACAATCTTCAATACAAAATTGCAGAAGCTATAGGTTGTTCCAATACGACTTTCCACCAACAAGAATGAGAGAAAATATGACGATTAAATAAGGTTTATGTTAGAATTGTTAGCATTTCCCATTTAAAAATAAAAATATCATTTATCTTGGAGTGTGAGTGATTGTGCATTGGACCTTTTGGTTGTTACTTTTTCTTTATTGTTTAAAGAGGGATTACAAATCACATATATTCACTCTATCAAATACAGATAATCACAAATAATTAACGATTATCTCTTCTTTGATACATAACTAACCTAATTATGTGTTTTGATTTGATGAAAGGCTGATTCGGCACAAACTATGTACTTTATATAAGGTGTTAAGAAATAAAAATTTACACAATGGCGTTTTTAGGTTAAAACAGTGGAGACTTTAGATATTGGACAGAAGTTGGTAGAGCTGGGGTTCGCAAAGGCTTCTGTACCGCAAGATATTAAGAAGAAAACTCTTGAGTCACAACTAGCACCTGTTATATTGTCAGCAGAGAGTTGTGCGAAAAAATACCGCAATGGTATCTGGTCAGATCAACTTCCCCCGCTACCTATATATGTTATTTATTGGAGGAAAGGGTCACGGTTTATGACAGATATCCTTATTTTAACTGCTAATAAACTTGTTCAATTTTTGACTTTTGCATCTAAAAGTGCCTTAATTGGAACTAAAAATTTAGCATTACGACCTTTTAGGTCTTCATCTAAACAAATTCAAACTACATAAAATTATTTATTAATTGTTACAAAAATTTACTAAGCATGCATTGAAAACTGAGTCTATCAGTCACTGATTTCCAACACTTCGATCTTCCAGAATAGACTGTTGGAAATTTTGTAAATGTATATAAATATAGTTGGCTAATAAATCTACTTAAATAATTTGCTTTTCATTTACAAATAACATTTTGCAAGTTTAAAACATGCTAGTAAGTACGTTAAGTTGCCCAAATATTTCTCGAAGTTTCTATAAATGTTCGCCGATGTGTCAAATGTAACATGTTCGAAACAATTTACAAATACGAACTTTTCTTCGGTTGGTACCGTGTGCTAGTCCATCACTGTTATGTAATGATCATAACTACTACATAGAAATACTCCCGTTAAACCCCCACCCCTAATGTAACGATTTTTTATTATTTACTTTGGAGTGATGATATGTTGCTACTGGAGCCAATAGACACCTGCAAACTACTTCACAGATGTATTGTCTTTATTGAGATGACACAGACTAAAATGGAATGACTCACATTATCCAATTATACTGGTTCTCGATACCCTTCAATAACTACCTTGACAAGTCGAAAGTGGTAGCAAAACCTCGCGACCTTTATATGCCAGACTAACCATCTCAAGTGTTAGACCTTTCTTTTCTTCGCGGGGCAAGAATGCCCGACCAAAACCCAACGGTCTTTCTCCTTCGCCGCATATGGACAGGGGCCACAGAAACGTTTTCACAATCATCCGTGGAGGGCAGGGAGAACGGCGCATAGTAATACCGGCACTCGACCCATCAGTGCCCTACCATGGCCGCATCAGCAGTGCAGCCCCGCCACGGTTCGAAGAATATGATATCGAAATACCATCACTCCTCTTCCCCCGCGCCTCCGCCTCAGCTACGGATGGTAGGGACAGCGGTGCAAAGCAACGACACTAGCAACCCCCCCACAGTCCATCAACTCTCATCCGAACTGAGCTCGCTAAGGACACTCGGAACGGCCAGGCTTCGCAGGCTTCAGCTTTGTGTTATTTCTCAGACATGCTGGTTTCGACACGATGTTTCCATAACCGCCGAACAAGCGGCGAAAGTCACTACTTAAAAGTGAAATTAACAATTTTAGAGAAGTTTTCTGCAGGTTAAGCTTTCAGGTTTTTTTTTCAAGTCTAAAACTTGACTGCTTCTTAGCGAAATCGACAGCGGCTGCTAGAAATAATGCTTCGTCACACGTCGACCATTGCTTCTTAATAGTACAATTAATTATAAATTATAAAATTTTTATTGGGTACACAAATTTGTGTTTCATTTTCATATCAGGCTGAGGCAGATACGATATTATATCACAGATTAGATATGGTTATGTCACCTCTAGAACGTATGACAAGATAAAAAAAAATGTAATACATAATTGAACCAATAGCAGTAAAGTCCCAATTTGTTTTTTATTATGGGAAAAGAAGGGCAGACTAGCAAGCCGGTCACCTGATGGTAAGTGATTACCTACGCCCATCTGCAACTCCAGGGGAACTGCAGGTGTTTTACCAGACTTTAAGAATATTTGTTGAGAGGAAAGAGGGGAGTGGATCTCACTCACCGAACGAAACGCAGAGGCACAAAACGCCTCTACTTCACGTCGGTATTCTGCGAGGCTGCGGTACTGCCCCGGTTGAGTCGGACTATTCGAGCAGCAGCAAAGGCCGCCGATTTGCTCTACCACGTACAAAATTATTAACTAGGTCAATGTCAACATATAAACTGTGTGTTTCTACATATAAACTTCTGGTGAACCACGAAATGCTGATAGCACAGCACACAGTGTGACAAAATTTGGACAAACCCTAAAGCCTGGACTAGAAAAATGCAAGAAAATAATAGCGGTTATTGAATTTAAATGTATGTGGCTCTTCTCAAAAAGGAAATCTATTTATGCTGTGAATCTTATCAAGTAGTCCACGAGCTCATGGGCCAGTTCACCGCTGTGGAACCGGGGCAGGTTTCAATTGCAGTTGTAGAATAAAATAATGTCTGTAAAAAAGCACTGTTTATTCAAATTAAATATGTGGTATATATTACATTAAAATATATATCTTAATTAAAATAGCAAAAGAAAAAATACAACTAATAATCTAATAAATGAAATAATATCCATTGAACCATTTCCTTTTATGTAACACCAAGTAATTTTGTACCTATTAAAATAATTGTCACTTGAAAGTAACCATTTACATTTTACAGATAATTTACGACAAAATACTGTTTAATGATACGGCAGTCGCCAAGCTCGAGTCAATGCTTTTCAATGATTGTATACCAAATTATTATAAGTAGTAAATACCTAGAAACATTATGCCGTTATCTTACCAACATAATATTGTTTTAAATTTTTAATTTCTTGTTATCTAATCACGGCACCTTTCATCAACTTAGCTTTGTGCAACTGCGGTTCACGCGAAACGAAGTCGTGGATATAAAAATACAAAAAGCAAGTCTGATCCCCGATTCGGAGTTGTCGCACCGATAAAATGGTAGGTCGAAAAATATAGTCGAGGTGGGGCGTGCTCACCGCTCGCTGCCACCTAGAAGTTGGCGGAGCGGAGGGCGGGGCGGGGGGCGGGGCGTCGTCAGAGTACGCTGCACCGCGACAGCCACGACGTGGGCTTGCGCTGCTGTTCGTTCGCTTTCAGTTGGTGCGCACCGCTTCGGGCACCGGGCGGATTACTCGCCTCCTGCGTTCACACAAACCGAACATGTGTCAAACAACTGTCTTATATTCTAGGATCTATACACATATATATACACAGAGAGCTAAGGATTAAGAAAACCCCCAAAAATTTTGGGACTGTCTTTGTCTAACCGTGTACTGTCTAGAGGCAAAGAATAATAAAGTGCCCAGCAGTAGAACAGTTCATGAGCTGTCTCTTACATACAAAATTTTTTACATAATATGTAATAGAATTCATACCATACTATAAGCTGATAAAAATTTATGACGACATATCAACATAACACGAACATTAGCAACACATTAGTACTGTTCTACAATGGTCAAATAAACGAAAACCATTCAAGTGTAGTGATTACGAAGCTGAGTATTTTTTAATATTAAGATGAAACTAGACATAAAACATTATAATCAAATTATATTAGTATACCTACAAAAAGCCATCAAGAAATTGTTATTATATATAATTAAGCTAAACCTATATACTGATAAAACTTAATGAAATGTAATAACATGGAATGGAGAGAGTACGTGAAAGCAGAACATAGTTGAAATATTCTCTTTGGAGAAAACCATGAGTAGAAGAACAATAAGAAGGTACTTCTGTCATGATTTCATCATCTTTCCAAGGTTGACACACTTCTACCTTGCCATATTGGGTGTGCAATATACACCCAACTTCTGATTCTCCGACAAGTGTGACGTGTTACAGTACGAATTGTTTAACTTGCTTCTGTGAATTTTGAAACTAATGGCGCCGCAGTAAGCTTTTTAAGTTAGGTAAGTTATTTAGGTCCGACGCATGCGCAATTGAGTAATCGCGTTGTGGAAGTTGTACGTAATACGATCTCTCTGTCGCTGGTATACGATTGAATAATGCACATGTCCCGCTCGCTCCGTGCCGTTTGGTTGTTATTTCTGTTATTGTCATTATTTATTGTTGACCATAGTAATTAATCTACGTAGACTAACAGATTTTAAGCATAATACAGTTATCAAGGTTGGATGGAATAATTTTTATGACCCATGTCAAAATGTAACATGCAGACATAACATTGCTCTTACACACCTTATCAAAAGAAATAAATGAAGGTTACATTTGTTAATATCGTACATACATGCATGCAGTAAGGTCAGAACAATGTCTATGTAAAGCTTGGGAATGTAATTTTATAATAAATAAGAGCTAGACTCCTATTTCTATTATTTCAATAGACATTATTAGAACTAAACCAAAATAAGAATAAACCGAGCATAATGATGCCAGAAACATAAGCGTAAGATAAAAAAAAAACACCACAACTACAGATAACATATGAAGCTCCAATTACCTTCTGTTTTTGAAAGGAAAGCCATGGAACAGAAAAAGACATATTAAATTAGTGAAAATGACAAGAGTTACGGATTTCCATCTGGCACGAGAGTGTAGAGTGTAGCTAAACGGGCATCAGCAAACAATTTTCCGGAATATACACGTGACAGGTGCAATCCCGTCGCGGGGTTCGCTCCCGGAAATTGTTATGACATTTTCAAGACTTTTCTCTTAGTCGCTTCTTACAGAGCCCATGAGAAGAAAGGGGTTGACAGATATACTTACACTACGCCTATAAAATACAAATTGATATATTTGATCTTAATGTATTTTCAAATGTTTTAATTTTAGATTTAAAGATTTGTATAATGAATAGTATCAAATTAAATGTACTTATCTAGCACTTACTTAGCTTACTTATTCAGCACAGTCTCTACCATCAACTAACTTTGCTATGATTACCTAGAGTGAAGAACTACATGTGAGTGCAAAAGTTACATTTTATCAATAGATCTAGTTCCTGGCGCAATACATATATAGTAAAATTTGTAGGTAATAATTTTAAATAAAATTATACACAGACTGCAGAAATTATTTAGTCAACTAGATTTATGACAAATTTTGCTCTCACAAAATGGAGGTGTACACGCTTCATCAGAGGGTAAAAATTGTTAGCAAAATATTTGATACGATATAAATTTGCACTTAAAGGCAATAATTTGTAAATACCATCTAATACAATATTTAATCATAATCATTGTAATGTTAGTCTGCATTATCTATGTAGTATAACTAGAATTCAAGCACTATTATCGTTCGTCGTCTGGGACGCACTTTAGAAAAGAAAAATAAATCCCAAATGCAAACATATCGCTGCGGGCGGTGCGCCGGCCGCTGCCGTGGCACACTCGCTACGTCTACCAGTAAAACTAACGTTACGTTTCATGTCCTACCTATTCACTTCCTTCTGTATCCTACTTAGTTGCTACTAAGTAACTACTTACAACTATTATTTAAAATAAAACATAAACCTTCTACACACTAGATTATAATGAATATATACTAATAATGTATTATTCCAATTAACAGAAGAATAATTATTGACAAATCGCTTGATTGTCAGATGAATAAACACTGAAAATAAAGAGTTACTGTTTGAAAGTAATGCCATGATGTGATTGAAAACTGTTTTTCTGGGTCTTTTTCACATATTGTCTCATTAATTGGTTTCGATCAATGTAAATTTTGAAATAATGGAAGCACACGGTGACACATGAATGGCAGAGATGAGTTTGAAAAAAAAATGAGGGGGTTTACATGGTCGTCATAGAAAATGGTAACACTACAATTTATACCTGTTTTTTCTCCATTTTCGCCTTTATATCTCTTGCTAAAGTGTAAAATGCATATTCCACATTTAATGAGTCTTTTGCAGATGTTTCTACAAATTTAATTTGATATTCTATTGCTAATTGTTCACCTCTCTCTTTTGAAACCTGAAATAGAGAAAAGTGCACATTACATTCTATAATCTATCTCTATATCTATACTAATATATAAAGACTTGTATGAAATAAATAGTGCAAGCAAATCTTCAAACCCACTTCACCAATTTTTATCAGATTTTTTAAATGTTTATTATGATTTTGGATTAGTGATAGGAAAAAGGGTAACTAGTAGGAAAGTACTGTGCACAAATGCCCACTTGTTGATATTTTGTGTTAGATAGCTAGTTCAATGAGGAAAGTTCAAATCAAATGCAGGTGAAACCGAAGGCACAGTATAAAATAATAACTTTGGCATTAGTAAGATTAAATAGCATTAAATTACATTCTTAATATCCTACATGATCATCTTAGTACAAGAATAAACAAGATAAGATTTGTTTTATTTAATTGTTACAACCCTTACATTTTGCAGTCTTTACTTAAAATTAGAACTTTTTACAAAATCTAACAGTGTAATTTTCTCCTGTTTCAGAAACATTCATACACATATTTTTTAAAACATTGAGAGTAAAACGTAGGCTAACTAACAGGAAAAAGCTAATTATGCTAATAGAGAACTTCCTTATATTTTTAGTAAACAAAGAATAAATAAATTAAGAATTACCGCACAAACATTTATGGTAGTGTGTTATAATAGACTGTCAGGTTTTAAATGTGGGCAAACCCCACACTTGTATAAGGGAAACAAAAAATAAAACTAGTTAATATAGCATACTATGCATGTATGCAACTACAGTACATAGTATTAAACAAAGACAAACTTGTTAATGCAATAACAAATATGACTTTTGTAAATTACATATATCAGGTTGAGGATTTTTTTTTCTATATTTTATAAGTAAAAAGTTGCAGTAAAATCTCTTTGGATGTATTGTAGGAATCTGACTGGTTTTAATACCATTAAATAGATGACATTTTAAAAACAGAAAAACTGTTTCTCAATATTTTTCAATTTTTTTTTCGGTTGCCAAGCTGAGTGAATCTAACAAAGAAATTAAATACATTTTAAAGTTTCATTACAAAAACGGGGAAAATGTGACAAAAGCCACAAAAGAAATTGTGGTGGTACTTCATTTTAGGAATTTTGATGTTAAAGATGAAACTTACTTTATATACATATAATAATTTAGAAATAACATCAAACTATACACATCTTTACCCACTTAGCAAGTACAGAGAAAGCTTGATCGGGAAGTGTTAATGCATCCACCATATAGCCTTGGCCTGGTACACTCAGATTTTCATGTGTTTCGGTCTCTACAGAATTCTTTAGATAGTGTCAGGTTATGGCAATAAGGTATTGAACAATTACAATCAAATGTATATAAACTATGATAAAAATATCTTGAATTTGTATATAAAATACAAAAAAAGATTTTCCCCCACCATGTATGTTAAAGCCATGTCGGCAAATTTATACAAGGTTGATCCATAAATATCCACAATTTAAAATGCAGCACTGGTAATTGAGCATAAAGTAGATTAGTGAGAGGCATTTTTGGCACATCACTGGCATGCTCCTCTACCATGGCATGCTTACTACAATTTATGGGTGGTCACCAGTAAGCCTGTCTCTTCTTACTTTGCTTCTTGTCACACTTATTTTTTTCACCTTCTTATTTGTCAAATTTTTAAAGTATATATTTCGTGGTAAGAATAATAATGTTTATACTGTGTAAACACACTTGAACTTTTATAACCAATAACTGTTACTTTATCCTAAAGGTGAAAGCTTTTTTTTTTGGAATCCTATTGTTTTATTAATTTTGAGTATCACCCTAACTAGACCTTTGACTAATTTCAGGTGAGTGTGTTCTTCAAAACTGTAACTCAACATATACTCTAATATAGACTATAATGAGCTAACAGCTATAGTGACACTAACATGGCAGGTTATGCACAGTTTTTAAAATTACACATTAACAAATTTTTCAAGATCAATATTTACCTGTCTTTTAGCATCCAAATCACACTTATTTCCAAGTATCATCTTTTCGACATCGGCACTAGCATTTTCCTCAATATTTCTAATCCAATTTTTTATGTTTTCAAAACTCTTCTCATTTGTCACATCATAAACAAGCATAATGCCCATGGACCCTCGATAGTAAGCTGTAGTTATAGTACGAAATCTCTCTTGCCCTGCGGTATCCCTGAAAAATTGTTTTATAAGTACATAAATAGTGAATTTTTTTTCAAGGTATTTATACTATCTTTATAAAAATCTGCTTACCATATCTGTAACTTAACTTTTTTACCGTCAAGGTCTATTGTCCGTATTTTAAAGTCAATACCTGTAAACAAACCAGCGATATGCTCAACGATCCACTAATTAAAATTAGTCAGTATGATGTCATAAACAGTTCATTCATTTAATTTGATAAGGGCTCCATTTATGTAGTGCCGCACCCTTTTACACTTTTTGTTCACACAAAAAAAGATACTCGCAACGAACATTTAAGAAAAAAAACTCGTTCCATGACAATTACACACAAAAACTACAACTTTTTGACAATAACCTTTGATACAAAGACCTGAAGACACTTACCGATAGTTGATATAAAAGAGATATTAAAAGCATCTTCAGAAAATCGAAATAATATTGATGTTTTACCAACTCCTGAATCACCTATTAAAAGTAATTTGAATAAATGATCGTAAGTTTTTGCCATTTTTTTACAACAATCTGATTACAGAATACACGATCACTCATTTGGCATTTTTGAGTAATCATTAGGGACGTATGTCAAATCATGACCATGTCGATAATCATAACACGGCTATAGCGATGCTATCGCTCGGTAAAACTGGTACAAAGATATTAAATTTCTTGTTAAGAAAGATTATTGTAGACGTATACAATGATGATATAATTTAATTATATTTTCAGAAATTTAAAATAAAACCTAATTCATTACACTTTTCATTCACCTGTTATGGATATTTTAAATCGTACCGGTGGGGTTAGTGGTTAGTGTACTTGACTATGGAACCATGGCCAAGCAGCAATCCAGAATGGGTTCGAACCTTACTGTGATTAGTATTTGTGCAGCACACTTTCACTGGCTGGTAAAATTCCATTGCTGCTATGGATTTGACTCTTACTTACTGCCGCCATTTAGCAGTGCAACCACCGATACATCGATTTGTACAGTTAGTTTAATACATTGTTCATCGATTGAAGTTGTTTGCAGGTGTCCAATGTAACTACAATATTATTTTTAAAAAAAGGTTTTAAAAAAAGGTTAAATTGGTTTTGAGTTGTTCTATGTCTCCTGTATACGCATTACATTGGATACAGAATGGTACAAAATACTATTTAAAAGAATCTGTTTAAAAAAAGCCTACTACAAAATAGAAAAATATATTGAGGACAAAGATGTGTGTAAATACCTTATACACTGCATATGCGAGTCCCTACCCCTGGCTACCAATATAATATGACATTGTATAAGCCTAATAAATTAATTTTGTAATAATTTATTAATATACATGTAAAATTGTAATTAATGAATTCTAATTTGTAAATAACATGACAATCAAAAGTAAAGGTCTCGGAGTATCTTGCCGCTTTTTATCTGGGAGAGTCTTCTTTTCGAACCCGGTAATCTCTTTTCGGTAGACTTAGACATTCATAAGAGTTGTAAACTACGATAGTATCCGTTGGTAACTGCCAATAGTACTCGCAATTTTGTGAAGTTTTGCTACAGTTATTTCAGAATTGAATAAGATATAAATATAATTTTTGTGTTGAAAAATATCTATTTCTACTAAATTTTACTTCTTCTCCGATGGTCAACCTTACCTGCACGCGGAGCACCCTGCTGACTAACTAACTAGGGTCTGGTGATCGACTGATAGCGGAATACAATTATGCGATTTGCCGAACTTAAATACCATAGGCAAGTGCTAGGGAGTGTCTAGTGTGACTCTAATACTTGGCATACCAGCTTCGTGGTAGCGCTTGATCATGCAAAACCTATGCCCAGCAGTAGACTTATATTGACGGAAAAAAACAATAGGGACTATTATCATTCATCACACCCAAAAAACACAAAGTAGTTGCTTTTTTACATTTTGATTTTTTTCTCTTCTTCTTCTTTTTTTTTAAGCACAAATTTTCAATTTTAATATTTTGTAATATGTTAGAAGTGTCGGAATAAATTAGTCTTTGCCTGTGTAATTAATTTATGATATTAATTCAAACCTAAATGTGTCATGATTTTTTTTAATATGTCTTACATATTCAATTGTTTCCTAGAAAGAAAGCTAGATAGACATGACAGATATTTGTAGCTTTAGAAAGCCAAAAATTAGTTTGCAGTATCGCTTGGGTGGCGTCTAAAATCGGTAAGCTATTATCTACTATGTACAGGTAATAACTCTTTTTATAGTTCATGGTATCTTTGTATAATCCAAATATCTAGTTCCATGTATTCCATAGTATCGTATTTAATGTTAACAACATTAAATGAGATACTACGTGTGATGCCCACGTTTGAAATCGCTGACACGCCGTCACGAACCCTGAGAAGTCTGTAAAAACAAATTAATAATTCATGACAAATTACGCTTACGTTTTGTATAGTTTATTAAAAAGTTTTTTATATTTCTTTCAAAATGTTCATTATAATATCATAATCATAGTCCATAAGGTCGTATCCACTCTCTATAACGCATAAATATTTTCGAATAGATATACCCTTAATATGAGATATGCGAGTCAATTTAAGCGAATAAATTCTTTCAATTAATATATAATAGGTATCTTATAAAAAGAAGAATAAATCATTTTAAAAATGTTCACTCGTGCACGTCGAAAATACAATACTATAATTTAGAGAAGTGAGACCGAATTTACCATGGACTCTGTAGAATATACCGGCTCTGTAGAATATAGCTAACGAATGGGATGTTTCCGGTTTAGGTGATGATGCAAATTAGTTGTAATTCTAAAATATTTATAATTGACTTTGCATAATTTGCAATTGGGTGTTGTTATTTTACCACCATCGGGCATTTTATTAAAACTAAAACTAAACTATTGAAATTTATCTAGGCTTAATAAGTTAATTTAATGTAACATGATCCAAATCGCATCGTAAATTTGCGTTATGAAATGCTTAGTTAGTGTTGGTTGAAGGCGTTGCAGCCAATGCCATATTGTACATAAAAGAATAGTGAATGTCATTGTCAAATTTAGCCGCCGCCACTGATCCGAATAAAGTGTAAACAACAGCCAAACAAAACTATAATATTAAACTCTCGATAAATATGTATTACTGAGTTAAAATTTCCAAGTATCAAGCTTACATATACAATGTTCTATCACGTCAGTAATTAGGATACACATTTGTTTATTCTACTTTTTAGACAACATATTAAACTACTCGATACTTACAGATATCCTTAGAGCATGAAATATTGCTACATCCTCGATATTTTGGGCCACAATTACTGGATACTGTCAAACAGAAGTTATATACCGAAGTTGAAGGAACGTGCACTGGCAAGTACGTAATTCGATTCTCGATATTGCGGGGGGTTATTTTTTAAAATTGAAAATTGTGTATTTATTACTTAACATCACTCCTCATTCTGATGATTGCTTGTGAGTGAAGTTTTGACATTCATAGTCAAGTAATTTTACTGAATGAATGCCCTTAATGAACGAAAACTCTTGTATCTTTAGACGAAACTAAATTGGTATGATAGTTATTACTATATGTACATCAAACGGTGTTAGTCTAACTAGCAAATTTACTAATTAATAATCTGACACACAGTGAAGGTATTTTATTTTTACTATCCTTTTATATTTTAGATATGGATTTGTTATAGCAGTGACAACAATAGACAGTATAGGAGCAGGTCTCATCCAACCAGGCCAGGGATTTGTGGTATATCCTGTCAAGTATAAGGCAATCGTGTTTAGGCCTTTCAAGGGAGAGGTCCTTGATGCAATAGTCACACAAGTTAACAAGGTACATATTTGTATTTGCACAAGAATGTAATGATGCCAATAACCACTACTTTGACAACTTCCAAATACTATTGGCAGTCCTTGCTCTTCTTTACCTTTCCATGCCCTATGTAACATGTCAGATGCAGTGTCAGAGACACAGGATGATCAATGTTACTAGACCTGAAAACCAATAATTTGTTGTTGTGGTTTAGTAACCTTCTTTCCCTGAGTATGAGGATCATCTTTGGCATTTTAACTTTCAGTGTCAATACAATGTAAAGTAGTAGTAGTTGTTGTAGTAGCACACTTTTCTTACATTTTAATGTTGTTGCATCTAAATGAGTCTCTTGAAAACCTTAACTATTTACTATGCCACTTTGTTTTTCATTTTGTATTTCAGTTTTTTTAACAATGTTTTATATAATAATTCACTTGATCATAAGTGTTGGCTATATAATAGGTACAGTAAAGAACTTGACATCTTTCAACAAAGTTTTCACATTAACGAAAACAAACTTTTCAATCTTAATTATGATTGAGATTATTTTTATTGTAATTCTTTTGACATTGTACATTTTGTTAAGATTTTTGGTAAATGCTGTATTTTGAATTGGTTAAAAAGTTTCATCATCATTTCAGCCTATCAGAAGTCCACTGCTGAACATAGGCCTCCCCCAAAGATTGCCATGAAGCTCGGTCCTGAGACACCTGCATCCATCGACTTCCTGCAACACTGCGCAGGTCGTCACTCCATCTTGTGGGGGGTCGTCCTACACTGCGTTTGCCTGTACGTGGCTGCCACTCGAGAACCTTTTTTCCCCAACGGTTGTCAGTTCTGAGAGCAATGTGGCCGGCCCATTGCCACTTCAGCTTGCTGATCTTTACAGTTAAAAAGTTAATTTAATCTCATTTATGTCCTAATTATTATCAACAACATTTCATACTCATTTGTCATCGCCGTCTGATAAAAGATATAAATAGTCAGTGGCATAGCAGTTATGAAAAACTTTAGTTTGCACAATTATTATCTTTGCAGGGATACAAATTAGAAATCTAGTTAGTTACTCTGACCTCTGAGCCACATACATATACATGAGAAAATAATAAATGTATATGATTTTCTTTAAATATTGAAAAATATGATGATAAGGTGTTAAGTATTTTTGATAATTACTTTTTATCATTACAGGTTGGAATGTTCACACAGATTGGACCACTTAGTTGTTTTATATCCCATCATGTAAGAATCTTTTTAATATATTTAGATTTAATTTATATTTATTTAAATTTTTTGTATTATTATATGTAGTATTATATTTAAGTATTACAATACAACATTTATACTTGAACTGCAATATGAAATCAAATATTAATATATGATTGACAAGTGCATTCTGTTATAGATGCACCCACAAGATTTATGTAACCTTATATTTAATACCGTATCTAATAATAAACTTGTGAAAACACATAACAACCATTTTAACTAGCAATTTTGAGTGCTGAATTACCACATACTTGGTAGTGAAGGAAAACATCGTCGTTCGGAAAACTGTAAGTTTAAGAAATAATAAAAAAAAATTATTTAAGGACAATTCCATCAAGCAGTGTGGCAGCACCTTCCTGGCTCCAAAACCCTTTCAAGTATTGAGATCTACCAGATGAACATTTACAGACTGTTACTTTACCTCTAATTTTGTTCGCCGATTTTGATGATTGGGTTGTTGCTCTATAACTTTATTTTAAGTCACAATTTGTATTTTCACAAAGTATTTTAATAAATTTTTCTGTTTTAGTCAATTCCTGCAGATATGGAATTTTGCCCTAATGTGAATCCCCCATGTTACAAAAGTAAACAAGAAGACAATGTCATACAGGAAGAAGATGTCATTAGACTGAAGATTGTGGGTACTAGGGTTGATGCAACTGGCATTGTAAGTTGGATAAAAAATGTAAACAATAGTATACTCTTTTTAAATAAACCAGTTATTATAAATGTTTCTACTTGTGTAGAAAGTTGTTGGCTCAACTTATTGTTCTTTCAATTGAGATAAATTTTTTGTAATGCATCCAGGGATAGTGAGGTACCATGTATATTTTGTGAATATCTGATATGCAAGATGCATAAGATGATAAGATGCAAGGTTTAATAAAAAGCAAATTCTATTGCTCTCTGAGATACCTTTGTCAAGCTGTGGATAGCTTACAGGTTAATGAGGACAATGTTCCAAATAACATGTCGTAATTTGTAAGAATACTGTGTTCACGAATAGTTCACGAATGTATACGGTTGAAAAGCAGACACTGCACATAGATTTAATTTTCGGACAATCTATGCATCATTACTTTACATTACTATTAAGTAAATTTACGTTCTTTTTTTCAGTTTGCGATCGGAACTCTAATGGACGACTACTTGGGCTTGGTGACGCAGTAATATTATTTCATAATTTTATAACTAAATGTATTACTAAGTGTACAAATAAAATAAATCTCCGCGATATTTGTCATTATTTATTTGGCATTCAATTAAAAGGTTAAAAAATACAATACACGGTGTAACAAAAACAATGTATCAAAAAAAAAAGGTAAATATTTGGACATTTTCAGTCTATTCGGGCAGTATGATTGTGGCCATGTTAGTAAACCTGTTTGTTAGTACTTCCAGTGTCATAAATACAATCCTAAATCTAAAATAAAGTATACTTAGCATTATAAATTGTCTAATCATACATGGGTGCTTGATACAATGTTAAATTTATGTAAAAAAAATATAAGAATGGATTTACATTAATTGCAATCTTGCAGAAAGGTGTACAAATCGCTAATCTTTTTTTTTATTGTATTGAATGTCAATGTTTGTTTCTAATCTTGTTTCCGAGATTCTCGAAAAATAAGTTTGACTAGCTCTTTGCAGTCATAATCGAATACAGTATTTTCTTGATAGTAAATTGCTCTTTAGATCAGGGATTCCCAAATTATTTTGGGTAAGAGACCCCTTATCCAAATTAAACTGATACCTCAGACCCCCATATGCAAATTTCTTTAAAATTCCTATCTCTAGTTTTTTTCCTATTGATACAAAATACTTACCAATTTAGAAACTTTGCAGTTGGTTAAGTGAGTAAACTTGACATTATTTTCTCATCAAAATTGATTAAAAAGATAGACTTAAAATTCAGTAAATATTAAGTGTTATTAATAATTATTAATACAAATTACGTAATTGTTTTTTAAAAGTACAACAATGATACTTCCAACTAAAATATAAGTAATTTTTATAACAAGTTGTTATACGTAACACAACTTGTACAGTCAATCACAATCATGAAAGTTTGAAATAAGAACTTGTGGTAATTAATAGGGGTCGATTTTTAAACCCCAAAATCAGTTTTCGTTAATGTCGACCCCTAGGAAACCGACCACTTTGGGAATCCCTGCCCCTGCTTTAGACCATTGAGTCTATTTATTAATAGGTAAATCATTTGAAATGTTATTCTGGAACCAGTAAGACAAACATATTTTAACATAAAGGTTTAATAAGTATTAAAGTTCTAAGAAAGTATATACAAATTCAGTTTCACTAAATTAAAATTGAAATTATTTATAAAATGTTAATTAGAAAAATAATCCAAAGGGACAAAAAGAAGTCTTTGGTTTTCCCATTTATATACATATGTCAATTATAAAGAAAAATAAATAAACCTAATCAAAACTTGCTTGTACCTAAGCAATATGGCAGCTAAATAAATAATACTTAATATGAGATCAGAACAAACTAAGCAATGATTTTCTATCTAAGCACCAACTTGCCCAGTATTTGTGAAATGGTCATGAGCAAAATCAGCCGTGTTGACCCAGAGGGAGTTAGCGGATTCGCTGGCTTAACTAAAATGAAATGCCTACACGCTAAATATATTTTCAATATAAAATATTGAGACATAACATTGTGCAATATCGTGTAATAATATGCAAGATAGAAGATTATATTTTTGAACAATTAGTAATAATTTGCAGTCACAATAAATTTGCACAAATTTACTCACTGAATTCTCGCTTGCAATGTGGTACACTGGGCTAGCCTTTCGCTGATTCAATTAGATTTTTGCTTAATAGTAAAAAGTGTGATCTATGTATAAATTTTATTGACTGATGTCTTTTAATGCAATTTACTTGGCTATTATAATTTATTGCCGCGTGGTAGCGGTGTAAGAATCTCCCCCTATCCGGTGGGTGCGTGCCAAATGGAAATCCATTATGTATGTCGACTTGTAACAGCGACAGGTGTGAGTGCTCATATATACATATTGTTAACTTGTGCTTGACAAACAGGTTTATTTCACAGTGGACACAAATATGTACCTTGTGATTTTTGCCAATACCAGTACATAGGTTCCTAGCTTAAGGGTTCTGTATTAAGGCTAGCCTCAGTTCATAACATCATTGTAGCTTTAACAAACTTTACAAGGCACAAAATAAGACTTCAGGACTTAGGAAAACTGGTTAATATGCTCATTATGAGAAACAATCATATATGAATATATACCTATTTAAATATAAACATTAGGTACTGACGCAGAGTACACTGAAGAAGCGAAACACTATATAATCTATAGAATAGGAATCTGTCGAGATTTGTTATATAGGAATACTTCAGGACAACTACACAGACACCGTGATATACGTAGAGAAAAATGATTCACGCCTCAATTTATAAATGTGGGTTGGTAAAGCGCTACGATACCGACATTTTAACCTACCTTCTTAATTGTGACATGAAATTATTGTTTCGATTATTATTTATTAGTCTTTGGATTAAATCACTAGTCTATGGATTTGTATATATCATGTAATCTAAAGCAGGTTATACGTCATTTAATTTTACTTATTTGCATTGTATATTTGCTAAGTAGTCTATGAGCAGTGAAGTGGGATAAAACGTCGATATTTGGAAGGACTTAATAGTTAACCGTTATAAGAGGGGACGAAAGGGGGTTACAATATGTATCTATTTAACACGGGAAATATCTTAACAACCTTATTTCTTTATGAGACAAAAATTGATATTTAACTAACCACATAACATGTACTTTCAACAGCAATAATACTGATATAATTTATTCTAAAGACCGGAATATAGTACTCTATTTTAAACTGGAATATTAATCTGTTGAGCTATTTACTGTTTAATTTGAGATTTGTTTTGCTTCCCCGTCTTCTGGCAACGAAAATCGTCCATTCTGACACACGTAATCGAACACTGCTTGATGGTTATATACTCTTCGTTGCTTACAACTGTCGTTTATATGAAGTAAATGTGGATTGATCAAATTAACGTTTGAAATCGTGAATATTCGAATTCTCATTAATCTATTTTCTTTGTACGTTATAACGTCTCCTAAGAGATAAGTACGTGAAGTAAAACATCATATCAACATTTACTTCTCCAACCTCACTTAACATACAAATCCAACTCCAAAAAGTCCGGAACGCGAGCGTTGGTCACCCGCTGTCACGACAAACCAATTTGCCCTTTTACCTGCTTACATCCCTTAGTTATATAGGAACGACATTACCCAATTCTTTAGAGCATGTTATAAATACTTTTTTGTATTCACTGGGATCTTTGTATTATTTTCATACAAATTTTGATTTAATTATGTCGAAGACACAATCCATTTTCATGTAAAGAAGGTGGTAGTCCAGGCTACTAGATACTGGTGGTAGGACAGAAGCGGTCGGTTTGTCCAGGAAAGTGCCAGGCCCTCATTACAAATCTAAAGTAGCAATATAACGCTGGTGTGTTCGAGTGCCAAACTCTGAGAACCAATAACTAGCAACTTCTGCATCGAAAATAGATGTTGATGTCTACACGCCCAGTGGCCACTTTCCGTATAAACCTTTCGGGATGCTTCAGGAGAATTCGTGTGAAGTCGCGTTACGTCGGGCTATTTTGGGCGTCGTCGGGTTAATTCGGAAGTCATTGGGCTAGTTTGGTGCAGTGGCACGCGGGCGGCTCGGCGACCGGAGCTCAGCGGCGGACGTGGAAGCACTGGCACTAGGCAGGCGGGTGTCACGAGGAGGCGCGGGTGGCAGTGGTGACGCCGCTCGGCTCCGCCACGGCCGGCGACACCGGCCCGCGCACCGCCTCGATGTAATCCTTGATTAGCGTCGCGATCTGGTACGCCTGTACGAAAGTATAATGTGCATATAAACTTTTGTTGTAAGAGGAATAAATGTAAGTTTTGTCAAAGAAATATATTGGTTAGACGTGACGTTACATTTAATTTACCCTGATATAAGAAATATATAATACACCAAATATCAATTACATAAGTTTAGTCATGGATAATCCAGGTTGTGTTTGAAAAAAGTTTTTGCTTTTTATTACGTATAATTTTTTTTGCCATTAATTTATTAGGGCCAAACTAGTACAAACTTTTATTCATCAAATGTCAAGTAAGTCGTGTCCAACCTGTATAAATCGGATTAATATCATAAAAAATAAAAATATTATAAATGTAGTGATGTTCACAACTGCTACTACCAAAGAACGCGTTAGACCCAAATTCGAAAAGAGAAAAGAGCGCAATTTTTTTTTATACAATAATTTATAATTGCAACTACTCTTTAAAGAGAGGCGCGCGACATTATTGCAACAAACAGCGAACTGCGTTGGAGCAAGAGAGCATGACGACGGCGAGAGATAGATTAAAAACATTGTCGAATATTGTATATTACATTTGATTTTCTATGTTAGTTCTATTGTATAAAGGTTGATATTAGTGTTAATGGAACAACGACGTCTCTCGATGAACTAAGGAACACAATTGGGTCGTGCAAGCGCAAGAATAAATATTCTTTTTTATTTAATTGGTACAGGGCAGATAGAAAACCGCAATAACAGGAAATAGCAGGCTGTTTGTGCTTTAAAATTTTAAATGCTTTTTAAATCTTGTGTGTAATAAAGGGGCACCATAAATTTTTAGTCAGCACCCAGTAATACAAAACTATGAGTGGGAAGTAAAATTAAAGGATAATTTGGGACAACGAGGGACGTTACCTGGTCGGTTGAGAGCACGAGCTTGGCGTGCTTGCGGTCGGCGCGCGTGACAAGTAACAGCGCGCGCGGCGCGGGCGACACGGCCAGCAGCTGCGCCAGGTCGTGCGACACGAGCGCCGCGCGCGAGCCTCGCCGCAGCAGCGTCAGCCCGCGCGCGTCCACCGCCAGCCACAGCGCGCGCGGCCAGTTCGACGTGAACGATTGCTGTCGCACACAAACACTCCCGTTGCACTATAGCACTGCCACCTCGAATCGATGTGAAATCGTAAACAGGCGGCTGCTTTCAGGTCAGGTTAGTCAGGAAGCTGAGTTTGAGATAGCTTCTCTTGCCAGCTTTCGAACGTAATGTTCCTAGTAACGTCACTATTTAAATCTTTACTAACTTCCGAACGTGATTTCGTCCGTGTGAAAAATTCTCCGACGGATTCTGGGAGTTAAAAAAAATGTGCTTTTCCAGCCTTCAAGGAAAATTTCATCAAAATCAGTTCAGTCGTTTACGCGTGATTGAAAGACAAATGTTTATTTGGACGTTTGTTGAGATTTATACCATTAGTAGGAATATCTATTTACATGACTTCTTTCTAACTAGGCTTTAACTAGTGTTGTTACTGCCTAGGAGTCCTCTGGGTAAGTACTACACTTTTACCAAATACTGCCGCCAAACAGCGGTATAACTACTGCCAGTATACTTACGTGCTGTGAGTCATTCTGCAGCATCTGAGCCATCTTGTAATAAAAAGAAATAGGGGCAAACACGGCTGCGCCTCGGCACATGTGGCACGTACGTACCATGACGTCGAAGACGGTGGCGCGCGCGAGCGGCCAGGAGGCGGCAAGTGTCAGCGCGCGCTGCATGGCAGCGTGCGGCGGCGTGCCGCGTAGCGCCAGGTGGTGCATGCGCACGGCGGGCGCGGGCAGCGCGGGCGAGAGGCGCGGCGGCAGTACGGCGCGCGCGGCCGCCAGGCACTCCTCGCCGCCGCTCTCGCCGCTGCACTCGCCGCTCACGACCTGCGCGTGCAGCGCGGCGACCATCACCTGCGCAGGATACGCTGCTCGTGACCTTCGTACGCTTACAGTACTTAAATACCCAACCCAAAACAGCTTAGAGAAAGATTACAATCTCATACAACTGATAAATGACGTCAAGTTTTAAGTTTTGGGGTTTGATTCTTCAGAACTAAGTGTTAAAAAATTCGAAATCTATAACCTAAGCCAATCAACTGTGAGTAGAGTTATTAGTGTAGGAAACGAACGACCAGGAGTGATGTGTTAGTATTACTCTATCGATGAGCGAACGGTCTGTGTGCGACGGCATCACGTAATCGCTTCGGACTCGCCCCGCACCCCGGCTCCGCACCCGCCGATAGAGTACGATCAAAATCATTCGTTGTAATAATTTTATAGTTTTTTATGAGCTTGACATTTTTTTAATATTTTTATAGTCGAAACGTTTGACCGAATAATTTACCGCTGCAAGTTACATTAAAAAACATATTGGAGAAAGTGAGAGCTTGTAGGATGTTTTGGATATTTTACATGTTGTTTCCATACTTTACATTAATATTTCTAGTGAAGAAAGTTTAAACTGAGCATTTTGCATCCTTCGCTTTTTTCATCTAGATTGAGTATTAAAAGATATCAACGATATAAGTATTTAGGTAAAAACACCTAACTTGCGACGTCATTTTGTTAAGATATTTATAAATTAATGTCTGAGGAGTTACTGAGGTTCATTAGCTGCCTTTCCTACACTAAGTAGACACGAAGAGTTAGCCTCCAGATAAAAATATTTTTTTTGTAAACGAAATTGTCGTACTAACAGCTTCATCGGTTTCAATAGGCAGACGATCGTGGCGTATCGCGTGCAGCACTTGGTAATAGAGAAGCTCCATCTCGGCGACGCAAGCCGTGTGCAGCGGACGCTCTCCCAGGAACAGTCGTTTTTTGAACACTAGCCTGAAAACATTAAATATTATTAAAGTGTGAAACAGCAGCATTATTAAACATAAAAAAGTATGATCATTAGCCCGTGTAACCTGGTCATTGGACTCATCTAAATAATATACTCCCGATCTTCTGCAGTCGCTGGGTGGAATGAGTTAATGTAGTACCTGCAGGAGGCGGCCGTAGCGCCGGCTTTCTCCCAGCGCGCAAGCACGTCGCCGACGCGCTCAGTGCCCGCCAGCGCGCGCTCGCCCGCACCCGCCGGAGTGGAATTCGCGCACACCTCGTACAACGCATATCCTACGAAACAACCCCCATTTTAAATACCATCCCGGGTAAACTTGATCTGTGCTAATATAGAGACTGTAACAATTTTACCGGTCCATTCTCGTTCTAATATAATGTATTAAGCTCCAACGACTGTACACTCAATTATGATAAACTGATCATTAGTTACGAAGATCAGAGGTCTAGAGTGTGTGTGTGTGTGTGTGTTATTTTTGTCTTTTCCACCCACTTTTCACCAGAACTTGTTTTGAATAACGTAGTGAGCCTCTCGCCGTTTTAGTGTTTAGGCCAACGATACATGTAGTACAAAAGATTCGAAAAAAATCATGAGCCCTCCACATAGGACATCGATACCTTCTAATTCCGAATCCTCCCTTTTGCGGTGTAACGCTATTGGTAATCGTAAAAGAGATGGGTTTCAATTTGAAATGAATCCAGACTCGATAGTTGGACAGTTCGCGTTGTAGAGTAGAAACAATATTGTATTCAATTAGATATCTAAGATCTAATCTATCCAGCAAGTCGTAATTTCAAATTGTAATTGGTCGCTGTTCCTATTACCACCGGAGTTACACAATAGAGGCGCTCCCTAAGCACACGGCTATCGAGACATACTGACCGGCGGCGGCGTCGCTGAGGCCGATCTTGTCGCGCAGCATCGCGACCAGGTGGTCGGCGGTGGCGGCCGGGCCGAACACCAGGCCGTGCTGCTTGCCGTCCAGCAGCAGCACGCGCACGTGCATGGGCCGCCGCGCCGCCGCGCACAGCAGCTCCTCGCGCGACGGCGCGCTGGAACGCCGCGCCACCTGCGCTATACTCAGCGCCACCTAGCGGATAATGATCAAAGTTGTGTGATTGACAAAAACCGCGCCAATTAAGAAACAATTTATCAACTATACACTAACACATCCAGTCGTGGCTTGAATCTGAATGAAGTGAATGGTGAACTAAATATACGTGGTCGACCCTGTAGAAACCAGTAGACTTTTACACTCCTTCAATATGAATTAGCGGACTTCATATGTCGTTGAAGTAATTCTAATATTTCTCTTGTAGGTGGTTATGCTCGAGATGATCATATACTACACCATATAGAACTCCTATTGGATTAAAATTCGGCCTCTGGAAACTTAACATATATAATGTTTCTTTCCTCAAACAGTTTTGACAATAAGCAATACTTTATAAGATAGTCTTATCCCATTCACAAACACAATTACGAGTTACGCGTGATACCGGTTTGCCGTATGCATACATTCTCAATACTGGTGATGAAGAAAGCGGTCACTTAGCTCGTTGGCGGCTTAGTCGCACGACCTGATGCTTCTCAGGGATAGATAGGCAAGTAACTTTTTTTTTTAATGTAATGTGACATTATAATACAAATGACATATTTAAAAAAAAATTAATTTATTATGAATTGAATTGTACTGTTTGTGTTGATCAATGTGTTGTTTATAAATATGTAATTTAATTTATTTGTTTTTTGTGTGTTTACAGTGAGAGAATTGTGCCGGCATTATGTCATGCTAGAAATGTTTCCATAAAATTGACGGCAAATATCTGAACTCTGAGATATCACTTTCAATCAAATCACTTCTATTTAAGAGGAAGTTAAATTATAAGTCATATCGATTGGGCCAGTCCAACATCCTCGAGCAGTACTTGTTCACAAAATATAGTCGGGTAAACGTGTAACGTAGGCGAGGAAGCGTGTGGGTACCTGTTCGGCACGGCGCGCGAACTTGCCCTCCTCGCCGGCGTGCAGCGCGGTGCCGCGGTAGCGCAGGTGCGCCAGCAGCAGGCGCCGCAGCGGCTTGGCGGCCGGCAGCGCCGCGCCCACCGCCGCGCACAGCAGCGCCCAGTGCCGCGCAGACACGCGCGACGACGGCTCCGGGTGCTCCGTCGTCTGCGCACACACGCACTCCCCAGTGAGCAACACCGCTCTCAAGCTAACGTACGTGCGATACTAATATTTCAAACTTTCCCGCTCAGAAACCAGGACGCTTACTCCCAACCGATTGGAGTTTCACTAAAATTCGTACTTCTGAAATTAAAGCTAGTGCACAATCGTGGTGTGCTGGTTTGAAATGGAACTAAATTCGATCGAATATTTCGTTAGCATTAAGAAACTCTGTTGGATTCAATAAAATTTGTATAAAATAATAGCCGATAGCGCTCGAGTGTAATTCGATTCGTAATAGATCGGGAGTATGAATTTTAAGTAGAGTTCAAATCGAAAAAGGAATCAAATTGGAATCAAGTTTCGGTAGTCAATCCAGGCTTTCCGAGCGATCTCGCACGGATGCAGTCGCATAGAAAGCCTTAATGAACATATAGCAGTTAGTTACTTGGTTCTTCTCAGTCTGTTGACTGAGAAGTTCAGAGAGGCACAGATAAATTATTCACACTGTAGTTGAGAAGTTATATGAGTAACGTTTACGGTTTAACGCTACTCCACTGCAGAACATAGTTCTCCTCCATAGATTGCCACGTGCAAACTAACAAAGGAGGCTGTGAAAACTATATAATGGATAGTAGCACTTCCTGATAGAGGCTATTGACGAAGAAATGCAGCTACCTGCTTGATGAGCTGCATGTAGAGCTCGCAGAGCAGCGTGTCCTTCTGCAGGCAGCGCTGCAGCAGCGCCTGCGCGAGCGCCACGCGGTCGTCGCCGTCGCCCTCCTGGCTGCTGGAGCTGTTGTTGTTGGCCAGGTTTGTGGTGCTGCCATCGTTCGTGTTCAGGCCCGCGTGGCTCATTATGTCCTGTGATAACATGTAATTTTTTTTATTTATAGGTAAGCAAGAGAGGAAACTTTTCTCCAAATCTAATCTTCTCATGCAAGCGGTGCACTCCGCTGACTGTCTGGCGGCCGTCTGATGGTGGAGAATCCATTCTAATATCACGACCTCAAATGACAGAGACAAGGAAATGTTTAGCTGCGTCTCTAGGTGCGATGATTACGAGCAAATCTTTGTTAGAGCTTTATCGAAAATGTTCAGCAGTGGACTTACAGGCGGCTAAAAATGAAAATAAAATTTTTTTTTTTGTGACAATACATATTACGAAAAAAATATTGCTTATAACCTTAAATATTTGCATGGCAGCGACCTCTTCGGCCTCGTTGAGCTTGGTGAGGCTGTGGGGCAGCGAGCGCGCCCAGCACCAGTAGCCCGACGCAAAGCCCTTGTAGCTCTCCCCTTGCGTCTCCGTCGCCGTGTCGAGACGCACGCGCTCCAGTCTGTGCTTGCTCAGCCTAAACAAACGGTATTTCATCTAACAACAATCTGTTAATCCGAACATACTCGTTAATTATGCTTTCAATCGGGTTAATTTATCGGGTTTTTTTTTCAAATTAAAGCAATCTCATTCATTACTATAGTTTGTAAGCTTCATTTACATTTGGTACATCGTACATTTCAATGTGTATTCTGTGACGGAGATAGTGTTTTAGACAAGACTCAAAAGATTATTATATACATTTGATATATTATATTCGACATCGACGAGCACCGGGTACAATCGGTGTGGTTGAGTGGACGTAGGACCCACAAATAGGACATCACGAGCGAAGTTAAATTTATTTGTATACAGATATCATAAATTTATTAATGCCGTCGTCGTTAGTGATCTGTAATATATCGATAAATTTTGAGACGAATATGTGAAAACTTATGTCTGTTTTAAGGCATCGCGTTTGCAAGAGATAATGGATCCTTGTGGAATGTAACGACTATCATGCGTCTATGTCGAACCTAAATCCCACACAACAGTTGGGAAGCAGCGTTCACAGTACCTAGTGTAAAGGCATCGGTACTGCGCCTACGCTGCAAATGTTCCATGCATGGCAAGCCGGACTTTACATTTCTGAAGCAGACTTACACAAGCCGATAAAAAAGAAAAACAAGAATGATCCTTGCACTACCGGGATAGAGTGCATTGTCCTACCTGCGCAGTGTGTTTCTAAGGAAGCCTCCGGCGGAGAGGTCGGTGGGTCTCCGCAGCAGGCCGGAGTCGATGAGGGCGCGGCGGGCGGAGCGCAGCGCGGCCGCCAGTCGCGCGCGCTCACCCGCCGGCGCAGCACGTCTCGGCGGCTCCTCCGCGAGCCCGTTCGCGAGTGTAGGGCTGTACGCTGCCATCAACCACGCGGCCTCTTGCTTCTGTGGTGATTCGAGGACTATGCACCTGGTGAGGAAATTTTACTTTAAAGTTTGTGTAAGATCGGCAAACACCGACGACTTGTTTTACCGTTTAATCTAATTATGTTAATAATCATGTCTGCAGTTCTCGTTACTCACACCATCTTTATGTGGCTGATTAACACTGGTATTGTAAGAGTGTGTGTGAACCTTCCGCAATTGATTCTAGTGTAGGTGCTTCGGCTAATTTAAATTAAGTGACTACTGTGTTCATAGGAGAATTCAAAGTATATGCCATTGTTTCCCAAAATGTGGGTCGCGACCCATTAGTGTGTCGTAAGCGTATATTACTCAGTGGGTCACGAAATAATTTAATCTATGAATATTTGTTAATTTAGCGATGTAGCATATGGGATATATTCGTTTGTTTGTAAAGCCTTTAGCAAATAGGAATATTTACTTATATTCTTAAATACATTTACTGTCATTCGCATTGCTACGAAACGTAAACATGAACATGTTGGAGCAGCGGCATTATACCTTTTTTTACGTAAGGCGTAAGGAGGATCCCCCAATTTTGTCGTTTTTAGCTGAGTTGTGATTAATATAATTTTGGGTATCACTAGTATTTATTAATAGGGAATAACTCACCTCAATCCGTCATGTTGGCCGTGATGCGTCAAACTGATTGTAAGTCCGTTGTCCACGGGGTCCATCAATAGCGCCGCGATGTTGCTGTACGGATATTCCGCCAGCGCCACTTTGTCAGCGGGCCGGACCAGGACGACGCCTTCCGCTCCCACTCCAAGGAGTATGTTAGGCCCTAAAAGAAGTAGCAATAACTTCAAATTTTTTTAACATATTTTTTATGGTGTTTTTCTATTTGGCCCCTACAGATAAAATTTTCAAAATAACATTTGAGAAAAGTTTTTTTTGTTAAGCAAACGAGATTTTAATATTTGTTGATAATTTACATGTACTTTTGAAAGAACAAATTGATAGAAGATCAGAACAAAACAGTGAAAATGTAACTGATCACTTACCGTGCGCCCAATATCCTTTATATGTGACGGGGAATAATGTGACTCCATACAGTGGGTACTGCATCACACACGAGAGATACAGAGCCTTGGCCGTCAGTTCTGCCCGCCCGGCGCCGTACTGCCGATGTGCTTGCGCCAGGATTGTTGCCTGGGAGTTAATATCCTTTAGTTAATTTAACTGGAGGGCGGTCGATAGATAAAGTGGGATCAATAAAAGACTAGATGTCATCCTTAGTATCGCTGTACAGACGAGTCACATAAAGGTTTGTGCGAAATACAGCTGGGCCCACCGCTTCACTACTCACCCACTGGTGGGCAGGGCGGGCGCGCGCGATACGCTGCGGCAGGAACTGCTCGGGGTGCGCGTAGTACGCGCGCGTGTGCGGCGGCGCGGGGCTCGGCGGCGGCTCGCCCAGCGACACTTGCGCCTGCAGCCCGGCCAGCTGCAACGCCACCTTCTCTGACACGGGGAACTCGTCCATCTGATGGGGGAGCAACGGAACTATTATTGTTGTGTTATTCAAAATTAGCAATATTATTAAAAGAGAATAGAATATTATTAAAAGTATTATTGCTGTCTTAATCAAATTTAGCAATATTAGAAAGAGAGCACCGCCTCCTTCAACACAGCTAACACCCGCCCAAGCACTACATTCGTCACTGGGTAATATACACGACCAACATTTATACGCGAAATTTCATTTGGAATTGTGCAGGGCCTGATTCCATATATTACGATTGGCTGTGTATTTTGAATGATTCTTAAACGTATCGTGATTACCTTGACAACGCTGTGCACAGCCTGCGCGTACAGCAGCGCCACCTCGACCGGGTCGTGCGGCAGCTCGCGACCGCCGCGGAACAACCGCCGCTTGAACACGAACCGGTTGTCTGCAGACCCACCACCGGGGCCTTGTTGCCTGCGCGATATAAAAGATGGTGTTATTTCTTGTCTATTTCTATAATGTTATTCACGTTCATTTTATGGCTGCCCTCCCTTACCGGCCTGTAATTGATCCACTGCGGGATATAGACCTCTCGCCATAATCGGCAAGAGCATTGGCACGCTGTTGGCCGTTATCGGTCTGCTTAATTTTGGTCTGGCAATTTTCGAGATGGTTATCCCGCGATCTGTCGGTAGCCTACGCGATTTTTAAGGCTTTTCCCTTAGCCGTCATACTATACTGCGTCCTCATCATTTTAGGGTATATATCCTATGTTTATTATAGACCTGACTATTAGTAGTCCCCAGCACTCGCCCAGCAGGCGCGCTAGTGCCGCGCGTGGCCTAGCCACTAGAGCGACACACTTACATCTCCCACGCGGCGATGACGTCATACAGATACTGTGTGGCTCGCACGTGGTCTTCCCGGGTCGCTCGCTGCTGGTACACAGCCCAGCCGGCGCGCGAGTGAGGCGCGAGGCCTAGCTTGTCGGCCAGTCGAGCCGCGGCCGCCGCCGCCGTGTCGGCGGGATGCACGTCGATCGCCTTCGTGCGGCCGTCCAGGAAGAAGAAGCGGCAAACGATAGTGCCGAGACGCCGCATCGCCTAATATAACAATGTATTACATACATTACTATCGATCCTATACCGTGAGGCTGAGGCAATTGGCTCAGCTGGGTACGACTAACTTCAAAGTTCTTTTTCTGTAGCAGCCTTTATTACGAATAAACCGGGGCGGGTATAACATGAGATGCCACTCACAGCGATCTCGACGGTGCTCGGCGGCAGCAGGCGGGGCGCGGCACCGCGGCAGTTGTCGAGGCACCACTGCGCGCAGTGCGCGGCGCGCGGTGCAGTGGGCGCGGCGCGTGCGCGGGCACGCAGCCACGCGCAATAGTAACGCGCCAGACCACGGCTGGGCTGCCACGCCACCGCGCACAGGCACAGAATCAGCCATACGCGCTCGGCCCACTCCTCCACTGGGCACTCGGTGAGCTGTTCGAATAAAGTATCGTGTTTAACATATATTGATAACAATCATCGAGCGCCGGATTTCCGCTCAATGGCCCGTGTTTTTCTCGTGTTACACCTCTTCCTTTAAACTATTTATAACTACAATTATATACATAATATACTTCTACAGAGCCAACTATTTCCTTGGTCTCTTTTTGCGAAATGATAATTTACTTTAGCACATTAAGCAATTTTAATTATTTATAGATGACCGATAGATTAACTTACTTGTCTGACGCATTGAATAAGTATTTCGTCCCGCAGCTCCTCCCGTTCCAGGCCCTTGCCGATCACCGACTGAATCACTTGGGTCTCCTTGTCCGCAGTCAATTCTCCTCGCATATAACGGCAAAGATCCTGTCAATAAGCAATATCACAATACCATTACATACTTTAACGGTAAAAAAGTGATGAATCTGTTATAACTATTGCATAGTAACTATTTACTTAATCTGTGGTATGGGCAAACCTTTCAAGAAGATCCGACATCTCTCACCTTAGACGCTCCGCAATCGATGTGAATTATTTAGGTCCGGTATGTTTGCGATGTTTGTTCCGTCATATATCGGACACAAAAAAAAGATTTTTGTGGCATTACCCTAACACTGGCTTTTACGACACAAACACGAGATGAGGTGGAGGTGTAAGGGAATCTGCCACCCCACGGATCTGATCTGATGATGACTTTAAAATTAGGATAATGTTTAAATAACTTACCCGAAAAATGTTAACTGCTGCGGTCACACTGTCTGGGTCGTGTAGCTGAATGTGTGAAGTGGGAATATTGTTCCCCTTGTGGTATGTGATCATTTCCTCCTTCGTCAGCAATTCCATGGATTTGCTCTTCCGTGTCAGGGTTGCCATAATTGTTCCTGTGTGATTTAAGAAGTATTAAACATTTCATTATTAAATTCATTCGTATAAAACAAGAGGTACATTGGTTAAGTTTAAAATAAATTATATCATAGCTATTTAAACCCGAACTCCTGCGACTTGTTCTTAAATATTTTGCCAATAAGATCTTATTTCAAATTACTGCATTGTTTTTGAAACAAACACAAGTAAATAAAATACGGATTACCTCCGGGCGAGCGAGGATGGTCGTTGAAGTATCCTACACTGCACACACAGCAGCTAGTGTTCGTGTTCCATACCTTTACGGTTATACCCCATTTCCAATGAACCCGATACGATCGTTAGAGAGAACACACGGATTACCTTCGGGCGAGCGAGGATGGTCGTTGAAGTAGAGCTTAGCGAAATCGGCGAGGTCATTGGCGTCGGCCGGTGGCGTGGTCGGCGGCGCGCTGCTCGGCGGCGACGCGGCCTCCATCTGATGAAGTCGCCGCTCTACGCGCTCCTTGCGGCGCGCGTTTCGTTCTGTGCTCTGTTATATAAACATAAGGTTGAGTTTTGTTTGAATTAGTATACATTAGGCATAGTAAAATTATAATCGATGCGTTATTTGTTAGCGATGCTGCTCCCCACCACTAGTCTGCCATCTCCATCTGCAGGATGCACTGCATGCTGGTTTTTTTTAACGAATTGTTATGAATATACATGACCGAGGCGTGGATGGGCAGCCTAAAAGTTTCTATAAGATAATATTAATTCTTGACGTATTGCAACATTAGAAATTCTTTTGTAATGACGCGTAAAGGATTGTACTGCTTTTAAAAGTGAATCTTACATTAGAGTCGCCGTTCATCATCGGCGGCGGACTGATGCACGTGTCCATGGGTATTGGCGGGGACGCGGAGGAAGTGTTGTCCGGGGAGGTCACGTTGCTCGGCAACGATGGCAAAGGTTCCTCGGGTTGCTCCGGCTCCGGTTCTTTACTCGAAAATCTAGAAGAGAAGTTACTAGCCACTTATTATTATTAATATATGCGACTTAAATATGTCGCGATACTTTTTAATGCGCCCACGTTGAGTTTTAATGCACACGATGGAGTGACGACGTGAGTTTAACGAGAAGTCGTTGTATATTAAGGCCGTATCCGCTATATATACAAAATGAAACTAAACCTCACAGAACCTGAGAAAAATAACACAGAATGATTTTATCGAGGAATGACTTCGTTCGAAATTTTTGTGAAATATCTTTGTGGTATAGCTAAGACCCCAGATTGTAAAAGTCCGTGCTTTGTGGCAATCTTTTGGGCGAGGCCTATGTTCAGCAGTGGATTTGTGTCAGGCTGTAATGACGATGAACTTAGCAATTGTTTAACGTAAGAATTAGCACCAATTATAAACTACCCACTAAAATACATATACACACTAAGACTGCATGGTATCGAATAATGTATATGATTAGAAACAAACATACTATTACAAATATCGTATAATTGGTTCTCTGGTTCTATTGACCGTATTAGTATTTAATATGCTCACCCGTTATTTTCTAGTGATAAAAATGGCGGCGGTGGTGGTGGCGAAGTTACCGGTAGCTCGCTGGCTACTGGCCGGGGAATGACAGCTTCGTATATCGGTTCTTTTCCATTCACAACCGATAGCTTGCCGTTCGGTATGATGCCGTTTGTAAGCTCCGGTGGGGTTGTATCTGTATTATAAAAGCAAATAAAAATATTAAAATCTAAAACCACCATGACTACGGAAATACTGTCTGACTTATTGCCGTGTGTGAATCAACCATTACGTTTATTCGCATGGGTTCATTCAATATGACCATCTCAAAAATATAACCTAAAATATCCAGACAGAAAGACTATAAAAAGGGAGTGTTTATTTTACTCGGTTAACCAGGCCTCTTGATGTAAGAAACATTAATTTATACTTTTTTTTTATTGGAACGCGACGACAAACGAGCTGACAGTCGACTTGATGATAAGTGGTTACCGCAGCACATGGATACCTGCAAACGATTTCAATCGAAGAAGGTACAGTTGTGTTGTCGCCCATGAGCGCTGAGATGGAATGTCTCAAAGCCTGTAATTATACTGGCTCTCTGTATTTTATAAACTGGAACACAACAGTCCATGCTGATCGCCGATAGAAATGGGTAAGAGGGTGCTACCTACCGGACGACTCCTTAGACAGAGTAAGTGTCTATCTATTAATAAGCTACAATAAAACCTGGCAATAATCAAAAGATGAAAGAATGTTTACTTTAATGAATCTTACTGGAAATATGACACTAAAATATTTCACACTTTTAACTATCTTAAATTCTTAAGTTTTTTATAAATCATAAGTACCTTTTACAGCAGGCGGCGGTGGAGGGGGCCCGGCTGGCTCCGGCAACGAGCACGTTGTAGGTGGGGAGGGGAACACAGGGGAGTCCTCCGACGGAGGCTCCATGGGGGGCGGCGGGGGCGGCAGTATCAGCGATGAAGACATCATGTCGCCGTTCGACAGCGGTGACATTCCGTTTGTTAGTGATGACGTCATGCCGTTCGACATAGATGACGTCATGCTGGCCACCGGCGTTGCGGGCTGCAGAATGGACTGTAGGGCTAGAGAGGAAGGCGGCGGTGGGAGGATGTCGTCGGATGATGCGCCGTCTGGCTTCCGCTGGGCTTCTGTATGCGATCTACTGAGTTCGTTCATCTCTGCCGCTAGGACGTGTTCCAACTATAAGTAAAATTTTATACTATTGTTACTAAAATGGTAGCAGAAGTTAGTTCAAATGTAGAAAGAGTCAAACTTAGATGCAATGCGCATGTTCGAGACAGTGAATAAGTTAGAAATTTGGAGATTGGAATTTTAACGACAGTTTCTCAAGCAACTTTTCCGACTTTCTTCCTTCTATGGTGAAAGGAAACTTAGTGTCGTTAATTTTCTCTTGATTAACAAATTTAAACTAATATTTGAATTAAATATGCAGGATTACCAGCCATATGTTGAAACCAGTTTTAATCTTACATAATTATAAATTGTCGATAAAAATATAGTCCAACTTACCTCATGATGCAGATCATCGGCAAGGCGCTCCATGGAGTCTCCTATTTCCGCGATGGTGGGCTGATGGGCGGGCTGGCCGTCGGGCGCGCCGCGTTGTGCAGGCACGTCGGCCAGGAAGTCGAACAGGTTGTCCAAGTTCACGGACTCCGCGCGCCCACTGCCGGGGCAGGCCAGTCCGCGCAGCTGGTCCGCCATCGTTTCCAGCTCCGCTCGCTCCTGGTTTACCTTTTCTGCAAGACTGCGTAAGAAAGAACGAAAAAAGGAACGAACATTTTGTTTATATTTAAATAACGATGAAATAATGAGCATCAAATTTTTAACTACGTATTTCACACACGGATATGTAATATAAGTTTCTGTATGAGTTACCTGTTGCGCTCCTCGCGCAGCTTCATCTCGTCGTTGACGCGGCGCATCTCGCGCAGCGCGGCGGCCACCTCGCGCGCGAATGCGCCGCGCAGGTGTCGCTGCAGCGTGAGCGCCGCACGCCGCAGCCGCAGGAAGCCCGCGCGCTCCTTCCAACCGCGCCACGCCGCTTGCAGTATCACTGCAGCGTTGCGGTGCTGCACGAACTGACGACGCTGCACGCAGCCCTTGTACCACTACACAAACAAATCACAATGATGATAGCATTAATATCGACTGCTGGACTATAGCCTTACGCGAGTGAGTCTGGTTTGTAGTAATTCCCTCTCTTGACAGTTAGATTAGCAAACACAGTGTACGTTGGTGTTAGGTCCTTGCACCAAGGAACACGCCTTTGATCTGTCATTGTTCCGAGAAGGTGGTGATATATATCATCTGTCGATGCTTCAAGATGTAGCGAATTTCTCGACACTCACTATGTGACAATGGTATTTTTTAGATTTAGATAAAGACCACATATATTACGGCACGAAAGACCAAAAAATGTATAAGTCTTATAAGGCTGAGCGTTGGTGTGGTTATAGTTCGTTATAGTTATAATTAGCTATGAACTTTATTTTGGTAATATGTGTAAACACAAAACTTACTTTTTGAATAAGTAGCGCTGAAGCCTGCAACAGAGCTGTTCTCTTAGCTTCAAGAGGCGAGTGCACTGAGCTTCGCATGAATATTTTCGTGTACCCAATTTGCCAGTCGTTTTGCGGTGCATTTACCAATGCTGTGATAGTTCTGCAAATATGATTAAAAAATTATTAAAACAAAAAAATATAGTATCAAAAATTGACAGAAAGCGTTACACGTATAATTTATGATTCAAAATCTTCAAATAACAGAAATGCGTAACTGACATTTTAGTCTATGAGCATCACTGTCGATCACTTATCAGTTGGACAGTTAACCATTGTCTTCTTTACTGATTAAAAAAAAACTACTCACGCTACGTCAGGATTGCAGGGGCGCGGGTGCGACAGCAGGCAGCGGTAGCGCGCGCGGAACAGCGGCGCGGGCAGGTGCACCGGGAAGCCGTCGCGGCGGATGCGCACGATCTCGTTCATGCCCAGGTAGCGCAGCTGCTCCAGCACCAGCTGCTCGTTGTACTTGCCCGCCTCTTTGTTCTCGTTCGGCTTTATGCAGCGAACGTACCTAATACATATAAGAAAGTCAGTATGGTCATCATCGTCAATCTCTTGTAAATAGTCCTCTGCTATATTTAAGCTACGATAGCAGAGTAGTTAAGGGACCAGACTCCGAATCAGCTATGGAGGTGCTCGTACCAATCACTTTTTTGAAACTTATGTACGCTTTGTATCGTTGATCTGAACATTAAGTCGGTGTCAGGCTCCGCAGCGGTCACGTTGCTCCAAATAGTCGAAATTGGTTGGAAACGACTAAAATAAATAACTATAATGACATATGCAGTTTCCGTGTATGAAATAATTGTTGTAACCGCCACCACAGTTGCAGGCGGGTTAGCGATCGCAGTACAGTTTGCTACTTGGGCGTTGCAGCCTACACGATGGACATTTTGTGAGAAGGATTGTACGAGATTTTCTGGTCAAATTCCATAGTATTTTTTTTAGTAGCTTCTAATAAAATTATGAATTGTTTCGTCAAAATATACTATACAAATATTTTATCAGTAAACGCAAGCAAGACGGCAGAAAAACTATCTCAAAAAAAAAAGTAGCAGACTACATGATCTGACCACAAGGCTATCATGGCTCAAATAAAACCATAGGTTTTTTTAAAAAAAAAATTCTAACAATGCTATTTATTAAGTAACATTACTAATATTCCTGTTAACTCTCCAGCTTAGCTTAGAGCTTGTATCGGGAGCGGTTCACGACAATAGTCGAATGACGGGCTCGAACTTACGACGTCATGTTTCGTAGTCCGCACCCTAACTCATTTGGCTATTGGCGCTATTTTGGCCGCTTTCACCGGAATAGGCAGCAGCGCCTACGGCTTTGTTCTGTAATCGAAAATCGGCCGGCCAGGCGTTGTAACAATAGCAAATCCTCGTTATGGATAAATTTATACTTAGCAGCGGCTATTAAAGAAAAAGAATAAGAATAACCATATAAACTTACCAAACATCGGTAGCTTGAAGCATATCAACGAGTGATTGCAACTGTGCTCTGAACGTATCAACAACTGTAGGCCGGCCTTTCGATGTACCGCGCTGTGTAGTACTTGTGGCACCCGGACTTGACAGTGATAAATCCTGAAAAAATTAAATTTTAATAAAAAAACAAACGTTTTAAGAATTCATAACCTCGAAAAATCAGACTCGATGGACCATGTACAAAAATAGATTAAATATTGGTAAAATCATTTGATAATTATATAATTTGACTACAAAATCTGTAAAAACAAACTTTAAAGAATATTGAAAAGCATTAAGAAATGGGATAGAATAAAGAAAAACTGACATGTCCAGGTGGCGCTAGATCTTGTGCATAATCCGCTAGCTCCCTCACAAACGGATTAGCCGATCGACTGAGATGGTCGATAAACGCATCTTGTTGAGTATCTCTGTTCTTGTCGACGAAGCATTGCACGCTGTATGTGACGGTGCCGGCGTAGTGCTGCACTCCGAACTCCTCCTCCCACTTCCTTCGGGAGCCCTTAACGAAGCTCTGGTGATCGCCGAATTCGCTCTGTATGTTAGTTAGGTACGCTCCGTCAGAACCCTGCAAACAGTATTCATTCATTGCAATACAGAGCATGGTATAGTATTTTTCTTCAAAGATACTGGTATCGAATGGTATTATTACATATGAAAATCAACATTAATGACACTATTACATTTTTACATTTGATTTTTTTTTATCTTTAAAATTTTGCCAGTAAGTAGTACTTGTACAGACGTTTAAATTAATTTAATTCTTTATATACCTTTGGCATGTGACACTGTTCACTCAGCAACTTCAGTAGGCTCCTTGGTGGTTTTTCTAAAAGCTCTAAGCACGCAGCGTTGTCCGTGAATTGTATCTGGTTGTAAATTATTCCTTCTTGTCGATACTGAAAAATAAGTCATCGTTAAACCTTTCTCCACTGATATTGGAAAGAAGTGGCACTTCTGCCTAGCCTGGGACGGATTACAGGCGAAAAGTTATGGTACATAAATATAATATTGGCAACGTTTCTACACTGCATGACGTACACAAGTCTTTAAGTGTAAATTAGGTACAGATTAAATAATCAAAATGTATCGACGAAGTACAATATTGTATTATACAGCCACAAGCCACTGGCCGAACCAGAACAAGATCTAAGGTCATGAATTACCTCGTTATTGGACATAAAATATATGCAGTGTTGGCTGATTATAGCATTAACGTCGTCAGACCCTAGAGTGACCCGAGCTCAGGAATAAGCAACAAACCCAATCAAGTGTGGATGTTGATTCTATACTTTGATTTAGTTAGACTGTAATATTTTTGTGTAAAACAAAAAACATTGACGAAAGTTAAGCAGTGACGGCACTCTGCTTTTTTGCTAGAGATAATTTTCGATGAATGGTACCCTTACCACGTGCAAAGTTTTTACACATCGAAAAATCTGAATATAGAAACTGAAATACATAAACTGAACTCACGATCTCTTGTTCGAGCGCGAACACGTAATTATTGAAGAACATGTGGAGCTTTTCGTTGGCGTAGTTGATGCAGAGCTGCTCGAGCGAGTTGGTGGCGAAGTTCTCGAAGCCGAAGATGTCGAGCACGCCGAGCGCGCGCGGCGCCTCGCGGCCTGGCGCCGAGCAGCTGTTGACGTGCCGCACGAGCCACGCGAACGTGCGCGCGTAGAGCGCTCGCGACATCGCGTGACGGTTCTCCCGCGCCTAATGGCATGCATAACGTGATACAGTCAAGTCACGCGTTGATAGCGCAGTGGCTAGGCGTTTGTCTGTCTTGGATTTAATTCTCGTACGGGACAATAACTTATGCGAACTAAAAATAATCGTTCCGGACCTGATGTGTTTGTCAGGAGAAATTCACAGTCATGTTTAAATGTGGCTCAAGAAGAGATAGGATGTTTACATATGATTATTTATCTATCTTAAGTAAGGGATATTCCCCCTTCCATTCTTTTCTCCAAATGCCAACCCCATCTGCATGTGGTGCATCCCTCTGGCTAATAAACGAGGCTCTGGCGAACGATTGATGGTAGAACATCCACCCGAAATTGCCTGAGAGTTGAATTCCCGGAGAATGGTGACAGGGTGCAACATTACCATATTACAGGAACTGGCACTGCGCTCACCAACCCGCTTGCCCAGTGTCATAAGAATGAAATCTTTTAAGAAATGCATGCTTAGTTTCCCTAAGACAAATTAGAATCGGGCTTAAGAGTGCTACGGACCTCTGGCAGGCGCAGCGGTATGTCGGTGACGTTGCCGCGCACGTTGATCTGCCGCTCGAGCAGCACGCGGCGCGCGGTGTGCGGCGCCAGGCCCAGCAGCCACGCCGCCGCCTCTACCGCCTCCGCGTCCGCCGCACCCAGCGCGCTGCGCTCCCCGTCCACGTCCTGCGACCCGATAATATAAATGTTTACCTACTGGATAGTACCCCGCGAACTATCTTGGCACCTCGTTGGAATTCGGAAGCGTTTTCCGCTTACCCGAACCGCACCTCATAACCGTACTGTATTACTGTACTAGCGCATGAATTTGACGTCATCAGCCCCAGATGCCAAGCTATGTTAAATATCCTGCTACCCCATAACTCTCTAACGTCCAAAGATTTTTTCTAATAGGTCTGGTAGTTCCTGTTATTAGCATATTCAAATAAACAAAAATTTCAGCTTTATAATATTAGTATAGAGTACAGATATCGTCATACATAATATACACAGGTATAGTCACACATACACACAAACAAATACACACAGGTAGAGATGTGCATTAATTTCGTTGATTTTCAACATACCTGGAACTCTATATTTCCTAGCCACAATATTGCCGCCAACACTTTGAATAGACCCTCGCACATGTGCGGGGGCACCTGCAGCACAGTCAGGGCCAATTGCAGAGCTTCCAGCTTCCCTTGCTCTCCTCCCCGACCCTTGTGCGCTTCCACGTCCTCCATGCGGAGATACTTGTACTGCACGTCGTCACGTAGTCGCAGAGACGTGCGGAATTCTGCATTGTGCTGGAAACGAAAATAAAACATTCACAACTGTATTTAATGAACAAGTAATATGAACCTCAAATGTCAAATACAAAAATGCATATTAAAAATCAAGTAATTGACAATAATTCATTAACACTTATAATTAATGGTATATATCTGTAATGTAAGCCTAAATTATGTTTCGTAAATACTGTTTCAGTGTCCTGCTTTTTCGGAAAATTAAACTTTAACTCAGAGGACTAACGGGTATTTCTTGTGACTACGGTTTCTGCATCCTAACACGATAACTGAATATTGAAGCAGGGGGCACACCCGAGGGGTGCAAAACCCTGGAGGGTGCAATTCATAAACTGATTGCTTCATTTGATTGATTGAGTAATATATATTTTGGTTCAGCGCTCGCCTTAAATTAAAATTTTTCGGATATTTATAAAGTGAAGAACCTAACGTACTTCTTTTTTAAGCATGGTTTTAAACAACAGTCCACTGGTAGACATAGGCCTCTCGCAAAGCGAATACAGAATCAGATGCCACGTATTTTCGGTCTGATACCACCACCATCTGTCGGACATCGCGATTCTCAACTTCGGAAGGGGGATGCCGATTTTATCTCGATGTCATCAGCCGTGTAATAGTTATATCCTGTCAAGTTTATCTGTCTGGATTTTCTGTGATTAACAGTTTATGTTTAAATTAAACATTTTTCAGACGTTGTTTCAATGCTAAGGAAAGTCTGGCCACGCTGATCTCATATTTTTAAAATTTTTGTGGTTGGTAGATAAGCATGAAAAAGTTGTAATTCATTTTGTACAACAATAGTTTGAAAGTAACATTTAAAGAGAACCCAATTTACCACTGTCTAAAACGACTGAAAAGCCAATTTAACACATGCTCTCAAAATAAAACGTGGCGTTTTCAAATGAACACCCTAACTGTGATATATCAGACTGTCTCTGTCGACATAAACCTATCAATCAATGTATAAATCATGGGAAAATATTTTGATCTACAGAATAATCAAAAAGCAATTAAGAACAGTGTAGAAACGTTGTTTGGAGGTATAGGCCTTCCCTTGACCTAGCCTATATAGCTGTACACGTGTATTCTTTTTTTAATGTGAACGAGGAATGTGAACGAAGTGTTTTAATGTGTTGAAGTGGTAGAGAGAGAGTACGTCATATAATAATAATACTGATCGCTGCGTCAGGGTAATTGCCAGTGAAGTTACCACTAAGTGGTAAGATACTTCACTGCCTAGAAGCCGCCTTGGCAGGTACCACCCTCGTTCTTATTTCTGCCGCTAGCCAACTGTGCAACTACTGTTGTCCTCTGGTCTGGTATAGACAGCCAGTACCATTACAGGCTGTGAGGCGTTCCACCTTAGTACTCAGCGGTGACAACGCGTCTGTAACCTCCATTGATCGAAGTTGTTTGATTGTGTCCATGGGCTGCAGTAGTCACTTACCATTAGGTGGACTGTTAGCTTGCTTGCCACCCTAATCTACAGAAAAAAGTGAATAGGCAGTGTGGTCTGCGGTGGGTACCTTGGCGCCCTCCACCAGCTGGTAGAAGACGTGGTAGTTGGTCTCGCGCGGCGCGGGGCCGGTGATGCGCGCGCGCTCCAGCAGGAAGTCGCGCAGCACGGCGCCTCGGATGCCGCCGCGGTGGTCCAGGCGCACCTCCACGAACTTGCCGAAGCGGGACGAATTGTCGTTGCGGACTGTTTTGGCGTTGCCTGTAATCGCGGGGTTCCAAGTTAGTTTTACTTTTTTTTTTGTTTAACCTGCCACTATTCTATGAATTTCGGACGACTTTATTATGATCTTAGATCGTAGTGGCTTAAAGGTTCCGACCTCCACGCTCCGGAAATCTGCTTAGGTACAAGTCCCGTTGGCTAAAACTAACCACAGGCAGGCAGGTACATACGCAGGCAGATGTGTCAATGCAATGACAGATAGGAATTGTTTTGGGGACGTTTATCCTTCTTATATCTACATTAAATTTACCAAAACATTCGATTTTTATTGTCAAGTTAAGTATCATGCCTAAAGTAAATCCTTTCCTCTCGAATCCCTTCCAACCTTAGAATTTTATTTGTAAAAGATCTGAATACGCCGTGTGGTATCGGAGTACGAATCTGCCGGCACCTTTCTTCCCGTGAGTGCCGTAAGAGGCGACTGAGGTGAAGACTTTGTAAATTGCAATGGCTCTATATTGAAAAGTGCCAGACCAAAATTAAGACCTAAGACGACGTCTAAGGTATGTCAATCCGCTTGCCTAGCGTGGTGATTATGGCAAATGCTCCTTATGGGAGAGGCCTAAGTCCTGCAGTGGACGGTTTCTAGTCTGTTACGATAAAGGTAAGGTAAGTACTGTCTGGAAGACGATTGCTCTACATTGCCATGTTTTCTGCATTGTAAAAGAGGGTAACAAATTTAGTGTTGAAACCCACTATTGAAAGTAGACCTTACTGATTGTAATAACAGAGTTTGTCTTTGAAAGGAACCAAGCCATTGTTGAAGTGCAATTAGGACAATATTGTTGATGGTAATATCAAAAGGCGTACCGAAAGCCTCGAGCACGGTGTTGGCTTCGAGAATCTGCTGCTCGGCCCAGGTGGCCTGGCCCCCGGCCGCGCACAGGTACTGCAGGATCAGCTTCGTGGTCTCCGTCTTACCGGCGCCACTCTCGCCCGATATCACCACCGACTGGTTTTTTTCACCGTTCTGTTCGATAATATGTTTATTAATATGCTATTGTTAATTCAAGTAAAAACTGGACGATGCTTGTTGATATTTTCAAAAAGCATACGTTTTATTTTTCATTTTTAACTTCGCAGAATCATCTGGAATAATAATTTATATCATTTGTATTAATATTAAGTATCACCTGCAGTAAGCTGTAGGCAGATTCGGCAAGCGCGAAAACGTGCGGCGGCATGCTCTCCAACGCTTTGCCGCGGTAGTTTTGCATGTGCTCCTGCGGACGTGCATTTTTTTCATGAAACAAAATATATTTACTGATATACGTCTGAAAAACAAAACGTTACTTGTTTTTTTCTTTCATAAACCACGGTTTTAATGGATATATGTCTCTTTCTAAAAATGTATAAATCGTATTTACTAAATGTGGATAGATTTATATGCACATTAACTCTATGACGAATGAAGATGTAGCAGATTTGTGACCTCTCAGAACTACGACAGAACGACTCGTTCCACTTCATTGGATCACCAGTGCTCATCATTCAATGTGTGTAACGCATCAGTATCTTGCAGCTACAGTGAGCTGTTATTCTGCAAAAGCGTGGTCCTTTCCCAGTCGAGCTGACCTGTTACTATTCCTTGTTTAGCGATAACGCCACCTATTTGTATATTTGTTCCATATAAGTTAATATCTGAAATATTTTAGTGATCTTTGTGTGTAAAATACAACCCCGCACCACGTACAAAAAGTCCTCGACTACCGTTTCAACTATCGATGAGCTACAGCGTTATGATGAAGAAAGCGCCTCAAGCGCACAATATTCTCAATAAAAAAATGTATAGTTTACACCGTGATCAATAACTACTCTCGTTTTAATCACATGATTTCGCTTTTTTATTTTAACAAGCGGTTGTCCGCGACTACGCCCGCCTGGTCTCAATCTTTTTTCCAAGTGAACTTTTAATAGAGACAAAATGTATCCTACATCCTATTGCATGGCGTAATCTACATCACTGCCAATGCGTGATTGAACCACAAACATACAAATATTAATTTCATTTGTCATATAAAAGCGTATAAGTAATAGCCTACAGTATTTTTAGAGTCACAAGGAACTTTAAAAAAAACCCCTCCAAAATCCGTGAATTTGCTTTAAAGTTAAATCCACTCAAACATACATACAAAGATTTTTTAAACTAGTATAGTTATCGCTTGATCTCGATCATGAGAAAGACGAACTCATTAACACTTGAGCATTGTTACTCTCACACCATGATGCAATTAATCATAATTTTCATCGATGAAAATTATGATTAATTGCACAATGTCAATCTAAGCTATAGTTTTAGCTACAGAATTTGTTCTTAACGTATCAATAAGTATCTGTATTTGAGCAGGTAACAGAACACCGGAAGATTTAACTCACCATTGTGTAACATCCTAGCTCCTTGTAGGGATTCACTGCGACCAGAATGGATCCCGTGTATGTCTGGTTATTTGCGTCAGGAATATATCGCTTTGCGAATCGCGAAAACATTTATAATAACATTAACGATAAGAAAAAAGAACAATGTTTATTCAACTATTAATACAAAGATTTAAACAAAAATTAATAACTGATGAAGTTTTCCAAGACGATTTCGACCACGGCGACAAATTCCGATTAATATCGGCAGTTGTCAACTGCGCAGGAGATATTATAGTGCCACCAGAGTACCGCACAAACCCAGGAGCAATCACTAGTTTTCCTGTTTATACGATAAGATCGAAGCAAGGTTCAGATGCAGATACAGAGACACGGGATGCGAAACGGTACAACCCGACACAAAACCAAAATTTGTGTTTTATTGAGATTCGAACCAAGGACCTACGACTCAGCAATCAGAAACGCTAACCACTAAGTCACGCGGTCATCAAAGTTTTATCATAATTTTTAGTTATATAATTTCGAACGTTTACGATTAAACTTTAAGCTTTACATTTGAAGGAAAAGGTATTAAAATACAACGGTTCTATAGTTAAGAAACATTTATTTGAAATTACACTGTAATTTACGTGTTAACCGAGTATTTTAGGGTGGGCACTGCATTGTTTGGCACGTGATGTGCACGCGATTGCAACAAAGCGGGTTTAATCACCTAAAAACTTAACATATTTTATATACGAACTATTAAAATTATTACTGAGAAATTATCATTCCACTGGCACGAGTCCATCATCACTATCGTAATCATAATCGACGACCGCGTAGCTTAGTGGCTAGAATATCTGACTGCTGACACGGGTCCGAGTCCCAGTCGGAGCCGATATTTGTTCAAAAACGTAAATGATTGGTTTTACGGTCTTGTCGTGTGTGTTATTATTATTAAGTCCCGTGTCTCTGAAACTGCATCCAAACCTTGCTCCGATGTTATTGCATATGCGTTACGTCGGATGCGGGAAGGTAAAGCATGCCGTGGGAGTGCGCATACACTTGCGGCTATAATACCTCCTGCGTGGTTCACAACTACCGATTGTACTCGGAAGTTGCCTCAGTGTGTGTTCGAAATCGACCGGGAGAACATCATCATCAATTATAACTGTGGCCTATTGCCAAGATCTCCCCTGTTGACTGACCCGAGCCAGCTGAGTCCTTCAACTTTCTAAAATTTGTCAATCATCATCATTCTCAGACTACAGCAGTGTACTGTTGTAGCACTTAGCACGTTTAACACTATAATCTGGATATCTTTAAGGCCAACGTGAACAGACACCTTCTAGGCAAACGTGTACCATCCTAGGTCTCATCTTCGCCTTCCATCAACCAAGATTGACGACAAACGTAAGCCTATTATTTATAAAAAAAAAAGGCCAGTAGCCGCGTTGTGCAGGTAGGAGCACCATCAAACCTGTGGTTATCGCTGCATTTGCACCACAACTGCAGTTTTCATTCCGTTGTCACTTATTTATACATTTACTTTTTGCGCGACATTAAAAAAGGCAACTAAGGGTGGACCTTAATACCTATAGGCATTCTCCACAGTAGCAACAAAGTTACAATAAGAAACCATTAAATTTAAAAAACATACGCAAAAACTAAAACCAAATATAAATTAAACTTTATCTATATATATTATTTTAGCGACAGATACGAACAACCCATGGATGACTGTACCTCAATAACTTATAAAATATTTTTAAAGGATACATAAACAAGGTCGCGTATGTAGCGCCGCTTCAGGTTGTCGTTGATAGCTACTTCGGTGATCTCCGGCATCATGGTCATGTCGGGCACGCCGGCGCCCTCCTCCTTGTCGCGCTCCTCCATCTTGTCTGTAACGAAACAGAATAAGTCAATTACATTCTAAACGAGCTCGGCAACTCGGGCCACGCGCACGAATTAAATTAGATAAATAAACCGTTTATATGCTCACTTGCGGCACACTTACACTTTACATCTGGATACACATTATAGGTAAACAAATTATAAATTACATAGCTAAATCGAAAACAAAGGAATACCATTTTCACACCAAGAATAAATGAAGTATGTTCTGTTGTAGCAAAAATGGGCCAAAGCTCAGTGTAAACCTGCAATAAGCAAAACACTGATTTTCGGCTAATTACATAGTATGTGAGTGAGCTATTTGGGTTCGATCCCCTTTGCTGATACAAATCGTCATACAAATTGTTACTTTTAATTTTTATTTAATTTATACTTGCCATTGTTGCCACTTGGGGAAACTTCATCATGTTGACAATTGTTATTACCACTTGTACTAGATTTACAACTAATCATCGAAGATGCCGAAAGGCGAATCCGGCGGGTTGTGAAACTAGTACAAGTAGTAATAATAAATGTCGAAACTTTAGTGGTAGAAATATATTTCAGAAGCATTTGAATACTGTTAATATGCATTGGAGCAGCGTTAAGGGTTCATTCCGCCTTCGAAGACTATCTGGTGGATGGTGCTGTTAATGAGTTAATTAAAAAAATATCCTTATTTAGAAATTTGATGGATTGGAGTGCGAACATTATCGCGTGCACGGTAGCTGCGTAGAATCTACCAGACCCTTTCTTTTCGCGGGTCTCCTATTATTCACCGAAAGAAAATGCCTTGAATTTCTCACGGGGTTCGACATGTGATCGAAATGTAAGACCGAAAATAACAGCAGACATAAAAATTGTATTATTTTTTCATTCAAGTTTTTTAGCGTTTAATGATTTGACGTTTACTTTATCAGCTCTGTCTTCGCTCGTCGTGACGTATGAAAGGTTTGCGCGAATTATGTGTGGATGGCTCGTACCAATGAGTTTTTCGAAACTTATATACGATTTGTGTCGTTGGCCTGATCTTCTGGCCGATTGGTCACGTTGACAACTTCCGAATAGTATCGGCAGTTGTCAACTGTGCAAACACAGAGGCACTCATTCGTATTTACTTTCCCATATCCGACGTAACGCTAAAGCGATAAGATCGAAGAAAGGGTCAGATGCCGTGTCAGTCACACGGGGCACACAAAAACACAACCAGACACGAAAAACAAGGCCAGTAGCAAGATACGCTAACCATTAAGCCACGCGGTCGTGGCACGTTGTACCAAAAATGTTTTGATGATAATAGAGTTGAAATTACTAAAATAAACGTATAACGAGCTTATAAAACTTACCAGTATCCATGTCTAAGATATATTTACATTCCATACGGTCGTAACGTCAAATCTTGACATAAATTTGCTATAACACATAACTCGAATTGGATTGCGCGGGACTGGGGCTCGCAAATCTAAACATAAAACAGAATAATGCCACTGTAGATAGAAATCTAAATCTATCTAGTAAAAGTGTATCTCTGTACACATTAATAAATGCATTCGTTTTTTGTTCGACAGTTACTTTCTTGAATTTCTGATGCTATTTTTAACTCTGGTGAAAGTTACTATGTTCAAATTATTATTCATAGAATATTATATTATATGGAATAAACTAAAAAATCTAGTCTTTAATTTTTGGTAACACTTAGATTACCTGGGATTATTTTTTACTTCAACAGTGGTATTATTATTATGCTATGCTCGTTTAAAGACGTTAAATAAAATTTATTGTTTTCCCTGATCAAAATTATTTCTTCGTTATACAAAAGAAAACCATCGGAAACGTCTTTACGACCGACGAATAACGAAAATGCCCGAATATATGTTTATTTTCATAATCAGATAACATCGTTTGTCAATAAAGTTTGGGAATACCGACAGTTACAATGTCGTATACAGTTGAACTCACGTGCGCAGGTGGGGAATATTTTGCGATCCATTCGTTTTTCATTTCTCAGCATGCACAAAGGCATCTGTTTAAATTTAGCATCTTACAGTTTTTCTTAATTTTCATTCGATTAAGTCGAAAGCAATAAAACATTCCAAACGTAACAAACACCGGCTAAGTGCGAGTCGGATTCGCCCCCCGAGGGTTCCGTACAACACCACAAGATACCTTTGTTATGTACATATATTTAACAAAAGAACTATGTTTTTTGCATTCAACATCCTTAGCTCGACCCATACTTGGCTGATTTTTATTATTTGTTGTTTTAATTTAAGGTTTGCGCCATAACCACACCAAGTTTGACTTAAAAAAAGGGGCTCCGTATGAAACCCTAAAAATATTAAATGGTCATCTTTAAATAAATGGAATTCCCCTTGCATTATCGTCTTTCAAGTAGTTATATTCACACTCTAGGATATATCAAAGACGATTCAGATTAAATACTACTTTTGTTTTGTTACTAAACAGTAACAAAACAAAATTACATATTAAAAAAGAAGCTCATACGCAAAAAAAGCAATGCGACTATCGCATGCTTTCAAATTAGCGCCTTAGGTGTACACAGCCGTGCATTTATCTCGATTCAACACCCAAAGGGGATTCGATTCACAATCATCTATCGACTCGATGCACTGATAGCTGTTTTCATTAAGGGTAAAATATACGAGTTAATAGAAATAGTACATTAAACGACGATATCATAGCAAACATAAATATTTATTCAGTATAAAATTGTGTGTTTACTTCCTCGAGTGGATATTGATTGTCTTTGTTAGTATGTCGGTACAATGTATTAAAACGTAAACGTTTTTAATTGTTAATCGTCTATAAAATTAACATAAAAATCGAAATAAATCATGAAATGCAACGAGATATAAAACCTGTGAAAGCTATTACTTATTAAGAATCATTATTATTTTGTGACAGAAACAAATGTCGTTAAAATAACTTTTCAGAAACTAATACATAGATATGGACACTTCATCTCTATATCAGTCTGTATAAGTACACTCATGGTCATACATACGCCTTACCATGAAAGCCCTAATGATAGGTGATATGGCATGCATGGAAGATTTCCCCACACTCAAAACGTAGGGCAGGTGGAATGGTAAACGCAGTGCCGGACCCCACGCACTAGTCTGCGGACCTATCTTGCGGGCCTTCTGCTCGCGGGACTCTACCGCAGCAGCGGTCAAGGACACCGGGCCAACAGCGTATCTACCGTGGGGGTTTTAGTCGGTCCAACATCTCTAATGTTGATCCCGACATAACCAGTCACCATCTTCGGTGATTTTCAGCACTTTTCCTTCACGTAAAACTAAAAAAAACTGATCTGCGGATTAACATTCGAAGAAAAAAAAGGATTTTTTGATCCTTCACGTAAGGAACCATAAATATTGAAATAAGTAAGTTGTCATTTCTACACTTGCATTTAATCCTAAAAAAAGAGTTTACGTTATTATTTTCTCCTCTAAAACTTCGAATAGCTTGCTCCTAACTGCAGAGAAGCTGTGACGACGTTCCTTCCTAAAAGTACGCGTCGTGTTCGCGATCACTATGTGCGGAAGACTTGATTGTGCCTAAGGACTATTTGCTTGCGGCGCAGCTGTGTCGTCCAATTCCCTTTAATACAGTTACGAGTCGGGTGATGGCTTTCCACATCCGCCACACTTAGAATATGCTGCTTGGGCTAAGGTCTGTAATGCACTCATATGGGCTTTATTTTTTTGTTTTTTATTTATCGTGTGACATGCTTCAGTTATCTGTGGACTATTCTATATATTTCTTTTAATTTTATTAAAACGAGGAAAGCTGCAAAGTTTCTTTCGCTTGTTTCTTCTCCGTCAGAGGAAACTTATTAAAACTAGCGAACACTGGTTTTAAAATGTATGAAACTATACCTGAATAGACGAAATTGTATTAACATTACATGTATAAAGTACACCAGCATAAATAAATCAGATGGGATCGATCCCCGTGGGTTTTATGGCGAATTAGGTATTCATGGGCGTCGGGGTTGCTACAACGCCTCCTTTACTCTCCATTAAGCTGTATCGATAGGATTACTTCGGTGTTGCGAGCGTTCGTTAATCTCCGTAAAAGTTTTATCCAAAATCAGTGACAGTAAAACAAATTTGTAATGTTTTACCTATTATAGTACTTTACTTTATTGTATTCGTCATTCGTGCACCTATCTTCTGTGGTCGAGGTTTTCATACTCGATATATTTCGTACCCTTCGCTCCGCTTTATCGCATAAGTGTTGCATCGGGTACGGGTTTTAATTTTACCTACCGCAAACTCTATTCGGCACAAAATGGAACAACATTCCTATTGGAACAGCCGTGAAAAATTGGTTCCGTTAGATACTGATCTGCCCGCACTAAGCCGCAGCAGGTCACAGTGCTTTATATTATGCAGTTCATATCCACTTCTTTCTAACGTGCTCTCAACGTAAAAAGAAAAATATTTTACAGCTACAGTAACCTGAGATATAGTATAGAAAATTGTAAGTTATATCCCCATATCCTCAATTTAAGAAGAATGTATAGGTCGAACAATGTGATCCAATCTCGATAATCTCTCTAGATTTGCCGCAACAAATGATGTTAAACCATTTCTCATCTATAAACTATAATTATTTTCACGCCTACAAGTATGCCAATGCGTGGGATTCGAATGTGGGATTCTTATTCCCTACGATAGCATCGTCGACATTGAGCACGTCGCTGTAGCAAACGATACAGGTTTACTCTTAAGGTCTATTTATATACGGTCGATTAACAATAACGTTAAAGTAAAGTGCGTAGTGAGTAAAGTGAACTGCGATAGAAATTAAACAATTTCGAGGACTTTCGTGGACATGCGAGGTCTCCGGTAACGGAGTAAAGATGAGGTGAACCACCGGACCCACTGTTAAATGCGTCTTTATAGTTTATTCAAAAGCATACGTTATTAAGCGGATTGTGAACCCGCTATAGTGGGCCCTTAAAGTGAATTATTTATCGGTAGCCTATTATTTAAAAAGAATGTATCGGTAACATGTAAAAAATAAAATTTTATTCAAAGGTTTATTTTTTGTGTTCATACTGTTAAGTTAAATGAAGCTCATAATAAGTACGCAGGATCTACTGTGCACGATATGCGTTCACACTTGACCAGGTCATATAAAACAAGGCGATATAACTTGATATGTAGAGAGTTGGCGGTTCATTGCACTTAATGTGAATTAAATGACTTTATAGCAACGTCTCGACACTATCGTTATATAAATAATGACATTATAATATACGTCACGGGACAGCGGCCGGGACGGTAAGTTATCGGACGGAAATATCACTTGTGGGCGACAACACCACTTCGCACCCTCAGCGCCATTTATCGATGTTATTGGCGAAGTTAATTCGCACTGGGGAAGAATAAAAATCGCACAAGTATCGCGAATCAAATTCTACCACGTATACAAAATTCAGAATGAAGAGATAGAACAAAAAATATTTTAGGAGTAAAAACAACGACTTTCGTTTACAAGTTACCTATACTTCGTAATGGGTGCTGATTGATCAAGCTTCTTTTAAATAGCATTATAGTCCGTTGTAAAACTGATTTGTCTTAAGAATTACTAGATTGGCTACCATCTAAAAATAAATATTACAGCGATAATAAAACGAGCAACAGATAGTATGCCTCAGCCCGCATATTAATATTTTAGTTACTGAATTTGTAACGTTTCTTCAAATGTAAACATTGAAAGAATAAAGCGGAATATGAAATCAAAAATCAGGAATTGACATCTATCTTTATTGTTGAGCATATTTAATGCTGACTAAAATATAAGTTTGCACGTTTAAATAAAGATTCGTGCTACTTTAGAAGTAATTTGGAAAGCACTAACACATATACACTTACACCCTTCACGCACACATACACACCCACGCATACACAAACACACACACACACACACAGAGACACTCAAATATACACATGCAAACTAACTGTGCACGCATGTTACTTTATAATTAATATATTGGTAAATATAGATAATAAATTTCGTTAATTTAAGATATAGAAGAGCGGCGTCTCCTGGCACAGGCATTTATTTCCTTAAAATGAGTCTCCAGATATGGGTTATATGTATTCTCTGTGATTAAGATATTTTTTTTTTTTTTACTTTAAGTCAGCAACAAATTATTATCATATTGTCATTAATTAATTGAAGAGGTAACTTTGTAATGGACTGGAGGCATATAATGGTTGTGACTTCTTTTCTGTTCCATTTTAACCTTTTATATAGGTGAGTTTTTTATATTTATATAGGGTGGCACTTGCGGGGGTAAGGACAGATTAAGTCGCATGTCGGCACGGCCTCGGCTGCCATCCAAAAGCCATGAGGATCAAGAAGGCGAGCGCTCGCGAGCTTCGCTGCTTTCCCGGCACCGGATCTGGTCTATGGCTCCGCTGTCAGCTACGTGACGGCCGTGGAGGGAAGGAAAGCGGCACATCGTAATTGCGACACTCATCTACCCACCTCAGCGGCATCAGTGGTGCAACCCCCGTCTGAGTAGGTAGAAGGGCGTAATTCAATACCAAAACTTGTTCTCTACCGCGTCTCCATAACAAAGAGAGCGGTGCAGAGCAAGCTCTCTTCAATGCAATAATTCAGTCAACTTCGAATACTGGTTGGTGGACGAAGGGGGTATCCGAAGTTGACTCGCCCACTCCCAGCGGCCACCTCCCTTCTAAGTCTGACAATAAAAATGTTGATTGTGTACTGAAAATGGAACAGTTTATTAAAAGCGTTATAATATTCTCGGTTTTGCTAACTGATTAATTTAGATGGTTGGTCTTGTCGACAAATAAAATTCTTGTTGCATACTTTATAATTCCGCTTTCGTAATGATGTTGTTCACGTAACGAAACACGGGACAAAAACTCCGTGTCCAGGCAGGTTTCCATTTTCGTAATGTTTTTATTAAGATTATAAGACTATGTCAAAGACATTGTATAAGAATTGACGTGATGAAACCTTTGAACCAATTGAAATTGTTGTGTCATATCTGGACTTACGGCACGAGAAGAGATATTAGAATTATGAAATCAACTTGTACTCCCTCCCATAAGCAACAGAAGCATGGCTCACAAAGGACAAAGACATGGGACAAGCTTTATCTGTAAAAACCGGTCACTTTCCATCTCCCGAAGAGGGGAAAGAGGGATTGCGGAAACGGATTTTGCGACGTTGGGTCGTGCCAAATGAAAATCCTTAACCTTTGCTTTCACATACTTATTGTATGATTGTTCGCGTGGCGGAATAAGACATCGGGGCCTAAGTTATGCAGTGGAATATTAATATGTATCCTATGTGTGAAAACTCATGTATCAACGATATTCGTATTTAAAATATATAACTGGCGTCTAAGATTAGAAAGCGCATCTCTGAATATTCGAATAAGAATATGCCAACACTAAAATTAAACTAGTTTTTAATTAAATAACTTAAATAATTTAAAACAAGTTTCATTTTAGCGTCTAGTCTAGTTTCTAAAATTCGCGTATATATAAGAAATAATTAATAAAGTCTAGCGTAAAGTAATCTACTATTAAGTACTATTTTTAATCAGCATCTAAAATAACGAAGATTCCCAGCAAACTCTATGCGTCCTGAGTTAGTGAAACTAATTTATTAATTTCTGAGTCTGTAAAGTTACCTCTGTCGTTGAATATTAATTCAAATAAGTTTTTAAAGTTCAGTAAAGGCTCTTTCTGTAATACGATCCTCCGTGATAATGGCGACAGATTAATCACACGAATGAGGAAATTTGTTACCGGTTCGACAAAGCGCTACATAAGCTGGACATGGCTTTATTATAGCGCTTTGAATTTTTCGTTATAATTATGGCAGTTCTAGATGGCACCTATTGTGGTAGCGCCTTTCTGAGACCGAGATTTTGCAATAAAAACTAGTCCAAGACAGAGTGAAAAAGAAGAAGATCGAGACGAAACCAATAATTCTAACGCGAGAGTCGTAGATTTGGTATTACATCACTCACTACCACCTCACCAAACGTTCATAAATTAAAAATAACTAAAGTTATTAATATAAAACTTGCAGAGATTAAAGATGTAAATATGGGATCTTATCGTTAAAGTGCAACGGGTGATGTTAGGTTTCTTTAGCTCTGTGAAGTCAACACCCGCAAAGCTTATTCTGTAAAAAAAAACTAAGTGAGTAGTAACATACCACAAGCTTATTCTTTAATTGAATTAAACGTGTAACATAAATAAAAGAATTTTACACGATTCCCACAGCAGAGTCATGATTAGTGTTCAGTGTACCATAATTAATCCTCCCGGTGGCAGAGGAAGGCGGTGCGAGGCAGCATTATGTTATTAATGGAAACCAATAGTTATTGTACGAACGGTATTTATCACTTCATGTGTCAATGCCCTTAACCGATATACGTTAATCTATACCATAAACATTATGTATTAACTTATTGCATTTCTTTTTGAGTTTTCCACTGGCAAGTGTAATTTATGAACATACTTTTCAAAAATGCTAATTGTTATAAGTTTCGCCCAGTACACAATCTAACTAAAATTCACTTCTCTCCCGCCCACCATACATCAATTCCAAGTCGTCCGTTTGTTATTATTTAATGTGATAATTATTTATAAATTAAGCCATCGAGAAGTCACAATGATATAACAGCTGCTACAATGGTAAATTTATCAAACAACATAAAACAATTCCACACCTTTAAATACAATCAGGAATTCTATTTAAACTTATGTGTATAAATACGCATTATCATCATCAGCCTGTAGTTAGTCCACAGCTGGGAGGGATTGCCGCAATCACCATGATTAGCAAGCGGATTGATGATCGCCTTACCGCAAGTCTCGCATTCTAGAATATTTGATATGTATTTCCATCATCCATAATTCATCTGTCGGAGGGCATTTTACTTATACGTCTTTAAAGACAACAAGGGCAACAGAAACAAGCGTCATTACTATAAGAAATACTGCAAAATTTACAATAACAGAAATATATCTGTTTTTTTAATACACATAACAAAAGTTATTTAATTTGTATCAATGATTGATCTTGTATTAAGTTTGAAATTCAGTTTTATATACACTCTTTATTTTCCTTATTTAATAAATGTACATTAATATAAAATGTGGTAAAAATAAGGTAAACAAGTTTCAGGTTTGGAATGTTAACGCCATATTTGTCAACTTTAATGAGGTGCAGGATTACTTCCTCATCCTTAAAAAGTTATTATCGATGTTCGCATGCGTCTGTCGCCAACATCCAGGTTTAAATATCCTGTTCGAAATTCCAGCTGAGGAAAATATTGTTGTTAAGCCATTGTTGTTGTCGTCACATAACAATAGAACTTCAATTGTTTCAAAGTATGACACGTGAAGTGTTAACATACAATGTGTCAAGGAATCTGTATTGCGTATGTGTTTTTATTTAATACTAAGGAAGTAAATAGTTTTCGACTTTATTTTTCCTCTGGAAATCAAATAAATCAATCATCATCATTACAATCAGCCTGTCTTACTTAAGTCGACTGCTTAACATACATCTCCAAAAAAGAGCCAGCAAATGCATGCACTTCTTGAAAGGTTTGCCCATACTCACTACGCAGGGTACGCACAGCTTCACCCATTCCTCATTACCAAATTTTTTTTTACTTTGATACCTAAAGTAAATGAGAAGAAACCTAGCATTCATGCATTACGTGGTCGCGACTCAGGTATGGACGCAATATTGGGTTATTTGAAAATGCATGCTTTCAATGCATTTTCAAATAACCCAATATCGGAACGGATCGGAATGAATATTATTAAAAATTAAAATTTTTTAAGCTTGATATTTATAAGAAAATTTTGGTTGAAAGAGTAATCTAAACAGTCATAATCTTCATTTGTCGAATGCATTGGAGATTAATGTTAATTTATTTATATTTATACGAGTGATTCCGTTACCGTGAACGTGCTATTTATCGGACGTTACGAGTGCCTCGCGTCCGCATCGATTAAACTGAGTAAATATCAGCAGAAGCTACGCATGGCTTTATGTAATGAAGTACTATCAAATGATTCACGATAACGATGTTTTAATAGTGTTTTTTTTTTGTTAGGGAAGGTAACAAGCGTGGTGCTATCGATCCACCTCGTTTCTATGATCTACTCTGACCTCTAAGAACTAGTGTACATGCAAATTTTTAACTTTTTTTTTTATTTAATGCCTGATAGTCGAGGTCTGCATAATAATAAACTCGCGAAGTTTAAAATTGTCTATAAAAATTATTTGAATACATTGAGTATAAAGTATAAGGGAGGACGGAAGGGTGTCAAGAGGAATAAACCATATTTTCCGCAAAAACTCGGCCTCACATGCACGCGATGTCACTAACACTCCATTGGTCTATGCCGAACCGAACCTTAAACTAGTAATGGGTACCAGCATCATCGCAGTTGGATGACTATGGGTAAATCTTCCAGTTATAGTACTTTCGTGGAGACGCCTATGTCCAGTAGTCGACTTTTGCTGGCTGTTAAGATAAAGAAAACGAAAGAAGATGACATAAATTACATAATTACCAGAGAAATGAGGCAAGTAATTCGTTTACCCTGTTGACATTAGGCGTTTCATTAAAGTACATTAATCAATTTACAAATTATCAATAATTAGCACACTGTCAGTACATACACGAACGCGACCGACTTTTGAAGCCCCGAGGGGGGAATCAGACATGGTCGCTCCCGCCGAATAATTTTCATGCAAAAATTTTAAACGATAATCTTCACTACCTAATTTACCAGTTTTGAAATAAAGTATAAAAGTATCTTATTTAACATATTGATCTTAATAATTAACTTGGAATACTTCATTATTTTCTCTAAACATAGATAATAACATATCCGAATTAAATTTCGTTCGTTCATTTGTATTTAGCATTGTTAGGCGAAAACATGTCTAATAGCAAATTAAATATGCCTTATGCATCCCCTACAAATATAAATAATTGAATGCTACAGTCGTCTGTACGCTACTGATAATAGACTTCTTATCTGATTAGGAGTCGTCAGGGTAGGTACCACACTCTTACCCATTTTTATCAGATATAGAGAGCCAGTGTAGGACGACTCGCAGAACTGACAACCGTTGGGAAAAAAAGGTTCTCGAGTGGCAGCCACGTACAGGCAAACGCAGTGTAGGACGCGGGTAGAGGCGGTGACAACGCCCGTTACCTTCTTCGATTTAAGTTGTTTGCCCGTGTCAAAGCCTAGTGGTCAGGGCGCTCACTTTAGAGCATAGAGCGCAAGTGACCTGGGCTCGATCCCCGGTGCCGGCACCACTAAAACTGTTAATAGCAATTTTAAGTGCTGTAATTACCACGTGCTCGGCGCTGAAGGAATACATCGTGAGGAAACCTGCATATCTGAGAAATAATAAAAAAATATTATTTCGAGGACATTTGAAGCCCGCCATCCCGCATTGGCGTGGCGGGCCATTCCCGGCTCCTACACCCTCTCAGGTATTTGAGAAGGAGGCCTTTGCCCAGCAGTGGGCACTTACAGGCTGCTACTTTACTTTAATGGGCTGCATTAGCCACTTGCAAATGTCAAGCGCCGGCTTTAGTTGCTGCTCGAATGGGCCTCCTACCGGTGTGAAGTAGAGGCATCTTGTGCTTCTGCGTTTCGTTGCATGAGTGAGGTAACCGGAGGCCCTCATCCCCTTCCCACCCCCTCCTCATACTCCCTCCCATCTCCCTAACCCCCTTAAAGGCCGGCAACGCACCTGCGACACCTCTGGTGTTGCGGATATCCGTGGGCGACGGTAATCACTTACCATCAGGTGAACCGCTTGCTCGTTTGCCGCCTTTTCCATGAAAAAAAAAAAACCTTGACACGGCATAATATGTGCAATGTTAAGATGTGGGGCTGCAGTCCAACACCTAAATTTGTGCCTGTGCACTACATGAAAGCAAATTGTACGAATGATTTAGTTTATTGGACGAACAGTTGACGACTACAATCTTTTATGACAACTGTCTCCTGGAACGAAAAGTTTATTTATTTTCTGATTCATTTCGAACGTAAATCTGACGAATAACGGTACAGTCTCTACGTGGTCGTCGTTTGGCAAATTGTCTGTCTAGTGAGATCCAAACCCTGTGATAGTAGCAACAAATTACTATGAAAGCACGACCCCTACAAATAATGTATGTATGTATGTATATATTCACGCCTTATTCCCAACCCACCCCGTTGAGATAATATTCTTCCACTTGGTATGGTCCTGACATACGTCTTTCGCTTCTTCCACTTTCATCAATCTTCGCATGCATGCTCGTTGGTTTAGAGAACTCTTGACCTGGCCTTTTTTCAGAACGCGTCCGATTTGATCGTGAGATATTATTTGAAATAAGACATTTCATACAAATAAGACATTACATTATCTAAGCAATCCGCTTTGTTAGATAATTGACTCAATAACTTAGTAGGTTAAGCTCCAGTAACTGAAGACAGTTCGAATAAGCCCTTTAGTTTTTTTTTCATACGAGTAAAGAAAATCCGATTAACTAAATAGCATAAGTTAAAGGGGAACTTTCAAAGACCAAATTTTAAAATGATATTATGTTTCTAGTACCATTAAGTTTCGAATATAGATTCGAGCCTACGTGGGAATTTAAATAAAAATTACAATCAAGCAAATGAAATTGTAATTTCATACGTCAAATAAAGAATTTCATAATGATTTCTTGTATTTCCGCGAACATTACACATTTGAAATTAAAATATCCGCAAATAATAGTTTCATTTGAAAGGAATTTTTGTTTTATCATTCAATAAGAATGACTTTATAGAAAAAAAACTCAGATGACTGCTTTTCTTTTTGACGGCAGAAGTTTAGTAAATTGTGAGGACAAAATTAAAAAAAAAAAAACTATTAATTCAGTAGTAAAATAAAACTCATGAATTTTCTCTGTTAATTTTTAATATTTTTAAAATTGATGATGATGTAGATGTACGAACTTAGGCATCACTTACAGGATGAGTCGGTGGGCTTTGTTTTCTTATGGTGGCGTAAGACACGACATCAAACATATACCGAAAAGGACAAAACACTGTTGTTAATTAGTTCTAGTTGGTTACCCATCTAAATCTGTTTGTTAGCATGAACACTCATTTACTAAAATGTTATTTTTTTAAAAGTTCATAAGCAATAACAACATCAGATTAAGTCTCCTTAAAAAAAAAGCAATCTCGTAACCGTTGATTAAGTCCTTGCTATAGCACAAGGACTAAAAAGGTCAATACAAATACGTTTGTCCCTCCTAATTAGAACTCCAGACAGCGGTCGGGAGGCGCGGGAGGCTTCTCCCGCTCCCTATTCGCAAAATTTTATTGATACGAGGACCACCCCACTCTCCCCTGGGTAAAGAAATTGTAATTCAATAAGAAATAATATTTAAATGGAGCGATTGATAAGCAATAGGGTGGATGGCGCAAACATATTACGTAAATATTAGTGTCCGTTTATTTGTGAATTGTTTCAAGTATGGGTGTTTGTCCATGTGCTATTCTTTTTGACGTGGTAGAGCCAAGCAACGGTTTTAATTGCTGCTCGAAAGGGCCAGTACGACCGGGGTAGTACCACGACCTCACAGAATACCAGTGTGAAGTAGAGACATCTTGTGCTTCTGCGTTTTGTTCAGTGAGTTATACAACCGGAGGCCCAGTCCCTTTCTACATTCCTCCTCCTAATTCTCCCTCCCATCTCCCAAATATCCTATTGCCCCCTATACCGCAAAAAAAATATGTCAGCAAAGCGTAACGCTTTATAATAAAAAAAAAGCAAACAGTGTACTTGTCAACCCTTAATTGCCACATCTCGTATGTTAAAAAACGAATTGTACTAATCTATCTAACGGGTTTTTTATGTTAATTTATTTTTATGTTAGGTATTTTGAAAACATTTATAATACATATAGGTGACGTTATTTATAATAATTTAAAAAATTAGAGTTATGCAATTAAGTACGAAGTGAAATGCTTACCTTGCCTTAACTTTTGGGACCATTTTTGTTTCAACGTTGGTGTAGTAAAATGTGAAATACATATTTTGAAGATCATTCTGATGTATTTTACATAAGTAATTGTAAGAAGTACACGAAGAATAACGATACAGTAAAAACAGTAAGATGAAGAACGGAGCGTTAAGTGCTTACTAAGAAACTGATATCATTCAAATATAATCCAAAATATTGTAGTTAATATTATATAAGCGCGCAAACAGCGTAGCAAGCGAAGTGGGCGGATAGCCGCTAGTCACATTGTTAAGTTAAAAGAAATTTCTGGAACCCGTCTAAAGAGGGAACATCGCGGGTCGTGGTAAGTCCTTAGTGACCTAGCAATTTATCGATATTTTTAGAACTACATAGTTATTGTCATAGTCTACATTCATCGTCTTACAAGATAACCTTAAAAAGAGCGTCTTTCGAATTTTCGGTACAAACAGGTATCCTGTTACAGATTGATTTTAATTATTCTTTTTTATATGAACGAGTATGTTACGCGATATCTTCGCCGATTGTGAACCGATTTTGATAATTATTTTTTATTAAATAGACTACACCTTCAGGGTGGTCCCATCCATGGTCGCCTAGTTAGTACCAGGCTCTCTTATTGTTAATGTTAGATTAATCTTAATAAACTTGTGAAAGCAAAAATAAATTATTATTCTATATGGGATGTTATTTACATATATACTCGTCTGGTTGGGTGGTATACATTAATATGCGAACAAATAAATAAGATATCATAAAATACATTATAATTATTATTATTTAAAGAAAGTATTTCTCTCGTAGGGATTAGAATCGGTTGCTACTTTGAAACTTTCCTAAGGCCTCTCCTAAGGGACGACTTACCATAATAGGCGGACTGGTGTTCGTAGTACCAGATACTCCACGCATATTAGTCGCCGCTACCCTCCATCCTCCTCATTCGTCTCCTCAATGCGGAGGATTGCTGTATTGACATGTTCAGAAATTCAAATAACCGATTCGCCCATCGAGATGGCCTTCTACCACGCAGATGACTCCCTTCCACTTCCACTTTGCCTAATAGAATGGACCTCTAAAGGTTGATGGGGTCTCGTCACACCACGAGTATAAAATACAACTTTTGTGTTACCCTGTGCGGTGTAAGCCGAGATATATCGTCTCTATCTCTATATACAAACCTCACCTGCATGTAGTGTACCAACAGACGAGGCTCTTGCGGCTGAATGACGGCAAATTTAGCGATCCCAAATACCACAGACTAGTGATGGGGTGAGCAGTAACACTAGTACGAGAGTATCGAACCTTTACTCTTAACCGTCACCGGTATTCTATTTTCGGGGCGGTTATTCTGTCATCAGTTGTAATTAATTAGTGTATGAGATTTTACAAAATTGTCTTTAGTCTTATTTTACACAACACGTACAGGATGAGTACCGGCGGCAGAGGATGAGTCTTACGTTATGATCACATAACGTTATATGATGTTGTTTCATTTTATTTCTTGGATTATAACATTAATTGTTTAGAGTTTTATCTAACAGATTACCTTGAAAGTTTCTTGGAGTAAAATTAACGCTATTCCCGTGTGTCGGTATCAAGGCTACTGAGGGCAATGTGCAGTCCCCGCGGTAATTTGAACTTGTGTGTGGAGCTCGTAATTAGTATTTTGAGAAGCCTTTGGCATTACTCGCGTATTTTACACAGGGGTGTATTTGGGTTACTGTTTGAAACCTTACACATAAAGTATTTAAATGATATACGTTTTTTTGGGCAGACTAATTTCAAAATGAGAAAATGTAATTATTATAACCATGTTAATTTAATTAAGTCATAGACTAGTTCCACAACATATTTTATTTATTTATTTAACGATTCGACCGGTTTCGCCTTACTGCATCTTCAGTACACTCAATTAATCGAATACACTGAATGAATGCCAGTAGTTTTATCAAGTAACAACATTCGCAAGTATAAATTAAAATATGTTGTAATGAAGCCATGAAATTTTTAATATTCGTTTTTACATACCTTGTGTACAAATATTACCATGTGATACCTACCAGTATATAAATATTATATTACGAGTATACAACATTTTAGTATACTCTAATTTTAGGTTTCTAACCCGTCGATTTCAATCAAGTCAGAGTGAGATAATTAAAATATTATAATAGTTATTCCAAAGTTATGATTATAATTAAGTACGATTTCCTTGACGAACGATTACACTGACGAAGCCACAAGATTTTTTTAATAAATTACTTAAAATATAATTCGTAATAAGAATTCGTTTGTTAAAGTCCTTTGATAATTATATCAAGCTTAATCAAAAAAAGATATAGAAGCTAACACAGAAGAATGGTTTGGAAACATTAATAATAGCTTCAGTATGAAACTAAATTTTATATGTTTTTCACGAAAAAATATGTCTCATCATTAGCATAAGCACATGAAGTTATTCGAACTTAATAAGTGCTTTACGATCAATAATTGGAGTGATTATTTTCAAAGTCAATGCGCTCGCTTCCATTCTACTTCGCGTACAATTATCTTTTTATTGAATTTAAGAAATTAGCGGAACGTGAAAAAACACCACGTACCTGGACTACCACGTAAGTAAACGACCTTGTGTGTTGGAGATAAGACTGATATTCGGTTGGTTTGTTACACTCGATCTGCAAAGGATATGCATAACGAAGCATAGAAAAACACAAACTGTTTTTCAAACAAAATACTTTCAGTAATATGAGATGTCCGTTTTCTAACGGCTACACATCCAATATTTTTCTAGTTGACAGCATTGCCAGGTTAGGTTGGCGCTTCCTCAGAAAGGTTTATATCCAGCACCGGACATTTTTAAAGGTTGATTTTTTCATTACAGATACATAAACAGTTCCGGATGGAAGGCGCCCTTTCTATTTGACCCCCTTTGAATTGCTTATAAGAAATGAGGCGGCAGGATCCTAAACAAAGGAATCATTCACACAGCAGTCGGCGAGCGTATCGAAGCGTCAAGGGCCGGTCGCGGTTCCCTCGGGAAGTCATCAAATCATTGCTTTCGATCAAGAACATACTCGTACATAAAGGTAAGGCGTTATCACTGGAGGTTTTTCTCATAGCAATTACGTTGCATTGCTTGTCGAGATTACAGATAATTAAAATGTATATATATTGATATTGTCTATTGTAGGGCATTAAAATCGTTTGTTTATAAATATTTTAAGATCAATATATTTTTTTAGAGTAGTTTTAATTCCATGGTAGTCGGCACCACTAAAATTGTTAATAGCAATTTTATATACTAAATTAAGAAAAAATCGCGTGGAATGGAAACAGGCCTGAGAAATATTAATAAAATATTGTTTCGTAGATGTGCGAAGTCCGCCAGTGAAGCACATCGGAGGTGACGTTATTTGCGCAAATAAAACGCATACATTGTAGCAATACTGGTAGAGGCTTTTGTGTGCTATAGTTTAGCATCGCAGCAGCACAGTGCAGCTGCACAATACAACGTAACGATTCGAAGATGTCGCGTGCAGCTACATGGATTTGATTATTGTAATACAATTATGTACGTAGTAAAGCATGTGGGACTTGCATGTGGTTATTAAGACCTATTTCCATACATCTATTGGAAGCTAGATGTGTGAGATTTGATTGTGATAATGATATTGTTCTACTACTTACATTTTTCTAAAGAAAAGTTTAAATTACATAAAAACGTAATAACATGAAGGGTAATAAAATTTAGCGGTATCGTAAAATCCTTACGATCAAATTTACAAACCAACTTCAGTTGCGATGATTTTGATAGTACGTAGGCATAAATACTTATTTGGAGGGCAGACGCACCCGATGACAATGATGTAAAGTAATGATGAATCCCTAGAACATTGGATTCATTTGGCAAGAGGTTGGAGAAAAATATAAAACTGATAAGCTAGGATTTGAATTAGATAGATAGAACCCAGGCTCAAGACAATATACGATAAGTCACTTGATGTCGTAATTCAGAAACGTATGTACATAATAAGAAACAACTTCCTAATATTATATTCCTTGGCAGGTGAGCTTCCGCCGCATAAGTGCAGGAAGTGCCTGTTTCGTGAAAACACTACAATGCCTGTAGTCTTCCTATGACGTATTTGTACTCCGTATAGCATAGGCTACCTAAGTCAATGAACTAAACTTTTTGAGGACAATGGACGGTGCTCAGTTTCAGAACTAGATATCAGGAAGCAAAAAAATTATAATATATGAAATATGGAAAACAGAAAGGATCAACTGTTGCTCAGGTAAAATGTATTAATGCGAATTGTAATAAAAAAATTACTTAAAACTCAATATTAAATGAGGTAATTTAACTACATCAAAAAAAAAATGCAAAAAACTGTCATCGTCTGCATATTCACCACCACCACATCAAAATATCAGCCACTGCTGTACATAGCCTTTCCATGAAAGCACCAACTAAAGCTGGTATGCCCAAATTCACCACGGTGGGTAAGCAGTTTGGTGAGCGCAGTGGCGGTACCCTCGGGAAGATGCTCCCGATCACTAGTCTGTAGAATTTCGGTTCGTGATATTCGGATGACTGAGTGATGGCAGAGAATACTGCCATCACTCAGTCACCTGAGCCTCTTCCGTTCAACAGCAGGATGCAGCACCGCGAGCAAGAAAAGTTGACCTTTGGAGAAAAAGCTGGTCGTATCCCTCTTACAAATTACATATATCCAGTATTGTTAATATTCAAATTAAAAGAACACGCGTTATAAAGAAACCAAAGAGGAGCACAATGAATAATACAGCATGTTTAAAAACGGCATATTTTATATTAAACAGGTTGTTTTCTCGGAGAAGCCCGTAGATAGACGTGAGCGCGCAAGATGAGCGCCGCTCGGTAATGTAGTGATGTGCCGTCCGAGTTAATGGTGAAGTGGATCTCACGTAGGGCTATCACTGATACATTTCATTAAAATTTATGAATATTAAACCCCTATCATTAAAATCACGCAGAAGACTTAAGATCTTTAATATTTATTAATGTCAGACAGATCCGATTATTCCTAGGAGTTACTCCATTACATATTGTTTGTTAATGTAGATATGAGTAAAAGATATATATTAACCAATGTTTTGTAATTCTAGTTGATCATAGTTCGTAAACATCCTGCGCTACACGAATTCTTAATTGCAAATTTTGATCCAACTTCAAAAACGGAGGAGCTTATCAATTATAATGCATTTTTTAACGTTTATCGATTACACGTGCATGTCTGAATCATTGAGATGATTATTTTTTCATTCGTATAGATATACAGTGAGGTCCCACATGGCACATTTATTTAAGTTATTATTATATATTCACATTTACATAAACGTGTTGCTGTCGGTTATGCACTTTGGAGATGAAAACAAATTATAATAGATCACATAAAAGGAGAATTTTTAACAATCGTTTCTTAGTCCACCTTCAGGTCACTAGATGAAACATCACCAAATTATAGTCTAGGTCGTATGAATCCGAATGTTATGCCAACGGGATTATACTGGCAAAGACGACAAAAGATATTTGGATTGAAAAATGTATAAAGTTTTTGTGTGAGACACTTTACACAATTGACCCTTAACAGAATAAAAGAAGGCTAGTAATAATGTATCATCACATAACAATAGTTTTTCAACTAACTGGGAAACTACAAGGAGTACTTGAATTTGTGAATAAGTCCAAGTTGCAAAATAAAGTCACACAGACCGTTCCCGTATTTGCGGATTAGCTCCTCGCGTCACATCACTAGCAAATCTTGTCCTCAGTGAGTAGGCATTCCTTTACCTAATGTGGAAAACAATGCGGGACGAGGACCATGTGAACGCTATTTCGGGAGCGCGTTTCGTCTGAACTTTTCTTTGAAGCAATCATTTTGATTCCGATAAGAAGTGGACGATGCGTGCTTTAATTTTCGAATAAGAAACCTTGAGACTCGGTCCGCCCTGCGCCCAAAACCTATAGAATTCATTTTATCGCAATCGGATGGCATCAAATGTATCAAGACATATATAGTCTAAGTTAAGTTAGTAAACTTTAATAAATGAGCACACGTTCGAATAATATAAAATGTAATAAAATATTTTTTTTTTACAAAAGTTAGGAGCCGTGGTAGCCTTGTGGTCTAGTCGCTCACTTTAGCTTAATAGAGCGCGAGTGACCTGGGGTCGATCTCCGGTGCCGGCACCACTAAAATTGTTAATAGCAATTTTAAGTGCTGTATGTACCACGTGCTCAGCAGTGAAGGAAAACATCGTGAGGTAACCTGCATGTCTGAGAAATAATAAAAACGTTATTTCAAGGATATGTGAAGCCTGCCAACCCGCACTGGAGTAGCGTGGCGGGTCATTCTCGATACCTAAACCATCTCTTATTCTATACTATTATACTATACTCGTACTTGAGAAGAAGGCATTTGCCCAGCAGTGGGCACTTACAGGCTGCTACTTTACTTTAAGCTTTGTATAGTATATGTATACAATCCTGTATATGGATACAAACAATACGTTTGTTTATTTGAAATGTGATATGATTTTAGATGGTTTTGGTCAGGATGTACGAAAAATAAGTTAGTATTTATCCGGTTATTTATCTGTATAAATCTGAAATATTATCGAAGCTCAAATTACATTGTCAAATTACAGACACTAATACTGAAAATAATAAGCTAAGCATTCACAACGTAACAGATGAATATTTATTAGGGTTCCTTTTTAGGATTACGTATATAGGAAAACAAAGTCTACATGTAATCTTTAGTATGACAAAGGTATTCAAAATATGTAAAAATATGTAATACTAATAAAAGGTTGGCTAATATTAACTTAAGCATATAAGCAACATTATAATAAAAGAACGAACGATCTAAACGTACCTAAAATAAACACCGCGGAAGGACCGGCGGCGACAACACAAATGGGTATAATCCGTCGTGAGATGGATTTAAGTGATGCATTTAAACCGACTTTTTGGCAGCTAGGTGCTACTCGTATGATAGTGATACTGATTGCGTTTCACTAAATGATAATTAATGTGCATACAAATAAAAACACGCTTACTATTCCTACAATATCGATATTGTTGTATTGATGTATACGGTTTGAGATCATACTTACGTTCTGTGCGATGCTACTTTGTATCACAGTCCGAGACTTTTCTTCGATCTTTCTTGCTTATATGGATATAACCTTGAATTTCAGATAGAACTGACCAAGATACGTAGAAGGACTCGTGAAATGTTCAAGTACTAATTCATTCCATAAATTAAGCCACGATAGCCGTGAGATTAGAGGATCTGTCTTCATTTTTGGAGACGTGAATTCCATCCGCTATGTGTTCTCCCAAATAAGCTTTAATAGTAAGTGTGTAGAGAAGACTGAAATATATTACACGGAAGGGATATGGTCGTGAGAGCATATTTTTATATATATTGTGTGGGGTTATTTAGATATATATAAATATGTATACATACATAAAATACAATAAAATAAATAAGTTATCTTTTATATATATTATAATTGAAATACATAAATTGAATAAATAAATTATAAAGCATATTTTTATTATTATTATAAATTGTAAGGGGGAGGAAGCATTGGACCTTTTCGACTAGTGGCCCTGTCTGTGCGTTGCAACGAATAAACAAACCCAAAAGTAAATGCCAGAATATAAAATACAGTTCAAACTCTATGGGATAAAATAACCTCAACTTTTGAAACAAAAGACGTACGTATTAAAAAAAAATATCTTGTAAGTAGACTGGCTGGCTATGTTGTAAAAGAAAAATACACTGTTCTTTCAAACTATAAATAGTGATATAACAATTTCTTAGCGACAAGATATAGCAATATGCAACTCAAACAAGTCGGGGCGGAAAGGATACAATAATTATAGACAACGCAGGTGTTATAATTTTGCAGTGCGCGAGGAGAGTACCTGAGGAATGTGTACCTTTTCCTATAACATAAACGTTCGTCACGTAATTTAAAATTAAATAAAGAGATGAGAATCTGCTTCTTGTACTGAGTAATCATTGAATCAAAATAAAAATGTGGCATTAGACGAAGTTAATTACAAATCACGTTTTTTTATTTCAAGACATAAACAGTTCCTGAGAATTGTAATATTTAGAAAAATATTTTGAGGGGATTTTTTGTAATATATATTTTCATATCTTTCAACTCTGGGGTAATTTTGGCGGGTAATAATTCTATTTACAATTCACCAAAATAATTCCATGTACATTTACATAATTTTAATAAATAGAAGTCATATCTTAATTATTAATTAAGTTTTTGCAATGTCATTATCGTTATATACCAGTAGCCAGTTAAATTAATTAAAAAAAATAAAAATTATCATTATATCAGTAGACAGGAGACTTGCACACATCTTTGTCTTCTTTTTTATAATAGGCCTTTATTAATAGTTTCTTTAACAAGGTTCTTAAATATTGCGTCTGTTTGTTGCAGAAACCTCTCTGCAGGAATTCCGAGACTACTTTGGACAAGAGACCCCTTTTTCAAAATTAACTGATACCTCACCCCCACAGCCAAATTACTTTAAAAATCCATCTGTAGTTTTTTTCCTATTCATACAAAATGCTTAGCAATTTAAAAACTTTGCGGTTGGTTAAGTGTTAATATTGTGTTAACTTGATGATGATTTTCTCATCAAAATTTAAGAAATATCAAAATATAAATAGACATGAAATTCAGTAAATATCATGTGTAATTAATAATGATTAATACGAATTACGTAGTTTTTTTTTAAAACTAAAACAATTTTACTTCCTACTAAAATATTAGTCGTTCTTATAACAGGTCGGTACACGTAACACAACTTATACAGTGTAATCTTGAAAGTATCAAATAAGAACTTGTGGTAATTAATAGGGGTCGATTTTTAGACCTCGTCGACCCCCAAAATCAGTTTTGGTTTATGTCGACCCCTGGAAAATCGATATCGACCCCTAGGTGGGGTCTCTATCGACCACTTTGGGAATCCCTGCTCTAGCTTATCGCCTAGACCTGTTCTACAGAAGACAGTAATTTCTTGGTTAAATATATTAATATTTTTTCGTACGTACTAATGATATCAAAATCTAACAACGACGGAAGTGTTCAAGATGTATGTCTCTGAATAGTTCCTATAGCGACGCACGAGGTCTCATGTAATAGATTGCCCGTATAGCTTGGTTTTGTGAAATAAATACTGTTTTCAATTCAGCTGCAGATCGCCGCAGGAACACACCATAGGATACGATACTGTGGAAGAATGCGAAGTAAACTAATTCGGCTGTTATTTCTTCAGTCAATTGTCTGGTCTTTCTAATAGCGAAAATCGCAGAATCTAATTTCGGAGCAATTTTATCAATGTGCGATCCCCACTAGAGCTTGGAACCTATAAAGATTTCGCGAAATACGGTCGAATTTTTGAAATCTAGGTTGGTATTCCGTTAGTTAATTACAGCATTTTATGAGGACTTTGATAGTGTAAAGTGTACAAAAAAGATTTTGGTTTTTTTTTGCATTTAGGAGTAAATTATTAGCTGCAGACTACATTTGGAAACAATATCCAATATTTGGTTAGTTTACAGTAATTTCATCAATCAAAACTATCTGTCTGAGATATTTTTTGTATCATACAAGGAAGATCATTATGTAGATCAAGAAAAAAATGGACCAACTGGTCCATTTTTGTTCTTCGCGCATCCCTGAGGGACACCCACTTTACCACACTACCCGATGACACTACACCGTTGATTGCAACTTTTTGCTCTCGACTGTAGAGATATGAAGATAAGGGATCGTGTGTTTGTTATTGGTCTTCGAAGGGCTCAATTTTCCTCACTAGTAGGAATAGAAAGGATTTCCATTATTTAAAATATTGAAATACTAATGAGGTTTTTTTTCTGATAGTTTTATTTTAAATGACCAATTTTTCATTTACCCGTGGCACAATTCGCCATGTTGAATCATGTCTCCGAAATAGGGTTTTTTTATTACTTCTCATATATACAAGTTACCTCACGAACTGAAGAACTGAAATTGCAATTCAACATTTTAGTGATGCTGGCTCCGTGAATCGAACCTAGGTAACTCTGGTACAATGAAATTACAGTGCGCGGCCCTATCCCTCAGCTACCATGATTCATAAGTATATAATAGCCGAAGTACATAATTTTTATAAAATCTTGTAAAGATGAAAGAAATTTTTACACTGCGTTCTCTCACTGACGGAAACATCGCTTCCGCAACATGAGTTATTAATCTCTTTACTGCTTTTGCTGGTATATTTAAAGAGGAGCGTTTTGTAAGATTCGGGTGGCGGCGCCGCGAAGGATGTCTAATTTTTAATTAAGTGATACGATTTTAAATTTCGTAGAATTACGCCGAGCCGGCGGTTGGGTTCAATTTCGTAATCATAATGGGTTGGCGCTCACCAAATCGCTTTTCCCGCGTGGAATGCACGCAAACAGCCAATTGGCCAAACCTTTCATTATATGCATTCTGATTTTTGATTGTGCTTTCTTAAAGAGGTATGTGTTCTGCGGTACTGTGTTCTGCGGTTAAATTGATGCAGATATGTGTTCATGAGTGTTTGAGTGATTGATGAAGTGAAACTCTAGTACTATCAGTTAGTCAGTGTTCTAGTGACTTAGCTTGTTTGGCAGGAAGATATACAATCATCGGGAAGGGAGTCCACGGTTTTCTACCAACTATAATCTTGTCACGCGTTAAATACTGCGGTCACTGCTATAAAGCAAGCTATAACACTGTTTAATAGTCAACTGCGCGTTAATGGTTTAATTATGTTTGCTTTATTTTTTCTTGTCCGTGTTGTACGAATTTTCACTATGATTTAATATGATTAAATCAGTAAATCACTTGAACGGAAGAAGCGTAACTGTAACGGGTCCGCAATAATTGGACGGAAGTGCTCATTAGCATGTTCATGAGTTGTTTAAATTACACCAATTGGAGGCGTCACAAATGAGCGACTAAGCTGCCGATCACGTAGATACGCGTCTCACGTATATATACAACGGGCTGTTTGCAGTTTTTGCAGCCTTTTACAATGTGCCGTATTCGGTGCAGTACCATTTGCGGCGCATCGATTATTTTTTTTACTGCGTTTATCATTCAAATCAATCGAACGTGAACAACGTTCAAAATTATAAGTTCATTTCATATCATAATCTTAATATGTGAAGGTAGTCATCGGCATTGCGAACTCGCCCCAAGTACACGTGGTAAATATAGGTAGTATCTAATCTCTTCTGAAAGCTGACGATTGTTGGCGCTTTCTAAGAGAGACCTATGACGTGCGTACTAGGAGGTGAAGGCTGGGCAAGATGTAATTCTTCACTATAAGAACAAAATCTTTTATTTCTTTCATTATCAGCTTGTATAACTCCACTGTTGGACATAGACATTCCATGAAGGTGCAAATAAAAGTAGGCGTACCGTGAAGCGAAGATTTAGTCAGGTCTGGTTCGGCGGGTTTGTGAACACAGTGCCTCATCATTAGTCTGTGTAATTTTGGGTCCGGCATGTAGTAGATAGATTTTCCGCCATACGTCGGAGCCGTTAGTCAATGCGGGTAACTAAAGGATTTGGTGAAAAATATGGTACATTCCCCCTTACATAGTATGGGGTATACTAGAATATTAAGTATAAGATAAACTTTATAAAACTACCGGGTCATAGGCGGGCAACAGCATCAAATATCCCGAACATAGGCCACGCTCGCCTAGTTGCATCTCATCGTATATACTCGTAGAGCTATAAAGATTACTTCCATATCGTGAACCCACGGGCTATACCGGGCCATCGGCCTAGTTTCCCCGCCTCTCCAAGTCTACAGTGTTGGAATGGGGAGTATATTAATTTCTAATAAAATCTTTTTTTCAAGTTGCGTTCAAGTGGTTGTTTCACTTAAAACATTAAATTATCATTCACTAAAATAATAAACAAAATAGCTTTTAGCAGACTGTCTGATTGCATGTGACCCTCAGTCTAGATCTCATCGCATTAGTGTTTCATAGGTACGGTAAAATAAATACGAGTATCTGTGCATTTACACATACAGTTAAATTTTCGGTACTGTAATGTAGGTGTATGTATCATACGCAGTTGACAACTGCAGATAAGATACCTAAGTTGTCACCGTGGTCGTAATCGTCCCGCGGTGGTCATCATCATCATCGCTACACTAATTTTTATTGTTTAATTTTTTTTTGCAGATACAGCCGATGTCAGAATTGCAACGATAGCTTATATTAGTTGATTCAAGAAGAAGTTTATCGATCATAATCATTAAATGTTACAGTCTAGAAACCGTCACGACAGGACTTAGACCACTCCCTAAACTAAATAAAAATATGTCCTTAATATGCATATACAATATACGTAACGTATATAAAAATTGGTTGAACGAATACCTTAACTGATCGAGTTTTATTAAACGCAAACAATGGAGGTGAAAATACCATAGAGGTGTTTGTAATCTGTGAATCATATTTTCTTCACTAACAAGAACGAGAGCTCGTTATTTTCAAAGTACGTATTATGTAATAAAAAATAACGAAAGTGCATTCCGCAAACAATATGGATTTAGTAATTTAGAACTTTTAGTTATATTGGAGTTACAATTTCTACTTCTTTTTCATCAGCCTACGTCCAGAGTTGGACAAATGTCTATTTATGAAAGCGCCAACAAAAGCCGGCATGTCTTGTCTCGAAGTTGTTCATACTCACCAAGCTAGGCAGACGGCACCGTTGCACTAGTCATGGTGCTCAACATCACCAGTCTGTGAGTGGAAAATGTTACTAAATTTTTTCGCTCTGCGCCTTTAGTTGGAATAATTTTGGTCGATAGCATTAGTCCGAAGATGGCGGACAAGCCAAAGTAAATATTAAACCCGAATAAATCTGCAAAATAATAGTTTCATTTCAAATGGTACAAGCCAGTACATGTTTGGTTTTAGAGGTTTCATAATTTAAGTTCTATCAACGTCACACAATGCGAAGTTATTAATGCACAGGCTTACGCAGTTGTGCAGTAGCGACTAAAATGGGAGCCATTATTGTATAAGTGCTATCCGTGTTAATGAACAATAGACACTGACGCCTTGCAATGCACAGCATAAAGCATGTTAAGATCAATAGTCCCCTTACACACTAGTGACATACCAGCAGCTGTGGTCACGGAGCGACCCGAGCGTGGTACACAAAAATTGAACGCGATTAAATCCGTAAATAATAGTTTCATTTCAAATGTGTAGTGTTTACGTAAACATAAGAAATCATAACACACACAAATAATTCTTTGCATTAGCTCCATCCACCCGCGGTCGGCAGGGATTATAGATTTCCATTTAGCATGACCCAGCGCATCCAAACGCACTACAGCAACCCACTTTACGCCTTTTTCGAGATATAGAACGTGACGGGTGGCGAGTCTCGACGCTGACTTTGCTCTCGGTAATTGCAGAGATTTCAAAGGCCTAGAGAGATTTTCCTAAGTTACGAACTTCGTTCGCCGTCGTCATACGGTGAAAGTAAATGCAACTGGCACAATTGGAGTAAATATTAAAAACACATTAGTGTGAAAAAAAAATAAACAGTTGAACTTTTATTTCTCGACTGTCACGCTCACAGACGTCGGTTACACAAATGATTTTCTCTTTCTAGGATTTAAAATGATGGAAATTTTTCTATCATTTTGTTGAAAGGTCTGTCAAGACAATTGGTAACTGATCTTACTTTCGAAATGGTTAAAGTATTACATTATACATAAGGTGTCACGACCATACACCTATTAATGGGGTAGACAATAGGCATTCAGTCGTTTCAATTTACTTTTCACCGTAGCTTATTTGAAACAACGTGGCAAGTGGTGAGCCGGTCACCGACCGAGTTTTATAGCTGCGCATATATACCTGAAACAAAAAGGACGAATATGAGTTACAGTCTAGAAGCCAGCAGAAAATTAAGTAAATATGTAAAAGATATTTTACTCAATTCTGTGATATGCAAACTAAACATGCAGTAATAAAAATATTATATGGATTTTCCCTTCAAAAAATTATTCCAATGAAAAATTCACGTGTGATACTGACACTTCTGGGCGGCTTCCGCTAAACAATACATTTTCAGAATTTTACACGTTTTTTTTTCGACACAAATCGAGGAAGTTCAGCAAGTCGGTCAACTGCAGAATTTTTTTGTGTAGTGTGAGTTTTTGTTATACAGTGTATATACAGTACGACGATATAAAACAGCTTGTTTTAAATATACGGAGTCGAAACGTATCACTTTCGCTATTTGTTTTCAATCTTTTTTTAGAAATAGCAGAAAATTAAGATACATTTAGGCATTAGTATAATAGTTAAGAATAATACCTTAATTATGAATGTGAATCAGGCGTTACTTATTTCAAATTCGTACCGTAATTTTGTATTGATGTATGATTGTATAATATTGTTGTAGGTTTGTGTATATAGAAAGAAATAGATTCGAACTTAAACAAAATTCTATACTTTACATTTTCATCAATTAATTTATTTATTAGGTGTTAGACATCTGTCGAGGAGGACCCGGGTGACTTCCACCCTCTTACTCATTTCTGACGCCAATGAGCAGTGCCGCCTCCCGTTTGAAAGGTGTAGAGGCAGTATAATCGCAGGCTGGGAGCCATTCCATATTAATCCTCAGCGGTGACAACGCATTTGTAACCTTCTTCGGCTGAAGTTGTTTGCAGGTTCGCTGTTATAAGCATTATACACTGTGCATTTAGTACTGAATAACTGACTAATTAGACTGATTCTGGGTGAACGAGCCTTTGAATAATATCGTCTAGATAGCTTTATCTAGTGAGCAAAAAAAAACAACTCGACCCGAGTTTGATTTCCGGTGCCGGATCCACTAAAATTGTTAATCGCAATATGCTATGCATATTTCAGAAATATAAAAATATTTCGAAGCCATAATGATGTACGTATGCCCCGTACATCATTATAAGTCTACTCAAAACTAAGAGGCTTTTGTTCCATAATGTTACACTTACTACTTGACTATACTATTTATTGACTTTACTTTACTACCTTGGGTCGTAAAGTGATAATCGTGGCGCAGATGTTAACGCCTGGTAAATAGCAGTACCAGGCATAGACACCTAAAAAGCTGTCATCTGTCTTAGATACTTGGTTATTTCGTTTCACTGGGCCACTTCTAAATATCTATTACAATCATATATGCCACACAGTATGCAAAATTTAGCCACGTATTTTATGACCTTGTTAAGCCTAATCTATTTTAATTCGCGAAATTGTCTTATGCCCTAGAAAATTACAAGTATCAGAATGTAGCGTAGCTTGTAGGTGGACGTTCTCATATCCACCTATCGTTTATCTTGGACGGAAGCTAGCATATGCTATGCGAGTTGAAAAGTCATATTGTGTAAGGATAGAGTCTAAAATAAGTTGTTTTTAACGCATAATTGGAGTTCAGATATGTAATAAGCGAATAGAAACAAACGACGACGTCCGCAGATTGAATAAACTATTTAACCCTTGACTTGTATGGCGTTAGTGTTTAGTGCTAACTGACGTTAAGCGATTTAACACTTGAAGTATCAAGCGATGAAACAGAACATTTCACTTTCCTATTTCTTTCTTTATCATAGGCCTCTCTAAGGAAGCGTCGACATGTCGTCGTACGTTCCTTCGAGAAGTTTGCCCATCACACGGGTAGACAGGATGTTGAGCATTACCGCAGTACCGGTACCCACGCGTTAGTTGTGCAGCTCCCCACCCCCAGGCTGTGGGGTTTGGGTTTGGCAAATTTCCGTAATTCAGTCACCTGAGCATGGTTTATTAGCTACCTTGTTCTACATCCTTAATCAATATTAATAATTAATATAAACGCTCAATGAAAGCAAAGGCAATTAAATTTGAACAATCTCGAGGACTTAGATGGAATGCCTAAAAGTATCTTATTATACTGGCACCGGCTGTACTCTTCACAACAGTGGTTGCACTTTGGATTAGCGACAGAAATAAGTAAGGTACTTACCCAGACTGCTCCTAGTCAGTAAACAGGCAATGCGCTAGAGATTACTAAATCCAGATTGGTCAAAACGAGACATTTTGTGCACGTCACTTTAATATCGGTTTTATTTATCACAATACTATATCAGACATTCACACACGTCTTCTACTTCTTCATCAGTCTTTAAAAAGTTTACTGCGGGACATGAACCTTTCCTTATGGTGATTAACCCACTAGGCTATCGGACGTCAGAATTTTTGGAAATACTTCATGATATGGTATGTATTAGTTTATATTTGAAAAAAGATTGATGAAAGTGGAAGAAGCGAAAGACGTATGTCAGGACCGTAGCAAGTGGAAGAAGATTCTCTATGCCTACCCCGTTGGGAACAAGGCGTGAATATATACATATATTTGATACATATGAAAATAATACGACATTTCTTTCGGTAAAGTTATGTAATGTCAAGCGGGAGCGGTTCAGGAACTTCTCGTTGTGCACGATCTCTGCAACCATACGGTACGGGCGAATCACGAGCCCGCACTTAAAAGACAAAGGGTACTCGTAGCACTTCCCTTTATCGAAAAGATGAGCTATCGTTTGATGCCTGTATAAGGAATACGCACCGGGTGAAGCACAATCTAAGAGACGACGAGGAAAAGCTTACACAGCTTCGAGCATGTTGTCAATCACATCATATCACGAGGTAGGTGTAACCTCGATGAGTGTACAGCACACTCTTTAAGTAATGTAACAAATTGCAAACGTTACAAACACGATGTTTGAATAGCGTGCTTTAATGGTTAACGTTGAGAAATGCCTATTAAGCTCTCGGGTTCGAATCTGACACGAAATTTATACTTGTTCTACTTTCAAATTATATGTTTCGTATTTGAATGTTATGTGACTGTCGCGTCAATACTAATACTAATTTATTCAATTATTTGTATCTATGTATGTGTGCATTATCTAAGGGGCCAATCCCCCTTACCAATACTAAAATGACATCTCTTTCGGCAAATGCCAACCTCCCTGCAAGTGGTGCATTCTGCTAGGCGACCGAATGACGACCGGGAATCCATTGGTATGGGCCGTGCCTAGAACCCACAGACTGGTGATGGGGAGCTGCATCACCAGTGAGAGTTACTCACCGGCACTGCGCTCACGAAGCCGCTTGCCCAACGGGGTGAGTATGGGCAAACGTTTCAAGAAATGTGTGCCGGCGCTTTTTTGGAGAGGCGTATGTTCAGTAAACTGAAATAGGCTAATTAAACAATGTATGTTTGAGCGTCGAGTGTATCAGGAAGGCCTTTGCTCAGCAGTGGGACATTACCAAACCAGTAGCAACTGAAGCCGCGGGCACTATACTAGTACCGTGTCTCGGTAACTGCATGATAAGTTAGATACAAATATACTTTCATAGTAAATGTTAGACATAAATCTATATTTGTATACATATATCATCTGTAACAAATATCCCGGTTTTAGACTTAAACATACAACAACACTACACACGCTCCTGTAATCAGAGCAGACAAAGGTACCAATAACTCTATATGTCAACGTTCAGGATAAATAATCGTTCTCCTTGATTGCTTGACTAACGCTGTATACAGCAACAAAACTTGTCTGGTTGTCTGCCCATCACCACCAACAAACCGTTAGGCATATTTGCTATTTACGGCACAGGGGTGGTACAACCACACGGTATTACCAAATTATCATCCATGGGTTAGCAGGGTGTACCACATGTACAGGTGTGCGTGTGGTCTATCCCCATTTACATCTCTTAAATTTACGTTTTATATCTTTGGATTTATATTTACGGTATCCTGCTATATATGGCATGATGTTTATAATTCTCAATGTAACTTGTAACAATCCCATAAATTAACTAAAAATACTAAACTTAAAGCATAATAGTTATAATTCTCGTTGGCTTTAGTTGAATTTCGTTGTGTAATCTGTAGTAAAATTGCTAGACAAAGGGTGGTGATTGGGAGGCGGGTGGGGGTGGCGTCACACGAATAGTCTGGGCAGCTCGTCGTGCTCCGCTTTTGAATGAAGACAATGACAGAAGACGACACATTATTAAGATGCGGTGGTGTGTTGGAAACGCGGAGCCTTATCTGATAGTTGGTTTTGTATGCTACGAACAAACTCGAATTCTATTCAAGACACACGAAACACGAATAACAATCTTGGAATATATTTATGGTTGTTTAAGTTTTAATTTTCAATAAAGCATCGACGTATACATCGTGATTATCCTACGCGAAGAAGAAGTCTTATAGGTTAAAAAATATTTTTAAATAGAGGAGAAAATTTAAAATAGAATTCGAACCTAATAAACCTCGCGAAGAATTCTCCAAAGCACGTGCGTTTAAAGTTAAATACCCAATGAATGTACGCTTATTCAAAGCATAAGCAGTATCGCACCAGATAAGCAGTGTGTTTAAATGCCTTCAATACTTTAAAAGGACAATTATGCGAGGCAAGTGTTTACTAGCATTGTTTTTTTTACACCTACCCTCTTTAAGAGACTCCCCGTTTTTGAAAGTCGAACGGATTTTAATGTGTTCAAATGCTAAAGAGTAACCTGTGTAATATCATTATTTGGTAATAAAAAGATTCACATAAAAATTATTCATTGTTCTTCGTCGTCAGCCTGTCAGAGTCCACACCTAGACCTTTTCCACGAAGACGTCAATAAAAGTTGAATTGTCTAAAATTTTAAATAAGCTCATACTCAACACGCTGAGCTGTGGGTTGTGATGCTGCTCCTCATCATTAGTCAATGTACACTAGCTTTGACGTTAATACTCGGAAGGATTTCGACCATTCCTTTGCCACTAGAGCCTCATCTGTTAGTTAGCAATGAGCACCGCATGGAGGTCAGATTGTCATTAGGAAAATAAGTTCCAACATTACCCTTGGCGAAAGTTTCATAAAATGGGCGTGTAAATATGGCAGTATTTTAAGTTTACTGGTAGTAACACATACAATGAAATATACACAAACAAACCGAATAAACAGTTTCATGCTGTTTCTTACAAAATGAAAAAAGGATAAGATATTTCAGAATATACGAGTACAACGTAGAAATCATTCGCTGCCTGCATTACAACACTTGAGAACCTTTTAGAGGCGCACGCAATCGACAGAGCCCAGGAAAGGTAAATATAAAGCATAGCAATACTAGGCACGAAATTTATGAAGGCAACTGCTGTACTGTAAGTACACAGCATGTACTTTATAACAGATTTGAAAAAGAAAGTACAGTGAGAAGCACCCGAAACCTCGTGAATAAAAAAGTTTAATTAAACGAGATAATACCGCAAATAATAATGCAATTTACATTTTTAAAAAGAAACTTAAATTAGTCAATAAGAAACTAAAAATATCACAACCAGCTCTAAAAATTCAAACACGTGTAATTTACCACTACGCCCTTTGCCCATAAGGGTAGGAGATCTCCATTTGGCATGTCTCAGTGTAGTCAAACGCGCTTCCGCAATTTTAGGTCACTTTTTGCCTTTTCCGGGAGATAGAAAGTGACGGGTGACGAGACTCTTCGCCGGGTTAAATTCAAATAAAAATATTCAATATTTACGATATGATAATAATGTTATAAGTAGCGTGACTACCTGAATTATAATACCATCTTGATATAATTTTTTAAATAAATTAAATTACTCCGCTCTAGGATATCTCCTGTTTCGTGATTTCGAACAGTTAAATTGCACATAAAACTATCAATTATCTAGTAGTAAAGTAGCTGTGACTCACAGCTGGGCAAAGGTCTCCACTCAACACCCTCTCTAGATTTGGAGCCGCTCAGGGGCGACTTCGCTGTTCTTACATCGCCGAGCACCAGGTAAATTTAACACTTGATTTTAAGACCATACAAATTTGATTCGTCATTTGTTTCGTGTGGGAATCGAATGTGCGACCCACATTGACTGCGCATTGAAGCTTTTCGCTCAGCCACTGAGCCAATCCAACCGTCAGCCAGTGATGCATGTCAAGACTTATTACATCCTCGATACAAAAATAGATACTACTTAAAATTAATCATGATTCAATTTGCTCTGTAAGGAACTATTTATGGTTTTGAAAGCTTATATGAATGTTACATTTATGTCCAATAAATCTTCTTGATCTGCTATTAGCGTCGAATGTTAAATAAAAAAATATCGAAGCAAGCGCGAGTCGGACTTTGACTCGATTATGGTTCCGGAGAAGTGTGGTACTTGAATTTAATATAAGGCGTAGGTTTTAATTATAATCGACATACATATAATGTGGTGCTATATACACTTTATTAAATATTAAATAACGGCGCGAAAGTGGGTTTTTTGATTAAACAATAATTGTCTTTGCTACTTGCGTGATGAGCACGATTTTCGCTTGATATTATTAGTTCTTTTTGTAATAAGAGACAGCCTATGTAACAATACAGTTATCAAATAGGATTTATCGAGATTTACAAAATTCAATTCGGATGAATTTTAAAATAAATTCGAAATAAAAATTGCAAAATTACAATGTAGTGACTAGTTAATAATAGGGTCTTTAAGGGCAAAGGACCCTAAAACCTTTGATAAGGCGCTGTGTTCCAGGCGGTAGCTATATTGGAAACGTAGCAGGACGCTGGAAATTGTATTGCCTTGAGATTTACGTCGTTATATCGATAACGGTATATTAATATTCTAAATGCGATCGCTGGGGTCAGTGATACCAACGTAAAATAGTAATACGTTATCGCCGTTATAAAATTAATGAGTGAAATATTATCACATCGTGATAGTATCATAAATCATTCATTTCCAGACACTAAATGTGTGTAATGTGAAACGTTTTTTCTAAGCATTAACAACGACATTCCTTATTCCTTAACGACGTCATTAGACCTTGAAACCAGTGATGAATGAAATTTTCGATTTCTAAAGGTTGGCCAATAAAATTCGTAGAATCGTTAACAGTAGAGGAAGAAAGGTTCGAGAGGCGAAGCGTCATGGTCCGAAGCCAATGGATGCAGGTCAAGCAGAGGACATGGGATGGGCCACCATGATAATGATGAATGCGAAAGATTTAACACTTCCCTAGATATGCTTGATAAACTAGGGAGAGTATAAACATTTTTTTAGCTTTACTGGTATATAGTAGTTACAGCTTTACTTGTCAAAATTATCACGAGACTAAACAGTTCATTACTTGTAACTATGGATATTTATAATTTATAATTGCGATTGTTGCCTGTAAAGCTTTGAATTTTAAACCATACAAAACTCATAATCGCAGATACGGTTTATCGAATGTAACACATGTTGTAATAAACCCCCAATTTTTTTTACACCACAGCAATAATTCTTCTTGATTAAAATTAAGGTTTTGTAGTTTCATTTAAATAAAAAAAATATCTTTAGATTATAACACAACCGCAGTAAGTATAAGACACTTTAGTACGCTGACGTACGTAGCTTACTTTGCAAAATATCTAGCATATTATCCTGAAATTGGGTCACAACTTAACTGCGGCGTACCCGCTCCAGAAACCCGATAACCTTTGACCTACAAACTATATTACCTTACCAACCTGTAAATAGTCCACTGCAGATTATTCTTATGAGACTGGCCTATGTAGGTACAATACATAAGAAGAATTTGCTATCAACTCCGCTCTCGGCAAGCGGACATACGATCGCAGTACCAAACACCACGCACTTTAGACACTGCTGTCTGTAATCGGTCTGCATAAGTTTGGTCAGATAATTTTCGAGATGGTTATACCGCTACTTGTAGGTAGCCTTTGCGAATTTAGGGCTCTTCCCTTACTCGCCGGTGGCCGATTACATCGATACCACTCGATCACACAAAATTCGAATTAAATTAATCTTTCACATTGTATAATATTTAGTGGGCTAGTGATTAAACTCTAAAAAACTGATAATATTTTATTATTTGTATTATTTCTGTTTAGACGCGTGAAAATAAAAGTACAGTACCAGCAAATGAAATATACAGCGAGGTCGCTTTTAAGTGGGATAAGTATGGTTAACCTACGCATATACGTTACTGTGAAGAAATTGAAATAAAACCAGAACAGGCTATTGGATCGGCCAACAACAACAGTCCTAGTTTACTGAATGAATAAACTGATACGCTTAATGCTCCTTCACTTTCTACCTTTTCCATTAAAGCGAGAGTGTATCGACAGAAGGTTCTAGATGCCGGGAATGATTACAACGAGTGAAAAGCGTCAGTGTGTTAACTGTAAAACCTAAACGCTGAAAAAACACTCTTATATATTGAGTTTAAGTCTTAGGATACAGACATTTTTGTTTAACAAAGGTAAAGAGTATACTTTAGATACGTGTTATTTATTTATAAAGTCCAGGAACAGATGTGTCTATTTTAGAAATTTTTTCTTGTGTCGGTTCTCATGAATAAAATAATTGGGTTAAAACAACAATGCGTCCAATTAGCTAAGCAGCAAGTCCAAGTAAAGCACAAAGCGATGACAGAATAATAGCGTGCAGGGCCCTTGAGTGCTTTTTTATTGTTTACTTTGTAACTTAAGTACGTTTACAACGGCTTAAAAAGCAAAGAGAATATCTTGCAGTATACGTTTCAGTAATAGTAATACAAGAATTACGTAGATATATGTTTACCCGACGATAAATCTTTTGAGGGATTTTCAAATATTTATGAATATCCCGCAGTGATATCATCTTTTCTTTACATGCCAACCGGGCGCTGCCCGTGGTTCACCTTGCTAGTTAAAATTGAGGCTCTGACGATCGAATGAATGCGTAAAATCCATACGAATTTTACCGAACCCAAATACTTCAGAGTATTGATAGGGAGCAGCATCACTAGGGCAAGGTTACCGGCTGCCTGTCCTTACCAATTTGCTTGCCCAGCGTGATGAGTATGCCCATACTTTTCAAGAAATAATATCTGGCTTCCGTTGAGGTTTTTCTTTGGAAAGGCCTATGTTTAACAGCGGACTAGGCAGATGATGAAAAAACCGTGGTTAAGTGACTAACAAAGAAACTCCTAAGAATTTAAAAAAATTAAAATGGTCACTATAAAGTGACAAAAAAAATTATCTCAGAAAAAAAATAAACGGAGAAAAAAATATATAAACCAGTTGAGGTAGGTCTATATAACAGGTACGCAAACTATTCGTTATATAGTGTGAAAACATATTGTTGTACTATTCTTAATTTTAATATATTGATAATTATATTTTACAACTATTAATATATAGGTGAATGAATAAAAACTAAAAAGTCTATAAAATACATTTTATTAAGTAACCGGATCTCAGGCCTTGACTTTCATCTTCATATTAAAAAAGTAACACTGTCTGTCCGGCATAGTCATTTATGACTTAGTATGTAAGGGAACCGGAAACAATTCCTCGAGGAACGAAGTTGTTTCGACGAACTTCCCATTGCTTCGCAATTTCCTTCGCCGCCAAGCACGCGACTAAAAGAGCAATTAATAATTCCAGTGATATTGGCATTGGTTTAAATCAAAAACACTTTGTTGTTTTAATACCTTTCAAGTTATATCCTTCCGAACAAAAAGACAGAAAATTCATATCTAACCGAATTTCTTATTTCCTTGTTCCTTAGCGGACTCTTAACAGAACATTGATGGTCGTAGACGGTTTGGCGATCCCGATATCTAACATCGAGCACCGTGCCAGTCTACCGGTACTCGAAAAGTAATCTAATGCTAAACTCGGTAGCAGTGGGAGTGTGCTCAGGAATTACACTTACTCATTCCTTTAACCGCTTTATCGATCGTCACGGAGCGCGGACGGATTTCGAACCCTTACGTGGTCGAAGTGTCCCAAGATCCGTTGCAAACGTTTAGTATCGTCCTCGTGCACACAGCGAGAGAGCGGACATCTTAATCGGCGTCACTCTTCCCAGACCCAGACCAGTATAACTGTATTTGGGCTTTTTCTTTCGGCACAGGGAATTACTTTTTTAATTTAGTTTTAAGTTTAGGTTCATATTATGAATAATGAACTTCCCGAAGTATCTCTACATATTATATTAATTTTAATAATATATTCTTATTTATATGCAAATACAACATATTAAAATAAAATAAAGCAAGTAAGGAGGTAAAATGACGTCTACTCAGCACGTAAGTTATAGAAACCGCAAACTTGAAACCTTAACTCTGATTTTCAGTACACATAAGATACCCGACACACATTTTTAGATAAAAGAGATGCAAACAATTATATTACGAAAAGGTTTACAAATTAAAACCACAGTGATTAAACGAGTCAATAACAAATTTATTAATTCGCAACTATAGTGTCGACACAGCTTTAATTCTATAGTTGCTGTAAAAGAAAAATTTTGCAATCTGTTTCATCATTTAGTTTTAAAGGTACAAACAGTGATGCAGCTTTTGAGCGGAGGTCGCTCCAGCATTTCCAGGCAGCGCATCTAAAGCTACCAAGAAATGCAGCTGTCCTGTGTCTTGGGTATAACAGGCGAACGGTTTCACATGCGAAGCGATGGGAGAGTCTCTGCTTCCCGTACAAGTATTTCGGCTGTTGATTTTGTAAGATTTTATGCAAAAGGCAATTATGATGAACCGATCTACGAGATTTCATACTTATAAACTTGCCTTGGTTTATAAATAGACTCACTTGATCTCTACGGGGGTTTCGTTAACAGAAACTGGCGAACGCATTCTGCACTCGTTGTATGAATACTTTCGGGCGGGTAAGCAAGCACTCTCCCATGACAATCTCAGCATAATTTAGCTTTGTCAGTATCATTTTGACGCCTTTTAAGAAGTTCCTACTGCGCAAAGGCCTTCATCTCAAATATCTGAGAGGGTTGTGGAACCGGGTAGGGCCCGCCACGCTGCTCTAGTGCGGGTTTGCGGTCTTCACAAGTCCTCGAAATAATATTTTTTATTGTTTCACCGACATGCAGGTTTTCTCACGAGGTTTTCCTTCACCGCCGAGCACGTGGTAAATACAGCCTATTAGGCAGATTCTAATTATGATAAACCAACATGTTACGTCATCACACGTTAAGTAGGACAACTGTTGTATATGTAGTGAAAACGCAATTTCGATGTAGTTCCCAACGAAGTTTGATCGACACTTGATAATCCCGACATACAAAAGTGCTAATGCTGAGCTCGTTCCAACGTACCACAAGTAGCTGTTGCCTTTGTAAGCTGACTCAAGCCGACGACTTGTTGGAATCTATGTAATATAATAACTGCATAGCGGTGAAGAAAATCTTGATATTATAAAAATAATAATTTTTTTATGACATTGACTATATTGACATATTTTTTCTGAACTGTTCAATAGTATGTCTTCTAAAAAATAGACAATGTGAATAAATATTAACAGAAAGCTTATTTGTTAAAACTAAACTATACGATGAAAGCAGAATGAAATGATTGAAATCTCGCTGCATCTAAAAATTTATTCCGCACATAGGTGCAAAACATTTTTTAATACTAGTAACAAAGCCTCGCTGGTGTTTCATTGCTGCAAACTTCATTTATAATTATAGTAAAGACATTCTAATGTATAATCGTTTTACCAAAGTCTCTCCTGAGAAACGAATTAAATGCCATAATACAAATTAATATACAAACCAGTGTTAGCTGCTCAACTAATCAAGTGACGAGTCTAGGAAGTAGGTCGTGAACGATCAATTGGGGTGTAGAGTAGCTTTACGGTAGAGCTACCTATTGAGAGCTGCTTGTCAGTTGTTAGGTTATGGCTTTTGAGCGGGGAAATTGAGTGTCGGTTGTATTTATTTCTTTTGAGAGTGAAACTCCGTCACGGTAGACTTACTTGCAGGTTCGATAAATGGAAGCGGCACGAAAAGTGAAACGTAAGAAAATTACCCGAGGAACGATTTCTTTCTCATGCTTCGAGCACCTCTCTCACACTCAAGAGTCTGTGTTTCATTTTTCGTGACGCCGAGAAGTACACAGGTTATTAGTCCCAAATTCCAAATTCCTCTAACTGTACTAATATTCGGTATAACTCGTTTTGTTTTTTATTCGACTCCGGACGAATTATACAATGTGAGCAACACGATATAACGCAACGTAGCGCAGACAGGAATGATTCATTGCGTTTACCGTTTAGTGACAGTTGTTTAAGTAGGCGCAGTCACGTCACCATGCCACCCCATAAATGTTCAACAGATAACAAATCTTTATTTGAGATTATCATCATTAATTAATTTTGGGCAGCTTTGGGCACATCTGACAGCGAAGTGGCCACCTTCGGAAAAGTCGCGATCTAGCTGGGAAACCGCGTTTAAGTAAATGCAGCGTGGGACATCTCTTGCCCAGATGGTGCGGAGCATTGGTACGGCGCTCACTGTAATAGTAGAGCCGTGGTAGCCTAATGGTCAGGACGCTCACTTTAGTTTCATAGAGCGCGAGCGACCTGGGTTCGATCCCCGGTGCCGGCACCACTAAAAGTGTTGACAGCAATTTTAAGTGTTGTATTTACCTCGTGCTCAACGGAGAAGGAAAACATTGTGAGGAAACCTGCATGTCTGAGAAATTATAAAAAAATATATACTATTTCGAAGATACGTGAAGCCCGCCAACCCGCACTGGAGCAGCGTAACCAAAAACTTTTTAGATATTTGAGAAGGAGGCCTTTGCCCAGCACTTACAGAATTTTACTTTATTGACAATAAGCGAATGGGCGAAAGGGAACGATTTCAGGATTCGGGTTTGAATCTCAGTCAAAACCAATACTTACAAAAGTTTATAGTTACATCAAATTTCATGCATGTTTTACGGTACATAGATACATAATGTGTACACGAAAAATAATCATGAAATTCTCGAGTCGCGCAATTATTTTAATTTTACGTCATGTGGAGGGATGACAGAGTCAATAAAGTAACGGTATTTACACCAAAATATGGCAAAATAAAACGAAAAAATCTTGCAATTACATAAATTAAGAGTTTTATCGTCTACTTTAACGAGCCAAGCGATTCCGTAAGCGATTACGGATTTGTAAAATACTTTGATTGGATGCAAACCGCGCGCAATATCCCTTGTTCTATAACATTGTCGACTAACTCCTGTTACCTACATATATTACCTTATGAGTGTTGTAGGTAGCATAACTTGATAGTAATTATATGAAAAGACTTCAGCCGAAGCAACAAACCGAAGTGTTTAGTAAATAAAGTGTGTGACGGAAATGAGCCGCTAAGTAACGAAAGCAATAAACTGGGATGCACTTGAGCGGCTCGGTACTGCGGTCCTTTACACCCGTCGTCCGCAGTTCGGGGTTAGTGAACTGTAAAGTCGCGTATTCTGCTTATTAATGCTATTGAAATTACTTCGCGATCAAAGAAACCCAGCTGATCAGTATAGAAAGTGTGACCAAACCTCCCATGTAATGCAAACCACCTTAAGCTTGCGCTTTCCACAATGTGCTATCAAGAGGCGGTCATGTTAAGAAAAATTACAACCATATCTAATCCCATAGGTCGTCACCTATGTCCATTAACGGCAAGGCTCGCTTCCGATAGACGATATAACTATCAAGACGTGGAGTATAAGAAGCGAGGTGTCTCGTATTTTTCGATTCGCCTCCCAAATTCAGCGTTATCGGCAAATCCTCCTTACTTTGAACATACCTCTGCTCAGCAGTGGACTGTTTATATGCTAAAGAAAATTATGATGTAATAAATGTTTAAATTTGCTTCCAAAACCTAATGCTCATGAGATTCTTACAATAAGATATGGTATCTTATTGCCATACTGCAATATGATACGTTTAATGCAGTTCAGTTATCTCGTGCACTATCCTTGTTAAGTTCTAGAGATGGTGCTGTAGATATGCAAATAGGATGGCCTTTGTCTTCTCAATGTGTTCTTCGAAATTCAAATATAATATAGTTATGGATCTGAGCCAAGTAACGAAATAGCAATTATTCTCCAGTATTTATTACTTTTGATGTATAACAGGCGAGGCTCTGGTGATCCATTGATGGCGGAAAACCCGACGTACCTAAAGACAATGTCAAAACCGAATCCCAAAGTCTAGTGATGGGGAACATAAATATGGACAAAGGTTTAATGAAATGCACGCAATTAAACTTTTGTTGGCGCCATCTTGGAAATGTTCAATAGAAGACTCATACAAGCTGTTAAAGTAATGTGACGATTTGCAAATCCATACTATTCATATCCGTACTAATATTATCTATCAATAATTGCAATTCTGTTTTCTGTGAGGCGCCTCCCTCCACACAAAGTAATTAAACAATCACGGTGAAAGATTATGTGAAACTGTGGCAATCGTTTTATTCTTACATTATAAACACATTTTACATTTTCACATTTCAAACACATTTTCCAAATTTAAATTGTAACATTGTTTTTCAACAATCGCTTAGACAACTGCGTCTTTCCCAATAACCCTCCTAATTTCAAACGATAGGTGAGAAATCATGTTAGCTAAACAACGCCACATAAAGTGAGAATACGGATAAAAAAATGGACCTCTGCTGCTACCAGTGTCGACGAATTAAGCCAGGGAACCCCATCCTTAGGTTTATTTCGACGCTTTATAAAATTATGAATGAAAAAGCTGGCATTTAATTCTAGCAAACGTCATCTATTAATAGTAATCCGATGCAACGGTGGATGGCACGGAGTCAGTGGAACGGAAATGATTCCTGCGTTTGTTATCATTGCTTTTTTTTGCCTTGTGTTCGGTGCCAACTCAGTGCCGCACTATAACGCAGCGCGCGCCTTGTGCTCGAGTCGTCCGTATGGTTGTCACACATTTATGCCAACATTAAAATAAAACAAATAAAAGTATTAAAAAAATCATCGTGCATATCTATTTCTGAAGTACATATAGATAATACTAGAAATTAAAGGTCTAGACATATAACTATATAACTCACTTTTCCACTAGAGTTCTTTATTATTGGATTGTGGTGACAAATGAACTTTGAGCCCACCGGATGCAAGTAGCTCCTGAACTGAAGCCCGAGGCCACTTGTAAACAATTTTAATTGAAGTATGGTAACGACTCCTGAAGACTAACATGGAGTGCTTTTAAGCCTGATTGCTAATTTAAAGCTAAATTTCTGGATCCATCCTCTTGGATGGATTTACCTACCCAGACGACTTCTAGGAAAAGAAGAAGCCTACCACCTAGTAAAACATTATTCGGGACGTGACAGATGATGATCCTGTCGCCGTCTTATAGTGTCCAAGCCAATGATACATATCGTACATATCCTATCCTATCCTATCCTGGCTTTTTTTTATTTCTTTTATATTCCACCATTTGGTAAAGTGTTGTTTCCGACAGCCCTATCAGCTCCTACGGCGATGCAACACAAGTTGACATGCATACATTTCCGTAGAAGTCTCAAGCCGGAATGACAATCAGGCTATTGTCTATTGTCGGCGGAGGCCGCGCAATGCTGAAGGATACGCTTTTAGGGCTTAGCGGGTGATCATGTAGGGATACGATGAGTAACGAACAGCGGAGCAAGCGCATTGACTCGACATTTGCGTCCCGGTACAATGACCTTTCTTGTGCGAAATGTTGTTGTTGTTTAATACGGACTTGGGGGAAATGTCAATGTCATTCTGAGAGTAAAATGTTGTTACAGTTCTGCATACCACGTATGATGTCAGAAACGAATTAATATAGTTTTGGACAGTCACTCGGGAAGTTAAATAATAAAATTAATAAATTATTTATTTCTGTGACCTTGGTAAGGTAGCTAACGTAGTTACCTTGTTAAGGTAGGAAAATAATTTATGAACCTTTCTGTGCGTTTATAGCCTTCTCAATTATTAAAACATATATGTGTTGTAATTATGCCTATCCTTACTTCCTTATCAGCCTGTAAATAGTCCATAGAAGGACATAGGCAGGATTCTCCCATAAGGTGTACTTACCATATTTGGTACGCACGGCAAGCGGATTGGTCATACCAGACATCACGCACGTAGACGCTGCTGGCCGTCATCGGTCTGCTTAATTTTGGTCTGGTATTTTGCGAGATATCCTGCCATATGTGTGTAGCCGTTGCGATTTTCAAGGCTTTTCTTTTAGTTGACTCTTACGATACCCAAAAAAAGAAAGGTGAGGGCAGATTCTTACCCCGATACCATACAGTATATACCCACATGATATCTTTTGCAGGCGCTTTCTTAGAGTGATCTATGTTTAACAGTGGGCGTAAATAGTGTGACGTATAAGATGACTTCTGGTTTTTAAAAAAAATGTCGTCATCGAAATCGGCCAGATTGAGAACATCACATTCCTTTCTGAATTATGTAAAAAAAATCCTCCTCTGAAGGATTTCTCGTCTGGCGGTTAGGGGTTTTTCATATACAAATTGCACATAGTCGAACACTCAGACCCTGAACGCTTGTACCAGCGCAGGAATCGACCATCGGCGCCGTAGACAATCGTTTAACCACTGCGGCCACCGACCCTGGTAACCAACCTGCTTATATGGCTTACTTATGAGTCTTAATTATCTTGTATGAATTACGAGTACATTATCTTATTCATAACTTATTGCTGATACATTGTCAGAAAACTTGTACAGGCGGGAGTTGGTTATAAGTTGGGTGGGGAAATTTCTATTATTTTAGCAAAATTTTTGGAAGGCAAACATTTTGATACTATGATTGTACTTTAAATATAGATAAAGCTGTTAAAATGTACTAAACAATATGAATTCAAATCAAATGCTAAGATCTAGTCATTTCTTCAGATATAGTTTAAATGTATGCTATGATTTTTTGTTGATTCTTACGTTTTTTAATGTTTTAATTAATTTAAGCATTAATTAATTATACTGCTCTGTCTTTAAGGATATTTGGGAAATGGTAGGGAACAGGAGGGGAATAGGGAGGGGGTGTGGGCCTCCGGTTACCTCACTCACCGAAAGAAACGCAGAAGCACAAGATGCCTCTACTTCACGCCGGTATTCAGCAAGGCCGTGGTACCAATCTGGACGAGCCGGCCCATTCGAGCAGCAGCTAAAGCCGCTGCTTGGCTCTACCACGCTTAAAGTGAAGATGCATCAGCATTTTCGTGGATAGATGTATACAGCAAGTAATTGCCATCATGTAGACTATGTTATCGTCTGTTGCCTCCTTATTTGTATAAAACACAAGAGTCTTATAAATTTTTACGAAGCTTGAAAATTCCACAGAAAATCTTCAAGAATTGCGACTATACAGAGCCAAAATTTCATCACGAGCATACCTTACAAGTATTCTTGACTTGAAAAAAGTTATTTTACGGCCGCTTCATTCTTGCGAATCTGAAACAAGAAAGAGAAATTTATTTGGTATTCTATAAATACATTTCAGCATTTGAATTATTTTCTATCATTTGTCATATTATTATTAAACATTAATTTGCTTATTCAATCAATTTTGTTTGAAAATGATACAGTCAAGTACCTATATGGTGACATTTTGAATACGACGACATAAGGTTTCTCTAAAGCCAAAGCACCAATAATACCTTGTAATTTGTAGAAAGATTTGTTTATCTTTGATGCCAGAACCAGAATTTATGTGGACCACTGAGTCAAGTGCGAGAGCCTACGTGCGTTGTTCTTGTGTATACGCGTGTATTGTCTTGCGTATACCCGTCTATTGTTATTGTCTTCGGCTCCATCTGATCGCAAAAAAAAGGGACAAATTGTAATAAAAACAGCTATAATCGTGTTTGAGGGATAGATTGCCATTAATAAGTAAAATTAACAATGTCGAATAAAACCTAACGCAGATTAATTTGAAATGAAACTATTATTTACGGATTTTATCGCGTTTAATTTTGTTTTTATATTCCCGTCGCTTCGATTGCTTTACAGCAGCCGTGGTCATAGGGGACTGAGGTGTTAGACGTCCAGATGTCGTAGTTAACTCGGTCTACCTTCAGCTTTTTTTTATTAATTTTGGTCCGATCTACGCAGAATGTGCTCACAGTATCTTGAGGTCGTTCCGAGGTTTACGTACGTTTTCTACGATGTGTAGTTCTAAGAAATATATGAAAATTGAAAAAAAAAAAAATTGTAAGTTTAACTCCTTGTTTTTTCAAATTACATGTGCCGTTATGAAGTCATTGACTGGTGTAGATGGACAGTACGTAATGAGAACATAATTTTAAATATCTTTAACATTTGTTCTACCTATAAATAAAAAATATTGTTTGTGTTGATTGCGCATTACAAACTGATAGAATGTCAGTTATTATTATTTAAGAGTGTCCTAAAATAAATTGCGAAACACTGAAACCAGCGGTATTATAAAACTTAATCTCAAATTAAACTGTGAAATGGAGTCCATTCAAAGTACGATGATAGTGACTCATAATGGCGGAGGGTATAGAAGAGCCATTATTTTATCTCCGGCGCTTCGCTACCCTGTGTTATATATATCCACCATAGAATTTTCGTTTACCAAAGCAAAGCAATAAGAGAAAAGGGTCCACTCTAACAATATTCAAATAGACAGATTTCGTAACCTACCTAATTCTTAAAACAAGTGTCTGTTATTTAAGTATCTTTATTTTCAATACTTCTAAGTTATGTTATTTACGTAATCTCAGAAATATTATAAATGTGAAAGTTTGTATGTTTGAATGCTTGTCTCTCGATAACGCCTAAAGGATTGAATCGATGTAAATAAAATTCGGCAGAGAAGTCAATTATGTCATGGAATGACATATATTTCCTAAGTCATGGAAAACATAGATTACCTATGTCTTGGAATCGCAGAATACATTTTATCTAAATCCCGCGTGCCTTTGGGACAACATTTTAGAGAACGAGGGCCCGCGAAGAATACATTTTGTAATTATTATATTGCCAATATTTTTAGCAAACATCATATTCAACAAATAAATTCAAAGCAAATTGTTTGTAGTTTTCGGTTTGTCAGTTGCTAATATAAAAAAGTTAATTAGCAGACTGTAAATGTCCCACTGCTGGGTTAAGGCCTCCTAATATTTGAAAGAGTTTTGTAGCCACGAAGTATCCGGTACGTCGCTACAATCAGGGTTGGCGGACTACACAATCACATCCTCGAAATGAAGTTTCTTAATATTTCTCAGACATGAAGATATTGTTACAATGCTTTCTTTTTTTTTATTTCTTTCACCACCGATCACGTGGTAAATTCATATATTTAAACTAAATTTTTTAATTTTAGTTGTTCCGGCACTGTGATTTAGACCCAGGTCGATCGCCTACTATGAAAATAACGTGAACGCCCTAACCTCTTAGATGTCACGCCTCAGTTGTCAATTGTTCATATCAATTTTTATTTAAAGAAAGATCAGAATAAACATTTTTAAATATATAGGTATTTTACACGATTTATGTAAATCCATTTCAACTTTAAGATAAAAATTACGCCAAGTGATCCAAATATGAGGCGAAACGAGGTCGAAAGCCGGCGGCAACAGTTGAAACGTGCTCTGCAGGTGATATCAAAAATATTGTGTTTGTATACTCGATGCTTCCGAGGGATGCCACACAAATTAAATGTACAGGACAGATTCTTGTTAATGTACTTACTTAACAGTCAAATTGTCAATCGACTGATTCGAATTCCAGCGCGGACAGAAAAATAAAATAAAATTCATATACGTTTACTATATTATTTTCACGTGTTTTCCTTTAAATCGTGAACATGGGAATTGTAGAAATTTACTGGTACTATCTTCGTATTCACTCATCGTTGACTTTAGCCTAGTTTTTACAAATTAGTTCTATAGATCGATATATCGGTACAGTATTTCTCTTGCTCATTTTATCTAGCTTTTACATAGGTAACATCGAATTAATAGCAATTAAGAAATTTAAATTATTAATCGTTTACAATTTTCGTTTGAAAGAAATGAATGAATGAATGAAAGTTCATTTATTCTTCGACGTAAGAAAGATAATTTTGTTTGTCAAATAACAAATCTTGTTATCATTTTTTAGTTTACCATCTACAATCATTTCGTAAGGACGCTCTCTGACCAAGAAGAAACGGAAGGAACTCCGTAGGTCTCCTCTATTTTGATATTTATTATGGACATCGTATATACCTACTGGAGATAAATCAAACAAATAAATTCTACGAATATTGGAGTATAGGTTATTAAATACTTTTTTTATAGCATAAGATTAAATATACAACTAAGATTGAAGCTGCAGGTGACACTAAATACATAATAGGACTTATTTAAAAAATGCTATGGTGAAACGGCGTTGTTTGGACTAATATTTCCTCCGGATTGATTTTTGGTTAACGCGGAAAATAAGACGCTTCGCTTTCGCCTGCAAGCCAAGTATGTTTTATTTTCGCAAAACAGAAATTGCGTTTTGGATTATTTTCATTAACGTTATCAGATTTTCGTATCTGCATTTTGAAACATCCAACCACGATGAATATCTTGACAGAGGTCTGTCAGGATATTCATTGTCGCTATTTTTGAGGTTAATAATCTAAACCTTAAAGATAGCAACGACAAAAACTAGCACCTGCATACACCAAGACGACAATCAGAGATCGATATATCGAACAGAAGTTCTTTTGTGACTTAATCCTGCAATATTGCAAAATAACTATGCTACTATTACTCCAGATGGCAGTAGACTGTGTTTAATACCTAAAAAAAAATGGGACCTGTAATAAAATTTTAAATGTTTTGTAATTTATCAACAATTAACTTATCGTAAGTTACCTCGCTGCTTATTTTGCCTTGTACTGACAAATCGAACGGATAGATGTCTGGTCGATTGTAATGAAGAATATTTTAGATAAAATATTCTTCATTACATATCTGTCCGTGCGAGGCCGGCGCGGGATCGCTAGATGTAAACAAATGCGAAACATTTTCTTTGAAAAGTAAATTTTATACTCATAGGCTATCGACCTTAGTTGAATAGTTTAACCTCTCTCGTACAATATCAAAATTAACTTTATAATTATTACACCGGCTGTTAAATTAAATACAATGGAAAGTAACTTCGTTTCGTTCGCTGAACTCTTAGTGTTCAGACGCGTTTAAAATGGATTGTTTAAGTTCTGTCTACAATATTCGTCGCTTTTCCAGACTTGCAAGGTAATAAACTTAAAGGTTAATGAACTTTTTTATGTAACTTTGTAACAAACTACAATGTTGCTTTGTTAATAAGCTTACTACAATATATAAAGATATCCTTCAATCAAGAAGGCATATATGTGGCATATGGCATAGGCAAACAGAACAAAGAAGCGGCCGTCTAACAACAATCATTCGAAACCACGCGAGCGGATCAAAGTCGCGTATTAAAAATTCATTACGCAGCTATTAAGCGAAAAATTATAATTTGTTCGGCGACAATACCTTTACGGCGACGGGCGTACCGGAAAATGATCGCGGTACCGTACCGTTTTGACACGGTTTATTTTACGGTCGAGGTTTGTGAACTTTACGGACGTAATTTGAATATTAATTCCGTTCACATAATTACAGCATATTCGCAAATAACTTATTTTTTTTTAGTTTGGCAAGTGTGACAAAAGTGCATCAAGTGTTCTGTCCTAAATAAATAAACAAACTGCGTTGTCGCTTAACAGAACTAGGAAACAATGGAATCGTACATATCGTAGAGTTCCATTATACAATAAGAAAACCAGTAACTGTTTCTCCAGTTGTCTTCATTAACGAAATGCAATTGTTTTGCTCTTACTTTACGCTTGTATTTTGAGAGAGCGCGAGATATCTGGCCATCTAGAAACGACACTGAAGATGAAGAAGACATGATTAAAATATTATAGTATTATGTATTCAGTGGTTGACGAGTGTATAGAGGATCTGTCTCCGATTCAGGAAACTCGAGTTCGATCCCCTACGAGGCGAGCAACGTGTTTATTGAAAAGATAATTATCGATAAGCTAAATATCAAGATGGCGATAGGGTACACGTTGTTCCAAATAAGGTCTGATGGTAGAAGGGTCGATACGGTTACAATAAAAGTTTAGAACTCTGACCACCCACATTATAGTATACTTGAGATCTTATGTTTTACTTTGTGGTTTTAGTCATTACATACTCGTACGAATGGTCAAGTGCAGGTTGCTAATTTCCATATGATTTCAACATTTTATGCAAATATTTGAGAGAGAAAAGTTAAAGCATTCGCGACTGATTCAGCTGTTGGCGCCCGTAGCTGCAATTAAACTCACGTTCCTATACCTGTCATGGCCAACGCTCCGAGCATTACAATATTACTTTATTTTATCCGTCGGATAAATATCATATAAAATCACAACGCAACACGCAAAAAAAAACTCTGAATTTAATACCTACTCACAATCTTATCTCTGTCATATTAGGTATGAGGGTAATAAAAAGTTTAGGTACTTATTATTAAGCAACTATTCAATTAAAAAACCCGTCAGTTTTAATTTTTTTTCCTGTCTTTTTTGATCCGCAATCACCATATTTAAACATTATACGTCACTATACCCTATGTCACACCCACAGTGAGAGAAATTTAACGACACCTCATATATTGAAAGCCATCAAGCCGTTTAAGCTACAAATGGTGCCAAAAAAATAACTATGCACATGGAAGTAAAAAGTTTTATCATTGGTTTCCACCAGCGTATCTAGACTGCAAGCGTCTTGATTGATTAAAGACAGTGAATTTTACTCTGTTACGCAGCAGAGACTGATTTAGGGTATGCTCTGTGTGTCGACGGTAAGCGCTTACTTTCAGGTATTGTTAAAAATTCGCGACAGGGTCCTAGGGGATATCTTCATTTCACGCGATAATCTTTTTTGTTTTCCCACAGCTTTTCGTCGAACTCTTGCTTTAACGGCGTTTACAGTCCATGTGGTCCCAGTAGCACCGGTCGCCCCGATTTTTTATGTTCTTCGACAGATGCATAGTTGTTGTATATATCAATAGTGCGATACATAAACATATGGCAGATGCCTAGCTGTTGAAGAGTCCTAAAAATATCTGACGGCTCTACAACCAAAGCGCAAAAGTGTGAGTTGTGCAAAGGAATCACAGCAATTATCCTCGTAAAGCACCACTCCATGAAGTGAGATTTGACTTTCGAACAAATCACGATGAATAATAATAGGTGAAACTGCGGCATATCTATCAAAGTTTCTTACATAATAGACGCATTCCAAATTTGAATTCAGAAATAGAAAAAATTGTGATTTTTACAATGGTAACATTATTTGTGACTAGACTAGTTATAAATGAAGACAAAATACAACATATACATAGTGATAAATTTATTTTCAGGTATTGTTAAAATTCGCGACAGGGTCCTAGGGATATCTTCATTTCACGCGATAATCTTTTTGTTTTCCCACAGCTTTTCGTCGAACTCTTGCTTTAACGGCGTTTACAGTCCATGTGGTCCCAGTAGCACCGGTCGCCCCGATTTTTTATGTTCTTCGACAGATGCATAGTTGTTGTATATATCAATAGTGCGATACATAAACATATGGCAGATGCCTAGCTGTTGAAGAGTCCTAAAAATATCTGACGGCTCTACAACCAAAGCGCAAAAGTGTGAGTTGTGCAAAGGAATCACAGCAATTATCCTCGTAAAGCACCACTCCATGAAGTGAGATTTGACTTTCGAACAAATCACGATGAATAATAATAGGTGAAACTGCGGCATATCTATCAAAGTTTCTTACATAATAGACGCATTCCAAATTTGAATTCAGAAATAGAAAAAATTGTGATTTTTACAATGGTAACATTATTTGTGACTAGACTAGTTATAAATGAAGACAAAATACAACATATACATAGTGATAAATTTATTTTCAGTATTATTGCTTCCGCATCTGTATCAAGCGAGTTTATTACTCAAAATACAGTAAACAACGTTATTAAGTAAAATCGTAAAAGCTTATTCGTATGTGTTTAATATTCGAGTTCCATTTTTCTCTCTTCTCGTATGTAGAGATACAACATTGAGGCAACATTTTGTTGGTGATTATGACAATTGATAAGCACATTCAGCAGCATGTAATAAAACATTGAAATATGCAGTAGCGCACGTTTTTTTCATCATCAAACTTGTCTTCTTTTTCTTTCCTTTTCATTATACTAAATACCGTTGTCTCGCACTAAGATTTGAGACTATGACATAAGACCTAGGTTTTTTTCTGCATTCTGTGTACTTCAACTGTCATAAATCGCACATGCATTAACATCCAGACCAAAAACAGATATTTTAAGGCGGGAATCCAACCCGTGACTAGAATTAAAGCAATTCGCTCAGCTCCTGCGTAACCAATTCTGAATATTGTTTTATAAGAATCATATAAGAATATTACAACAGCAGAACAAAATATAAATTAACCATTTCACCTTGACAGGTTTAAATAGCTTTTTGTAAGTTTGACTAAGTTAATTGAAAGTTCGCCCACATTCAATTGTATACACGTACCGTAGTTGATGTAACTTACTTTACTTGAGTAGTAAGTAACGTCGTGTACCCGTCCTAAGAGCTTGTACGGATGTCGACGGTTAAGGGTACAGGGGTGTTATGTAGAATATACCATCTTTTCTGCTAAACGCAAAAACACTATTTTTTTATTATATGGGAAAGGCGGCAAACGAGCAAGTGGTTCACCTGATGGTAAGTGATTACCGTCGCCCACGTACATGAGCGACATTAGAGGTGCTGCAGGTGCGTTGCTGGCCTTTAAGGGTATTAGTGATATGGAAGGGAGGATGAGAAGGGGAATGGGGAGAGGGAGTGGGCCGGGGACTCACCGAACGAAACGCAGAAGCATAAGATCACCAGTGTGAAAGTACTGCTGCCGGGCTCACAAACACGTTTGCCCGGCGCGGTGAACAGCCACTGGGCCGGTGCTTTCTTAGTTAAAAGTTAATAGAATAGAATTAAATAGAAGAAACTTTTCATTGGTTGTAAAGGGGTTGGTTCATTAGCGTGAGAATAATCTTGTATAGCGCTCTGTTTCAGCCTAACAAACAATGCATTGGCGTTACGGATAAATCAAAATATTTTATTAACTAAATATATAATGATTTACATAACTGTATATTTAAATAACTGTCAGGTTATAAGTAAAAATATTTCTTTATATTAAAAAACTGAAAAATCACTAAATCATAAGTATTTCATTTTAACGATACATGAAAAACTTTGACCACCTGATGGTAAGAGGCCACTTGCAATACACTTAACCAGTGATCAAAGGAGGTTAGATCCGTTGTCACCTCTTAGGGCAAAGATATTCTATCATCTTTTCTCAGCCCTCACACTCACACCCACAGGCCTCACATTTTTCTGTATACCTTTCAAACCAGAACTCACTGCCGATTGGCGACAGAAATAGGCAAAGAGAGTGGCATCTACCCAGACGACTCCTAGACAGAGAAGGAACCTACCAACTATTAATATGAGATGTTGATCAATTTCATGACAGTGGCATTCAATATACCTATTCAATTTAGGCAATATGTACCGAAAAGTTGTAAAGTATTTTTTAAACGTCATCTTTTTTTTATGACGAGAACTTCAGATTTCCTGGAATAATAAATTTTTTACATTTTTCTCAGACGCGTAAATAAAGAAAAGATATGATAAATTTCTTCACCACCCAGCACGTGTATAAATTAACTATTAATAATCTTAAGCTCTAATTCAATTCTTTAAATTGCATCGGGAACGAATTTCCATATTTGTTATGAGGATTTTATTCAATTTCGTGAGAAAAATCCTCGTTTGTATTGGAACGAAATGGAACAGATTTTTCTGCCGCATGAGTGGGATTAAATGTTAAAATAATAAGGTATCCCAATTTTCTCGAGTTCTGCCAAATATCATATGAATTGCGAATATTTTTTTTCGAGGTATAAATAATTTTTCTTGAGGCACATGTCAGCAGATGGCCGTACCTACATCAAAATAATAAATTTTACACCTTTTATGTAAGAACCCTAAAAATGGTGACACACTTAACGTGAAAAAATTGTAACATATTACTCCTCAGGTTAGGAGCATACGTAACACCAAAGGGGACGAAGTTAATGCTTGCCATGTTGCGATAATAGAAATTCTTTTAATTTTTTATGTGACTTGATTATTTGGAACGTAATTTTTGTTTCGTAGGGAAATTCATTACAAAAATTGTGTTATTTGTTGTATTTTAGAAATGTAAAGTTGACATTCCCTCTAACACTCGTTGATAGCAAACCTAAAGTACCAGGCCAGGCCAGGCCAAGCAGCAGCGTCTAACACCATCAATGACTGCTTAGAGGCAGATTACATTATTGCATTTGTTTGTTTTCTACTTCAGTAGAGAGCAAATGGTTTATAATGATTTTTTAAAAATATCTGCCATCTCATTTCATCACGTAGATACCGTATATGTCGACTTAGAGAAATGCCAGAACATGTCATGGCATGGTCGTCGGTAGTACGATTTGTTTGCGCTTCTGCCATAGCCAACTTGCGTGCAAAACGGGCCGATTACACCAAATTTATTTACTGCCCGCAATCAGCAGTGTAACTGTTGTTGTGTTCCGCATATATGTATGTTGATAACGTATGTGTAACCTAACCTCCTTTGATTGAAGTTGTTTGTAGATGTCTGGGGGTTTCAGTAGTCACTTACCGACCGGTTGGACTCTTAGATCTTTGTCACCTCAATCTTATTAAAAAAAATCTGACTACGGTCATTCGATGATTCGGAAATTAATATTGTTTCACGTTCACTACCGCTAAATTTACATAATACAATAATATATATATCCGTTAGTATTATTATTATTTATGTGCACTAAGCCATAATGAAACCTTACCATAAACGTTTTGTTTTTAATTGCTAAAGAAAAGTACTCATTTGGATGTTTATTAATAAAGCTCATTAAAATGATGATTATTTAAATCGTGACGTTAATTAAAATTATGTATTAACACTATTGTCAGGCAAATAAATTAAAGTTTACGGTTTGCAAAACTCCGTCCGCCATTACTCATTGCGCCCCTGCACCGTGTGACGTCGTAACTTTTAAAGTGCCCATATAAAAAGAGCTGGGATATTGGAATTTTCATTTCACGCCTCAAATAAAAAAAAACTTGCAATGCAGTTGTTAAACATAAATTGTTATCGACTTTTTCGTAGCGTGCATAAAACTTGCTATTAATTAAAAAAGGAAACGTTATTGACGTAAACTATCAAAATATTAGGCTAAATTCGTACGACGCTTTTGGACTATTTTTTTTATGGGATAGGATATATATCATACATTTTTTAAAATCTCCGAGTTTAATACTCGTCATTGTATTCGCTTGTCAAATTGAATATTTGTCAATAAGAAGTCTTGGAACCAAACTCAGATATTGTATTAAAGGCTTTAGGATTTTAGGTTTAAAAATGTATTTCCTCTTTAGTTCTTTGGTTCAGTTTTAATTCATTGAAATCTATGATGGTGCACGTATTTTTAAATAAGGTTTAATTAATAAACTTTCATACATATATCTCCTTTTTAAGTATTTTTTATAGATAGATATCAGGTCTAATAAGATAACGAGAGATGTCGCCTTGGTTGGAATCTACGAAATTTTACCATTTCCGATACATACAAAACACACTGGAAAATTACAATAAATTTAAAATCAATTAACACTTGAACCGTATTAGGGAACAGGATGACGAAGGTTATATTACTAGTTGTAAAAATCAGTGGAACCCGGGAAGAATTGCTGATTTAAATTATGTTATAAGCTCATATTATGTGATATTATTATTTTGTTAAAAATAATAGACATTACTTCAAAGCACATACTGCTGAATCTAGTTTACATGCTTATCTTTACTGAAAATGAATTTCTACGTACAATCCCACTGTCAATGCCGCTGACTCATTAAGCTTCCATGGGGGAAGTAGTCATTAAAAAGTGTGCAGCTAGCAATGAGCAATTTCCGCTGGGTAACCCTCAACGGTACAGGAGAAAGTGGTGCTATTCCTTCGTCTGAGGTACTGCTAAATTCTAATCTAATCTCTGCCCATACAGTGTACGTACTACATACTCAGTATCTAGGTACACTATGACTGATAGACGTGAGTTGACAGACAAGTGATGGGGAGCGGCATCACTAGAGCTCAGGTACCGATACTCCGCTTACTAACCTGCCTCGGATTGTGATGTGCAAATCTTCCAGACACGGTATGCCACATCAGTGGTCTAACACAGGCTGGATAAGAAGTATGTCATTTAATATGACATCCGCCAGTTAGCTAGAGCGAATGATTTCTCTAGCGTCCCGCATGGAATAGAAGTGGATTTCGTTATAATTAAATTGTTTAACGAAATAAGGACACAAAATTTTAATTAAAATTATTATACAAGGAATTATTAAGCCTTAATGAGCTCTGATAGCATTCTTTTATTGTGAATGACGTAAAAGGTGTGACGTACATTAAGTTCTAGAAATAAAGCACTAGATACATACCTATGTGTTCGCATATTATAAATAATTAGTATTCAAATTAGTTTGTATCCTGTAATATTATGTATATTTAAATTAATAAAATACATCGATCATGTCTGTATCATCAGTCTGACGAATGGAATCTATGTAAATTAATAGATAGTGTTACCACATAAAATCTGTAAAAATATTATCAATTATCGTAGATTATATTGAATGAGGTAATTCATTTTAGCCGTGAAGTCTGTGTGCACCCAGAGGCACCCGCTATTTTTCACATACTCCTTTAAAATAAATTTTCGAGTTAACAGTATTAAATTGTTCAGAGAATGTTTACGTTACATTCACCTCATAAATAGAAACAAACGCAACAGAGAAACATGTAAATTTTAGCACAATTCTATGCAATTATTATAGGAGTACTCTTACACCAAGCAACATAAGTACGTCGTGTCATGTAACAAATTTATGGTATTATAATTTTTATGCCTTTTGAAATAAAGATGAAACTTGTATGCATCATTTCGACAAGAGCACACCCGCTGAAGTGCGTATCCTTTTTGTATAGCGTGCAGTCACGCCAACTGTATTGTCTTTTTCTGTTTAACAATTGTGAGGGAACGGCAATTTAAAGTGAGATAATGAACATTACGCTACGTTAAAAAATTCTGTAAAATTTTGCTGCCGCATGTGCTTCTTACACTGTAAAAGACGTTCAACGCTCTCGTTCTCCTCTCGTCCGTTATGTCAGGAGTTAGACGCTTAACAGGAGACCGAAGTGGCGACCGCGTGCCACCCTTTCAGCTACGTGTTCTAAGGACTTTCTCTATTTTGTACGACTCATCCATCACCGAACGACTAGACGCGGCGAGCAGTTCCACCCTTATGTTGTAGACATTCCTCCATTACGCACGAAGCGGTTTGCCTCTTCTTTCTTTATGCGGACGGCTAAGGAGTGGAACTCTCTGCCGAGGTCAGTTTTTCCGGAAAACTATAATCTGGACTTCTTTAAGGCCAAAGTGAACAGACATCTAGGCAAGCGTGTACCATCCTAGGCCTCATCTTCGCCTTCCATCGGGCGAGATTGAGATCAAAGGTAAGCCTATTTTTCGTCAAAAAAATAAACTTATAAATTATGGCATTTATTGATTTTCTGTTATGTGTTCTTAGGTAAGTAATAGTTAATATAATAGATAATTAGTATAATAGATAAATTTGCACTATACACACATTTATGCTAGGCGTTACTCGTGTCTTCGAAAACCACTTAACAGTTTCGAATAGGGCTCTTCTGTTGAATGACTTGGTTCTTCCGCCACTTTTTGGGCAATAACATTTTGAAGTAGCGTTTAAAAGAACAGTCTAAAATTATTAATAACAATTTTAAGTGCAGTATTTACCACGTTCTTAACGGTGAAGATAAACATCGTGAGGAAACCTGCATATCTGAGAAATTATAAAAAAAATGTATATTATTTCGAGGATATGTGAAGCCCGGCAACCCGCACTGGAGTATCGTGGCGGATCCTAGTATTTGAGAAGGAGGCCTTTGCCCAGCTGTGGGCACTTATAGGCTGTTACTTTTAAAATAACAGTAGTTTATGTTAAAATACATTGAAAGAACAGCTACAGCTTATAGCTATCTAAATATCCAAATCAGATATCGTGGCAGTTAGTCCATTACTAAACTGTTATTGTGAGATATCCAAAATAGCAGAATTTAAACTAATAATCTTTTAATAAAAGTACAAGACAGAAGACTTTTGTGTGTGATAGAGCTTTTGCTGCTGCACGAATGGGCCGGCTGGACCAGGGTAGTACCATGATCACGCAGAATACCGGCGTTAAGTAGAGGCACATTTTGTGCTTCTGCGTTTCGTTCGGTGAGTGAGATAACCGGAGGCCCGCTCCCCATTGACATAAAAAAAAATCGACAGACTTTTATATATAAGTGAGGCACGGTACAAACAAGAACCAAATATTACTTGCTAGTGCGTGTAGTATTAGAGTATGGACCCAACCACAAGTTACACGACGAACTCCTGTGGGAACCTAACTCGGAGACTCAAGTGGCGTTGAGTGGGACACCTAACTAGATGCTTGACTTGATGGTAGGTAGAGTGAACGTGAATTGTGACCTGGGAGGAATTAGAATTAGAATTTATTTATTTGCTTTGAACACGTATATTAAGGTTGAAAATAAACAATTAGGAGGCCACTGTATTCGACTGCTTGGCGGTATGCAAATCTTATTCGTACATATACTTAACATTAAATTTCCATTCAACCATTAAAATTCCAACCCAAAAATTTACATAAAATCTTTGCCACGAAAACTGCAAATTTAATTTACACATATAATGTCATTGCAACTAATAATTATCTGTAAACCAGTAAATTTATAAAATTAATTGCAAATAACATAAAATGCTACTGTCTACGAATCAGGAAACTCGAGTTCGATTCTCTATATAGATTGCTCGCAACAATGAGTTTTCCAAAACTTATGTACATTAGACGGTGATAGGCTCACCACCTGTCACGTTATCCCAAAATAAGGTCTGGTGAAAATTGCATTGAGAAGACTAAAATGTACCTCCCCAGTATTGGGGTAATGGTCGTGAAAGCTTTTTTATGTGATAAAAATGTATTTCCAAAAAGCATAGATAACGAACCCAGAAACAAAAATTATTAAATAGGCAGAACCGTTATTTACATATGCATATGCAAATATATTTGTAAAAAATATGTTAATATGTTGTGGGATCATTGACTCTGCAATTGGATAAAAAAACTTTTGATTAATTTGAAATTATACAGTGTTCTGCAAAAAAGGATCAAGTGTTTTTTTTACGACGACAACATGTGTAGTTTTAGTGGTGCATAACCACAACAGTTAATTAAAAAAAATTTTTGTAACGGACTCTTAGTTTTTAATCACTTGTCAAACCCGTTTGAAAATTATACATATACGAGGAAGGAAAATAAATAAACGTTATGGTCAACACGATTGCAAATGTGCAGTAAATGTATATTTATTGAATATTTATAAACTCTAGTACAGGGGGCGATTGAAATATTTATGATATATATGGATCATGACAAGAATTTAAGTGTGGTAAAGACAAGCGGCGGCTTTTGCTGCTGCTCAAATGGGTAGGCTCGACCGGGTTGGCACCACCGCTTTGCAGAATACCGGCGTGAAGAAGAGGCATATTGAGCTTCTGCGTTTCGTTCGGTGAGTGAGGTAACCGGAGGCCCACTCCTCCTCCCCATGCCCCTCCTCTTGCTCCCTCCCATCTCCGAAATATTCTTATAGGCCGGCAACGAAACTCCACCACTTATGGTGTTGCAGATGTACGTGGGCGACGGTAATCACTTACTATCAGGTGAACTGTTTGCTCGTTTGCGGCCTTGCCCATAAAAAAAAAGTATCCAAATGATTTGAATGATTTCATGATTCAGGGGGACTGAATAACAGCGAAGTTAATGTACTTTTAAATTATGAAGATTTCATACCGTTTTTAATGATTTTCCTATTTTTGCGGTATCGTAATTACACGTCGATGCCAAAGTTTGACCTCGACAGGGAGTTATCGTACAAAGCGAGCCGTCATTGCAATCGCCTGCACTGATTGGTGCATATAGTCGTCTTCCTCGTTCCACGCTCAGTTGAGTACCGGTACAACTCATACCGATATGAGTCGTCAGAATAATACTAAGACTGTGTACTATTTAATTCTGAAAACTCCATATTGCGTGAAACCAAAGTATAAGTTATGAACACCAGGCTGGCTGACAACATTTTTTTTTATTTAATGTAAAAGTGGGCGAACGAGCGGCTCACCTGGTGGTAAGTTATTACCGTCGCCTACGTCGCCACATCACGCCAGAGGGGCTGCAGGTGCGTTGTCGACCTTTAGGGATTTTAGGATATCATAGTGGTAACTTTATCGAATTAGCCTACTTTGAACATGAGGAAGGCTCAAAGTGCATGAAAAAAAAATAAAGACTACTATTCGGTTAAATATATATTATTAATTATTATCGTTAACTTTTTAATGATATATAATTACTTTTAATATTTACTTGTTCATTTTATTACACATGTTTGCTTAAATTTTAAGATAATTATAATCAACATGCTACTTCATGCTTTTTGTTATCATTAATCGTTCATAAATTGACTAATATTAATATGAAACTCCTTTCGTCAAGAGTTGTCTGGAAAATCTCGCTATATTGCGATAAGGCCGCCTTCTTGTACATTTATAATTAATCCTTGTTGTTGAAACTATACTATATACTATACTGTAATTCAGTGTATAAATAAAATAAATAAGTAAGCGTTGTAGTGACAGTGTCCCTTACACTGTCACTACAACGCATCATACTTCCTCTTCTCATATCCTGGAGGTCGTAAAAGAAAACCAAAGAAAAGGCCTGAATAATCTGGTAGCCTCCCCTCAAAGGTATGATCATGCTCACCAGGCTGGGCCGGCGGGCTTGTGAGCGCAGCGCCCGTACCATTGCGCTGAAGACTCTACTCCCCATCACTAGTCTGTGAGATTTTGGTCACCAGACGACCAGAGCCCCATTTGTTACCCTAGCAGGCTGTACAACGTACAGGTGAGCTTGGCATTAGGAGAAAGGTTGTGTAAACTTCTCCTTACATTCACACAAAACAATTTATAACCCATTTATTTACACTGTTGCTTAACATAAATCTTAATTGGCAATCTGAATTCGTCGAGGCGATTAATAATTAATTAGTCATGTAACTACAAGTCGTAGCATCTTATCTCGCCGTGGTTACGGAGAAAATAAACATTAATTAGATTCTACTGAACGGTGTCATATTCAAACTAGTTAGGAGTGGTGACTCTGTACTCATCGTGAAAATAAATTTCAACCTTATTTGCACGCTTCATTATCGCTTCGTAATTAAGTCGTTAGGGTTTCTTAACAGACCTTAGATCACAGCTTATTTAATACTTACAATATCGTTTACATTATGTTCATTAACATACCTTAATTGCGTATCTTGTACTCAATTGGATTAGTTTAATATTTAACATAGTTTACCAAGTTTACCAACGAATACGTATTTTATTACGTTAATTTAAAAAAAAAAACGAATAAAATTTTGTACTAAAATAGTTCCCGCAATGGCTTCCTATGTCTATTTAAATGGCTTTTTTGTACGTTTTCGGAAATTGTTAAAGAAATTATCAAAAGTCCTAAAATAGACGTAAACATAGGCAAACAACCGAAGAACATCAAAATTGCTCTACCCTTAAGTATAGTGTAAGTGTAAAGCGTGAAATCCTTCAATGGATCAATTATGGTGGACCAATCATTAATGGGTATTGTCAAGCATCATACTTACACAAGTTCTCTATGTAAATGTAAGCTCGGCGTGCTTCGGCGTACACCACGTTCGTTCAACCGGCGACCCATTTCCCAGCAGTTACGAGCAAGCGCCGCTTCCACAAAGGACCGTGGCTTCAGTACTCCGCTACTTCTGCATAAAGGCCCGCACTGACTACGATTTCATGTTTACAGTAACCACACCGTTTAAACTGTTACTAATACTGTGCCTTGAGAGCCCTTTAATATGTTTAAGAATTGGTCACACGATTATTTAATACTTAACATTATTTTTTATATACTTTTTCCAAAATATTTTGAAAAATTTAAAGTTCCAATGAATATTTAATATGGTAAAAATTAAAAAAGCAACTTATTTTTAGTTTAATTATAAAATAAAAACAAATACTACTCGCTTGTTAATTGAATGTAAACACATACCAAGTTTTGACCGGTAACTATTGTATAATTCATTCACAAAAGCGGCCTTGTTAATATATAATTATGGCAAGACAAATACGGAAGACCACAAAAGGCATCACAGCATTTTTGTCGTAATGTGGGACAAAGTGTTCGCGTGTGTAATGTAGCTGTTAGCTTGATGAACATGCTGCTTAATTGTTATGTTTACCTGGTACTTTTACAATAATACATGGTATTTTTTTTTCAAGCTAATTACATTTCCAGAAAACATAAAACGCCATTGAATAGTTAAGGTTAAACATGTTATGAAGAAGTACTACCGTTTACAATTTGCTAACAAGACGTCAAGAGTTAATTAAATGTAAAGTAAAACTATAGTGAGTAGACTCGCGCGCTGACAGTTCAATATTATTTTATTCGGAAAAATCTTTATGTAGCATTTTCATATTTAATTTTGATACAATAAAATTGTCCTTCCACTCCCTTTTCTTTTCGCAAGTTTCGTAAAAGTCGATAAAGAGAAAAGCGTTGAATGTCATAGCACTTCATTGATTCATGAAATTTATGACATTTAAAATACCAAGTAATCTAAAACTCTGGGATCTTCTCCTGGAATGGCAAAAAGTAGATGCCAAAACCCGTTTGGCTATGTTATCTCTGCCTAACCCTCTGGATAACAAAGATGAGTGCTTATATCACATAATAACACTTTTTAAACATTAGTAAACAAAACATTTTTTACAGCATGGCGGTGATTTGATGGTATTTCAGCTAGTGGACACCTGCAAACAACTTCAATCAAAGTTTACAGATTCGTTGTCACCCTTGAGAACCATAATGGAATGCCTCACAGCCAGAAATTATACTGGCTCTCTATATTTTTCAAACTGGAACACATCAGTTGTTGTACTGCTGATTGGTGGACAAAATGAGAAAGAGAATGGTACCAACCCTATCTACTCTTAGGCAGAAGAAAGACGGAGTTTATCACCAAATACTACAATTAAACAAAAATTTACTACCCCCTATCTTGCCGAGGGTGTCGTAAGAGGTGACTAAAGAAAAAGCTTTTAAAATTTCAATGGCTATCGACAGACAGCGGGATAAGTAACTTGAAAAATACCAGACATAAATTTAGCAGACCGATGATAGGCAGCAGCGTTTAAGGTTTGTGATGTCTTTTATCACCAATCCGCTTGCCGAGCGTGGCGATTGTGGTATGTACTCCTTATGGGAGAAGCCTATGTCCAAAAGTGGACTATTTACAAACTGTTAAAATTAAGGTCTATAACTCTGCCACATTTAAAATTATAGCGATTGTAGTTACTTAATAATAAATTATAGAATACTATCTGCTTTTCTCGAAAAATCTTAGACAGAGTTTAAGATTTGATTATTCCGCATTGTATTATGATTCAATTATACTTTAATTCTTCATGGAGGATGGATGCAGGTGCTAAGGCTTAACTTAATACTAAGTACCTACTTCTGTGACCCAGGCATCTTTTTTTTATGCGTAAGGGGGCAAACGAGCATGCGGATCATCTGATGGTAGTGATTTCCAATGCCCACTCACAACTCCAACACCTGTAGGTGCGTTACCGGCCTTTAACTATATTTGGGTAGAAGATAGTAGAGGAAGGACGGGAAGGAGGCGAGTGGGGGTGCTTCGTTCGGTGAGTGAAGTACTCCCACTTCACTCACCGAACGAAGCACAAGATATCCCGGTAGAGGCTACCATAACCCGGTCGAGCCGGCCCTTTCGAGCAACAGCAAAAGCCGCCGCTTGGCTCTACTATGTTTTAAAATCTTATCCGTATACTCATTTGGCACCATTAATTAATAAAGAACATACATTGAAATTAAATTCCGAAAATTAATTCTACCCACACGAATTATTCATTCATTACAATATATATGACATTCCTTTGTTTTCAATTCCATATTGCGAGAGGCGTGAATCCTGAAAACGCTACTGTTCTCAGTTTAATACATTTCATACGCGCCTTGAGCGGTTAAGATACCTTCAGAACGGAAACGTTGTAAGCGAAGCGAAAGAGTGCGACTGGTTAAGGCTATGTATAAATTATATGGCTGGTGTACGGCTATATAAGAATGGCATATGCATAGCGACTGGTAAGGTATCGGTTGAAAAGTCTATTCCGAAATATATTATGTGAAACAAGACAAAAGATCATCGAACAAAAATTCTTGATCACATTCGGAGAACTATGTTTCTCCAAATATAGAGAGCCAAGCGGCGGCTTTTTCTGCTGGTGGAATGGGCCGGCTCGACCGGATTGGTACCACGGCCTCGCAGAATACCGGCGTGAAGTAGAGGCATCTTGAGCTTCTGCGTTTCGTTCGGTGAGTGAGGTAACCGGAGGCCCACTCCCCTCCCTATTCCTCCCTATTCCCCTCCTCTTCCCTCCCATCTCCCAAATATCCTCAAAGACCGGCAACGCACCTGCAGCTTCTATGGTGTTGCAGATGTATGTGGGCGACGGTAATCACTTACCATCAGGTGAACCGCTTGCTCATCTTGTTATAAAAGCAATTACCTTTGTCGCAATACGCGTTGTATGTTAAAAGTGGTTGAAGAAAAAGTAATTTTGCGCTGGTATCAAATATTTGATACGGTGAAGGCGAATAATACCCAGATCCGGTAGGTAATAAGACACATTATAGAATTATAACTAAAATTAACGGATTTACTGTGTTTAATTTCAACTTTTTTCCGACGTTTTTGATGCTTTACAGCGCCTGTGGATACGCGGGGACAGAGGTGTTAGACGGTCTGGATATCATAATTAATTCCGACAGCTTTGACTTACTAATTTCGATCCTATCCGTCTCTTATCACCACGGGGAGGAATATTTTGAATAGAGGTCCTTTACCCTTTAAGGTCTTCAAAGACATACGCATTTTTTTTAAGTCGGTTTAATAATATCGCGATAAGTTCCCTAAAATTTAGTTTCATTTCAATGTCTAGATACATTATACCTCCTATATACTTTACAGTCAACGAATACTTATCTATCGTCATTAATATACGCTGTTGGTATTCTTTGCTGCTAATGTGTTGTAACGTATCTGATTTAAAAACATAGCAATGTTTTTAATATTTATTTCGTTTTACCAAAATAATTGATTCATCACCCAGTCCTTTGTGTGTCCGCCACTACTGTGCCGTCCGATTTATAAATCACATCATTCTCACTTTGTGTAACTACTGACCCGATTTACTAAAGGACTCTTCCGATTCATTTGCACGGGGAACAGGAACTTCGTAATTAATATTAATTAATGAATTTTTAAGTCGTTAGTATCAAAAATAACTCTTTGCATTTAAAAGAAATTCAAAAACGGTTAACTTGAATTTTGATTAAAATATGTAAGGAGCTAGCGAGCGAGGCAATGTTTCACGCCACGTAAATATTAATTTCTGAAAACATAAATTCGTGTGGAAATTTATGGAAGCTGATGTAAACTGAAAAACGATCGAAAATGTTTCCGGCCATCATAAAAAAGGAACTTAATCGCGTACACAAATACAATTACGAATTTTCCATTGTAAGAATTTTAGCTTTTGTGATCGAATTGAAAATCTAAAATACTTTATGCAAGCTCCTACGAACGTCAAAAATCCACAACCGATGCATTTTAGTTTTGATTAGTTTATATAAAGGCTTTTAGTTTATAATTCTTGACGTATCGCAACAATAGAAATTGGCACCCGAAGGGCTAGCAAAAGTCAATAGTTCATAGTTCGGTCGAAGCTCAGGGAGCATCACCCCCGGCCGATGAATTTTGACCGAACTTGATTTTGGGTTTCAGGTTGCTGCAGACATAAATAAGAACCAAAAAATCTTAAAAATTATTTACTACATATTAAGGAAAATTAATTGGGACTACTGTCATCTTGATGCACAAACTAAACAAGTTGTCTGATGCCCTGATACTTTACCATTTTAATAGTGTGTCCATTTTCGTAGAGTTTCAAAATTATATGCGGAACAAATACGAGTATACAAAATTAGTCCTTAACGCGAAATCTGCCTACTGTTGCAAAAAAATAGTGAGGATTCTTTGTTCTCATTGAGGACTGCTCCGCTATGACATGTAATATTTATAAAGGCCGCAAGGAATGTCGTTACACTAACAAGAAGCAATTTTTACAACATGGAGTACTGGAATTTTTAGGCATTAAGCACCAAGACGCAGTTAGAAAATAATTCTAGAGTTTATGACTTAAATTAAAAAAAAAATCGCTACAAGCAGTACATTTGCTCCCTTAGTAAAGCTATTAACGCACTATTACAATATCCCGATGTCCTGGTGAATAGTGATAAAGATCTGTCATGACTAACTCCATTGGCCCAAGGAAACTAAAGTGCTACGAAGAGAACTCAATCGCGACTATCTTAGGTAGACTCCAGCAAATTATCAGTATGGAAGTCCTTCGAATTTTTCAGCACCTCATCTGCCCCAGCGATATCTTAGATGATCAACTTATTTTCTTTAGGGCAAGGAGAACTCTTAACTTCAACAATAATAACGTTCAAACTTTTCTTTTTTATGGCAAAGGCGGCCAACGAGGAAACGTAAGTTCTTATGTATAAGAGCGTTCATGAATCTTCTGAGGGAGAGTGAGGTGAGAGCTCAATCTTCTGAGGCGTCCATTTCGCATACTGCCTTGTTTCGACGAGCTAGTGGCAATAATTTGCGAAGACTTCGTCATTAGCAGTTCATAAATTTCAGCGACTTTTATCGCTTAGTATTCCGTACCCTATTTTTAGTATTAAATACTAATATTTCGTTATAGATATAGGTTCGTTAGTAAAAACTGAGACAACTCTTGTCTGATCGTCGCCCAAGAGAAGCTTAGCTTACTTGAAGACTGTGTCGTGATGCGGTGCAGACCGCAAGGAACAGCGGCGTCTGTAATATAAAGAAACATTTCCATTGCCACTGCACTAGATCTGAACAAACAATTTTTCGTTCCCTTTGCCGGTGTTTATTTGTACGCCGATGAACAATAGTTGTTTATTGCAACCTCCGAGACTAAATACCAATTAGCTGTAATCCGAACAATGTGTTAACTGAAAAGACAAGTGCAGGCGCTGTGGGGGCTTCGCTTACGAGATGACGAGGTCAACGACCTGACCACGTGTTAACAGGTCGTTATTAGCCATAGTTTGGGAATTGCGGAATTATTTTCACGCCACCCGTACATGCGTTGTTAGGATTTACGACGGCGTCATTATTTTTAGACATCCGTATGTTGTCGGGTAAGAAAAAAATTCTATAGGATTTGTTTTGTTTTTACATTTATAAAAGGACCATAAATAATATTTTATAGCGTCTTAGGAGAAATTAGGTAACTTGGTGATAAAAGATAAATTAATGATATTATCTCAAGTAATATAAAACATATACACATCATCCAGCCCAAATTAGTATCACCTGTTACTTCAGACAGTCCGTGCATACCAACGAGGCACGTAAAATTAAAGCTTAATAAAAAAAAAGATACCATTCGTATGAAAACCACCACCTGCTTAAACACTTAAATAGATTACGAAGAACAGTTAGGAATGTTAAACACAACTGCAATTGTTTATTTGTGATTCGTCAAGCATTACCGTGTAAAGACTCGATCGTTTTATGGACCATAAAGACTACTGAGGGATCCACGGTACAAGGGTCAATTTTATAAAGGAATAAGCAAATACAATCATTAAAGAAAAAAAATATATAGTTTACTCGTTATAGTTAAACTAATAATTTATACTGAAATGAATGATGCTAAATTAATAAATTTCCTGACTGCATATCATTATATCGTCATATTATTTTCAAGGTCCTTAGTGACATAAACCATAGGTCGCTACATACATTTCCACATTCACAGGATCCAAATCCTATCCTAAAGAAACTCTTCCTATTAACTACCCACATAATAATGTGGGAAGCGAGAATACGTGCTCAACTCATAAAAATATTCACAACATATCCGTGTGAAATTATTTCTCGATAAAATCATACCGTGTTGTTAATCGCATCCCAAACACGGTCTCGTTTATTGGTAAACGTAACTTGAATAATCGAAGCCATGTTAAAATATAACATGGTACTATTTCACTTTTTTGTGAAATTGTTTATTCCATAGGGTATAAAGCCCCTGGATGATGCACACTTTAATATACGTCGCGATTCAAAAACCTCAAGTGAATTTGGTAAATCAATTACACTATCAATTTTACTGTGGGACTACAACTGTAATAAAAACATGGCCGCGATAGCTTAGTTGGCCGAGAATGCCATGTGGTTAGTGGATCTGCCTTTCAATCAGACCGAGACCTCCCAGGAGGATCTTGTGGAGGGCAACAATGAGCTTTTCGAAACTTATAACCTGTTCATTCATACAAATAAGCTCTGGTGAAAATTTGATTGTAAGAACTAAAATAAGACTGCAGAGGTTGTGAGGGTTTATTACAAAGCGTCAAGAAGACGCTTTGTAATTAAATAATATGAACTGCTTGTAATTATTTGCATTTTTTAAAATTTTTAGATCAGTGTTATAAAATTATTAAATTACTAATGTTACTTTTATATAATCATTAGGTCTGAAGCCCCATGTTTCTATATATTAATTCATAGTTTAGTTTCTTAGCTACAATCTATGCCGCAACAAAAAAATATTACACAAAAGTCGTTAAAACAAATTGACAGTTACACAGTATCTACCGATAGTTCAGTGTAAACGAAACAAGGAATGCTCTAATCGTAATGCGGTGCGAAGAATTTTTATGTGGACAGGAGTATAACTTACGTCGAGACTTGACACTAATGTCTACTGCAAGATGTAAGGGTGTTTTAATGTGTACGGAAGAAAAATAAGATATTCAGATCGTAAGGACCAGGCTTTCAGTTACTTTTATTCGTTCGAAGGAATTAACTTTTCCAAGGGTAATGCATACAGACTGCATATGATGGCAGGGATATCGATGATGAAGATGGAGTAATCACAAGGAGTTTTACACTGTACTTTAACATGTCACCTTTTCAAATAATGGAATTAAATATTAACTGGCAAATGTTGATATATCATGTATCGATACCCGTGCTTAATAGCCTAGGAATAGTCGACTGCAGGACATAGGCCTTTCCGATAAGTAGGATATGCCATAATCGCCACGCTCGGCCAGACGGATTGTTGATCCTAGTACACGACACCTAGCACCGTAGACGCCGCTCCCCGTCAAGGGTCTGCTTAATTTTGATGGTCGGCCATTGCGTTTTTTAAGACTTTTCTCTTAGTCGCCACTTACGGCAACCACGGCAAAAGAACGGGGCAAAGAAAACTAAAAATAATATTGTTTGCTCTATTAGTTACTACTACTGTAAGTTAACTGTAACTATAATCTTTGGTATTTCGATATGGTCATCCATACATACATACTAATACAACTATTGCTACTTCAGCCTATTTTAGTCCACAACTGAACATGGGCATCTGCAAAAGAAGCTCAAGCATAAGCCGACATACATTGGAAGGTATGCCCTGAAGGTATACTCATCAGGCCGGGCAAGCGGCACGGTAAGCGCAGTTTCGGTACCCTCGCAATGGTTATGCTGCTCTATGCTGCTTCCCTAGTCTGTGTGATTTGATTTCGACAAATTTGGTTGAATATTCTGCCTAATGAAGGTTTCCAGAGTTTCATTTCTTAGCTAGCATTAACTCCATAACAAAATTGATCAAATACCGTTTCAACGGTTTCATCGTGAAAACTCCACAGACAGACAGACGCTACTTTCGCATTTATTATTTTAGTATGGTAAGGGGGAATATATCAGTGAGAAGCAAAATAATATAAAAATACAACTTTTTAATAATATTCCACACGTCCCGACGTTATCACTTTTTAATCAAGAATTTTGTTTGTGTTTCTTTGCTTAATACGAACGAATTCTAAAGTAAAATTATAAAAGCATAACTCAAAAGGCTGCAACTGAATGTGTTATAAATATACTTAGAACTCATTACCACATAATTAGCATTTTTATACAAGCACAAGAAATCAAAGCCCCGTAGCTAAATTAGCATGGCGACGAAAGATAAAGCATTATAATTAGGGCGCATACACACTAGCACTGAGTATTATTTTCTGAAAACAAAGTAACGGAATGACTAATCTTTTCCAGCGGAAATAAAGTGAAAATAAATATCGGAATAATGAACGTAGTACGTAGAAATACAGATTTACATTCACGTTCGTTTTTTCACGTCGTCACTTGCTTAAATTGGCTTCTTTCGCCTGTCTGTCAGCCATCGGGGTAAGCAGAGATTAAAGATTTCATTTGGCATGCCTCAGCGTAGGCAAACGAACTTCCTGTCAGAGAGATAGAACGTGACGGGGTGAGTCACGTCAAATCAAATCAAATCATATATCTTATTCAACATAAGAAACATACATTTCACTTGTCGAATGTTTTTTAAATTACTACCATTTCGTAATAAGGTTCTTCTGACGGAGTAGAAACCGGCGAAAGAAACTCCGTAAGTATGCTCTTTATGTGTAATTTTTTTCAAAGAAAACGTTTTAATAGTCTAATATTGCAATAGTTTATCTAGAAACGACGTGGGAGCGACCAACTCATTCCCAGGGCTATCATTCAAGTATTCCTTTATATTATAATAAACCTTTTTAAATTTTAACCTATTGATAGGAATACTTTAATCACTTTCTGGGATTTTGTTGTAGAAACGTATACATTGCCCTATGAACGAGTTACTGACTCTATGGAGTCTAGTAGCTGGCATCACAAGCTTGTGTCTGTTCCTAGTATTTACATTACGAATATCACGGAGATTGCCATGAAAAACAACCACGGGAAATAAAGGGGTTTAATAGATTTTTACGCGGCTACCACAGGGACAATTTAATTAATTGCAATACGAGAAAGATTTCCATTAAAATTGTCCCTAAACAAGAAGCAACGAGCGACTGATAAGCGGGGCGTTCCTGTTTCAAGCGTTGATAACGGACGATACTGGGCGAACATCGTCCGGTTCACAGTCTAAGGACGCGTTCAACACGAATAATTCGGGTTATTAAATTGCGTATATTTTCGATGCCGATTTTACAGAAACGAGATCTTATAGTGTTATGGCTTATAAAGCCATCTTCCATTTGGGCTAATATCACAGACATAGTGACGGGGAGGAGCATATCATGTGCGAGGGTAGTCACTGAGGTCATCATCCCGCTTGCCCAGCGTGGTGTTGGTGCTTTCCTTTAATCTGCAGTAGACTTATAGAGACTGATAAAGAAGAAATATATTTCTTTTAGGTTAAAACTGGCTAATTTTCATTTTACAGATTCAACTTCTATGTTTGTGTCATAATTTAATTATTAGATTAGAGTGACAAACGTCCACCCGATGGTAAGGAACAACTGCAGCATGGACACCAGCAATCAATTTCAATCGAAGAAGGTTACACAGATGCGTTGTCATTGTTATTTGTCTGGGGACTAAGATGGACTGCCCACAGCCCGTAATTATTAGATTATGTAAGACTTATATTATTAAAATTCGTTTTAGTATTACAAATATACTATACAGGAGGGAACTTTAAAAATGTAAGTCTCCTGCAAAAGAAAATCATTTCAACAAAATTATTTTCCTAAACACAACTACGATACAGTAAGTGATTAAAATACGCAAGGAAAGTGTTCTTAAGCAACTTCGACAGGGTCTGCTTGTGGCAGTGTGTGCTTTTGATTTAGTTTCGTTTAAAAAAATAATGTTGCATAGTTTCAATTCTTATATTATTAGAGTATGTTTTAGGTTTCTTTACAATAATGGTACCCTAACACAGTGTCTTCCGTCCTTTTGTAAAACCTATTTTTGGGAACGACAAAACATTAAGATCTGGAAATGAAGAATGCTTCTTTCAATTGCATATTTCCATACAAAAGTTATCCATTGGTTAACCAAGAACTTTGGCATGTAAGATTGTGATACAGGATAGCTAACAACAAAATAACAAAAAGTGCGGTTTCTTAATCTAGCTTTTACTCATGCAAACGCCAGTACTATATTAATAACCGGTTTTCTTGTGTGTAGATAAATTATTAAATAAATAAAAAAAATAATCGATATGTATAACGCATACTATTCTATGGAATATGTAAGGTTTTTTTTTATGACAAACGAGCAAGCGGCTCATATTTTTTTAGAAAAACAAAACGGAAAATTACGATAGTTTAAAAGCACTTCAACTTCACCATTGTGTCCTGAAGGGCTATCCTACCTTCTAAACTCTTTGTTAGAAAAAACAATTTGGAATGAAAATGCCCGAACGTTGCTTTCACCAATTATATATGTACGTATATAAATTATGTGTAGTTACTTTTGTACTGTACTGTTGTTTTTGTATTTTAGGGGGGAATATATCAACTCTTACTCCAATTAAACAACTCAACCTCACCTGCGCACAGCGTATCCCGTTGAATAACGAACTAGGCTCAGGTGATTCCACACCAGTATGCAGTACCTACTTCCTGAATGATGGATGGGGAGCAGCACCATGCCAAGTTGGCGCCAGCCCTGCGCTCACTGACCCGCCGTATTCATTGCTGAGAATGTAACGACTTAAAAAAAGGTAATTTGAGCCTAACACAAATAGTAACTGTTAGCCTATAAAATGTAGACGTAATAAACACTTCTATTCTTTGAAACAAAACATTATTATTGGTGCTGTGTGCTGAACGAACGTATTCCGATTCACGAAATTGATAAAGTTTATCGCGAACTTATTTTTAGAAGTGATATAATTGTAACATTAGCTTAAACGACATATTAAAATCAAGCTTTATGTTTAACCAGTCATATAGGCTTATTAATCTGTGATATGTATTTTGTGTATTTATTGGAAGTAAATAAATAATATTAATATCAGTATTGAACTGCAGCTGCAGCCGAAATGCTGCAGCGCTGATATTCTGCTGGCACCCTTGACAGAAGTCGTGCGAGCAACTGCCCGGCAGTATCTTTTATTTGAATTTATCAACAAATAAGAAATAATGTCACTATCTTGCATTAACTTAATACAACGACCGAGGTTTAAAAAATTAAGGATTTAGGTATGACTACTAATTATTTGGTTACATCATAGAAAGTAGTTAATAAACTTAATTTAAGTGGTTTCTTAAACAACTAGAAATTGCTGTTTCTCTATGCCATATAAGTAAAGGCATAATTGCAACTAATAGATGTCACGGGTTGTTAAGCATCTATATATCGGTAATATGATTTATATCGGATTTTATACCCTTCAGTTTCATAAAGCGGGAATTTTAGTTTCATAAAGGTTCGATTCATGGTGCCGGCGCCACTAAAATTGTCAATAACAATTTAGCTTTTCTTGTATATATAAATATATATATACATATTATACATATACTTTTACTACGAATTCATTCAATAATAACACGTTTCTGAGATTTCGTGATTAGGCCAGTGGTATTTCGCTCTTATATAATGGATTACGTCACTACGAAAGTACACTATACAAGTGAATTAAAATAAAGTTTTAGAGAAACAACCGATTACACGTCCAACATGAAATTTCAACTAATATTTTCCCACCTCGAGATGAGAATTATTTATAAATAGGATTTGAGTTACACTTGACCACATTTGAGCCCTATAAAATAAAAAATAATCGATATGTATAACGCATACTATTCTATGGAATATGTAAGGTTTTTTTTTATAACAACCGAGCAAGCGGCTCATATTTTTTTAGAAAAACAAAACGGAAAATTACGATAGTTTAAAAGCACTTCAACTTCACCATTGTGTCCTGAAGGGCTACCCTACCTTCTAAACTCTTTGTTAGAAAAAACAATTTGGAATGAAAATGCCCGAACGTTGCTTTCACCAATTATATATGTACGTATATAAATTATGTGTAGTTACTTTTGTACTGTACTGTTGTTTTTGTATTTTAGGGGGGAATATATCAACTCTTACTCCAATTCAACAACTCAACCTCACCTGCGCACAGCGTATCCTGTTGAATAGCGAACTAGGCTCAGGTGATTCCACACCAGTATGCAGTACCTACTTCCTGAATGATGGATGGGGAGCAGCACCACGCCAAGTTGGCGCCAGCACTGCGCTCACTGACCCGCCGTATTCATTGCTGAGAATGTAACGACTTAAAAAAAGGTAATTTGAGCCTAACACAAATAGTAACTGTTAGCCAATAAAATGTAGACGTAATAAACACTTCTATTCTTTGAAACAAAACATTATTATTGGAAGTGCTGAACGAACGTATTCCGATTCACAAAATTGATAAAGTTTATCGCGAACTTATTTTTAGAAGTGATATAATTGTAACATTAGCTTAAAGGACATATTAAAATCAAGCTTTATGTTTAACCAGTCATATAGGCTTATTAATCTGTGATATGTATTTTGTGTATTTATTGGAAGTAAATAAATAATATTAATATCAGTATTGAACTGCAGCTGCAGCCGAAATGCTGCAGCGCTGATATTCTGCTGGCACCCTTGACAGAAGTCGTGCGACCAACTGCCCGGCAGTATCTTTTATTTGAATTTATCAACAAATAAGAAATAATGTCACTATCTTGCATTAACTTAATACAACGACCGAGGTTTAAAAAATTAAGGATTTAGGTATGACTACTAATTATTTGGTTACATCATAGAAAGTAGTTAATAGACTTAATTTAAGTAGTTTCTTAAACAACTAGAAATTGCAGTTTCTCTATGCCATATAAGTAAAGGCATAATTGCAACTAATAGATGTCACGGGTTGTTAAGCATCTACATATCGGTAATATGATTTATATCGGATTTTATACCCTTCAGTTTCATAAAGCGGGAATTTTAGTTTCATAAAGGTTCGATTCATGGTGCCGGCGCCACTAAAATTGTCAATAACAATTTAGCTTTTCTTGTATATATAAATATATATATACATATTATACATATACTTTTACAACGAATTCATTCAATAATAACACGTTTCTGAGATTTCGTGATTAGGCCAGTGGTATTTCGCTCATATATAATGGATTACGTCACTACGAAAGTACACTATACAAGTGAATTAAAATAAAGTTTTAGAGAAACAACCGATTTCACGTCCAACATGAAATTTCAACTTATATTTTCCCACCTCGAGATGAGAATTATTTATAAATAGGATTTGAGTTACACTTGACCACATTTGAGCCCTATAAAATAAAAAATAATCATTAAAATCGATTCACAATCTGCGAAGACAAACGCAGAAAAAAAGACAAAAAGCTGTCGACTTGATAACCTCCTGCATTTTCGAAGTTCATTTAAAATATTTAAATTCAACAATTATTCATAATGTAAAATACATAAAATATATCGACCTATAGAGACACGTTAATATGAGGAGCAAAATTATTTGAGCCCCTTTAATTAAAAATTATGTTCGTTTTAGTTTAATATAAACGCCTTAATATCGTGAATTCTATTACTTAGGGTGTATGAATGATGGGAGGGATGAAGGGATTGAAGGGGTCCTTTTGATTTTAGTAACAAAGTCATGTAGCAGCTATTAATTAGTTTTGATCCATAATATTCGATAATAAAATATAAATGCACACATATTGTATTAAAACATAGGTTTCAGACGAAATGCTCCTAACTCATATCTTCTTTTCCTATACTCCTTGTGAAGGACAAGGAACGAATAAGGGGGGAGATGTAAAGCATTGTTATTGTATTAATAAAAAAGCCGTGGTTGCTTAGAGGCCTTTTTTATTTTAATTTCTTGGTCAGTAAGTTAGGAATTTTGATAGCTAAGCTATAGATTATTTATAGCTAAGGATATATATACATTATTATAACATACATACTTTGCATAAGAGTTAAATGCGTTATTTATTTTCCGTCTAGACAACGCGTAGGAAATTAATTTGAACTTTAATGTGTACTGAATTTATAGCTGTCTACTATTAAATATTTTAATTTCATTGGCTCTGTATAATTAAACGTGTATCCACAGCCTAACAGTATTTTTACGTCTTGATTATTAAATTACAAAACGGGTTTTATACAATGAAACACGTTTAACAATCAATCGTAGATAGCCGTTTAAAAATCGTATAGTTTAGCTTACACTGCTTTTTTAATGAAATAACATTAAATACAATCACGCGCATGATTTGAAGGCTGTCTCCACATGCGTATGCTCTATAACACAATTCTGAACAAACGTACTTTCTTGATGATGAAGACGTACAACTACGCTGAATATTGCATAGCGACGTAATATCACGTGCCTACGTTCTCACAAGTCCAGGCTTTCTGACCGGGCCTTCGAATACTACTTCAGCAATTTGAATTATTTGGTTACATCATAGAAAGTAGTTAATAGACTTAATTTAAGTGGTTTCTTAAACAACTAGAAATTGCTGTTTCTCTATGCCATATAAGTAAAGGCATAATTGCAACTAATAGATGTCACGGGTTGTTAAGCATCTATATATCGGTAATATGATTTATATCGGATTTTATACCCTTCAGTTTCATAAAGCGGGAATTTTAGTTTCATAAAGCGGGAATTTTAGTTTCATAAAGGTTCGATTCATGGTGCCGGCGCCACTAAAATTGTCAATAACAATTTAGCTTTTCTTGTATATATAAATATATATATACATATTATACATATACTTTTACTACGAATTCATTCAATAATAACGTTTAACGATTTCGTGATTAGGCCAGTGGTATTTCGCTCTTATATATGTATGGATTACGTCACTACGAAAGTACACTATACAAGTGAATTAAAATAAAGTTTTAGAGAAACAACCGATTTCACGTCCAACATGAAATTTCAACTAATATTTTCCCACCTCGAGATGAGAATTATTTATAAATAGGATTTGAGTTACACTTGACCACATTTGAGCCCTATAAAATAAAAAATAATCATTAAAATCGATTCACAATCTGCGAAGACAAACGCAGAAAAAAAGACAAAAAGCTGTCGAATTGATAACCTCCTGCATTTTCGAAGTTCATTTAAAATATTTAAATTCAACAATTATTCATAATGTAAAATACATAAGATATATCGACCTATAGAGACACGTTAATATGAGGAGCAAAATTATTTGAGCCCCTTTAATTAAAAATTATGTTCGTTTTAGTTTAATATAAACGCCTTAATATCGTGAATTCTATTACTTAGGGTGTATGAATGATGGGAGGGATGAAGGGATTGAAGGGGTCCTTTTGATTTTAGTAACAAAGTCATGTAGCAGCTATTAATTAGTTTTGATCCATAATATTCGATAATAAAATATAAATGCACACATATTGTATTAAAACATAGGTTTCAGACGAAATGCTCCTAACTCATATCTTCTTTTCCTATACTCCTTGTGAAGGACAAGGAACGAATAAGGGGGAGATGTAAAGCATTGTTATTGTATTAATAAAAAAGCCGTGGTTGCTTAGAGGCCTTTTTTATTTTAATTTCTTGGTCAGTAAGTTAGGAATATTGATAGCTAAGCTATAGATTATATATAGCTAAGGATATATATACATTATTAAAACATACATACTTTGCATAAGAGTTAAATGCGTTATTTATTTTCCGTCTAGACAACGCGTAGGAAATTAATTTGAACTTAAATGTGTACTGAATTTATAGCTGTCCACTATTAAATATTTTAATTTCTTTGGCTCTGTATAATTAAACGTGTATCCACAGCCTAACAGTATTTTTACGTCTTGATTATTAAATTACAAAACGGGTTTTATACAATGAAACACGTTTAACAATCAATCGTTGATAGCCGTTTAAAAATCGTATAGTTTAGCTTACACTGCTTTTTTCATGAAATGACATTAAATACAATCACGCGCATGATTTGAAGGCTGTCTCCACATGCGTATGCTCTATAACACAATTCTGAACAAACGTACTTTCTTGATGATGAAGACGTACAACTACGTTGAATATTGCATAGCGACGTAATATCACGTGCCTACGTTCTCACAAGTCCAGGCTTTCTGACCAGGCCTTCGAATACTACTTCAGCAATTTGAATTATTTGGTTATGTGAATTATAAATAATATTTTTAAGAGAGAAAATTTATAAAAAAAATCGATTTGTAATTTTTTTAATAAAATATTTTTCTAAATTTTGTTAAGTAAATCAACTGACGTTATTGGTTTTTGTCTTCCAATTATTGTATGTAACATTGTATCTGTAAAAGTAACCATAGAATAGATAAGAAAAGAAAAATGTAACGGTTATTATCCTTCGACAAATGTCCCCCATAAAAAAAAACAAAATCATCATGTAATTATAATATGTAAAATCATTTCATTCAACACTAACGTTAAAATTCGTCTCAAATAATCACGTAAGCAGATGTCCAATGCCTGTTCAAATAATACCAAAAAAAACTCTTTGTTATTAACGATGGATCGAATACAACCAGGCGTATCGGAACGAAACAAATCGATTCGAAACGTTGGTTTGAAAGTTACGTGATGTGGAATCTGCGAGGTCCGATTTTAGTTGTGCTATTAAAATGATGTCCAACAGAATCTGGAGTTAGTTGGGACCAACAATAGTTTATAACATTAATTCCGTAAGGCCCTTATATTGGGAGACTTTAATCAATTCGTATGGCAGAAAATTAAAACTTTACTGGCGAATGATTGCTACAGATATATATACTCAAGGCATTCAAGCATGGTGATAAGTATTGGATAAATTCAGAAAAAAGAAACGTCTCTACATTTTTTATAGAACAAGGGGGGTAACGAGCGGGCGAATCGTCTTATAGTACGTGATCACCGACGCCCACGAAAATCCACAACGCCAGGTGAGTTGCAGGTGCATGACCGTCTTTCAAGAAACTAATAAGCTATTTTAGAATTTAGAGCTTATACATTTGCACTTGTCTACAGCCTGGCCAGGTGCGGGAGTAGTAATAAAATAGGTAACTATACATTTTAGACTGCAGAAAACAAATACTATTGTGTATAATTACATATTAATTATGAAAGCAATTTGGTTCGTTACAACTCAGGCATGTAAGTTCAGTTCCGTCTGTGTGATTTTGATTAAATATAGACTAAGTTAGTCCCAACTTTACTATCGATTATCTGTTCTCGTTTCATTTCCTTCAACAGACATTCAGACGTAGGAGAACTTCTATTTATCTGAAAGTTAAATCATCAATAATCATTCTATCCCTCCCACTCCTACATGTTATATATAACACTGTTATACCTATAATAATATGGATTCCAAAGTTTTATCATAATAAAGAAATAATAATAAGTTTACCACAACAGAGGCGAGGCACAAAGGTGTGTATTTAGTGTTTTTAACAACAGCAGGTAGCAACATTGTAAGGTCTTGCAAATTGCGAATGGATGTCGGCCAAGCGTGCAAAAAATACAAATCTGTCCCAGCTGCCGTTCGTAAAGAGCGGTGGAGACGCAGCTTTGTGCTGATAACATGTTGATTGCGTTTCTTGCGAGGCCCACTTATCGATATTTCGATTGATTATAGTAATTAAAAACAAATCAATTTTTACTCGACTACGGCGAATCGTATGGCGGGTTATGACATGGAACTTTATGATTTTAAGTAACAATGTCTGTCTCTATCTTTACATTTTCTTTATTCGTATCTCATACGTACTAACGTTTAGTCGTCACTAAACTAGTTAATTAAATTATTTTACACGTATTAAAAGACGATTGGATCCTGTTAATAAAATTTGCCGGTGGATACTGCAACTCAAATGGAGTTGCTTACATTTGGAGCATGGTTTCTGATGCTTTTCAAAAAAAAAAACTGTGCTAATCATGCTCCTGGCCTAATTTGCCACCACGACGGCCACTTCCAAACTACTATCAGCAGACGACTCGAGGCTTAACATTCAGATAAGCGAAACACTACGACTAAAAATGCATACAGAGTATCGCAACGTGACCAGGTTGCCAGCCAGCCGCAGCTCTCATTTTTAATGCCGACAGACACGCGACATTTGTCAGCCAGTAGTGTGTTTTTATTAGAAGAAAAGGGCTGTATACCCTTTCCTTCCAAACACTCATAAAAACTGAAACAAACTTACACACCAAATTAATAAGCCTTTAAGCGCGCGCCACAGAATCTATAGTCGTTGACGTCGCCCTGCAGGGCGATAATGAACAATGTTCTGTATTGATAATCAGTAAAACCTGCCAAGGAATATCGCTAGTTAATAATACGTTAAAAAATTAATAAAACAAAGTTAAGGAAATATACAAATTGTATTAACAATTCATAATTTCAAAAGGGCTGATATTAAGTAATTTAATATTCAAATCACAACCACTTTATCATATTGATGTTATCTCTAGTGGATGGAGTGAGCGAGAACGACAGATAAAATAAAAAAAAATGGGAATCGTGTGCACCGTGCACCTGTTATGTTAAAGAGTACAACCAGCTGGCCCTTTATATACTTGTCTGATAGAAAAGTGAGGTTTTATTAATACGCATACAGCTAATCGGATATTTTATTACAAAATTATCACTTTATACTTATTTCTCATACTCATTCACTATAATACTATTAGTGTTTTCAATGTTAAAACTTAAAATTACTCGAATATGAAATGGTGTAAATGCCGACATATGGAGAACCACGATAGTCGTCAAGTGGTTAGGGGATCTGCCTCCGAATCGGGAGATCCACAGAAGCGATTCTCTATCTAAAGGCCTCGTGGCGTTGTCCTTAATATAATTTGGCAAAACGGGGATTGAAAGGATAAAAAGCGGTCTAGACCTCAGACCAGTATACAGACGGGAGAGGTCATACATTTATTTTAATATTATATAAAAGAATGAATAAACTCTTTCTTCTTTTTACTCGTGGGCCTCCTGCTCGCGAGTCTCTACCACTGAACCTGTAAAGGCCACTAGGCCATCAGCATATCTACCGTGGGGGTTTTAGTCCGTCTTCTTTCTTCTCTTTCTTTCATCTTTTTCTCAAATTTTCAACCTAGCACGTGGCGCATCCTGCTAGCTAACAGACGAAGTTCAAGATGCCTCTACTTCACGCCGGTATTCTATTCTCAGGATCTTATCGCATATGCGTTACATCTGGTACAGAAAGGTAGACACGAGCGAGTGCCTCTGTGTTCGCGCGTATGCTTGCAGCACTGTTATATCTCCTGCGCAGTTGACGATAGTAATCGGAAGTTTCGCCGTGGTCGTAATCGGCCAGGAATTCATCATTATCATTTAAGGTACTCGTTTCAAACCTGGACCTACTAGTCGAACTAATAAATAATCTAAATCTAAATAAACTAATCTAATAGCGAGAAAGTTCAGTTAGTTATTATGGTAAAGAGTTTATTAGTAAAGAGGTTCTGATTGGAACAAAAAGTAGAGAAAATATCACAATGCCTATTGGAGCAGAAACGGGGTCTTGCGATGGCTGGGTAATTTATTTTCATGGGACATTGGCTTTAGAGCGGCCCCGGCTAAATAAATGGCTTTAAAGTTCACTTAATGGCGCGATAAGTAATGTCCAATTCACAATGATAAGCTTTCTGTTTAAGTAAACAAACTAAAAAAATCAAAGTTGATTGCGGAATTTGAAGATTTTGGACATGTTATTGATTATTCGATTGCCTTATTATTCTTATGTCACATTCTGTAGACACATGGACTAAACATTTTATGAGACTAAAACCGTTTTTAAGAGAAATGTAATATTGCTACTTTTTATTTTGTTACATCTAACGAGACGTATGGGTTATTTATTGTGACGTTTCTATAAAACGTAACACAACCTAACATTACTTATGTTATAAACCAAGAACAAAGTTTAAAAAAGTATATAGATATGGAATCATGCGGTTAAAAACATTTAAAAATAATAACTTTTTTATTTTGCCTTGGACAAATTGAGTATTTTTGAGCCCTTTTGCTGTTGTCACGTGAAATAAATAATATTAAAAATATTTAACATTTTTAAAAAAAAGCACGTGTTAAGTTCGATTTTACAATGTATTATTTTCATACAAAAACTGAAATTATCATATTTTGTAACAAAATACAAATTTCAATATTCAGCACGTACGCATTCTATTTTAATTCCTTCATAATATGATTGTGTGATTTTGTTCATTTACCAAAGTTGATTTGTGATGACTATTCACGATATTGATTAATTTAGAAAAAAAAAACTAAACATGCCAGGGGTTATCAGCCATCACTTCAAAATTTATGTGAGTAATTCCTTCCGTTACTTTTTAAATACATCTCTTCATGACTTCTGAATCTGTATAATTATTTCCGTTATTTTTTAAAAATTATCCCTTCTGAAATGTATCTGTATTTTTACATATTACCGATCTTTTATATTAACGATTTCATAGTCATGTTAGAGGTTCGCTTCGATCGTCGTCTTCTACGGCCATTCGAACACCACTGTAGAACCCTGCCTGCAACATAGTACACTAGTAATGCTGTTCCCTATCAATTCCCTATCAGCCTGTATGATTAGGATCATTTACCACCCACAAACCGGTCGAAAGAGCTTCGTTCGGAGAAAAAGGTGGTGGTATAAATAAATATCGAAAAGTGCGAGCCGAGCTCGCGCACAGAAGATTCCGCACAACCGCGCCATATATCTATGTTATACATTTACCATTAGATTGTGTCTTCTTTCACTTAGTTCGGGGTCTTTAGCGCGAGACCGACTAACACGTGGTCGGTTATTATTTGTCGTTTTAATTGAGAGTTTGATCTATAATCACACCAAGTTTGACGCCGTTTCAACAATAAAACAAAAACTAAAAACGTTATAACAATCACGTATGTTGTATGAGCATCTCACAACATTTACTCAGTGATTTTTTTAATTAATTACATATCCGCCATAATATGACTTATTCTGTTACAAAGATAATGGTTACGTATTCAAAATATACAGTCCTTTATGTACGCCACATAGTACGGAACCCCGAAAACACCGAAAATATATAACTTCTGTATTAGCCCATTTAAGTCCACTGCTTAACATTTCCAAGAAAGCGCCAGCATGAGCCGGTATGCATTTTTGTCAAGGTTTGCCCATACCCACCACACGCTGAAAAAACGGGTCAGCGAACGTTGGGCTGCTGCTCCCGGCCACTCGACTGTGGGATTTAGGTTCGGCAAATTGGCATAGATTTTCCGTTATCGTTCGGTCCCCAGTGCCTCGTTTTTTAGCAAAGTGCAGATGAGGTTGCCATTTGGAAAGAAAGATGGCATATTCCCCTTAACATCACAATACATCGTTAAATAAACTATAACGTGAAATGAAAATATCAAAAATGTGACTGGATATAAATAAAAAAGTAAACGGTCAAACAACCAGTACAACCAGTTAATGTTTATTTTTCGTGATATTTGAATAAGGAACTTCGAAGCAGTGGGCTTTTGAAATGTCAATTTAGTAGATGGAAGCCTTCAATGCGGCGACCTTTTTAAAGTGGTACCCTTCTAATTATTTAAATCGACCACCATGAATTCATGTCATCTTTCGTGGGTTGTAGTGTTTGAGAGAAGATGACTTTTCATTAGCAATGAATCATATCGTTTTATAGTAAATGACGAGCAATCACAGACGTCATCCAGCCTTCAAAGTAGGATTTCCAGTGTCACAGATAAATCATTTATTTATTACTTATATGTATATACATATAACAAACATCCATCGACTCGGGTACTTAAGTTAATGTTCAACATATAAGTTTTGCCCCTATCGTGATTCTAAGACAGGGTCACTACCAACTAGGCGATCGGCCGGCAAATGGTTTATATATCTAGCAAATAAACAAGTTTATTTGCAACGGTATCACAATATAATTAATATTACAAGAAATATACAAAATATTATATTATCTACATAGATAATACAAAGCAATAACCCTTCACGTGTCATTACAACAGAATTTATACTGTATCAATACGTCTAGAATTAAATATTAATATTTGAATGCAGCAATGAATAGGTTTTTGACTCAGCACTGTGCTTCTGCACCGCTGTTATTTTGTCAGCAACGTGGACAATATTCCCGAGCGTAGACATACATATATATATATACAAATATAATAGCTTGTTTGCTTTGAACTGTGTGATTTTGATTACGATCGACCAAGTATTGATTAATTTCGTAAACAGCGACAAATTACTATTATAACTTTTTTTTTATGGGTTAGGCGGCAAAAGATCATCGGTTCACCTGATGGTAAGTGATTACAGTCGCCCACGTACATCTGCAACACTAGAGGTGCTGTAGATACGTTGCCGGTCTTTAAGGCTAATTGGGAGATGGGGGAGAGGATGAAGAGGGGGATGGGGGAGGGGAGTGGGTTCCAGTTACCTCACTCAGCGAACGAAACGCAGAAGCGCAAGATGCCTCTACTTCACGCCGGTATTCTGCGTGGTCGTGGTATTAACCCGGTCTAGCCGGCCCATTCGAGCAGCAACTAAAGCCGCCGCTTGGCTCTACCACGTTACAAGACTTTTCAATTGTGTAGTTAACACTTGTTGAATCACGGCAGTGCCAGTGCCGTGATTCAACAAGTGTTAGCGCAAACATACTTTCTCACCTTCCCAAGTCCGATGTTAAAGGAAGGGTCGGTAGCATTCATTCAATAGTTTGTGTTCATAACGGGGTGTAAGGGTGATTTCGAACAGGAGATAAAGTGCCACTAGTCTACGCGCAAGCACAGATGTCGTATAATAAAACAATATTTCAGGAAAATGTGGGTAATAAACTTTAATGTTATAAATGCACTGTCGTATTAGAGATTGCTACCTAAAAGATTTAAAAAAAAAAAGATTTGTAATTGCACCTATATCGCATTACACGATCCTGATGCGATTAAACATTCTCGGAAACTGAGCTCTGAATCCGCGAACTCGATGCATCACTAGCTCGTCCGGCGAGTGACGTCACGACTCGCAAAAACTTACGCTTTCACTCCTATTACGAGCTAGTCTCTGGCTCATTTATTATGTCGGTATCGGGTTCCTACAATATTTGAACAAAGAAATTGTTCAGTGAGTATAGGAATACAATGAACGGAAGAGACGTACGCACTGTGGGGTTATACTTAGCTTATTATAAATCGAACGCGAGGAAGCGCGGTCTGTATGATCATTTCTTTTGAATATAATTGGATTGTATACATTGCTATAGCAATGGTATCCTGTCCTTGTACCGATATTAAGTTATTACTTTTAATCGTAACCAATATAATATTATTAATGCGAAAATCTATTTGTTTGTTTGTTTACCCTTTTTTCACTCTCTAACTATCGATAATTGACTAGAGTTAAAAGCTATCTTTAATATATATATACACATATGTTAATACTGCGGATCTGTCCAAACCAAAAGATGCCTAATAAATAAAATAGGCTTGAGTGAAATGAGGCAACATTGTCTTTAGCTACTCATCGTCCATCCTCCCTCCCATCTCCCAAATACCCTTAAAGGCCGGCAACGCACTTGCAGCACCTCTGGTGTTCCAGTACGTGCGCGACGGTAACCGCCTTTCCCATAAAAAAAAAACATATGAACGAGATTACTGATGTCTATTTGGTACAACGCAGCGGAGCTAAAGGACCTTTCGGCTATGGGAGAAAGAATGAGATGGTCGGTGAGCCTAGTTTGCACTCAGAGTTTAAATTATAAAATGAAAAAAAAAAGTTTTTAATGTGAAAACAAAGTAAGTTTCAGATTTTTTTTTTTTAATATTGGATTCTAGTGAAAATGAGCAAACACCTACCTAATGGTATATAGTTACAGCAGCCCATGGACACCTGCAATCAACTCCAATCGGAGAAGGTTGTACATGCGCCTGAGGACTTTAGAATACCTCACAGCCCGTAATTATACCGGCTCTCTCGAAGTTTCAAACGAGAACACAACAGTAATTGCGCAGCTGTTTGTGCTGCAAGCTGCAGTGGGTGCCTACGCAGATGACTTCTAGAGAAGAAGTCTAGCGCTTTATTAACAAAATTCACTTTAAGTGCACATTCCTTCTGTTGTGACTTTATAAGAATGTGGTAATCGTAGACAAGTTGTTTCTTATTTATCTATGTCACAAATTATTATTTAAAAAGGTATTAAGTATAAAGAATCAAATGGCAAAAAAAGAGGGTATCTAATGAGTTTCTAGGCCCGGTTCTTTTCACCCAGAGGAACATAATTACGAAACGTTGATGTTACATTGTAAAACTAAGACGTTTAATGAAAATATTTCTTAAACCCAACAAAATATATCAAAAAAAAACTCAGGTTCGTATACACAATACTGGGGTGGTCAGACATTTTAGTTAGTAAAACGTGACAGGTGGTGAGCCTGACCCGTCTTAGTGTCCAGGCCAACGATACAAATCCTACATAAGGTTTATTGGTAAGATTCCTCCGCATCTAACTCGAGTCTCCTGATTCGGAGGTAGATCCCCCAACCACACGATTATTGTGATGCCCAAATCATTAAAAAATATTTCATTACATTTATTAAAGGCTGTTGCAAAATTTAGTGTTGGAATTTTACTGGCATACAGTAAATTCTGAGGTAAATGTTCATAGATGGCTACGTCTAAATTTTTAGAGTGCTATTGCAACCCCTGGCGCGGTGGAGCACAAAGGATTCCATTGTTTCGCGCAACGTGCGTGTGACCCGTTTAAGAGGTTAAGTATGACTGAATAAAAACTGTTTCGAAGAGAATGTTTGTTATACACTTTTAAATGTGTTATGTTTATTATAGCAACGTGAGATGTTGTAACATTTAATGTGGTAGAACAAAACTGCACACAAGAGCAGACATTGATAGACAACCTCCTTACCACTGACAAGCAGGCTTTTTTTTAAATTACTTAGTGACATTTGAAAAGAAAGTGTTATCTATGGATTTTTAATGTTTTTTTTTAGTCCGAATAATAATTAGAAAGGTATTAGGTAGCTCGGTCAACTATAACAGCTGAACGTCAAACACACCTCAGTCTTCCCGTGCTGTAAAGAATGCGAAGCGAAGGATTAAAAAAGGAATCATTATATTAGTGACACAGTAAGACATAATCTGTGTTCTCAAGTTAGGTAACTATGTAGTTTAGGTATTACTTGAACTTTCTTTCGAATCGTCCTATCCTAGTAGGGTTCGCTTGTCATGGCGCTTGTCAACACTTGTTGTGGTGGTGTATCCACGTTTGTCACCCTGAAACATGCTAAAAAGCAGCCTCTAATCCCCTTTCTTTAAATAGCAGCATCCGGAGGAGGTGGAGGACACCTCTTAACTACTGCCCGTCATCAGTCTGGATAATTTAGGATGTTTGTTATGATAACGCCTCTCTTAATCTTATCTTATCTTAAATCTTTCAGCGGTAACCGGCCGTGAGTGTGGCATTCTAATGCCGCGATTACATGCTTTGTTACCTTTACTATTATCTAAACACTTTTTAGCAGGCGACATCGTGAACAAACTTCTTAATCCTCCCGATGTATATATTTCGTCCGTAAGTAATGTGAGTATAGCATAATTAAGATAACTAATTCTAAATATATGTAAAAACTACCGGCTGCTCACGACTTCGCGTACACACAAATATTTGCCCCGAGCGAGCTCTTAATTACGATAAAATGTTTCCCAATTAGCATAATCTACATCTGTCAAATTTAAGTTCTTATTTCGCCTCGGTGGGAAATATGCTCGCACGTACCTGTTCACAGATCGGTCAGCATTTATGATAAACTAAGGTCATCCTATGTGCAGAATTAGACTCAAAGAGAATAGGATAGTAATAGACATTACTGTACTTAACATCTACTGGAGAAGTTTATAAGGTAACAAATGCCTTCTTGGGTTAGTTAATGACATAGTGTTTTATCTCAACCGATAACATCTGCGGACGTGTTTGTAGATAAGATCCTTAGAGGTCGAAAGTCGACTCGTGACTCATTATAATAAGAATGCCGTTAGAAATCAGTAAATGCCTGATTGAAGCCGGGTTCGCCTTTCAATGGTTTTTTTTTTAATATTTAGAAAAATAATACAAGTATTTCGTTTTACGACGATACGGTGATCACTTCCGAATGCTATATTGTCAACTACACAGAAGATATATATATTATAGTGCCGTAATTGTATGCGCGAACACAGAGGCACTCGCTCTTTTTACCTTCCTATATCCGTTGTAACGCTTATGCGATACAGATCCAGTGTCAGAGACACGGCACGCACTATACACAACCAGACACAAAAACCAATCATTTTAGTTATGTAAAAACATTGATTTCGGCTGGGATTTGGACCTAGGACCCATGGCTCAGCAGTTACGTACAGTAGACGCGGACGCGACGTTTTATTCAACGTAAAGTAAAAACTAGTTTTAAAACAAGTCCACTTCCGTTCATATGAAAGTACCATGGGAAAATTGCTTCCTCCTATTGAAAAATGGTTCACATCTGCTCACACGATTCATTTGTGCTCCAAAAATGAACATCTCTATATCTATATCTCTATATATCTTTATCAGTCTCTGGGTGATGAAAACGCCAGCAAAAATTGTCTCTATCATCACGCTGGGCAAGCGGATTTGTGTGAATGCAGTACCGGTACCCCCTCGCACAAGAAATCCTACTTCCCATCACTAGTTTGTGGGATTTGGGTTCGGCATATTCCGCCATCAGTCGGTCGCCAGAGTCTCGTTTGTTTATCAGCATGGTGCACTGCGACTGGTTAAAAAAGGCTATTGCGAATTCTCGCGTACATCTCATAGCCCCATTTACAACTTCCTCATAAATAAATATGTAATACAGCACCTTACCATAACTTGCACGAAGCCATTAGTTATTAACAAAAAAAAAGAACTAAAATATGAACCCAGATCGGGACGTTAATAAGATATACTTACTTTAAAATAAAACAGAAATATTATAACTGCATTCGTACAAGTTTAAAATTCCGCGTTCCACGGTGATTCACGCGCTTCATTTTTTCTGTATATTCGTTGACATATTAACGTGGCATCTCTAACGACCTAGTTGAACAGAACAGGTATTCCAGTGAGTCAGTGGAATGTGACAGGGTCTAATATGATTATTTTATATGAATTGTATAGAAAATATATAAAAATATAATAACGTCATTTCACTGGCATCTGAATTCCAAAAATAATTAAAAGCAATAGAGCTTCGAAAGTTTTCAATTTGATGTTCATGTACGCAGTAACACACACTCGAAAAAGAATTGGCAAGCGCAAACATTGCATGTGAGGATAAACATCCTAAGGGAACTCGTACGTGGGAGTTGAACCTCTAATCTTTGTTTAAATTAATTAGTATAAAACAGTCACATTCTGCGTCTGTCAACGTATTCGCCAATAACTCGTTAACTCTCACTCGTTCTCGTTCAAATTGAATTTAAATGCGCTTTTCACCATCATTCAAAACATTTCATAAGGAAGGATAATTTAATTTAGTTTAATATATTAGAGGCGAATCCGGCGCGGTTCGCTGTTTTAATATTAAAAGTAATAAAACCACCAGTCACAAAGCATGAAAAAATATATAAATCTCGTGATGAACATCCGTTGGAATAATAATGTCGAACAATACCAGACTATAGACACCATCGTACATCGCGACAGAATTCGAAGCTCCATTCCACCACACTTCGACTTTGTGGAATCCGCTGTCGCCAGCAGTATTTCCGAACAGTTACGACTTACTTCAGTTACCATCAGGTCAGCCGCACGCTCTTTTGGGGGGCAAATTCTTCCATAAAAAAAAATATTCTTAAATAATCTTCCATAAATACCAGACTATAGACAAAACAGACCAAATAAGGCGAAGGTGCGAGGTGTACTGGTACTGTACGATCGCAAATATGCCCGTATCTGCTTGGCGATACCGCAAATACTCCCCTCTACTTGGGAGGCCTATGTATTAGTATGACTACCGTCGAGCAGTGACGTACAAGCATTACTGTGAATATGTTTGAAAGTCATTGCATCCAGTCAAATCTCATGTACTGGTTGATTTCGTCGATGCCAAATTCCGAATGCAATCAACAGTTGTAAGTACGCAGAATACATTTTAGTGCCAAATGTGTACATGCAAGGAGACGCTCACTCGCCGTTGAAGTATTAAGAATTTTCACATCATTTTCATTTTATTTCGATGGTAGAAAGAACTTAACAATTCAAAGTTCTGTGTGGTTATGTACTGTTGTGGGCAGACGTGGCCCTTACCACCAGGTCAACGACTTGTTCGTCTCGTCACACTTCAAAAAGAAAATAAATCTTGTGAACCAGCAGTTAAAGCGCGGCGGACTACTCCAAATCCTCTCGTTATGAGTGGAGGCTTATGTATCACAGTTGAATTTTAAATTTAGTTTTAAGCAAAAATTAATACGGTAAGAGATCATTTATTTACTGGATAATTAAAACAGTTCGCGACGGTGTATAAAATAAAAAGTGAAGTAGCTACTATTAGGAGTTTTACAGCTACTGGGCAAAGATTTCTCATATCTGGGAGGGATTTGGGGATGAAGCAAAAGGTCCGCCGCCCCGCTCTGCACAGAGGTTGACGAACTTCAGTCTTCGAAATATTTTCACAAATCACAAAACGTAAACGTTACCTACCATTTCTAAGGTCCGTGAAGCATATCATAGGCATTGATTTTGAAATGTTTTATATTTATGCAGGTTTCAAAGATTTCGTTTTTTAATTTGGAGTCCGTCTATGTCTGTTTTACAAAAGACAGACACGGTTGCGAATAACATATGATAGAAAATTAAAAGTCGCCACTTTTAATATACAATGTATAAAAAACTCTCGTCTGTCAACCATAAAATTTTTATTTGGCATGAACTGCGCTTCATACGGGGTTTCTACAAGCCACTTTTCGCCTCTCCAGAAGTTAAAACATGTCGGACGGTATTTACGAGCCTCGTAACCGAACAAAAATTTCATAATTTTTATATTACACGAGCCTAGTTAGGTTAGAACATACCCTTCTCTTGGATTAATAGTATTATTTCCTATGGCACTTCAAGCCACTGTACTTAGCACACTAGGACCTCTCTAACAATCTTCGTTGCAGTCATTGAGGGCTGCTTATTTCACGCTCAATTTACCAACCTCTTAAAATGTAATAAGAATTGAAGGGTTCTTGGTAAAATTTTATGTTGAGGCTTGATATTGCATTATTAACTTTTTGTACTTTTATAATGTGTGTAATGCCTTTTGAAAAGCTATGCAAAGTTAATTTGACTATTTTCCATACTGTTTAAAAATAATATTTTTTATATCTGCTTTATAGTAAGCAATTATTAATCTCGAATTTTAAAAACACACGGACTCTTTTATTCTGTGATGAGTTATATAATTAATTTTTTTTTCAAATATTTCGGGAAAATAAATACGATTAGAGCCGTAGTAGCCTAGTGGTCAGAGCCTTCACTTTAGTTGCATAGAGCCCGAGTGCCCTGGGTACGATCCCCGTCGCCGGCACCACTAAAATTGTTATCAGCAATTTTAAGTGCTGTATTTACTACGTGCTCAGCGGTGAAGGAAAACAGCGTGAGGAAACCTGCATGTCTGAGAAATAATAAAAATATAATTTCTAGGATATGTGAAGCCCGCCCACCCGCACTGGAGCAGCGTGGCGGGCCCTTCCCGGCTCTTAAACCTTCTCTGATACTCGTATTTGAGAAGGAGGCATTTGCCGAAGGAAAGTCGACGAATGCGGGGATTTTTGTTGGCAATCGAAGAAGGCGTCGACACCCCTAAGGACTAAGATGGAATGCTTCGAGACTTGAAGTTATACTGAATGAAATGCATGAATGAATGAAATTAATGGATTAGATGAAACTAATAAAAAAATCTTTATTCTTCGACGTGAGAAAAATAACAGTTTGTCAAATCTATTTTTACAATCTACTACCGTTTCGGAATGAGGCTCCTCTGACGGAGAAAAACTGCATAGCTATCCTCTTTTTGACAATTTTTTTTTAATAATTATAATGTAAATGACAAATTAAAAGGGATATTCTCATAGGCAACTAAAAGAATGCACTAAGCATACAGTGATCCCCCAAACTAAAGCGGAAGTGCACTGCAAACTCGAGCAGATCACAGGCGGCACCTGTTCACAAGTATGACGCATGTGGCAGCCATCGCCCTCCTCAACCATATTAACGGGAAGTGGACAACCCCCCACACAACTGACTCTCTCTACCATTCAAACTGGATCACAAAAGTGGTTACACTGCTGATTAGCGACAGAAATGGCTAAGAAGGTGTTATCTGAAGAGACTAGTCCCTAATTAGAGAAGTCTACCGCCTAGTACATGTGGCAGGCGTACATGTGGCAGGCGTACATGTGGCAGGCGTACATGTGGGTCAGGATCGGTGCATTGAGGGGCAATCTTTGGCAAAAGCCTATTCAGCAATGTAACGACGATGATAATGGTGACAACTTTATTTATACATACACTTTAAAAGGTTATACAACTGCTCTTAATATTTATATTTCAAGCCGCCGAGTTTGGCATGTTAAACAGAAAATAGAAATTCTTAAGTTATGTTCGCTATGACACGTGAAGGATTAACAACTTCAGTGGTACCGGGCAACGGGATTCAAACCCAGATCGATCGAAATTCCCTTATACGGTACGGATCCCTGAGCTGCCACGGTTCACTTATACGGTGGTACCTCGTATTAAATGTTTTGTGTAACAGGAACTTTTATTAGTCAGGTAGGTATTATCAGACAGTAAACAGACGAAGGACGATTTGCCGTAATCATATGCGAGGTCAAAGAGACCAAGATTAGCCAGCTGAAGTGCCGAATGTGTACACGTTGCCAGTGATGACTTATGGAACCGAAACGTGGTCTTTTACCTCAGGCTTATGAGTAAGATCAAAGTTGCTCAGCGGGCTATGGAAAAGGCGATGCTTGGGTTTTCTCTGAGCGATAGAATCTGTAATTGCAATATCCGTAGCAGAACTAGGATAACAGGCATAGCCGTAAGGACCAGCAAGATGAGGTGGCAATCGGCCGGCCACGAATCTCGTAGGTAAACGTAAGGTAGTACGGGAGGTCAGGAGAACATGAAGCGACAAATAATTCGACCATTTCAATATCTGAAATCGTGCTATTTCCCAGATAACGTTCTTCGACTCTTACGCCGCCCAATGGATGAGACGGGTACTAAATATTCTTATGCTGTCACCGCTTGGATACTAATATTTACTTTATAACTTACCGAGTATTTTTTTATTATTCTAAGTATCTATGCGATCCCTAAACTACAAAACTAAATAAATTATTGATTTTATTATAACATTTTTTTTTTTTATAGAAGAAGGGGGCAAACGAGAAAAGTACACAAAGTACAGACAAAGTGCACGTGAAACTTACCCACTAGTAAATTTAATATTTCAAATTTTAACGCAGTAATGTAAGTTACATACACTTGGTTAATTTTTATAGTACATTTATATTCAACTATCTTCTAAGAAATATGCCTACATGATCAAAACAGGGAAAGGTATGTAGGTTGCAGAATCTTGGTAGAAATGGATTACAAAATTGACTCGTTAAAATTATAGAAAAAAAACAAAATGTTTCCAAACTATCTAAATTATTCCAATTTGACGGTATACGCAATAATACGCAATAAACAGAGTTCAAGCAAGCACACCCCAAAATATGGCTCAATATAAATCTGCCGTGCTACCAACCCTCGCGGTATTTCGCTACAGGGCGGGTGCGCACCACATTGGGGAAAACAAGCTGTGTAGATATTATTCAAAATATCCAACACAAACACCATATATCATAGTTCTAAAATTAATACATACCTTGTATACGACGAAAATTTACACTTAATTTTATTGATCACATGTGTTTAAATAACAACTAAATTAAAAATAAACAAGTACTAATACGTTGTAGCACCATGTATTTCTGATTTGGAGCAAATTAAATTACAGTTACGTTAAGACACAAATTTGTATTAATACATGAAATACAATCACAATTATAATTTGAACCAAAACAATTAATTGGACAAAACAACACACCACCAACCACAACAAAATCCTGGAGAAACTAACTGAATTTCTGAATGAGATGTCAAACGAATGAATCAATTAATTGACCGGTGAATGGAACGAAAATAATTGTCATTTATATTTATTGTGGCATTAGCTACTAGGTATTCAGCCAAAATATGTAAGTGGGCGGAGCCACAGGCAAACCTAATTTCCAATGGCGCCACCTCCGCTTGTACTTGTCACAATTTGCGGTTTTATCTTGGTTAAAGACTACTACACAACTCAACTACAGTCATAGCAAAATAGAGACCATTTTGTCATTTTTCAATTATCATAGCGAGCTAACGTTGTTCCAATGTTCTAATACGAAATCATAAACTCCGGTACCTAAAGACAGATATTTGTACACCACGACGATGATTGTAATTCGTAATTAGTTTTCAAAATTTGTTTTTGTTTATATTTGTCCAAATAATTAGCTAGCAACGAGCAGTGCGACAATATTTACACATAATACGAGTAGGTAAACAGAAAAGTTTATAATTCTATTTAAAAATCGTACATTAAGTTTTTGGCAATACATTAGAACCCAAGGAATAATTAAAATAACGAAATAAAAAACACAAATATAATAAGCACTCTCGACCATATACCTAATAATGGGGTAGTCAGAGAGATACCAGGTGGTGAGCCACTTAGTGTTCAGGCCATGGATAAAATTCACGCGAAAAACTCATTCGTACGAGTGCTATTTATATAATTTAATCTAATACTGCATACTAGTGATATGGCGCAGCATTTACTACCTAGTCTGAAGAGAAGCAGTACTGCCTGCTTCACCACAACTGTCACCCACACAAACACTACATTCAATACTAGGTGTATATATAATATACAGCGAAAGCAGTGACCGGTTATGTCGGGATCAGAAAATAGCAGTAGCTGTGCAAGTGAAATAGTTAAAAGAACAATGACCCTGCTGCCTGACTTCCGATAAAAAGGGGGGCCTAAGGAGGTAAAATCACTGTTTGGGTGTCAAGAAGGGAGGACATACATCGAATGTTTAAAAACGATCATGCACACGAGTATATCTCATGTAGTCCGTGAATCGGGGACCGTGTCACTCTTTGTTTATAATGTAGGCCATACTTAGTCACGTGCACAGCCGTTTACTGTTGTAATGGCAACAAATCGCCACGATACGTAATGCTAGTGAAAATATTTAAAAGAAAGATAAGAAAATGAGTCTGACTCATTTGTTACTCGTAGTTCATTCAGCAGTTCAACGTTGCTTCAAGCACACACAGTCTTAACCCTTCATGACATCTATTATGTCCAGTTTCCTAAACATGTTTCGCGAAATGGGATCTAGCGGGTTTCCAATTTCTGTACTTGGTTAAGTGATCATTAATAAATAACCTGTATTGAAGCAGCGGCCAGTGCGACTGCCACATATACTGACCTAAACTAACCAGATTACTAAAGTTACACGGAATGGGTAATATATTTTTTCATGGAGAATTGTGCTCTGTGCTTAGTTACACCCCTAGTTGGATAGCAATGTTAAGTGTCCTAACGGGCATCTTCTTTTGATATAACGATAGTAGATACCTCTCCGATGGTTGATGGGCTTTTCCGTTTTTGTTTCACGATACTTTTTTCCCGAAACTACACAAGGACTATGTACCTTAGTAAGCAGTAGAAAGCGCTACTTCGCACAATAAAAAAAATAAAACGGTTTACTGCACCGATTCGAAGAAAAAAGAACGTCTCTTTCTCACGCACAAATGCGTGTGCTTTTTTCACACCATGCAATGTAGTGTAACCACACCAGATTTGCAGAGTTCAGCTAATTATTTCAAATGTCTTTAAAATTCAAGAGTTAAAAAATCTTGATCATAGCTACTTCCGCTAACGCCTGTGTGTTTAAGTGAAACGAAATACTTTATAAATATGTTTCATATATAAATGTTACAAATACATAAATGAAAAAAAAAGATGTTCAGATAAAGACAAAAATCACCTGAAAGATGAAATTAGTTAATTTTTGCTGCCTTCCAAAAATTGCATTCATATCGCCCGTCCAGTCCACTTCGTCACAGTACACTAGACTGGTTGATTGTAAGTTTGAAGAAGCATACGATGGCTGTATGATCTTGTGTCTTTCTCGTATGTATAAAGACTTATAGAAATAAGAACAATCTGTCAGTGTCATTTGTCAATTTGTCATTTCTCTTTTATGTGATTACAATCTCATTTTCCTAAACGTATATCATGGAGGAGGACCGTCTTTTTGACGAACGAATTTCAATTCGGGACTCTGCACGTCCATTAAAAAAGTACGGGAGCACATGCAATCACATGAAAAGAAACGAGGAGTATATAAAACATGTAATGTCGAAAGGTGATACTTTGCAAGGAATTGCTCTTAAATATGGCGTTACAGTAAGTACACACTGATTTAATATAACGATTTTAAATGCTAACAACTAATAAATTATGTTTCATGTTTATTCCCAAGTCAGTATAAACAATAAAAATTATTTGATGCGATTGTTTTAGATGGAAAAGATAAGACGCGCTAATCGTCTTTTTGCGACTGACAGTTTGTTTTTACGAGAGTTTTTACTCATTCCCGTGACTAGAGATTCGCCGTTTTATGAAAATGGTGAACGAGTTACAGAGCCTGCGATGCCTCTGCATCGTGCTTCCATGTCTGATATGTCGTCTAGACATACGCGAGACTTTTCTCCTGGAAGTCCTGATGAAAAAAAGAGTTTTGATCACTTTCTTAACAGATTGGATTCATCACTTGCTGACATAAAAAAACATGTTGAAAAGAGCAAAGAAAATAGCGAGTGAGTATTCTTGTTATAATTTTCATAGTTTTTATCTGTTATAATGAAACAAATACCTATCTAACTAAATGATATAAAAGAAATTAATATAGGTATGAATAATAATTAGTATAAGTAAAGTATATGATTTATTTTCATTTGTAATAAGGATTTTTCATCTTAGTCTTATTCTAGACTGCCCAAATATTTGGGTTTCCATAAGGGTAGGCAGAGACAATTTTCAGTCCAGTATGATTCAGTTTAGTCAAACAGTCTTCTGCAACCTTTCTGCAACTTTTATTGTCTCACCGGGTGAGAGGTTGTGATGGTTGGTGAGCCTTGTTGTGTACCGGCTGCTCCCAAAGGGTGGTTTTCAAGGCTTTTCCCTCAAGAAATTCTCAGGCTGGACACCACACAACAGTAGTTATTTAATATGACATTATTCTCATGTACATAACATTAAGTGCAGAGTAAATAAATGTGTAGCCTATCCTTGATAACTCTTGTTTACATAGACACTGATAAAGAATTTTATGTACGAAAGACACATGTACAAGATGTGTTCGCTTATATGAGTTGTAAGAGTACATTTCAAGATAATATTAATATTAGGTCATGACATTTGTCATGTATGTTGTAATTACAGATTATTAATAAAACATTTGGCTTGAGTGGAATATTTGGGGTTAAGGTATAAAATTGCCGTGTTATGTTGATAAATTAAAATACCTTTTTTCTTATAATTTGGAGTTACCCTCATTTTCTATACATTTCTGCCATCTTAAAAGAAGATCATTAAAGCCATTTACGATAGAAGTCTGGGTATCTGGAATTTACAAAATCTATGAAGGTTTCCTTAAAATATGCACTGGCTTGTATGTGTATGCACATGAGTGTGTGAGTGTATGTGGCTGTCTGCATGTGTGTGAGTATGCATGGGCATATTTATGTTGTTTCATTGGACTTTTAATTCACAGTCAAAACTGTTTTATTTAATTTGTTTATTTAAAGCTCTTATTTACATCAAAATCTACACCATGTTCACAAAACAAGAACTCAATTTTAATTATATGATTTTTTAAATTAATCATAGATTTTTTCATATGATAATTATATAATTTACAAATACAATGCAATGCAATAAAATTACAATGCAAGTTATTATTAAGCTTTTACAATCCATTACATTTGTAATCTTTGCCAACATCGATAAGTTTGGAATAAAGTAAATCGCATTGTTTGAATAACATCCCAGTATACATTTTTTACTTTATTTAGTCGAGAGTTCATCGTCCACTGTGAATAAAATTTATACAAAGTATCTTGAAATGTAGTGCGTTATTTAGATTTTTTCGCACGTCTTGACTCACTTCTCAAGGTCGCAAGCTCGTGTTTTTCAGCTTTCTATTCGTCTCGATCTTTCGATACGTCGCCGCAAATCACGTGACTCGAAGCAAGTGCCTTTCTTATTTTCCGCTTTGATTATCGATCGTCTTTCCTCGTTTTTGTACTTTACACATCAAAAACTAACCTTTGTCCAGGTGTGGCACATCTACAGGCTGATCCTTTCATATTTATCTGAGTTAGCTCAAAGCCATGCCTTGTATCTCATATTACGCGAGCCCGAAAACCAGAGGAGAAATAGAATATAGTAGGAATAAGGTGGAATACCTCAGCATGTAATTGCTGAGGTATTCCATCTTATTCCTCCGAAATGGGAATGCGCCTGTCGGCTAGATGTTGTCGGCTAAGGACTGGAGTAATTGCTTACCATCACGGAGATCGTTAGCATATTTGTTAGCCTAATATTTAAAAAAAAAAAACCGGTAAGTACTGTATTTGGGTTCCGTACATAACAAATATATCCGTAAATATGACCAACTGAAATATTTCGTTACCGAGCTAGACATCGCAAAGACCCGTAAAAGAAAAAACCCTAAAAAAAGTTCGTCAGTTTTGGTCACAGCTTACAAACTATGTTGTGTTTTTAGTATATTATTGTTTAAAGGCATATGGTACGTTACGTACAGAAATTCAAAATTCCTAACTCGCATAATCGGTTGGGGCAAGGTCTGGCGAGTACGAAGGATGATATATGGTTTCTAACAGCAGGTCATGTAATGTTATCGAGCAGAGGGCTTGCGTTATCATGGAGAAAAAATTACGAAGGTCATCGACGAGTCGGGGTTGTTTCTCTGAGAGTTTTCGCCATCATGGTTCTTCACAATAGACATCTGCTGTTATTGATTCACCGGATATCAAAAACTATGGTGAATTACACCTGGAAGTGACCACCAAACAGTTACCATTACTTTTATTATTCTATTGGAGAGTTTAGCTTTAGGGAATTGTTCCGGTATTTCACCTGGTTTCAGCCACTGCGTTTTTCACTAGCTATTATCGTAGAGAATTCACTCTTCATCAAATGTCACAATTCTGGCCAAAATCCCTTAGTTTCTTTACCTACTCATCAAAGATAGGCAAGCTTCAACGCATACCCCTCTATCCATTAGGCACACCATTCTTTTTTTATTTTACTAATTTGGTGCAAATGTCGATATTGTGTTTGATAAGGATCTGCTTCCACCATTACTTTTAATTATTCGTTATTTACCTGAGTGTTTGATCTTCTTCGTGTTTCATTCTTCAAGTCGATTTTTCCACTACAAAAACGCATCATTAGGCCAAAAACCCCTTAATCAAAGTCTTAGGCGGCCGCTTTGAATAATATTGTTTTAATTAATTGGTTCGATTAGATAAATATGTACACATAAGTTTTATTATAGTTACACGGTTTTTTTTAAAAAATATATGCATTTTCATGTGTAACAGAGCTTATGGCCATACTAGGTACAAAGGTAGTATATATACATTAACCCTGCAAACGCAAGCTACCACTATAGGATATTTTATTAAGTAGCATTACAAACATTCCTGTTAACCCTCCAACTAAGCTTACAGCTTATATCTGGAGTGGTTCACGACAAGAGTCGAATGGCGGGCTCGAACTTACGACGTCATGTTTCATAGTACGCACCCTAACCCATTCGGCTATTGGCGCTTAAATTCCCCTTCACTTTTAAACAAAAAAACCAAGTATGCCATATTTGGCACAGACTTTAAAACGTCGTCACTAAAAGTCAGTTTGCATACGGTCAGTGTTAGTTTTTGGATCACGAAATGAATGCTCCAATTTTCGAACTGATGACGCTTATGATTATGGTCTATAATATCAGGCTTTCGGCTAATCAGAACAATGTATGTGTAATGCAGTTGCGTAAGTGTTTTTTGTATTTGTACTGTCTTTTAAATAAGCCAATAATTCAAAAAAGAAATCCGAAATAAACAAATATAATTTTTCCTTCGACGGGAGAAATTTAATCTTCCTTTCTGAAATGCAATTCTATTTTACAATCGCGAACGAAACATGTCGTTATGAATTACCTCTAATGGAGAAGACATATTCGAAATTAGTTCCGTAGGTTCGGCTCTGTCAAAAGCATTGATTGAAGAATTAAATGGAAAATTTAATCGAATCAAATCAAATAAAATCTGTCATATTTTTAATAAAAGTTGGAAAAATTATTGGGTGGCGAAGGGGCGAAAGTAATGTATGCTGCAGAAACTAGTGGCGGGACAGTTGCCAAGGGCAAGGAATATAGGAAATAATTTAGGAAAATATTTAGAAATGGTTGAATATAATCATATTACACAAATTTGTGTGCGAAGTTCTATAGTAATAATAATTGTCAATCTATGCAGAAACAAAGCTATATTCCGAACAATAGACTAGACAATTTTAGCCTTGAACTTCTAACGGCTTAGTCTGCAAGAAAGGAAGTAAGTAATTGCTTTGTATGAATAAAATTCTTTAGGCGTCCAGTATTGCTCGATGCAAAGAGCAAATAGCAGTTTTTCTTTTTTTTATAATTTATAAATTTTCCACTTACATACTCGTTGGTTACGTATAACATTAGCCATAACATTAAATACAATAATAAAAAACGAAAAGAACGAAGATTTCCACTTCTACACATTGCTGATTAATCATGCATTCAGTACGCGGTAGAGCCATGCGGCAGCTCTTGCTCCAGCTCAAATGGGCCGGTTCAACCGCAGAATACCGGCGTGAAGGTAGAGGCATCTTGTGCTTCTGCGTTTCGTTCGGTGAGTGCCCTTGCCCTTTACCCTCTCTCCGATCCACCAAATATCCTTAAAGGTGGGCAAATCATCTGCAGCTACTCTGGTGTTGTAGACGACGTTCGAGGACGACGGTAAAGATTTCACATAAGGTGAGGCGCATGCTCGTTTGACCCTTTTCCCATAAAAAAAAATGTTTTTTTTTTATGTAAAATGATGTGTTTGAGTATTTATTTTAGTCTCTTGAAATTGTATTGTACAATAATCGTGTTGTACGATTACTTGGCTAGGATTCGTCCAACCCGAGTTCGACTCCCCGTGGTCCCACCGATATAATTGTTAATAGCAATTTTAAATACGTAAACAAGTATTTGTAAAGGAAACTTCGTGAAGAAAGTGAGCTAGTCAGGACAGGAAAAGCGTGGCAGACGTCTGTCCTGCCACCAAAATATGGTGGGTCGTTTATATTCGAAGATAGAGGCTGCCTCTTTATTGGTTTACTGTATAACACGGCTTTTTTACCATATAATTTTCATATTTGGTTGCCTTAAGCTCGCTTATCATATTCAGTTTCTAAACGTTCTTATGCTTTTCAACTTCAAAATAATCTGTCTGTATATTATCGGCATAAGTTTAACGACCTAGGGTTTGATAAGAACACATGGCAGAAGTGGAAAGATACCTTTATTAATTTTATCTTGCTAGTTTTAATGATTTATGAAGAATGTTCTTCAATCAAATGTACGCTTTTTAGAACAGATTGTTTTGTGCCCTATGATTATAAATGTTTTACGTTTGTAAATCATATTCTGAACTGAACGGAACTTAAGCAAATGTCACATAAATATATGCTTTGTGACTTTTGTACTTACGAAATAAATAAAAAAAAATATAGGACTTAATAACCCTCGGCGACCCCTGCCACCATCCTACTCTCGAACGAGGGCGGTAAGCGGTAAGGGTTTTTAATACCTTTAATTTTTAAAGGTTTTAAGGTTTCTAAGGTTAAGGTGTTTTTTATTTCGCTTCTGTATATCTGCCCCATGTTCTTCGGGAACGGCTTAAAGTGTCAAGTTGTAATTTTTATTCAAAACTGAAAAAATAATAAAAAATAGCGATAGATATAGAATAGGGGTGCAAAGGTCAGCTTCCTCCTGCTGCGATTTTCTGGATGAGCGGAAACTGTTATAAAAGTTAACGTTTACAGTAGTGGGAGAGAACTAGCGTCTTTTTTTTTTAATTTCGTTTTTTTTAACCTTTATAATTTTATATGCTAATTTCGTTTGCTATGACGTGATGTAATGGTGTTGTTAAAGGGCGGGTCTCTTGCTTCATAGGACACTGAACTTTTCTGATCAGTGATAGTATGTGCTAGAATCGTTCTTTTTAACCCTGCTAGAATGGGATGAAAAATACTTACACCAGCTGTCAGGAGGGTATTCCCATAATATATTAAACTTCAAAATGTCATTAATTTTTGTTTTGTATTCACTACCTTATGAAAAATAATTCACATAATGAAATAACCGATCTTAATGTTGATAAATATCAATGTTTTACCTAACTTAAAGTTGTTTTTTACCGACAAATCAACAATGCTTAGGAACTTTGACTTCATGTATAACGATAACGAATACTGATATCATCAGCGCACATGAACACAAATAATAAACGTATCTTCATACTTTAAACACAAAAATAAAATAAAATCAATGTAAAAATACATATAGAAATTCTCATTTTGAAGGAAACTTTTGCATTTGAATATAACATCGAAATATGCATGCATCTGGTTTTTCCCATGTAAAGAAGCAATACTTCGTCTTTCGATGTTCGGCTAGAGGACAGTATAACATACGCCTCCATTTTTTTTGGGGTCACATTGATGAGGATTCTTCCAAATGCTGAGTTATCCTTTCCCACGCTTCCCAGCGCCTTCCTATCATTGCTCTGGCTGTGTCAAAGATTGATTCTGGAATCAAAGATAACCCTAATTTACGAATGAAATCACGTTGTTAGGTTTGCGTTTTTGGTTTCTGTCAATAAATGATAGAAGCGTATATAGCCGGCATATTGAACAGACTAGAAAATCATCATAGGCCAACGATTGGTTTGCGTGAAACGTATTTCTCGCACGTAGCACTCACCAGCGACGTCAGCGCCAGCTTTTCTTTTATTATAAAACGTGACATTTCAGTTCAGTCACCAGTATTGACATCGATTGGTTTATCATGCAGATGCAGAGTCGACATAACACTACTTTATTTTATTTTTGACACGTGTGGAACCAGTGTTATAATGTCATTCTAAATTTCAAATTCTGAACTACTTACTGGTCGGAAAGTACTACTTTTTCCGGTACTTATGTTTTATTGTTGCGGACTATACCTATTGAGGTCAATTTGTGTTCCTTGAGTATTTATTTTTATTTTTTATTTTTATATTTATTTTATTTTATATTCCTTGAGTTCCTTGAGTAATTAAAGTATCATTACCGGATAGCTAGTAAACTAGTTGTCAAAAGTAAAATATCGACCACTCTTTGTTATGAGTTTCACTAAAGGGTCCTCGACTGTAAATGCTATGTAACTGAGTCGTAACTTCCAATTTCAGAATATAGAATGTTTTGGCATCAACAATTGCGTATATTTCCGTCCTATTTTGCACACGAAAGGCACATCGACCTCGAAACGACAGGACCATTTTATCAATTGTCAAATATTATGAAGGGACATAGCGCACCGGACAGTTCCTCCTGATCAAAAATAATTAAATAAATCTCTTATCGGGGACCAAAATGACGATTTCTGTTTCTCTCTTTTCGGGTGTTCTTATCATCGAATCTGTGCGAATTATGCAGAAAGACCTAAAATAGTAGTAGATCTAAAATGCATATGCCAGTGCCATCTGTACGCAATAAATCGCCGAGGTTCTGTCAGTTAGGGAAGTTCTGTATAAATAAGCATTGAGCAGGTCTCTGTTTAGCTATTTCAGCAGCACCTTTCTCGCCTGGGAAATTTATGACGATGTTTTCAGTTCTCGTAAGAATTTTTCTCCGAGGTCAATCTTTTTTCACTTTGTTTATGGTTGAGCATTCTATTTCATATCACACAGTATGCGGTATTGGAATTCCGTACTTTGATGACTGTATGTTTTCGTCGCTTATGAGAGATTAATCTTAATTATCCGATGAAAAGCGTCTTAATACTGAATTACTTTAAATCCAGCTACAAAATTTATTCGAGAGCAAACCATATTAACATTTTAATGTATTTGAATTCGCCTCTCCATAGCAACTCCTACACTATCGGATGTATGTCAATGTACTAATAAGATACGAATTAGTTCGCATGATTTGCAATGCAAAAACAGAGTTGATGACCCATTTATTGAGTTTCGTATAGCCAAGGACAGAACTGGAAGTGTACGAGGCTCTAATATTAGTGTCCAAAGTGAATTCTTTTTGTTCCGTTATGCGAGTGACACCGTATTGCAGATGTTTTCTTATTTGTTGTCACGAACTAAATTTAGTTCAGCTTGCAAGTTGCACTGTCCGATGTGTTATGCGTATTGTTTATAGAACAATTTGATTTGAGATAATTTTTAATCTTAATTTACTTTTGTTTCTTCTTCATCGTCATCAGATTGTTATGATTACTTTCCAACCTTTACGAGAAAACATTATCAAAATTCGTAGGATAGGGAGAGTGGCAAAGGTTTAACTCCGTTCAGTCTCATATTTACATCGAGGCAGACGCAGCACCGGTCCCTCGCAGTGGTAATGGTGTTGAACATTTTATGGAAGAGATAGGCTTAGCTGTTGGCATACGCGTCGATTGTTACAGTTGTTATATTGGTTTCTTTAACGTCCTTTTTGTTTCTAATCCTATAATAGAGATTGTTAATGTAGACTAATTAATTAAAATGTATCAACAATGAAACCGATCAACAAGGTACGCCTATGTAATAGCTTAAGTTTTTGCAGAACGTTCTGGCGTTTTCATGCATTGCTATCAAACGTCACATAAGCTATACTGTTGAAAAAACAACTCTGTATGTATGGCCATACAAATTGAAATGTTTATTTTGCGATTTGAACGAATAACGGACGGAAGCAGCAAGTGGTCAACTGTCGGTGCTGGGTACGTTACATCGCGAGTTATCTCTAAAAATAACGATGTCTTTGTGCGGATAGTAATGTAATCTGTTATTTCTAATAGGAATATATTATAATCTATGAAACTGGTTTTCGGGCCTGGTAATCTTTAGCATCTTATTAGCATTATTGTATTAATTATATTAAATTTAAAATACTCGTATATACGAGTATTATGTGTTTACGAGGGAGATCTCATGGTCTCTCTTCAGTATCTTTATTATAACATAAAAATATACATTTATACATTTACTACAGAAATGCATTTGTTCATTTGAGCATTTAAAACAACGATGCTTTTAATAGTAACTAAAAGTAAACAATAGAATTACTATTACTACTATTTTTTTTATATTATTATATATTATATTATTACTTCATTGTACATTCAATGGCACTACAATATTATGGCGAATTTGACCCGGTGATGCAACCGGGACTGTTGTGGCGCTTGATCTTTAAATGTTTAACTAATTACTTGTTTTGTATTGCTTGGGAAATGTTAGGCTTTTTCTTTACAATAAGCGTTTTAATGCATTCCGTATGCCGTCAAAATTTTATTTTTGGTTAGGTTATCGTCGTATGATAATTTTAATACAAACAGTTTTTTTATCATATCCGATTTTCCTTTTACAATATAGAGTGATAATTGAATAATTGGTGAAAGTATAAATTTCGCTTCACATGTTATACTCGAAGCGATTAAGTCTTTTAATTCGATTTTAATCTTTCCAGTTTTGAGCGTTGATCGGTTTTGTCAAAAAATAATATCTCTGGTATGTTCTGTGATGTTATTGTTTTTTAAGGAATTACATTCAATATAACCAATTAGACTGTAATAGTCTAGAGACGATTACTGGCTTTGCTCTTGTGGTTTCGCTCAGTCATATTTATTTATTGGGGTAATTACATTTTGATAGTTTAACGTGACATAGCAATAGATTTGTATTGTTGCAGTACTCATTACGAGTCAACTCGTATTCACTTGACATGTTTGGCACATTTTTGATGTAATTTTTTGTGTCTTTGTACGAAACCCATATAACAACTTTTACGTTAATTCATTGAAATAAGTTTTAATCTTCATTATGTAATACTGTGAAAATATTACGTAATCATCAAAAGTCATTTTATTTTGCTCACTGGTTCTGGAGGTAGTGGTTGGTGAGTACAAGGCAAACCGTAACCACTGGTTACGTTGTTCACCATCACCAGCCTGTGAACTTGAATTGGGCTCGGAATATTTGTACTTATAGGTTTTTCACCATCAGTCGATTGCTACTTGCCACAGGGTCAAAGCTCTGCTGCATGTTGCGCAGTTGACATTTAGCGAATAAGTTTCCACTTACTCTGTAATAATTATAACAGTGATTCTATTACTCATGTGATCTATTAGACGAAGTGAGAAATTTCCCTTTAATTATTTGTATTAGGATCGCAATTATGCATTGTATAATATTTATACCATTATAATGCAAAACTAAATCTGTGAGAGGCTTTACGTCCAGAAGCATAGAAAGTGATAAAGATAAAGTAATAATTCCCTATTTTGTCGTTCCAGATTTGTGAAGGATCTGGAGGATGGTTTCGTCCGTCACCGGCCGACGGCTAGGTTACGTCAGTCAGTGTCGATGGGCGCTTCGACGTCTTACAACGAAGTGATACCGCCACCCTTGCCGCCGCTGTCGCCGCCGCCGCCCATGCTCACGCAGGGCCGTCGCGTCGACAGTTCCTTGAGACGCCTGGAGAGGGCGCACGACGACCTATTCCAGTTGTAGCGGCCGAGACAGCGCAGGTGATTTTAAGTTTACCTTGGGAGTGGGCAAAACAAAACGCTGAAGCACAAGATGCAGCAGTTATACTTAATGTTATAGAAATATCATGAAAGATGGGCATAATGTATAGTCATATTTATTTTAATATTATTGCGCGCGGTAATGGCCAATTAATTTTGTTCGCTCTTTCGAATGCGGCTGCAGAGGAGCCTTGGCGATAAAGTGCAATATCCAAGTTTATACGTTTTTAATAGAGATATGATCCACATTTACTTTGGTTTTTCGCCTGCCAAACGAAAGAAAATAGAGAGTTTTCCTTCGAGAAAAAAGTAGTTTTGCAAATACATTTAATCATTTTTTATTTGATAAAAAGTTGGTACTGAAATGTTAAAGCGGAATATTAGAGTAACACCGTTTATAATTAAATTTTTCCAATAATTGATGCATGAACTAAGCAGCTGATCGCGTATGCAACAACTCTTACATACTATATACATGCAATACATCTATATACCATGTGCGCCATATCTTCGTTCGTACCTTATCATTACATTACATACATTATCATGCTGGCTCTGGAGTACCAACGCTAACAAACATTTTAGCAGCTGTTACACGTGCCGAGCGACGTATATCGAAATCTGTTGCGTGTCACGCGAGCGTGCCGTACCTCCTTTAGGCGCTATTATACTGGTGAAAATATTATCGTAATTCGTCGGACTTCATACATCCCCGAAATTATAAACTATTTCTCAAACATGCAATTTTTTTCCTTTTTCTCATGAGGTTTCCGCCGAGCACGCGGCGCTGAAAGAGAACCTCATGAGGAAGATAAATACAGCACTTAAATTCCTATTAATAACTGCAATGGTGCCGGCAAAGTGCGCCACCAGGCAACCATGGCTCATGAAAGTAAAGTTTTTCCTTTTCATTGCCACTATAAAAACGGAATCCAGCGAAGTGGATTGTTCTTACACTACGACAGAGCACTACTAACAAAGCGCAAAACCCGGCACACATTTCTTGGAAGATTTACTCACTATGCCGGGCAAGCTGATTGGTGAGTGCAGTAACGATACCCGATGCTGTTGCCCATCACTAGTCTGTGAGAATTGGGTTCGGCGAATTGGGCGTATTCGGTCGCCAGAGCCTCGTTGGTTTGCTGGCAGGGTGCAACACGCGCAGTTGGTGTTGGCATTTGGAGAAAGGGATTGGATATTCCGCGTTACACCCCTTGTTCGTACCATCTATAACAGTACAAATCTACAGATATTGTTTTAATGAATTACAGATATGCGCGGTTCCCTTGAATGCGATGTGCCCACCGTGCGACGTCACGGCGCGTGCACACGCGTGTCCGACACGACCGACGCGACCGACGACGTCGCTGCGTACTGAGTGCGCCGCGGTGAGTTCACGCTTCACGTAACGTCGAGTGAGTGATATTAGATAGTGGATTTTATGTCTATCGTAAACACGATCTGTTTTCTTATGATATACATATTATGTCTGTAATGTGTCATGTGGAAAGTGACGAAGTAATTCAAAGTCATCATAATGAAAAGTTTGGAATTATGTTATGAGAAGTGTTATGATTTCGAAACTTAGTGTAACAATGCCTTCGTAAGCTTTACATATGTATAAGTACGTATAACATTTTTGTAATAAGTATTTAATTGTCTATGTCTACCCTACAAGGAACATATTTGAATTTTTTTAAATGATTTACTGAATTACGTTTTGTTATATTTTATTCGTAGAACAATTTAAAAAAAGAAATACGAGCTACGAGCACAGCATTTATAAATTTTATTAAACTGCCTCGATGACTTTTTACTTACTTCGTTCTAACACCGGTAATCTTGAGGTCATTGTTTTATATCTATAATATACAAGATGTATTTATGTATTATTTATGAATCAGATACAGAGCCATTGAACCATATCATCAATTACGTACAATAACGTAATTGATGATAACGATTCAAATATTAAGCAAACTTGTTATCCACAGCTTTGATTTAATACATATCTTGATAGAGTGTAAAGAAAAGGCCATGTATATCCCGCGTTGTATGGTAAGAAGTTAATGCGTAAAATAAAGAATCACTTTTTTTTCTTATAGGAACTGACGTCATTCAGACTTTTCTTCATCATCCTGTAAAAAATAAATTAATAATCTACCTCACGACATAGGTCGCTGCGAGGAGAAACGTACCTTGTGTACGGTCACCGATGGTTGAGATCACAATGTTCTTGCGACTGCGTCGTCGAACTAATGCAACAAGGGTTGTACTAGTACGAGGGTTAAAAAAAAATTCATACGATAAATTTCAATTATTTATTTGTTAGTCAAATGGGTCTAAGTTTCATAAAAACATCCATCAATGCCCATTGCTGGGCAAAGGCAAATATCTGAGAGGGTTATTAGAGCCGGCAAGTGTCCTCGCTGCTTCAGTGCGGGCGTACTTTGAAATAATATTTAGAAGCCGGTAACTAGTAGTCGGTGGTATTTGAGTTCGGTATATTTGGTGTATTTTCCGCCATCTTTTGCCACAAGTTGACACATTTGGAGAAAAGCTAGTAAATTATCCTTTAATTTAACGTTGGATGCTTATGCCTACTACAACATCAGTAAAGACCGCTCATGTAAATGCATTGATTTATGCCTGCGTCCTAGTGCGGAGTTCTGTTCTAGACAAGTATTTAATCGAAGGATTCTGGTTTCATTTGGGCTGTTTTTTTTCAGACTCTTATTGAATGTAGGCTATGCCCCTGTCATTACAAGCGTAGGCTTAAAATAATGTATAATTTTAGTCATATTTAACAGTAATTTTAAGAATGTATATATTTATATATGTGTAATTAAGCAAAATTTCTATAAGCATATTAATCCAACATGGCACTTTATAATGTTCAGTGGTTAAGTGTTAGCCAGATAGTAATGAGTCGTCCAAGTTATGTGTTTATGTACCAGTATGTACATAATGCAAGATTGTAAACGGTAAAAAGACCAAGTCCCCTAAATGTTTATAAGGTTCAGAAAAATATAAAAAAAGTTATGTAAATCCATACCAGTAAATAACTATAGTAAGTCGATGCGGGGACGTCCGACATAATTTTCAAAAGCTCTTTATACTTACTTGCATTTTTTATAATAAACATTTATAACAAAGTTACAAAGCAATGTAAAAATATGTCTTTTTTGAAGTCAATAATATGATAACTGACATTCTCTGATATCTTTTTTTAATATTACTTTTTATATTATATAAAAAACATGTTGAAAGAGCCTGTAGGATATTCTAGTGACGTTAAACGTTTTGGCTCAGGCAACAATCTCTCCTATGGAGATACGGTCAGTACTCTAGTACGCAGTAGCGCTCTCAGTTGATGGACTTTAACATGGCGTGGCCGGAGGAGGTACGTTTGATCATTATTTTCTGTGAGATATTACTCACTTGCACTGACAATACCAGCTTGAATTATCGTGAAACGTTCAAACATTATTAGAATTTCCCATTTAAAGTTGACATTTTGAACTAAATTGAAATTGGAGGTCAGTTTGTGTATTGTACAAATTATATATGATTGGATTTGCACTATCTAAAATGATCTATGGATTAAGTTTTTGATTTTACCGAAGCTGTGATTCTCCGTATTGTCCTCACCATTGCTTTTATGAATTTCTGTAAGTAACGGATGATTATATAAACTGTATTAAGAAATAGAAATGTAATACAAAATATAACTAGAAATTGCGTGAAAAAATTTGTTGTTTTTTTTTGTTTTGCGATAAGGCTTAAGAACAATTGTAATAGGGAAAGTAAATTATAACAACTTATTAACTGATTAATAAGCAACTAAAGAGTCAGTTAAATTGTTCCTAGGTCATTCAAAGTATATATTTTCTGTTCATATTGGATAATATGAAATCCTTTATCATGTTTATCATAAATATTTTTAAATGGATGGTAACTGCACACACACTGTATTATAGAAGCAGTAGACATACATGTTCTAGACTATAAAGGCCTACAGATAAATATAGATACTTTTACAGTTTTGTACAAATTTGCCTTTCCATTGATTGTAGCATTACTATAATATAATATATTGAATACACAATATTTACAATGACGACATATGCAGTTATCATCTATTGTTATATATATATAATATTTTAGTATCTAAAACATGATTTGACTTTCCTTTGTGTGACAGATTTGATCCTAACTAATTTTCTCCTTTAGACTTTCTTTAAAACAAATTTTAAACTTACTTTTTTAAGAACATATAAGCATGTAAGTAATATTTGTTGTTAACCAATCGCAGATTTAGTACAGACAGAGAAAATACTACTGATTTTTAATAGACTGAAAGTTTAATCAACGTCACAATGTGACTTGTTACTCAATCACTTGTCTGTGACCGCTCATAATGTAAGAGCTGGCACAGATTCACACATCATATTTCCATTGGGATCGGCCAGCCTACTCAAACGCGCTTCCGAAGATGTTTGCCTCTCGAATAAGTCGGGTGGCGAGTCTCGTTGCCTGTAGGTTGCCATGTTGTTTTCAAGCTTTTCTTTTAGTCGCTTCTTACCATACCCATGAGAAGAAATGGTTTGGCAGATTCTAACGCCCCTATCAAACGACTATGTTAAGCATAAATGCAATTTCATTCCTCGACACCGAGTGCCAGATACTCAATGTAATTTTTAATAGGAGGTTATACTGAGCTATGCCTTAAAAATATTTCACAACAATTGTATTACAAACATGTTATGTTTTAACATCCAATACAAGGTTTTGTTTATTGGGAACCATATCTTGGATAGACATAACCATGCTAATAAATAACACGGCATAGTTTTTAAGGGTAATAATGTCAAGCGAAATTTTTGTTAAATAGTTTCTAGTACAGCGGTTAAGGCCCCTGTACCAGGCAAACAATAATTTAGAGATTGTGTCAACCGATTTGATTTGTTTTCTCGTGAACGCAATAAATTTGTACAATAAAAAAATTCAACAGTGTTGTGTACTAGGAGCATTATATCAACTTGAACTTCTATGGAGTTGGAGATGATGATCTTCTCCACTTGAAGCCACGTTTCCCGGCATTGGCCATTTTTTTTTCATTTTCGCAAACCTCAAACAAATTACTTCTTTTTTAAACTAAACTAAATGTATTAAGGTTTTTTTTAGATATCTTACAGATATCCTGCTTTGCCAGCCAGTACTTTCTTTTTTAAATTCTAAAGAGATTTTTTCCTTCAAGGAACATCAGAAACTTTGTGTTTGCAATAATTCTAACAAATAAATTTACTGATTAAATTCAGCCCATAGTTTCTCTAACACTATACGTAATCACTGGCGCTTAACACATTTCCAAAAGGTCCATTCCTGAAAGCATTTGGAAGGGAAATTATATATAATTATGATTTAATTACAAAATGTAAAGTTAATTTCAACCATTACTTTTATTATTATCAAATTATTTGGTTCCAACAACCAGTATGTGTTAGAGGAGTGACTTCGCATTCTCCTATCTATAATATCAATAAATATTATAAATCTGTAAAAAAACTATTTTAAAACATACGGGGCACTAATTAGATCAATATAATTAAAATGTATACATGTTGAGCTTGGTAACGTTTATGTAGGATATTATCTGTACAGTCCAATAAAGGTATTTCAATAGTAGTTAGATATAAAACTGCCTGTCCTAAGAAATGTATTGTATAAAATAAATAGTGTTCTTGTAATTTTTGATATCTGCTCCCATAAATACTTATTAGAAATGTCGTAATTCTGTTATCGGGTGAAAATTAATTTATTATCCTTTGTAAACTGGATCTTAGTTTACAAAGGATAATAAATTGAGGCCAGCCAGATCTTTTTAAATACTTCTTATTATTTGTTGTTATTAAACATAATAAGTGTCAATTGTCACAAGAAATGTTTGACGATCCTGTTTGCCTAGTCTAAGATGAATTAATTTATAAGCATATTGTTATAAATATATCTAATTTTTTAACTTAAGTTACATAGTATTGTCGTCAAGCTAACATTGGTGGAGAGGCGTACTCAAAAATTATTGCATGGGACATAAGTAATATGTCATAAAAAGTCTATTGAATAAACTCTGCTTGTTATTAATAAGTCTCATAGTTTACAAAAAAGTACCCGGATATACGCTGAAAAGAACTGTGATTATGTCATACAACTACTGATAATTTGTGTAATCATTTAAATTTAAATTACATTTTTATTTCGCATACCAAACAAAAATTTTTATTAAAACATATTCTCATCTTTGTCTTTCTGTTTAACACTTTAATAAATTGGTTTAATTTCAGAAATTTCATGCCAACGTAAGGAAAGAAATAAAAGAAAATTAAAAGCTGGCAAAGTTCTTTAAAAACTATTTTCGCACGCTGCATTACCAATTACCAATTTCGGTATTTATGTATTAGTTTTAATCTTTATTTCTGTAAAGTTCTTGAGCTTTATGTCGAGCAATATTGTTAATTTGGCTGTACATGTAATTTTTTAAATGTCTTATTGTTTATGCTAGTTGAGCTTTAATAAATATTTTATTACTCGTTACGATTGTGTTTATTGCAATGAAGATAGCATAAGTACCATTGATGATATATTATGTATATTTCCTTGACTGTATACCTCCTTTCTGTTCTTCGCAGTATCATTATTATCACCACCCGCAGTTTTTTTACAATATTTTGAACACTCTTAAATAACAGGTATTTATTCCATGAAAGGTTTGCTCCTTCTTAACATTAACGACTTCTTGCACTAGTGGTGTAGTCAGTGGCTTTGATATTTACGAATGGATTTTCCACCACCAACATCTGGCTACAGAAGAGTCTGGTCTATGCCGTTTGGAAAACCCAACCTCTGGGGGACTGCATATTTCATTTACCCCACCATGGCTAAAAGCCTAATAAGGGCCTAATGGTTTAGCGTACTGATTGCGAAACGCAATACAACTACAGCAAGTCAGCTTATCACCGTAAGGTCTTCCACAGATAGGCGGCGAGCATCGGCGGAGTCCCGGAACCGCTCTCGCACATATCTGCGATCCCACCTAGGGTTTGCGCTGTTGGGAGCAGCCCTATATCGGGAAATCCAACCGGGGATCCCCCCATCTTGGCCATTATTTTTCATGGAAACGATTTAAGAAGTAAACTTATGGTGGAGAAGTAATTATCATCATTAAGAACTCCACGGCAGGAAAAATTGTTTTGTGGTGTCTTTTTTAACTTCTGTAACTGAATTATGCAAACGGAGGTTATCCCTGCCTCTGTGGCACCCCTGTGGCTCTGGGACCACTGCTGATTGGCAGCAGGGTTATCCTTATTTGCAGGCTATGGCGCATGACTGGACATTTCTGGATAATTTAACTTTTTACACGGAAGCTCCTTCTACCAGACTCCGTCATAATATTCCTGGTGGGTAATGTTGCCTTTACAAGGTTATCAATCAATATTTTTTTATTACTTAACTGTAATCAGTTTTAAGCGTTACGTGACAGTCAAACGCTGGATCCTTCAGGCTTTTGCCAGTACTAGTACTAGTTGTAATATTCACATAAATTCCAGCCCAATTTTGACGTCTGTTAAAAAACTAAAAATGGGTTCGAAATAATGTGGTCAGAGAGTGTTGTGGCGTGAAAGACGATGTAGTGACACGAATTGAGAAAGGGATGCTGAGCTGGTTTGGACATGTGGAGGGGATGAATGAAAGTAGGTTGAAACAAATATACGAGGCGAGTCTAAATGATATAGTCAGGAGAGGAAGACCTAGGCGAACATTTCACGATCAAATTGGAGACGTTCTGAAAACAGGTCAGGTCAAGAGTACTCTAAACAAACGAGCATGCCTGCGAAGATTGATGAAAGTGGAAGAAGCGAAAGACGTATGTCAGGACCGTAGCAAGTGCAAGAAGATCGTCTCTGTCTACCCCGTTGGGAATAAGGCGTGAATATATAGAATTAAAAAACTAACAAAAGAGTTATTTCGGATCCTTCAAGAATCTATAATCAGTGGCGGCGTCTAATGAGACGATTACCTTTTTTTTGTCTTGTGATGGTCAAAAGAGTGAAACAAGCTATTACCATAATACCTTGTCCCTTAATTGTCGAAGTTACCTTACCCTTATATACCCTTGATACATTATGACTGCTTACCAGCCGATGACGATGATCATTTATTCGGTCTTACGTGTTTTAATCTCATGTCGCTTCATTATCGTGGTAAGAAAGAATACACAATATAATAGTCACTGGTGAGGACTCCCATCATTCCCGTCTACTTATACACTACCAGTGATTCTGCCTCAGAGCTTAACAACAACGGAAAGAACTATTCTCGGGGATTTTCTAATGAACATTATTCGTAATGAAGTTCTCATTTCAGCTCAGGTGACCGAAGTCGCCGATAATATAGTTTTTTTTAAAGTAAGTATTAGAAGACGGAGGAGCTGGTCACGATTTGTGCCGGGCAGCAAATTTGATGCGTGGAACTGAAGATATGGCTAAGTGTTAGAAGTATTTCGCACTCGAACAAGACTCCATTAAAAAGGGAAAATACTGAATGGCAAGTATATTCATAACGTAATTTGCAAGTATTCCTTGTGACTACTAAAATAAATATTTTTATAGTCGTTTGTGGTGATGAACGAGCTAATAGTCCACCTTATAGTGTATACTGCACGCATGGATACCTGCTGTTATGTTAGTGTAGATCTTCAAGGGCTGCAGGAGCCATGTCCCATCAGCTGGACTGTAACTGTGGTGTCGCGTGGGCTAAACTATACTGCAAACAACTTCAACAGTAGCAGATTACCGATGCGTTGTCACTTCCGAGGATTAAGGTGGAATGGCTCGCAGCCTGTAATTTTTACTGTCTCTATACCTTCCAAACAGTGGTTGCACTAGTTATTGACGGCATAAATAACACAGTGGCACCTACCCATACGACTCCTAGTGAAATTACACACTTTTCTAAAATTTTCTAGAATAACTGAAAGCTTTAACATTCATAACATAATGAATAAGGGAAAAATAAAACATTTCCGGGGCAACTATGACAGTCCTCCTGTGAACATGGATCTGCAAAGCACTCTAAACATAGGAAATTAAAAAAAAATTAAACGCTGAACATTTAATTTTTGGGGCCTTATTTCACTACTTCGTTAGTCTAACTCTTCTCTTAAAGTTAAACTTAACAGCCACTAGTCACACTAGCGGGGATAGCCTATTATAGCCTGGCGGTCTTCTGTAATGGCAATAAGCCAAGACTTGCCGGTGCGTTCTAATATAATTAAACTCGTTTAGGATTTTATTTTATGGATGGTTCTATTTATTGGCTGCTCTAATAGAACTTGTTCCACTCAACCGAATTTTAATCCTTTTACTTTAAGTAATTATGATCTTTCTTTCCTTTATGGCGGCGCTCAAAATTATAAAAACAGTGAATTTTGAATTAAGATGAAGGGGCTCAAATCTGAAACTAAAGAGACAATGGTACGTTTAAGATCCGTTCGCCTTGATTAGACAAACACGTTAAAATTTAATATTGTTAAACATTTACGAAAGAGATAAGAGATAACAGGATCAACATAATGATTTCTTGTATTAACGCGAACATTACACATTTCGAAATAATACTATTAATCGCGTTCAATTTTTAAATTTTGTCCCCGAAGTTTTGAGTGCTTTACAGCACCCGTAGTCTGGGTGGACTGAGGTGATAGTGAACTCAGGCTACCTTCAGCTTTTAATTATTAATTTCGGTCCGATCTCCTCAGTAAACGTTTCAATGTGCCCACAGTATCTTGACGTCGTGCAGTGGTATGTTAGGATTTAGATTTAATTATATTTATTACAGGATCGCAAACCGGAGGCAGTACCCAGCCATCTTCTCTATTGAAATTTGGATGTATTTTGATTTCAATAGCCTTGCGAATCATCCTTGGCGGCAATCGGTGGTCTTTTGTGAGTATTTGTGGACTATGAAATGTGATGTAATTGTTGGGGCGAACTAAAATATGATCACAGACTGCAGACTTCTTATTATAAATTACAACCCAATTTGTATGTGTCTATATAATATGTAATACAAAATAACTTGTTAATAGAAGGGGCAACCGTCTGGCTGGGTTTATTTATTTATTTAATTTTACTTATAATTTGTTATTGAATGTTATTTATTTAATGGTATTCTATGTATCTTTACAAATTTATATACAACCCAACCAGATGAGTATATATTTAAATAGACCACAATTAAAAAAATAGACTTATAAACTAAATCATTTACCTATGATACAAGTTACTTTTAGTTGTATAAAATAAACGACGCCAGTAACGGAATAGATGCTAGAAGGTTAGTTAGTTTAATAACATTTAATAATTTGCGAAAACAGAAGACTAAAATTATTTGGCTTTCTATTTGTACGCAGTAATGTACTGCGTGAAGTACTTAACATTTTAATTAAATTTGAAACAAGGCTGGTATCATAATAACAGGGTACTGAAAAGCGATTTTACCGAAGAGTTAAAATAAATTATAGGCACAGACGGCCGAAGCAATATTACCGAATTTTTTTTTGTCAGAGACACCGATATTTACCAGAAAATTAGTTAGATAAGAAAAAATATGCAGTATTAAATCAATTCACTTCTGTACAAAATAACATATTAGGTAATTTTATTTCGAAAAACCAAGTCCTGTTGTACCCACGCGTTTTTGCATGTCATACGACGTGTATAATCTGAAGACGCATTTTATTTCATTTTATTATTAAGAACCAATTATAATATAAGTGCATAATTTTTTCAATAACCTGTAATCAGTCCTGTGTTCATACGCAATACACAATCGTGGAGTTGCGGAAACCAGCCTTTCATAACATGACATCAGTCCAGTGCCGGACCTAGGACATACCGTAATCTCCTCCTATTATATATATATCCTATATATATCCTACTATTGGGTATTATCACTATTATATTACCTTTACTAGTTGGTATTCCTGAGTTTTTTCAAGATAAACGTTAGTTTTGGAATAGTCTGCAATATAGATTTCAGCGATTGGGGGTGGTCAAGAGCCCCGGGCACTCGCTTTACTTTCAGATCAAAGTGCGAGAGTGACCTGGACTTCCAATCCCGGTGCTAGCACCACCAATTCTTTCGCATTTAGCACGTTTAAGGGGGTGCAAGAAAACATCATATCCGACAAACCATATAATAAATATAATTTCCCGGCTCCAAAACTCATTCAAATATTAGTTGGTAATAAGACATTTACAGGCTGTGATTTCTTGACCTTGTTCAACAATAGAAATTCAATTGTTCTGAGGGTTATTTTACTTGAATATTTCAACTAAAGGGAAAGAATAACGGAATAAAAATTTAAATGAAAACAAAAACAAAAATGCTTCCTTCGATTTGTTGTTATACCTAAAAGTATGTTTATGTAATGTATATTTATATCTTATGCCTGGAATTATTTTCTTAGTATCGTTTCCGCGCTGTGTCTAATGTTTAACAATACAAATACTCGAAGAGCACTTGTAACGCTCGCAGGCGGATAACTGTGGAGACCCCGGCAATGGCACACAGCCAAAGACTAGACGGTACCGTTAAGACGCCATTCCTTCGAAAACGCTCCAGTTATTACCTCTTTTAATTAAACTCGTTTCTTCAAATAAAACTTTTGTTGTTAATTTTTTTTATTCAAATTTTCAGCATGTTTAAATGCGTAATTAAAACCAGACCGCCAAAGTGCGAGAAGCACTCGTGCGCTGGCGGTTCCGTATTATATTATTCCGATAATATGAAACTATTAATAACTGGAAGTTTAATGCTTTTTTTGCGCAATGTAGTAAAATTTTTTGGCCTCAGAAAACCTGGTATCAAATACCGTATTATAATTAAAAAATGGTGGGCTCTTAGTCGTTTCCGTAAAAACGACACCTCGCTCTCTGCATTCCAATCAGCAACGTTCCCTGTTAATTGACATTGTATGTTTTTCAAATTCAAATTCTTTTACAATTTCTATGCAAGGATTTGCAAGTTCCACACAAAAATGCATGCGATATGATAAATGTTCAAAGATTCTATCAATGACTATTTTAATTAGAAATCCGAAAAATTATAGTCTAAAAGATAAGTAGATTTTTTTCGAACTGTCTTCTGGCTATATCTAAGTTAATAAATGTGTATGCTGACGTCATAAAATTGAGTGAAAATTGGCGAAATTCCAGGTGATAAAATTTTTATTTTTATTAGATGAAAACAACACTTAACTAAATATACTGTGTATCTTTTTACCAAGATGTGGCTGAAACTTTTTCTGTTTGAAAATATACAAAACACGTACATACGTAATATTACGTATGTACGTGTTTTGTACATCGGAATACATAATTTTAATGATGTGTTTAGTTGATAAAGTGAAATTCTAACGTGGTAGAGCCAAGCGGCGGCTTTTGCTGCTGGTCTAATGGCCTGGCTCGACTGGAGTATCACGGCCTCGCAGAATACTAAAGTGAACTAGAGGCATCTTGGGATTCTGCGTTTCGTTCGGTGAGTGAGGTAACCGGAGGCCCACTCCTCCCTTCCTAAACTCTTCCCCCCCTTCATACTTCCCATCCTTCAAAGATCCTTTAAGGCCGGCAACGCACCTGCAGCTCCTTCGTTGCAGATGTACGTGGGCGACCATCAGGAGAGCCTCTTGCTCGTTTGCCTTTTTATCCATAAAAAAATTAAAAGGATTTAAAGAGTAACTAATTATAACGATATCGAGTAGTCCCAGCGGCCAGGGTGCTTCGCTTTAAGTTTTATAGTACGTGCTCGGCATTGAAGGAAATCATCTGGAGGAAACTTGCAAGTCTGAGAAATTATGAATAAATCTTTCGTGGACATGTGAAGTCCGCCAGACCATAGTTGAGCAGCGCGGCGGACCCTTTCCGGGTCCAAACTATTGAGAGAAGGCTTTTGTCCAGCCTTTATATTTTTATGATAAGATATACTATAAAACTTACAAGTAGTGTTACCTGCCGCTATATTGTAATTGTTGTTATATATATAGTATAATATATTATACGATAACCGGTACTTAGACGTGATTCCTACAATTTTGTTTTAGATGCGATTGAGTTAGTTTGAAAGATACTCTTCGAAATTTAAAATACATGCAGTTTCTTGTTTTAACCATTAATGTCAATGTAGTGCAAGATGAATAGCAAATTACTTATGTTATTTACTCTTTACGGCGAGTGTACTTTTAATGTGGAGTAAAGGATTCGCTGCACGACAGCACGACAGCACGACTTCCTTTAATTATTTAACGTCTTAATGATGTTTTGTTTGTCTTGACGTTGACGTAGACTCTATTGTTCGAAATATTATTTTATTCCACATCGTAAAATAAAGACTGAAACACGTCATTAATCTTCTTCTTAAACAGCGTGTTAATAGTCTACTGCTGAACTGTCTGTCTCTTCCCATAGGGAGATCTCCTCCCATTGGGAGATTTCCTCATAATCGCTACGTCACTAAGTCGGTTTTGCTTTATGGGAAAAGAGGCAAACGATTTACCATTCCATTCTTTTTTTCCATTCCATGATTCCATTCTATGCAAGCGCCAACAGAAGCTAGTATGCTATGTGTGGAAGATTGGAACATAGTACTCACCACGCTGGGTGTGCAAGATGGTGAGCGCGGTGCCAGTGCCCTGGCACCTGTGATGCTGCTCCCCATCCTTAGTATTTGGCTTCGGTATATTCGGTAGGATAATCGCTATCAATCGGCTGGCGTAATGCCCTAAGTGCATGGTGCACCGGCTGATTAACAAATGAGGCTCTGGTCGTCGACTTATTGCGGAAAGTCTATCCGAATTTACCTAATCGTACAGACTGGTACAGTGAGGCGGATAGCAGCATTACTGGAGCTAGGGTACCGCCACCGCGACCACCAATCCGTCTGTCCGGTGTGGTGAGTATGGGCAAACTCTTCAAGAAACGTGTGCCGGCTTGGAGGGACCTATGTCCGGCAGTAGACTTAAAGAGACTGACGAAGAAGACCAGACATATCAGCATGTATGTCTTCCATTTAAAGTTTTATTATTTGTAGTTTTATTAACTAAAGAGGAGAATAAAAAATGTTAGCGTTATGTTAATTAATCAGAGAAGCACTGTATGTTCGTGGTAAATACATTATGAAAGACGCGAGGTGCGGCTGCTTCACATCCTTTAATTATTTTTTGTAGTAATGAATGCTTGTAAAAGTAACACATTTTCCGCACCTACTATTTTTGAGTTATCATTTTTAATGATTTTTACAAAGATTTCACATAACTATTACAATCTCGTAGTCTCTCTGTGTTCGTATTAAAATAAAGTAACGACTTGTGAGAGTCCCACAGCTGGGCAAAAGCCATTACTTGGAGGACATTACTTAAAGGACATCTCTCATTATTTGGAGCCGGAAAAGGTCCGCCAGACTGCTCCATTGCGGGTTTTTATTTATTAAATATTTCTCTTACGATGTTTTCCTTCACCGCCGAGCATTTGGTAAATTCAGAACTTAAAATTTTATGTAATATAGTAATTTACAATTTTTGTGGTGCCGACAAAGGGGATCGAACTCAAGTCGCTCGGATACTATAAAATTAAACCGAGCACCCTGATTGTGGCCACGACTATATTTTTACGTATGTAGTAAAGTAGTAACTATTTTGTCAGCTCGGTTTGCGCAATGACTAAGCGTTGGACTGCGGCGCCACGGGTTGCTTGTTTGATTCCCACACGGCAGAAGTATTTCCGTGTCTGTATGTTTTTCCATTTGCAACTTGTATATCGCCTCGTCAACACCGGAGAGAGTCCTTCAATAAGGCATCGTATTTTGAGACTAGATAACAAATATGAGCACGATTAGACAGAGATAAGTAAACCACATTCTTACATTTTTTTTTTTTTACTTTAGTGTCTTATGGTACTCTTACGTGAAGTGTGGCGATTCAAGAGAATCTATAATCCCCTCTCTTCCATTTTATTTAAACAAAAAAATAATTATTAAATTATAAATTTTGTCGACACGACTGAGTAAAAAATGTTAAAAAAGCAAGATTTATCTAGTTTGATATCTACTTTTTTTTACAGTTTTTTAAGCATTGGTAACTTGAACTAATTAAATATACCGTTGGTTAGAGTGTAACGTATGCAAGTTAGGAAAGGAACACAAATCCTGAAAATAATTTGATCTGGTATTTTGTAACATTATTTCACAATGAATCTTTATGAAATTGTCAATACAATGAAATTTTCGTAGGTAATGAAATGAAGGTTTATTTGGCGACGCGATTATGGCAAATCCTTTCTAATTTTTTTAAGGCTAATTTCCAGCAGGGTGTTAACTCACCACGTGTACTACAATAGATTTTTTTAAATGAAAGAAAAACAAAGAAGATCGTTACTTTATATTCGTTGAACGTGGAACTACAATGTTATTATATCGACTACTCCTACTTGTAAATTTTTAAATGCCTAGATAAGATCTTTGGTAAAGACATAAGACGTATTTTTCTTATATAAATATGTTACTTGAACTATGAACAGATGAAATATTTTTCCGCCAGGGGCACATGGAACCTGTAACTTTTTAAATCGGCTGCAAAAGAATCAAGTTCTGCCAAGAAATTGCTTTAAAATTAGTTATAAAACAAAGTCGATTCTTTCATGCCATTGATAATATTTCATTTTGTAAAAAAAGTCACAAATCATCGAACCGTCGAAGTAACTTAAGGAAATAAAAAAGTTTCCCCGTCTGTTGATTTACAGCGACGATCTAATTTGAGGGTTCGATTAAGTTTAATCTCCGCTAATGTAATACCTTGCAAAATTAAGTTCCTAATTTACGTAATTAATTAAAATTTAATAAAAACGCTCTTGAGACTTCTTTACGTCGCCGGATGTGGAGCGCGAGTCCCGAGTACACATATCTACGAGTAAGCTTTGAACGAGAATGAAACGTATTTGCGCAAATTTGGTAATTAGGTTCGCATAACTTTGGAGCGATTTACGTCCAACAGTGGGTTACTTACGGTTTTATCATACATTATTTATTTATAAGTCTGTATATGTTAACTGATCGACGTAGGTCTTTATGTGAAAGCGTCAACAAAAGCTGGCATGCCATGTATGGAGGATTAAGCACCATTCTGGGCAGACAGATCGTGGAGCACAGTCCCGGTACCCTGGCGATGCTACGCCTTACTAGACTGGGACTAGAAGTTGCCAAGTGTTTTTTTTTTTTTAAAGAATACTAGCAATGCTATTTAATTAACATTACTAATATTCCTGTTAACCCTCCAACTAAGCATTAGAGCTTGTAATTGGAGTGGTTTACGACAATAGTCGAATGGTGGGCTCGAACCAGCGACGTCATGTTTCGCAGTCCGCACCCTAACCCATTAGGCTATTGGTGCTTAATAATTAAGTTTGGATCCACGTCGGGAGCCACGTGATCTATTTCATCGTTACAGCTGCTATTGTGCTGTGCCTATTCTATCATTACACATGATGAGTACATGGCCAAGGCTTATACTTACTGCTCAGCTCCTATGGGTCGTAGTATGATGCTATATAGCCTATAATTTTACTCAATAAACGGGACATCGAACGCAATTTTTTTTTTCAAATCGTTCTTGTAGTTTCTTAGATTAGCGCGCTAGACCATACAGTATTCCATCTATATATAATATCACAAATTTAATAATATGCGAGATCATGATAAACTTCTTTCATGAGTGACTGATCTATTCCTTTTGGTTTATGGTACAGACTGCAAAACATAATGTCACTGAGTCAATCTCGCCATTTGACTATTCTCGTGCGGGATATTGAACTTTTTTATATTAATGTTTCAGCTAAGGTGGTTTTATTTTTCTACATAGATAATAAATAAAAATGTTTTTAATGCTAAGCGTTATAAAAATATGATCTGTAAATCTTCTGCAAATTCATTAGGGCCTATAAAAACGCAAAAAAAATTGGGTTCGTCAGTAATTGCTCTGAGTGTAACGTACATTAATTTTGACTTGCTTTTTTCGATTCTCGGCTGGATCCAATTAATGCTTGTTAATTGGTTGCCGCAGAGTATCTATCGAAAAATATAAACGTGTTTTATAATCATGAGTTATGTTTGACATCACGGACTTATAATTCATAAATATTTTTATTACCATGTCTGTTAACAATGCTAAGTTTTCTTTTAAAAGCATGTTCAATCGATTTGAAATATAATTAAATAGAAATTGGGTGTAAGGTGGAAGGTGCAAGGGAGAATATACCATCTTTTTACCAAATGAATATGATTAAATGATGTTTATGTCTACCGGACAAGGGTCTGCTGATCGATTGATAGCGAAAAATCCATTTAAATATTCTGAACCCAAATTCCGCCCATAAGTGATTACGTTGGTGCTTTCATAATAAGGCCTATGTACATAAGCATAAGTTTACTAACTTATACAGGTTGTAAAAGAAGAAGAAAATGAAAACGAATGTATTTAGGAACAGAACAAATTATCTGTAAACTTGAATGTTTCGCTTCCATTAAACATTACGCATTGTAGATCCAATCAAATGATAAATCCCTGTTCCTTGCGGCTATGAAATTTATTCTGCAAATGCGAATTCATTCCGGTCAATTTCATTCTTCGAGTGAAGATTCAAAATAATTTCCTGTCAACCTATTTACTAGAAGATTTTTTTACAGCATTGGTGTTTTATTTACTCGTTAAAATTATGACTTTATCATAAATTTTAAATATATAATTATTGAGCAAAATGCTAAGTTTGATCATATAAAAGGCAACTTTTTGGGCCTCGACGCCTCGACCATGCTAAACGGAATTAATAAAAATTTTGCTGTAGCAATAAACGGATGTGTTAATTCAATTGTGTTTCAACTAACAATACCATAAAGCTTTAACTAAAATAAGTAAGGAATTTCTACTGAATGATATACCGTAATGGCAATACTCAAAATAGCACATAGTAAGAGACATCAAACGAGAGTAAATTCTTCAAGTATACTTAACCACTTTCGTATACTTGAATTAAAATAACGGCTAAAGTGTTTTATCGGTTAGATAATATAACTAAGCAGGTACTCTAGTGTTAAAATTCTAATCAAATTGTCAAAGATGTCATAGATTTCTTTACTCTTATAGCATTAAAAATGCACAGATAATTAAATATTAAATTAGTTAGTAGATACTAATTAAAAGAGATTTTCAATTTTTTTTTATTAAAAACGTCTGCATAAACTACATGTTAAGTGGTCATTAGAATGTTGTTTATGTAAAGCACGAACGAGGCCCATTTGTTATCGTTGCATTATGCAAGACTACTGTAGCTCGGGCAAAAGAGAATACAGTGCACACGGACTGGGTTGGACTAGGCTGGTCTTTAAAGTTGCACAGTTAACTTTAAATTATACTGTATTGCTACTTCAACTATGTTTAGATTTTCTAGAGGCTAAATGAATGAAGAAGAGGTCCAAAAATACTGGAAGTTGTTTCAAACTTATGATGATCTAATGTGCGAAGAACTGGATTATCAGGCACATCACAATTGCCAGTGATACTTAATATATTCAATTCTACATCATCGCAACAGAAGTAAATGCTAGAACATTAGCAGTATTAAGTAGTAAGAAAATTGTAAAGAATCGTGGTTGCAGAAATTAACTCATCCTGGAAATATAACTGCATTTCTAGCATATTATGTAGTAAATAACAGCAAGTTCAGAGTAGATAGTTTTGCTGGGCCTCGATATTTTGGCAAATAGGAGTTTTGATTATTTTCAAACTTGCGGTGTAAATGACTCGAGGGATTTTCTCGTGGTTATGAGACATTTTCTACGTCATAGAAATAATCATATTTGCTGACCCAGGTACTAAGTTATCACCACACCTAAATTTAGTCGATTTAATCAAAATTCGTCTCAAATATTTGTGTGATGTGTGCACATACAGATAGACAGGACAAAAATTTCTGGAGTTTCGTGTTTTGATATCAATAGTTATCGTATCGATATCGCAAATCGATAATTATCTACAATTAACATTACAATTTTCAAAAAATATTCCATGTACGTGTAGGTATAGACGCGGTCTCGTAACAGTTTTATTATATGTGCAGATTAAGTAGCTCCTAAGGCCACTTAAGGTATTTAAAAGATGCAAGAGAGGAGTATACCTTGGATGCGGAATTACGATTTACGCGAAAGTGAAGGTGTTCAAATTATCATTTGTAACAATTAATTAATAAATTACACGTTAGTTTATTTTGTTTGTTTAATTGTCGCTCTTAATTCTTCAAACACGAATGGATAAATAATGTTAGTAAATGAAGATAAGAAAAACAAAAGGATAAAAGTTAACAACAACCATTCAATCGTAGTGTTCTTGAAAAATTTAAGCTGAAGTTAAGGAAGTTGGAATGTGCGACATTCATGTTAATATCAGGTAGAACTCCTGTCGCAGTATTAACACCTTTGTCCATCCATGATGGAATGAGGCATAAGTTGGATGCTTGAGTGCACGTACGATTACGTTTTAATCGTTTTAGAGCCAAGCTGCGGCTTTTGCTACTGCTCGAATAGGCCGGCTCAGCCAAGGTCTCGGCCTCGCAGAAAACCGGCGTGAAAAAGAGACATCTTGTAATTCTACGTTTCGTTCGGTGAGTGAGGTAACCGGAGGCCATCTCCTCAACTTCCTCAACTCTTCTCTCCGCCTTCCCCCACATATCCACAAAGGCTGGCAACGCACCTGCAACTTTTCTGGTGGTGTGTGGGTGTCGGTAATGGCCGAACATCAGGCTAGCCGTTTATATTACCGCTTTTCTGTAAAATAAAGTGTCTGTCTTTTATCTGTAATGGCATATATTACCCAGTCCGAAGAGAAGAAGAGCACCTATCAACCACACAAGGACAAACACGTTCTTTGGACATATTCATATCTCTCTCACTTTAATTCGACGGTCGTCTAGCACCATTTGGTGAACTTTAGCGACGTTATCATCAGCGGTTGCTGTTTTTGGCCGATCCGAACGTTCATCATCTCCCAAGCTGGAAGAGCCTCGTTTATATTCAGCTGACCAAAATTACACTGTGGTAAATGATGGTGCAGTTTTCCCGTACACAGAGTCCAACTCATCTTTGATTTGCGAAGGCGTATTGCGTTTCAAAAACAAATATTTAATAACAGCTCGATATTCGATTTTTTCTATTTTCACAAAAACACTCACATTGACTAACTTAAACGATTGTCAAACTTTTAAAATGGCTGAAATTTTGGCGTGTACCTGTCACATTCTATGACTTTGACAAGAGCTGTCATCTTCACGTTAAGATCGGAAACTTTACAGACCACCTAGGTATACCGACAACATTTGATACGCGACACGTGTTTCGCCTTGCAAAAAGCCATTGACAAGCTATTAGACTCAGCGCCGAGATTGACGTTTTAACGTAACATTATTCTTTTTACCATCTTGATATAAAATACTTTTTTTACACCACATGTCAAAGTCACTCGCCCTCAGTGCATCTTGCCAGCTAACAGATAAGTTTGGCGCCCGCATGATTGTAGAAAATAAAGAAACTGAAAATGCTAAAACCAAAATACTACAGATAATGGCCGGGGGAAAATTGTTTGGACGAGGGTTTCGGCACTAGACCCACCACGCCCGTCCAGTGTAAAAAGGCACATAATCCATGAAATGCTTGTAAGCTTTTGCTGTAGCTTCCTTTAAAGGGTATAATTTAGTTTCCATTTCTATTGTTAGAAATGAAACTTATGTAAGTTGATGAGGAGGACGAATATTTGAACAGTAATAATAATCGCAGTCTTATTTCCAACACTAGGGTGGTCAGAGTTCTAAACATTTATTTTAGTAATTTCAACCCATTCCAACTCTGATCATTAATACCTAAGATGTACTTGCAATAATAGCACTGAAATAAATTTTTCAAGATATATTTACAGCATCCGTTAAAGAGGAAAGTAAATTTTTATGTAGATTATTCAATTGCGGTTTCCTGGGTAGAATTATTAATCATTTCCAAGTTGGTATTCCGTTACATTAAGTGAACTTGAAAATTTAATAGTAATGATACATAAAGAGTTTGCTAAGCATTTTGTAATAATAAGTATTATACATAATGAATACAGTAAATTAGTATTCTTATTGTATTGTTTTCATTCACAGTTTTGAGTATTCGACTATTTTATTTTCAGCCATCCCCCAATTCTTTTAATCGAAGTGAAAAGTAAAGTGATAATATATTTCTTGAACACTGAAGACTGCCAAACCGCACTGGAATAGCGTTGCATAGACTTGCCGGCTACAAAAACCCTCTCAAATATTAAGAGTAGTCCGTGCCCGGTAGTGGGGCACTTGCAAGCTCCTACTTCACTAAAGACAAAGAAAATCTATTTTATGAAGTTATAAAAAGGGACTTAGACTTGCAGGTTTAATCCGGCCCTGCTAAGAACTAAGTCGATAAGCCTCGTTGCCTGTCAATACTAAATAGATCCTCCGGTTCGGTTTAATGGCTCACCACACGAAAAACAGCAGCGTTACGTTGCTGGTTTACGCTGGCACTCTGTTAGAGTATAATATATACCCAGCTATAATGCAGCTACAGCGCGACTCTGCTGCAACTGAATACTGCAAGACCGAAAACAAATAAGATTTTCAGGTCACACACACACACATTTTTCGCTTCAATTCGACTTTATAAGCTATTGTGTTTCTAATGAAATAAATCGATTTCACTCTGCTGCAGCTATGAAATTTATTCTACAATGGTTCAGTTCTTGACCAATCCAAGCTTCCAATGCAAACAAAAGTTGATTTCCTTTTCAAGTTTTACCGTTTACAATAGATTTCCGTATTATTTCCGTTATTTGAATCGGTTGGTATCATTTCTTAGACTTATTTATGAAAACTTTTTAGATTACTTAGTATAAAATGTTTACTGATATAAATGTGAAAAAAATTAAACATGAATTTTATTTATCTTTTTATTTGTCTTAAGAAGTCAACAATGTTTTGTATTTCCGTAAATGTCATAGCGAACTTAAAGCTTTGGGGTTTAGTGACTATACCGCCAACCAAGTGGTGTATTCAGTACGTAATAAATGGTAAAAGTCAGCCGGACCGAGAGAACAAACCCGGTACCTACACTAAAATATATGGATTACATAACAGTGTTCCTCTAAGGCCGTGGAATAGAATTAATTAGGGCGGGGTCCTGAAGATTCTGCGGGAGCAAAGCATGGTAAGCTTAAATCATGTTATATCACCCGGAGAGGCAAAACTAACTTTAATGTGATATTTAAAGAAATTTAATATTTTTTAATTTAGAGTTGTCATAAGAGTTTTGTCTACGCGAAGTAGGAGCGCAACCCGTTTTTTTTATAGTTGAATTATGCAAGACTACTTTTAAGCAAGAACAATGTACACAGGATGTTTCAGATTTAAAAGTTCCCAAGTTAATTATAAATTATGCTCTGTTTCTTCTCGGACTAAATCTACATTTTCTAACTACGGACAGTATTACATGTTTTCTATGACAAAAAAAAATATATGAAAAAGACTTCATTTACAACAGTTTTCACTTATGTAAGACTTCTCTGATGGTTAGGGGAGCTGCCTCCGAATAAGGAGATTAGTGTCGATCCTAATTAAGGTTTTCGAAATTTATATACGGTTTTTATCGTTGGCCTGGATATTAAAAAGGCGGCAGGCTCCCTGCCTGTGTCAAGTTGATGCAAATAAGTACTGGTGTAAAGTGAGCTGATACCACTAAAATATATATTTTTTTTTTATTTGGTAAAGGGGGCAAACGAGCAAGCGGCTCACCTGATGGCAAGTGATTACCGTCGCCCGCGTGCACCCGCAACGCCAGAGGAGCTGCAGGTGCGATGCCAGCCTTTTAGGATATTTGGAGGCAAGAAGGGAGGATGGGGAGAGGGGTGGGGAAAGGGGGAGAGGGCCACCGGTTACCTCACTTACCGAAGGAAACGCAGAAGCATAAGATGTCTCTGCTTCACACCGGTATTCTGCGAGGCCTCGGTACCAACCCCGTCGAGCCGTCAGATTCGAGTTCGAGAGAGAGCAGCATAAGCCGCCTCCAGACTATGCCACATCTAGACCTCTGAATATCCTATTATTGGATATAGTCGTGAGAGCTTCTTAGAGAGAATCTTAGATTGTTCCAGTCATAAATAAATCTTCTGTCGTTATGATTCATATTTTGAGCTAACATTATGTGATTTACGAGGACAGGATGAAGTAGACCGTTTTCGTTTCAATGACCACGGGTAGATTTATTACGCCGCTGGCTTTTCAAAGTAAAATTCTAACCTTTTCACATTTTCTTTTATAATTACTATAGAGTCTACAGCATATACAGCAGCAGCAGAACAACTATATAATTCTGTGAAAATAGTAGAGGTTGTTATTTAGTCTTTGACTTTCCAACAATATTGAAATATAATTTGTATTTGCGATTGTTGTCACTTGCCGAAATTTCATCATATAAAAAAATAAAATGTGTTGTGAAACGAGCACAAGAAATAATAATAATTCACAATAAATGAAAAACAAATTGTCAAAGAGATTGAACAAAAAAAAAAAAACTTACGCTACCTTACTTAGTTAAGCCACGTTACTGTAATTAGCTAATAGTGAGAGTATTTAAAGCTAATTTGAGCGTGAACTATGGATAAGTGGAGTCGACGGTACTATTAGCAGATCGGAGCACTCAGAGTATTTTAAACATTCAAGCCTATGTTCTGATTAGACGATTAAAACTACTTATACCTCTCAATACTTAAATAGCATAATACACAGCAGCTTAGTTTTTTTTTTAATATATTTATAGCATGCAACATTTATTTTTACAAAATTTTTCAGCCTTGGTGATTAGGGAGCAGTAGTCGGATCCAAATGCAGACATGATCACAACATAAATAAATAAAAACGAGTTAGACATTGATGTTGTAAAATTTAAATATTATGGGTAATATTTATTTATTTATACTTTATTGTCTACACCAAAAGGATTACAAATGGCGAACTTAATGTCTTTAGGCATTCTCTAACAGTCAACCCAGGGCGTGAAGAAATGTGGTGATAGGTGCATCTAATTTAAAAGAATATAAATATGAATGGCTAATTGAGAAATATACTACATAATTAAAACATATATAAATGTATAAGCATACGTATATACACATCCACATAGATATACAAATACATACTATAATATATACAGAAATACCAACACAGATATATAGATACATACAAACATATTAATATCTCTTAGTTGTACAATTAGAACTTCTCTTTCTCCAAGCCAGGTTTGTAAAAAATCATAATTGGTGTGGAAAATTATATCGCAGTCGGTTGATTCGCCAGTAAAGAACTGGAGTTCCTTAAACCTGCCAAGGATGTCTTTCATAACCAACATGAACAATACTGTACATGTTGGTTTTGAATACTTCTCTTTCAATTTTGTTAATTAATTTCATTTTGGTTTGGAATGATTTCTTAGGTGATCATTTCACACACCCAAATTATACATGAACATAGGCATTATTGAGACAGCAGTAACAAAAACTGGCAAGAATTCCTAGGAAGTTTTATACGTACACTTGACAGGCTTGTTAGTGAGTGTAATGCCGACACGGATTTGCAATGTAGTGTTACAGAGGACTTTATATGTTAAAGTTCTCGGTGAAACTGTTACTGGCAGGCGTGACATTTGCCCAAGTTTGCGTTCACTCGCAATTTGCAAAAAAAAACAAAAGAGCGCTACTAAAGGATAGTTCGGAAAACTAGGTACTTTGTTTTCATAGACATTGTGAATACACTCCAACGCAAATTTGTTATATGTGTATGTTACGAGTTTTGATGTTTAACATGATAATGTACGAGTATTATGCCGCAGGTGCTCGTGAATGTGTACAGTACTTGGCAAATTCAATTAAAGGCCGGAAATCACTGAAGCGTACTGCCGGATAGAAAGCTCGGGAGGTTTAGTCCTGACTGTGACTTTTAATTAGGTATTCTAAAATACTTTAATTATTTGTGTTAAGAAAACCTAGTCTCGACTCGAGCATTTCTTTCTTTATGTCTTATTTAAATATTTATTAAATATATTTTGGCAAACGTAATGAGTTATTTACACACATTACGTACATTTGTAACTTTTACTTCAAGATTTTGCAAATAAAAAACAAAAGAAATTAAAAAGAAGAGAAAGTCGATTTGCATTTTGGTGCCATTAGTTTTTTTATCACTTTGACACTGGTAGATTGCTAAACACTTTTGCTATATAAGGTCTCGAGCCCGAGAATATCAATAAAGAGCTCAAACTCAGTACTAATAGTTATAACTCACACTTAGCACTCATAATTTAGGGTACAGGTGATAATGACTACCACGCCTAGAATGTTACGTATTTTAATAAAAAAAATAATCCATTTTCATTGTGTAAATGTTTTTTTTTTCTTTAAATAGATTATCATAGTGATTTGAACTCAGTCCAATCAAAGTAAATTAATGTCCTTTCAGATACGATTCCTGAGCATAAAAAGCAAAATGTCAACAAACGTTTGCTCTTTGAAAATGTAATTTATATTTTAGTTACTTAAACATTTTTGTCGTGGCTGTTTATTTTGGCGAAGCTTTGATTCAATCGAGATAATTCATTTAAATCTTTAGAAAGAAGCTTAAGATGTGTAAAAGTAGTATTATTGCAAATAACAACGCGTTGGCAAAACATGACTGTGCTATAATTTGAACTGTATGTCGAAAGTTGTATTAAAATGGATTAACTTAAAAACTTTCAAAATTTATAAACGTCTTTAGTATAATTTTTGACTTTTGTGATTCCTAATCTAAATTACAGACGAATTGTATTTGTTACTTCGCTTAAGTGTCGCCATAAAGCTCCTTTTATTCAAACCAACGAGCAAACGGCTCACCTCATGGTAAGTGATTATCGTCACCCACGGGCATCTGCAACACCAGAAGTGCTGCAAGTGCGTTGCCGACCTTTAAGGGTATTTGGGAGATGGAAGGTTAGGATGGGGAGGGGGAGTGGGCCTCCGGTTACCTCACTCACCGAACGAAACGCAGAAGCACATGATGCCTCTACTTCACGCCGGTATTCTGAGAGGCCGTGGTACCACTTGATGGGAAGGGTCTAGTCCTGAAGTAAACTCAAACGGACACAAAGATAGGATACGTTTGTAAGATTTAGCGGACCGGAGTTGAGTGGATATAATTTTTTTTAAAACGTTACACTAATGTTGGAATTTCTTTTGTGTCGTGGAGGCGGTTTATTATTACTATGTTTATTGTAAATTGGACGTCAGAGTACGCCTAGACCGGGAACAATTTTGGAGACAGACAGGAATTCATAGTCCATATAAATGGCCCGTGCTGATATCGAACTCTTAAGCCTTAACTTCGGAGGCTAGGTTAGCGGGTCCTGTCTATCGGATCGTTAGTTGTTTATAATTAATAAATGTCAAATTATGTGTATGTATTTATTTATTTAAAACTTCTGCCGAATTATAATATTCAATTTGAATCACTATTTTGAACAAACTGTGATAATAAATTGCTCTCGAAGGCGAGGCATTACTAGGCGCCTGTGAAAAAATAAAATTCACGTTGCATTTATCATACATTTCACATTCCGTTTGCGGAACTGAAAGGACTTGTTTTTCACTTTTCGTTGGTATTTTAATGAGTGAAGTATTGTCGATTAATGTTTTTAATTTCGGTATGGGTAAATAATAAACAAAAGAAATGTAAAATTAATAATTTTCGCTGTAGATTAATTTTCTCCCTTAATTTCTGTACATGTACAAATTGATAAGCGATATAAAAACAGAATCGCCAATGACAATATTTCTACAATCCGTGCACTCACCGCGGAAAAAGGAGACAAATGCGGAAGAGTAGTCTATTCAGGTAATACTACAATTCATTTTCATTCCTATTACTCTGATTTGCCCCAATCCAAATTATAAAAGAATATTTTAAAACGTCAGAAACGCCGATCGCATAATAGATTTTTTTTTTATGGTATAGAGGCAAACGAGCAGCGTCTCAACTGACGGTAAGTGATTACGTCGGCCACGTATATCTGCAACACCGGAGGGGCTTCAGGTGCGTTGCCGGCCTTTAAGGATATTTGTGACTTGGGAGGGAGGATGAGGATGGGGGATATAGGAGAGAGTGGGCCCCAAGTTATCTCACTCACCGAATGAAACTGAAAAGCACAAGATGCCTCTAGTTCTAGCTGGTATTATGTGAGGCCGCGGTGCCGCCCCATTCGAGCAGTACCACGTGCAAAATATATATAATAAACAGGGTCTACGAAATAACATGGTAATTTCGTGCCCGCCATTCGACTTTTGATTTTGGTTGATCAGTTATTATACAGTATACAGTACTCGTACAATGAGACACACGAATATACTGATGACCTGGTAGTTATTGTCAGAGGTTTCTGTCAAAGTACTTTATATATTATACAGAGAGCTCGCAACGTCATGATCAGTTGGTGTCGGGAGAACAGCTTGTCAGTGAACGGTAATAAAACACTAAGAAAGCGGAGGTCAGATAAACTAGGGATACCGTAGTTCAGTACGATGGAAATTCCATTTATGCGAGGACCTCTTCAGCGAAAAACTTTTATTTTCAGTTACGATCTCATTTACAAATTATAATAGACCAAGAAAGCGAGCACTTGAGATCACCAGTCTTCCCAGCCCTCGGCAGCAGATCTGTCATATGGCTTCGTCGCCTATCATTTTGAAGAAATTTTGCAGGTCGCAGAAAGAGAACGACTCTTTGTAATGCCGGCACTCCTCTCCTCTGCGCGGACTCAACATTGCCGTATCAGTGGTGCGGCTCCACCAGAGGCAAGAGGAACTGTCGTAATACCGCTAATCTCTCCTCTAACTCGCATTCAATGCCGAGTCCCTTTGGTGCGACCATTTCAGGTCGCGTTGATCTGCGCTGTGAGTTTTTACTATCACCTAGAGTGACAAAGGTATGGCTAATACGCAATCATCAAGGCGGAAATCTTTTGCAAACACGACAATCCGGAGGAATCGCACAGTGCAGGGGGTGCAGTACAAAAATAAAGAAAAGATACAAAACCCAATAATTTGTGTCTTTTACTACGTTGGCTTCGGTCGAGATCTAAACCCAGGACTAACAAAACCCTGCTACATCATCAACATAAGCATACGTGTACTATAGTTGTAACCGACAAAAATACCATTACACACACCAAGAGGCTTTATGCATGTCGGTGAGTTTTATTTGTTGTAAGTTCCGCAACTCTCTAGTTTTGATTGCCGGAACAAATTTGTTGAATGGGCTATGTTCAGTTCAGGAACAAGCAAAGTAAAATTGGCGAAGTGCCGAGTGCAAAAGCTATGTGCGATATATCTTCATTAGTGCGTCCGCAACGTCCGCCGTTTCGAGTTGACTTCTCAACAAGTGGAAATGAGCTACGCGATAGGATTTTAAATGTATCCAATTCAAAGTTTGTTTCAGGTACGAATTTCAGCTATTAAAAATTTAAAAAATATTTAACTTGACTGCACGGTAGTACAGTCGGTAGTGAGCTAGGGGCAGACATTTATATGATGAACATAAAATATTTCTATCCGATTCATATTTACTTAATATATTTATGATTAGGATAAATGAGACAAATATTCGTATGAATACATAGATTACAATTTATCTTATCATTGTCCAGTTAACCAGGGAATCCCAGCTTGGGCCTGATGTGTATGTTTTAAAAAATACCTATAATGATATGGAAGAGATTTTTTAAACATGTCTGAATTTTTTTTTAAATATATTTGGACTTAAATACACGTATGCTAGCCCATCGCCTATGTTATGATACTCGATAATTCCATATCGAAGTTGTATGTAGGTTCAACATGGGCGTTTTCAGATTAAAACTTAAGCGGATATAAATTCGATTTTAAATTTTGTTAATCGATTCCCAAATCGGATTATAGAAATCGATTTTAGTAACAGTTTGCCATAAGTTTCGTTCGTGAATAATTTTGGTTTTATGAGCGAAATTTAAATTATTGTTGAGTTCGTATCGGCTGTCGTTTGATACTGTCGCTGTCGTCATATCGAATTTTCGCGTGATCGATTTAGTTTTTGTGGTCATGTATAGGTTTTGTGAAATTGGTTATTCTTGCTTTGATTATCGCTATCATATTTTCACGCATGAATCGTTTCGTATCGAAATCGGATTGTAGATACGTGTTGATACATCAGACGTATGTCTAATGAAACAGACATCTTGTCTGTTGGTCTAAGTGACAGTCAATCTTAAGCATAAAAAACTTAATATTATCATGTGGTAATGAAGTAACTTTCCCCCCTATCATATGGGCCAGCGCCCATCAATCAAATAACATAATTTCTAGGCTAGCGATTTCTTATGACCGACCGATTTCTTAAATAAACACACCAGATGGTTTATGTAAGATTAAGTTTAGCAATCGAATTATTTACACCTGAGTCCCTAATGACGAGAAAACAACCGCTTCCTTTTGAGGCAGCTGAAAAAGTAGACGAACTAAAAATATACAGAAAGAGGGATTTGATGTAACCGTAGCTCTCAGTTTGCTGCTTCGAACATAAAATTTCTAATTAGCTGCATCTGGTCTTAAAATTGCACATTTGGCAATGGTAATCTAACAAAGTTTGCTTGCGCTATTTGCATCAGAATTCACTGCACCTGCACACAAAACGGACGTATTTTACTGATGCTTTGTGGAAGGAAATTAGAATTTCTCGGTGCTGTAAGTGCAAAAATAAAATGGTATAGAAAAGAAGAGCAGTACGCTCCAGGCCTCTTCTACTACTGACTCTAGATCAAGCACTGTAACGTAAACTGACACTAGGTTATACTCCACAAACGTTCAAAATGCGACGCGTATTCCGCCTCTACGACGTTCTACCACAGAGTTTGACTCAACGAACGAGTTAACGTGTTTTAACCACCAGAAATACGATGAGGACAGAAATTTTAACTTTTGGCAGCTTTTGAGTTTTTTAAAAAAATCCATATGAGAGGTATAAATTGTGATATTATGAAATAAGACAGTATACTTTAATTAATTTAATTATATAAATAAAATATTATTTATTTAATAATCTTGTGTGTTAGAACAGTAAAAATTTCGTGAAATTTGCAGCGCGTGTCGAATGTACTAATTTACGTAATTGTGTATCTAACAACTTCATTCAACCATGTTAAAGACACGTGAGGCGCTGCAAATGTTATGGGATTTTGTTTATTGTGTACTCGATGTTTCAAAGCACACAATACTCTGGGTAATATGTATATATTATTAATTATGTAAAATCATGTTTAAGGAATAAGTTATGACGGACTTCACTTGTATTGTAGACTTTAGTATGTCATGCTCGCCTAGAGGCCTCTGCTTGTGGCGGCGTCGTGCGGGGGGCAGTGCCTTTTAATGTGGTTGAGGAGCCACATGTGTTATACTTGTATGTATTCGATGAAGTTATTGCTGTTAGCCGTTTTGGCTTTTACAGCTTCATAGGTTTGCGCCTGCGTCCTTGAGGCCGCGGGCGTTTTATTATACTTGTGAACAGGTACAGGTGTTATATCAAGCGCCAATAGCCTAACGGGTTAGGGTGCGGACTGCGAAACATGATATCGTATGTTCGTGCCCGCTGTTCGACTATTGTCGTGAACCACTCAAGCTGATTACAGATCCTGTTAACCCTCCAACTAAGCTTGCTTTGAATATTAGTAATGTTACTTAAATAAAGACATTGCCAGGATTCTTTAAAAAAAAAAAAAAAAAACAAACAAATAAAACAAAACAGGTGCCGTTTGTGGAGGCTGACCTGGTTGAGTTAGCAGCGACCTTGTGCTTCAACTTTGTGGATCACTATATTTTTGTAGTATGCTTTCAGTTTGCCAACGGGACCATGTCTTTTATTTAATGATATACATGATAATAATTGAAAAAAATGGCGGGCGGATGGAGTTTCTTTCGCCTGTTTCTTCGCCGCCGGAAGACCTTCATTACGTAACGTTGGTAGTTTTTTTAAAAAAAATATAATAGGATTTGACATCAGACCAACGAAATTGTCGGTATTACGGCGAAGAACAAAGCATTTATAAAAAGGGTAACTTTTATGAAAAGGAATATTCGTACATGGATGATAACAACCCCTGGGAATGGGACGATCGCACCCAAGCTATCCCTAATTTATTTATATAAAAAAAAACCAGACTTTACAGAATTTCTTTCGCCAGTTTTCGTCTCCGTCAAATGAACCTCATTATGTAACGGTGGTAGATTTAAAAAATTACGACACGTGTATAAAATGCATAGAGTAATACTAACAAACGAGAAAAAGTTTCTTATGTCGAAAGAGAATGATTTGATTTGATTAAAAAACTTGATTGTAAACAAGACAAACGACATGTGAGTACTCCAAATAAAATCAAATCAAAATATCATCCTTCTCCTCCTTATTGAATAAGTGTTATATTGAGTTGGCAGTGACGAACGGGCTGAAGATGGCCGCGCCGTGTGGGCTTAGCGAGCCCATTTCGAATGCCAGTTGGTGGACTATGGTTGTATGGTATCGGTGTAAGAATCTGCCACCCTTTTGTCAGTCGCATGAGGCTACCTTTCTTTTTTAAAAAGCAGCAAACGATCAATCGTTTCACCTAAAGGTAAGTGACTACCGTCGCCCCCGTATATCTGCAACACCAGGGGTGCTGCAGGTGCGTTGCTGGCCTTTATGGATATTTAGGGGTTAAGGGGGGGGGATAAGGAGGGGGATGGGAGGAGGATGAGGAGGGGGTGGGGAGGGGGAGAGGGCCTTCGCTTACCTCCCTCATCGAACCAAAAGCAGAAGCAGAAGATGCTGCTACTTCACGCCGGTATTTTCCGAGGTCGTGGTAGCAACCCGGTCGAGCCAGCGCAGGCAAAAGCCGCTGCTTGGCTCTACCACGTTTAATGAACCTTGTCGCAATAGTTACCAATTTCCGATGCGTATTACGGGATAGGTACGGTCGTGTTCCGGCGCGTCTAGCCAGGAGGAGTGGATCTAGGGCGGCTGGTGTTGATTTGAGAAAGGTTTAGAGCCGGGAAGGGGTTGCCATATTTTGCGAACTTGACATGTCCTGGTAATGATATTTTATTCGAAATATTGGTATTTCTCAGACATACAGGTTTCCTTGCGATGGTAAAAAAACTTTTAACAATTTTAATGAATTCAGAACCGAATGTAATTCAGATGACTCGCGTACCTACTGCTAAATTAAAGCCAGCACTCTTACTGATAAGCTATCGTGGCTCTTTTTAGGATATATTTTTGGATGATAGATATATTTCACAGAGGATTTAACGCCATTATTTAGCTTTTTGTTTGAAGAATAAAATGAAGTCGCCCGGGGGACACGAAAAAGCCTTCTTTTAGAATCTAGAATGTCTGAAACCCTTTTATATTTAAGCTTCTTTGATCATTTGTGTTTTACTTTTAAGGCCTGGTATTGTTGTTTAAGATACAACGATTTACATATGCTTCTAGGAATATTATCAAATAGCAGATAGAATATCAGGTCTATTCATATTATTTTAATAACGAACGAATATGCTTATGCAATGCTGAAATCTGATAAGCAATGCTCAATGCTAAAATGAAAGGCCATGTCACTCTACGTACAAGTTTATGGATTTTATCGACATGTGATCGGCTAATCTCGACACAAAGCCGTATTTCCCGTGTTGTTTTCCGTGTTGGAGTATTCTTAATCGTCTCACAAGCTGATTTGACTAAGTTGACTCTTGACTATGTCCTTCTGGTCGATTTCGATCACGGCACCAATTTCCGAATACTTCTGGCATTTGCCAACGGCTCAACTACCCTAAACGATATATATATATATATATATATATATGTGTATCATCATCATCATTTCAGCCTATCAGAAGTCCACTGCTAAACATAGGCCTCCCCCAAAGATTGCCACGAAGCTCGGTCCTGAGCCACCTGCATCCATCGACTTCCCGCAACACTGCGCAGGTCGTCACTCCATCTTGTGGGGGGTCGTCCTACACTGCGTTTGCCTGTACGTGGCTACCACTCGAGAACCTTTTTTCCCCAGCGGTTGTCAGTTCTGCGAGCTATGTGGCCGGCCCACTGCCACTTCAGCTTGCTGATCTTTACGGCTATGTCGGTTACCTTAGTTCTGCTGCGGATATCATCGTTGCAGACTCTATCACGCAGAGAAACACCGAGCATAGACCTTTCCATAGGGCGCTGAGCAACTTTGAGCTTCCTCATACGGCCTGCAGTGAAGGACCAAGTCTCGGATCCGTATGTCATCACGTATGTGTATATATAAATATATTTATATATATATATATATATTGTTTATGGTAGAGCCAAGCTGAAGCTTTTGCCACTGCTCGAACGGGCTGGCTCGACCGGGGTAGTACCACGGCATCGCAGAATACCTGCGATGTGAAATAGAGGCTTCCTCTGCTTCTATGTTTCGTAGGGTGAGTAAAGTACTAGAACCGGATGCCCGCACCCACCTC